>OY804522.1:36584108-37977497 GCA_963680855.1 Lepeophtheirus nordmannii
TAGCAATTATGGTCTTAAGAAGATGGATCGACTAAAAATGACAACACTACAAAAATAACCACGATGTCATAACTCCAAACACAATCACATTGAGTATATGATAACCCAGAAGTAGACTCCAGTGATGATAAAAGGGTACATCCTATCCCAACCACAAAACAAACATATCTTCGCACCAATTATACACATCCATAATCCAATATCACATCAACGAATATGAGTAAAGCTGTATGTAGTTCTTTGTATCCACTTTAAGATTTTCTTGAAAAGGGTTCGTTAGGACTCCACGACTACTATTTCGTCTTAGGCTATTATGTCACATTAATCGTTAATTTTTAGCCTTAAGTAGACCATTTTACTTCACAATTTATAAAATGTGGATTTTCTATAATTTCCAGATTAAATAAGGCTTAAGTTGAACTTGAACGAAGTCAAATATTCAATGAAATTAGTTAAGAGTAACAGTAGACTGAACAACGTGAATGAGTTCATATAATACCATTCACAATCGGATGCTGTATGATTTCGAGTTCTGCACTATGATCTGGACTCCTATCTGAATTGATATTGATTTCAGACGTGAAGTTTTGAACCACTAAAGAGATCACATAGACAAAAATTGAGGGGTTATTGAATGAAGACGGTAAGGTCAAACTTTGAATATTGAAACTATTGCACGTGTCTCATATCACATCCAAAACATGGACTCATCTTTTGTTAATTTTTCCATAGATACATGTTTCTCTCTCTATTTCTGTTTATACGTAATTTTTGATCCAGTTCGTTTTTTAAATGGTAATAGGTGTTGACAGATGGGAAAAAAATCGTCGATGAGACGCACATGACCATGTACGGTTGAAATTTGCTTGTGTTTGAGAAATGAAATGTCATAGCGAAAATATTAAGAAACATACAGTACGACTTGGCTCACATTTTTAAGAAATGAAACGCCGCTTCAATTCATGATTATATTAATCAATTATAGCTGATCTCAACTTGTTTTAAAAAAAATCTTTCTTTTTTTTTGTTTCAAAAACAAGTGTGAGAATATTATAAGAGCCTAAATGATAACTCTAAATTAAGATCCGTAAAAAAATATTGAAGCCGTTGAATGGAAAGGCAAAAAATCATGTCACTAGCAAGATGAAATCAAAGAAAATGGACCGCTCTTCTTTTGCTGCTTCATGTTGAAACGTGATGCTCACTGCAGTGACAACACCAATTTTGGGAGCATTTACAGATTGCAGTAAAAACCATATTAAAAGAGGTCATTTAAATGATTGATTTGCTAATTCATGTACAGAGTCTCCCCCCAATGACATAAAGATGGCGTCTCAATATCCAAACTGTACATGAACATAGTGGTAAGGAGAAGCCACATGAGCGCAGTGGATCGGAGTCCATCCACTGCGCTGATTCCATTACATAAATCAATGCAGTAGGCGACTTTAAGCCAAGGATTTAAGTTATCATAAAAATCATGGAAGGATCATCCGTACTTTTCCTTTTTTCAAATTGCGAATCTTCTCCAACTTCTCTCTCGCATCCGTCGTTTTGGCCTTTTTCACCAGAGCGTCCCGTGCATCCCTAATCTGGCGTCGGTTCTTCGATATGATCCGGTTACGGGCGTCTCCAGCAGAGACTTTCTTATTTCCTTTGACAATCTTCATTTCTCACTCACTCACGACAGACACTTCAACAGGGACTCGAATGATTCTTTGTCGGATGGTCTGTTTTACGTTTGTTAAGAGCTATTAAAACACAACGGAGCTTCGCTTTAAGATTCTATTAAGTCTCTCTCTCTCTCTCTCTCTTTCCTCTCTCTTCCCCTTTATTCCACTTTTAGGGTCTAGGAACACATCTTTAAAACACACAACTTCCCCTCAACACCCTCTCTCTTATCTACCGACATTCATCCAATTATTCAACACATTCAATTCAAAAATAAACTTTTAAAATTTGAACAAAGTTTTCATACCTTTTTAGCATAAAAAATAAAGTTAGGAAAACTAAGTATTCTGTGGCCCTTTTTTAATAATTCTCGTGGCAGATGAACTAGCCTCTATTTCCCATACATATGCTAGCAATTTTTTTTTACTGGCGCACAACGCCTTTTTTCTTTTTCTTTTTGACGAATCTCATTGGCCAAACTATGTTGATTATTTTTAGATTTTGTTGCGAAATGAGTAATTTTTTTATCAAAAAATGAATAGCATTTGATTATTATTATTAAAATTTGTAATATTTTAATAAATTGTACCATTAAATTTCATATTATTCTTGAAAGAAAAACATGTCAAGATGGGATTAATTTTCCTACTTTGAAGATGACTTCATAGCATAATGAGACATAATATTTTGTATTATAAATTGTAGTATCTACTAAAAGAAATAATTATCAAACCATCATGTTCCTACATTTCAATATGAGTTCAATTTGTTATTGGATTCACAGCTTAGTATTAATAGATAAAATAACGTTTTAAAGGAGATGGCATTTTCATATTATTAACTACTGATGTAGAATCAGAATTTTTTTCTGAAATAATATCTGAAAAAAGCTTATTAGTTTAATTACACATCCAGGTGCTGCTATTGTAATAGATTTTAGCGATGGCTATTAAAAGTCTCTGTTCGTGGATCATTTGGCTCCCTTGTTCATTTCTTGTTTCTTTTTCTTTCTGTTTTCTCTTTCTAATCCCATGTTCTCTCTCTCTCTCGCTCTCTCCCTCTCTCTCTCTCTCTCACTCTTTACCATCTACTATAAGCACTACTGTAACAACTACTTTGTAGACTCTTCCATGAAGGCTCTCGAAAGTCTATGACTCCGTCAAACAAACAATTGTAGAATGACTCTCGTACTATTCGCCGCCAGTATTTACAGTCCTCATTAGTCGCCTATTATTTATTAAATATCAAAAAAAAAATCTGATTTTCTAATTAAAATTTAAAGGCAGGAAGGTAAAGGTTATTGAAATCCGTCAAAACATTTTTATTTTTTTTTAAATTCAAATCTATTTGAATCACTTGAACTCGTCGATTCTCAAGGCTTTCATGAATGACATTTATTTCTTCATAAGGTCTGACTCAGTTCCAATTCCCCTTTGTCTTTGATAAGGGGACTCCTGTAGTGATTCATTGATGAAAGCCTGGAGATGTGATGAGGATGGATCCAGTGATTCAAAAGTACCATTACTAGTGATCATTGCAAACCTAATATTTTATTTAATTACTCTATCAATGAGATACATGAATTCACTTTCTTTTGGTGTTGTTGTCGCTTCAAACACGATTTTTCAATTTTCCCAGTGTAATTGAAGCTATAACAGCCACTGATAAAGACTATGAATAATAAGCGTCGTGACAGGAACTTCTATGGCGCCTACAATTTTCCATCATGGAACTATGGATGTACACTTGGAAATAACTCCCAAACAGGTGCATACGAAACCTACTATAATGGAACAAGGGAGTCCAAGCACCATGAAGTTCCTATTGCAGCCCCAGTACCTTCTCCTCCTCCCCCATCTGAAGAAACTCATTCCACTCCATCTGAAAATGAGGGACCACATAAACTCGTGAGGGTTGAGGAACGTGACAAAGAGGATTCTTCTCCGGAAAAGCCGATCCAAGATATTCTAGGGGGTCGTAACGCCATAGTTTTTTGTAATGAGCAATCAAAGTTGCGGAATTTGAACATGGAATGGGAGCAGGTATCTGAAGAAGGACCTCCTCATATGAAGGTATTCACTTGGTGCTTGAAAATAGGGGATATGTCCGCTAAGGCATCAGCTAATAGCAAAAAAGGAGCTAAGAATAAAGCTGCTGAAGACATGGCACGAAAACTGGATAAATTACCAAGGCCAAAGAAAAGAAGTCATCAGTTTCAAATGATGGGCTATCCTCCTCCCATGATGTATGGAATGAATCCTATGATGTACCCTCCCCACATGCATGGATCTCCTTGGCAAAATCATCCGCGACCTACGAAAAAAAAGAAACCAAACAACGAAGGAAATGACAACTCTTCTGTGGAAAATAAGCCAAAATTACCTAATCCCTCTCAGGATAACCCAATTTCTCAATTGTATGAATATTGCAAAAGAATCAAAGCACCTGAACCCGTCTTTACGACCATTTCTGAAAAACCTCTAGAGTCCCGTATTACTGAGCGAGGATTCTATCGGAAAAAAGTGGAGTTTACCTTACAGGTTGAGGCGGTTGGGAAGAAGTATGAAGGAACTGCAATGACAAAGAAAGACGCTAAGCATAAAGCTGCTGGAACTGCTTGGTCATCTATTCAGGATAAGATGAAGGCTAATAACAGTAATTAGTTCTTTGTTTTGTTCACTGTGCAATATTTCTATATAGAAACTCAATTTTTTTAAAATGAGTATAAGCAATTCTTTATTAAAATGTTTCTAACTTTATTTTTTTTTCCACATTGAGATTTACATTGGCTTGTATGTAAGACTTAGCAGTTTACATGTTATAGGTATGGTTAATATATAAATCATTGAATTATATAAATATTGATTGTTGAATGTTTCAGTATACATTTTATATTTTGCAAATTTGTTAAATTGAGTAATGAAATGCATATAACGAGTTACATTTATGTAGACATGTAACATAGTGTGTTGTATTAATTAAAATGGTAAAGTTGTGCTCTTTGGGCTGAAAGCGTGGGGAAGCAATTTCTCCAGATTGGTTATTAAAACTTTGTTGTCGTGACGAACGAGTAGTATGGGCAATTTCGGGTCAAATTCTGCCATGAATTGCCGACAAGCACCGCAAGGTGTAGCAAATTCATCATTTTGAAGATCTGCAGAAATTGCGATACTTTCGAATTCTTTTTTCCCCTGCAAAAATGAATTAAGAGATAATTGATGATGAATTGGCATAAATTAACGACTTTCTGGTAAGATTTATGATATAATTTTTTATATGTAGCTATGATATACATAAATCAAACTGGGAAGGTTTAATAAATATGATTAATCTTTATCATATACATACAGTTGTCACTGCACTAACTATTGCGGTTCTCTCGGCACAAATAGACAATCCATATGATGCGTTTTCAACGTTACAACCTACTACAATTGACTCATCAGAACATCTCAGAGCAGCACCGACTGAAAATTTGCTATATGGACAGTATGCCCTATCCCTCATCTCGATACTTTTCAAACAAATTTCCTTATCCTTTTGGGATAATACTGATAGTTCGACAATCACTTCTTCTGACGACATATTGCTGAAATTCTGTAATAAAGAACATACACAGAAATGAATTAATATTATTCAAATCCAATAAAACAATGGAAAATATCAACTACATAATACGAACGAGGCGGAATTGGTCACATAAATATACAAAAGGGTGTCTTGATTTAGGATGATTAATTATATACCAAATCAGTTGTGTGATGCATGTACACTAATATACCTATATATATATGCATCAAAAATGAAGAGAATTTGCTCTTATTGAGATAGCTGGTTCAAACAGTACGTATTGATCATAAAATAAAATATAGGCCTTTCTCGTTGTTGTTATCACGCAACCTTTTTTAGATATCATTTATGTTCAAACATGTATATATATATATATATATCATAAGTATAACTAGATTATAATTTATAAAAATGTCTTCTCCATTGACAGAAAAAATATTGATATAATAAAATTCAAAATGTTATATATGCACATGTGTAAGATCAAATCTTACAAAGACCACAATAGAGTCCCGTTCTTTATATATAAGCAAAGATCAACAATTTTCAATCTATCAGAAAGTCTAATCATCTACCTTTCAAAATAAATTATTCGTATTATTGAACATTACTTTCTCATAGCTACAAATTCCACTCTATTGAGAATCTCTTATCCAATGGAATAAATTCGTATATCTTTGCAAATGCATTTTTAATGTTAGAATTATAACTGGTATTTCTTTAGTAATTTAAAGAAAATGTCTTTGAACAAAGGCAGTTAAACGTTAAAATTAGGAATAAATTCTTTTTTTACTTTAAACAGTAGTTGAACTTATCTTACCAATATATATTATGATAATATAAAAGTTTGAAATCAAAAGGAGTTGAGGCGGTGTGGGTAGAAGTAGGAACAACCCTTGAGTCTACCTAATATGCAACAAGTAAATGTACATAATATAAAAAAGGTAGAAGAAGCAACAACGGTTAGCACACTACCACGCAGCAGACAGAAAACTGAAATATAAATAAGTTTTAGGTATAAAAAAACGACAATGATCATTTGCGTCCACATATTATATATTGTCCGCTCGAACAATTATTTAACTTTATATATAAAGCATGCGCGCCATAATTATCGAACTTTTTATAGCTGAGTATATGAATGTACATATCATCCTGTAATTTCTAGCTAAATAATTTTATTACGAACCAGGGGGAAACACAGCCCAGGTCATACAAATTCAGTTATATCTTTCAACTATTTGCATAGCTATCACAAAGGTGAGTTTTTAAATGCACCTCAAACATTCTGCAAATAGTCAGTACCAGGGATATGTCTTACACTTTGAGATTATTAGTGTAAATGGTGGATTTTATTCATTGAAATACCCTTGAAATGAAAAAACTTACTATAATCAAGTCAAAAAAGATAAAATCTGGATATTTTGTGACCCTTTATACAATACGACAACGATTGTCCATATAATATTGGGAGTATTAAAATGACTGATGATTTCTTATAACCATTTTAATTTATAACACACATGGGTAATTCCGTAAAATTTAACTTCATTATCTTAACTCAATGAAGTTATGTAAATAGTTACAATTATAAACTTTTTCAAAATCCATAGTTTATTCAGTTATTAATGTATTAAAATGTAAAATTGAATGAAATATTGGAAGTTTGGGAAGTCGTTAACAACATTTGGCTGACATCCAAAAGTTAAAATATTCTTCATTATTTGATATTTATTCACTAATATAATCCTACTTAGACGTTTGATATCATGTGATTATATTCAAAAATACACATTACATATAAATATAAATAAATGTAAACTTGTTTTAAATAGAAAATATTTTTCACCCGTCATCGTTGAATCAGAATGAATGTCAATGTGCATAATTTGTGAAGGATACCGTATTTATTTGCATTTGGAATAATATACATATAATGTTTTTAAAATTAAATTATCAATTTAAATCGCACCATTTTTCTATTTATTGTATAATGAATATTCTGTATCGGCATTAATCTAAGACTCAAATAGTATTTTTTTAACCTGAGGGGAGGACAGTTTACTGTAAGCGGGGTCTACGTCAAATATTTTATTTAAATTAAATTTAGAATTTATAGAAATATTCTTATTTATTTTGATTTTGTTTTTTATGTTTAGATTTTTTTTATTTTTGCTATTTAAAAAATAAATAATTCAAGAATTTTTTTGATTTTTTTGACTATAACTTTTTGATTCTTTTTCCTAAAAGATCGAACTAGGACTCTCACATCAGATAATCCCTCTGATGCCGCCACTCAGAGAGACATTATGGAAATAGTTATGTTTGTATGTACACCGTTGCACCATGGACCGTTTTTGTAAGTAGAGGGGTCAGTAACAGGAACCGAACTTCTTAGCCATGACGATAAAAAAACATTTTTAGTGAAAAATATTTCTAATATTAGCTTATTTCAAAACTCTTGTAAATTCTATAAAAAACGTGGGGAGGGGCATGTTGCGTTACCCCTGCGTAGTAAATCTAAGGGGACAAATGGAGGTTACATTAAATCTGGGTGTGACAAACATGTTGCATACACATGCATAATAAATAATATGTATTGTACATATACATGTATAGTGAAAACTCTCTTGAACGATCTTCAGATATTTTCACAAAGTATAACGACTAAAGACAAATAGACTATAAAAATGTATCTACTTACAAATAACAAAGTTGTATGATCTTAGTTATAATATTATATATCATAAGTTATAAATAAGTAACCAAGATCGTATCATCGATGGATATAAAGAAGTAATAGCAATGAGTAGGAATGAAAATCATATGCAATTCGGGCGTGTGATAAAAAAGTGGAGTTGGCTCTTCAAACAGGTCTTTTTGTTTTCCGAAGCTGTTATCATTTTTCCAATATTACTGAGGGGAGAACATCTACCTGATAGTAAAGATCCCGCATGAAGGAATACATGCATTAAAGTTAATAAAGCAAATAAAATGTAATCAAAAAGGGCTCAAGTCCTCGTATAATTATTATTAGTTAAAAATATACATATAATTTCCCGACATTAATTTCAGTTAATTTTCTGCCTCTCATCTATGTTATTATTTATTGTTGTATATATAATGGAGAATAGCAGCTTGTAGCTCAGTAAAACGTCATGACAGCTCAAGCTGCTTCCCCCCTCGACATTTATTGAATTGTCAGGGTTGCCAGGTTGATTTTCTCTTTCTTTTTTTATAACACGCCCGAATTGCATATGATTTACATTCCTAGCAATGAGTTAATTACACGCACGAGTAATAAAATGTAAAATCATTTCTTTCCTTTTCCTACTCTTTGCAAACACCCAACAGGGTTGACAGATACAATTATATTTTATTTATACATAATTTTATCACATACATAGTAAATTAAAACTATATTGCATCTATAAAACTAACAAGTAGAATCTGAATATCCCTAGGATGAAGTTATGATTTATGATCGAAATTTATTTAAACCAACTAATATATGAAAATGAATACTTACAGAACTGATTTTATAATTAATTGTAAATAACATAAGAACTACAGGAGTTATTTCATTAAAATTTGAGTGTATTGCAATGCTTGCTGGTAAACAATATAAAATATTTAATGTTTTTCACTCTGGTGATACAAGAAAGAAACTCCTACAGTCTATTTTATAGATAACTGTGTTGACACTATAAAGTTAATAATTAATAGGAATGTAAATAATATGCAAAATGCCGAGTGCGAGACTTTGTGGAGTTGGCTCTTCGAACAGTACTTTTTGTTTTCCAAAGCTGTTATCATTTTTCCTTTATTACTGAGGGAAGAACATCTACCTGATAGTAAAGATCTCACATGAAGGAATACATGCATTAAGTTTAATAAAGCAAATCAAATGTAAACAAAAAGGGCTCAAGTCCTCGTATAATTATTAGTTATTAAAAATATATAATTTCCTGACATTAATTTCAGTTAATTTTCTTCCTCTCATCTATGTTATTATTTATTGTTGTATATATAATGGAGAATAGCAGCTTGTAGCTCAATAAAACGTCATGACAGCTCAAGCTGCTTCCTTCTCAACTTTCATCAAATTGTCAGGGTCACCAGGTTGGTTTTCTCTTTCTTTTTATTTTACACACCCCATTTGCATATTATTTGCATTCCTAATAATTAATAACACAGGTCAAGAAATTTGAATTATCAAAAATCCTAAGGGGTATAAGTATAATAAATGTTATTTAGTTTTGCACACTGATTTCAAGTTTTTTCATTACATGAAATTGATTTTTATGGAGTGCATTTAAGAGCTGAGATCCACAGCTTTCAAACTAAATCTCAAGCGTCTGATAAGAATTCTTAATTAAGAAGAAATCATCCATCTAAGTGTGAAATTTTCATCTAATTTCGAGCCAAAATTCTCTAGAAATCAAAGACTCATGGTAGAGCTACTAAAGTAGTAGCTCTCGGAATGAATAAGAAATCAGCTGAATTGCAGCTCTTTTTTAGTAGCTCTACCGTAAGTTTTTTATTTCTAATGATTTTTGATCAAAACTAAATGAAAATTTACACATTTCGATGGACGATTTTTTTCTACATAGATTCTCTTGAATCGAAAAATAATGGCAATGATAATATGACCTCTTAAAAGTTAAATGATTGTTTTTATAGAGAGAAACATTTCATGTTGATGTGTGTTTCATAAAAATGAAAGTGTGGAATTTTTATCAGGATTCAATTATTCTCTGAATAAGGCAGGATGTAATTCAGATAACAGAAAAAACATTGAAATCTTTAATTCTAAAGAACATTAAAATGGGAGAGTCAAATCTGAAAACAAAGGATGTTAAATTAGTAGTGGTGGGTGATGGTGCCATTGGGAAAACGAGTCTCCTCTTCAGCTATGCACACAACCATTTCCCCCAGAGTCATGATCCAACAGTTTTCGATTGCTTAACCACCAGCCTCCAACGTCAAAACATCAACATCAAACTCCATCTGTGGGACACTGCAGGACAGGAGAGTTACAAAAAACTGAGGTGCTGAGTTCCTTATTACTCATCTATGTACTACAAATCCTTCATTTAGTTCTTGATTTTCAGACTTCTTGAGTATCATCAAACAGATGTGTTTCTTCTCTGCTTTGCACTCAATAGTAATGATTCTTTCTATAATGCCAAAGCTAAGTGGGCTCCAGAGCTCAATATGCATTGTGATGCTCCGATTTTATTAATTGGACTCAAATCGGATCTACGAACGGATTCAAATTGTATTAGTAAAAAAGAAGCATCTGACACTGCTAGAAGTATCAAAATCGTCAAATACCTGGAATGCTCTTCTCTCAAGAGGGAAGGTGTGGGCACCGTTTTTGAATCTGCAGTTGATGCTGTTATACAATCCAAGAAAGATGGATGTACTATCCAATAAACAGTACAACACTATTTTAATTATGAATCATGATACAATGACATTGTAAGATATCAAATAAGTATTTTATTATTATTTGTCGATGAACGTTAGATGTTTTATTTCTTGAAAATATATTTATAGAGACATTGATTTATTGTAAATAAATATATTCACAAATACAGATATATTGTAGGGGAATATACCTTTTTCTAAAAAAACAAACAACCCCATATCTTTGCTATCAATACGGAGTGATAACTCCATACTTTTTTATTTTCATCATCTTCTTTAAGCTCAAATTTGAATTTACTTACAAAATAAATAGATCAATAGAATAATGACTCTCCTTCATAAAAAAACAAAAAAATAAAACATAAAATTTATGCTTAATAACTGGGCAGGATTATTACTTTAATTTCTAACATTTATACATATTATAGTTTATGTTGGTCATTAAGAGCATTTACCAGCTCTTCGTAGAACAACGGATTTTGAAGAGTCCGTAGAACCAAGGACAATTCTGACTGAGAGAAAGTTTGTCTTTTGAGCTATTGGCAACTCATTGTGGGAAACTAGGGATTTGGAGTAGTCCATAGAGATAATGTCGAAATCTTTGATGAGCAGATAATTATCTGAAATCCTCGTTGTAACTACAATCACTTTTACCTCCCTTATTGACGATCAAGGACCTTGAGTTCACTCCATTAGACATTTTAATGACTTCCAATGTTTATTGAACAAAAAATATATTTTTGGAGGAAAGTATTTTACTCTATTCGTCAATTATAGTTATTAATCAATAGTTTCTCCATTTGTAAGCTTATTCATTATAATATGAGTAATGATAACAAAAAGCTGTTGATAAATAGGCAGAATGAGGAATCACAAATAGAGATATTAACATAAAAATATAATATTTAAAATATAATAGCGAATGTAAATTTTGTATGAACTGATTATGTTTGAGTCTTAATTAATAAGGGAGTAAAGACACTGTTATCATTTTATTACTTTATCTCAGAGTAGCTTTTATTCAACCAATATAAATTTTATATACATACTTATACATAGTTAAGTATATTTAGAGACATTTTTTTATTACAAAGGTATCATTTGGAGATTATTATATCTATGTATCTTATATACATTACAATGTGAAAACATATCTAATTAATTATCAAGTGTATCCTCTATGATAATTAAGAATGAATTATGATAACATTGAAATATAAAATAGAATACTGAATACAGTTTGCCCGTAGCTGATTGACAGTCAAATATGAACAGAAACAAAATAATATTACTTTATCTCTTCATTTGAGGGATATTCTGACATAATTACATAACATTGAATTCCTCAACGCTCACTAATAAAGGTTTCTTTAAAGATCTTTTAGGAATAAATATGTTATATTATTTATTTTAATTTAACTTCAATTCCCTGCAATTCTTTTCCTCTTGTCAGTTGTGTGCTGGCCCTGACTTTTTAAATATTTTTAAAACTCAGACTATATGCAATTATTATTAATCCAAATTAATGATTCAAAATACATCTATAACCATCTTTGGACAATCATAGTTATCCATTCAAAATTTCAACTCTCTAGAACCTACCAATTTGCAGTAGACTAGGAAAAAAAGAGAGTGACAAACGAACGATCGAACATTTCATTTTAAAGGAAGACACCGTGTAATTATATCTATAATCATTATTCATTTTAGGCTTGAGTCCACTGAAAGTCAAACTCGTACAAAATTTCTAATTATTTTTAGTTCATTTCTCTTGAGGTGGTTTTTAGTATTTTGGGTTTTAAAAGTTTAAAAAGTTTTTTAATTGATAAATATATATTGATCTTTAAAAAATAGTAATACAACTATGTAGTGATTTCGTAATTTGCTAGTTTTTTAAACTTTTTTTTTAATATTTAAGGTGGTATATTTAGTAAATAAAATATTTATTTTTTTCTTTTTTCTTTTTACATCTATATATATTCAATTTAATTTAATTTTAATAAGCTGATGAACGTAAGCTCAAACCTATCAAGAGAACTAATACCAGTCGAACTTTTTTGATTTGTTTAAAATAATTAATTTTGTGGTTTCTATAAAGAAATCAATAGGGGGAAAGGAGGAAAAGTTGGCACACCCTCTCCAGCTACTATTAATGAATATTTTTATATGTGGATCCACCCATTGATGGATGGTATGTTATGAATGATTTATGTACTACTCCATTGTACATCACATTGAGAAGGGCAATAATAAAAAGAAGTACCAATTTCATTAAAAAATCGTAAACTATAAAAGTGAAAAATTCAATTCACAGAATTTTGATTTTGATTAAACTGTTAGGATTTTATAGAAACTTTTTACTCTATCTAAAAATACATTCAAAGAACTAAAATTTTACATACTTATAATGCTTTAAATCATTAAATAACAAATACTTTTGTAAACAAAGCAAATAAATAAAGAGCCAAAGAAGGGAAAGTTGATACAGTTGATCCCTCTTATGAAATAAAATATAGTATTATATACTCTCACCACCAGGAGAGAGAGTTCATACATTTGACAGTTTTTTTAACGATCTTTATCTTACACAATTTCCAACAAACTCTATTGACGGTGTTTAAGATATCTATTTACAATTTGCAGCAATTAACGGGTGAAACTTATGCATATTTTCGTACTTGTGAAGAAAAAGCAAAGATGCATCAACTCTCCCACCCTTCCCCTATACTTAAGAGTTAATTAATATAAAACCACTTGACATTTATTGCAATATTGTCACAAATATCTTCACTATATAGAATGCACATGAAACGTTTCAGAACTATGTATCCATAATCATAAAACTATTTTCATCATCCTCTGAATAATGATTGTGTTGACACTTCATTTCCTTTTCCACGAGGAATGCAATTGTGCTACGCAATGTAGTCAGATTGGAATAAATAGTACCTATTTGCATGTAATAGTCAGACTCTGTTTTCACTCAAGTATTAATATTACAAAATTCCCGTGAAATTTTTTGGTTTGTAAATAAATCTGAAGATCTAAACTATTACACCCCTATAGCCCCTCCACCTTGCATATACTGCCCAATTATGGCGCAATTATTAGTCTAAATTCATATTTAAGTCTCATTAAACTGTAATTTCAGACTCGACTTAGAATAGAAGTGAAAAAATTCGTGAACCAAGGTGAAATGACTTGCAACTCGACTTATACTTGAGCTAAAAGACTCAAAACTTGACCCAGACTCGTAAAAATAGCTCTTGATTAGTTTATTAGGGATGCACGTGGGTTGCAAATGATAAAATTGATCAAGGTTGACTTTTCAAGTGGACGACTGAAGCCGGTTTCTGATTGGAAGTCCATAATTTTTATTCTTTTTTCGTATCACAGTTTTTAGGATTACATTCTTTCAGTTAAGTACCGGCTTCAGTATGAAATAAATGTTACTCTACTTTTTCAAGTAACATTATTATGGCCAAAAATACAAAAAATGATTTCAAATCAACGAATAAATTGACATGTAATAAATTTTTTATAGCTTCATGAAATCTATGGTATATTGTTAAGTATAGTAATAATCATAAGTTAGTTTAAAAATATTTAAAAGATAAATTAGAGTAACATTAACAAATAAATATGTAGAAAGTGTGAATCCATGGTCCTAGTTTTCATTCGGTTCAGTAATAATGATCTTAATACTAGGGTTTTGTTGAATATCATTATTTCCAAGGGGTATTTCCTTACCTATAAAATAATTTTATATATTCATTTAATGATTATGCTATTTTTCTGTATCTATACGTATTTAAATGAATTGAATGAGACCCACCTTCCAAAACTGTTTCCAACCCACTCCCTGTAGTTATTGTGCTTGGTTTCCTTGATTCTATTATGGATCTTTTTCTACTTGATGTTGGAGACACATTTGGAGTGTTTACGAAACTTTCAAAAGACTTTAAACTCACTGATCGACAAGATGAATGGTGATTATTGTTCATGGATGAATTTCTTCGTCTCCTTGAAAGAAAACTTGTTCCACTTCTTTGACTGTGGTTACGTTTTAGGCCATGTCCACATTTACGATCAGTAACAGGACTACCTGCCCAGTTCAAAACTTCATCCATGACGTATGATATGCGTCGTTGTAATCTCTAAAATTTAAATAAAGTGATAGTTTTTTTTCTTTAGATTTATATATGCATTAAAACATTAATAAAACTTTTACATTTCCACTTAAGGATATATCGGGAAGATTTGCTGGATCCACTGTTTCTTGAAGATCAAGTGGAACATCTAAGTTGCATGCTCCTGTTTCTAATTGTTTTGCACCCCTTACATCCAATGAAGCTACTGTATAAGGAAGTTCGGGAGGAATTCCTACATCCCAATATGGGTCCTTTTCAAAGTCTGGTGTTTTTCTTCCTATCTATGTATTTACGTACACAATAAAACAAGACATTATGTAATTAATTAAATATTATGATTTGATCACCTCATCCACCATCACGTAGGCTAATTGAATATTCCTGTCAACCATCCAATTGGTGTCAAAATCCTCATCGTCTTCTCCAAAGGGATTTAAGAGGGCCTCAGCAACTTTTAACCATCCGTCATAAAAAAAGAACTCAAATGCTGTGAAGAAAGGAAAAATAAAATCTGGTCCAACTCCTTCCAAATTTTTATTCGGATCGAGGTACTGTCTTCCAAGCAAAGTGGCCCCAAAGTATAGGTTTAAGGCTAAGGTAACAACTTGAGTGTATACAAGTGGAAAAGTGATCCAATCATATGATAGAATCAATCCACATTCAACCCGGATTTTAGAAAGTTCCCCATGTATATCCATAACGTATTTAGACTGAGAGATGTATCCCTTTTGATAGGCTTGACTTATTAAATCAGAGGCCCAATATAGAGGAACCCAGTAGCTATATTCCAAATACGCAGTTTTCTTCTGTGCATTTTCAATCAGGTTGACCTGTTTATTATTTAAATATGAAAATTAAAACTCATCTAAGAAAAAGAAACAAATAAGATTGACCTCTTTTTCAGTAAGAATTCCAGCCTCAACTAAGTGATTCATTGTAGGAAACCTTTTCTTAACCTTGCAACTCACCATTCGTAGAGTTTCAATAATAGCTGCACAAGTATATCTCACAACATTACGACGAATGGATCTAATTTCATCATTTTGATACTAAATTTAATTTAATCAATATAGGTAGGTAGTTATTATTTTCTAATACTGATGTAGGGTAAATACTTGAATCGCAAACAGCATTTAGTTTCGAACATTTACTTGATACTTGCCCGATTTTGACGTGAAGTCATTTGAAATCAAATTTTATCCCAAATTCAATTATTTACCCTTAATCAAACCTTATTCCTTCCACGACAGTATGCATTCACTTTATAGGCGACACCATCTGGCCAGGGAATTGTTTTATACTGATCCCACCATCGATTTAAAACATGTGAAACATAAAATGCTAGCACAAAAGTCAACGGAATCAAAGAGGTGTGCATATTACAAAAGAGACTTATTTTCTCAAATAATCTGAAATTAATGAAATCAGCTATTTTTTTAAATTATTTTTATTCTTTTTTAAAATATCAATATTGATATGTGCATTTCTGCATCAGAAAACGAACTAATGAATAATGATTACTCCTCGTAGTTCATTCGTAATGCCGAAATTATATGAATACTCACATTGGTACACATGGGAGGGGGCATATAGGCCCACCCCTAACTCCATTTACATATTTTCTGTGACCCCAAAATGTTCCTACCAAGATTTCTTATATTTAAAAATTATATATAGCAACACCTTGAATGCCACCCCAATTTAAAAATCCTATCTGCGTCCCTGGTGTCACATATTCCAGTGAGTCCGCAGAGGGAGGCTATAAACCATATGACTTATAAGTAGGGATGGGCATTTTGTTGAGGTGAGAAAGCGTGCCTGCAATTACTATTTGGTGCTCCTGCATTTTATCTGCTGATCATCATTTGACAAAATTAAATAATACATAATGGCAAACTTTAATCATAACAAGTTCTCACCTCAACGATACTGAGAAGAATGAATTCAAATTAATCCTCAAGTTTGTAGTGCAACTGATATTTTTCTCTTCTTCCTTAAAACTTAACTTTATTTCAACATTTTGCCTATGTCTACTTATAAGTTATAACTGTAGTGATGTAAAAAACTCCCCTTGATGACGTCAAAAATGATATGGTAACTATGAAAGCCAGCTTATTTACTGTCGATTTAATACTATGAATGTAGCTGTGACAGCCTTGCTCCAGGCTCAAGACAGTTTTTCTTGGACTTATTGTAATTAATTAAATTAAATTGATGTTTTAGAAAGATATTATTCAAATCAAAGTTGATTACTTTATTACTTTAACTTATAACCTATAAGGCTTTAGCCCGCCCTCCAAACAAATGTATATATTTTATTATAAAAAGTTATATAATCATTATAATAAAATACAATGTCATGAAATTTTTGAGAGAAACCAGTGGCCATCCCTGAAAATATTGGCAGTATTAATTTTGAATATTTAACTTATGAAACTTCGAAGTTTTCTGTAATATGACAATAAACTGTGATAACTACTAATTGTGTATGAGTAATATAAATTACAGCCAGACCGATATATTTTTATCAGTAAACGATTAAATCGGTCAATAATTGCAGTTTGCAGAATATTATCGATATTTATTTTTTTATTTCAATCTTTCTTTGCTAAATAGAGATTTGGGACTAATAAGGGAAACTTACAATTGCATGAAATTAATTAATATTTTTCTTATTTTCAGTCATTATGACTAAGTAACTCAGTCGTCGACTTCTTAATAAAAAGTACTCAAAATTTGATAGTTTTTTACTTTAATTCATTAAAACATGTGTAAAAAAGCTCAAAAGTAGAATTTTTCTCTACAAGTACGTTATGTAACATAACCTCTGTTACATATATTTTAAAATTTAAATTGTTAATAAACTAAAACTTAATTGTATTAATAAAAAATCGGCCGAATAATCAGGTTATCAGTCGAGTCCCATTATATGAAAATACTAGATCAAGCATTAAGATTTCACCTACTTTTTTCCATCTTCACTGAGTCCAAATCGATAAAGGATTGAAATACTAAAATAAAGGAATAGATAAACCATAAATTCAAACCATACTAATTTGTAGACACTGCCTGTCCAACTAAATCAAAAAAATACAAAATTAAAGTATTTTAAAGCTTCTAAAAAATAAACTCAACTTACGTGAAAAGTAATTTAAAGAATACACCGACCTTAACTGTGCTGATTTTAGCAGCATATGATACAGTCATGATGACTCTTCAGTCAACTTTCAGAGACTGAAACCAAATATAAGAAATCTTTTTCCAGCAAATTTAAAATCAATTTGTCAAGGGAAAATCACAAACATTTAAATTGATCTCAATGAATTCTCAGTGCGGGCGTGGTACCATCATGTTATCAGATCTATACTATCGTTTAAGCCTCATAAGGAATAACTAATATACTCCTTCTGTAGAAAAAGTTTTGGGGAGGATTCAAAGTTGATATATTAGCAATTGTTATAAAGTAAAGTTTCACTCTAGAGAAATACCAATCTGTCCCTAATTATTTTACCTTCGATTATATCTAAAAAAGAATGGGTTTCAATTCCTTCTATATATTGAAGATCTCATTTATTGAAATTACTCAAAAAAAAAAGTTGTGGTAATTGTTTGACTATAAGTTATTTCAACCTAAATTACTACTGATTAGCTTGATCATGGAATGCTAAATTCTATCTCTATAGTTAGACCCTTATTCAATTTTGATTAAAATCCTAAAATCGAGTTCCAATTTTTTTGTGATTTTTCTTCCGCAAATATAATATGAAGTACATAGGTCATTTCAATGCTCTATACTTTTTTATGGAAACAAAATCCATTAAATTAAATATTTTCTGTAAAATTTTACATTAAGTCCAAATATGGGTTAAAATTTCATGTAGAATCATTCAATCTTGAGAAAAAGCAGTATAAATGGTCAAAAAATTGTCTTTTTTTAGGGATGTGCAAGGGCCATTGACAAAACAATAAAATAAAAGTTACGTAATTATTAGTTATATTAATATGCAAGGTCATTTTATAAAACTGCTTCCCCCCCCCCCTCTTATAAATTGGTTTTGTTTCCCCCAGAACAAAAATATTTGACGCGTGAAAGTAAATGATATTTCACTTCCAAGAGTATTTTCATTTAAACGGGGTCTAAATACATTAGTACCAATATCGATTTGATTTCAATTTTTTTTAATATTATAAGATGAAATATTATTACAATCTTTATTTATTATTTATATAGCTTTTTATTTATTAATATTGATCGTATCAATATTAATCAAATTAATCAAACTGATAGTACGATCAATATTAATAGTACTATCAATTTGATAGTAATAATTAATAAATTTATTAAGTAGTCAAATCAAGATTTTACAAAAAAAAATAGGAACTTTATTTCTGAATGTATTTCTGTAGACAAAAAAGAGTGGTTAATATATACATAAAATTAATTCTTTCATAATTTGATTCCATTTTCTACGCTTACAAATTAATTTCAGTTTGATCAACTTTCTTTATACATATAAGTATCATTGTTCCCAGCGTTCCTTCTTCCAACTTGAGATTTCATAAAATACTAAAAAGTTTATCATGAAAGTTTATTCGATAGAACATTTTGATTCTTCTACCATACTTGTATGACTTAAATGAGTTAAAGATTCATAAATTGGAAAAAGTCTTCCTGAAAAAATTGATGGTTTTGATTAAGTCGTAGCTGAGCCTCTATTTCACGCTCGATTTGAGCTTGCTCTCTTTGCACATCCTGTGGACGAACTCCAGGAAAATGATCTGGAATAAATTTGCATTAAATTAAATTTCAGATTAAAAAATGAACATTTTTACCTCGCACCAAATTTGGGTGATGTGCCAAATTTGGATCATTGTCTTTGAGTACTTTTTTTGTAACACCAATGGTCGGATCGTTTTTCAATACAACATTGGGCTGTACTTCTTCAGCCTCTTTGAGTCCTTCAGCAGCACCACGAGCTACATCATTTTCCATTAATTTCTCGTTATTCGAGAATAAGGGACACAAACCAGGTTGTGCCACAGCTCCTTGACCATAAAAATGTTTATATCCTGTCTTGATAACTTTTCGGCATAAATAGCAAATATTAGTTCCACATGTACATGTTATTTTATTGCAACCATCTTCTTTGAAGAATTTATTCTGACACTTCGGACAAGTTCGAATGAGGGCATCAGTCATTTTATTCTCTATGAAGGTTCGTTTTCGAACCTCATCATTCTTTTCCACTTCATCACAATGAAGTGGGATATGAGAAAATTCTTTACACAACCGACAGCTCTCTTTACCACACTCAGGATTCATACAAATTAAAAGTTTGTTTTCATCAGGAGATGTCTCCATGATGGTCATATAAGGACAAAAAGGACATTCCGCTATTCCATCCAAAGATGCATCCTTTACTTCTGCATTTTGAATATGAGGTAACCATTTTGAGAATATATTTGCAGGTAAAGCCTCTTGAAGAACAGACAATTGAAAGGTTGTCTGACATTCCATAAGACAACTTAATCCAGGTTTTCCTTCACCGAGTGCAATCTCTGATGCCCGTAGTATACATTCCTTGCAGAATTTATGATTCTCTGGGCACAAAACTATGTCTTCCTCCAATAACTCATCATCAAAACAGCATTGACAACTATTTAGTGCATTCAATTTCTTGGCTTCCTCTGTTTTACGCTTTCTTTCAAGTGTTAAATCATTCAAGTAATTGGTGATCTCATCAACCTTCTTAGCTACTTGATACTCCTTCAAAAAAGCTATGTCGATTTCTTCAGGGATAGAACATTCAAAAAGGAGTCGTTTCGTCTTTCGCGTCCTTTCCTTTGTATTTTTAAGGAATAAAAAAGTCTCTAAGAATATTTCTTTATGATTTATAAAGTTAGATTCGATGTACTTTTTTCTATGATAACAAAATTCCAAAGATAAATATGCCAAAGATAATTTTCTATAAGCAATTGTGACTTCACCTCTTCTTTGTGTAAAATGTTGAATGGGATTACCATAGAGCTCCACTAATTCTCGAACATCTCCTTCAGAAGAAAATTTTTGAATGAGTTCCTCCCTTTGGAGACGTTTTTCGTAGTCAGCATGGGATGGAAGAGAACCTGACTTATTTCCTTCTATTATCTGAGATATCCACTCTTGAAGCTCCGAGTTTCGTCCGTGGTACTCCACCACCTTTTCGTAAAGAAACTGAGGATCAACCTTTGGAAATATTTTCATCAGAGTGTGATGTTGCAATTCTCGTGAATGTTCCACTTCCTTCTCTTTGCCTATCTCTTCATTCTGAGAAGACTCTGATGAAGCCATTGAGCTAGGAACTGGATGAGAAGAAGAGCTTGTAGATGGCAATGGAGGCTGAACACGAGTTTTTGTTGTTTGATCTTCAATAAACTCTGAAATTTTAAAAGGATTCCCAACGAATTCACGCGCCTTGGAATGTAAGAAGGTTTTGTCAAGAGAAGGGAACATTCCTTGGAGATAGGAATGAAGTTGTTTTATCTCGGAATGAGTAGAGGATGTGAGATCAATCACTTCTGGATAATGAGTATTCAGTATTTTTGGGGGAACTGTTTGTAAATAGCAATGATCTTTGGAGGATCTTTTCAGGGAGCTTTTAGCAATGAGGCCGTTACCAATCTTCCCTTTGGACCGGAGAAACTCTTCCTTCACCAACTACAAAATATTGTTTGATCGATTAAGGTGATGGTTGAATAAGTTAGTCATGGATATTAACATACCTTGACTCTTTCATCTTTGTCTCTATAATGAAGCAATCTCCGTCTTATATCTTTGTAGGTCACAGGATCCTTGAGCTCCTTGAATACACTCAAAATTTCCAGATCCAATGAATACGCCTCGTCACACATTTCGAAATGTATGAAAACGTAAATTGCTTGAGCTCTTGCCTGGCTTTGACTAAAATAATATTTAAATAACTCAAACAAATTGCGTCAATGCCCTAGTGACGTCATGACAACACACACAAAAGGAAAAATAATCATGAGTCATGACAAAATAGCCAGGGGCCGATTAAATACCGCAATACAGAATACTGGAAGAAACCGGAACAAGTTGTCACACTATAATATTAATATATTTTATGGCTGATTTTAAAATTATGTAGTTCAAATTCTTTAGACATGAAATTTAGCTCAGGGGTTGCAGGCATCCTTATCTTCTAATTACAATGTACAATTTGGATCTACATGTATATCGTTATTTAATTATTATCAACGTCTTGCACTAATTAATAGAATTAAATATTTCGACACAAAGTTTTACACACCGGCATTACCAATAACCAGTAATGGCCGGATTTTACTTATGTCCAAAACAAACAAAGTTATATACAGAGGTACGGTTAAAATCTGGTTTTCATATTTCATTTTCTCTGAAAACAAAGAGTTCAGTGTTTTTTTACTTTGCTCTTAAAATAATTTTTTTAAGTTTATGATTAATTTTCATCATTAATTTGTTGGCCATCTGATTGGCTGGATGCGTAATTAGAAATCCGTAATACAATTTGAGACATAATCAAAAAAGCAATAAAACACAATAAATGTGCAAATGGGCTATTCACCAGAAGACATTTCGTAGAAGGACAATTTGCTGAGAAATACTATTTATTCAGATACTATTATGTTCATATTTTAAAGCAATTTAAAATGATATTGTGATAAATATTGTTATTACTCTTTCAGCTTTATTAATTTTTATTGTCCTTTAGGTAAATTAATGAGTGTTCTTTTGTGGAGTATATTTTGAATATATTCATAATAACGCAGTAACATAACATGTTAGCACTGAACATTAATCAAACATTTCTTTGATCTCAAAAAACATAACTCTAGGTTGATACATTAACTAAATGTTACGTGTTCATGACAATTTACCGATGGGACATTTTGATTTTGAAATATCAAATATGTTTAATTATTTGTTATATTAAATTGAAATTATTAAATTGTCAATGTTGATTTATTTCATGATGTTTCCATATGAAAAACAAAAGCATCTAGATAATTTTTACTTTTTTGATGTATGATGTTCAATGTTCGTGGCTCCTTAATGAATTGTTCTATTCAACAACGTTTATAATTTCTATTTTAAGATAATGTCATGGAATAAACCATTTAAAAAGTATATGGTTCATTCAAGATTTGACCTTAATATTATAATAAATGGTTTATAAAGATCCTGGTTGAAGAATAAAAAAAAAAAAGGTACTATCATCATATATTAGTGGTTTCAAGTTCAAATTTCCTTCAATCCTCTTAGTTTTTATCATTTCTTGAGTATTAATTAATATTGTAAAATAAGTTATTTGAATAACTACCATCCGATAAAATGCAGAGGTACCAAATAGTAATTGCGGGCACGCTCACTTACCTCAACAAGAAGTCTAATCCAAGAACGTTTCTAACATGGCGAGGGTAGGAATGTAAATAATATACAAATGGGGTGTGTAAAATAAAAAAAAATAAAAAATCATTCCTATCAATGCTTACAACCCTACGTCATCCCAATTAATATAATTAATTAGTTATATTTGTAGAATTAGGTATATAATTTTTTCACAGTTTAATATGTTCCGTGATTTTTTAACTTTGCCTATGCCCTTACTTAGATTTATATCTATAAACCTAATACCAAGGGCGTAGTTGAACTTTTAAGTGTCCTGGGGCCTGATTCGTCATGGGACTTCCTTAATCATAAATTTTGATCGTTTTTTATAGAAATAAAAGTAACATTTTTATTATTACGTCCCTCTTAGATATTATAATCATATAACTTTAGAGATATAATAAAGCATCGGTAGTTATCGGCTGATTTAATTGACTCATGGATATTTTAGTCACTTGAATTGTACATCAAAATATATGTAGCAAAAGGGACAAAATATTTAATGTCACCGTTCATGAATGGAGGCATAGTATGTGTATTCTGCTCAAAGAATCTATTATTACATATATTTATAGGTATATTTGCAAATAATAATAATAAATCAATGAGGAGAAAGCTTTCTCTTATTATAATTCTATAACATGTGAATGGTACAACTGTGAGTCATGTCTCATTAGGTATTGTACTAATTAAAAATTGGGCTTGGCATGTCACACCTTTGAATCTTTTATACATTTGTGCTTCATTAAGCAAAAAAGCAAAAACAAAATATGTAGCTATTTACTGGGTTTGATTGGTCCTAAGACTAAATTCTTTATCCGTTTTTTTTTCAGTTTTTACTCGTAGAAATTTGGTAAACTCAACATCAATTCCTCTTGGCCAATAGTTTAATCACATTCAAATAATAAGAGGCCAATTCGCATAAAAAATATAAAATAATATCATTAATAATGTAGAAATTATTGTTTATCTATCACATTATTTAGAAGTTTTCATCAATTCAATTATTTAAAGGACATTTTTTGAAATTTTTTATGATCTTTAGGAGTCGATAATTTTTCATAAACACAAACTCCTACTCCTCCTGCTGAAAAATATCCAGATTTCTTCCACTTCACAGTCACTTGGTCCTGCAAGGATAAGGATTAGATAAAAAGAAATATGACGTAATAGTATTTGATGTTGATTTTATCTAATCCCTCACAGAAAAAAGGGACCACAAAGTAATTGAGTTCTATATCAAATCAAACTCTAGCTGAATCCACCGGATTTGCTCGTTGCATGTTAAATTAATAAATTAAATTTTCAAATCCCTATTATTTTTTTAAATTGTTTATATTTTTCTGCGAATTAAGTTTTTGTACAACTTTATGTTATACTCTTGGGGGTATTTGTTTCCAAAATAAAACTTGGGCGTATCAATGCTTAGGGTAGAGAAATTAACATAATAATTTACAACTTTTAATTTATGGTAAAACTCTTTATTTTGCTTTGCTCTGAGGTGAGTCCCTGTCCAAAATAGTTACATAATTTTAGTAAATACTTATTTGAGCCTATATAAAAACTTCATTTTTTTATGCTAGACTTCAATGTTCAGACAAGAGCCTTATGGTAGATGGCTAATATTTTTGTACAAAATAGTCTTGTACAAAAATATCAAGAGTATAAGATAAAATGAAAAAAAATAGAATTTACAGCACTGTTACTTAGCTCAGAAAAAAAGTAACCTATGTGCAGTGAAGTGTCTGAAGGAGGTTACATGCTAATAATAAGCTCAATTCATTAATTAGTTTTAGAGCTTACTGATATGTAACAGACCTATAGACAGAAGTCCACAAATAAATTATTGGGCTCTAGACTTTTAATGGTTAGTTTTCTTTTGGAAATGAAAAATATAAAGATCTATAGATATATATATATGTCTTAAATAAAGTATAAAAAAACGAGTAAAAACTTAATTATAATAATTTATATGTATAATAATTAATTAATTATACTGTCTATAAAAATGTAATTTGAGATCATCAATTTCCGGTTGTTTCACTGTTTCCTCAATTTCCTCTTGCGTAAAAGGAGGTCAGTTTTCAAAGGGACAATTAAAGAGATAAAAATACAGAAACAAGAGTGTCCAGGGTTTGTAACATTTGCTTTTCTTTAAACATGATCTATTCTAGGACACCCACTATCCTCATCCTCATCAGAGATTTTGACATTTGATTCAAATGCTAAAAGTTTATATTTCTTTTGAAGATTTTCCTCTGTCTCAGACGGCATGCCGTTAAGTGTTAGGGGATGCATATCTCCCGGCATATAGCCTCCATCTGATCCCCAACTTGCATCCCCGGAGCAGGTATCATAGAGCGGACAACTTGAGACAAAGCAACAAATTATAATAGTAATGCCTGATATGATGCAGAGAGTTATGACTGCCAGGGATATAAACATGGCAATTCGAATGTCGATCTGGAAAGAAATTCATAAAAAGAATGAATAACATGTGAGGAACAGCTTTAAGATAATTAAAATATTTTAAATGATACATATTTTTGAGATTCTTTCGGGGAAATTTATGATAGGGGTAAAACGGTCTGGAAAAATACAACACTTTAAAAATAGAGATAAAAATAAAAACTTTTCGACACCCATTGGAAATAACATATATTTTTTTTAATGTTTGCATTTTATTCATTTTAAGCAAATTTAGGTATGAGTTAATACGCTAATATTGTTTTACGCAGAGCAAGACCTATTTTCTAATGATGATATCGAATTGCTAGTAAATAACACTAAAATTATATATTATGTTATCTTTATAGTATATCTCAACCTTTCCTCCTCCAAAACAAGAAAGAAAAAAGGCATAAAATCTGATAATATTCAGTCAAATGCTCCCCAATTTTGTTATTCAATAACGGTCAGAAATTATTTATTGCTTAACAAGGGATAATTTTAGCTCAATCAATCAATGTTTAAAACATTAATAAAGGGACAAGTATTTGACAAATTGATGGCTGACAAAAAAATACAATGTATATTTTTATGCAAACTGGGATAAAACCGTATCTGGGATGACATATAAGAAAAAATAAGGCGATTCAAATAAATAATTGAATGTATCTCAACAATATAGTCAAAATGGTAATTTTAATGAAAAATTCGAAGTTAAAATTGTTTTTTTTTTAATAAATGATAATTGGATACATATTAATTTAGTTGGCATATATGTTACCATGCAATAATATTCAGTAAAAGTGTGGAATTTGTTAACCAAGTTTATTGCAATTTAATTACTCTAGAAAAATTTTAGTGTTTTTTTTTACTCAAACGATTCACATTAGAAACATTGACTTATGTTCAAGAACTAAAATATTAATGTGGATAAAGGCACTTAGTTAGCTAAGCCGGAAGGAAAAGTTAAAGTTACTTCATAAATGAATAAAATTATGATCAAAGATACACTTGACAACAATAAAGGAAACTTTGTCTCTATTGAAAATATTTTCATGACGAATGTATTTAAGATTAATTTTTTGTAAAGTGAGTCATATATATTTAAAAAAAAATATTGAATAGAATCATAACGTACCACATGTTACTGCATAGAAAAATATCAAAGATTGTCACTTATTGTACTTATTTGTGTATGATCAAAATAAGTACGAAACCGTCATTTGAAAGCCAACAACAACAACTGATAAATAAATTATGAATTAATTACTTGTAAAATCGAATCCACGTTCATGTTGGAGCAACACTTTCCCTCACAGCAGGATTTATAATTCTTAGGATCCTCTAGTCCTGGACATTGAAAATATTCTTGAACATTCTCTCCATTAGCATCGATATACTGAGCAAGGGGGCAGAGGATAGCATCATCAGGAGGCCCATCCACGTAGTTTGGTGAAGCAGTTGTTGTACATACAAACAGTCCAGGGATGGAGTATAAGAAAATAGTAATGTTAATTAAGGTTTGTGTGGTTGTCATGATCACAGTAGATTCAAGGATTTTTTCCTTTTCATCACTTAAGAGCTATTCACTCGGAATCGTTGTTTTGTAAAGCAAGCAAAAAAATAATGTGTTTTTGTTTTTTGTATTATTATTATTATATACAGAAACTTGATTGAAACGTATATTTATTGTGCTCTGCTGGTGACTACTTAGAGTAATAATAAATAGTATACAACTAGAGGGAGTGAGAGAGAGGAAATGTGAAAGCAGTTTACTCCTGCTGCTACTCCCTCCTTCTCTTGCTGTCTTTCATTAAGTGGAGGGTGTGGGGACGTCTCCACGCTCTTTTTTACTTTCTTACGCACGCCTGCCTCACCTTCTCAGCCACAAAACAACGTATGTGTTGTTGTTTATCTAATAGAAAGCCAGGAAATTTGAAATCTTGTTTTGAACCGGAAAAAAGAGGGCCACCAAGACGACACTGGCACTCCTTATGCCCCCTCCTTAAAATGACATCCACTCTCCCTTCAATACTATTTATTATGAGAAGAAATCATGCAAGGTTTTAACAGTTTTTTTACACATATAGTATGTATATATAAAAATGATCCACCCTCACGAAATATACATATATATATATATATATATATATATATATATATATATATATATATTTAGAAAGAGTGTAAAAATAGACCGGTCCTTCCTACTTCCTTAAGATATCTTTCTCTTCGTTAAAAAGTCCCTTTTGTAACCTACTTCAATAAAAAAGGAGAGGAACAAACATGGAGGACGTTATACACGAAGAAGAAAAAGCATGGAATTGTATATATTTAATAATAAATCACAAGAGGAAAATTGAAATACAAAGTTCAGATCTATTTGTTCGAGATTTTTTTCTATTCTTTTAAAAGCTCAGAATATATAATGAATAAGAGTTTATACTTTATTTGAAACATCTTATTTACTTATTTGATGCTTTACCTAGTGTGTGATTTGGCTTTCAATGTAACGATGTAAACATGACTTAATTCCTATTTATTGGAATAATTTCATGGTTAATAAATAACCCTATTATAGGAGCCAGAAATTGGTTAGTAAAAAAATGTCTTTAAAGAACATTAATTTTGAGGAGGGGCAATTATAATTTGTTTTATGCTTGTTCCCCAAATACAAATATTTAAGTAGTATTATTTTTTTTATTGTATGTAGATATTTTAGATCCGCTGCAAATTACATTTGAATTTACTCGAATCTATTTAAAAATATTGAAATTTTAATGGAACAGTGTTGACACCAGGATATTATCAATATTGCAATTACTATCTGTATAAATTTTTACTGAAATTTGCCATACAAATCAATGTAGGATTTACCCAGAATCTATTTTAAACTTACAATATTTTCTATTAGTTTTTCCACCTCTTTTTTAATCCTTACCTCTGTGACCATTCTACTTTGTATAATGCCATATTCTCATAACAAATATATATGTTCTTTAATTCATTTAATCATAAATTAAAGGTATTTTCAATATTAAAGCAAGGTATAAATTAGCTCCATCTATGAACAAGTAACTAATTTACATATTATATCTATATAGATATTTATAACACTTTCTTTACAAGTCTTTCTTTTTCTGTTTTTTTAAACATGACCTTTCTTACACTAGTTACTGTTGAAAAAAAAAAAATTATCGGTGTACAAATATGTAAGACAAACTAACAACTCAAAGAGACAAAGTTGAAGTAAGTATTTGCAGTAATAAAGTGTAGCAGATATTAAAATATTGCGTAAAAAAACACAAAAGAAAAATTGAGAAAATGAAAAAATATGTTAGAATATTATCCTTATTTTAATTATTTGAAAAGTGCAATTTTCAAGATTTGAGTGTTCAATTTTTGGAGTGTTGCCAGTATAAGTACATACATTATCACGTATCTACATTAGTAGATGACCTCTTTACAACGACATTTTTTTATAGCTTGAAATAATGTCAATAATGTCTTTTAAAGACTAAAATTGATTCTATGAAGTCGCACTAACTAATAGAAGTTGCTTCAAATTCGTTTACTTTTTTTATTAAAAAATTGTTTGCTGTGTGTTTATTTTTTGCAAATATGTTGCAAATAATTGCATAAAAAGATGCACGAAAATAACACACATAAACTTTGTATGCTTTCTTGCAACAAAATATGTTGTGGTGTTAAAATGAATATAAGTTTTCACGGAAACTTTATTCATTTATGTTGGTTCCAAATAGATTATAGGTAGTTAATGTTTTTGAAATTTATGGAATTATTCGATCTTCTGAATGAATTCAGAACATAGAATGACCAAGGTGGAAACAAATCCTTTGTACTTTCCATGTCCCATTAGAGTCCAAAGTCCCTGGTATCAATCGAGTTTCAAGTCTTTGTTCACAAGTCCAAGTTCATAATTATTTTGGACTGAGTTCAGTTTGAGTCTTTGGGGAGTTTTTTCCATATAAAAGATACCTACTGAAGAGTATATATCTAGTGAAAAAATTGAAGTCATTCTAAGAATATTAGTTGAAAATGGCCTCAGCTTCCCCCTTCTGTAGAATGATATAATTAATTTGTCAATTAATATTTTCTATATCACTCGTAATTGTATAATTACGAGAAAAGTTCTTGGGGGAAGTTTCAATATTTGCTCGTATTTATATGATTCTAAAAATTAGCACAAGTGTATTAATATGAAATAAAATGATAATATCTACAAATATATAGTACAAATACCAGTACAAACGTTTCATTTATTCTTTTTACCGATCGTAAACCATAATTTTATCTAATAATAATTATTTATACATAACTTTCCTCTGCCATATTCCTCTTGCTCCCAGGTCCCTATATATCTACATATGTTTCAATTATATTGACTTTATATAATATAATATATAGATATAATAATCTTCATTGTAGTTATCAATCTTTCCTTTATTTTCTTTTGGCTTTTGATCTCAATCAAATGTTTCTATTCAGTAATAAAGGGAATATGTAGGTAAAAACTCCAGATTGGTGTAGCTTCATTCCTTCCATTCTTCCTCTACGAGTCTTTAACAAGCTTTATATGTAGAATAAGTTCAGTGTAAAAAGCTTTGACGAATATTTTACAAAATGGTAGAAATAAAGAAAAAAACATTCTTATATCATCTTCAACAAGTATAACAATCATTTTTACATTAATATGATTAAAAAAGTATCATTGTATACGAAATTTTTCTTATCTAGCTGTCTAAAAATGTCGAAATCTTGCTGATTTTTCTAACGTAAGCTTTTGTTTCATTGTCTCAGATTGTATAAGACTAGATTGTACCTTAAAAGAGAGAGATGGACATTAATTAGATATGAATCATTATGGGATTTTTTAAGTAAAGTACAAGGTGGAAACCTTTATATTTATATAGAAATATAAATTTTTTCATTAAAATCAATAAATGTTACACGATAATAGTTAATACTAATGAATACATACTTTTTTCTATAAATTATACGAATTGTGGTAGCCAACTATGTTTAATCTTCATTTTTGCATTTTGAGTACTGTGTTCCTTGAATTGGACTTAAATATGAGATCTTATTCCTTGTATTTAGTTAGATGATCCTTTGAATTTTAACAAATAAGTCCTAACTGTAAGACTTTTTTTTATAAATTCAATTTATATGTATACAACAGAGGATCGTAGAAAAGAATTTCATGAATATTAAAATGAGTTTTGATAATTTGTGAATTATTGAAGCTTTTGAAACATTATCGCTTTTACCATGTACTTATTTTAAAAACAGAGTCATTATATACAAGTATCGTTTATTTTTAGAAAGTTAATGTTAGCTTTATAATTTGATGACTTTTTTTTCAGAATTACAGAATTTTCGAAGAAAAATCTCGATTATCAATTAGTTTCAAAAATCAATAGTCAGCCGACAATAAAGTAATTTAATAGATAGGTAGGACATTTTTATTTTATTTTATTTTTATTCAGTCTAATATGCTTGTAGGAATATTTTGTTTTTATTTATCTGCATAAATGGTTGTTTCTGTACTTAAGAAACTTTAGAGCTAATATTGTGCTAAATAGGGTAGCTGAGCACAAATATTGTATTAAATGTTGTAATATAATATGTATGTATACATTTTTTATGATTTGTTCAGTTCTAAAGGATCTCAAAGGAAAATATTGTGTAACTAAAAATACAAGATCCGTACGTACTACTAGTGGCGAGATCTAAAAATAAAATGACATACTAAATGTTTGATAGATCAGAATCCTTTAGGTTTAAGGGACCTATAGTATTGTAACCCTTGTTGACCCTCTTCTACACCACTGAAATGAAAATATATTCAAGGACTACTAAAACCCAAAGCGACGCCATGTTGGAGGTATATATTTATAAAAAAATTTTATAATATTTCCATAAAAATCCTAAAAAAAACTTTATGAAAGGACTTTAAAAGTGAAAAAAAAGAATAAACGACTGTATTGAACACAACTTGATACCAAAGAAAGATAATCAGTAACATTTGAATCAAACCAAACAAATAATAATCCCTATTAAATATCTAGATTTTTACAATTAAATTTATTTTGGATGGAAAATGGATCAACAAAGTAGGATTATTTGTTACTATTAATGATTTATATGCTCTGTTTTATTTAATAAATACTCCTTACTCCTTTATTTCAATGAAAGGATTTTTTGATTGGGAGAAACATTATGGTAAAAAAAAAAAGATCCTGTTAACAATTCAGCTGAATTATCTACAATAACAAACGACAAAAATAATAATGGCTAAAAGGGAATAGAAAAGAGCAAAAAGCAGTTAGCCCATAATAAGCAAGCTGTTATCTCCCTGTTTTATATATCATATGTTCCAATTATAGATGACAATTGTCAATCAGTGTCATTCCTTTACGTAAAAGAGAGGATAGAATAAGAGGCAAACTGAAGTTACTAAAGACATGGGGATCAATCAGGAATTTATTTTCTCTATATACCCAAATCTTTTTTAAATCTTGTTGTAAATTTGGATATTACGTTTTTTATGTTTGGATTTGTGCTATACAGGGATGGAAGGAAGTCGGAATTTAATGAAGCTTGAGATAACATTTCACTCATTTCAAACCCCCTAAAAGTGTTCATTTGAAGGGATTTCCTTCCACGTTTTAATATTATGAAAATACTAATAGAGAGGAGTTACTTTTTAACCAATGAGTAAATCTATGTTGTTGACTTAAATTTTGAGAAACACTGAGCTAAATTATTCACTCCTTCACGAGTTTACATATTGGTTTTGCTTCCCCTTCAAACAAAAATAATAATTGAAATAAGATAAAATGTAGATAAAAAAAAACTTGTCATTAATTTCTTGAGGGCCATGTCCTCCATTTTGAAAGCCTTTAATTTATATAAGCTTACCTGTAAATAATATTTCCTTCGTTTACCTAGCTATGTGACCGATTTCTAGAGAAAAGATAAAGAAATAAAAAGCTGGTCATTCAAGTTAGAAAATATCATCATAGGTTTATAAGTAAATGACATGTGCTCTTTGCAATGTCATTAGTTTGATTGTTGAATGTGATCAATGAAAACGTGATAAACACATACATATTTATAGACACCATAAGTGTCTCTCATAAACTAAATATACTGCATATAAGAAATAAATAATATAAAACAATGTAAAGAAGTTGTATTCGATAAAATTACTTATAAATAAAAGGAGCCTAATAACTTCAATTTTATAAGTGAAACCAATGCAAAAAGAACAATTATAATACTTGATCTGTGATCTCATGCCCTAGACATAAAAAATGCATTACATAAATGAAACAAAACTGAAGGAGTGATCTTAAATGACCAAGAGCTCGTACATTTTCTCTAATCTCTATCTATTGAGCACTTTAATTTCCAATTTCATGAATTCCCCAAATGTAAGTGTCTCCATCTGATGTTACAAACTTAGTTACCATATGGTGCCTCAAAAATTAACTTTACCTGTCACACATCAAGACTATTTGTAGGCAGACAATTATTGAGTGGGTGTTAGGTCTGTACCTGTTCTTGTTTATTCAAATATCCACTTGCAAAAATTGTCAACTCCCAAACTATGAGCAGTAATTGACATGAGCAAAAAAAATTGTCGCACGAATAATTTAATAGTTAATTAATAGTAATAATTAACGCCTCAAGTTTTAATCACTCATTTTCTTTTTTGCTAACAAGATTATTTCAAGGGCGTATGTGTCACGTGATGCATACAAAAGTCTAAAATCAGGGATAAATAACGCTCATATTCACAAATTAAGTCTAAAGCTACGCTTATGTATATATGTTTGCTATACAAAATATATCCCTCCTTTCGTTATATGATTTTAGAACACGTAATAATAAACTGGATTGTTTAAAAGGAACTATGGATTATAACTTATTTAATTAAATGGATGCATCCAATTAACACGAACGTATACATGTTTCATAATATTATACATAAATAGCCCGTTAAATAAGTACTTATTGTATCCTCAAGCAATTGGATTTTTTTTGTAAAAGGAAGCAGATTGCCCAGTTTTATTATTTAACTAATTCACAAATATCCTTCAAATTTGGCTGTGAAATATCATTAATTTATGTCAAAAAAAATGTGATCCAAATTATATAACTCAGAGACTGCCACAGGGCAGGATCCCTAACAAAGAATAATAAAACTTTTACTTTCCTTAAGCAATTACATAAATGCATATACCGGAACACTTATTTCAAAGAGGAGTAGTTCTTATGTACATGTTAAATAACAATATTTAGCTTAATTAAGCCTTGTACTTTGTAGTCACAAGTAACTAAATGTGAAATAAATGCCTTTAACAAAACTTTATATACGTCAAGTTGTTTCTTGTTGAAAATTGCATTTTTTAATGTCAATTCTTATATCAACACTGCCAATTACGCCTCTCCTTCATTCACATTACCCCATCAACCTTCTTCATATTCCCGAGAAAGTTTGCCAAAATACACATTTGTAAAATAAAATAAAAATATGTACAAAGCAATTTTTTTTTAAAAATAACTCAATATATATTTGCATATTTTTTAAAATAAAAGTATGGTTTCGAGGAAGATGAAATATTATCATTATAAGACATGATTTCCCTTCGTTTCTCTATAAAACAAACTCCGACATAAGACTAGGACTGAAGTCATAAAAGAGTTTTTTCTATGATAATTATCAAAATAACGTTTTGGTAGAATGAAGTAAACAATTAACTTCTTATTTGGCTGCTGCTACTTCTTTCATACGGTTAAGTGCAGATCCTGCTTTAAACCAATCAATTTGTTGCTCATTGAATGAATGGTTCAATGTGATATCTTGAGAAGAGCCATCTGAATGTTTGAGGGTAGCAACAACAGGCTGAAAAAAAGAAATAAACTATCACTAATATTCAATATTTGAAAATCTAAAATATCTTACTCTGCCAGGAGCAAAATTAACGAGGTCATTAAGGGTGATCAAATCGTCAGGTCGAATTTTATCATAGTCAGCCTTATCAGAGAATGTAAGAGGCAACATTCCCTGTTTCTTCAAATTAGTTTCATGAATGCGAGCAAATGACTTAACAATAATGGCACGTCCACCGAGGAAACGGGGCTCCAATGCAGCATGTTCTCTAGATGAACCCTCACCATAATTCTCGTCACCAACTACAACCCACTTAATACCAGATTTCTTATATTCAGCGGCAACATCAGGAACACCTTTGTACTCTTCTGTGACATAATTTTTAACTGAGTTAACCTCTTCGTTCTCAGAGTTGACAGCACCGATCAACATGTTGTTGGAAATATTTTCTAAATGACCACGGAATTTTAACCAGGGACCAGCAGCAGATATATGATCTGTTGTACATTTCCCTTTCACCTTAATTAAAACTCTCATATCTTTATGATCCTTGCCATCCCATTTATCAAAGGGAGTCAATAGCTGAAGACGGTTTGACTCTGGATCAACATCAATAACAACTGAGCTCCCATCAGTAGGAGGGTGTTGATATGTATCTTCACCGGCATCAAATCCTTGAGATGGAAGTTCATCTCCATATGGAGCATCTAATTTAAACTCGCTACCATCAGGAGCTTTAATCGTATCAGATCTAGGGTCAAAATCCAAAGATCCTACTAGAGAGAGCGCAACAGTCATTTCAGGAGATGTTACAAATCCATGAGTAGCAGGATTAGCATCGTTTCTTCCCGTGAAGTTACGATTATATGATGTCACAATTGTGTTTTTCTCGCCTTTTTTAATATTCTGTCTATCCCATTGACCGATGCAAGGCCCACAAGCATTAGCTAAAACGACACCGCCAAATTCTCTCATAGTATCTGCCTGGAAATAGTTAAATCACTCAAATCCTAAATTATCATATTAAGTTATTAATTACCAGTCCATCACGTTCGATTGTTGCACGAATTTGTTCAGATCCAGGAGTAATATAAAAATTAGCTTTGGATTTGATTCCTTTTGAAAGAGCCTGATTAATAATGGCTGTTACTCTTGCCATATCTTCATATGAAGAGTTCGTGCAAGATCCAATTAGGCCGTCTTTCACTTCTAAGGGCCAACCATTCTTTTTGGCCGTTTCGCCAAGTTTACCAATGGGAGTAGCCAAGTCAGGTGTAAATGGTCCATTAACATGTGGTTCAAGTGTATTAAGATCAATTTCAACAACTTGATCATACTTGCAATCTCCATCAGGACTCAAAAGAGCTTCTCGATATTTATCAGCTAAATTAGCAATATCAGATCTGTAGGAAATATGTCTCATCTAAGGTTGGTTCTTTAAATTTAAATTGGATCAAACTTACCTATTCGTTGCATTAAGATACGCCTTCATTCTGTGATTGTAAGGGAAAACAGATGTAGTTGCACCAATTTCAGCACCCATATTGCAAATAGTTCCCATTCCAGTACAAGATATAGAATCAACACCTTCACCAAAATACTCAACAATAGCTCCAGTACCTCCCTTAACTGTGAGGATTCCTGCAACTTTAAGGATGACATCCTTAGGTGAGGTCCATCCACTTAATTTACCAGTCAGTTTGACACCAATTACGTTAGGGCATTTGAGCTCCCACGGAATGTCAGCCATGACATCAACTGCATCAGCTCCACCAACACCAATACAGAGTCCACCAAGGCCTCCACCATTAGGTGTATGAGAGTCTGTGCCGACCATGAGCAATCCTGGAAATGCATAGTTTTCAAGAATAATCTGATGAATAATCCCAGAACCAGGTTTCCAGAATCCAACACCATATTTAGCACCAGAAGTGGCTAAAAAGTTATATACTTCAGCATTCAAATCCTTGGCACGGGCCAAATCCTTTTTTCCTTCAATTTGAGCTTGAATAAGATGGTCACAATGAATTGTGGATGGCACTGCTACTTTGGGTAGGCCAGAGGAAATAAATTGCAGCATAGCCATTTGAGCAGTGGCATCTTGCATAGCAACACGATCCGGACGAAGACGAAGGTAGCTCTCACCTCTTACAATGTCTTGATTTTTAGGATCATCCAAATGAGAGTACAATACTTTTTCACTGAGTGTTAATGGTCTATTTAATCGATCCTTCACAATTTCTAGCTTCTTCACTAGTTTTTCATATGGCATTTGACTGTTTTGATCGAATTTACTCATAGCCGTTGAAGCAACTCTTGTCGTATGCAAGAGGCATTTTGAACCTTGAGTTGAAAGCCGAAGCGTCTACAAGAATTAAGTAAATTATACAAACGTCATCTACGAGTGGCTATATGATTTCAAAAATTTTATCTAACGGAAATTGGGGCAAATGATCATAACTTAATATCAACAAAATTGATTTGATTATTAGAAATGAACTATAAATCGACCGTATATGTCTATTCTTTCAAGAAGTATGTTTATTAAATTTGGTGTCCTAATCAAGTTTGTATAAAGCAAATGAGAAAAATTGACTAATCGTGACCGTATGTTAATTTACTCCCCCCCCCCCCCAATCGCCTTCCCCGATAATTTGTTATGCACGAATATGCGAAGATACTAAGAGTCTAAATCATATAATTGTCATAGTTTCGTAGCTATCATTGATATCTTTGGAAATGTTTCATGGAAAAAGAAATACAATTGTAATTAGGGGGCTAGGGCAAGAATTAATAATCATATCATTTTAATAAAGAATCATGCAAGTGTATTTATGTGTATAATTAATGACGGCAACACCCTGTACAGATTGTTGAGGCTAATTGGTTCCACAGATATACCCAACCGTTTGAGACCGTCAGGGCTACGAATTACCATTTTATTATTTTTATATGTAAATGACGGATTTTATTACTAAAAGGATCATGAAATGAAAAACTGTGCTATAACAAACCACAGTTGATAGAACCTGCACTAAGCAGCTATAATAAAATATTGAACTGTTCATGAGTAACTTTAGATTTAAAAGAAGTGAATTAAAAATTATATTTCTAGTCTCCCCAATTAGTAATCTACTTAAAAGTAAAGACATCATATGTTTATCACGTCATATGACGATGATTCTTGGCAAAATACTGAATCTTATTTCCATAAAAATAAAATCGTATATTACTTTAAAAAATAAGGGCGAATACCAAATAAAATAGAATAGAGGACATAAAAATATTACATCAACTCTAAACATTCCATTCATTTAAGCCAATTTGTTGAGTCAGTAAAATGATTAAAATTAGGTCAAAAATCATAGGACTTGTTTGAACTTGAATTCATCATATGCAATTTCATTATACAGCCAATCAAATCTTGATATGCATAAAAATATAATCAAAACCATTATTATGTCATAAAAAATGGACATTTCCCACTTTTCAATTCTGCTTTGGCATTATTTTGGTTCCATCAAAGAGAAACAAAAATGTTACTTACTACATTTTCAAGAACAAAATTAAGGATATATAATGATGACAATAAAAGGTGAAATGAGTCAAATATGAAGATTTAACAAGAGATACCTGATTTAATCGAAGTATTCCACTTAAAATCGCCATTTTGGTAGAAAATAATATCCTTTCAGGAGAGAGAACAGCCTCTTACTTTCCTCCGTGGAATGAAAAGCCGATGAGTAAAAAAAATAAATGAAAAGAAAAAAAGGGGAGAAACAGAAAATCAAATATGTCCACGTTCTTTACGAAATAGAGAGAGGTTGCGTACTAAATATAATTGTGTTGTATTTTTGATGTTGCTTTATTTATGTGCGTAATTATTACATATTTTCACGGCTAAATGTATCTTGCCCAACTTTAAAAACACTGTATTCACTGCTGATCAACTATTTATAAATTATACCTTATCATTTATCAATCATAAATACATTTATTTTTCAATTTCAAGGATTTTTTTATCTTCAGACTCTTAAATACAGGTTTTTGTGTTAAGTTATATAATAAAAATGTTTCAACGAAATATTCCATAAGAATATTTATCTAATAAGCTGAACACATTAACTCATTTTGACATGAAAAACAGATAATAATAACATGTTAGTACAAAATAATATAATCTTCAAATTATGGGATAACCTCTATTTTGAATTAATTGCATTGTAGGATCCATAAGCCAAGAAAGTAAACAATTCCGATAAATCTTCATTTTCACCTCGGTTCCTCAATAGTCTCTTTATATCTTCATATTCAGACACATAGTCCTGACAGCTTTTAAGTCCGATACCTTTGGATAAATCTATGTCATGATAAACGAAGACCTTGTCCGAAAATGTAGCAAAGGCAAATGCCGGCACAGATCGACCATCTAGAGTCAAATGTCCTGTTTTAAAAGCAGCAATACTTTCACCGAAATGAAATTCTAATATACGAAAGTCCTGAGAAATGATATATGTCTGAAAGTGGATTATAGAATTTATAAGTTTAAAATTGCTTTATGACAAATTTACAATGCTTACATGCCCATCCCAGGATGATACAATTAATTCATCTGGTCCATTAGGTGATAACGATAGTCGATTTAAGCAAAAGAGCTGATGATTTAACTTTATTTTTTTCACAATTTTGCCATTATCCATGACGATAATCGATCCATCTAAGGTAGCTAAGACATAGTATGATCCAAAATTTCCAATAATCTCTGATGATACATTGAGATTTCTAATTGAATGTTTGGGCTCACTATCTTCATGGAGTACCTTTTTCAAATCACCCTCACTAGACTCTCGTTCCTCTTTTACACAATTTATCCTCATGCAGGATCCTCCTGGTTGAGTAACCAAAATTGTGGGTACACCATCACTTATATTATGGAGTGCAACAGATCCAATTTGACCGGCAAAGTCCCATTTGTTAAGAGATTGAAGACGGCCTCTCAATTTATATCCATTATATTTAGCATTAAATTCCCATCTATAAGTTCTTATAACTCTATCTGTTAGCACTATCAATAACTCGATTCTTCCATCTCCGTCAACATCATCCAGTATAATGTCTTTTACATTTGCTGGAACTCTTTGCTTATATATGTATTTAATTACGTCTTCATCCTCTTTAAGCCGACATGACTCAGTTGAAGGTTGTTTAATTTCACCAAAAGTAGATACAGAGATACCATCATTATCAGATTTATTTGAATCTAACTCCGAGTCCTCGTCCTCAACTTCATCTCCATTAGTGTCATCTAAACTTTCAATATCATAAGTATCATCACTTTCCACTTCAAAAAAACTAAATACATAGCACCACCCATCGACAGATATAACTAAAAGAACATTCAAGCCATTGTTGAGAAGACAACCAATACGTACGGCAGTAATATGTCCAAGATTTTGACATTTCTTCCAATGCCTTGAGGTTGATCTACCCTTGAATATTGCAACTTCACCACTTGAATTTCCCAATACCAATTCACTTTCGCCATCATTGTCAATATCCCCGAAACAAATTGCATTTTGAGAGACATTCCCAGCAAAGTCAAAGGCAATATTTTCAATAAAGGTAGCTGTGTTCATTTTGATATGATATTAGATTTGAAAAGTACACACGTTCCAATATTATCCTTTGTAATATCAATTCCTTTAAAAGGTGGGATTTCAATGTTAAGGATTCTTAATCTATTTGGAGGCCAAAGAACTCGGGTGGCCTTGCCAAAGATGAGCCCTATAGGGATTTGTCCGTACTTGGTAGAGTCTATGGAATTTGAAGAATTGTCACCTTCAACCCAGCAATAACCTCTTTCAATTTTGATGGGATCTTGGTCTTCAAATATTACATAAAACAGGGAGATATTACAATATAAATGTTTGTCTTCTGTATGTAAGTGTATAACAATTAGTTACCTTCAATAAGAACTGTGTCTCCTTCAAGTGCAATGATTCTTTTGATGACAATATCCCTCGGATTCCTTGGAGAAACGAATATCACAATTTCTCCTCTTTTAAATTCTTTGTCTTTGGCACGCCAACAGTTTACAAAGACCCATTCATTATGTTTTTTGAACCACACATCTTCATTACACTTTTGATTGAGGCTTGGACACATGGAAATCCCTTGAACACGAGCAGGGTACCCAAATAAAGAGAAAGTGGTATAAAGAGCTGAAAATGTGAAGAGGGTGCTTGAGCACGTTTTCAAAAGGAGACCTCCGTATTTATAATGCTGAACTACTTTTCTATAAGAGTCTAAAACACGTCCAAATGAATTCATTTTTAAGAAATTGCATCCTTAGTTCTTTTGCAATGACATTTCTCTAAAATGAAGAAGAGGCCGCTAGTAGCTAAATGAACATCAACTCAAAGTCCTTTCATCCTTTTTGGAGGCCACAAAAGTGCAACAGCCACTCCTCGGATATCATCCGTTCTAACAGGGCCGAAAAAAGAGGAGTCTCTATAGCCAGAGCCCGCGTCACTCTCCACAGAAATTTGATCTTTCCCTGAAATGCTGGAAATTCGTTTGATTAGGAGCGAGTCCTCTCCACTCTTCTTGGGATCCCTTAGGATCACAACGTCTTGTAGCCCAAGTTCCTTCCTCCTCCGATGAACAAGAACAATATCAGAGTCTCGAAGAGTCGGGAGCATGGAAGGTCCCGACACTCTGTGTAATGACCAAAAGCGATGAATCACCTCCTTATACAGAATCACACCACCCAAAATGGAGCCCAGAAACAGGTTCCAACCGGATCGCATTCCTTTTAGTCCGTATTCTCACTTGAAAAGAAAAGAAATCTCCCAACTGAGCATGACTCCTCAATCCTCATTCAACTCATTTCACAACTACGCGACTTGAGAAGGAGCAAAGATGAAGTCCAGTCCTTCTCATTTATTCCTTCCCTCAAATTAGACTTTTTCTAAAAGGAGATGTGAAGCTCGAAAAGGGAAGCCCGTACTCATGGCTCTATCCCCATTCTTCAGCTTACTCAAGAAAACATATGATGATGTTCATAATAAAGAGAAAGAACCAATCAAACGCCTCCTTTTGCCTCGCTTTTTCCTTCATCAACCAATCAAACTATAAATCAGATTCTTCTTTTTTAATGTGATTCCATTTCTGTATTATTTCATGGAGTATCACCTCGCCTGAGAAGAAAAGGGTAAAAATGTCCGCCGCCGTGAGATCCTCATCTCTAATGAATCGCATTTTCTTTGGATCCCGATGCTTGGGTGCTTCATGCAGTCGAGGATTTGGAATGAAGAACAACTCCTCCCTGGGTCCATCCTTGGCCCTGGGTCTCCTACACCAGAAAAGGACCTTTACACACTTAGTTCAGCCCGTAGCACCTGGGATTCAACCTTTCCAGGCATGGAGAACTCTTATATCCATTACCTTTTCATCCCGACCCATGTCCTTACATTACTACTTACTGGCCTTAGTCATTAGATCGATATATTTTTATTTTTTTAAATGTCTAAATTTTTATGCCAAAATTCTACAAAATTTAACTTAAGATTTGTATTTGACAATGAATTTATTTATTTATTCAGGTAAAGTTTTACTCTTCAAAACCAACTTTTAAGGAGTTGGAAGAGCGAGTCGTTCATGTTTGTAAAGCTTTTGATAAAATATCCGCCGAAAAAGTGAGTAACAATTCACATCTATTAATTTTTTCTTTGTTTTATTTTATAGTTTCAAGCTCAAATATTGAGAAAATACAGTGCTACAGTTGAGCTTTCCATTAAAAAAATTGAGGAAAGAGTTCTCCTTGTTCTTAACTTATACGACAAAGTTGACAATAGCAAGGTGGGTTTTTTAATTATGGCCATACAATGTTTTATAAAGTAACAATTGTATAAATTTAATTTATAACGTCTTTTCCTATGTAAATTTCACTTTTTTGAATTATAGAAATTGTTTGATAAAAAAAATGATGAAGCATATATTGTTTATTAATGATGTTTGATACTCTGATGACTCGACTATTAAGTCATTAAAATCTTAGGGGGGAAAATCTATCTACTTTTCTTCAAAAATCTGTATTTGAGCTTGTAAACTTATTTTGTAATATAAATACATATAACAAACATATTAATAATAATATTAATAATAAATAATAAAATTATCTTCATTTACAGCTTACCTTGGATTCCCACTTTATCAATGATCTTGGACTTGACTCCCTTGATCATGTCGAAGTAATCATGGCAGTAGAGGACGAATTTGGATTCGAGATCCCTGATGATCACGCAGATAAATTACTTACTCCCAGGAAATTGGTTCGATATATTGCAGATCACGAAGATGTCTACGAATAACTACAGACTACTTTCTTTTATTAACAAGATCTCTCTTAATTAATGATCGAACTTTATATATCCTCTAAAACACCTCGTTAAGTCAACTATTTTATTCATTCAATCTGTTAAATATATTTAGATGGCATGTATGCAAGTCTGAATAAAATCTATGGAAAGAATAAGTTTGGGTTCTTTCCAAGTCGGAGAGTGTCTTGAAAGAAATAAGTGCTTTGTTGATGCCCTTAGACGGGATGCAACATGTTTATTACCATTCTTCATAACATCGCCCAAGAAAATATTTCTTCTGCACCTATACTTAGTTTCTATTTTATTATCTGAATTATAGGATCCATTCTCATATGAACTGTGTACTATTATTTCAAAAAATTTCGTTTTAATTTACTAAGAAGTTGACATAATGAAGCTGCATAGACATTATCTACAATTTATTTTAGAGGTAATCATTTTGAAATTTTTTAAGGAATATGCGCCTTGTACCAAAAATGAAATAATTATTTTAAAAATTACTATTTCACTATACTCGATGTTTATGTTCATTCACTCATGAAATAGGGAATGAAGCTACGTACGGTGTATTTGCGTGTACCTATGTGAACTCAATTTGAGGAAGGTGCTATAAAGTGTGACACCAAATAAATGAATGTTTATGAATGACAAAGTTCTTCCAAGTCATTGGCCATGAATTATATTTGTCTCGACTTTTACAGGCTGCGTGTGTGTATATAGACCAGATTGAATAAATTTGGAAGGAAAAAAAAAGATTTTTTTAGGTGTATAAATTTTTCAAATTGCTACCCTACTACATTGTAAAACTAATGCTCTGATGATACTGTCGATATTATATTTCAATGCACATTGTAATACCTACTGTCCCCTTAATTATAAAATCTTGTTTTTACTCTTAATTAACTAATATGAAACATATTTTCAAGGAAAGTAAGCTCTAGGGTCAGTTAACCACAAAACAAGTGCATCTTTTGTGAAATATATTTGCATCGCCCTTCTAACTTTCATCCCTGAACCTTATTAGTGCCCTTCGATTAGAAAAAACTTCATGGAAATTTCTGGCCTTGTACGCTCCTTGAAAGGCTCCTGACATTACTTTGAGTATATTGTAGAGAAATTATCTATATTTAGTGCTTGTTATAATGAATATCAGTATTGCAAGATTTGATGGATCTCTTCGAACTGTTTGGAATCCATCCAATGGAATAAAAACTCATCTCAAATAACGAAGTTATCTGACATTCGTCTTAATTTGTAAAATCTTTAGACATGAGCTATGTATGTAAATCTTTTGAATTTAGAAACCAATTACATAGACATTCAGAAAAAAAAATTACGTTTCTTTTAAATTTTATGGGTAATGCTGTACTCTAAAATTTCTACATATACATTCACATAGAATCGGGTACGTCATTTCATCTTGAATTTTTAAATTCTACTTAATTGCAAATCCCTTAAAAAGTTTTATATTGTAAGATGTTTCACCCCTCAACATCATCCTACGGCCTTTTAGTTGGAAAATCTCTACCCTAAAGAACACCGAGAACTTTGGATTGTCACTGGAAGACAGGTCAGCAGGCTACATTATATTTACTAACCACTGAACTTTGTAAAGACGTGCTCTTGTAACATAATATTTCATGAAAACAAATTATTAAAAAAATATAATCCAAAATTAGTATTGTGTTCAAGAGTTGTTTTGGCAGAGTTTTTGAGGAGACGGGACTAAGACAAGAGGAAAGTTTAGAGAGATCAGAACCAATACCATCGAGGGAATGGAAAAGATCATAACAATGCCAAAATTTTGAGTAGTGTGTGTCTTGGATAGTGAGCATGTCGAGTTGGCTTCGACAAAAAGCTATGCCTTAGATTCGGTTCGGGCTCAATAGTCTCAGGCTCAGACCTAGCTTAATTTTTTGTATAATGGTATCCTAATAACGTTATTAGGATACCATTATATTGTGATAAATGTTGATGTTAACATCAACATTTATCACAATATTTTTTAAACTGTAATTCTTTCTATTTTTGTCTCTTAATAGGTAGTGCTGTAGGATTGCTGATCTACTAAATTTGAATTATAGTTTTTTTAAGCTGTTAATTTCTCTACTATTAAATAGACAATAGTACAATGATAGGAAAGAATGATGTGATTGGCTGACTACTATACAACTTATGTTCCTCTTTTTGAAGGGAATGTGGAAAGATGGAATGAAAATCATATCGTGTTTCTTGTATTAGTGTTTTGGTTGGACCTGGCAAGATTTTAAACATATAATTGAGTCAAAAAGATTAAGAACTATACAATAACAGTGTATAATTTACATTGTGTTCATGATACTGCATATTTTATTTTCTGAATCCACAAATCAGATAATGATATTAATTTCATAAGCTACACTACGTGTAAATACCGACAACTTAAAAATAATAGTTAATGATGGGTTAACGAAAAAGTTGTGTGTCTAACTAGTAATGAGGTCGAGATATATATCAAAATATATCTTATGATCACCAATTATGGTGAGATAGCTGTCAATTTATATATTTTTTCCCCTAGTATCTCCATGTTTGAGTCCAATAGTCGGATTACTTTGCCATTGTTATGCCAGATAAAAATTATGTTTTTATCTACGATATTCAGATAATATCTATTTTTCTCGACCATTGCGTGTGTACGACTACCGATATTTAAAATGGATAATATGTAATTCGTTCCAGAATCAATATTGCTTTAAAAAAAAATAGAGGCCCTGTACCCTTATTTACGTTCAACAATCGAGACCCACAACATCAATATTTGTTTTGCATTCTTTCATCATCAGCTGTCGATTATTCTACTACTTTTCCCCCCATACGTGTACACGACGAGCTTTTTGGGATAAAGAAAAACACTAAGTATTATCTCTCAATCAGTTCTATTACATCTGGAGGGGCACAAGCTTATGTCACGCAACCCATTGTGGTAAATAACATCATTTTTGATGAAAACTTCTTGTTGGCAATTTAATTGTGACGTTTGTACAATTATACATCAATAGTATTTTGTCGTTGTCATATAATAAGAATACCATGTGGATAATTCAAACAATCCTTCCATTTTGAGGTCATATTTTATATCCTCCAAATTCGTTTCGAAGCCAATAAAAATATACTCCCTGCATATATTCAAATTAAAAATCCAATTTAATCTTCTTTTAAGGGTTTTCTAATAAAAATGCTTAAAAAAGTTATTGAATTTTTTTCTTATGTTGGTGAACCTGTCCTTTGAAATTAGTTATCGATTTCATTCCTTTTATATTCAAGAATATCTAAATAGTACAATCTAAAATATATTCAATTGTATATATATGTATATGATCCTTCAATATAAGATTACTTAAATTTAACAATGTCTCCGTATCTTTAACTAAACATATTATACATAATTGAAAAGTAGACACTTTATACTATCAGAAGATTTAAGTATGGCTTTTTGTAAATGAAGAAAACTAGAAATATCGTATTCCCAAGAAAAAAAAATGTATATAATGATGACACTAAATTAAATAATCATTTTCCATCAATTCATTCAATGTAATAAATTTTAAATGGCCAAAATTTAAAGAAATTATCCATCTATGCTTTCACATCTATAAATTTTGCTTTTAAAAGGTGATGTCACCCATTTTTAAACATGCATACGCCATTTTTATTAGAAAACCCTTAAAAAGATGATTAAATTTGATTTTTAATTTGAAAATATGCAGGGAGTATATCCTCGAAACAATTTTGGAGGATATAAAATATGACCTCAAAATAAAGGATTGTTTGAATTATCCACATGGTATTCTTATTATATGACAACGACGAAATATTATTGATGTATAACTGTACAAACGTCAAATTAAATTGCCAACAATAATTTTTCATCAAAAATGATGTTATTCACCACAATGGATTGCGTGACTTAAGCTTGTGTCCCTCCAGATAAAATATAAGTTATTCATTCTTCTTTTAACTGATTTCCATCAGTTGACTCTTTTGATTTAAAGCAGCTGACTCTACGTATTATGAATTCAAAAAGGGTATTATTATTATTTATGATTTTGATATATTTAAAAAATATGTTAAATCAAGGATTGCGCGCCCTTTTTTTTGAATTTGTGAATATTATACAAGTATTGACGATTGACTTGTATATTGATAGAATTTATAAATATATAGTATATCTAAATAATAACTCTGCCCAATATTAAAAAGTTGGCAACAAGGAAAATACAGAAGAGTAGCTACCATTTGTTTTTCCAAATTTTTCCTTTCCCTTTTAAGAGTTGAGGTTGCGAGTGCACAAAAAAGCTCGTTGTGCTAGTGTCCTGTTCGTTGATCCAAGCAAATTATATCATATTAAGCAATGAACAGTTCCTTACTTTTACTGTTGACTGATGACATTGGTGTGCTACCAATTGGTTATGGGCCCTTTCTTTCTTTCTCTTTTTAGAGAAAGACGGTTTGAGAGATACAATAAATGGCACATCATATTCCCTCAATCGATATTGAAATAAGAGACCTGATGATTTTATTAATATTTTTATTAAACGCAAAGAACATTGTAGGATTTTTATATTTCCTCCATTTGTTATGGATCTTTTTTTTTGTTTGTTTGCTACAAAAAACTCATGATGTTGTTGCCATTTTACCACAAATTTATTCTCCTTTTTTATTTATTTTTTAATATTGTAAGTAAAAAGAATATATATCTAAATATATTTATATACTTTAATAATTAAAAAAAAATGAGCTATTAGAAAGGTGTTTTTTATAGGTATATAATAATAAATGTATATATTTTAAAAAGGAGTGATGTAAACGGGAAACGACAATTTTATCATATATATTTGTATGTAATAATTTGTTGTTTTTGATAAGAAAATACATAAAAAAAACAACACGAGAATAATGATAGTTGATGGTGATGTATTAATATAATATTCAATATGTATAATATTTGACAAATTATTAATACTATTATTATTGGAGGAAAGGGCTATAAAAATCTTAGGCCGTTGCTTAACGATTTTTTAAAAGCTATTTTTTATCATATATGTATGTAGTATAATTTATTTCTCTATGTAGCAAAAATAATTAGTGAAAAAAATGAAATATTTAGTTAAAAATTGATGTTTTAACCGTAATTTTCTCTTTTTAGAGAAAAAGGGAGGAAAAAGAGGCAAAGAAAGATAGATAGAGAAAGAAAGAGACAGTGAGAGAGAAAAAAAAACATTTTCTTCCTCCTAATACAGAAAAAGAAAAGAAAAAATTGAAGTGAAGGGTGTGTGTGTGGGACGAGGGTAGAGAAATTCTTACAATTATGATGTGAAATAAAACAGTCACAATCAATGTATCAAATTTCAGAATCACGCTTCAAAAAGAAAAAAAGATGGAAATAAGGAAATGAAATTAATTATTATTCAGTCTCTAAAAATTTAAGATGGGATAGTGCCTTGTGCCTCCTTTCTTTTTTGATTGTTTGCTTGACTGATGATGCTACACAACTCTCAAATGACGTCATGAGTGGAGTTATTGACAAACAAACAAGGGCGGGGGGGGGGGGGGTAAGGGGTTGCAACTGCTTTTTTTTTTTTGTTTTTAAAGAAAAGGATGGCACAAGTGAATCAATCCATAAAATATAATTTTAGAAGATAAATAATGTTTTTTTTTGTAGGTTTATTTCTTAATTATTATAATTATCTTCTTCGACTATTTTTAAAAAATATTTAGGTGTGATTTATAAGAAAAAAAGGCTAATATTTTTGGATTTTTTTATTAAAAAATTATTTGTTGATGTATATATTAAGTAAATATATATATATACATTTATGTAATATACTTATGTATGTGATAATAATAGATATGAACTACTTGAAAAACTATAAAAAATAATGTCTTATTATTTAATGTTGTTTAATGTATAATATTTTTTTTTTGTTCTTTTTAAATATAATATATGTATGTTAAATACTTTTCAATTCCTGTATTTATAAAAAAATTCATGATTCAATAAGGAGAGCAGAGATATTTTGGGGCGGGATTTTTTAAATGTATTTTATAAGAATATTAATAATGAATATATAAAAAAATTAAATTTGCCAAAGGTTGAGACGTCTAAATTTGGACTAATTTATAAACTAATTGAAGGCTGTTGATTTTTTTAAACCTTCACTGATTTTCTTTCTTTTAAACTTTTGACAATGTTGGAGCACTTCTCAACCCTTGGCAAAAATTGTGAAAAAAATACTTTTTAATATGTTTTTTTTTAATGAACTATTATTATTATTTATCTTTCCAATATTGGTCTAATATAAAAATTAACTATACGTTTATAAAAGGTCAAAAAAACAAACAAACCATATGATACTCTTGCTTCAGGAGAGAAATACGATTTTCAAGCAGGAGTGATGTCACTTATTGAGATTTTATTTTCAAACGATAACGGAATATTAATAATTAAGTAATGATTACAGAGTATTCCCATCCCTAACGATACTCTGTCTAATAGGTAGATGAATTAAACTCGTACAAAACTACATTCAATTCATTTGTAATCTATTGTGTTTGTTTAAAAATGTCTGATGTCACCAATCACGTTTCGATGTTACTCATTCAAAATAACTAATTAAATTCATGCTTTGATTTACATCATAAATAAATAGTTGAGTTTATATTTGTGACTAGGCAGTCATTCGGTATACTTTATATGAGTTCAAAAATATGATAACCAATCTCGTCCTCTCTAACTATTGTATGCAGGTTTATAATGTACTAATTTCTAGACATAAATTCACAACATCCTCCACATATGACGTCATTAAGTATAACGCATTAATATTTTGAAAACAAACGTTATAAATCGAAAATTTGTGCACTTAAATGTAACTTTAATTCACATCTATATAACAATTTATCGCTAGCAATCGGAATGCCCTGTAAGAAATGTAATAATATTTCTTTTTCTTCTTCTTTTTGATTAATTAGCTAATTGTAAGAACTGGTGAGGATTATTATTTTCATTGGATTCGGAGGAGGGAGCTCCTCCACGGGAGTATAGAAAAAAATCATCCGAATCCTTGGATCCGTTATTGCTGCTACCCCCACTGCTGCTGCTAGCTCCAAAGAGAAAACTGTTGTTTTGCCGCTGTGCCTGCGTTTGTGGAGACGGAAAGGGGAAGGAGTCGAAGTTGTATTCATTGGAGGAGGAAGAAGAGCTGGAGGAGCTCGAGGATGATGATGATGAAGAAGAGCTAGAGGAGGACAATGACCCGTTGGATGAAGAGGAAAACAACTCATTGATGAAGTCGTTTTGAGCTTGGATAGTATTTATTGGATTTATTGGCTGATACTGACTGCTACTACTCGGTGGCATTATGATGTTGGGATTGGGGCCTTGTTGTGTCTGAGAGGCGGGTGATTGTTGTTGTTGTGGTTGTTGTTGTTGGCTTGTTCCACATCCATAAAATGATGGAATGGAGTAAGACCAACGAGTATTACCCGGGCGAGACCAAAGTGAGTCAGACTTCGGACCAGAGTAACCACCAGTTCCCCCATTTATGTTATTGAAGAAGGGAACCGCCCCTTGCTTTTTGTGGTGATGATTTGCATGGTTGTTATTGATGCTGTTATTGTGGTGGTTGTTGTGATGGTTGTGGTGGTGATTCGTATATTTAGTTTTAAGTTTTGTAGATCCAAATTTTGTTTTTGCAAACATACCAGCTGTGTAGGTAATTGAGTTTTGATGAAGTGAAGGTGCACCACTCACATGGTTACGTTGACTTAGAAGAGACTGATTTGTCTGCTGGACCTGCTGTGTCTGTGGTTGCTGTGTCTGTTGTGATAGTTGATTACAACTGCTTGAACGGAGACTAGAACTGATGTTTGAAAGTTGCATGTTTGAGAAATTGGTCTCCAAATCCGTCTCGGTAGAGAGAGGAAGGGACATGTTATAATTTCTCCCGCTTCTTTCTGAATAAATAATTTGTACTGATCCCTTCTCACCGATTCGATAGCTCACTTCCCCTGGATCAATCCACATGGCAAGATCTGCAGGAAGATTCTCAATTATATCACTAATAGGATTCCCAGATTCACGTGCTGCTCTATTCAATACTGGATCCGCTGGATCTGTTATTTTTAAACATCGATAGGCTGAGCCTTTAAAGGGCTGATCTGGATACCAATGATCCTGAAATTTATCGAGTAAAGCAAGCTCCATTTCTTCTCCAAATAAATTCACCCGTCTTCGAGGGAGCTTGTTGTATAGAAAATTGAGTACAAAGTTCTGAGCAATTTGGATTTCCGTATGCATTGTGGTTATATTTGTGTATAGATAAAAAAAACTTAATCACTGATCACGATATTGAATGCATAGAATAACAATTAAGTATGATAAATATTATTGACACTCTCTGGTGTTTTTTTTTCTTGAGAAAACACAACTTTTCGTTTCTTTCTTTCCTTCGTCCGTCTTTTACTTTTAGGAGGCTTCTGGTAAATAAGTTTTTAAATAAATAATGGTAGTACTGCTAGTGACGTAGAACATGCCTGAAAAAAAAAGTATAAAAATAATTTGTAGAAAGAAAAAAAAAACTTTTTAATAAAAATGCAAACTATTAATTTCAGGTATTAAAACTTTTTTCATACAACGTAGGTAGTAGGTACACATATATTATTCGAACCAATATTGGATTTCTCCAAACATGCCAAAAAAAAAATATTAATAATAATAAGATTTATGAAATTTATTTTCAATATTCTTCTTTTATTCTTCTTGGCTCACATAAATTACTTACAGACTCTTTGTGACCTTTAAAATGATATTTTGTACCTATTTATTTCTAAATATATCTATACTAAAATAGAATACAGAAAAAAGAGTTTATCAATGCATAGAAGTCAATATCAAATGTCACTTACACATATAAGAAAATCTGTTTCTGATTAGAGCAAGAATTACGTTTATAAAAACAACAACATCACAAAACAAAGAAAATACATAGAAGAAAAATAAATTTTTTTAGTCCCCATATTTTGAGTGCTGCAATAATTTCCTATTTTAAATGCATCCCTTAGATCCTTTGAATTGTACAATTGATATTAACATTTTTATAAAAAATGTACATTACTTTGTGCATCTCAACAGATGGGTCGTGGACTTGATTAAAGGAAACACATTCAAAAATGACATTGATTATTTATGATTTAATAGGAGACTCAGTACACTATGTTATATGGTGATAGTGAGTTGTTAACAAGTTGGTCAATTTCTAAATGAGTATATTTGCTTTCAAACTTGAAGGACAATAAAAATGTATCTTGGCGCTATGATGACCTTGGTGAAATGTGATTCTCAGTATAAGCAATTGAAGACACCTACCTAAGTTAAATGATGTATTTAGATTAGTTTCATTGCTAAATATCTGAAAGGATCTTTAATTGCTGATGCATAGCGAGGGATATTCTACAATGGCCAGAAAACTCTTTTAACATCAATTCATACAAAAATTAATGGGCTTATGTAACGCACAGAATGCAAGGGATGATTGTTTATCAATGGAGTTGCAAATTTAACTCATATGATGAAAAACAGACTAATATAAACTCTACATAGATTGGTAAACTCGATGCCAGAACGGGTAAAAATGTTAGTAGAGATGAAGGTTAAAATAAATGTGTACATTTTATAAGCCTTCAGTATCTATCATGTTTTTTATTTAACTGTATTGTACAAAAACTAGTACAACTATAGCTAGAGGGATTTCACTTTATCAGAAGATCTGTTGGTTTAGAGACTAATAATAATCATTCAAATTCGAAGAACTCTCAATCAGGGAAAAATAGGCAGATATGTGGGAGTCGTAATTATTTACATTTAAGTTGGGAGAACAACAACTATAGGAGTTTGGCTAAACTATATTGCTAAATGTGGTACATAATTTCAAGAGCTTACCATACTTTGATTTACACAAATAACCATTAACCCACAAACATTAAAAATTTATCTATACAATGTATACATATCATTTTGTCAACTGTTAATTTTTCTTCTTTGTAGTGAATGTTAATTGGAGAAGAATAGTCCTACAGCTGGTAAGTATATAATAACTGCCATTTTTCTATCTCATTTTCGAGAAAGAAAGGTTGATAAATATAATAAAGATCATATTGTGGAAAGGCTTTGTGAGAACAAGACCTTCTTGTCTATTATGAAAAAAGTCTCCCACAAGAAAAACGTTTCTTCCTATAGTTTCCTCACATAAACAATTATCTCTTGTCCTATCTTATCTAAGGTTCATAAAAATACTAAGAGATAAAGATTAATTGACAAGTGGAGAGCCTCTCTTATTGAGATTCTTTAGCTTGAAACAAATCCTTACTACAGATATATATTTAAAAATGAAGTCCAAGCATTCCACACATGCTTTAGGGATTGGAAAGAAAGAGAGTAGTAGCAATGAATAAAGAGACTTCCAAGGAAGGATGGGCCTCTTATCGTCATCATCAAACAACATCAACAAATTGGGCTACTAAAGTTCTCGTAAAATTTTGTTTAAAAGCCTATTAAATGAGCCTTGGTTTCTTACATATAGTTGATACATATATCCATGTGCATACATACAAAAAGAAAGCCCCTCAAGAACATTATATTATTACCTATTATTTCTGTTCAGAGCCGTACTTTAACAAATTTTATTTATTTATTTGATATTATTTCAATTGAAGAGAGAGAAGTCTATGGATTTTTGAACTTGATTCCTTCTTTCTTCTCTTCATTATGGTCTTGAAACATTTATTATTATTATTGTTATTATTCCTGTTATTTTTATTTTTATTATTATTACAAACTATTATTATTATTATTATTATTCATTCTCATTTCCAGGGAAGGAAGAATGACCTTATTTTGTATCCCTAACCCTCATTTCTCCCTTTCTTTTTTTCATAATCATTGAGGGTAGTAAAAGCGTAGAAAGAAATTTCACAGATACATAGACATACATACATATAAATGAATGAATATACTAAAAATACAATGTAAGTTGATTTTCTTTGGTATGGAGCTATGCCTTCGTAATCCTTTTCACTAATAACCATAATATTGCCCTTACATTCTCATAATGTAAAACCCACGCATCGCTACGAGACTCATTAAAAAGACTTTCATATTTTGTAGAAAAAATGTTACAAACACAATAGAACCTGAGTTGAGATTAATAAGCTCCTCAGTTCATTATATATTGGTATGTTGAACCAGGTACTTCAAAATGGTAGAGAATGTAAGCAATGCTTATTGCTTTTACTCACATTGTGTTCTCAGAAAATAATAATAATAATATAAATACCAAAGAATTTGTGTATAATTTATTTATCCAACATTGCTGTAGAGCTTTAGCCTTTAAATCACAAGACTGTGAAAGGAAACTTTTCTTAAAGGTTCGGAAAACTTTCGGAGTGAAAGGGCACAATTAGAAAATTAGTGTCTCATCGAGAGCCATCTTAACAAATATATTAGGAATAAGTTTGTTAAAAAAACAGATATATGTTGAAAGCACATTCAAAAAAGAAGAACATTTTCTATTAATAATGGATCAGATGAAAGCCTCTTGCTGTCTAAGTGGTGTAGACTATTTTACTAAGGAATTGGTTAGATATTATTTTCAAATTTTTATTATTTTTCCTTTAAAAAAAGGAGGTTTTGTGATCACAAATATTACTAGTTTATGAAATGGGATTTCTATTTCACGTAGCAATCTTCATTTCATCTCTCAACCTTTTTTCCAAAAAAAGAGAAAGAAATAGACTTAAAATTAGCTGTTAGCTATCCAAATACGTAATTTTCCCTAATTGTTGGATTATTCATTATTTATTAGTAGGAATAAGTTTTATTTTGTTTTACTTATTATTTATAATAGATTTTATGAATGTTTTTCTTTTAAACATTTAAAAAGTTATTTTTAGTCTGATATTGGAGACGAACTCGGGGATACATGCATCACCTTGTCCCCAGTGCTGCTTGTACTCCTGCTATGGATACAACCAGATCTGAAGTGAGTCAGTTGAATGACAATACGGTCTTTATTTAAAAAAAATTTACTATTGATTATCTTATCCATTAGAAATATCGACAGTTGTACACAGATAGCTGAATATCGTGGACAGAACGTAATTTTTATTTTGCATATTAATTGCAAGTTAACCCATGACTGTTAAATGCAAACTGGAGGGACTAGGAAAGAAAAATATGAAAACTGTAATCCATTTAGCCATCAGTGATATTTAGACAACACATTTTTATACATTTGTCAAACTGCTTCGTTAATACATCACTACCTTTTATTAACCTTAAGTTATCGATGTATTAAGTCAATAGATACAGGAGAGCAAAACAAGAAAAATAGTCAATTGCTTTCATTTATTGAAATAAAAGACCTATGGTCATTATTAACCCATGGTTATTACTGTTTTGTTATAAAAAATATAACGATACTCTACGTTTTATTGAATATTAATCTTTTTATATATGTATCACAAAGTCCTTCCAAGCATAAATAATGCATCAATGCTAAGGCAATACACAACCTTTTTATTTTATTCTACTTTTAGAGAAAGATAATCAATAAATAATATTGATGAATATATCTAATTTTTTTAATTATATTTTTGCTTTCTTAATAAGAGACTCTGCTTTCTACATATATAACTTTCAAATTAAATTTTGATCAAATTGATTTATTTATGTATATTTAAGTGTATCCAAGAAGTACATTCATAAACTTATATATGTATATATATATATATATATATATATATATATATATATATATATAAATACATAATATGTCAAAATGGGTGAAATAAATTGATTTAAAGTAGATAATTCAGGTGATTTATCTATATTGAGTTCGTTATCAGAGCATTAAGTAAATGTTATAAATCAAATGTGGGGACGTATAAATCATAAATTAAGTTTGTATAAAGGCATTTTCTATATCCATAAAAAAATGTTTGAGTTTAGAACAGGGATTCTCAAGGTTTTAATCTGAAACTACCTAGAACAAGATATTTTTATCATAAAAAGGAGTTACCGTTTTCCAGGAACTGAGGAATTAAATTGTACAAGTCTTTGTGAACTGTAACCTCTAGATGGTCACCTTTTATCAGTGTGTAGAAGCAGTTGATTAAAAATATACTTATCTTAGCTTAACAGTACAAGCACATTTTTTCAAATCGTAATCTGTAACTTCTTTTCGGACGCTTTACTGGCTCCTTCTACCGATCACATTGAGAACCGTTGGTTTAAAGTATATCTATTTTTGTTTATTATACATAAACATAATGAGTTTTTATGTGACGTCATCACTGTGGAATTCAGCCGCGTTAGGGACTAAACAGTCAAATTTTGTATGAATGAAAACCCTCGTTCCTTTAAAGTTAAGGAAAAGGGTGAATTTATGCCGTGCCTTTAAATGTCAAAGTAGGGCTAACAAATAAAAGGACTTAAATCTGTAAGGTCTATTTAAAATCTATCTAACTATATTATATTTCAGACCTCAATAAAATACATTAAAAATATGTTAATACGTCACTATACATTCAAACTTACATACTTTAGCCACTATTACTTTTGCATAGATCTTTATCCAAATCCTACTTTGATCGTTCCAAATAGATTAAAACAAAATTTAAAAAATCTACCTATTTCATATGGATGGGGTGAACCAACTCTGAAAAGATTGAGAACCCATTTCTTATACAAATGTTATTCAAATCTGTAACTAAATCAATATGCCACATATGAAGAGATAAAATTTCTATTGTGTCACATGTCTCATATGTGTGGCTTGATATTCATGTATTTAAATAAATGATGTGAGAAATAGGAAGAAGTCTTACTTACTACTTACGAATAAAGAACATTGATTTAAATCAGTCAGCTATGTTTTATAAACGTTCATTTTCATATAGATTTAATTCAAAAACTTCTTGAATTATATTTTTTTTAGACACAAGTTGTAAATCATCAGATAAATAAATAGTTATGCTATGACTATTTTTTGATCAACTCATATCTATAATGAATTGTTTATGGACTTTTTCCTAACATCAACTTATTCACAAACATCCATTAAAATCTGGTATCAAAGTATCTGATTTAAAAATATGCATCAAACATTTAGACAATTTAATCAAAAACACTTCACACACATATAATTATAAATTATATATAAATAACTATATGAACACAACAACAACAGCGATAATTATTTATAATTCATAAAAACAAGGAACAAAGAAACTTTCAAAATTAACTAAAAACCACGACGTTTGATTTTAATCTTGATTTAAATCAGTCAACTATGGTATTAATAACTATACATATTAAGTAAAAATATGTTGTTATGGATCATAACTTTATTCCTAATTTAGAGCATTCGTGGTAAATACAAACATATTTTCTAGTATCGAATCATTATGCATTACCTTGGCAGGTACATAACTTGATTAAAACATGCTAAACCATGTCTACAATAGCGACATTAAAATTGCTTCATCATTATTAAACTTTGTCTCCTCTATCCAAAAGGATTGACCTTGAAAGTACTTGAAAGCCTTTAAAAGACGAAGAATAAAAGAGTGTGTGAGAGGGGGGGGGGGGAGGGATCGTAAAAAGAGAAATGGGAAAAGAAAAAATTAGTAGGAGTTGAATATGTATATATAAAAATTTCAAACATGGAACAACATACACACATATGTAAGAGGGGCCCTTCCAATATATATATGTATAGTAATCATAGTTGTTACTATAACGTGTCTATAAAAAAAATGGTTGATTAATTTTTAGTTGGAGTGGAGAGAAAGAAAAAAAAATAAGGGAGAGAGAAAGGAAGAAAGGAAAGAGGAAAAAGAAAAAAAAAAGGAAGAGAGAGAGAGGGAGAAAGTTAGATTGCTTTTGTAAGAGTACTTTCACTTTTATGTATACCCTCTCATTCTACAAATATATATATATATATATCCGCATGATGATCGCATTTCCTTGTAAAGCTATAAACACACAAACAAACAAGAAGGGAAAAAAAACTCTGCCTCAGTAATCCATCATTAACAACTCTTATTATTATTGATGAGGGAAGGTGACCTTTCAAGGACAGACACTCATAAAAAATGTTAACTCCTCTGTCTGCTGTTGTAAGACGTAGAAAATTAAGGCAAGCAAAGCATGTTTAACAAATTGCATAGTTTATATGAGGGATAAATAAGTGATCCTGAGATTTTGTGACATATGTATTTATGAAGGTACTTATAACCGTGTTTACCTATATTGTCTTATTATGTCAGCTATATTTTTCCTATTAGTAGTATTCTGAACGTTACTGCTTTGTTGAGCTCGAATGAGCTCTTGTCTTCTTTTTGTGGAGAGAGATACACCGACACACAAGATTAAGACTGCCAGAAAGAATGGAAATACCAGTTCAAAAAGAATATTTATCTGCCGTGAATTTGTTTACTCTTCCCCCTTCTAAACTTGAGTTAAGTCTGATATCCCAACCCCTAGATAAAGTATAATCCAATAGATGAATTGCCACACTAAAAATTTATTTTGAGACTTTTTCTCTTTCTCTTTTTTGAGGAGGAAAGATTGAGATATACAATGAAAATTACATCAAATAAACCTTACATATTAGTGTTCACAAAAAACAGTTGTAAATCCAAAACATGAACAGCTTCATTCTATTTCTATCTCAGCTGTTCTAGCTTCTCATTGCTGTGTTCTAAGCATGATTTACTGAACTTTAACAAAGACTTATTTTGCTATATACATATATTCCTGCTAATGTATAAAGAATAGTCAAATAGATGTAGATATGAAAAGTAATTAGGTAAACAACAGTCCGTTTATTTCGGGCTTTTTATTTTTCTCTTTTTGAAGGAGGAGAAGTTGAGAGAATATACAATAAGGATCACGTCATCGTCTTAAGCATTCCCTTCCATTATGTTATTTTTTTTTAAATTTCAAAAAGGACATTGAAGGGCACACACATGAGTCGTCCTTCTTGCTACTTCATATCTTTTATATATTTTTTTCAAGTTAATAGGCTTCATTTAATATATACATTTATATACGTATATTTATGACTTAACCGTTTTTTACGACTTAATGGGTAGCTATCATTTTAATGATCAATTTTAAAAAGTTTTGCATCCTTTTCTGTTTTTCTTTTTCTTTTTTCTAAAGGAAGAATGGTTAAGACATGACTTCAATTGATAATGATGCCAAAAAAAAAAAAAAAAAATGATGTTATTATAAAATAAATATCTAGTAAATTGCATCGTTATACATTTATTATTATCATATTATTAAATCATCACACATGACAAAGTTTGGAAGCTCTTGATATACAAATAATTTGAATAACTTTCAATATAACTTTTGATTATGAATTTTTGGGAGAGTGATTTTTGCCCCTGAAAGTTCTACTATTCAGGATTTGTTCTTCCTATGTATTCATTTCAAACAATGATTAACTGATAAATCATTGTTTGCTCTACCGCATTTTTAATTGAAGTTTTAAAAGATTTAGCTACATAATCACATGTTTTAACGACATGAAATGTCTACTAAATTTGTTAATATTTCTAATGTGTGGAGTTATTGTTTTTAAAGAGTTCTCAAGTTAAAAAGTTATTATTTTGCAAGAAAATTAATTATTTCAAAACTCCTTGTGGACGCCGTTGGCATAAGAGAAAATCCGAGGAATTAAAGACGCAAAATTCACATCATATCTTATGAGTGGCTAAATTGAAGTTATATATTCCTCTCAAAAGTCAATCATTATGTAGCAGGAAAATGTCTATAAACTTGGTATAAATGTTGGCTATAGCCATACATACATTTAGCTTGCGACTTTATGATTCTTTAATTAATGTTGATACACAGCTTCCTATTGTGAAGTTTAAAATCCATTGGTGTACTACAGTCTAAGTATTGATAAAATAGATTAAAAATACATTCTTACCCAAGATATATATATATATATATATTGAAGATGGTGAACTGACTAAGTGAGAGAAAGAGAGCCTGTGAAGTAGGTTTTGAATCAATAAGTTGTTCTCGTTTCCTTTATCTGTAAAAAGATAACAATTTTTTATTTTAAAATGTTACATCTACAGCTATCAAAAACATGGATCATTAACTGACAAAAGAAAAAAAAAGTATGTGAGAAAAGTCATCATTAAAGACCCTTATTATCATACTTACCTACATTAGCTATTGAGATACTATAGGTTTTTTTTATGTCAAGATTTATTTTCCTTGACAAAATGTTTTTTACCTTATTTGAAAGTCACATTATATTTTATTATTCAAATACATAAAGGCTCTTAATGGTTCATAATATGTATTTATTTGAATATTGAGAGCAGTAAATATATTAAAAATTTTACTACTTCCCAAGAGAGGAATACTTTCTCTCTCTCCCTCAAAAAAGAAAATGTTTTTTCCTATTTTCTATATGTATTTATATCATATTTATGTAAAAAAATTAACAGTTTGAATGATTAAATCACTTTAAAGCTTTTTTAGGCACATACTTATATAAACAACAAACGGTTAAGGAAATTAAATATATTTTCCCTCAAAATTGAGTGGACTTTTTTAATTTGTACAATTTTTTTGAATTAATTTATTTTGGGATCCAATAATATTTGAAGTTATTACTAGTTGTAGCCATTTACCAAATAAATACCTATGTAAGAACTAAGAAATGTATTATTCAGCATTAGATTTAAAGTCAAATTGTGCTCTAGACAATGCATTAAATTTGTAAGAAAGGGATTTAAGTAGAAAGTATAGATTGTTATATATTATATCCCTAGTGATTTTATCCCTTTTTAAAAGGCCTTAATACCCTTCTCTTCTTTTTTTGTCTGCTCCACATCTATGTAAATATATGAAGATACCATTAAAAAATGACCACCTACTGGTTCATGTTGATGCTTCATCTTTGTCTCTAAATTAAATTAAAAAAAGCTAGAAAATTCAAATGTTAAACTCGTAGTATTTAAGCAGTTGAAAGACATTAACGATATTAAATGAGAATTACGAGGCTCTCATAAAACATATTATATATAACTATGTATGTATCTAGGACCTACCCACCCACATACCTAATAGTTATAAGTATGTATTTAACCCCCCTTCCTATTAATTTATGTTGTAGATGTCCTCAAACACACACATATATATATATATATATGTATATGTATTAAAGGTGATCCCCCATTTTCCTAATCTTTCTCAATAGGTGGTCTGCCTCCCATTCATCAATGTCGAAGAGACTCCTTTTAAATACCTATGTACATAATGTAATTTTTCTAAAACTTAATTTAAGTAATTTAATTACACTTTACGTACATATTGATCATATTGGATACACATGGAGGGAGGAAGGGAGAGAGGAACATGAGAGAGAGAGAGAGGAATAGAGAGAAAGCTCCTTTTTTCATAATCCTTTCCTTTTCTTAAAATCTCAGCTGTCACTTTCCGTTATGTGTATGCATAAAATGATATGTAATTATCCTTTACATTTGTAAAAAAAAAAATAAAAAAATAAAGTCTCAGAATCATCAGGATCCGAGATCCCTGCAACACACCTCTTCTCTCGGTACATATGAACATACATCAAATGTTTTCAATAAGACCTCCTCTAGAAAATGTATGTACATGTGAAAGAAGAAAAGATTCATAAACATTGCGTCAAAATATTTTTGACCATGAATTTTCGTCTTATTTTCCTAAATTAGTATTTGACGTTGCTATGCCTTGTGTAAGGATAAAGAGAGAGGGAGAGAAGGGGAGGCTAAAAGGAACAAAAAAAAAAAAAAACATTATATGTGTATGCAATTCTTTTCTTTTTAACAAAAAGTAAATATTTTAAATATGCCTGATGTTTGATTGATTATACATTTTGTTGTATGATGACTATAAATATAACTCCCTGGCTTCTATGGCTTCAAAAAATAAGTCAACAATTTCTATATGTACATCTTTTAATCAGTTGTACTTTTATTATGGCAAAATATTACAGAGAAGTTAATATCATGAAACATGTCCTCTATTGAAGGACAAACAATTCTACAGTTTTTTCTTCAGTTATAATATTAAGGAAAGCTTTTTCAGGTACAATTCCTTATTAGTATATATATATATATATATATATATATATATATATATATATATATATGTATACTGAAGTCATAATGAAATAATGTGTTGTTAGTTAAATAGGGGAGAGGAGAGGCAAACTTTGCAAGAGCAAGGAGGTAGAGAGTATGAGTGCTAGAGGATTGACATTCCAGGTAAAGGTATATATGTGTATTATCAAAAGCCTGTTTGTTGTTAACCTGATTAATTATGCATGATTTAATTAAAAAGCAAAGAGTATGTTCTCAACATGAAAGAGTAAGAAAAGAAGAAGAGGAAAAAGAAGAAAAATGGGAGAAGAAGCTGGATTTGAAGACAACATTTGGGCCTCTGAAACGCGGAAGAAGGAAGAGTAATAATAAAGATATCTGCGCAGTATTTTCACTACTACTATATACATTTGCAAATTGAGAGGAAGAAAAAGAAAGAAAAAAAGGAAAAACAAAAAAAAAAAAAACAGAAGCTAAATCTCAGAAAGCTTCACAAAAAGAAAGCATTTAACAAATTATCTTATGAATTAAAAATATATCAGATATATAAATATGTAACTAATCGTTCTTCATGTACCTTGTATCCACTCATCAAACAAACACCCCCTCCCCTAGGTAGGCCTCATCAATTCAGGCAATCTAAGTACATATGTAGTAGGAGAGAGTGGGGGACGAAGGGGGGGGGGAGAAGGAAAGGAAGAGAAGATACATAGTATAAGTATTCCAGGATCTTTCTCACGTGATAAATGTATGTCAACAACAAGGATTTGAAAAAAATATCTGTCAAAATTACAAACCTTATCTGACGAAACGAGTCCCTGCTCTCTATAAGTTGTATAGGATGTTAACTTCCTTCTTCCTGACTGTAGAGATATTTGAGAAGAAGAGACTCACAATTTTTTTTTTTTTTTAATGTAAAGAGATCCGAATCACGAAATATTTTTTGTATCAAAAATATAGTGTTGACTAACTCTTGTTTTTCTTCCTTTTTTCTTCTTCGTTGGAGATATCAAAAATAAAATTTTGATGTATTTGAATAAATAGATAGATAAATAAATAATTATATATAAAAAAACTTTAAAAGATAAATTTTTTTTAAATGGTTTTTATGGTAGTGTACAAATGTTTATTTTTTTTTACAATACATAAATATATATATATATATATACACATATATATACATATATGTATATATATATATCTTAAAGTGTATAACAAGCTTTACGATGTCATTAGCGTACTGCGATCAACGTACTTGTCAAAATAAGAAAATTTCCCTTTTTTCTGTTTCTTTTTGGACAACACGCTGCTCTCCAACTCTCAAGAGAGAGAGCGTGTGTAAGCCCCTTACATTACACACTCTCATAACTACCTACATACTACCAGCCTTCTGTCACACTCACCACAAAACATACATAGTCTTTCTTGATATGTACAAGTCCTCTTTAGGATATGGAATAAATGGTCCACTAAATATCAACTTTTAATAATATGAATACAGTTATTATACAGTACTTTCAAATCTTTATATTGGGAAAAATACATTTTAAAATTGTCAAAGAGCAATAATAACTATTTTACTTAAATAAGGACGAGTTTTACGCCATCTAACGGTTATTTATTATAACTTTTTGTGAATGATTTCACTTTTTTTCCTCCTCTTTAGTAGAGTCGAAGTGTGTGTGTGTGAGGGGGGGATTACTTTTGTGAATGCGTTGTTAAAAGAAGAGAAGAAGTGAAAGTTTTTTCCCTCCCATTTTTTTTCTTTTATAACAGCTTTCTTTTTCTCCCTCCCCCCTTATTCCTTCTTCTAGGATATAGCCAAAGCTGGGCCTGTTTTTTTATTTTTCTTCTTCGAGTCATTTTGAGGGGCCGCATTCATTTTGTCTCCTTTTTTATTTATTCTTTTTGAAAGGGGCATTTCCAATCTTTTATTTTATCTTTTTTTTTAATTTAAATTTAATTTTTAACAAATTATCAAAATATTTTTCTAATTTTTATTAATATAAAAATTCAGATCAATGTTATTATGATAGTGTTATAATATTCAAAGTAAATAATTATTAGTTCTCCTTTTTTCTATTTAATTCGAAGAGTCATTCCCACTTGACATCCTCTACTTCTAATTGATGACTTTTTTTTCTTTTTTTGATTTTCATTCCTCCCTGCTTCTTCTTCTTTTCTACTTGTCATTTGAGGTTAAGAACCTTCCTCACACAGACACACAAAAGGTTTACTCTATATAAGCCACATAAAATCTTTTCTCTTTCTCCTTTTTACAAAATAATGAAAGGTCTTCATCATCATTCAAAGTAGTTTGTTGATAAATGGTTGGATAAAGTCTTTCACCTACCACAACCAATGATTGGGCTGTTCTTTTTTATACATAATTATTAAAGAAACGTTCATTCTACAAGCATTTTTTAATAGCTCACAATTATGTATATTTTATGAGCCCATACAGACCAGGGAAGATTTTAAATAATTTAGTTGATTTAACCTATACATACATAAAATTACGGTTTCAAGATCTTTAGTTCAAGTATGGATGTTAATTAATTTAAAATATAATGGTTCAATTATGAAAACATAAAGGTAATATATAGACATAGGTTAACAAAGCATTTGTGTATCCAACTCGTAATATGATCGAAATATATATCAAAATATAACTTATGCATGTCACTAAAAGCGAGTTAGTCAGCAATTTATCTATATATTTTCTTCAAGCCCCTTCATCTTTGTATTCAAGAATTGAATTTTTAACTGGTCGTTGATATCTCAGACTTGAAAATAACATTTTGCTCACAATAAAATCAAAATAACTATTTTTAATCACTATAGCGTACAACTGTCGATATTTAAAATGAATTAAATAAAAGATGTTTATTTTTTTGATAAAATAGTATCCTTTTACTCATATTTCTGTTAAAAAGTTGCGACTATCTTGCTACAAATCTGTCAATATATATATATATATGTATTATATTGGAAAAAAATCATGTTGAAAACTTGTTGTTTGTTTCTGGATTTTCCTCCTCAATAGAGAGAAAGAAAAAGTAATTGATGATTGATTAAACAAAAAGAAGAAAAACAAAAAACCCGGACTCAATACTCCAATTATTCTCTTTAAATTCGTGGTGAAAAATCTACACATGAAGAAAATAAGGGGATATACTGAGGAGTAAATACATTTAAGTATTCATTTTCCTAGCATGAAAAATATACTTACATGAAATAAACTTACAGAACTTCTTACGAATACCCATATTATTTTGAGAAATAATAAAAAGGGAACTAAGACGTTGAAAAGAATGAGGAAGGGGGAAGAGGGTCTCTACATGTACTTACATATATATATATGTATTTATATATACCTACAATTTTTTAAAATTCACAATCAGAACAGAAACGATTACTTATAGGAACTGAATGAAGTGTAGAAAGAGTTTGTATAAAAAAAGTTATGTTATTTCAAAACTAAAATCAATCAATTAAAATTAAATTAAGATGAATATAGGTAGTTGTAGTTAGGGTTGAAAAACCTACAGGAGTTTTCAAAATTGAAAACTTACCACTAGAATTTTTGAGAATTTATGGAAATTAATGAAAATGAGTAAAGTTTCATAATCCTTTCATTTTTTGAAATCATCAACGTAGTATTCAAACAAATATTTTGGCTCATTACAAATAAACAACTAATATATAGTTACCCAATGATTTTTGAATAAATATTATAGGTCAAGAACCTTTCTTGGCAATAAGGCTCATAATTCACCATTGCATTATTTTCCCTCTATTCCCATTGATTGAAGTCAACTTTTTCAATCACATCGTTTTGTGAAAAACGTGAGCACTGGGCTCATTTCATAAGTGAGGTGTAGTTTCATCAAAAATGACGACACCTATTAGTGACACAATAACCCTGAAACTTTTCTTTGTTTTTGGTTGTTTTGAAATATCATAAAATTTAAAGTCATAAATATTTTGTTTAATTTTCATTATATTACTAAAATTACAAATCTTCATATTATCAAAAATAAAAAAAGTATATTTTCAATTTTTCAAATAATATACTAATATAAAATTTTAATATACACTACATATGAATTGTCACAATAATATACACAGGCATAAGACTATCCCCAAGTATATATATATATAAATGTACATAGTATGTTATCAAGATATCCTTGATTGATTGATCTCAATCATAAAGAACTCCACTGGACATCTATTAAATCTTTTGGCTTTCTACTTTTCAATGAACTTGATGTGTGTATACCCAAAAAGTAATAAGCACCAATTAATCTAAATATAAAAGATAAAAGTTCGTTCGCCTAAGGAGCTCTCTTCCTTTAAAAGCCTTTTTAATTAACCTTTGATATATATATATATATATATATTTAGGGAGCAAAAATGAAAACAAGAATAACAAATAATGTTGTAGAAAAAAATAAATTGGATCGTAATTGTCAAAAGTTTTATTTTTACTTCCCCAACATATACAAAAAGCTTCCATTCCTTTCACCAAAGGAAGAAAAAAAAAAGATCTTCAAGAACATAGATATATGAAAGACTATCATATAGTTACTACTGAATAGTTTACTTAATGGTTCTGTACTACAAAAAGTATGTATTTGAATAAATACTTTTTTTGGTCTATTGGAAATTTATTATTAATTCTGATTTGAATTTATGACTACAAATAGAAAAAAAGTATCATATATATATGAAGAAAAATTTAGACTTTGTTTTCAATAATAAGTTGCTGAAGTTATTTACGAATGAGTATTCTTCATTGAAAAACAATTTATATAACTAACAAACAAATTTCAAAATATGTGTAGCTATATTATGATTTTTTAACAAAGTAATAATGATTCATAATTCTTAAATTATTTCATCATAGATTTTACAGTTTTCATTTTTCAACCAGAAGAATAAATTCATCCATAAAAAAACTTATTTTTTACCTTTTTAATTAATTACTTTAGACTTACCAAAAATAATTTAATTACAAACAAATATTACTTTACATTCATTTATATAGCTTATCCTTTTCCTTTTAAGTCAATAGGTGTAAACAAACATTTCAAATTATTTATAGTGTTGACATTGATAAAACAAAAAGCCATCTTGAATTTTCGAACTTCATCAAACCTGTTTTATCAAACAAAAATGGTTTTATGGAAAAAACAAACATAAGCATATCTAGGTATACATATAAAATGTTGTTTTTACATTCCAAACAATCATGGTTTTTTAACTTTCTTTGATCAAGAAGTTGTCAAAAACTGGGGTACACGTACATTCATGTGATAGAAAAAAATACATTGTAAATGAATGGCAAATTTAGATTTTATAATATAATAGAGAGTATTAAAGTTAAGGATGAATCAATAATAAATTTTTTCAGGCATATCTGTTTGGTTGTAACAAACATTTGCTATTATTGGCTTAAGATTTGGAAATTATGGGTACAATTTGCAATTTTGATTATTATTTTGAAAAAAGTAATAATATTTTACTATGGAACAACGCCAGTTATTTTCGTTCTTTAATTGAATGCTCTTAATTTAAAAAAATCCCTTATCACAGTTTTATATGTATATAAAAATAAATTGTCGTTACTTTTTGTATCAGAGAATATTTACTTCACACCAAATATTTCACTCTGATGAAAGAATTACTCTGTAGGAGATCCCAAACAACAACAAAAACAAAAGTGAACTGAATACCTTAGTCAAATTCCTTCAATGAATATTAAATATTACAAATCAGTTTTGGATTTAATATTTAAATTAATTTGTCAAATGTTTTTTTTTCCTTCTTGTAATAAAAATAAATCCGTCCAAGGATTATTCATAAATCCGAAATCCCTTCCATCATGTTTTTTATTCATATATATTCATTAAAAAAACAAAAAAAAACAGCACTACATATATTTTTGCTTCATTTTCTCATCCTTTCATCTCCTAGACCATGTTATAAAAGGAGGTATAATAATAATAATTTTGAGCCTATACATTAAGATAATCCATCATCATCTTCAATGGTTTTTATTTTATGTATATTATTTATACATTTATGTATAACAAAGTGAATATGCAGAAAACAAAAAAAAACCGTTGACGTAATTCTGGTATATTTTTCAAAAATGATTGATAACTTTTTGGTTATTGTATGCTTATTCCTATTTTTCATAACTAAAATATAAGAGTCCAAAGATTAAAATTATATTTAACACATTATATACCTATATGTATATGGTACATATTGAGCTCATTTTTACACTAAATAGAAAAATCTTTTATTCAGATGATTTATATTTATTTTTCACATATAAGTATTTAGATGTTAAGTTCAAAAGTAAACATTCACATTTTGTAAAAATATATATTGAAAGACTAAGATCCATGAAGAAATTGAATCAAGTTTATGTCTACATACATTTATCCAAATATCTGATAAAAAAGTAAGGGCTTTCTAATTTATTAATTGTTTTAATTGAATGTATGGAGTTCAAATGTTTAAAAATATATGTATTGCTAAACATATTGTCCCGTTTTTGATGTATTTTTTTTATTACACTCTGATTTTTTCAGTTTAAAGGCATAAAAAAACCTATCGCAAAATTTTAGATCTAGATTATAGATGAAGTATAGGTTTTTATTATGAAAGTAACTGATTTGAAATCATCAACGGAATGGATTTGATATGAATTTATATAGGTACATAATAGCATGTGTTTACTAATAAAAATGAATCATAGAACCCTATAGAGATTCTTTAGGATATTTTGCAAATACTTGTCATAGATACTGACAGCTTTGTTCAAAATAATTGAAAAACAAATATAAAAGTACTTTGTATGCTTGTATGTACCAAATAATTAAATAATTTTGTACTTATTCTCTTTTATGCCCCTCCCCTCTGGAGCCTGTATTTTGGATGTTTGAGTGTCATTTAGGATATAGTTAAACCTCAGGACAAATATACAAACGTGAAATAAAATTTGAATAGAGTAAAATTAAAAGTTATTAAAATGTGATAGATTTAAGAGATTTTGTGACGAGTAAATTGATCCAGAAATTGAAAAAATTAAGTGAAAAATATCAACTGGCTAATCTCTTGGAAGTTAATTGATATTGGCTTTGCCCTTATTTAAAACCATTGTATTAAAGAATGATAATATATTTATCTTATCATTAAGGATTAAGAGAAGGAGAGAGAGAGCAAAGGAGTAAAACAAGCTTTCAACTTTCCTACATAAATGTACATAATGGTACCTAGACATAAGAGTTTAATAGTTGTATGCATCCCCGGCTCCTAATTCAAATAAAGCTCATAATTTAATGCATAAAACAAACAAATTGAATGATTATACTTAAATTGTTTAGAAGCTCATCTGTTGAGTAGTCGTTCGTAGGTCGAGACGTATATGTGAATATTAGTAATATATACATATTAACATAGATGTATATTTTACTCAGCAAGTATGTTTACACTCTGTAGATATTTGTATATCTATATTTATACACAAAGAGAAAAGAGTGCACATTCATTTTGATCAAGAGGGAAAAAAAGAGAGTATAAAATCAATAAAACGCATTAATCAGTCCTCAGCGCATACAAGGATTGCATTGTTTCTGTGTTTTATGTATGTACGATGCAGGAGAGAAACAGAGAGAAAGAAGAAAAAAGAAAGAAAGAAAAAAAAGAAAAAGTGATTACAAATAAGAGAAGGACACGGGGATCTTAAATCTATTATGCTCTTTCGGTAGTTCTACAATAAATAAGGGAGGATATTACAGGTTTAGTCATTTACCAATGGGCAAAATAATAATCTAAATAACTACAAATAGATTTGTACCCCAACAAAGTTTCTGTATAAAGTAGTATTGCTTTTTTACTTATATAGTAAAGTAATTTGCAAAAGTTTGTAGATTATAACTAATGATACTATAGCTTAGTACCGGGATTTAAAATTTTGTCTGGGCATAATTATAAAAACAATTGCTTCTCTAAAAAATTACTTTAGGCCCTCAAAATCTGTTTTTATCAAATATGTTATATCAGAGAAACATTGCGAAAAGTGTCTGATTTTTTTTTATCAATTCATGGCTTTTTTTATGTTAGAGAAAAAAACTGCATTGCAACTGTTCTAGACATGTGCAACATTTGTTGACAAAATATTTTTTAATTATAATTAACTCCCTCTATATAAATAGCACCAAAATATGTGTGTCTCCATTGATTTGCTGAAAAAATGAATATAAAAGTAAAAATTGACTAATAAAAATAAATAAGTGTAAAGAATAAGAGTGTTCTAAAGAGAAATAGTAATGAATGGATGGAATCTCAATTAGAAACTTGTACTTTGTGTATCTATCATTTCTATTTCCAATAAATAAAAAATATTTAAAAAAAGCCATTTACTAAAAAGAGCGATGTGCTTACAATAAATAGGTACTCAAATCGTTTGTTAGCCTCCACTGATATATCTTCTCACCTTCTTACTTTAAGACATTTTTTATTATGCTATAATAAATAATCACACATCACATAATGTTTGTGACTAAAAACTCAAGCCGTCATAATTAAGCTTATATGCAATATACTTGGTATTGATATTAGTGCTATACAAAAATATTTCCTTACTTTTTACAATACAATTAGTGCTTTAGAGTTTATATATTTTGATTAATCAGATGAAAACAAAGGAAAGGCATTGCCATAAAGCAGTAATCCCATAAAACAAATGTTTTAAAACATAGCACAAGAAATAAAACATAAAATATCCATTGGACACTTTATGTCTATTCAAACTAAAAGAAAATTAATTAATAACCAAAGATTGGAAAGAATATATGGTTTTTTGATACAAAATGTTACATAAATTATGTGATTAAAAAAAAAAATATTTCAATTTATTTCAAACTACATTTTGTTCATCATGTAACGAAAAACGATTTTTATTTCTAAAAAAAAATATTTTTAAAAATATACCAAAAATAGACAGTATACTTACAATCAAAATTTTAAGGAACAATATAAGCTCCTTAAAATAATATATATATATATAAAAGTATATATGTATGTTAATATCTAAAAAGGTTTATAAAACAAAAATACCTTATTTATGGTGTAAATTATATTATTGATATTGCTAGGCTGTATTTTATAATAATACAAGTAATTAAAGTCTACTTCCTTTTGACAAATTGTATTGGGTTAATCTTTGTCTGTATCCTGGACAGTAAGTTCCTCCAGAAGCACTTCATTGTCACCCCACATAACAATATTAATGAATTTTTCTCATCCTTTTTTTTCAAGGGTTTTTTTTTAGCTTTGTTTTTCTATTGAGAGATTATTCTTATTCCTCATGTTCTCCTTGGAGTATTTATTATAATTTGTATTCCTACTTTTCAAATTTTCCCTCAGATGTGAGTAAATCTTCCTGAAAGATTTACTTTTTATTACATTTATTTTTAACTCATATATAGATATAAATATTTTTTTTTTTTTTGCAGTTCCATCCTCGAACCACCACAGATTCTTACTCATATTTAATTGCTGAGTCATTTCATTTGAAATGTACACACTTTTTGGAAATTTACAGCATCATCATCACCAATTTCGATAATTTATGTGAGGGTAACAAAGGTGTGTAACATTTTATATTTGCAGAGTTCTTCAAAGTGTAGCTTCCCTCGAAAGATCTTCTTACTTCAACTGGTTATATATCCGTACAGAGAAAAACTGATTTCAAAAAAATATTCACAAGAGCAAGAACTTTAAGTCAGCTATAATTCAGAATCACGGTAGTGATGCATACATATAATGGTGCTCATGGAGACTAAAAAAGAACCACATACAGCTTTGTATGCAAGCAGACCTGCAATCAACTTACTCAACCTTTGTACATCAATTTATCCATACCCGTATATAAATATACTCTATAAATAGCTCTACACATTTATTTATTCATTTAACATAATGAGAATAATACATGTAGGTATGTATGAATATAAATTGATGTGTCATAAGTGTCAGAGGCAATGATGGGATTTGCTGATAAATAGGTGGTTGTCAGAGGCATCATTATGCTTGTACAATGTACACGAAACCAAGCGTGGAATTGGTATTAATCATACTACTATACCACTCCTTCATCTCTCTTTGTATGTATTATACCAGTATAATGACGATAACACTAACACCTTTCTTATTTTTTCGTACAAAAAAGTTGAATAAATAAATAAAAATAAATGAGCTTCATCATTCACAAGAAGAAATAAATAAATAAAGAAAAAAAACCCCACCATTTTACACCTTTGAATGAACATATTATGAAATATCAGGTAATATGATATTTTTTTTCGGGTCTCTGTTATTGATGTGAAACCATTTAGATTAATGTCAATAATGGAAGGGAGTCTGAGAAGTAAAAAAAATTTTTTTTTTGGCTTTAATAAATAAATATATGACATACAAAAGATCAATTGATATAAGGATATTACATTATCTGTATATAATTTATCAAACATTTGATAGAATAAAATTTGATCCTTTTTAAAAAAGGATATTACAAATGTACAGGCATTAAATAATTAATAAATTCTTCCACTCCCCCTGAAAGTGGAGTGTCCTACGAAATTTGAATTAGATATAGTTTTTATTATATAATTATGGGTTATGATAATTAGGATGTTTCATATCCTTGTACATAAATACCTGTGAATTAATAAATTGATTCATTCTTACATTTAAAGGCAAATTATGTGCAGAGCAGTAAATCAAATTAGTAAAAAAAAGTATTCAAATTAGAGTATCGACTCTTATTTATTACTTAGTGCTTTAAGAAAAAATAAATCTCAAAATGGAGCTTTAATTTAATATTTCAAAATTTCTATTGTTTTTTTTATGAAATAAAAAAGACATAAAAACCAAAAAAAAAATTTTTTTAATGTTTGTTACTTATATATTTTTAAAGTTTTAGGTCCACAATATAGAGCTTTCCAATCGCTTAAAAAGATAACTTCTCAGTACGTAAAATAAAGCAGTATATAAGCACACACTTTTTCGATTTATTGCAAATATGACGTCAAAATGAATAGTAATTGGAGCTTATCTATAAAATCATGGATAATGAGAAAATAATTTTTGGAAATTAACACAAAAATTGATCTTTTTGTTTTTTAGAAAGTGAAAATTTTAATGTTTTTACTTTAGATTTGGCTTACCAAGACTTTAAGTAGTTGTGACGAAAACTAGATCAAAACTTCAAAAATTGGCCTCAAGACTTAAACCAGTCTCGAAAACTACATCGCTACTAAAATGTTACATTAAAGTTTAGAAAAGAACGGCAATAGATCCACGATATTTTCATATACATTGACCCTAAATTTTCGTATTTATAAAGTTTTGTTCACTATAGGACAATCCTATAGTTTCTAAAGTTAAGACCCACATCGTTCATGACCAAGACAATACCAAGATTGACAGGGATCGAGATCACTGAGAGAAAAATTGGTTTATTTTATAAAAGTAAATTTTTATGGATGTTGCTTTGATTTTGGTTTAGATACCTGTTTCAAAACAGATCTCAAGAAACACATCCCTAGTAATTATTTCGAAGTATATGTGCGTTTTATTTTGTATATTTGTTTCGAAACTGACGTCCCCAAAGAAAAATATTTTATATGACACTTATCATTTCACAAGTTTTATATTTGTTTATTTCAGTACCAAATATATTGCTACTATGGATTTAATTATAAAAATGAAGTAATTTATTACTCAAACGGGACCCATGTCTCGCATTTTTAGAAATCCCTCATGATCCATTGTATGTTAGACATTTTGTTTGTTTGTTTGTTTGTTTGTTTTCTATAATGATCTTAAGTCTTTAATTAATTTTATGACCCCAGTGTCATCTATACACCTATTATATATTTATGAATATAACCAATCTGTGTTTACTGGAAAAGTTTATTTCTATTCACATAGTTCATTGAGTACATTTACCAAAAAGCTTATATGGTTACTTGAAAAAATAGAAATGTTTCTTTTCAACATACCTATAATATAAATGTGGGTTAATCATCACTTGACCGTATGTTTGTATAAGTTGCGTCAACACAAAGTTAATCCTCAAGAAAATAATAACCCCTGAATTTTACTTCATAATTGTCCCCTGTAATACATTATATTCAAATTTATGTGCTGGGATAAGAAAGAGCCTTCATTGGAAATTCAAGATACTTTATTGTGCTCTTATATGATAGTTCAAAAACATATGTACAAATCATATAACTTCTTTGATTGTGATCGATAATTATTTTTGCAAAATCTATGATAAAAGATTTGCTGTGCCTCCGAAGGATTAATAAGAGTAATTTATTAGTAGAAACAAAAGATAATACCTTGAAAAATTAAGAATACATGTTTAATCCAGACTTATACTTGACACAAACCTCCAAGCTTTCTTTTCTGTATTGACAGGCCTCAAATACATATATAAAAACACACTACGATGTTTCTTTGTATATCTAAGTTATATGATGTATGTACATTATGAGAAGATTTAAGGGATGCTCTTTATCTTGGCAAATTTACAATGTACAATAATGTACTTTAGTTAAAAAAAGAAACCATAAATTGTGTTTTTTTTAGGAAGATCAATTTACTCTCTAAGACACAAACATTTTTTCAAATACAACAAAAACTTTAAAAAATGACTATTTTAGTCAAAGCCGGAGAAAAAGCCTCTCTTACCCCTGATTGGGAAGAAGAACTTTAAATATGACTTTATTTTAATTTTTGAATTGCCTAAATAAACAAAAATATTTCTACAAGAAGAAAATTCAATTCTCTTATCTATAAAATACATTTGTATTCAGTATAATTGTTTCTTCATAAGGAAACTTAATTCAATGTTAAGGGACTTTAATGTCCTACTGCATACATAACTACCAGCACTGGTTTTAGTTTACAGTTTTCAATGTTGTAAAGGTTTAATTTTATTCGTAATAAAAATTTTCTTCCTTTTCTACATTTTCCAAACTCAAAACTACTCACAAATTTATGTTTAATTAATAAAAGTAACTTCATTTGTCTATTTCCATTTGTATTTAAACAATTTATTTTATGAGAAAAGGAAAATTCCTATGAACAAAAATCATCCGATCAAGCTCATTTTGGGCAGGATATCCGATATGGATCAACAATTGTGTTTGTATAGACACAATTCTTTTAGGGTATGTATATTATGACACAATAATCCTAGAATATTTAAAAACAAACAACAGTGTAACAATTAAAAATTATCTGACCTACATATATGGGCACATATGTATATATGAGAATAAACAAGTTACTTGTTATAAGGTAGGTAATGATAATCAATATTACTTTTTATAAGGCGGTGATTATCAAACTTCTTAATGTATTTTCGTTGTTCTAAGGAGGCAAGCACCTGTACAATTTAAAAATAAACACGGTATTAAGTCTTATCATATGATTTTTATATATTGTAAGTATTTCTCAACCTTCCTCTTCCAAAAAAAGACAAAAAAATAAAAGATAGGACACAAAGCCATCTGTGAAATTATTCTTCATTTTATAGTAGAGCATTGTACAGAGCCAAACAAGCAGCTAATTTAAGTTTAACTAGTCAACGTTCCAAACTCTAATATGTAATAAAAAATCGACGACTGATAAAATAATATCTATAGAGTCAATTATTATGTTTTTTAGACCTAAAGACAGTATAATTTTTAAGAAAGACTGCTTTTAACAAATTTTTATCTTGTATAAAAATTAATAATATACAATACATACATACATAGTAACCGTTACTATCTATATATGTATTTATTTCTAACTTACTTACCCATAAACACATTATTGTCCTTAAAGCACACTTTTGCTCAAATATTATTGTACATAGATACTATTTAAATTCATCTCCTTACGCAATCTAATGCTTCACGATTTGCATCATGTATTTATTTATCTTTTTGTCATAAAGTAACAGAAAAGCAAAAGAGACTAAATGACTTTAAAATACCAGGCAAAAAGTATGTACATACATATATGTATGTATATTGTATAGTCATATCCCAAGGGAGATCTCATATTCTCTCTGCCCCTTTTTGTTCTTAAAATAAACATAATATTGTGTATGTATACATATATAGAGAGAGATAAGATAAAGTATGAGATACTTTTTCTTTTTGGTTCAATTTTCAAATTGATTGGAAAATAAATATTTATTGAAATGTTGAGAATATAAACTTGCACACATATGTACATAAACATGGTTTGATACTATAAAATATAAACAAACAGTTGTGAGTATCATCATCAAGAGGAAGAACAATGTAAATAAAGAATTAAATTTATTATCCATGCATGCTCCGCTGAAAGATTTCGATTCGAATGGATAATAATATAAGTAGATCAATGTTTCTGAATCTAAATTCCCCTGAACAATAGAGAATCTATAAAAAATCTCATGTGTACGAGGGAGATATGTAAAATATGAAGTGGGCCAAAAAAATGATGAAAAAAAGATCAAGAATCTAGTTCACCAAAGAAAATAAATATTTTCTGGTCTTACACGGAATTCCTTCAATTAAAAGTCAAAAAAGGTTGAGAAACACTAATGTACATACATATAAAACTAAATTAATAGCTCATTTCATAAATCAATGAATGTGTTCCTTCAAACCAATTTTTAAAGGCCTTAATCTCAGGTTAATTATTGACCACAAAACTTGATCAGGTCAAATGAAATAATTGTAGACAGAGCATTGACTAACCGATCACAATTTTTTTATTCAATATGAAAATGTGTATTCAGAACTCATCATCATTAGAGTAGATTTTTTATAAATTGAAACAGCAAAAAAATTTTTTGCTTTAACTTTTTAATTATCCACATAACAATAACTTATTCAAATCGCAAAAGTGTCTGGTTACAATAAAAAAAGTATTTGAAATTCCATATCTAATACAAATTATAAATTTTCATAAATCTATTGAAAGCCCTAAACTAGAGATTACAATCTTGTAATTGTATATAATACCTATATTGAACCAAAAAATGCCTATGGTATATTGGATCGCTTATGAAGTAAACAAAATATGTATATTTTGAAGTCATCATTTTCTTGATTTTGTTCAAGATTTCTTTTGTGTTGATAGACCATAAATTTATAAAGCACCACATACCACAATGTCCAAAATGTTTAATAAAAGAAGCGAAGACCCATTGTTATTTCATTTTCCAAGTACATCTCATCAACTCTGAAACTCCAGAAAAACAAATTTTTACAAAAAAAACAAGTTTACTTTTGGATTTTTACAGCTAAACAAAATGTAGAAAACATATAGCTTGTGGGTGGGATATGGTATGTAGCCGGAAAATACATCCAAACTATTAAAAAGTCAACACTTGAAGAAGACTGAAATCCTTTCCAATTTTATATAAAAATTATAACGACAAAAAAAGAAAAAAAAGACCCAATTTTTATACCATTATCCAAGATAGAATATTTCCAACTTTTACGAGGATAATCTTTGAGTGAACTTTGGCTGATACATATTACAAAATGTATTTTACTTCTAATTTTCCTCCCCTTGTATCAAAATAATTATTTAACTAAAATCACATTTTTTTTAATAAATTGCAAAAATCAAAAATATATTAATAAATATTTACAATTTAATTCATAAATTTAAAAAAATTATGTTTCAACTCCTTAAAGAACAAAAACTAGCATAACTCAGATCTAATCTATAAGAGAGATCTTTCTAATATTTTGTCCCCAAAATGTATGTATGTATGTATATAACTCAAAGTTCACAGCCTTTTTTATACATAAATGCTTTCTTCCTATCGTATCATTTATTTATTTTTTCGTTGTAGCCTCATAAAAAACGAAAAAGAAGAAACTCAAAAAAGAGCAAAATAAACAAATTTTATGAACCAAAAAGTAAACACATTTGCTATGGCAATTTATTTGCAATCATTTATTGGTTATTGCTATTGTTACTCCTTCTTTGTATGTATACAAACCATTTCTATCAGACATAAAGCCATAAATTTAGTGCCTTATCTGTACTAAACAAACTATACATGAATGGAACGAATCATATTGGTACTATATAGGTAGATACTGGTGTTGTAATTCCATCAGGAAATTCTGAACCGGTCCAAGACCATGATTATTATTTTTTGGGCTGTTTCATTTCGATACAGTCATGAGAACAAGATACATCCTCTATGAAAATCAATCTTGAGTGTGACCAGATATTTTAATGAAGCAACAAACAACGTCAATTGCCATTTCTAATGAACAAATATTACATTGATAATGCCAAACAAAGTAACCCATTTCGAGTTTAGACCAGTAAAATCCTTCACTTCAGAGTCTGAAATTCATTAAATATCGGTCAATGGTTAGGGAGTAATTAAATTACGGTACAGGATCTGACATTAGTCAAATAAATCGTTCTTGATTGGTCTCATCTTAATTTTTGTGATGATACAAAAATGAATAGTCAATTATGATTTCAAATGAGCTCACATCACTTCAATGCCGTCATATGAGGTTCCCAAGTCACTCAATTCGATGTGGGATCAATAATATCTTCGTTTTATGTCAAGTTATTCCATTAAATACCAGCCAAGGGTTTAAGGACTAAATTTTGGCCTTAATCTCTCTAAAAAGACTAATTTAAGAGTGGGTTGAAAAAAATCCCGTGAAACCAAGCTCCAACACTAGTATTATATAGAAGAAAGCATAAAGGAACGGAAATTGAATCCATTACTCAACAGGGATGTATACATACATATATTCATGCATTGGACTTGCCCATTTTTTTGTTTTTTTGCAACCAGCTCCTTCTTCCAAACAAGGTTACATGCATAAATCCTTTTGGTCTCAATCCCCATTGTTACGTATTGGTATAAATCACCCAAAAACTAAACCAAAATAAAAAAGGAATGAGAAAACCGAAATCTCATTTGAATATGAATACCTGGTCGTCTACGGAGTTAATGAAGATGTTGTTGTATTATTATGAAGTGTGCACAGGTTTTTGAATAGGTTTTTCTTCGACTTATGTATTCATATACTTATATACCTGTATAATATATGCATACATTAGCGATCATTTTCAACATTTTTTTTCTTACTCTAGGTATGTAAATAAGCAAATAGTATGTAGTTACATAGTATGAAAAGAAGGGAGGGAAATATTGATAATAATTCATTTTTCCAGAATTTATATTTTTTATTCGGCATAGTAGTAATAATGAAAAAATGCACACAAGTCATTCATAAATCAAAGTCAGGCACTATTATTTTCATTCTTATGATTATTACAAATGTTGCTCTATGTATATCAAAAATGAAATAAAAAGGAAGAACGAAGTATAATATATGTATTAATAATCTGTATATATGTATATTACTCTCCTTATTTTACATGAAAAAAACTTTGCATTTTGTGTAGGAAAAAAAAAACAAAACAGAAAAAACATATTGTATTTTTTGGTCATTTCGCTATGACAAATAGTTGTGGTCTTAATATTATTATTTGTATTATTATTAACATATTATAAATATATACATATGTTGATGACGTTTTGCAAATGATGATAAGAATTCAAAATAATTATCGAGAATGAACATTGAAATTTTGAAACTCACTTCAAAACAACTAACTGTTTCTTTCATTTAAATATATTGATATGCAAATAATTGGGATCTGAGGGAATTATCTCCTTTTATGGTATAATATTAGTTAACAAATTTGATCACCCAGGTTCTTAAATTATAACTTTGAAAAAAATAAATATCTCAAAAATAAAAGTTTCAATAGAATAAAGATTTCTGGGTTAGAAAATAAGTGCCAGGTGATGAATGATCACGAAACTTTTGTGTTCGTGCAAAAATTTGTACCTACTGTTATTCAAAAAGGAAATAACTCTTTTTGATCCTAAATATTTAAATCTAGGAATAGTAAGTAGATTGATCAAGAAATACTCAATAATAAGGCTTTTAAAATTTATTTTAAAACCCTTGTGGCAAATTCTTCCACCACGAGTATTCCTGCTGAGATTTTAACTTTTACATATTTTTTTTATTGGGTATATACCAATTTTTGATATATTAATGCTCATGTAGTTTCAGTGGTTGAGAGCCAGAGGAACTTTAGACTTCTCTAATTCTTTGATTTTCCCATAATGTCTACTTGCAGTTCAATATGGAATGAGATACCTACCTATGTAGATAGAAAAAAAATCTACACTAGACGGCAGTGAAAAAACATATATTTATGAGGAAGCTACACTTTACAATAATTATTTGTATGGTTGTAACAAACACCTGAGCTAAATTAAAGGCCATTTCAGGCCCGTTTACATAGTCATATTTTGCTCAACTTTTTATAGCTAAATAAAAAATTGATCTTCAATTATATGCCCATATCCTATGAATGACTCAATTTAACGAACTAAAATTTAGATCAGAGGTTTTTCTCGTAAGTATGAGATTCTGTACCAAAAGTCATAAAATTCTGACTTGCTTGATTTTTTTTTTACGTAGTTGAACTTTAATCTTCAATTCAAAAATGTAGTAGACTTAATCTCAAATCTATCAGTTCCAAATTTTGTATGGAATGTTAAATGCGCAAATGAAACACTGCCTGAAGAGTGAAATTTTGAGCTAAATTTCGCTGCTCCCAAATATAGAATTTTTTTTTAATACAAAAGATGTGAATACGAACTTAAAAAGTGTTCATTCATATACAAATATTTCTAAAATGGAGATAATTTGCAGATTCAACAATTCAATACATCACTAATATAAATTATACACACAATCATTTGTCAATACATTATTGTAAATATCTATAGCTGTACCAATATTAAAAACAACATATGATATGCAAAGATAAATGAGATTTTGTGGACTCAATGCTTGTCATATTATATCTTTCTGAATGTATCTTTTTTATATATTTGTAAATGTCTAATGGCTATTAGTTAAGTAGGATTTCCAATATGCTTTGAAAATTAAATGATATAGAGCATATTATACGATAGGTATTTAATGATTTTGATGCCACATCCATTGATATAAAAAACTTGGAGGAGGCAAAGGAGAAGTTCAAATTGGCCTTTTGAAATAATCGACGAAACGTAGGTATATTTAAAATTTTATGTCTGCACCATGAATTCAGCTGGAATAAGGTGCAATAAATACAATAGCCTGCTTAGTGTTGATTTGAACAATCTGGTATATCCATAGAACCCACAACACGGACTCTTCGAAGTATTGCTGTTTATTCAATTTAAAATAATTAAACACACTTTTTAAAAAAAGTATGACATCGTCCATTGCGTATCATCAGGTCATTCACATACCCCTTTTTTCAGATGAAGCATGAATTATGTACTAATCTTAATTGCTTTTGATATGATATGTTTCTCCCAAAGAGGATTTTAACGGCCCAAAATGTTAATTTTAAGAGTCCTCTCAATAAAAAAAATAAAAAATGGTTAGCTTTGATATTAGAACATCTACTGTGGCTCCTTTTTATCACTATCAAAAGGCAAAAAGTATGTTTAAATAACATCGATAATCAAAAATTCATAGCTATCAAAGTACTATTGCTTTTAAAAAACCGCTAAAAATGATGTTTTCATCTGTACCTATCCTCTACTATTTTCATAGGTTTAGTGGTTTTTTCTTGAATCTAACCCTTCTCAAACACCATAAATTTATGAAGTCAAAGATCAATATGCATATATAGTTTGATAGAATTAAATCTATGCAACAATATTAAGCTCATAGTTTAAAAATTGGGGATAGTACAAGACATCTGAAAATAGCCAATTTTGACTGAATTTTAAGTAGATGATACATCATAAAGTAGTCAGTACCAACTCAAAAGTGCCATAGGATACCTGAAATTTTGCAAATATCATGTTTTAAATGCATTTTATGATTAAAAGACTCAAAGTGTCGTACAAAAACAGAGAAACAGGACATCCTAACACCTAGAGTTATCGAAAAAGAGGGATTCACAGCATATAAAGAAATCGATCTCTCAATAATATCGAAAACAATGTATCCACTCGTGATATTTGAATCTAAAATGTTGGCCTGAGGCAATGGATGGTGTGTTTGTACTTCAATAATTTGAAATACGGTGCAGGTCTAAACTACATAACTGATACAAACTGTCAAGATTTTAGAAGGACTGACACTCGCCAGGAATCCCTTTTTGTCGACAAAATTACTAATATCTCCACTAAAACAGATGATGACTTAATTGTATGAGTGATTAATTGGTAAGAGTGATTGATTTACTATGGCTTTAATTTATATCTTTTAATGCATGTATTTGTCTATGAAACTTACCACAAATTTGTACAAATAAAGAAAGAATAAGAAATTATATTCTTAAAAATATGTTATAGTATAGCTACACACATAGAGTGTTTAATTGTAATGAATAACACAATGTAGAGATACTCCAAGAAATTTCGACCACACAGTACTTTAATATATATGTTTGTAATAAAATACACACGTGTTCTCAATTACCCAGACCTTTCTTTCGTTCTTTTTTCGAGTTAATACATCAGTCAAATAGTAAGGAGTAGAAGTGATGTGTCAGTTGTGAACCATTCGTGTCAAAGAAGCATTCATATAACATTCTGGTTGGAAGCCGATCTTTCTTTTCTTCACGTTTATTCTATTTTTTAAATACAATAGATGGATTTGAGCCTTTCTTCTGTTGGATTTTTATATTTAATGAGGTAATTAAAATAACGATTTCATAAAGCGTTTTCATGTGACGTCATCATTCCGGAAGTCAGACATCTTGTTTGAGACATAAAGGATTTAATGTTGAAATGAGAAAAACCCGTGTTCTCTCATCTTTGATGATATTTCCTCAAGCTTTTTGTGTAAATTTGTTCATTTTGTTTAATAACTTTATATATTAACAAAATATTCCTTCAACACGGCTTGACTTTCAGCTTATTATGCAATCTGTGAACATATTAATTTTCTTTTTCATTTATATTTATTAAGCTGTACTTTACTTGTTCTACTACATCTAGGTGATTGAATTAAAAAAAATCACTTAGAAAAAAAAAGTTTCCATATCTAAAGAACATAATTTAATTACTATGTATTAAAAAATAAATTGAAAATCTCATTTATACATCTTAAAACTTTTTCTTGATCCTCCAAAAAAAATCAATCATATTTAGAGTCTACTTAAGGGGTTTTAATAGAAATATATTTAAGCTTTCAAGTCAAAATGTTTAAATTTCTAATTTATTTAGCTTTTGAATTCGTAGGTACCTAATAGACAAAACCTAATTTATCTAATATTTCCGAAAAAATGGTATGAATTTTGATTGAATTATCTGTCAAATGAAAGTTTAAAAAAATCATTGGCAAGCCAAAAATAACCTACCTTCTAACACAAAAAAATGGAAAATGTGCTTAAATCTTACATAACTGAAATGCCAAAATACATAGATTTTATTATTCTCTCCCTCTAAACTATATAAATACTTACTGTATATTTCTTAACTTGAATATGTTTAAAGAAAGCTCTGAAATAAGTGCCTGGAAAAGGATTCCTGTTCTTTTATTATTGCGTGGAATTGGTTCTTACACACTTGGAAATAAAATAAAAGGAACTACTTCACAGCCATTTTTAAATCAAATAATAGTAAATCCTACCAAAAGAAATCTAATAGTCAAAGTAACAAGAAAGAAAAGGGGTCTAATTGCTTTTTTTCTTTCTCTCTGTCTTGTTGAAAAAGTAAAGAAAAAAAATCTCATTTAAACTTTTCCTTGTTTTTCCTCTCCTTTATTCTATAAGTATATATGTACTTTTATTCTTTAAAAGGAAGATTAAGAGAGGAGAAGCATAGAAAAATGCATGAATTTGCTACTGCTATAAACTTTGACTTCACTATCATGTATCATGGACTTTTTTTTATGATTTTGCTTGATATTCTTTATATCATTGGGTGTTCTAGTAGATTTTTGGATTTTTTTCGTACACAAAAACGGTCTCATGCCTTCCCAATTCTGTAAAAATATTCCCATAAAATGCATCTAAAGTCCTTAAAAATCAAATTTCATAACAATAAAATATGGAGTAAAAATTTTTATTGAGTTATGTATTTCTAGTAGTGAAGTATTTCACAAATTTGAATTAGTTTTTAATAACTATATAAATACAGTTACTTACATTTGGTAAGATAAGCTTACAGAGCATTTACTCTCTTCCTTAATCTATTACAGTGGTTATTAACCACAGTCCACATGAACCTTAGGGTTCCATGCAACAAAAAATTTCATTCAAAATTAAGCATAATTATTTATTTTTTCCTTAATCAATTATCCTTTACTTTTGTACTACATAGTGTGCATGGTTTTAGGAATGTTTTTATTATTATATTTTACTAAACATTTTAACAATATATATTTATAATTAAAATAATATGTCAAATAAAAGGAAATGTATTGACAAGTACATTTCTATATATTTACTATACTTAAATTAGTGAATGATTATTTTACAGTGTTAATTTGATCAAGACTAGAGGAAATGTACACACCAGGAAATGCTTTTTTTTCATCATGACGATACATAATATCTTTTTTTGAGACATTTTAAAATGCTTCGTCAGACTAAAACAAAACTTTTCTCTTCCTGATGAAATAAAAACGAAACTAAATGTGACAAAGATAATACAAAATATAACAAAAAGAAGACAGAGAGTAACGAAACAAGACGGTTTGAACAATTACTGACAAAAAAAAATTAACAATGCTAACAGAAGAAAATAATTAATTATTTTTAAGAAATAAGAGTTGTCTTTTATAAACATAAAAAAAAGTAAACAATATGCTACACTAGAACCCCTCAACTCGACGCTAATTCCTTCCGAGAGTTAAGAAGTGCAGCAATCAAGTTACGAATCATCACCAACTAACAGCATGTAATCAAAGCACGAATGTCATGTGAGTAGGATCGGGTTCCGAGGTTAAAGTTCGTGCTCAAAGACAAAGTTTTCTCGACATTATTGGGTCATGCTTTGAATATGTCGAGTACTGACTGAGGGTTTCAGGTTCTGGGTTTCTACTGTATGCATCTATGTATATAAAATATCACAATGATATCTTGATGAAATACCATGTGGACAAGATCAAATGAGACGAAATTTAACAGAACGAAAGAGAAGACGAGTTAAAAAAATTGCAGAGGAAATGAACGCTGTTATTTCATTGTAAAAAGGTGGAGAATCACTGTTTCATTCAAATGCTGTATACGGGCATTCGTGTGTTCAAGAAGTATTTTCTACTACAATGCTCATAAATACAATTAGATGTTATGTAAGTAGCAATCCAGATGTCATGAAAATCAAGGGAGAAATACGTACACATAATGTTTAAAAGTTGAACTTCCTTTTTTTTAGCTATACAATCATATCTGTCAAGGCCATTAACTTTCTCTCCCCCTTTTCTTTTCTTCTCCTCTCCCTAAAAGTTTCTATCCATCTATCTATATACACATATATATGTATATCTTTTTCTATCTTCAGTGATTAACTAAATCTTTATTACCTTTTCTTCACTGGGTAACACACTTACAGTTCTAACACTAATGTACATATTTTAATACATAAGTACATTTTGTACATTTATAGGATGTTATCTAATTTCTATATTACACTTCTTTAAAATATACTTTTGCCAAATTATAATGGCCTTCCCAGATGTTCACTCACTTGACTTTTCCTCTCTTTCACCATCATACTTTTACTTATTGTACATACATAGACATGATATAAATATATTTCTATCATAATTTCTGGGGTTTTTTATTTTCTGTGGCAATGAAGTGTACGTAGTCAAACATTAAATTTAAGGATTTGAATTTTTTTGGCTCTCTCATTTTCTGGAGATGGTACCACCATTAAAATGGAGCATTCAATGGAAAAGAAAAATCTCATTTAAAAAAAAGAGAATAAAAATGCTTTTTGTCTCATTTTATTAATGATTTTTTATCCTTTCTAAATATTATATATAAAAAAGCTAAGATAAATTGTCAATAACGAAGTGATTAATTATTATTTCTCGAGTCGAATATCAATAAAGCAAATGACGTAATACCTGTCACGTGATTATGTGATAATATGTATGTACATATATCTTACCTCCTCAGCAACAATGGCTTTCAACTTATTTTTTTAAAAGGAAGGTAGGGGATAAAATCAGGAAAGGCCTAGTAACAATTAAGTAGATAAGGAACGTCACTTAGTAATCTATATATTACATGTAATCCAAAGGGGTCGATATAGGTACATACCTCGATCCACATGATCTTATATATGAAATTATTATTTACTTTCCATCTCACATAATTATTAAAAAAAAAGTCCTACATTAACACAAAAGCAATACCCCTCTCTATTTTTTTACTCATTAATTAAAGATTGAAATATATTTATATTGCTCCATTGAGGGCTTTATATTCAAAATTCATGGATAGGTGACGATAACCAACTATGTTTAGGTTAGAGCCACCATTTTATTTATAATAATTTATTTGTTCCGTATATGGGCTTTCAAATATACTTTATTCTATTATTTCCTTATAAATTTGATTTTTTAATGCAAGGAGCACTTCTTCCAAAGGATTAATCAAAATAATAGAAATGAACCCTTATAATTATTGTAAGAAAAATATTTTGATCCAGGCTCATATCTGAGAAAAATCATCCTTGAGTGATTTTGTGTTGATGGACAGGTGCACAATGATAAAAACCCACGAAAAAAAAAAATCAAACATTTGAATAAAAAAAAAATTGATATGCCGGAACAAAATTTCAGCTATGATATGTCAAGAATGTGTAAAATTAAGTGTTTTGACTTGGCGACTCCTCCCTAACAAAAAGATAAAATAAAGAAGAAACGGAACAATTTTAGTTAAGTTTTTATGGACAAAAAAAAAACAAACAAAGAAACAAATTAACTTTTCAAAGTTATCAAATTTGTTGGATTGTCACAATGGGCAAACATTTTTGAAAGTAAGTTTTTATTTAAAAAAAAGTTAGTTTTATGTTTTTTGGTTTTTGAAGAAAAAGAAATAGCATCAAGAGGACATGTATGTATGTAGGTCATATAATCTGCCTTTTGATATCATTTTTGCAAAAAAGTTTTAAAACGCTTTATGGTTCTACATTCTTTGCTCTTTCATACTGTGTATCTAGATATATTGGTACCTTTTGGGAAAGCAAACGATATCTCACATTGCATCAAAAGTCCTATAAAATTCAATTTTTATTTTATCTTAAACAAATGTAACATTTGTTGATGTTGTCTGAAATATTTTTGCATATTTATTATATACAAAAATTACTTTTGTTACATTTAAAAAATGTTTTTTCTTTCTTTTTTCCATTTATCAAATTTTGAAAGCAAAATCCCTTTATCCTCTCTTCAATTTCTTTTGAAGAAGTTTTAGTTTTTTTTTTACTTTTACAAACATCTATTTACTTGGTTTTATGACAAATGATAGAAAATGTATGTGGTTACATCTTTTTGATATATGTAGATACTTACATATATGGAGAATGATATCAAAGATCATCTAAATCCTAATGAGCAAGAGCCAACTTTATGTTTCCTCTCCTTCCGTTGATGATAACGTATGTTACATGGATATGAAAAAAAAACGAACAAAGAAGTTAGTGTATAAGTCTGAGATTAAAAACTTTGAATAAGGGATTCAGAGAAATTTTATTTTGATAATATTAATAATAAAATAGTATCCTTCGTATAAATTTTAATAGTATTTTATTTATCTATGAACTTTCAACATTTCTCTTCTAAAAATATGTGTTTTTAATCCTTTCTTAAAACAAAATTTTTCTTTTCTTTTTGGTCGAATACTTTTATATAATATTCATACATACATTTATTTCCTAGACCATACATAAATAAATTATGAACATATTAGACATATGGTTGGAGTTTTTGACTTTCTAAAATCTTGGTATATTTATCTTCATAAATATTTATGAAGGGCTTTTAAAGATAAATCGAGATAAAATATTTTATAACAGTCCATGTAACAAAAATATTCCCCATGGGTCAACCTCTAGCTCTCAAATAACATGGGATATAAAATCTTTTTGTCAAAGTTTTTAACACTTTAATGTATGTAGTTCAAATTTTTCTTTATAATTTCTAAACCATTCAATGTAAATCATTTTTAATTATTCTAATTAACTGACAATTTTGTTACTTTGATTCCTATTGATAAATTACCTAATCATTGATAATAAATGTTTAAAACCGTCTATCTGATCATTTGAAAGGGTGAAAAGTTTAATATTGAAATCATAATGTTTACAAAATAAAATAACGAACTGAGTAAAAAAACTATGTTTTTGGATTTAAGAAGCATAATTTTGATTCAGAAATTAAAAAAAAACAACAACTTAAATCTTATGACTATAAAAATAGGTATCCATTTTGGTCCATAAAAAAGTTCAATATTTTTTTGACCTTTTTGAAGTTTCACTACAATAGTACAGCAACCTGAGTGATTAATTTTTTCCTTTTCAAATCCTTATATTAAGATGAACACTTTTCTAAATAAAAATATTCAAACAATTGTAATGCTTCAATACTACCCATACCTTCTATTAACAAATGCTATTTATTTAACCTACGAAATTTATTTTTATGCTTCTTTGGAACAAAAATAAATGTGGCGTCACTTTACCTTCGAAACCTCGATAACAACAAAAATGAACGTCATGAAATTTTTACAAGTATATTTTGAATGTTGATACATTATCAAAACAAAAGTGGCATGACATGAGTCACGGGAAATAATAATGGTCGATATGTTATTAGGTAAAAAAGAGGTTAAATGTTTAGCAAATATTAGTCTTGAAAGTCGTGCAGTTACAATCCTCAGAGATAGGCACATAATAGAACGTAATATAAAAAAAATATTAAACGTCAGTGATATTTTGATTACATCGTCTTCACACGATTGTATAAAAATAATGGGGGAAAAAATGTCATTATTTCCCTGCTTTAACTGAATGCAGTTTTTTTTTACTTATTTAAGCTCATTTTTTTAATGTTCATTTTACGAAAGAAAAATATTCTCGTTGCAGTGGAAAAAGTTCAGCACTTATTTTTGTGACTCATTTGAAGTCATGTCACAACAAATATTTTTGGCTATTTTCTCTAAAAGTTGATATAGCAACCACCACCACAAATATACTTATGTGACCCACTTAAGCCACTACGTTTTTCAACTTTCAGCACTATTGACTACAAATTCTATTTTTTGTTATTTGTCTCTTGGTAAAAATGAAAGTAATCTAGAACATTAAAATGTTATAGAAAACATCATTGAAATAGCTATAGCTCTTAATGACATCAATAAATATTAAAATATTTTTTTTATCCCAGTTCTGCTATAACTGATCCTCTCTTTCATCTTTCCCAGTGCTTTACACATTTTCAATAAAACTAGTGTTTTCATAGATTTTTCTGTTTGTACGCTATGTTGATAATAGTTTATGTTCTTTTGATTTAGAATATAATATGAATGTTCAACTGACTATAAAAAAAAAGTAGTCAAATCCTATTTATCAAAAAATCAACCATCATTTGAAATATTTTTTACAAACACTTTTTGACCTTATTTAATTTAAATCAGTGTTGGGCACTGATGGACGGACGGCAGTGCTAAGATGTGATGTGTTTTTAAATTAGTAATAATAATAATAATAGTAATGAAGATTTATCATTGCCAAAAATATATAAAACTTGGCCTCTTTCTACGAACATAATTTTTTATTCTTATTTTTTGCTTCATACAAGTTCACATTATTATTATTTTTTTTATTGATGAGGCATCATTATGTTTTTACTCTCATTTCCTTGATTTTTTTTCTTCCTCCACACTATCTATTTGCAAATAACAAATATTTCTTTCAATATAGTTTTTTTTTCCTTTTTGCCAAAAAATTATTTTGTGTTTTTTATCCAACGTTTTGGTTATTTAATATTTTAGTTCATCTTGTCAAAAGGGAAGGATTCCCCTTTCACTCATGTTGTTGTCAAGAGAAGCCACAAATTGAATCAAGTCGTTTGTGTGTTATAAAAAGAGTTATTCTTTGAAGTTTATTGGCGCACAAATCAATTAAGACTTTTTATACATAAAAAGATGTAACTTTGTTATTTGCTTCTCTCTTTCATTTCATTTCTTCATTTATCATTATTTTTTTTTTGGTCAGGCCCATGTTTACTTAATGTATCTTTACATACAAAAAATAGTTAAAATGAGTCTGGCTTAAATAAATATTTATTAAAGTACCTAGTGTGTCTATACAACTATTACAACAAATCAAGTATGTTGAGTTGTTTTTCCTTAATCATTAATGAGGTATTAGACAGAGAGGGATGTAGTGAAATTAAGAGTACAATATGTCTTCAATACAGGACCATCCTTCAGAGTATCACTGTAAGTAATAATTATGCTGTCATGATTCATGATGAATACAAAACAAAGTCGTAGTATTTAAAAGATAGAGATCCTCCTCGTTTGGGCACATCCCCAGTCCACAAATCTATTTCTAATTCCCCTAATATTACATAGAAGATAAATTCACCACCTCTTTATGATAAAAACTCAATGCTGCCCAAAAAAATTGAAATAAAATGATAAACTATGACATTCGGGCAAAAAATTATAAACCTTACCTCTAAATTTTTCCATCACTCCTGCCCCCTTATTAGTGTTGTTAAAATTGGTTTAGTCTTTCTCAATCTCTTAACAATTTTCCAACTATAAAATGAGGAACAATCGGGAAGTGACTAACTGACCACTGATTTTGGGCCTTTTTTTTATCTTTTTTTGAAGAGAAAAGAAGCTTATCTCATTTACCTCTGTATGTTTTTTCATAATAGTTTTTTTAGACAACAAAAAAACATAAAATGTTCTATTCGCTCCCGTAGTAAAAGTATTAAAAGAAGTACTTAGCAGAACTAAATGTACAGTATTACATACAACAACAAAACAGATAAATGGAAAATTTAATCTATTATTGCTGCTATGATAGTTATATAATAACATTTTTGCCTACTAAGTAAAGTTAGTTCTATAATATATAATGAGTCATTATAAATCTTATAAGTCATTTATAAAAAATCTAAAAAAATAAAGAAACAAAAAACTTTAATAATTTATATAATTGATTACGTGATGTATTTTTTTAATGAAAAATGTTTTTTTCTCGTGGTTAAGGGAAGTTTGAGCACTTTTGAGCATTAAGTTTTCAAAAAGTGTCTAGCCATTTTATAAATGAGAATAATGAGATGATATTATTTTTTCTAGGTATAAAAAAGTACTTTTCAGTGTTTGAACGAATCTCAAGCTAATAACGCTAGTGGTGTACACATAATATTGAATATACAATACTAATTTAATTTGAATGCATGTTCTTTATGTCATCTACATACATATATAGACATATTATTCAATCCGACAGTTTTGTAAACGATAGAAAATACAAATACGTATAATCCTATTACATTTGAAATGAATGCATCAAACTTTAGTTCATTAAAACGAAATAAAGTACAGTGAAGCTACTTTGCCAAAACAAATTAACAAAATTCTAAGAATTCTTATTATTAATAAAGCTTATCTAATATCTTTTTAATAGATTACTATTTTGCTGTGTCATTAACGTAGAATGTAAGAACAGAAAGAAAGTTCTTTACATTAGGGTTTTATATGAAATGTACCATATATATGTGGGCAGGTCAAGTATGGATATTTCAGAACCGAATTCGTTGTGGTCCTTTCGCACTACCAAATGCAATTGTGGATAGTTTACGACATACCTGAATAATTATTTATTTAATAAAAGGAAACGACAGAGACCCGATATCCATTTCATCTATTTGGTTTAGTTATGTAATTACGAGGGAATATATAAAAGGAAATTAATTCGGAACTTAGATAAAATAAAGATTTGGGGCATTAGTTTAGAGTCTGACCAATATTGGTTTTTTATGGAAAGAAAATCAACAATAACCCTGAATCGACTGTTTTATTACTTCCAAATTCTCCTGACAACTCAGTAAAAGTAATTACACAAAATCCATAGTAACACAACCAAATTCTATAGAAAGCAGCTCATTTACTAAGATTTTAAGCTATTTTATAATTTTTTTAAGTTATGGATTCATTATTATATAGGTATATAATTTTATTTTATAGTTTTTAATCAATAAAAAAAAAGATCCATTAATTTTCACAAAGAATTATTAATGAATTAATAATATCATTTAAAAGTCAAAAAACCTCGTCTTAAATTGCATAAATTATTTGTTAGAGTCAAAGATACCAATTAAGGGGTGAAATTAGAAAGGGAGCGAACAAAAATAAACATCTGCATTGTCAAATGTTATTTTGATTTGATTTTGTTTTATTTTAGCATTACTTTGTGGGTCAAATCATCGGTAATAGTGGCAAACTTTGACTCACGACTGATTGTTCATGTTTGATTATAATTGACTACTTATAATGTATTAGGCTGGTTCGACTAAAAATAAATCTATTCTTAGAAAAGCCAAAAAAAAAAAAAGAGCTCCTTTCGATGACCGGTGATCACAAAGAGAAAGAAATATATAGAGGCGAAAATCTAATTGTAGATTTTTATTTGACTTTAAATAAAATGTAGAGCTCATATTAAAGTGATGTAGACTCTATAAGCAGGATTAGTGTTGAGATGAATAACTTGGTTTGAAGTAAAGGTTTGCATTCTCATTGTTTTTTTACATTGACTCAACTAATGATGAATCAAAACCATACATATCGCGATAGAAAGAATACTTAACTCCTAGTTAGATGTATATACATATATTTCTGCCCTTGAAGTGCGATGCATTAACATATTTACTCTCATGATTCTTTTCTTCCTTAGTAAAATTCTAATGGATATGCCGAAAACAATAATAACTACATACATATTTCAATCTCATTTATTCAGTTAACAGCCTTTTGTGTACTTGTCGCCTTTTTATATTTCTTTCTTTATCATCGAGTATTCCAAAGTTATGTCAGTTAACAAGTTGCAACACTTGTAAATAATTTTGATTCTTTTAAAGTTGTCATCATTCTTTTTATATTTTAATAGAGAACAGATACAATAAACATATAGGTTTTGATATTACAAATGAGCTCCAATATGTTGTAATTATTTTATCCCTTGGTAATAAAAAAATGCAACACAATACAACACATTTTATAGGCAAAGACTTCGTTGTCGTAGTAATCTGTTTAAATGACTTACATAAATGTTGTTTTCTGATAAAAAGAGCTAAATTCTGATAACTTCTTTAATCCCTGTCTTATCAATGGGGTTACTAAGTTATCAGCAACTCCTATGTATTTTTTGTAAATTGTCGATTGCTCCCTAGCGTTTAGTGTTCCGAATGTTGATTTACTGAAATTGAGTTAAATCATTGTTTGCTATGAATATCCCTACCACTCAATAAGAATTAGTGTTCAACCTGAGATATAATAAAGAGGGAACGACAATATATATTGCTGTGTGCATAAGTATCTTTTTTTCAAGGGATAGATAAATTTTACTTAAATACTACTATTAATAAAGTTATCTCGTAGCTTTGAAGGGCTAAGTAATTGTTTAATATTTTCAATATTTTTTGATAAGAGGATATGCATCATTATTATGTTAGTATGAGATAGTTTTGCTCAACAAAAAAAAAAGGCATCAAACTTCTTAAATGACACCTTTTTAATTTATTACTTTTTTAAAATTTAATAAAAGCTAGAGTTTAATTTTGATGTGATGCTTGTAGTAAATTTATTTTTTCTCTTTTGATATCTGATATACAATTTTTATATGATATATTGAAATTTTTGAAGGGTACATGGTAAATTACATTATCACATGGTACACATGAGAACATTTTTGTTCAAGAATATTCCCAATTTTGTGCTGTTTTAACAGTTTGTAATAAAGAATAATAAGCAAGAGCATGGTATTTTTTTATTCAAATAAGATTTTATCTGCCTTTGATGATTCATTTTTGTTGTTGTTTGAGTTTGTTAGTCTGATTGATTGGTACCGAAAAAATATCTAAGAGTTTTTTCTAGCCTTTTTTAATAAATAAATATAGTTATTAATCATTCACTGATGAACATCATTTTCTTATTTATTCCTGTCAATTAAAATACAATCAATTTTTGCCATCTATCTCCTTTATTGTATTGTAAGTTCAACAGTTGGAGAAATGACGTAATTACATAGCTAGCTACCCATTAATTTCGAACCTTTTCTATTTCTTTTCTTTAAAGAAGAAAGGTTGAGAGATAGATATTATTGTTCTATATCTTATTAAAGATTTGACTGCACCATGTGGCGAAACGACGAGCACGTGATTAACTTTTGTCCAAATTTACTTGGTTACGAGACAACTTTTTATTGTTTGCAAGGGGAGTCTGAAGGAACTATATATTACTCTATAACATGTAATTCCTTGAATTTACTCTGTTACGTGAAGTAAAACAAGGAATATAGTGCAAAAGGAAAGATAAATAAATAGGTATATGTACATCAAAAGTGACATCTTGGAAGAGGGGGGGGGGAAGTTAATTCAAACAAACAGGTGCGTTTCACTTCTTTTTTTTATAGCTTTGAACCAGACATCCGTTGATATATTGTCTCTGAGGTTTTTCATATTTTTAATGACTTCATTTTTGTTCGACACACCAGGAATGAATCTTTTTTTTTAGATCTCTCCATTTATGACTTCATCAACTTTTTCTTTTTCGAAAATATACATACAGTATGCACAAATTTCGAGTTTGGTCTGTTTAGTTTTACTCCCATGTTTGTATAATATAATGTGTTTTCTAAATATCTCATAAATATATGGGGGGGGGGGGAAACCTTCAATCTGTGACTGACTTTACAGCCATGTCAAATAGTTGATCCATCTGTACTTATTATCGGATTAAATGGTAAAATAAATTCCACTTCCTGTGTATTTATTATTATTATTTAATATAATATATCCTTTTATAAATGAATGAAACCGTTGGATTCTACTACATTCCTATACTATATGAGTTGTGAGTGTTACTATAGTAACCGAAAGACTTACATACATTATATAAGTTCATATCAATGTAATGTATATATATATATAAAAAAATGAAAGCATAAAGAAAGAAAAAACTTGTAAAGAAAAGTTATAGAATAAAGGTAGGTTAGTTTCAATTATTCTTATTGTGAATCATGAAGGGACTCTAAAAAAATATGTGTGTACTTGTAGCTTTCTTGAACTTGTATGTCAGAAATCTCTAATACTTACATATTTTCTCAAAAAGTTTGAATAAAATATATATTTTTCCATCTAAAATTCAATGGAAGGATGAGCATAAAACGTAATTTCCCTCCATCAATGTCATAGGTAGAAATACATATACTTTTCAGATATACTTGGACCTCAAAATCATTTTTTGAAAGTCTTAGTCTAGTGTCAACTCCTCAAGGTCTTGATCTCATTGTCATGACGAAAGCCAAAGTAACTATTTAAAAAATTTAAAAAAGAAAAAAAATTCTATTGGTCTTGATTAAAATAATTATACTAAAGGCTCCATTTATACCTTAGTTATAATAAATCTGAGAGAATCACTCTGATTGGATTATGACTAAGTGAAGCACATACATTTAATTATTACTATTTAAGTATGAATGCTTTTTTTTTGTATATGAATCCATATTCAAACTGGACAAATTATAATGTAAAAAAGGCAAAAAAAATATTTGAAATTTACCTACATTGATGGCCTCAATAAAAGCATTGTCTCCAAAACTAAGAAAAGCACTGATCATAAACCTCTTTTGAACTTCAAATCAACATCCCTAGCAACATAGAACAAAAAGAACAAACAAAAACTATTTTTATTATCCATCTTTTCATTTAATAAATTATTACAATTCTTAAAAAGTTGAATGACCTATTCAATCTTTTTTTATCACTTTTAATCACGATGGATATTTTTATTATTTTTTATTTTCATTATTTACTTTCTTAAATATGAAATATTTTAGCTATGAGGTGAATGAATTTACAGAGAAACTCTTGCTATTTACCTCTTAAAGCACGCACATTATTTTATCACCAAATTTACTACAAACCCATTTCTTTTTCTTTTATCATATTTTAATTAAAGAGTTTCATCATCTTTTGCAAGTGGATGATGATATCTCTTTTGTTGCTATGTGGCAAGATGTAGCAGAATTTTGAAGAAGGAAGAAAGTAAAGGGTAACTGCCTCAGATTTTATGTTGAATTAATCATTAGTGGGGAGTAGACCATAAATCTTAAGTATATAAAAGGCATAGAAAGATGATGATGGTTGGTTGATGAAGGAATATAACTCATTTTCTTTTCTCCGTCTTAAATTACTACAATCATTACAACCATTCAGTAGGTTTTCCACCTACCTTCAAGTACCAAGCATATACATATAATATTTATGTATGAGCCAAAAGTGGAACGTAATATTTTATTTGATTGGACCTAAATAATAATAATCGATTTTTTTTTTTTTGCAAAATACATTAAAAGAAAGACGTGTTTGCAATTATCAAATTATTTAATTTGGAACAAAGGTTCCTTAAGAATGAATTTTACGTGTAGTAGAATTTTAGAAAAATACAAATTACAACTTTTTTTTTTCATAAAATAATAGTAATTGAATAGAATAGTATTTTGAATTTTCAAATCATGGAAGAATCAATTTATTCAATAACACATTTTTTATTAAATCCGAACAAAATATTTTTTGTATTCAAAAGTTCTCAACAGTTTTAATTCATATTTCTTGTTAATTAAAATTTTAATCTTCTTAAAATATATAAAATAAACTTCATACATAAATATCACAGTTACTACTGATGACAAACCCATTTCTTTAGGAACACGTTCAAAGATTGTAACAATAACGAATGAAATTTCAACCTAACATGACCCTCTAAACCTGAGTTTTTGAAATTTTTTTTGAGATGTAAAACCAAGTTTAATTAAGAAACTTTCCTAAGAAATATATGGTTAGATTATAGGAATACAGTTGAACATAAGCTAATGTAAATTCTATTCCTTTAGATTAAATAACAATAATTTATTTATTTTTATTTTTAAAGTCATTACTTAAATGAAGTTTCACCAGATTTTTTCAAACTATGTCTGCAGCATGGCAATCTTTTTGATTTATTATGTAATCTGTGACGTCAGTGACAAAGTTTTACGTATATATAAAACCTATTTAACTCATTTTACTCCATTTAAAAACCCTTTCAAGTCAATCAAATGTCAATCTACTTTTAGAAGTATATGAAACTTTTTTTTCAGATTTTTTTACCCTTTTGAATCAATATAAATATAAAAAGTAATTCTTTCATTCAGCTACAAATAGTTGTTTTGCAAAATTAAGTCAAGGAATTTTTGGTATGTCTTCAGTGTTATTTTTTTTTTTTGCATCATTATTACATATGTATGTATTTATTGAAGAGAACAAAGTATTATTTTTATACTCATTTTCTTGATTTTTTACCTCGTAAACCCAAAAAAACATCAAATTTCCTTCTCTATGATTTTTCTATATACAACTTTTGTATATATTCATGCAAATTCATACATATGTAAGTCATTGCTCTATTTTTGCATTACACATATATAACTGAAATTTTGCGTACGCTTTGGCAGGCCAATAATTTGCTTAGTAACACAATGAATAAACTCATCATCTGTCATCATTATTTTCTACTTAGGCATGAAGCTAACGGATTTCTTCTAGTTTTTTTGTTTTTTTTTTCATTACATTTTTGTTGTTCTTGTTGTTTTTACCCCCCTTATTTCTTATTTGCTTGATTTTTTCTTTACTTCTATATTTTTTTTTTTTGCAAACGTATTGTTATTTTTGTTATTTGTTTGAAAAGAAACAGGAAATTCTTTTTTTATGTATGTATGTACATACACATATATTATATTTATATTTCTTTCTTCCCAAGATAAAATATCGAAGTCACTCTTTCTAATGCTCATATATTCACCATTTATTACTATCAAATATATGTCTTTTTTACGCTTTCCTTCCTTTTACAAGAAACAAAATGACTATTTCACAACATTTTATTCTTTTGACTTTTTATATTTTTATGATAAATGAAACAGTAGCACGTTAACTAAAATGTGTATGTACTTGTGATAAGTATGTTTATATTAATCTATTATGATAAATATTCACAAGGATAAGTTAAAAATATATTATACATTCATCATATGTAACTAAATCTTCACGTTTGACAGAAAAATTGATAAATTACTTGAGTTATTTTTTTTATGTTTCATTTGTCAGAACCTTTTTGTTAAAATCTTATAATATTTTTTAATATAAAAAGGTTTACAATAATGAAACAGTATTGATTCAGTGAAATGAATGCAATCATAAAAAAAAAATCTGAAAGTTTCATAGAAAGTTTATGAACTATAAAAAGGGTTTCCCCTTGAGAAAAAATAGTTTTAAAAAACTCAGATATTAGAAGGATCATGTTGCAAATGAAATTCAATTCCACGTTTCTATGTGGTCAAATCTTGACTCATACTCCTGAGTACTAAAATAGTTTTTTCATTGATAAAACTTTAATATTTATGAAATGAATCCAAAAATAATCCGGAATCATTAAAAATCTTGAATACACTTAAATTTTTTTTTGTTGCTCGTATCAACTTCACGAAAGCCCCTGAAGTCGCTTTTGCTCAAGAGTCTAATTACCTTGCTTTTTCTTGCTTTAACATTAACGATATAAAATATATGTAGACATTATTTAACTAGAAAGGGCTGAATTTGATGATTCCGGTGTCGCCTTGGACTCACAAAGTACATACATTATTTTATAAAAAATAATTCATTCGTTATGATACAACATGATATAAATTTTTTCAAGACTTTATTAATATAAGAATATAAATTTTGTTAAAATATGAAATTATTGTCTTTTATTATATGAAAGGTTAATCTATTATTAAATTGAAAGTATAAATAATAGCTATAACTAAGTCAAATTCTTGAAGCCAAAACTAATAATAATATTTCATTAGTTTTATTAGTCCTAATGAAGTTGAAAGCATGTACTAATATTTAGGGAAATGTTAGATGGTATGGAGCTTTTCTCAAAAACAAAACAAAAAAAAGAATTTTTTTACGCTCATCAACTTGTAAAAACAGATTTATTTAGACATGAAATAGGATGAAGGCTTTTAAATGAGGAATTTATGGTTTACTTGTGACTACAATGCCATCGCTGGAGCTCCATTGATACTTCGATATGTTTATTAAAATTGTATTTTAACATATAAAAAAATTAGTAGTATCAACTAATAGTTGGTAATTAAAAAAATGAGTATCATTATAAGTGAAACATTAAGAGACATACACTTTAATTATAACTTGTACTGAACTAAGTGTATGTAAGTACATCTTTTCTATTAAGGATTTTTAAATTACATTATTTAGTAACAAAATAATAGCAACATGAAGCACAAAATAGAATATGAAACACTTTGATATACAAGTTTTGCTTGGAATCAAGGCCTTTCCCTGGCAGGGAAAGGAAGGAAAATGTTATTTAGAGTATTTCAGGGGTTGACAAATGTTAGCATTTAAATGTTCATTTAAAGAAAAAAAAAGAAGCAAGATCAAAATTCATCTTTAATAAATTTTTTTATAAATATACTTTTGTACAAGCATAGAAAAACAAGGACATGAGCTTCAAAATTAATTTCCAACTCCAATTCTTATTGAGAAATATCTAAAAATCCACTTTAAAAAAACCCTGTCATTCTTTGCTTAAATTATACACTTTTGTCTAACTTTTTGAATTAAAAAAAAATACAGTGAAACTCTTACACTCATTGTACACATTTTGATGTTTTTTTTTCATGTGCGTCCATACAGCTTACATTTGATATTGCAAATATAGTTCCCTACAAGTAAGTTGGGAGTATTAATATACCTTTATTTATTTGTTAGTTCTTAATGAAAAGGCATTAATGGAGTATGATTTGTTTTAGCATGACTGAAAGACGGGGAAAAATACCAATTATGTATGTAGATTTGAAGGATGATTGCAAAACCTGATTGCCATTTTGATATGGGTTTCATTATGAAACACAGCACGCCATCAAAATGGGAAAGTTATACATTCAAAATAACTGTATCATAAGTATGATTACATTATACATATTATAAAGGTATAAATATAATCAATAAAAATATAACTAACAATCATAAATGCAAATATATATATACACCACGCAAAAATAACAAACTTTGCAGGAGGTAAAATCTCTCTCCATTTGTTTATATATGTATGAAATTTAGTGCTCAAAAGGTATGTATAATTTAGCGAACCATTAACATACTTAGGAGGGTTTTAACTCTTGACCTATTGTATACACTAATAACACTTAGACAAGATAAAAACCAAACAAAATTCTTTAGTTTCATATTTAATTATCCTTTACACACAAATTATGAAACTCCAATTAGCTTTTTTCGTATCAAATTAGGTTCTTACACTTTTTCTAAATGTTTAACAATTTTTTGATAAAAAAGTCACAAATCAATATGAAAATAATATATAAACTTGCTTATTCTTGTGATGTCAACATATTGGAAGTCCTGCATATTGGAGTCAAACAAATTTTATTATAATGATATAAAAGTCTTGCTCCTATACCACAAATTAATTTTTTGTCTTTTTTCATTCTTAAAGTCATTATTATATGAAGTTTCTGTAAGGGTTTTTATAAGAAATGTGCTCATTTTATTTTTTGTTCGAAGAAAAAGCAAAAAAAAATAAATATTTTTTTTATAAAAAAAGATGTTAGAAGAATGAAAAACCCTCGGGTTTTTAATCGGTTTACTACTAGTAAGTAGGGCTCATCTGAAGCGTATATAATATATTTTTATATTTAAAAAAATTGTAATAGTTCAATAGCAATATTGACTTGATTTCTACTTTTTTCAGATATTATTAAATCAAGATAATTATCCTTAAAAAAATGATGATTGAATATGACAAAGTGGGGTTCATAACAACAGAATGGATCCACATAACTGTCTTTAAGAATACTTCCTAAAGAATACTCAAACAAACAAAAAATACTCTACACATTACAAAAGCAAACAAAGAACAAAACTGCTAAAAATAAGGAAATTAATGTATAAAGTGTCGCATATAGGTATAAGAAATGTTTACGCCTTTTCTTAGTAATAGAGTCTAGGCCCTTGGCAACAAAAACATTTCCAATGAGGAAATGACTTTTTTGCCTGCCAATTTCCTTTCTTTTTTTATCTCTCTACAAATATATGTATTTAGCAGAATAATGTTTCTTTAAAGAAATATGACGTTTAAAAAAATATATTTTTTTTTAAATACATATTTTTTCCTTGTCAATAATATATTGTTCTATTTTTCTTACAAAATATTCTATTTTAAGATAAAAATATACATACATATGTTGTATACACTAATTACTAATTTGCATCATTTGCTAAAAAACATCCCAGACATAAATATATGTACATATATTAAAACAAACTCCTAGGAAGCAAATGTATATTTCTGTGTTTTTTTATTTTTGAAAGAAAAAAAAAGTTTAATGATTTTTATGTCTTATTTTACTTGTTTATTTTTAATTTTTATTTAAAAAATAAAACAGCATGACACACATTCAAGCCACTTTGATGATTTTGTTTTTTATTTAATGTTTAAATATTTTTAAGAGTGATTAATTTTTTTTGTTTGATAGCTTTAATGAAATGCAGGGAAACCTTGCAGAATTCTGAATGGATAGGTTCTAAGTTATTTTGTTACAAAATGATTCCGCCAAATGTACATATATATTTATACGAAAGGGCATTTAGGTGATACATATTTATTAAATAAATTTGATGATGACTCATGGACTAAGCATTTATGAATCCTATTCATGTCGCTCTGATTGTGAAATAACAATTATTAAGTTGTTTTCCTCGAATATAAATTTTTGAAATCATTATTGATTCATTTTATGATGAGGGCTTCCATAATGTAGAAAAGATCCTTATATCATTTATATTCATTTAATTATTTTGTTGATGGCTCTGTAGTCAATCCTTCCTTTCTTCCCAATTAATAATGTCCATAATTTGCTTTTTACGCCATTTTGAATCAACCGTTACAGAAGTATATGCTATACAACCTATAATTTATTATTTTTTTACGATTTAGTTAATTAATAAGGGTCAATAATTTATGTGATGTATGATTGAAGAATATTGAAGCTTAATTATCGTGTATAAATATAGATATATGTATTAATTTATAAGTTCCATGAAAACTCCGCGTAAGGAAAAATTACGACGTGATATTTAAAATGAATACTATTTTAAGAACCTTATTATTGAGCATTTCTAGATCAAATTACTGTTCCTTGATTTGAATATCTTGATATGGTAACACATGGAATTTGAGGAAATTATTTCATATTTGGAACATGCAAATAAACAAATTTTTCCACCCTAATTGTTACATTAACCTTTTGAAAAAATTTAGTAACTCGAAAACAAATGTTACAAAAAAGTTTGCAATTTCTGGATAGAAAATATATGCTAGCAAGTCACATCATTTCTGTTTTGAGTAAAAATATTTGTACCTACTATTATTTTAAAACAACATAATTAACTAAAATTCCAAATAATAGTATATCAAGATATTTAAATCAAGGAACAGTAGTGATATGATCAAGAAATTCTCAATAATATGAAATTACGTATTACACATTTTCAAAAATTCTTTTTTTAATTCTATATGGAAATTAATTAATAAGTTAGACAAATAATCTGTGTGATAATTACTCATCACAAGTCATATACATATATACTATATATATAAAAAACATAATACATTCTTTCATTTCTATGTATATGTAACTTCTTCTATTCAAAACTGCACTTACTTCTGACTAAATAATACTAAAAATAAAAATTCACACGCACATAATTGGATTAGAGAATTTCCTCTATAAAATATTGTGAAATTATGTTAGCATATACATATAAAGATTAATTAAGCTACTGTCATTATAAATTAATTAAATTACCAACATCTGCATTGTGCTTATTTTAGTTTATTTTTGCATATTTTTCCTTTAATGCTTTACTATGATATACAAACGATTTGTTCACAATATAAACTATCCATGGAACTACCTTTAACAAACATAAATTAATCAGAATTTTTCGCAATTAAAGTGAAATACCTAAAACGAAGTAAGAATTTTAATTTTGGTTTGGGATTTCACAAAAACCCTTTATTAATGTTTGTAAAAGCCTATTAATTCTTTATATAAAAATAAACATCTTAAAGAGCATAAACTAAAGGATCAAAAAGTAAATGGAGGGAGTTGATACTGTTTCATTGGCATTTAATCTTTAGTAGTAACCCAATCAAAAGGAATTTGAAGTATATAGACTTAAAACGCAATTTTTTTCAATTTCTCATAGATACATTTTGAGTGTTGTTTTATTCCAAAATACATATTTTAAAAGACTATTTATCTTTACGTTATTTTTTGTTATTTGTTTCTCAAATAGGAGTTTGAAAAGTATGTCACTTAATGTTTTTATAAATATTATATCTGCATTCACTTTGCTGTTTATGTTAAAATGCCTCATAATAAAAAGTATAAGCTCACTTTTCTGAGTTTTTTTAAAAAAATAACATAAAAAAATCCTAAAAGTTTTAGGTTAGAGAATTCAGACATAAAACTTGAGTATATGAACTTAATCTTTTTTTTTATCTCAAAGGTTTCGCTTCTTCTTCATTTGTCCAAGATTGGACAACTCAAACTGTTTTAGATTTACATAAATAAAACACTGATGTGAGAGCCATTCAAGTTCAGCGGTAAAAAAAATATAAATAATTTTCTCTCATTTCCTGATAATTAAGTAGCTGCAACTCTCAGTCAGTTTTTATTTACACGAATACACTAACTGATTAGATTATACTTGACATCCAAAAGTCTTCACTGGTAGTTAGTAGAGTTTTTATATGTAGATATCTTTTTCTATAATTTCTAGTAATATATATATTGAGAACAAATATGCCCGCTGATGAGTTAAAGCCCATCTATCCGAACATATATGTATGTATATTTATATACTTTTTTCCTTGTTTCAATCTTTATTTATTGCTCTCTCAAGAATAGAAATTCGATTTTAGTACACACATGTATGTATGTATATCGCAATTTATTGGACGCAAGGACTCGATTACAATATATGTTATGTACGTATCACAAATGTATATATCGATATAAATTTTCATTCTTTATTTTTCTGTCTTATTTTTTTGCTATATTTTTTTTTACTTGTACTAATACAATAAATTTACGTAGAAACACGATAAAAGTTGCATCTATGTATTTAGAATATAATACTATCTACAAAATAATAATAATATATTGAATACATGGAAGATATTAAATTGAAATGTCAAAAATCTTCGTCTTTCTTATATAAGTAATAATGATAGTAGTAAAATAGAGTTAAAATCCAATTGCAAATTGCTGGAATAATATAAAAAAAGAAGCAATTTACATTCATATAAATACAATAACATTTTGTATCAAAAATGAATTTTCATAAAGTTACTCACATAAGTTTATTGGGTGGGGGGTTAAGTCAACAACAAGGTTATTTTACATAAATTTGTATATCAAATTACTTGTTAATTATTGTTATTCTATGTAAATTAAATTGATTACTTATTCGTATACCTATGTATCAGCTATGACCTAATTAAAAATGTATCAGAAGGGTAGTTTGTGAGCGTATCTGTAGAATTTTATGCTGGACAAACTGTTAATGAATACAAAAGGCCTTTTTTTCATACCATCCAAAAAAGCTATAGCAGCAATAATATTTACATTACAATTGTATAGATAATAAGATAAAAATTATTGGAAAAAAATATCCATAATTTTTGTTAACTTTTCTTAAATAAAGCTATTTGGTAAAAACAGATTTGTGTAAAATTATTTTTTTGAACGAGTAATTTTTCTTTATAATAACAATATCCGTTTTGTGTTGTTTTTGCTGTAACTTATATCATTTGAATTATCTATTTCTTTTTGCTAATTGAAGTGTAATTTCTCCAATTTACAGGTTATAATTCTATTAAATAGTGATCAATAATATAAGTATTATTATTATATCGTAGTGTGCTATATTACAAAACATACTTATAAAGTCAGTATATTGAAAGATCCAGTCATTTATTCCTCATAAAATATTTTTTACATCTATTGTAGCCTTCTATGGTCACGAAAACAGTTACAACATTTGATAGATTCCATTCAAACACAATTTGTGTAAAAAATAATCTCTATTATTGTCTATTAATATATTCAAACCATATTAGGGAAATGTAGGGCTGTGGCATTAAGTTTTGGCCTACCTTAGTCAAAATAACGACGAGTAATTGAGATAAAAGCAAGGATTACTACAATTGTTCTCGGTTTCCTCAACTTTTTTCTTAACATATATTTCACTTTTGTAGAAATGCCACTACAAATTAATTAAACCAATTCAGTTCATGGAAAATATGTTTGATGGTTTGAATCTGAACAGTTAGAGACGCAAGAACTTTGCCAGTTCTACGAATTAACATTTTACTCCTTTGTTGTGTAAATAATAGATTTTCTCATTAAAAGGCTCTTGAAATAAGAAACTTGTTCATATCATAATCTGGACTAAATGGGCGATTGCTGTATAATAGATCAATAATGGGTGTAGATTTTAATTTAATTTTTCTTCTAAATTAATTTCAATAGCCAAGCTTTATGCTTTTTTATCAAAATTGAAAATAAAAAATATATAGTTTCTTTTATACTTTTATTGGCTTCAGCGATTCTTATTGGGTATGGATGTGCCAGAGAAGGAACTGCTGTATTTAACAAGCTTAGAAATGCTGTATTTGCGCGTATTGCCAATAACAAGGGAAGCTGAGGAACTAAGAAAAGCTTCAACTGAGCAAAAAACTTGATCCTATGGCACATAGGCACACTTGGTAAGCTATTCAAAACTCATTAAAACTCATCAACAGTTTAAGTTCTCATGATCAACACTATTTCTATCAACTTACACATATAATGTAAATGTATTTAATTCAGTTTGAATTCAACTTCAATGTGATATGTACCCTATAAAAAACTCAAAAGAAACAAAAAAACGGTTAATCATCGTTGAATCCCTTGTCATCCCTTCTTTTTCCCCATGAACATCACCAAGACTCTACTTTCTTTAAAACCATTTATCTTTAGAACCATGATATATATATATATATATATATATATATATATATATATATATATGTATATGTTGATAAATTTATTACTTAGATTAAGAAAATCTTCAAATAAATTAACTTTACTATGAAGAAGTAAAGAAAAAAATAACTAATAAAAAAAATATGGAAGTAATAAATTGATATGACTTCAGACACATTAATTCTAATCAAAAATTTCATCCGACGTGTTTATGTTTTTTTGTTTGCTCAAAAATAAAAGTCGTTCAATCAATCGCATTAATATAAAAATATCTTTGTTGGAGAAAACTTTTCATCAATCTACCAAATAGTGACTTTTAAATGAGTTTGTATGTTTGAATAAGTACTTTTAAAGTATATTCATTCTTTAAAAAAAACAAAAACAAAATGCACTGATTTACCAAAATTATATTTCGATAACTAGAATCGATGGAACGCATATGGTCAAAAAAATAAAGATAATTAATTTTATATACAAGTCTTGTTATTGATGTGCATTTGTAAAAGTAATATAAAACTATATGATATTTCCAGTCTGTAGTAACTAATTGATGATTACAAAAGATTAACTTTTATTCAAAGCATGAGTCAATTATACTATACAACAACATTTTTGTGTCTGGGTTTGAATGGTCATTTTAATTTTGTTTTTATATATTTACATACCAAAATAAACATAAAAATTGACATTTTAAATTGATTTTTTTGTGCATAGTCAAGTTTTATAATCATTTTTCAATGTAAAGAAGAAAAACAAATTATGTAGATTAAAAACAGGTCCCTAGTTTTTGAAAAAGGTTTTTAACATATTTTCTTATTTATTTGAACTTGAGAAAATAGCTTAAAAGTGAGTAAAAAATGACACATTTTTTTAAAGTTTAAAATGTATCATTTTGGGCAGTAACAATCAAAATCCAATTTAATATTAAAAAATACAAGATTTTAATTTTAACAAAGAGTTTCTTCAAAGATATCTTACCTTAAAAGTTATTCTATCTTTATGTCGTTCTTGAAAAAGAAGTTAAGGCAATATAATACAACCGTCATAATTTTTTTGACAAAGAAAAAGAAAATACCGAGAATAAATGGGATTAGACAATGTTTAAAAATTGGAAAATGTATATGGCCTGTAATTGTAGTTAATTACTTCAATCAAATTAAACTTAATGACAAATTTTAAAATTATTTATTCTTGGGGGACTTTGCACTATTTTTGAAAGTATGGTAGCCAGTAATAATTGTAAATATACATTTGATACCACATTATTAGTGGAGGCTTATAATAATTTATTCCAATTTTTTTTGTAAAATTCTACAAATTGTGGGGAACCATGATACCCTAGCCTCTCTTATTGCGTGGCTCCTGTTATATCATTATTAAAAGTATCTTAATTATTTGAATTATTTTAATATTTTTTGGGTGTATGAGAATAACTTACTTTTGAATTCTGATTTAATTGATGAAAAATCACCAATCCTTGTCAAAAGAAATCCAAATAAACTTACATGAAATAGCAAAGAAGTTTTTAAGGCACAAAAATTATTACAAAAATATTATTTTCTATCTCACATAGTGTTTAGATGAAATGATATTTAATATATAAAAAAAATGAAAAAAGACTGAGGCTTTTATTTATTTACATAATATTGCAAAAGTTAAACTTTACAAATTATATTTCAAACTTTGATTTTCTTTACCAAATTTTTGTTCAGTTACTCATGTCTAATTTACCCATCTATAAAAATATTAAGACTACCATTGCACCTAGTGTAGCAAATACAAATTATGAGCAATATGTTAATTTATTAGAAAAGAAAGAGAGAAAAAAAAAGCCTCAAAATCAGATAAACAACAACTAAAAGTGGGAAAATATGTAAATAAAAAAAAATCGACAGTTGTACCACATAGAAAATGAAAAATTAATTACTTAAACACTTCGAATGCCTTCATTTTATTCATAAACAGATGAAAAACTGAGGTATTATTCATTATTAAACAATATTTAAATTAAAATAATATTAAGATTATTTGACATTTACATTGTTGACATTTTCTCATTATTGGATGGTTTTACATAAATTATGAATCCATATTTGGAATTAACATACAATTTTGTAGATAATAAGAATAATTTTCAAGTAGATACATATAGTCTCAAAAGTTGACTCAAACCAATCTAAATTGTAAAAATATTCATATAAAAATATCTAAAACTTGATTCAACTTAAAAGACAACATATAGATTAATTATAATTATCCTCAAATACCATTAGAAGTAAATAATATGGAGCCCAATTTTTTGTGTTGTTGCTTTTGAGTTGTTTCATAATTGATCGTATCAAAGTATAAGAACATACATAAATATATATATTCTAGTATTTTTTCTAGTTTGTTGGATATAATCAAAAACCTATTACATACGTACACCACCCAGTTATATTTCTTATCTTTAAATTTTATGGTAAATGTACTTTTTCTTTATCTTAAAATATTTAATGCCCCCCCCCCTCCTCTACCATACCTTATCATAGATGATAAAATTTTAATGAAAATAAATAAATGAATCATAAAAATAAAATCTTACATACGTACACATGAAAATATTTAGTTTCTTTGATACATACATTGATATAAGTGCAAATGATATTATTGAAATATTTGCTAAATTACATATTTGGTTGAAAATATATTTGAAAGATTTCAAGTTCATGATAAGAAATTATATTAATTTCATTGCTCATTTAAAATAAGCCATTTTTTTACAATTATAGTTTTAGTTTTACCTTGTTCAAACATGACACCAAAGCAAGAAGGATAAAAAAATGAGTATAAAATTATATTTAGATTGGTCAACAGCAAAAATGTCTTGAGATCAAAATAGGCTAAATTTAATATAATTTAGTTCCCTCATTCCAAATATGTCAAACTCTTCAATCAATACCCATAAAGTTGTTTTTTTTTTTTTGTATTTTTCGGGTTTTTTAATAATAGAGGTTCTTTATTAACCCTATATGTTGTAGATATAATCCCTTAAATCCCTTGGGGCCAGTTTTCATCGATGAAGGACTCAGTTTGTGAGATTCAACTAATCTCTACCTCATCTAAGTGGAAGTACGGGGTAAGAAACTTCTAAAAACTAAAGCTTGGATTAATTTCACCTGGTTACACAAGGATTTGAGAGGTGGAATATCTTCTTCGAAAAGTCCCAACTATTCAAGAACATTAAGTTATATTCAGTTGTTGTGTTTCTCATTTTCCGGGAAATTGTCTTTCAGTGGGATCCCAGGAAATCAATTTTTAAATTCTGAGATCCTGGGAAAATTGGGATTCTGGTAGTAAACAATGAATACTGTAAAATCTAAGGATTTATTTTTAAATTTTAATGATAAATATTAAATTCCTAGAATACATTATTGAAAAGTCCAATGTTAGTTCATATTTCCTCCATTGGAAAGTTAAGTAGCAATTAAATATCTATTCCTAACAGTTTTGATATCTACCCGACACAAAATTAATGTGTGTGTTTTTTAGGTCAATTCATAGTCCCTATTTCCTTTTTCCAAGTATTACATGTATGATGCAAGTGTAGACAATAGGCTAAAAAGAAAAAAAAGACAAGGATATCTTTTATTGTTCTAATATTCGGATCATTTTGGTGCTTCCTTAGGCATCATTCATTATCAATGAATATATCACATCATTTGTAAAGCATGAACCATACAAATTTCAAACGGAGGGATTCTTCTATATGTATTGAACATTTAATTGAACGACACCTATACACTGTAAATATAAAATTTAGAATTTCCCAGGAAATATCCGGAAAACTGAATCCTAAGAGTAAAACCTTATATTACACCATCTACAAATATACTATATATAATATGTAGACATAAACATATAAAAAATAGACTAAATTGAATAGAAAGTAGACTTCGGTAATTGATCAAAATAAATCATTCACTTGAACATAACAGTTACACATTATATATACATACTACCCGCATTGAGAAGGTCTTCTTCGTTTTTCTCTCTAACTCTAATGAAGTATACCCTTTTACATATGCATGCATGTTCATAATATGTATAATGTCTAGAATCACGTTTTTTATTCATGTACGTATAATTGATTTATAAACGAAATAACAGACATATTATTTTGTGGGGAAAAATGCTCATTTATGTAGATAGTGATATTCTTTCTCCATATTGATAAACATTTATCCATGTAATATTTCATCCACTTAATTGAATCATTAACTAAAATATGTAGAGTAGAGTTCTTGTCACTTGATGCCTTATTTTATTTGTTAAAGATACATTGTTAGGAAGATAAGAATTTTAGTGTCATTAATTATATAGTATACATACAGCGTGTCCCAGCGAATCGTGGACGATACTTTGGAAAGGTTTCGTTGGCTTACTTTATATTTCTCCAGTTTTTTTTGCTAATATCAACTGGAGAATCAACTAGAACAAACAACTTTCGTCAAGCAAATTTTTTCGTTCAAGCACAGACAACCGAGGCGGAAGCCAAGAGAAATCGTGTGTCAGCGCTTCTTGACGCAGGAATGAGTTACAGCGAGATCTCTTGCATCGTCCCTTTTCCAAAGGTTAAAAATCTCAAGGACAATAATAACAGCCTTGAGAGGAAGCCAGGAAGTGGTGGGCAAAACAGGAAGAGGACAACAGAGAATGCCATCATATTGGTTTCCGAAAAGCCTCAAGATCAGTGCAGATGTGTACCTGGAAGTCATTGAGACAGTGGTCTTGCCCTGGCTGAAGATCAACTACCCCAAGGGTGATTATGTCTTCTAACAAGACTCTGCCCCTGGTCACAAGGCCAAGAAAACTCAATAGTGGTGTGAGGATAATTTGGTGTATTTTTGGCCTTGGCCAATGCGGCCTCCATCATCACCAGACTGCAATCCTCTTGCCTATGGAATATGGCGTACCATTGAGTAGAAGGCCTGTGCCTCCCCTCATACAAATGTGGATGCCCTAAAGGATGCCGTGGAGAAGGAGTTGGCTGATATATTGGAAGATTTCGTAATGAGGATCTGCAAGGCCTTCAGGCCTAGGATCGAGGTCATGATCGAGGCTGAGGGGCCCACTTTGAGGTTTAATTGTTTATATATTGTATAATAAATATATGAAGTTCCATTTTCCTACCACTTGTACTATTTGAGATTCTTGATAAAGTCGTGCATGGTAAAATTCGTTCACGATTCGCTGGGACACACTGTACATATATGTATATATACACACATATTCTTTTAAAAGATTTTCAAGTCCATCTTCTCCCACCATTGCTCCTTACAAATAAAATTTTATGATATGCTTACATAATTTGTACTACAAAACTAGAAGTCACAGTCGTGACTCCATTTTACTAAAGATGTGATTTTTTCAGAAAAACAACAAAACATAATCTTAATCATTTACATAAATGGGTGGGTTTTATTATTTTGAAGAGTCTCAAAAATGATGATAAACTTGGAATGTATGTATATATGTAGAGAGCAAGTAGAGTATTTATTGAACAAACAAACAAGAAAAACAGAAGAAAAAAGATACTCCCAAATCTTTATTTCAGTTCAATAAAATTTTAAATACAAATATGCTTTGATACCCCAAAACAACACAAAAGAGCCTTGATCATGTTAGGCTAGGTTGCTTTTCTTATCTGAGTAACTAATAAAGAAAGCTATAGTTATTGGAACTGCATTTAGCCCTCATGAGTATGCATGAATGTAATTTGAATTTTTCAATTATACGGAAAATATCCCGGCCCTCAAAGCCTGATTTTTCTGTATTTGTACACCTACATATCTCTGATTTTTTCTGATAACTCGAATAAATTGTCAAACTTTATATCATTTTTCCCTTTATTAAAGATATTTGTAAGTCACAGACAACTATTTATTGTATGTAGGTTATCACGTGTCTAGAAAATGTCCTGTCGTTTTTTATTCAACTTTTGGATTCCTCTGTTGAAAAAACAAATAAAAAAATAAACAAACTAACATTCTAGAGTATACAAAGTTATTTTACAAATTGAAAAAAAGTATTGGAATATAAATAATTAATGGATTGAAGGAATTGGCATAGCGTATAAATTTTTGTACAATAAATCCCCTAAATTGTAAAATAATAATTATAAATTATAAAAAATAAAAGAAATTGTGCAGGATAACCGTGAGACTTTAAGGACCGGTTAAAACCCCCCGCCGCCGCTTCAAGTAACCCCCTATAGAATCATCTATGACATAAGCAAACGAACTGTCTTGTAAATACTTAGTGACCTGAAACAAACTCAACACTACCAAGCTGTTTCAATATTTATAAAGTAACTCCCCCTAATTTCCCAAATTACACACCAGGTCCAAGGGTTGTCATATAATAAATGTAGGCCCTTGAGGTAAGTCAAAAACCACCACTGGTACATAAAAGTATATAATATACATATCACTTAGCAAATATATCCACCATTTTGCAAAGACAGTCCCATTTTATGTTGAACAGCTTTTCTGATTTTTTAAAACACTGAACGTATATATGTATTTTTAGGACGCAGTTATTAGGGTATCAATTTATTCGCCTTGAAAGTTAGTTATTTGTACGACTTACTCTTCAAGTTTCATTTTTTTTATTTAGTCTTTTACATATTTGGAGGCAAAGCCTCTCCAATCTCACAAACTTAGCACAAGCTGGAGGTACCAACTTTTCAAAAATTTATAAAATAAGTATTTTTAAAGGTAAATGTAAATGATTTGTTCTTCTGATAATGGCAATTTTTTGATGACAATATTTCGGAAGACAATTTTCCTAAGACCCTATTTAAGTTTTATGTGATTATAAGTAAATGAATCCGGATCGTTTAAGTCAAAAACTATTTTCAAATGTGAATGCTTATGTGCATTATTGATGCTCATGTACTTTAAATATTCTATTTTTAAACATTAATGTAGATAATTTATAACCATTTTAATAAATGAAAAAAATAAGACACATTTTTTCAAACTTATGTATACAAACCATTTTCTTTAGAAAAAAAGAAAGAACTCCTTCAATAGAACTCCTAATGACAAAAGGGATACAGCTACTACATACATATAAAAATGTGGATATAACATGGCATCATTAGAATAATTAATGTTATAAAAACATTGAATAATAACTCATTTTTGTAACCGAAGTACATATGTACTTAAAATGCAAAAACAAGGGACTGCCTTAAAAAACAGCACTTGGCCTATTGGTATTCAAGCAACCTATATTCATAGAGGACAAGGACAGCGTAGACCATAGAGTACACATATATACAAAGAGAGAGAGGAAAGAGAACTCGAATACACAGTTGTATTCAAAAACTGTTTTATTTTTACACATCCATAAAATGTCTATCGTGAAAGCAAGTTTTAAAAAGAATGAGCAATTTTCTTTCTCTTTCTCCCTCTTTCTTTCTTTTTTTTTCATTTCACCACAGTTGCATTTATAATATGATTATGCTTCTTTTCTTATTTATTTTTTCCTTATATATATAGTATTAAATGTATTTATGTATTTTTTTAATATTCTTTCTCGTCTGCAAAGCGCAGTCAGCATTAACGACTTTTCTGTCTTTCTCTTGTTGTTTTCGTTTTTTTTTTTAAATTGTCTTTCCCTTACTTGCTTCAATACTTTCAAGCAGTGAGGGGGACATTTAGAAACAAACAAAACTAAAAGGTTGCTGGTTATCATGGCTCAATTAAAGATTGAAATGGAGACATGGACTTTCCCTCTCGCTAGAATATGCATATAAATAGGATGTGTGTTTTGAAGTGACAATATAATCATTTATATTGTTTTCAATTTTATTCTAATTAATTAAGTCTACATGAATTTTCTTGAATCAAAGAGTTGCTGCTCTCCTGTGTAAATATCAACTTTCCTAGTAATCCGATAAGTCTCAGCTAGTAATAAGATTAGTTAGACCAGTTTTGACTCCTGGCTTCTCTAGGTATTGGTCTTGTTTTTGTTATGGTTGAGATGCTCTTGATCACAACAATGTGCCAAGCAAATGTGGCTAAAATGGTCCAAGACTGATATTTTAACAATGTTGTGCATTTATGGTGTAAGTCCTATTGTATCCCCCCCCCCTCTCTCTCTCTCTCATCACTTAACTGGCCACTCCTTGACTTCTCCAAATATGAAGGGGAAGATAGGGACAAATTTAAACTAATGATCTCCATTACTTTAGCTGTTAAGTTCTTTAGAACTTTACATAAATTGTACTGTAGAGGTGCATTTGTTAGTCTAAGTACATACACTTGTTAAGCAGATAATTGTCATATACAAATCCTTGACTAACATACAAAAATAATTAAAAATGTACCAAAAATTCCAACCAGCCAAATAAATAATTTGTAGAGTAAATGGTAGATATTAGAAAGCCATAGGAGCTTTCTTATTAATTCTAAAGCTATAAAGAGAGAGATAATGACGTGTTTGCTACTTTAACATTCAAGAACTAAACAATTATTTTCAAAGTAATGGATTGGTGCCTTAATTAAGTAAATAAAACCGCAAAATGATACAAAAAAAATTTGTTAGAACAAATACTTTTTTTTTGCTTACATTTTGTTAATAGTTACAATTCCTTTAATTCATGATATACAGTTAATAGTTCACTATCCACTAGAACGTAGTGTTGAATATGATACATTATATCATAGAATATATATATTTAAGAAAAACAAATAAATAAGGGCAAATAGCATGAAGCACTCTGTAAATAATTCTGCAAAGGAAGGACGAAATTTGTACACATTTGTACAAAAAGAGAAGGAGCAAGTTGAGTGACCTTAAAATTTTTATGTGCTCTTGCTGATGCTGCTTTTATTAAAGGAAGGAAAGAAACAGAATTGAAGAATGATTTGCAATTTATTTAAACATGTGATGATATTAAATAAATAGGAAAAAAAATGAAACCTTTTTTTTATCATTGATTAAAGAGTTTTACGTTCATATATTTTATTGCTATTATTATCATTATTGCTATTTAGAGCATAGCCCATTTTTTTAATACTTCATAGCTTTTAAAACTTTATTTATGTGTACATAATATTAAATTCATTCCATACATAATTTAAATTACAAGCGTTTTATTGAGAAAACTACAATGTACAGATTACATATATTGATTTATATAAATAATTTATAATTTGTAGTGTTTGCAGTTAAATCTAGATAACAGTTACTTTTTATTTAAAAAGTTATGTAAAACGACTTCACATAGGAACAATAGTATTAATATAAGTTTTTTTATCAACAAAAACAACAAAAAATGAGTAATTTTATAGAATAAATTTTCCAAAATAAGTGTTCATGTACAACTATACATACATACTAAAAAAAATTGAAGTCGAGTTTTAGATGGATTTTGAACAATAGTATAACCTTGATAAGAGCAATTTTTTCATTGGAGGTGCGATTATCTGAAATTGACTATATTTTAATTGATTCTCTAATTAAATCATTTATGATGAAGAAAAATACAATCACAATAACATTTATATATTTATACAATAGTGGCAAATTTTATGTACATAATAAACATATTATACAATGCACAAACAACTGACCAGATTTTATACAGACTTTATAAAATTATAAAGTATCAATGTAGTTTTTCTCAAATTAGTCAATAATGTGTCATGCAATTGTACCTAATTTTCCAAAGGGGAATAAAAAATCATTTTTGATATGCAGTAGTAGTCGAATATTACGAAGCCTTTTGTTCCTGCATAAAAAACAGTAAATAGTCTCACACTTACCTCTAATTTTTTCTTATAACACGAATAACTTGTGTCAAGAGTAAGCTTTATATCATTTTTCACTTATTAAAGATATTCATAATCCATGGATCATTGTTTTATTGTGGGTAGGTAATCATGTGTTGAACATATTTTTACTTTTTTTTATTCACCTTTTAGGTTCCTCAATAAAAAAAAGCCATTGTGTGGTGTCTAAAGTTATTGAGAAAATAAAATATAAGTATTGGAATTTAAATAAATAATGCTTTGAAGGAAGTTGACGTTGCTAATTTTTTATTCAATAATTCCTTCAATTTGTAAAACTAATTATATGAAAATAATTAGAAAATATACGAAAAATAATGATAAAATTGAAAGATGATTTTTAAAAAAAAAGTTCTGTCTAGGTTCTTTTAAGTTCAGAGTATCCAACTTTTATTCTAAAAAAAGACATTTCGGTGATATGAGTAGTATCTTCTTTTTATTACTTTGTACGTATTTTGTGAAATTTCTTCAATGTACAAAAAAAAATATAATTTCCTTACATATCTATATACTTCATTTTGAGACTAAATGGGATTAATCTCTATTTCTTTTTGATAAATCCCATTCTACGCAAGACATAAGCTTCCATGTCACGAAAGAGTCATATTAAAGAACACTGTACTTATTGGCTTATGCATTTAGAAAAATAAAAATGTAAGTTTATGTATACACACATATATGCATTAATTCTTTGTCGTATTTAATACTCTCACGCTAAAATATGTATTTTTCTTTTCTCTTTAGAGAGGAGTATGTAATGCAAAATTATACTGCAGAAATTCATTTTCAAGGATATCCAATAATTTTTATATTTCTTTTTGGGACGTAATGCACAAAGTTCGAAACACGTTGTAGGCAGAGAGCTTCCAAAAGGCATGGCGTTCATACAAATAAACAAGACTTTTAAATATTGAATATTTTTAGGTCTACCTATAATATGTTGCATCTCTCCTCATAAAAAATGAAGTCATGCTCTTGGGACTAAAAATAGTGTTTACAAAATGACACTATAAAAACTATACATATATTTATACGATAAACATTATTTCAAATTATATACAGACAAACATATATTTATTTGTGAGAGTGATAATTGTAGGACCATTCTATTTTTAGTTGTAAATGTCTTACCAATAATGAGAAACTTTACAATGTCACTGTTTAATGCAAAAAACTACCAAAGCCAGCTGCCATTTTGAACGGTTATTACAATGTTCTGGCTAATTATGAGCATTATTATAATACATTCTAAATATGTATGTGTCTAGACTTTGAGCATTTCCTGAATTATCTATAATTCCACTTTTCCACTATAATTTAATGACGTCCAGTAGAACCATAGAGTTTGTTTATGAAACTTTTTATATTGTATATCCTTTCAAATATGTCATTGTTTATTTTGTCAGATAAGGTCATAGAGGATGGATTGCAATTCATATTTTGATCGAACACCAAGTTAATTAGTTAACTTTTTGTCTGTTTTTAGTTTAACTACGTATTATATTAATAAAAAAAAACTGATTTTTCTCCCTCTTCAAAAATATTGCTGATTAATTTCCAATTTTTTTTTTGGTCCCTTTTTCTTTATTTTTGGCATGCCTTAAAATCATTAATTGTTTTTATGTGCCTTTAAATGACACTATAATATACAAACTCCTTCCCGGTTTTTTATAACAGGAGGACCATTAATTAATTATATATATAGATATATATATTTAATTACTTTTAGTGTACTAATAATTCACTTAGTGGGTTGAATTAATGCGAAAATTTGTCTGTTTATTTATACCTATACAGGTATATTAAAAAATCTACAGTCTCATGGATGTTTGTACCTAAGTAGAAGATGCCAAATTGATGCACTTATCTCCTCCTCTCCCCACTTCTGACGCCTTCAATTTATGTAACTAAAATTAAATCAGATCCTCTAATAAATATACCATATGCAATATATACAAACATTGTGTCTGGTCAGATCAATATATTTGCACAGAGTTGCGAACTTTTTTGCGGTATTTCAAATAGCAATACTGGGTCCTTACTAATTTTAGTGAATTAGTTTACTTAAGACATTGGATATTATAAACTCTTAACACTTCTCCTTATCAAAATAGGGAGATTTTATGACTGGAAACTTTTTTCGATATTAGGAAAAATTGACAAAAATATGAAATTACTGTGTACTCCATAAGTGCATGCAAAAATCAAATATGTGCCATTATATGGATTTTTTTCTCGCCAACTTTATATTTAGTGGGTCCAAATTTGACTTTCTATTACATGTACATAGTTGATTGATTATCAATTTTCATCAATCATGATTGAAGATTAAAAAGACACAATTTGGAAATACGGTTACAGAAATTGAATTACGTTTGAGGGAGTTTAGACCAAAAGACTTCAAGAAACTGAAAGACGGGTTATATTATAAGTCCAAATGTAATAAAGATCGTTTGTATGATAGTTTTACTAGATAAAAACTTTGGCAGCACTTGGGGTAACAAAACCATATACCTCTAATCCCATTGTATCATTTAGTTATTTTATATTTTAAAAAAATAATGTACAAAACCATTTTTTTGCCTAATTGAAAGATTGAAATTTATAAATACATGTAGGTATGTATTTGAGCTGGTTTTGCTAAACGTTTCTTAGATAATACTAAGATCGTTTAAGAAATTAAACTGAATAAGAAATTAAATTTCATTCAAACAACAAAAGAAGAGACTGTAAAAAAATCAGTATTTTCTGGGTTTCAGTCGAGGGATAAATTTGTATTATAAAAAAAATACTTTACTATAAATTAACATTTATTCTTATAAAACAAAATAAAAACAACAACATTTCTTTATCTAGCCTGACCTCATTGAGATAAGAATGACCCAAATTAATTTGATACTCTTTTTCTAAAAACTTTTTTTTTGCTGCGCATTGAAATCCACTTTCATCGCATATTTGAAGAAAACCAGGTAAAGGTGGCAACTTTAAGAACAATGGCCTATGGTGGTTAGGCTCAACTTCCACATGGGTATATATATACATAAAAATATTTCCCACCTCTTAAACAGAACATTTTATGTAGAAATTTCTAATTAAAAAATAGACTCTATCTAGACTGTCTTTGAAACCAGCTCTCATCATAACTTTATATAGCTTTACTTTTAGCTCAGATAATTATAGTTGAGCAAATGAACAAAAAAATAATTTATTAACTACACTATTGACCATTTGGTATTAAAATACACAAAAAAAATAGTTGTAAAAAATGAAATAATTTTTAATGGAATACAATTGAGCATAAGATTGATTCTTCTGGGTTCACTAACAACAACAATAGATTATCCAAAGCACATAAATATATATTTAATAGCTTTACATTTATTAAATAGTTATATCTTGGCATGTTCAAATATGTGAAATAATTGAGTCCCATTCTCACCATTCATTCAACAACGAGTGAATTTTCTTTTTTAATATTTATTCATTTATTTATATATGTGTCAGGTCAACAATAAACCAAGCTTATCTGAAATATTTCAAAAATGAGTTAGAACTGCTATCGTACTCTTGAAGCAATTCTCTTTCGTTTTTATTAATAGTATATTTCGATTAATTATGATAAATAATGACTCCAATAATTGCAACTTAAATATAGGAAAAAACCAACTCCCACTAAATAAATCTCTGGGGCTATGAAAAAGATAGACGTTATTTTGGAGGCCATATCCGCTCCATATGCAGTCGTAACATTTATTTAAAATTGCTATATTGGATATACAACAATTCTTGGTTTCTCGATATAAAGTGACATTTTAGCAAAAAAAACGTGTGCGATAGGTCTTAAAATGACTCCAAAATATTTGGTCGTTATATTTATGAAGTAAAAAAACTGTAATGTGGATTTCCTCCTTTTCAATAATTGAAAATAAACTTGCTTTTTTGTTGACTTGACACATATATTAATATACCCTTTTTTTCTATAAGATAATAAATATTGTTGAAATATTTAAATATCTATATCAAACATAAAAAAGATTAATATCAGAGATGTGATTCAAAATTCAGTTTAAATATCCTTAAGATCATCTTTAAGTATTAAATTACTATATATACAAATTAGGAGATAAAAAAGATCAAATAATTTGTCTCTTTTTCGAATCTCCCCAATGATTTGTCAATACATTTCTTATACATATATTTAATACTATATATATTCTAAAATTGTTTGTAAACAATAGTCAAAAGCCCTAGATTAAGTGTCGTTTATTTACAAGTAAATTATCGGATTCTAACGTTTAATGTGATATTTAACTGTTGCCCAAACAATGTCAGTTGATCCCCATATCTCAAATCAAAAAAGATTCATCTAATTTTGGAAATCAACTATTCCATCCTCATTTTTTCTTTGTAAGTCGGTTGAAGAAGTCATTATTAGCCAATATGACTGATTGAGCCACTGCCCATGATGTCCTATAACTTCCTCTTTTATCATCTTTACGATGAAACTACCTATGGAACGTTCATAGAGAAGGTGGATTGGCCTCACTGCGCCCTCATTACATATGGAACAACTCCTCTCTTTAGAATCAGAATTTGATTTATTTGTATAGACATATCTAAAGAGAAGATTGTAACCTTTTTCTGCATAACAAGGTTTTGTGATATGATTCTAGCTGCATAGAGATTCCAGAGTATCACCAAAGGATCAACGTAACTTAAACCATGCACTGGTGGATAAAATATTTTATTTAGTCTTAGTAATCGGTAGATTTGGCTTAATGTGACTTTATGTACGTTACTTATTAATATAAACAAACAACTCTTTGAAAACAGCAGGGTTTTAATAGTTAGTGTCAAAAAGTTTAATAAGAATTTGATCTTTTTTTTTTTTTTTTGGTTGATGCTTATTTGACATTGCTTTTCTACTTTTACTTCTTCTTTTTGAGGGGAATGGGAAAGGACAGAAACATGAGTTAAATTATACTACTGTCTTTAAATGCCTTTTTGCAGAAGATATTTGTCATCATTTCTATTCTATTCTCGTATATAATTTTTTTTGTTTATATTACATGAGGTTGTTATCATTCTTATGTATATATATATATTTCTTAATATGTTATGAATGTACAATGTCTTTTGTTCGTGTTGAATTATCATTTTTATGTGTTTCTTATCTCGTATGAAAACGTCTAACTATGGTACACAACCAATTTCCTACCTCACGTTCCTTCTGAAAAAGAAAAGAAAAGGAAATTATGAAAAATACTCATAGAATAGAAATTGACGAATTTAAAAAAGGATATATGCTACACGTCAACATAAAAGCAAGCTAGTATTCATTTTGATAAAAATGACTCAAAATACTACAATGATCCATTAAATTCTGTTCTTGAAATCAAATTCACAATTTTTTATTGGTGAAGCCCATGCATTGTTTTTTTAATATTTAATTTGAAAGTTAAATTCCTCTGTAAAAAAATTATGCCTCAGAAGTCATGGTTTTTGTTATTTAAAAAAGCAACTTGTTCATATGTAAAGGAACATTGGGTTATTTTGATCACAAATAGCATTTAAATAAGTGTAGTTGGAAAGTATTATAGAATAACATACTAACAAAATCATGACTTCTCAGGCATAATTTTTTTACAAAAGAAATCATAGAGATTTAAAAAATAGAAAAGAGCTGATCTGAAGACAAAATTGCTACTGTATGCGACAGCAAACTAAAGAAAAAAACTAAACTATAACTAGAGACCCAAAAAAAATCAAATTGTAGCAGTGATGATCCTCAATTTTGTCAGTTGATACGGCTACAAAAATTTCTGCTTCATTACTCTATTTTTTTAAACTCTCTATGGAGAAGCCTATTCAAATAACTCAGATGATTAATCTGATAGATAAGTAATATTAATATTTTGCAAATATAAGGGTGCATAAAGGCCAGGCCCTCAAAGAATCCTATGATTGTTTCAGTATTAAAGAAAAATAGTAAGAAAGAGTAAAATCGTTTTACTTCTATTTCTTCTTTTTTTCCCCTACCTACTTTTATGTTGACATGTAAGCAATAAAATGCTTGAGTATCTATATATTTACAAAAATAGTGGTAGTAGAATTACATTTTTATTATTTATGATTATTATTTTAGTAATGAAAAAACTTGGAAGAAAGACGATGACATCGACAACGTTGAGTGTCAATATTTACATATTTTCATTAGAATTTTATTAGAAGTTCGTCAAAACTTAATTTACATATTATTTTTCAATAGGATTTTTTTTAACTTTTTCTATATAAGGTTAAAGTTAGATTCCTACATATCTACCTATTTAAGTTTATTTACCTCTCTCTCTTTCTCTCCATCTCATCAAAAGACAAATAAACGAATAAGTCAATTTAAATAATAATTCATCGTTTCTGCTGTTATTATTTTCCCCCTTTCTAAGGTTGATTCGAATAAAAATAATCAATAATGATTTGCTCGAGTTTGTCTCATTTTTTTATTTTTTTTATTTTAGAGACAACATGCGATCCGTAGACTCGTCTATCTTAATATATGTGTATTATTGATATCTGATTTTATGCAATGAAAAAAAATGACTACCATGTATACATATAACTAAACTTTGTATTGTAATGAAAGAGGCTGTCTCAAAACTGATGATTCTATAAATTTATTCTGGATAAGATACAGGCTCATAAGCTTATTCCCATCCTTATCCCTACTACAAGAAATCATATTGTACCATTTCTAAAGTATATACCCTCACAAGATACATATAAACTCCAGATCGATGCTATGAAAATACGTTCAATTTTTAGGAGGGACATTTTGTGGCGTCATATAACTTATGTTGAAATACCTAGTATTTCCCACAGTATCAATATCCACAGATTCAATTCCTACACACAAATGACGTAATTTCAAATATAAGTTATAAGAAATGATCGTCCATAAATACTATCCATCTACCATCACTAGTAATCGTCAGTGCCGAGCCCTCCGTGTACAACATTACTCAAAACGATGTACACTAACTTGTTCAGAAACATAAACCATATACTGTCATAAAATAACCCTCCTAAAAAGGGAACTGAAATGTTTGAGAATGAATATTATAGGAAATAAATTTACAAGAAACGTATATAAGTGTATCAATGAATAATTTGAGCATTTTTTAACTTTTTAGGTGCTTAATTTATTTTTTGACGATAATATTTTATTTCAAATTGTAATACATAATTAATACAAAAACCATTTTTACAATAGCCTTGAATTTAATATTATTGTTCCTTTCTGACTTGCTAAATTGAGTTAGTTTAATGGATTTATAATTTAGTGATGTAAAGTCCGGGGATGTGATTTAAGATCATCATCTCGACCGGGCTAAAAAGGAAAAGTATAAATTTATTAGTTACCATATTATAGAATAATGAAGATAAACTAAAAGTTTACGTCGAAAAAGGACCAAAAACAAAAGATAAACAAGAAAATACAGATTTTTTAAAAACTGGTTTTTAGAAAGACCTCATAACGTAGGATTATGGTGGATTTTAGCATTGTGCATAAAACTATCAAATTTGATTGGCTATTAAAAAATATGATCAAAATCTTACTTTGACCCATTTTAATAGACACATATGGAAGGCATCTCAGATTATAAGTCACAAGGCTAAAAATATTTTACATCTACTACCATTTTTTTACCCTAAATATAATGTGCAGTTTTTTTTAACGATCGATCAGTGTGAGTTACCAAATTATATATTTTTATATTGAAAATTCCTTGAACATAAAAGTTCATGCATCGTTTGTCAATTAATACCAGATTCTTACCTATGCTCTTGATAAGATCTAAAATAAATGGCAGAGTTTTCAAGCTTTGTCATACATGTAATATGTAAGGCAAATACTTAAACAACGTGGCGCACACTTTATTTTCATATCCTTTAAAAAACTTATATGACGTATTATACGAAAATTTCGAGCACTTTACTTCAAAATGAATTATTTAGATTGTATTTACCTATATACAAGCAAATAGGTAATTAAGCCCAGTTTGTTTGATTATAATCTAACTGGGCCTAATATTTCCCAAGTGTCTAAGTAAATACTTTCAAATTAATCAATTTTGAAGTGAAATGTTTGAAAATTAAAGTATTTACCCAAGTTACATTTTCATATATTGAATGGACTGTTTGCATTGTCCTTTGAAATTAGCGCATTCTACATATTTACAAATAATTAAAAGGAGTACTTCAATGCTATTCTTTTTTTAAATTAATCGACTGTAACTTTAATATAATACTTATACTGTACATTGATAAGTAATCAAAAATTTCGAAGGGAGTTTTAAAAAAATAAATGTAATTATTTGCTTAGAAGCTGTAAGAAAATATATAAATTAACATTGACAAATGATTTAATTCCATATTTAATGCAGCATATACCCTAATCATTGTCTAATAAGACCCTTTTTTATACTTAAAGTAGAATAACTCGAACATGAGGGAATCATTCAACATTTTTGGAGATATGAAAAATCAAAATAAGTTTATAAACATATGTGTCAAGTCAACAAGAAAACAAGTTTGTTTTCAAATATTGAAAAGGGGAAAATCCAAAGAAAGTTTTTTTACTTCATAAATATAACAACCAAATATTTCTGAGCCATTTTAAGATCTATTGCGCACGGTTTTTGCTAAAATGTCACTTTATATCGAGAAACAAAAGATTGTTGTCTATTCAATAGAGCAATTGAATAAATGTTACGATAACACATTGAGCCGATATGGTCCCTGAAAAAACGTCTATCTTTTTCATAGCCCCAGAGATTTATTTAGTTGCAGTTGGCTAAAATCAGTTCATCTACTTAAGAACTATTATGAATCAACTTAATCATGTTCACCATGAATCTCTACATAGTCGGAAATACCAGATGTTTTTTAATCTTTGATTGTGGCTGGTAGTATACTTAAGTTGCAATTATTAAGTTGTATCATTATTTAATTAATCAAAATATACTATTAATTCAAACGAAAGAGAATGTCTTCAAGAATATGATAACTGTTCTAACTCATTTTTGAAATATTTTAAATAAACTTGGTTTCTTGTTGACTTGACACATATGTCATGATATACTCAATACTCAATTTTATAAATTGGGATATTTAATTTGAAATTTTAGTTATACTTACGTGTTTCAATGTAATATTATTTCCATTCATTACAATAATTTTTATATAATAACTGTAGGTATTTTTTGATTCCAGATATCGACTCACAACTGATATAAAGTTCAAACTTTCGACTTTTGAATTATGTCAAATTAAAAAAATTTATTCACCTTCAATAGTTACAATTATTTGTGCCTTATGACTTTCGTAAATAAGGAAAGACATTCTATAAAGTCAACTTTTTTTTTGAATATAAATTTCAAATTTGAGGAAAAAATGAATTTAAAAAATAAAAAATTATTTGAGTAAAAACCGGATAGCTGTTATTTCGATATACATATAAGAGCTAAAAGTTGTACTACAATTTCTTCACAAGTTATCCGGTTTTTACTCAAATAATTTTTTATTTTTTAAATTCATTTTTTCCTTAAATTTAAAATTTCATAATTTACTTTGATGTCTTTTTTTTAAAAGTTCACAACAGGAAAAGTAGCTAATATCCACAGTTAATTCACATAAATTATTAGTCATTTTTATATATATTTAAACTAATTTAAACTAAGAGAAATCTTACAAATATACATATATGCCAGTGTTATATTTCTATAATTATAAAATACGGGTGAATTTTAAATTTTAAAATACATATTCAATATATTTAACGTGATTTAATTTGCAGAGTTTTCTTAAAGTACATATAGTTATTTTTATTCAAGTTATGAAACTATGGATTTTCAAAAATAAATAATGTTTATTTATAAATTTGCGATTTTCCTTCTCCAATTCACAAAATGTGGACAGTATTTTTTTCATTAAGGTCAATAAACACAAATGTTTCATTATAAATATCCAAAGGCAATTTTATGTGTTTTTTCTTTATTTATGACTAAAAACTTTTTTTTATTGAGTTGGGGTAAATGAAATACAAAGGAATTATAAATAAAACAAAATCAAAAACTTTCCATTTTTTAAATACCATGAATTTGAAAAAACAGTCTTTAATAAACAAATATTTGTAACTAAAAAACTTCTAGATAATTATATTTTGCTATCTAAAAAAAGGCTTAGAAGATTGACATTGTCATATAAATTTTAGTTTGATTGAAACAACAAAAACCTCTAAATATTAATATAAAAATTGAAGGAGCGAATATTAAAAAAATATTAGTTTCTCCTGAAAAAGTCTTATATTTTTTACTAATTTTAATTAACTTTTAAGAGAGTTGAAGAATTCGTCATATATTTACAGCAAATTTTGTTAATTAAAATATTTTTCCAGAACTAATACTAATTCATATCTAATTAAATACTTTTTCTTGCTCTTCCGTATAATTAGTGTGATTAAGAGTTGCTATAATTGCAATATACTTATACAAATGTATAACATTATTTTTGCATTAATGTATGCTAACCTAATTAAACCAACTAAAGTAGCAATCATAAATAATTTTGCATATTGTAAAAAAAGCAAGAAACTAACAAATTTCAAAGATTATATTTTTGAAAAAAATAAAATATCAGAAATAAAATAAGTTTATGCAAACTAATTTTCATCTAATTATATGCAAATATGTAGAGGTATTTCTTGTACCTGTACAGTTATGTATGTATTTTCTGTTTTCAATCTTCTTTTTCTATCTCACTTTGCTCCTTGTAGATACAAAGTATGTATGTAGTGTATGTACATGCAAAGTACAAAAAAAAAAAAAAAGAAGGTAATTATGCACTCATACCAAAGTAACTGATTATAATATATGTATATATATATATGCATGTAAGAGAAATAAAGAAACAGAGAGAGAGAGAGAAAAAAAAACTGTGAGAAAGCCATTTTCAAAAGAGATCAATATACGTAGGTACAATATTTGTATTATTTATGTATGAATGTAGCTGATCGTTGTAACCCTGTAGGAGGTAAATACTTTAGTTGCACATTCATATCAAAATATGTTTATGCATTACCTAGGGACACAACTTTTTTCCTTCTTTCTTTTTTTTCAAATTTCCTATATCATATAAAAATGAACTTATATGACAGTTACTTTTCGCCTATTTTTAAATAAATGATTAAAACATTCATTGTATCATTTGGTAGAATTAAGACTAAGTCACATGTTATCATATACAATTCCTAAACAAAAGTTCAATAAAATGATCAACTTTTCTTTCCTGTATAATTAATATAAATAGCTTGAAATTTAATAGGTCAAACCGGTGTATGGGACAATCCAAGAATTTGATAAACAATTGACTCTGACTAAACGTTTAAACACAAGTATTGATGACTCAGAAAAATGTATTTAAATAAACTTGAGGTATTTGAATCGTGTAATTCAAATGCATTGTATAGAAAAATTGTAATGGTTTGCTTTTATGACGAGGCGCATAAGTATAATTAGCAATGGACCTTATGGTACTTACCATAGTTTAGAACTGAGAGTTCAGTTTGGCACTCTTATATAAGAAAAAAATTATTTATTATATTGATAAGGATTTAAAAATTGATGATTTTTTTAAATATAAAAAACAAATTTTCATATTTGTTAATTTTTTTGGGAGATCTTAAATGTGTTATCTATTTTTCATAACAAATGGTGAGGAAGGAAGCAAACGTTTATTGTGCACTAAAATAAAGTCCAGGAAAAATACATATTTTGAAAATAAAATGCAAGTATATTTATTAAGAGTATTAAATTTTATATATCTAAAGCCTTTTACTTAAGTACATAAGTAAAAAAAAAACCCTTTAATTAGTAAAGAAGCTTTAAGGCCAATGAAAGGGGTCGGATGATGGTCTTCAAAAAGTTTACATTTTCTAACATTTACATAAATACATATTTGTAGATATCCCACACTTAGCTCGAAATAAATATATAATAATTAACTTATTTATTCTATTAAATCTAATTAACAGTAGATGATAATATAATGATGGAAATCACCTTCAATGCATTTAATTCTAATTTTTTTATTTTTTCAAATGAATGTTTTAATGTATTTAATTCATGCACTAAACTAACTCACTAAGTGAATTATATAGTTTGATGCATTGAAGAAAATTAACTTATTTACTTAGATAAAAATGAATAATTATGATAAAATTTCGCACTGGGGAATTTGAGTGTGTATAGGAGCAAGAGAGTAAATAGGTTTTGTTTTATCTCATTATCTTGAGTAGAAACAGCTGTGTCTGACCATGTCAAAATGGGTGATAAAAATAATTTGTTTTCTTATAATTAAGTAAAATATGATGAAATATTCGAATTTAGAGCATTAATCAGTAGTATTTAGGTAGATAGAGCGCAAGGGTTTTATGTCCGTACACGGAACATAGGGGAAATAATTTTAGAAAACAAACAAAACATATATTAGATATATACATATAGCTCTGATATGGTAAGGTGCCTTCGGACAAGGGAATAACTATTAATATGAATATTTATTAAAGATTTGAAAAAGGTCAAATCTCGTTGAAGACAAATTTGAAGAAAAAACACCTCTCAGTTCGCAACCTATGACAACACTTTTTGATAACGATCTTACCTTTCTCTTGTCTGAACCATGTTTTGGCAATGTTTCCATATTCCAAAAAAATGACATTGAAATTAAACTACACCCTCATATAAATATAAGTTTGTGCCTCCATTTTTATTCAATTTTGATCAAAGTTCATATATAAGTTAATTAAAGTATATTATAAAAAAAAATATAAGTTTTAAACCTGTAGATGAAGTAATACAGAGATAAATTCTGTTGTTTTCCCAAACTTATTTTTTTAACATAATACAACATCGGCTTTACAACTTACAAAAAGGTTATTTCACGATTAAAATTGGTCTTAAAAACTGTATAGGTATATGCAAGAAATTACGAAAAGCTAATTTAGTGTGGTTATATCTGTGTAATACATAATTTATTTTACAAGCTTAAACTTGTCATTTTTGAAGTTAATATGCTTCAATTATCTTTTGTATGAATTTTGAGCAAACTTGAATTAAAAAGAAGTAAGTTATTGATGTCTAATTGAGTGGTTAAAGTTCAGCTTTTTTATTATTATTGGAGGTAAGTTTTTTTCAATTTTGCTAATTTTAGATACTCATTTCTCTGGAATTAGTAAACCAAATGATTTCAATTTTTTATAGCTACTATATCTAAATATTATCTATGTATTGATTTTTTTTATATCTTTATAGATACTTCATGTAAGTATCTAACTCCTTTATGAACGAGCCTCTTAGCATGAAATGACCCCTTGGGAATTCCAAATACGTAGATTTAGCAGTCTTAAATTAGAAAATTGACTACTGATACAGTCGCTATCGCTCTTTTTTCTTCATTGCATGTCTAATCTTCTCAAAGATTTTACTTGTATGATAAATCTATTAAAAATCCATCTTAAAATATTATTTATTATTAAAATAATCTCTTTTTATGTATTTATGTACAAATAGCGTGATATAAAAAAATATAAAATGGATTGAACAAGATCATAAGCTTTTAAAAATCAATCAGTCAATACGGATCAACTTATCTATAAAAAAAGCTGTTCTACTAGCAAATAGCATTTATATCCTTAAAATGTAAAACTAGACGAATACATATGTATATATTTATATTTATTATTAAAAATACATTTATTTCTATGCTTATTTTTATGGGTAGGGGAAGCTACTTATACATACATGTATAATTGTATACGATTGAAACATACCGGTGTTTTTTTTTTTCAAGCTATAAATTGGTTGAACTATGAAATTTCCATCTAAGATGTTAAATTTGATACCAATTGCCCATGTATGTAGAAAAATGAAATAGATTCATAACTTTTTTCCAAGAGATATTGATAATGATGTTTTAAAGCTTGCCTGTGTATTTCGGTTCTTTAATTTAATAATACATTTTAGTATATCGGTCGGGTATTTGTGATCTCACATAAAGATGCATTAGACATACTTGGATTTCTGATAAAGAAAAAATGACCACTAAAAATCATTAGTCAATTTCATTTGCCATCAATGAGTGGAGTTGTAAAAAGAACCCTTTAAGGTGACTGTCGATCATTTCAAAATCATTTTAGTTGGCAAACTCAACCTTATTAGGCTGTCATTATTTCTTGTTAATTCTTGTAGAGGTCACATCAATTAAACAAACAAATGTTTTTACATTGCAAATGATTTAAAAAGTGTATCAAAATGCATAAATGTCTTTGCAATGAAAAAATACCACAAAGTAATCCTTTTATGGGCAATTACTTATTTATTCGTTGTCTTAGTGATGTGTTCAAAGGGATTGATTAAAAGCTATTTTGAGATAAAGCAGCTATGTAGTAAAAGCATATTCATTTTTCCCCTATTTAAGATTCAAGATATCTTCCAGATCAATCGTGTTTTTTCACACACACATCAAGAATCATAGAACGCAAAATTAAATTAATTTAAAAAAGTTAATAACTTTTATTTTTCCTTATCATAAATTCAAGTCCAGCTTATATGTTGTACACTGAAATTTTTATTTTAAGTCAAATTGGTACAGCCAAGCCTATATTCCATATATATAATGTTGCATTATGCTAGTGAAATACTTATAAAACACCCAGGTGTATCATAGTGTGCCACTTTGAGTTATGAAACTATTTTTTTGAATGAGTATTTTTTTCGTCAAATCATTATCAAATTTTCAATAGTTAACTACAAACTTATATGTATTTAAATGGTATTTTTGTTTTCTTTCAACTCATATATTAGTTCTATTCGAAACCATCTCCTTTAGTATTTATATGGGATTTTATCAGTGTTGAAATAAAAAAAACAGTTGAATGGAGGGAACCAAATCTCTCCTTCCTTTCTTAAGTAATAGAAATGGGATATATAACATAATTAAAATTGCTCTGGAATTCAAATATCGACATAAGAAAAAAAATCTTTGAAAATTGACAAAAAAAAAGTTGGTCAAAAAAAAAAAAATAATGTATGATATTCGGGTACCTATTAGGTGTTCTTTGGGGCATGGCTGGAACATTTTACACTTCAAATACATACTATAAAATAATTTTTATTGCAAGACTCTTCTAAATAGCTTGACTTTTAGTAGAAAAATACAGTTCACTATTCAGAATTTTATCTAAAGAAGGGCATTTCTAATTCATGGGATAAATAATTAAATAATTAACAATTATCAAAGACAAAGAATCTTGGATGTGGTTTGAATTATGGGATTTTTACAATTGTAATCGAATATATTTCAAATAAAGTAGAACCGTGGAACTCAATGCTAATTCATTGAAAAGTGATGGGGTAAAATTTTGAACCAACGCCAACCAGTGGCATGTAACTGAAACACGGACTGTATTTTGTATACAAAAGTCACGTGATTCCTAAGTTTTGTGTTAAACTTCGAGTATGACGAGTACTGGGGTGATTGAGTTCCGGGATTCTAATATATATGGTTACTTATATTAGTAAAGCAGTCATCGTTTAGGGAGATATGACCTCTAATATGCCCCTCATAGATATGGTACTGAAAAGATATAACTTTACTATGAAATTTGTTTTTGTAACTATGTTTTATCTGAGCCATAGCCTAGTCATTGAGTAAAAAACTATCAATAGTTCCCTGTCAACTTGACAATATTTCTTTGTTAATTTTGTAAAAAAGGGCTAATTTTCTAACTAGAAAAAGGATTTTACAAGATATTTTTCAACAAAAGTATGTACATACGTATAAATAATATATTCAATGGTAAAAATTACATCTCTTTATTTTTTGTGCGTGAATACTCGTGAAAATGTGTCATTTTTCATTATCGACATTTCCTTTCTATCCATTCAATATCTTTCTATAAAGCATTTACTGACAGATTAGTATCAATCTTATATTGCATCTTTTTTTTTTCCTTTTTTGTCTCCCATAAGAAAGTTATTACTCAATTTTTATTTTATCTATTTCAGAATATTGATTCAATTTTGATGTTTTTTAAATATATTTTTGAAAGTACATAGACGTATTCGGGGTTTTTCCTCTTTTCTTTCTTATTTTTTGATTATTATAGTCCCCCCTTCAATATGGACTCATCAATCACTTTCTTCAAGTAACAATGAATAAACAATAATAATTTCTTTAATAATTTAAAAAAATTTAAGATTTGTGAATAAGACTTTTATTGAAAATATTTTTTTTGTATGGGGATTAGAATTAACCTAATTGATGCATTTTTTCATAATTAGAAATAAGAATATAAGTTTGAAGCTATCCGTTATTCACTTGTACATAAATAATGTTGAAGAATAAGTATATATATTATATGTAGAGATATAAAAGTTTTTCCTTTGTTTTTAGGGTTGAAAAATAGAAAATTGAAGGAAACTAAAGTTTGAAAAATAATTTTCTCAAGTTTGACAAGTAGGAAAAAGTAAGGGAATATTGATCATATCCCCGTTTTCTCGATCCATTTTATTTTTTATTCCTTTAGATACACATTTTTTAGGAAGCAAGAAAAAAATAGAAAATTGAAGGAAAAAAAATTAACCAGATATTCAAATAGGGAATATTTTCCTCAGAAATTGATAATGATACATGGAGAGGGATATGGAGAACTTTCTGTTCTCCTATCTATGAAGGTCACCTTGACTGCTGAAACCATCTGACCATAGATGTATTGACCATTTGCACTCCTATTTCAAGATTATTTGCGTTTTATCAAGAAATATTTTAATTCACACATTTAAAAAAGTTGATATCCACTATTTTCAATAGATAACTAATCCTACATAGTCCGTGACTGTACCTAGAAACAACTAAATCCAGCTTCTTCTAAATACACATTTAAACACTGACTGTCCATATGTAGACTAATGACAAAAATATGTCCATCACTCTCCCATGTTATATCATTCCTTCATGTCAATTTCCCTAAAAAACAAATGTCAATGTATTAAATAGAGCATAATGCTTATAACTTAAGGATATGACTTTTATAGATAAATAGACAAATATTTATGTAATTAGAAAGGAACAAACGGTTGGTACTACTCTTCTTTTTAAAAATTATGTTTATCCTTTTTAAGATCTTGGAAGAAGATACATCTCCCTCTAAATGAAGTTACAAAAAATTGTCATCAATGTCGAATAAAATGTTAACTTATCTCTAATTATAAAATTCTCCCTGTACCTAGTGTTATTTTTAAATATAAAAGGCTCTTCCTAGGACTAAAGTAGTCATAATTAGGGATGCGAATTTTGTAGAGTGCTAGAGCAAAACTTATGATACTATTGAGTTAACAACCTGGCTAACATCAGCTGCATGTTATATGATTTTGGAAAGGGGGAATGGAGAAAATGTATTAAAAGTGTCCAGGGTGGACATTATTCATTTCAAAATAGCAATAGGTGTAGTGATAACTTTATAGTATTCTATGTATTAAAATTGTATTATTAACAAAATATGGAACAAATGTAGGCGTGAATTCTTTCATTCTTTTTTTTTTATCCATGTAGAGGTAGATGTTTCCACAATGATCAGATAGCAAATGAACAGAAATTCGAAAAAGAACAGTAGTACAACCTGTTTATCTTTTTTTAATCATAAAGGTAAAATTTATCTCTATAAAAGTCGCATCTCAACTCATAATTCATTTCGAAGGGTGTAATTCATTACTATCGTAAGTTTGGCTCTTGCCTACACCATAAAAGTTCCTTTTCAATAGCCTTGTATTAAGTTATGTACATACATAGATACTTTGAGGAAAAAACGTGCAAATTATGTAATTTTTCTTACAAATTTAATATTTCTTTTAAAATTTGAAAATCATTGTAGCATGAGTAATCAAATATTTGGTTATTTGTTTTTCATTAAACGTGTCGAAATATAACTTCAAAATTATATGGAAACTTTATATATATATGTATATAAATATATTTTTTTACATTTAAAACTTAAATTACTATTAAAATGTAAAGTATTCTTCAAAAAAAAAAAGGTTCCTCAATGCAACTTAAAACATGACTTACATGTCATTTAGATCATTTTTGTTAAAAACTAGCAAAGTCAATATTTTCTTAAAATATACACTATTGTGGTACGTATTGTTTCCAAAGTTATAAGTTCAGTCTATAACTACTAACGATCAAAGATGCATCAGTAGTTCTCAACCTTTTGTCACCCACGACGATCTCCAACTAAAAAATGAGAATCAGTAGCTTCATTTCCCTTTTATTTTTTCTTTAAAGGAAAATCCTAGTACTATTTGCAACATGACCTACAAATCAAGTACTTGCGACCCACAGATAGATCCCCTAACCTAAATCGATATTTTAATTTTTTGATTAAAAATTCAAAGTCAACTTAAGGTATAATGTATTATTACGTGGAATAAATAGTCATTTAATACATCCTGATGAATGCTACAGAGCCTCAATTCCACTTCTTAAAATCAATCTAAAAAGAATGCTCAAAGTGCAAACAAAAAACGCACACAAAAAAAAACAAGAACTTATTTTAGAACCATTGTTTCAATATCAACATAATATAGACAACAGAGATGCAATAATAGTGATTTAGATTTAGCGCATGTTATTTTTTTTTTTACTTCGATGCAGATGAGAAAAAAATTAAAATTAAAAACAGATTTTATTTATTTTTTGGACCATTCATGTGGGACTAAACAGCAATCCTGGTTCAATAATTTGTAACAATATCACAATAAGCAAAGTCTTCAATAGGTCCTTATGAAGAAAAAACTAAATCAAGAATGGAGAAAAACCTTGGTTTTGACGAAAACGTAGAAAATAACTCAACTTTTTTTTCAAAAATAATGTGCACAGAAAGATTTTGATATTTATTTTTTTACTTCAAAATTAAATTGTAGACATATTATTTATTCCAAAAATCAGTCATTTTTTTTTTTTGTCCATAAGATTGAATGAAATATTTTGTTCCTTCCATTTAAATCTAATTGTGAAATTATTGAGCCCATGCTGTTGTAGCTATTATAGACAGTACAGGAAAGAAATGTATTGCAAGAATAAAATTCAAAAATTATTTGTCAGTATAATATATTTGACAAATTTTCTCTACATACCTACAGTTTCAAAATACTAATTTTGCTTCTATTTTAAGTCATTCACAGATAATAATAAAAAATAATAATTTAAGAACTGATCTTTACAGAATTTTTCTCATATCGGCATTTGACTGTATGTTTATTTTGGTCTAACATGAATGTAGACTATTAAATATTTCTTTGTAGATAGTTGATAATAACAATCTAACGTATACATATACGATGTATATTATAAACCACGAATGTCATATCAAGTCTTCAGTATTTTTTTCATCCCTTTGAAGAATGATGTCTAGATTACCTATAACCTCTAAGGGTATAAAATGGCTTAATAATACGACTGAAGGTGGGAAAATTTGCCAAAAAACATTTAAAATTTATAAATTATATCTCCTAGTTCAGCATTTAATCATGGGATACTATTATTATAAGGAGTTACTGAATTCTATAGACCAAGTTCGATCTTGAGAACCACATCACTACTAGTGTGAAGAAAAAGTATCACTTTAACAAGGAAATGCGTATACTAAGTCAAAAAATAAAGAAATACGAGTCTACAAACTAAAATCAACGTTTTTCATCATTCAGTTTCACACACATTTATATATGTACATACTAAATGTACCTATTTTTAAATTAAAATATACATCTTAAAATTGTTTCTTCCTTTATTTTTATTAGTATTATTTATTCATTTCATCTTCAAAGAGAAGTAGGGGATGAAGTTAGCTGTGCTTTCATTCTCATTATTGCTTCAACATTCTACTCACAAAAATAAAAAAAAACCGACTTCATAAAAACATAAATTCTATGTGAACGTAATACAGGAATTAAAGAAAACACTAAGCAGGGGTGTATATGTTTGTATACTGTATATGTACATTTATTTAAAATCTGATTCCAATTCTCTCTACCCTCTCTTGCATCAAATGTTCACTTTTTTCCCTCTCTGAAGTGTATTTTTACATAATATATAAAGGAAAATGTACACTAGGGGGGGGGGGGGGGGTAAAAAAAAGATTATAATTTTTTCTCAAACAATCTTAAAAAAGTTGTAAAAGATCTCTTAAGGGCCTTAATGCTTTTCAAATTTAATTTTTTTTGCCGAAAAATTTATCCTTTTCCTCAATGATAATCTTCAAAGTATAAGCACATATTATTATTCATCATGGTAAAAATATCTTTAAAAAATATGAATTTCCATTATTCCTCACACTATTATTTTTCTTTTCCATATTGATCTCGAGAATTTGTTGGTACAAAGACGTATTTAAAAATGTAAATTATACCCAATACAAAGATTTGCCTTATTTCAAGGGAATGCTATATGCGGACAATCTTACCTTTATCGTGGAAGGCTCTGAGGAGTCTCTATCTCATTCTATTAAAGCAGTGTTAGCTGTGTTGAAATTTTTTGAGAAGGAGTCCGGGCTAGCAATCAACATCATGAAAACAGAGGTCATCTCCGACTGCGAAGAGGGTCTTGGGCGACTCTTCCTTCAGCTTAAGTTTGTTGACTCGGTCACTCTCCTGGGAATAGAGGTCTCACAAGATGCTTCGAAAGGCTGCAAGAGTTAATGAGGAAAGAATTATTAACGCTCTCGATGCTAAGTATGGGCTATATAGAATATTTCCCCTTTCAAAACTCGAATTTCTCACGGCTTGGAAAATTAACGTGCTACCTAAAGTGTTCCACCTTCTAAAGTATGTCCCTTACCCGGACAGGTGGTGTCAGAAAATATACTCGATTAGGGAAGGGCTTGTATGGAAGAACTCTCGACCATACATAAGCCGGATCCGTACGGAAACGCCCATCCAGTACTGGGGACTTGGTGCTTCAAACATCAAAGCTGTGTGGCATACACTGAATATCTCCTGGTTGAAAAGGCTCCTATATAATGAAGATTTCTGGTCATGGAAAATTAAAAAAGATTTGCCTTGTTTCTGTATATTTATCAGGTAAACATTTGTGAATCTTGACTATGTTTTCCTTAGCATCTTTTATATTTTCTTTAGAAAACAACAACAAAAAGCAAGATAATTACATAACCCATGATACACAAAAAAATTTAAGGTAGTATGCAATATTATTTATGCAATAATAAATTGTTAATTGAACGCTTAATTACGAAAAAAAAACCCATATTATTAATTAGTATGTTCATTACTGACATAAGAGTTTTTCTTATACAAGAAATAACAGCTTATTTTTAGATATTATTAAAAATTTATCAAAATTTTACATATAAATACTTTAGATTAAGCAAACTATAAATGCATATACGTATGTAAGTAATTTTAAATGAATTGTAATACGTTTTTTTATCAATAAAGGTGAAGAAGTTTTTAAACTTTTTCTTTGTAGATATATCAGAGGTGTATCTTAGATACAAAATAAAAATAATATATCATGGGTCTACCAAATAAATGTTAAAAAACTGTTGACGTATATGTCAAGGTTACACGTGCATAAATAAAACTTCATTAATAAAAAGAAATAAGTTTAAAAAAATGAGTTTTTTGTCCTTTACAAGTAGGTATGAATGAATTCTTATGTGTAGTTCTTTTAGGCCCTCTGAATGAATTGAGTAATTTACCTTTTATAATTTGTTAAGTAATGGCTTATAATAAAAATCTAAAAAAAAATCCCTAGATTTGATTAGGGCTCTACAAAGAATGAAAGCTAATAAGCATTTTAAATATTAAGGAAATAAATATTTGAATCCTTACAAACAATAAATTCTTATACGGCAGCAAGACTCGCAAAGGTTTTCTTATAGCTGATTACTAGGTTTTGATATTCATTTCAGAAAGATTTTTAATCAGTTTCTCCCGGTAAACAGTCTTCAAATCCTCAAGGTTTGTCTCAAGAAAACAAATCAGTAATATCAAGGTCTGTAGTCTCTTTTGGGTATTTTCTAAATCCATAGTACACTTCTGATTAAGTATCCTCTTTCATTGATCATAAATTTTAGATCAGTTGTACACATACAACACCTCCTGGGTCCATGTCATTTCATGTTGTTATTAAGAGATCAAGAGAAATGTACTGAACCTGATCTTTTATATATATAATAGCATTCCTATCATAGTTTTTCAGCATTCATGTGAGAATATCATTTTTAGAAAGCCTAAAATGCTGGAAAGTAGTTGAAATATGGTAGTTGGGTATGACTGCAGTAAAAGTTATATTTTTAAAATCCCTCATGATATTGACCATTTTTGTACTTTTTTGCATTAATTTTTCAAAAATATTAGTATATACCATTTATCCTAAAAATGACTACTTTCAATAGAAAAGTGGGAATTAAAGGAACAAAAAATATAATGACTTGCATATGGTGCGCTCCATATTGATGAGTTTTTCCTCATTTAATAAACTCATCTACGAAGTAGAAGTAAAAAAACATTAACATAAATAATTAGATAATGCACTTTCATCGTTTACATAATAACTGTTCTGTAGTTACTAATGGCCTTTATGATGGATTCAAAATATATTTAAAGAAAAAGGCTCTTACGGGCATTTAATGTAATTTGTTTCAAATAGAGGATCAAAAAGATAAAAACAAATATAGGAAGGTTCATATTTCAATCAGGAAAACTAAAGTTTAGTTATTTCAAGTTGTACATCCTAAACATATATATATGCCAATAACAGTATTAGAAACGCCGTTGTTTTTTTCATTAAGGGAGTAACGTATTCAATTACTTTCTCTTTCGTCATAAAAAAAGAAATGAAAAAGAAAAGAAGATCCTATTTCTAAAAAAAACTTTTCTATAATTCCATAAGTCCCTTGAACTCCAATTGTATTTTAGGACATAAATTCCTTACCATGTTTTGCTTTGTGAATAATACAATTTTTAATTCAGTGTAACTATATAAGAAAGATCCAAATACTTTTTTTCTAGCATGTGCTTTATTGATTAAAAAATAAAATAACATGTGAGTAACTAATTACTTCTGCTCTTGAATAATGATGCTACTTTTGGGGGCAATTTAAATACATTTTCAATATAACGAGTCCAACAATTTTTATTTTAGCCTAATGATTCTTATGATTTTCATGCCAACTTTGAGTAACACTCCTAAATTGCCGAGTTATTCTTTATTTTAAAGTAGAAATATTAATAATCTTAGCAATATATAATTTGTATTTTGTATATAAATGAACGATCATAACATAAATAACAGAGTAAATAAATTAAAAACTCACAAATATATTCATAAATGTTGTAGAATTTTGAATAAATACTAGTTAGATATGAGAAAAATTCACAAAATAAAACTTTTAATTTAGGCTATGGTAAACTATTATAAAAGTCTGTATTTAAATTAATATTTCTCAGTTTTAAATTTTTTTAAAACTGAGTAAAAAAAATGAAATAAAATGTATGAGAGACCCTTAACTTTTACGAGTATGTAATATTTTACTTTTCCCCGAGTAACATACTCAACGCTGATACTAAAGTATATACATATATATGACATACGTACATATGTACAAGTACATAGGTTATAAAATTGGGTATTATTGGCCGTGACAATAAATCAAAATTTTTTTGGAGAATTTCCACCTCTTTATGAATTATGCTTTTACTATCAATTATTCTTTTTATCTACTTATCTCTATAAGTAAATTATTAGATTTTTGAAAGATGTTCTTTGTATTCATAGAATGTATGTTTATACTATATGTACATGTATATAGATATAGCAATATAAAATAATGGTTCTTTTTTAATAATAATCCATTCCCCTCTGATTTAATTATACAATTTGCTTATACATTATAAATATATACAAATACACATATACCGTTGTTGTTGTTTACATAATAATAATAGTAATGTAATCATGTTTGTATTTTACTTGAGAGTAGTAGGTAAATACATATATTCATACTTATGTATGAAATAATACGTACAAAAAGTCCTAATAATCATTCTCTCTAATTACATACTACACATCTAAAGTTACAACATCGTCTGATGCAATAAATGTTTCACTATGTTTCATCAGAAGGATAGAGGAGACAACATGACTAAAGAGTAGCAATGTGATGTGGTTCCCGACATATATCTTGATCTCATAGTCAGTTTTTTTAGCTCTTTCTCTCATTTTGGTGTTGATCTCTCAATGTCATGAAAGCATTTTGATCTCAGTGTTCAAGGCTAAGATCGAAATTTTAAAAAAATCTTCATTTTTTTTGGTCTCAACTCCTGGAGGTCTTGATATTCTCTTGATCTTGAAACCATCAAAAAACGATCATAATATTGATTTTTTTTTAAAACAAGAATTTTTTTTTATTGATTTCGATCTATCAAAGTCGTACTATAAGACTTGTTTTCGATCTTGCAAAGTTTTGCCCTTGGATTAGACAGGTTTGACCACCAAACTGGTATAAACTGTGTTGTTCTCCTAGAACTTGTCCTTCTCTTTGATTTTGCTATATACCAATGAAGTAAGTATCTGGGTTTTTGTAGGAGAAGTTGCTCATGCTGAAAATCTACTTAGTTCAAGTATAAATAAATGAACAAAAAAATAATCAAAATTTTGAAAAAAGCTCTTTCAAAGAAAACCAGATCAAACTGAGCATAATTATTAATTTTATGAATAATTTCAAAATATTACACACATTCTAAAACCTGACACCTTTTGAGCCAAGTGCCCTCTTTTTGTAACTCAAAATATGATCACCTTTAGCTTCTAGTATAGCATTCTAATAATCTTGTTCCTTCGATTCGAAAAATGTGGGCTTTTTGTCCCAGAGAAAATAAGATTTTGCAGCCTACAGGAGTGGACTTTTTTAATTGAATTTTTATTAATGGAGGTAACCCCCCCCCCCCCGAAAAAACTGCTTTGAAAAAGATAAAATGAATTTTTTCTGTTTCTATTTTTTTTTTAAAGAAAATAGTCTGCACAAAATAAAGGAATGGGAAGTTCATTAAACAAAACTTTCACTTCATTTCTTTGATAAGTTTCACTCACATCCATCCCTTTTCATATAGGTATATATAAAGAGAAGAGCTTTGTGTAATGATTATTACTATTTCATTGTGGTTTTATATGGTTCAACTCAAAGGCTCTACCACATTAAAGAGCCTTTGATGAGAATTCTTAAACTTGAATAATTTATTTTCTTCTTTTTTTCTTCTAAAAAGGAAAGTTTTTATATTCAGTTAAATAATATTTATAGAAGAGTTTCTGAAAAATGTTTAAAGTAGAATCACCATATCTTTTATTTACTTCTTAAAATTCTACTTATTTTTGTTGTTTAGGACAATCTATTTATCATTTTGTTAATTATTCACATAATTGTTCAAAAACTTTCAAGTTTCTTTACTATGATTACTAAGACATTTTCTAAAAATATACATAAATACTTATATTTTAAAATCTTGAGAAAAGGGACAAAGTTTTTCATATGTTTAGAACACAATGTTTATAGCATCTGAAAATAATTGTTTCTCGAAATTTGCTAAATCTTAAAAAAATAAAATTGTAATCACTCTAGTGTATAGCATTTCTCTTCAGTTGGGGGAAAAGGATCCCCAATGGACGAGATCAAGACTTTAAAGGATCAAGGGCAATCAGAAAAATTTTGATATACAAAAGTATAGGGGATGAAAAAGAAAAGAAGTTTCACACATAGCATCAACGAATTGAACACCTGAGGTATCCAGTTTAATTTCCATTCTTGTATAAATTTATCAAGCTAGTTCATAACTTTTTCTGTGAACCATTGTAGAAAATTTGCTTTTGAGATATTAAGTCTGGAAAACAGTTTGAACATTTGACACTTCCCACTCAAATGCAAATTTCAAAAAACAACAACATCAATCATTTTTTACATGGAACATCATATGAGTTTGACTTTTAAAATCAAAATTTGACACGTTTAGTTCAAACTATCATCGAGTGATGAAAAGCAATTCTAACTTTTTTCCTCTTATTCCTTAATGTCATAACTTATGAAAATGAAATATAATTCGTGATCAAATTTTCTTAAAAATGAAAAAATAATAGACTTTTAATATCTTTTATATATACACGGTACTTTTACTAACAGATGAGGTGAATTAGTATATAAGGTTATATATAATAAGGATAAAATGAAATATTATTCTTAAACTTGTCTTTTGATAGTTTACAATTTTTTTGATGCTGTTTACATGTTAGGATTTTTTTAGTGGTTGTAACTCGTACTAATTGAAGAGTGTGTATGTTCAATTTTTGTATGCTTCCTATAGTTTTATTTTATTAAAGCTGAAGTTATTTTAGTTATCAACTTCTAATTAATCCTATCATTTCATTTAGATTCATTAATGTAAGATACCACTTTATTACTTTTTTATTAACAGTTAGTAATTGCCTTCAAAAATATACAACTATCATGACATATCAAAGATAGAAGTGAAAATTCTTGATAAAAAATGTTTCATCTCATTCCTTGGTTGCAATAATTTTCCTTCCTCAAATGATTGAATGAGCACAAAAAACAACAACAAAAATTACTTTTGTTCTTTCCATTATTTTAATGGGTACCTCAAGAGTACATACAAAATAATAAACATTAAAAAAAGTTCTTTATTGAAATAAATTTGCAAATTTTTTCGACTCATTTCAATGATTAAATTACCTGTGTAATTTATGTCGTCTATTTTTATTTTTTTGAAATGGAAATTATGATTTTATTTACAGAAATGAAAGGATTTTTTTATTTTTTGTAATTTAAAATTCCTTTTTTTTATTACGTTTTATCTACCTGCAATGACTTTAGATATAATAATAGTATAGAAGAAGAGAGAGAGAGACAAAAATAAAAGTCGTCATCCTGCTGTGCCTTTAAAAACAAAAACATTTTTTCTTTTCTCTCTGTATTTGTTTTATTTAATAATGATTTTTTTTTATGTATTTTACTCCCAACACCTGAGAACTTTTTATTGTTATTTTACTTTTACTTTTTACTCATACTTTCTTGTTAGTGGATCTCTGCATTATTATTATTATTGTTTGTATTATTATTATAGTTATAGCCCTTGATATATATATATACATATATATATATATATATATATATATATATATATATATATATATATATATATATATATATATAAAACTATAGTTAAGGGTGTAGCTATACATAAATGTAATAAATGTGAAAGTCTTTCTGTTGCAAAAAAAAGGTAAATAATTGGATTTTTTTTCTTCCTTCTGTATAAAATCTTATTTTTTCTTTCTTTTCTTAAGAAGGATTATCTCCTAGAAAAAAAATAATGATAATAGATTTTTTCCGCATCCAAAGGATTTAAAGCAGTCATAATTCACTTTCCAGGGCCCTAATAATATAAATATATATAATATAAGAACAGACACTTAATAAATGAATGAATGTGTTTATAGAATATTTTGATACCTTGCAGTAATCTCTTTTTCTCTAGAAAATGAATTGGATTAAGTTTTCGTTTATATATACTGAACGGAAGGAAGTTTCTTCCCGATGAAAATTTTGTCTGAATGAAATGTTTTATAGAAGAATACCACTTGAATATTTAGAAAAATAACAACCAAGCAGTGATTATAACTGTTTTTTTTTAATATGTATATAATTAAGCTTTTTAGTCGGATAGTGTATTTGATTTGAGATACAGGGTCGTAGCTTTACTTATTTTTTTCTATTGTCTACTGTTATTTAATTACTTTATTAAAATAGTATTTGTGTGTACATGGTTAAACCAAGAATGGAAAAGAAGTCATCATAATACATAAGTATATATATATATATATAAATAAAAATAATTATTTATTTTTTCTTTTGATTCACTTCTAATTGAAAGTTCATTTTCGGAGCTGTTGATAAAAATAATATACAAATAATGAATATATATTTTACAAATCAACATTTTAATTACATAATTACAAAAATGGTTTGATTAGTGATTGAGGAATTTATTCAATTCGCTCAATCTATAAAAGTCTACAAATAAAAAAGTAACACGTATTCGCAATATGGGAAATTAACTTTTAAAAGTAACAATTTGTGAACAGGTTTCAAATAGAGATTTTTTTAAAATTAGTATTAACTCATTTAAGAATAGGTTTCTCCATCATATTATCTAAATAAATTTGTACCTTCAAAAGGCCATTGGTTATCAAGTGCCAAATATTCATTTAGTTTTACACAAACATATATATATATATATTCTCATTTGTCAAGTATCTGTCTAATCCCAACAACAAATGGGTTACTCATAATTCATTGCATTATAAAAAGACATAAATCCATCTCTTATATATGTGCCTTATTTTTTGTTATTGTTATTTGTACTTTATGCAACAAGAAGAAACTACATACAGCAAATTACTTCGATATTAAAAAAATAAATCATAAATATAAATAAATTGCAATTTGGACTACTTTTCATTATTAATATTCTACTGTTGTGGGCTCCAATTTGTATAATAATACAAATAAATTAATACAAGTAATTACAACTCAAATTGCTATTAAAATCACGTTTTCTATAATTACTAAAGATCAAGTACAGTAAAAGCCTGGATTGGCTACTTTAATCATTTTTAATAAGGCAATGAAATGGTCAGAATGTGTGTTTAATGAATAATTTGTATCACTCTAGTACTCCCTAGATCCTTATTTAAAAAATAAATTTAACTATGTAATTAATGGCTATCGAAGCTTAACTCGTGTACGACGTACCTGTTAATATCAGTGATATACATAGGTATGTTGACCAATTTTCAAACCTGATATGAAGATTTTTTATTTGTCACTTTAGGAATAGCAAATGTAAATACAAGGATATCTATTCTTAAACTTTGGACTTGTGACACAGGGAATTTTATTTATTCAGACATCACATATTGTATTAGTAACTAATATAGTAATAAGAGTTAATGTAGTCAAAACATTGATTAATCTAAATCAGGTGTCTACAAACAAATTAGGCCAAATTTGGCCCATGAGAGCCTTTCATCTGGTCCTTTAACATTATATAACTTATAAATTCCTAATCTTTCACTATGCCTTCAAAATAAGAAATGATTTATTTTTTGACTAAGTATTTATTTATGCTCTAAATGCTTTTTCACAGAAAAAAGAAACCTTATCTTGAGGGCCCTGTAAAAAATATGGACATTAAAAATATCTTATATAATGACATGTCCCTCCATTAGAAAATACAAAGATAATTTACCCTTCTTATTCCGAATGTAGCTAACATCTGCGCTGAAATAAAGGTTTATAATATTTTCAAGATGCAATCCCTCAGACCTGATTAGTTAAGTATACAAAAATCATATGGTGCTCAAAATCAGTTTTGGTATTGATACCCATTTTTGAAGGTTTTGATCTCAAACCTTACATGGCTTGCTCTCGTTGTCATGGCCAGCAAAGTAATTAGATTAAAATGTTGCTTTCCTCAAGCAGACAAATTTAACCCTGAATGTCTTGGCCTTGGGCAGGGGAAGCTTGGCCATAACACTAACAAACAGTCCTTCTCCTTTCTATAACTTACATATTAAGGATTGTAGAGTAAAGCTTTCATACAATCTAATATTTCCCTTGAATTCTAAATACTGAAATTCAATATTGAATGAGGCACTGACATAGTCCCAATAAACATTTTATTATTTGTATCAAAATGTATTGGAACACAACAGATACTAGGTGTACACATAACTGCACAAAATATCTTTTGATATAAGCATAATAATATCTCTCTATTATTTTTATATCATTTAAAGACTTTATAATTTATTTATATTTAGACTAATAAATTATTCTATTTCAAGTAATATTTTTAATCAAAAGTAAAGATCTACTAAATGAAATTTACAAAGTTTTATTATATATTTAAAAAATATAATCAATTGATTAGCTGAAAACCGTTCCAAGACCTTCTTTTTTTTTTCTTAGAAGAAAAAAATCTACATACAAAGTAAAGATTTAATATTAAAGCCTTATTTTGAATGTATATATATATATATATATATACGGCTTTACAGGCATATGTTTGTATATATAAACAAACAAAAATAGTATTCATATATAATTATCATAATATATGTATAACAATTTAAAAAAATAAAAACAAAGAACAGCTCTACATGGTTAAAAAGATGAAAGGAGCTAGTAAAAAAATGATAAAAAATATATATACATATATAGAAAAGAAAAGAAACAGTTGAATAAAAAAAGTTTATGTTTTATTTATCCCATAAAAACGTGGCTTTAAACCATTTTCGAAATGAGTCTGGGAGAATGAGGGGTTGTGTTTTCTATCTTTCCTTCTCTTCATATCCACTCTCCCCTCTCTCTTTTAGGAAAGCTTCACTACTTTTACAAAAGTTCATATGACTTGGTTTCACAATTAGGGTATTAATTCTTGAATTATATTGTTTCTTCTTATTATTAAATCTACGCATATTTATCGAATTATAGAATAATAAATAATTTTTTTTTTCTTTTTCAAAATTGAACGTTTCTTAGAAACTCTTCTTAAGACATAAGAAGGAAAAGTCAATAAAAAATCATAATATGAAAATTATTATTTTTATTCGGAGAAATATTTATGTTACTAATACGATTTTGACGTTTTACAATATTTTTTTTATCTTCGCATCTTTATCCCTTCTCTCAACCTTTACATTAAAAAAAGAAGTAAAAAAAAGAGGCTCAAAAATTCTTGGTTGTAGTTAGCCATACACGCCAATTATTTCAGTCTTTGAACAATTTAATAAAGGGAATATATGTATACTCTCTGTTTACCAAGATTTAATTCGACTTGAGGACACTAACATTCAAAAACGTATAATAAAGCTCAGTAGTCGACTCCATGCTTCATTCCAAAATTCATATAAAAATCAAAATAGAATACATCATATTAATGACATACATAAATTATAGTATATGTAAAATGTATTGAAAGATCCTTTTAAAAAAAAGAGTAACTGCTGTAAATAACTTCAACTTAACTTTAACTGTTATTAAAATGGTTAATCTAGGAATAGCCTCAATTTTTGACGCTAACATTACTATTTTTGTATATTTGCTGGTTAAAAAAATAGACTTTTGCTTACTTTGAGGCTAGGCACATCCAAACTTCAACTCTTCTAAGTTAAGTATATTTTTATTTATTCTCTAGAACAATGACTTGTTAGATCATTAAGAGCTCATCAACAAGCTCGAAAAGTTTATCATGAATCTATACTGTTCATTACCTTAATGTCTTTTCATTAGTTGAAAAATCGACAGCTCTGTATAAAAATATACAGAGTAAGTTTTCATGTTAGTGGAATAACGTCGTGTGTACCATTTATATCTGTGAGCAAATTTAGCCATAAAAATACTGAGTAGCAAAACTATTGTATTTCATTCATAGACTCATTCAATCCTTTTCTTTAAATCTTTAAGGGCTTTATCTCCATTTAAAGATGTTTTTTTGGCTTTTTATTAATTATTTCAAAGTCTAATACGATGTTTTTAAAGTCAATAATAATGAGATGTATACAGTTCAATGAAAAGTTTCATTTGTACATAAAATACAAAAGCTAAGATTATTTCTTTTTATCGTTTTGAATTTTAAAGATAATTCATTTCTAAAGTCAATTAAAAATAGTAAACGTTTAGTTTAAATATGAATTGGATTGTTAATTAATCTAAGATAATTGCATATTTCTTTCTTTGAATAATGAATTTATTCATATAAAATATATTTTTTTCATTTTTATGGGTTTAAATTTCCAGTTAATTATTTATTAGATGAAAATTGATTATTAATAGTCATAATAATCATTCTTCTATCCCAATTAATAGAATTGCTTTTTTTTTTAAATTTATTTTAAATTGAGTACCGATTGACGGATAAAAAGTCAAAAGAACAACAAATATAATATAATTACTCATACTATTGAAACTTGATTGTCTAAATATTTAATATCATGTTATATTCAATACCCTTTTTATATCAATGAAAAGATACTCTGAGAAAAAGGTACTGAATAAGTTGATGTATTTTAATATTTCTTCTTGATTGAACTTTTTTTAAAACTGTTTTTTATGTGTAGTTTTATTTGAAATAAAATTTATTGACTCCCACGGAACACTTTAATAATGAAAAGCACTTGAAATATTCTTGAAGTGAATTCAACCCTGCCATTATTTGCATCAAATAAAATATAACTTAAAATAAATAAATTAGAATATGAATTTCGTCATATGAAAATAGTCATTTTTTTTTCTAATCATATTGCTATTATTTCTAGTATTTAAGGAATAGATTTGTTTAATTGTTTTTTAATGTAAATTAGCAAAATTAAAACTAAGTACATCTGCATAAAAAAACCATTTTCATCTTTCCCATTTGACAAAAAATAAAAATAAAACAATTTATTTTTTCTTATTTTAGTGTGTTTGAATAAATATATCTCTATGTATGTACGTTCATACATATTTGAGAAAAAAATCACAATAAATAAACAAAAGTTATGGCTTTATGAGCACTTTGTGCTTTCTAGAGTTCTATTTTCCTCATTTAAAATTGATTCATTATATGTTTTATAACCAATACCAACTTTTTTGAGGGTTTGAGTGTAAGCTTGAAGGTAATTGACGCTGGTCTAGGTCTTGGTGATAGTATCAAATACTTTAGAATGGCTGATGTTGTAAAAGGTTTCATCTGTACAGCCTTATGATCAATTGTGATTCAAGCTATAGGCTTTACGTTGATAGAATAATTAATTAACTTTTTATTCGTAGACTTTTTGATTTTAATATTTTTAGTCATAATAAAAATCAGTTTTTTTGAACTCAAAATCATTCAGACACCACTTTCTGTCAATGGATTTGTCTAAGGACTAGAAATGGGAATAATGTGTTAATTTATTTAATTACTTTCCCTCCAGTTATTGCACCGCTACGCAAAAAAGAAAAAAATACTTTAACTTTCATAACTCCATCAGTCTCATCTTTTTATTGCCATAAGTTCATTACCATGCTATATTCTGTGAATGATTAAAGTTTTATTTAGTGTATGTTAAATGAAAAAGGTCTATATTTAAATTTTTGTTTTTTGATGGTTTTTTATTGAGTAAGAAATAAAATAACATTAATCAAAGTACTTGTTGGTCAAGTAACTAGTGACGAGCAATTTGTTTTAATTACTTTCTTTCAAGTTACGTATCCAACACTGCTATTCGTTATATCTATAACTCAATAATTATGAATTATAATGACTTATGAATTGGGTCAATACATTAATAAAATAAAGTTTTGAACACACACACACACATAAAAAGTAATTTTTCCCCCTCAACATAATTTTTGACTATAACTCACTTATCTATACAATGATTTTATTATAGAGAAAATTGAATTTTAAATCAATCATCTCAGGTCAACTTATTAATTTTAATATTAAATTATCATCAGCAACAACACAAATAAATTATATTTTTTAAAAATATTCTTGTCCATCAATTGGTAGTTTCATCATTTCTTCAAATATTTGATTTTTATCTCGAAAATTAAGTTGATTCTATGCACATTGACCTCAAAAATATTTTTAAGTTATTTAACTTTATAGTTCCTTAGGTTATATAATAAATGAACAATCTTATTAAGCTCATAGCAACTTCCTATAGGTATTTATTAATGTGTATCAAAGTTCACTCTACACCTTGGTTATAATTTTAACAGATTCGTATCTGCAACTATAACTTGAGTTCCACTTTAGATTCGAATCAGATCTGAGCTCAAAGTTAGAAGATTGAGACTTTCAAACATTCTTTATTTCAAATTATTATATTAATTAAATAAACACCATTTATCTTTTGAAATTAGTAAATGTTAATCAGAAATTGAGTACTCCAGACTCGACCTCGAGCCGCACTTAAGTGCCTCTTAAACTAATACATTAGACCAAGTTGGTCTTGAAGTGACTTGACTCTAAGTTAAAAGATTCAAACTTGAATAAGATTCAAGACGCAAACATTCTTTATTTTAAATTATCATCATTATTAATTAACTGTTGTTAATCTCTTAAATAAATGATTGAATATTAATGATTTGGATAATGACTGAGTCAGAGCTGAAAACAAGTACGAGTAGCACTTAGGATCATGAAACCACAACTCAACACAGGCTAAAAGATTAGAAGCTCGTAATAAGTAACGCGTGAACAGATTTGGGTTGTGATAAATCAATAGTGTTGTACAAATGCATGTCCCATTAAAAATTGAATCAATTCGTGCAAGATGCAAAAAAAAAAAAAAATGCAACTCCTTACATACAACTCAATGCACAGTATTTGAATGGTTTCTTTTCAAGGTCATAGAAAAAATGTAATATAAGCACATAGTATGCATTTTCTGATGCAATTACTTTGTTACCAAGTAGCATCCTGTTGTAGCAATAGTCGTGAAAAAAATGTATTGGTTTCAACAGGGACACAGAAACGTCATTTATGGATATATCAACTTTCAGTGAAAAATGTATCAAAAATATTTTTTAATTTACTTACATCAACTTCTTATTGTTTTTAAAAAGCTGTCACTTTTGTTCTTGATTTTACTTATAGAATGCATCTGGTAAAAGGACTCAAACGAATGTCTGAACTTTATTTTTTTTTTTGCAATGAATTAAAAAACAGAACAAAATAATAATTCGTGGGAATTGACTTATTACTTTATTTTTAGAGTGATGTACATAAATGGGTTAAAGAAAAAGCTTCTTCAAGGTAAGAAGCTGCATTATTTTGCTTATTATCTTCCCTCCTCTCTCTTTGAAGACTCAAAGGTATGATGTGATACATATATCTGATATGCTGTATTAACAGGTAAAATGTTTCTGATTACATTTCATCACTTGTAATTTTATGTATACTTCTAAAACGTCCAGTCAAAATAAATACAATTCCTTTAATGCAGTGATAATTTTTCTTTTGGGTGAATTATTAAGTGGATAAAAAATATCAAAGGTACATAACTATAACTATTTTTTTCACTGGAGTCTATTTCTAAGGTTGCATATGCTGCGGATGGGGCAAAACATTCGAGATCAGGACTTAGAGGTGTCTTTTATGACTTTTGTAACATGTTTCCGTTGAAAAACAACGTTATAATGTTTTTTCTCATATTCAAGCCCCTTGTTTTGCAGTATTCAGCTCTTGAACTCAACAACACTTGAAAAAAGACGCTTTCAGACTTCACTAGTAAGAATAATAATAATTTGAAACCAAGAGTGTGAAAATCTGTTTTTAACGTAGAGTTAGTGAACCAAGTATACAAATTTCCAAATAATCTTTAAAAAAACTTTATATTATTACTTTAAAAAAAATAAAAATAAAGCAAAACTCTTATATACTTTTAATTTTACGAAATTCAAATTACTTTTTTTTCAAATATATATGTACATATATGAAAGAAAAAAAGTAAAATGGATTTTCCTGGAGATTTTGATTCGATGTTTTATCTTTGATCTTGTATTTACTTTATACATACATATTATATTATATGTATACATATATTCAAAAGAAAATAAATGTAGATAGTTTGATGTACAAGCAAGTGCTGATTTAATGATGTCGTATCCAATTTACATTTTATTGTATATAAATTATTTGTTAAATTAAATCAAATGATGTTATAAAGAATTATTCGAGTCGAATGTTTTTTTATACTTAAAAAAAATAATTGAAAGGCTATGAATAGTAAACCTATTCACCTTTTATCTAACTACATATTTATGTGCCGAGTTGTCGAAAAAGAGGGACTTCTATCTTGTAAAGAAATCATTTCCCTAATAAGATAAAAAACGATGTGGTAACTATGGGGTGAATATGTCCATGTAGAAAATTTGAGACCTAAAAATAGGAGGAAATAATGCACTTTATATTTAAAAGAAAAGTACAAACTTCTTCCAGGTTAACAACTAACAAGATTTCCCTAGGAATTCCCTTTATTCGAATAATCTACTATATATTTATATGAAAATTGGTCAATTCTCAATATGTGTAAAAGCTACGCCTGACATGATGTCATAAATATGGGAAAACTCGAAGTAACATGGGAAATAATAATTGTTAAAATGTACAAATATTTTTGTAGGTTATTAGTTAAGATTTGAAAATTGTAATTATCCCAATTTTCAAATCTTAAGTTATAAATTATAACCAAAATTACATTTAGAATAATTGCAGGATGACTTTTCTTAATGTTAGCTCCAAGAAACGCACGTTTTTAAACTTTTGGGATTTAAAATATTTTTCTCTCATAAGTCTGGCTTTTGAGTAATTTATATTTGTTTAAACTATAGAGTAATGCCCCTCAAAGTCATATTTCACCTCCAAAATAAGCTGAAAATGGTAAATAAAATGAACGAAATTTATATTTTGTATAAGTATTTCATATTTTAAAAAATGCTTCTCTGTTTCGTTAATTTGTTTTAAACTCGAGACAATTTTTATAGTATAAAAAATGAGGAAAAACGATCTTCCTTTAAAAATCATTATAACTTAGTCATCATTTATAACAAAGAAGAATATTATAGTTATTTGTATGGAAAAATCTAGTTTCTCTTATTTAAAAATATGGATCTCACTGGTTTTTATTCTATTCTGCTTTTTTTCTTTGTTTTCTAAAGGGTTTTGGATTGCAAACATACATCATTATTTTTATGTAAACGATTTCTCACAATGACTTCACATTTTTCTCACGTCAAGAGAAATTCATATATTTGATGGCCATGTACAAATACGACACAACATATTTGAGAGTGACACATTTTATTTATATAAGTTCCGCATATTATGAAAAGGCTCTGTGTACACAGACGTTTCTTATTCATACATATGTGGTAGAGAAAATGCCTCAAGAATTAAGTTTATTGCGGAAATTAGACATTTTTTGTAGCATTGTTAAGAAATATTATCATTATTACCCCCAGAAAAAAATAAAAGGGCATTAATGACTCACTCACTCAACTAATGTGAATAAAGACCAATTCCAGTGTATTTAAAACAATGCACACACACTCCAGAGATGAAGTCATAAAATATCATTGTTTATGCTGTTTAATCTGTGACTAAGTAGAAATTATAAAAGTTGAGACAATATATATAACGTTTTCACAGACATATCACATAGCATATTAAATCTAAAGCAATTGTTGATATATATTAATGAAACAAGATGAACAAATATATATATATATATATATAAGATTAAAGGAAATTAGCTCTAATTTTAAAACACTAAACTATTGTATATTTTGAAATAAAGGATTCCATTCTTATAAAATGTGCTTGTTTATTTGTTTCATTCCAAATAGCTAATTTTCAGAATGATGACGTCATCCCTACTCGCTCAATATTTTAATTATTTAACTAAAACAGCTACAACATTTTTATTGGTTTGGTGCTACATCCATAAGAAATTTTTCTTCTTATTTTGCATTTTATTAAATCAAAGTTTGAGCTTTATTTTTTTATAAATCCATGTATGCCATTTTTACAACCAATGGAAGTCCTTATATATAAATTTTATTTTAACATTTTCCTCCTTCTCCTCAATGTATTTATTATATATAAAAATAATAAAAATTTGTCTAAAGAAAGTTTATAACAAGAAGATTTTTATTTTTTTTCTCTCTATCTTATTATTACTATAATGATTATTTTTATAATTGACTCACTTGAAAATAGAAAATTAGGACCTTAAGTTGTAAGTGGTATTTATATCTTCATATATATATATATATATATATATATATATATTGTTACATCGTTAAATTATTTGCCGTTCTTCTATGATAAAAAGGATTTATGAAGTCTTATATAACGATTTATATTTTTTATTTTTTTCAATAGAAATAAAAAAGGTAAATTATTTAACAAAGTGCATTGACTTTATAGGATTTTAATAACAGCAATCGCACCCTCATTTAAAAATATATACATAGTAACAAGGAAGAACAAAACTATTTTATCCACTTACGAATAATTATTGTGTATAAAAAATAATATTTTTATAAATGTTTTACTTCCAAATAAGGCTGGTGATTTTTACTATTCAAATTGGACTTTTTTTAAATAAATCGAGTTTTAAAGTTTATTCAGTGAGAAATTTAGTAGTATTGTAAAAATATTTAAAGGGATTTCAACAATTGCAGGTTCTATTTATGAAAAAATGTCAATAAGATAATTAATTTATTAACAACTGTATACTGCAATAAAAGCTTCACCCTTACTACTAAATATAGTATTAGTAAAATACAATTGAAACTATTTTATTAGCTTTTATTTATTTTTTCGAAAAAAAAAAAAAATTACAAAATTGATTAGATTAAAAACTAACTTTATAGGCAAATTAAACTGATGAACAACAAATATATTTTAAGATCGAGTTAAATATCAAGATATTTTTGTATTTATATAATTTTAAATTAATTTTAATGATTTACTGTGACTGCAAGTTGAGTTTTCAAATACCATCAAGTACCAAATAGTTACTCATGAAACTACATAGAATTTGAGTCACTACTTTTTTAAATATGATCTCAATTTTTCTCAATCAGATTTAAAACCTTTAAGCAAAGGCCATAAAGTTTTTTGTATTTATAAGGTTGATATCTTTTTTTAATGCTAAATTTTGTTTTAGAGCTAACCGATGATAATATATTTCAAAGACGAATGTTTAGATAGTGTAGAAATATTTTGATAATAGCTTTTTCAAATTTCTAATTCGAGTCATGTTTACTTGATTAAAAAAATGATTTTTTTGTTCAAAGGCTTATAGTTCCAAAGAAAAGAAAACAAAAAAGTGTCAAAGTATTTCATTTGATAGCTGAGAGTTTGAACTTTAATATAATGTAACTTTCTTTAAAAACGCTCTATATCCTTGTCAATTTAAGATAAGGTCATCGAAATATTTTGAGGTTAAATCTCCTTTTTTGAGAAACTTTATTTGAAAAGCCTATAATATACACATATATTGAAGAGAAATTGGAAGAAAGGAAGAGAAGAAAAGGATAGGAAGGAGACAGAAAGAAAGATAGAGAGGAGAAAAAGAAGAAAAAGTACTGTAAAACTCTCTAAATACAAAAATGCTCAATTTTCAATGTCAATAATCCCTCTTGGGGGTTAAATCAATGGATGAGTCAGCGTTTGTGGTATGGAACTCCTGACAACGGTATCGCAACCCGATTGTCCCTGACTACTAAGACTAAAAGCTTAATAATTATTGTGGAGTCCCTTATAAATTTATTGAAGAATACTATGAAGAAGTTTATCCCAAGGAAATAAGAAAAACTCAAATTTTTTTGAGTATATTTAAAAAAAAATAACTTCAGTATGATCCAACATTTTCATTTATCAAATATGCATATAAACAATTCTATTATCCTTAATGGATAAGCTGTAGGGATTCTTCCTTTGTTTAGAAAGAACATTTATGTCTTTGACTAGACTTGCAATAAAGTTTTTAATGATAAGCACGGCTTATTATTTATAAACATACTTTTTTACATACTTATTCATGGTTTTTTTTTTTTAAATGTCTTTTTGAGTTCGGAGTGAACGATGAAAGTTATTTAAACTATCTAAAAGATCGAAAGTTTACTTTCTACAATAGACAAGTTGTATAGTAATACTTTTGTAGATATTTATTTGTCTTTAGTATGATTTCATTTTTAAGAGTGAAGTGGACTCAACTTTTTCATTCTTGGGAATTTTTTATCAGATATTCAGGTAATTGTATATAATTTATAATTTTGGAGTTCTTTCCAAAACTGTTTATCGCAAGCTTAATGGATAACAATTTGGTTAGATATATGCTCTATGGATTAATAGAGTCATACAAAAAAGTTTTGATCACTTGTAAATATCTACAAAATAATACAATAAATCAAAATAAAATGCTCGTAAAAGTTTGTAGTAGGAACTAAAATAAATAATTTAAGCCCTAGAAAATATCTAAAACTTTTTTCTCAAATGTACATTCGATTGGCGGGCTTATTTTCATTCCAAACATCATCCTTAGATAGCAAAGACTGTAACTGCATATGTTGCATCTATGTATTAACATTCTTTTCCATGTTTTACTAGATTTTTTGACCAAATCCTAGTTTTTTGAGCTCTTTACTTTGTTCTTACAATACCCTGATGAATTTCGCGTAAAGAATCCAAAATTTACTGACTCAATGTTTTTAGAATAACTATTCATCTTCTTTATATAATTATTCCATCATCTTATCATTAATATTTCTGAGACAACTTCTTGTCTGCTGTAAACTATTTCATAAATTTTTATGCATATGTAGTTTTGTATCTTTTTCAATTTTCTTTGAAATACTTTTCATATCAGAATTTGTTTCAGTTTTAGGCTTTAAAGTATTCGTAATTGAACTCTTCCATATTCTCCTCGTCTGAGTGATCATTTCCTCATCATCAGTGATTGGGACATCAATTGGTGCTTTCAATAATGCTTGAGAAGCAGTTTGAGGTGATTTTTATTTAATATGGAATCATTTATTCCTTCAACCTTAAGATACTTGGATTTTCTATCATATGAATGATTTGTGCATTCAAGATACTCGATGGCTGGTAGAAATAAAGTTATGAATAATACATTTTATGTACAAAACATTTTACTTATAAATAAGTATAGTTAATGTAATATATGAAAATATAAATATGATTATTGGTACTATACATACATCTCCTCGTTACGATAACTAATATTATCTTGTCCAGCTTTTAATTTTCCACTCTCTCTGGATTCGAGAAAATATGACCATTTGAAGCCGATGGTTCGATAAATGATAGTATAAAGACAATATTTATGACTAATATTACTATAAATTTTATGTCATTTTGAAAATGATGACCAAAATTATTGAAGAAGGGACTCAGTACTTGGGGCTACATTAGAATTAGAATTTCGATCACAATTCGAAGAGTAGAATTACTCTTTTTTTTCATGTTGTATTGGAATTAAGTAAAATGAAAGGCGTATTGAGAGATTTAAAATTAGATACTCTATCGGGAAAAAGGTGAGATTTTGAACGTTTACGACGAAAACTTTATTTTTATACATTGATGGAGGTATTCTATCTACTTGGATGGAAAAGAATAACAGAAAAAACCCTGCTTCCAGTACCAAAAGTCAGTCCCAAAGTACTGTCACTATGAAAAAATTGCGATTTGAGTGATTCATTTATTTTTGCAGGGTTACTGGAGGACATATATAGGAAACTAAATATGAGTTGACTGGGCATGATAAAAATTTGAACGTATTGCTCATAAACTGAAATTTAATTTAGGAACTTGATCCATCTATTTCTCTTGCTGATAATTTTTTTTGATAATCCATATCGAAATATTGAATGAAATGGTGATGTAAGCTCTGAAAAAATCAACTGAGCCACGAATGGTTTGCAGATATTAAATTATGTACATATTCCATGTACAACACATTTTAATAATAAATAAATTTAATCTATATAATATAATATGGAAATGTGATTATTAATACTATACAAAGAGTTAGTAAGTGCTAACGATCGACTTCTAAAGTGAATTTTCTATCAAATTAAAAATGCCTAATCTCCTTTCTGGCACAGAAGCAATCAAGAACCTTACTCAAGAGTTTATAAACTTATACACACAGTTTTGGCGGCTCCTTTCAAAAATGGCATTCATAAATAACACTGGTCAACAGCCAAAAATCTTTTGGGGTATAAGTATAATAAAAGTTATTCAGTTTTGCTCACTGATTTCAAATCTGTAATTCTTTTTTTTCGAGAGTCCGATGGTTTTCGAGAAATCGGTCCCTACTTTTTTAGCTTTTTTGGCCCATTTTCCAACTTCAACTTCAATTTAAGCCTAGAAGGATACACATTTTGAGCACTAAAAAATAATGATTGGCTAGTATTTTTTATGGAAATTTCATTTCTAGTCTTTGTTTTGACCTAAAAGGACTCCTAGGGGCGTAGAGTGCCGGAATAGGTCCAAAAGTCTATGAAATCCTTTGTACTTAAATAACTCCTTGAATATTGCATGAAATGGATTAATAAGGAATGCATTAAAGAGATTAGACCCAAAGCTTTCAAACAAGATGTCAAGCGCCCGATAAGAGCCTTTAATTTTGAAGAAATCGTCCAACAAAGTGTATAAATTTTCATCCAATTTTGGGCAAAAATTCGCTAGAAATCTAAGACTCACGGTAGAGCTAATAAAAAATAAGTGCTATAGACTGTAGTAGTAGAGCGCAGAAGAAGACTCTGACATCAGCTGAAGATAACCAAATTCAAAAACATGGATCTCTTATTTAATTACAAGGCAACTCCGAGGAAAGAGTGGGATCGCAGGGCTATGGATATCCAATGAAAGGAATAGTGTTCCTTGATGAGTCATGTCTCAGTACCCTTCATCTTCATCATCATGGATATTAACGAAACTGCTTTGAGGAATGCTGGATCAGTCGCCTTAATTTGAAGAAGACGGGATCGGAGTTTCGACGTGCTATAAAGTTAGAGATTCATCTTCATGAGAAGGTATTTATCATTTGGATCATCTTTGAGTACACTAAGAACAATTCCCTCTTCAGATTAACAATAAACATCGCTGTTAAGTCAAGAATGGGAGAAAGAAATGAAGACTCCATTGAGGAGTCAATGTTTGTATTGAAAAAACTAATTTCCACATTCATCTCAAAATTTAAACCGATGTTATCGCTTATATCGCAACGACGGCTCTTGTATACACTGGACTCGCGCATCGTGGCCGTTTCTAGTCTACTAACACACATTTTCATTAGAATGGACAACTTTTTTACACTCATGTACCGATCACGTTACTAAAAGTCCCTTAGTTTACCGTTTATGTCCTTCAGTACTGGGTCCCCTTCTTCATGGCTAAAGTGGAGAACAAGGAATAATCATGAAGTGTCTTTGATAACGTTAATCGTATTATGCACAAACTCATTTATTTTTGCCCAAAATTGGATGAAAATTTATACACTTTGTTGGACGATTTCTTCAAAATTAAAGGCTCTTATCGGGCGCTTGACATCTTGTTTGAAAGCTTTGGGTCTAATCTCTTTAATGCATTCCTTATTAATCCATTTCATGCAATATTCAAGGAGTTATTTAAGTACAAAGGATTTCATAGACTTTTGGACCTATTCCGGCACTCTACGCCCCTAGGAGTCCTTTTAGGTCAAAACAAAGACTAGAAATGAAATTTCCATAAAAAATACTAGCCAATCATTATTTTTTAGTGCTCAAAATGTGTATCCTTCTAGGCTTAAATTGAAGTTGAAGTTGGAAAATGGGCCAAAAAAGCTAAAAAAGTAGGGACCGATTTCTCGAAAACCATCGGACTCTCGAAAAAAAGAATTACAGATTTGAAATCAGTGAGCAAAACTGAATAACTTTTATTATACTTATACCCCAAAAGATTTTTGAAAGTTCAAATTTGTAGACCTGTGTAATTATACCAATAGTTGTCAGAGTAGATGAATAACTCAGAACGTGTATTAACTCTAAGAAATACACGTTTGACCTTCCCCCTTTGTATCCGAGCTCTTAAAAGATATCATTCACTACCCAATGAATATTATATATATGATATGTATCAACACAATCCAAATTTTGAGCAACAATATAAAAAAGTACAAATTATCAATACATATGCTCCAATATTTCCTTATATTTAAATTTCTGGGATGAAATACCCAAAATTGTCATTTTTCTATAATAAAAAACCTTCATTTATAAGACTTGATTTGACCTTTCAATTATAGAATCTATATTATTATTTTTATCAATAAAGATCATATTGGTTTTTTTGTGTGTGTTGAGGGGCTTCATATTATAACCTAAATCTATACAAATCAACTATGATCAATTGATAATGACTTACGTTGTATAAAACCTTTCTTTCACATTGATGAAAAGTAACCAAAACCTCCTTTAAAAACCCAACTCCCTCAAAATATGTATACACAGGAGCTCACAAGTATTTACACAAGGTAATTGAAGTTTTTTTTTATAAATACATATATATATATATATAAAATTAATTTAGTTTTTTTTTTTCAAGAGGATATATTTTTTGCCAAGTGTAAGTATTAGATAAAATAAAAAGGAAAAAAAATGCATTGGCCCTTAGAAGGAAGAGAAGACTCACTTGATAAAAAAAAGAAAGAAATTGTGATTAATATAATGTGAGTAGGGAAGTGGCTCATGAAATAATAATAATAATTTAAGAGATATTTATATATGTACATCTTTAAAAATATTAAAACTGATCTCTTGATACCACTAACCCTATTACTCCATGACTTCCAATTTAATAATGGTATTATTTATCAAAAGAATATACAAATTATAACTCTGTTTTAATATAATCAAATATTAATATCACAAAATAATAATATGATTTAAATATTTGTATGTAAAACATATTGTCACTTACTTCAACACATTGTTCTTTTTGTCAAATAAACTGGGGCAGAGAGAAAAAAAAAACCTCTGGCTCCAGAGAGAAAAACAGTAGATGCAATTTATCCGTAAGTAGTGAAATCAATTTTTTGTAGTTTTTGTGTTATTAATAATAGCAGTTCTTTAAGCATTCCTTAGTATATCTTTTGTTTAAATATATTTCATTCAAGGCTTCATGCAATGGTTATTCAGTTAGTTCTTTTACATAATGAAATGTAGAGAGCCTAGAAACGAGAGGTAATAAAAATTTAGGACACTTCACTCCATTTCTTGAAGTATTAAGACCCACATAACTATGGTGATGGCAATAAAATAACCTTAAAACGGTGTCAATGTATTTATTTCTAGTATCTGAAAGGGAGAAAAAATCCTCTTTGAAATATTTAAATACAAATTTTTATTTAATAATTTTAACAAAAGTTGCAAGGTTGCAAGCCTTTACATTACATTTAATTACACGATTTTAATTCGCACTCAGACATTTGATTAATTTGTATACATCTAAAAAATAATGCTGGGGTACTTTATTTGAAAAATTTAATATCAATATCTTTAAAAGCCACAGATATATGAAAATTTAAATGTTGAATAACCCTTCGAGAAAATTGTACATAGTTAGAATATTTTAGAACAATTTTAACCATTATATTATCTGTTTAAAAAAAGTGTAACGTCACTTATTAAACTTATAAATAATATTTATTTGTATTATAAATACAAAGGTAACATGAATCTTGGATTCATTTTTCTGCATCGTGTTGTACAACCATATTTCCCACCATGAAATGCAAGGTTGCAAGCCTTATCTATAGTTATTTTATTGGTTGACTATGTATAATTACGACTAAGAATCATTGTAAAACTAGCGAAAAAACTACTAAGCATTTAATTTTGCTTCGATAACATAAATTAGTTATTTAGATGAATGGAACCTTCCAGTCGTTTTAGGAAAGACTTGATGATATAAAGCCTAACAGAATTAAAGATCTTTTTGACATATATGAGAAAGGCTGACAAGAATATAAGTATTTTCGTCACATTTTTGATTGTAGCAGTTAAGACACTGTTCCTTTCTGAGACACAGTTTAACTTCTCTAAATAATTTTTTATCTGTATCTACATACAGAATGATACGTTTTCCACTCTTTTTGAGTCTGTGTAAAATATTCTGGAAATTTAGGAGTTGTGTAACTTCAGAACGAACTACTACAAAGAGCCAAATACCTTAGGTCCAGTTATTTGAAGTCATTCGTATTTGATTTTCAATATTGATGACGGTCAGTTTGCGTCAAAAAAACAACAACAACTAAAAATTTAATTTTTCGTTCATGATTGAAGCAGTAACTCACATGAAGGGCCTACGACAGCACAACAATATACTAGAATTTGAAAACCTTTGGTAAACATAAAATCTGTATATCGGAAACATTTTAGAGCAATTATTTTTGAATGTGCAGAAAATCATTCTATTTTTTTAAGTAGAATATACTGAATCACTCAATTTTAAATAAGTTAATTACTGTTTCTGACACATTTTTTTGCTTTCAGGAACTATATCACTAATTATAATTCAGTTACAATTATTTTTTTGACGGACAAAACTAGGTTTGATGCATATTTAAGTTTTGATTTTAGTACTGTCTTCTTTTATTTTTGATTTAGAAAATTAAAGAGAGCAATCAAAGAGTTTTAAAATTATTCTTGACGTACGGTTTTTGTTAACTACCTCTTTAAATATACAGTCTATTATTCATTATATAATAAAAAAGAAAGTATGGTTTTTACTAAACAGATCAATGCTTTCTTTTAAATATTTACCTTAATGACTTCAACGGGAATGCTACGTTAATTATATAAAATTGAACTCCTTATTAAATTATTTTGTATCTAATCAATCTTTTATACCTAACTTCTAAAGAATCAACTTTAGCTTCACCAATCCATCTTAAACAAAATAATGATAAATAAATAAAGTTACTTTAACCTCATACTTTTGAGAACAATGATTTGTTTTGTTTGCTTTTACCTTAGAAGTCAAAAAGGTTGTTTAATTTATATTATATAAAAGAAACTTGATGTTCTCTTGAAAAGAAAATAACTAAAATTTATAAAGGAAACAAAAACTTTTTTTTCATTAAGCTATCATGTGCCTCCTTGGGAGGTGCATATGTTATATAGCCTAGTGTTGTGATCAAAATTATCTTAACCAAGGCTAAAACGATATCACAAGACTTTAAGGGATCGAGATCAATTGAAAACTAAAAATAGTCTATTATTTTATTTAGAAAGAAAAATTTTAATTTATTTACTTTGATGCTAGTTTAGTCACTGAGTACGAGACATTGAGGGATTACAAGAGACCCTGAAGGAATCGAAACAAAACTCATTGGGCATGAGACTTAAAGCAATCTTGTGAATTATACACCTAATCCAGCCCTCCCTCCCTCTATATTCACGTAGAACTGACAATAACCATCTCATTGCAAAATCACAACTAAAGTACATGTAAATACTTCTTTTTTTTTAATAAAAAAAGTTTGCTCTTGTTTGCATTTATGTAGTAGTTTTGTCACATAATTAAATTAATTAGCTTCATTTTATTTCAAACCCTATTTTACTCTGAGAAAATTACTATGAAATACACATTTTTATTTATATGTAGCAAGTCATAATGGCCCATAAAATCATATTGTAAGCATTTATCTACAAAACATTAGCTTCTTTCCCTCTTTTTCAAACTCTTATCAACTGTGAGTGTGTTGTATGATGATGATGCTCTAGAGAATCTTAAGAAAGAATATGAGTCTCTTTGTAATAATACATATACAAATATAACATAAATATGTACACATACATATTTATTTACGAGTCTCTATATATGGGAAAATAACATAAAACAAAATATTTCCGTCTCTGAAATTGTATTTTTTACATTACATTCTTCTACTCAAAAAGAAAAGAAAAAGGATATGGCTTTAGCGTAATAATGGAAGGGGAGATGATGAGATGCCTTCCAACAAAGTAATGTTATTATGTACATAGAGCCGTGTCCATGAGTCTTGGTACACTTTTCACCCTAAAAAATAGAAGATATGTTATACTCTAGAGAAAAACAACTCTATTTATGATCAACAAACGAAAGGTTAAAGAAAAACTATACTAGCTCTGAAATTTCTATTGACTTGAAGAAAGACAATTTTATACTTGATTTTTTTTCTTCTAAAACAGTGTTGTTTGTCTCGAAAGTTATTCGACTGTGAATAATTTTTTTGTAAAAGAGTACCCACAATCAACGTATGAGTTTACTCCTACATACTTTCTTCCAAACTCTTTTCTTGTAAGTTTATAAATTACTCAGTAACTTATCATTGTCGAATGTTGACTTTTTAATTGAATTGGAAATATAATATGAAATTTCTAAAGAAAATTTCAGTATTAACTTTTAGAGGCCCAACAAAGTCTTTTTTTTTTAGTATAAATTAATAAATAGAGTGTAGCAGGACTTATGGACCTGCTTGTATCCTATGAATAAATTTATATACAAGGTTCCTTAGAAAAGAGATGAGAGTGATTCTATACTAACTGAAGTTTTTTTTTAAACAACAATGTTATTCCCTTCAAAGTAATTATCTTGATTAGCTATACTCTGGTGGAGTCGTTGTTCCCACTCTCACACAGAACAATGGCATAATGAAGCATCCACTTGTTTGTTTTTTTTTTTTGTTTTTTTTACAGTAAAGCTAAAATAATTTGTTACACCTGGATAAACTGTCAACCAAGAGTTATATAAAAGTGTCTTTGTAAGGCTCAACAAAAATCTGATTCGTCTAAGACTGAACATGGCAGACAAGTAGATGCTTCATTATGACAATACCCCGGATCACATAGCCCTTTCCATCAGTGAATTTTTTATCTCAAAAGGTGTTATTGTTGTTCCTCAATCCTCTCATTCACCTGATTTGAGTTCTTGGGATTTTTTCTTTTTTCCCAAAATTAAAACATGTTCTCAATGGTCATCAAATTGTAACTCTAGAGAACATTCAAAATACTGTGACCAACGAGTTAAAAGTCATACCCAATGAAGACTTCTAGCACAGTTACCAAGAGTAGGAACCACGACTCCACTGATATATAGCTAACCAAGGAAACTACATTGAAGGGGATAACATTATTGATTAAAAAAAGTAAAAATTTTAGTTAGTACAAAATCAATCTCGTTACTTTTCTAACGCACCTGTATCAAAGCATACCCATGAACAAAAATACAGAACTATCTATTAAAGGAAAGGGCTATTGTTATTTACTATATATAACTAACTATATGTATGTATGTTATTTGAACTCTAAGAGTACGTATGTTTTCCCATATATGATTTCTTTGTATGAATAGTATAATATAATGATATGTGCATACATGTATAAACTTTAATAACAGATCCTTTATTTCTCAAATGATTATCCTTGTTTGTTCTTAATAACCCTTCAATAGACTTATGTCTGTACATATTTACATCGGTATAAGATTTTGATTTATTAATGAACTTCTATTTCATAAATCTTCTTTCCTTAAGTAGACGGTTTTATGGAAAAGAAAGGGGAAAAAATATTTAAGAGAAATAAAAGCATAGGATTATATGTTTTTTTTTACATTTTCTCAAACTTCTATAAATATGTTCTCATATATTTAAATTCACATACATACATACATACATATAAAGATATATTTCTTCTTAAAGTCAAGAAAATGAGGAGAAGTAAGAGAGGGAGAGAGGGGGGGGGGGTTAATATGATGAAGGTTAAATAAGAAAATGTTCATATATACATATAAATAATATTTAAAGCATCAATGTAAGAGATAAGGACTCAACTTTTCAACGAATGAATGAAAAAAGGAAATAATGTATATTAAAAAATCTGAAATATATTTATTATCATACATATAAATCAAGTCTTCAAAGTTTGAATATTTAATTATGTCTTCTTTCACTTTGAAAAGACTTCAGTATAAATACATATACATATGTACTCATTAGTTAATGATTTATATGCCCATCTTACTATTTTTACATATGCATACTCAACAGCATCTGGGTTTTTTTTTAGACATCATCAAAAATATGACTTTATGAATAATTCAGACAAGTGTTGACAAAATTCAAATCTTGTGAAACTTAGCAAAAAAAAAAATATAACTGCGGAAGTAGATGAAATCCCGACAAGAGTATTTTTATTTTATTATAAAGTGTATCAATATGAACAGATATGGGCAAAATGTTGAGATTAAGTTGAGTTTAAGGCAGAAAAGAAAAATATCAGTTAATACAACTAACTTAATAATCAATTTTAATTCAGTCTTCTCTGTATTGTCGAGTCTAGTGCTTGCAAGAATTAAAAATGTCACTATTGTATATTATTTAATAATAAAATAACACTCAGTAGATAAATGCAGAAGCATCAGATAATAATTACGGACAGGCTCTCTCAACTCTACAAAATATCCATCCCTAAATTGTAGTTACTTCCAAAATATCAGCGTTTTTATTAATTATTCATCTCTATTTTGAAAATTTAAATTTGATAAGGAGAAAAGGAGAATTAGAGAAATATTGGTATATAGATATTTTTATTGTCTGTTAGAGTGACCATATATAATTTTGGTGATAATCATTTAATTTTTCTTGTAGAGATGGATGATGCTTTTTCGTCAATGGTCTAACAAAGAATGAACATAATTTAAAAATAAGAAGAACAAGAGTACCTATCGTTTTCCTTTTCTAACTAATAAAACTGTATTTTTTCTTAATAAAAGTTTCTGCGTTATATATAAGAAAATGATATTAAAATACAAGAGACTTTCGATATTGCTCGTTACATATATCGTTCTGATCTCGTTAGAAAGAAAATTGACTGAATTTTTATTTATTAGTAAAACTTTGAAAGCAAGTTATTTTTTTTTTTTGCCTGAATAATGGCATTAGCTAAAAAAATCTTAAAATTTATTCGCTTCCATGCACAAAATATAAATTTTTAAAAAAAGATCGTACCGTAACTTACAACTTAAACCATTTTTTTATTAGATCTAAAAATGAGGGTTAAACTTAAAATATGTCACTATAATAAAAATATTTATATATAATATTTCATACCACATCAATCTACCAGATTTAAGAGAGCTTTAAAAAATCGATATACGTAGATCATTTACTTATCAAATTAAAATTTAATTCAACTACCCTTGTCAATTCTATGAAAAAAGTTTCTATATCTTTGAAGTGGGATGCTTTGCTTATTAGTATTTAATGAAGCATTAACATAACTCTTCTTCATTATATGAAGAACAAACATAAACAAATTTATAAACAATTATAAGAAAAGAAGGTTTTTATATTTGTGTCTTACAAAATTCAATCCTATTACATCAAAATTAAAAAAGCATAAGCACAGAGCATGTATATAACTAGGGATGCTACTTTTGTAGAGTGCAAGTAAAAGGATATAGCGAGGTTTATGGTACTATTGAACCAATGCTTTGACAACATCAGCTGTCTGTTATATGATTTTGACAGGGTAAATAAAATTTATCATTAATAAAACTGCTCCTTCTATACTTAAAAATAACATTAACTACATAGAGAATATTATATTTTGGATAAACTTCAATTTTATGATTTATTTTTAACAAAATTTACCAAATGTAGGTGGATATTCATTAATTCTTATTTCAGAGAGAGATGTTTCTTCCTTAACGATCTAACAAAGAATAAACATAGTTTAAAAAAAGAACGTTTGTACCAAGCGTTTTTCCTTTCCTTTTTACAAAACTGCATTTTTTCTTTAAAAGAAGTTGCATGACAGAATATGACTTAGTGGAGATCCGACTTTAGTAGAGCAAAAACAAAAAAGGCAGAAGCGAGAGATTCGATACTATTGACAGAATTATAAATCCAAGACATTTACTCGTTTTTAATATTTTTAATGGTTTGCAATTTATATATGTTTTTTTTATTTTCCAAAGCTGGTATCTAATTCTTGGAGGGATAATGTATTTAGATACTAATCACGTTTAATGGTGTAATATACCCAGTCTACAAAAAATATTTAATCAATAAAATTCCTAATTGAGTGAACATAGAATCCTTGATATAATATAATCTTCTGAAGGCAATGAATTTCTTATCAAAGACCCCGTAAAGAGGTAAGATAATAGCTGGTATAGCAAAACGTCAACAGTTGATGTTACTATCCTCCCAAACATTCTTAAATTGTCAGGATCAACTTAGTGTTTTTTTTACATACGAACAGAGCTTAGTATTTACATCTCTATTTATAGATTCTGTCTTTAATGATTTAGGATGTAGAAAAATATATGTATATAAAAAATCCTTTTCTATAAAAAAAAAAAAAAGATTTTTTTTCTCTTGATTTCGTTCCGTCAGAATCATAGTTTGTACTATCTTGGTCGCGACTCCTTCAATGTATTGGTCTTGATATGAAAAACCAAAGTAATAAGGTTAAAATAATATTTTCTATGAAAAACAACAACAAAAACTTTTTTTTTCTATGTGCCATTTCCTCAAATTCATAGTATTATCTTCTTATTCTCAACTCCATCAATGTATTGGAAATAATTTCCTATGATAAAAAAGAAAACAATATTTATCTCTTTTTCTTGACTTGGTCTCGATCCTTTAAAGTCTTGATGTCGTCTTGTCGTAAGTGATGAGTTATTGACTACTTAAACTAGCACTGCCTAATGCATAATTTAGCTTTAAATGTGACAAAAATCAATTTCTTAATTTAACATATATTTATTGGGATATTTTCATGATTCATTTATCCTAGTTATTATAGCCCAGAATAAGTTAATCAAAAAAGTGTATATAAGAAAGATTACATCGAGAGTAATTATTTGTAGGCCAATGAACATATCAATTTAAGTTTTGAATCAAAAGTTTAATGTATGTAGACAACTATAAGTAAATAAACATATATGTATTCAAAGTGTCTTGTTTCATTAGTTTACTCACATACCTGACATAAGAACATTATATTTTGTTAATGGCTATAAAAGCAGAAGAAAAACAAAATATTTTAAAAGCTCGTCGCTTAATATGAGTAATATCCTTCTACTATGAAATTTATCTTGTCATAATGTCCCACCTGAACAAATAACTTTATCTACCTCCGTGAAGAAAACTAAGTCCATTATTTTTCTATATTTATATTTTTTTAAGTAATGAATAATTTGGTAAATTGGTACTTAAAAAAGGGATCTTAAACATGTGAGGACTCCAGGCTTTATCTGAATGTACATACGAATAATGAATTTATGTTTGGAAAGGGTTTTTTCACTCATCGTTAAGAGAACCACTTTTTTAATGAATATTTTGTCTTTTGAAACACTAATTTGAAGAGTTTTCTATCTTTTTCATATTGCATTTATTTTAAGAAAATAAAAATAAATAAATTACCATCGAAAGCTCTGATTTGAAAAAATGTAATGTTTGATTTTCAATGAGAACCCAATCAATGTAAACTTTTTGAGGGTAAAAAACTAATAACTAATTAACCCTGGGATCTTAAAAAAGCCAATATGGCTGTATTCTTTAGTTCATCATGTGTTTTTGATCCTTTTTTGACGTTAACTTAAAAAGTTACAACAATTTTTTGTCGTTGTTTTAATTTGGTTTTAATCCATTCAAATCTTGTTATCGTCTTGGTCTCAAGTGACCACAAAACTAGCATTGTCTAATGTTCAATTTATTTATCTTCATTATTGTTCTTTTTTTGTGTCTGAATTTTTCTTAATTGTTCGAGACGTTTTTATATTTTATTTTGGTCTATTTTTATCAAAGTTTTTGTGAAAATAAATAGTAAATAGTACATTAAAATTGACCTTGAATGTTGAAATTGAAAAAAAAGGAGCGAAAAAGGAAAGCAGACAAATAAACACAAAGAAAGTAATGCCCACACAATTTCTTAATAAATTAAGAATTGAATTTCTAAATCACTAACTAGTTATTCAAGTATTCATCAAATTTTATTCCCATTTTTAATACAAATTAAAGTTAAAGACTTGAATACTAATATTATTTATTTATTTCGTTAGAAAAACAGTAGAAAGGTCATTGTAACAGTGATGTTCATATTTGATCGGCTTCAAAATTTTGAAAAATAAATCAAAACATTTTTCTAAAAAATAATCAATTTTTTCATCTAAGAAAAGGTAATTTTTTTGGAAAGGGTCATAACAATATCTTAGAATGACAAAAATACTCTGTACACTTGATATTGTTAATTTGGAAAGCTTTATACAATAACCGATTCGGTAGATTTAATCTGTGTGGCCCTAAGTTCAATACATACATATGTTTCAACTACAATAATTCGAAATTTGCATTAATGAGTTTCAAAAGGGATATTTTTAAAAGCATAGATTTTAAAAGTGATTTAAAAAAACAAAAAATAAATAGACTTTAAATGCTTCAATTATGTTTATTCGAGTGAATAACTATAACATAATATGTAAAGTCAAAATGAGGCTCTTAAATTAGAAATAAAAATCAATGGTACCATTCATTTAGAGTCTTAACTCATTCAATCTTTGCCAATTCACTATTATAAAAATACGAGGAGGGAAAAAATATATTCATCTCGTAAAATAAATCCATAGATATAATATCGTTTTATATTGAATAGCTTTTTCTTAAAAAAAAAAAAAGAAAGTCTTATCCTATAATTTTATAGACATTTTTTTTTCAATGAGTGGAATGATTTAAACAAATCCATCCAATATTATTGAAAAATTAATCAAGATTATAATCAATAAAGTTTATGTTTGTCTGAAGCCTTTATTTGATATTTTTATTTTAAAAGACTATACAAACCAACCAACGAGCCTTCCTTCTTCCTACCTAAGTAATGTATACACATTTTTTGAAAGCACAAAAGAAAAGAGAATTGATTTTCTTACATACTACATAAACACATATATGCCTATGTATGTACATATATAATAAATGTATGCATAAATGCTTGCCTTCATGCAAAGGTGGAGCATGAAGGAAAGTTGGTTCTTGTTGTTGTTGCTGCTGCTACTGGTTATTTTTAAACTATGAAGTTTCTTTAACATGCAACGTCCTTTCTTCTTGTTTCGATTTTTTTTTTTTTTTTTGCTATTCAGTCGTAGCCTTTTGATTGATTAAAACTGTAATTGATGAGTTTCTTAATACGCTATGTATGTTTTTTGTTAGGAAGGACTTGGGACTTTAGGATTGTTGCTTTATATAGTATTTTGAATGAAAAAACTTTCCTGGAAATAATTTTACATGCAAATAAAACTTTGAATAACGAGGTAATCAAACCTAATTATGTGTAACTAAAATCTGGTGGAAAATAAAACAAAACATAATTGAAAATAAAAAACAATACTTTTAAATATTTGGCCCATTACTACTAAAGAGTTCTGAACAATTTTACGTATATCTATTCATGGTCCGTCTGAAGAGAGGATACAGGTAATGTGAATATTAATAGAGCTACAAAGTGGTGTAATTAGGTCGGTAGTAGAGTAAGTTGCATCCCAGAAATAACTATTTTTGTATTATAGACATATTTATGTAATATTTTTATAGATTAAATCTTACGATTATAATAAATTTATCAATCCAATAGTAATTAATTATTTCTGATTTCAATTTATTAATCCTTTGGAATAACCATAAATCGGAATACAAGGTCTTAATTGAAGGAAAAAGAAATATTTAGCATAATTTATATGAGGAGGGTCATATTGGAATCAAAAGAAGTCTCTTTATTCAAATGAAGGCTCCAAATATATAATAGCTAAAACTCCTAGACATTGCAACCCAACTAATAAATTTTAATATGAAGTACATCATTGACTGAAATATAGGTATATGCCTATACTAGAGTGACAATTCCAATTGGAATTATGATTCAAATATTCAGATCTTAAGACTATATAATAATTTTGAAATCAACTTGTTTCATTGCATCAGATAACACAAACGTCCTCCTCTAGGGTTATTCTCAAGAAGGGTAATAATTGTCGTTAAACTCCTTGCTGCCCTCATTCTTAAATGACCTCAGAGGTCGTTTTTTTCGATCATTTTTCTTTACAATTAAAAAAATTATTATTATAAAATTTGATGATATCAATATTTCTTTTTCAGATAAAGTTAAGAAAATAGGTGAGTTCAAAATCATCAAAATTATCCCTCTATTGTTTATCTAAGTAAAAAATATACATACTTGCAAGTGTTAATATATATATATATATATATATATATTGAATTATTTGACTTTAATATGTTAAAAAACAGACAAAAACAAAGAGTTACACTTCATTTAAATACAATTATCGTTCCTTTAAAGATACAAATAAAAAGTTCTCATAAAAATTTATTGAACACTTTGTATCAAAGTAAATGTGCTATTTCAACAAAGCTTTTGTGAGTTGTACATAGATATAGATAATATTAAAACAAAATCATACTCATCTATTTTTTAAAGTATAATACGTCAAAAATTTAGGACCGTTGAGCTATCTTAAATATTTATCAATATACTACAAATTTTGTCAGATCGTATTTTTTACCAAAAAAAAAAACACTTTTAGATTCTAAGAACTTTATTTTTTTTGCAAAATGTAAAATAATGGAAACCTTAATCTACATATGTCTATATATAAATAATAACATCTAAATTGGATTTTTTTTATTTAAAAAAACCAAGTTTTATATAAATCGACTTTTTTGTATGTGTATTTTAATCCTTTCCATATAACACACATACATACATATTTCTTCAATACAGTTATTGACTTTCACTTACAATCATATATACATACACATTGAAAGCCAAGGTGTGTGTGAAAGCTCCTTTTCACCCAAAATACAACGCTGTCCTTTCTGTAATATCAATAATGAATATAAGCAAAACAATCATGCACATATAAACGTGCAAAGTGCATTCATAATACTGAATATTAATTCCTGTTTATTATTACTTCTCTATCCCTTGTTTTCCCTCTTGTTTCGTACAAATAAGCCATTATTTGCCCCATGGGGAATATATAAGTGCTAATGATTCCTCTCTTTCCTTTCTTCTCTCCACTTTACCTTCATTAGTCTCTAAATTTCCTTTTTGAAAAAATAACAAAAAAAAACAAAAAAAAACACCATTATATGTATGTTGTTATGTTTTATACATCCCCTAATTGTTCTTAATGAGAAGAAGTAATTTCATACATAAATATAAAAGCCAAAAGAGCTCTGATATATTCAGTTCATATGTATTTATACTTGTGTAGGTAAAGACACTAATAGTTCTTTGTTATGCTTAAATACTTTAATAATAATGATACAAGTTAAATTAGGAAAAGATTGAAATATAATCAAAACACTAGAAAAAAAAATACTTACTGCATGGATGAAATTTTTTTAGATCAATAATAGTATATTAATTAATTATCAATATCACAAAAACTACAATTTAAAAAAAAATTGCAGAGAAAAGAGACCCTAAAAAAAATTTTATGAATGAAAAAGTTATTTTCGGACAATCATTCTCCTTATGCTTATAATAGTTGATCAAGAGTCATAAAGATGAAAAAACCATTCCATATTAGATAAAAATTCTGATGTCATAAAATATAAGATATACCCTTTTAACTGTGAGTCATCTTAAATATTGAAAACTCTTCACCCAAAAATGGTTTAAAAATAAGATTCGCAGAAACTTTAGTGTTTTCTCGATGAAGAGCAAAACGTCTTGAAAAAGGAATAAATAGGGATCTGTGGGCTCGATGCTGAGAGATCCAATCCAATTGATAACATGCAAACTATCTATGAATATAAATTCAGTATCGATTTTTAGTTTGTTTACGTCATTGAAGATTATTTATTTAGTAAAAGTTTCATTTTTTTTATTATTAAATGCACCTTCAGATTTTTCAGTTTATGAGTAGCTGTTGACTGCAGAGCAAGCAACCAAAAATATGTATAGCTTTTTTAAATGAAGTTTGTTAACTTTTTAATATTCTAATGACTCTTTATTCCTTATACTCTTACTCTGGTGAAAAGAGATCTCTGTACAGTCAATAATAAGGAATAATATAACTATAATGAATCATATTGTCTTATTTAATAGAGAAGGGATAGGATCCGTCCCTATTAGATAGGACATTATGATTCAATTAGAATCTAACTTGAATCAGTAGAAGATTGAAGAAACCAACGTTAAGATGAAAAGGCCATGTTCAGTGTAGAACAACCATAAATCGTACAATATTGAAGCAAATAGTTTTTAGATGAACAAGTTAGGCCTTTCATTGATACATAATCTGGAATCTGAACTAGAAAAACGATATTCAAATCTGACAAAAAGTTAACTAATCAAATTCTTTGATTAAGCTGATACTAAAATAACACTGATCAACAGTCAAACATCCTAAGGGGTATAAGTATAATAAAAATCATTCAATTTTGCATGCTGATTTCAAGAGTCCTAAAGCTTTCGAGAAATCGGACACTACTTTTCTAGCTTTTTTTGCCCACTTTCCAACTTCAACTTCAATTTAAACCTATTAAAGCTGTATATACAATATACATATTTTTTTATGCCTCACGACATCCCATTAGTATTCAAGTTATGGGTACTTTTATCAGCATATCAATAGAACAAATTGTAAGTGTTATGTTAATGACTACATTATTCAAGAGCAAGATTAGAGCAAAGCTTTGAAGGATTTAGTCAAAGTTTAGGCCAAGAGAGAGAAAAAAAGATTTAACTTTTTTTATGTTGATAACTTGGTATTTTTCTTGATTAGAAGACATTGAGAAAAATATGTTTCGAACACCTTCAAAAATTGATCTTGAGACCAAAAAGAGTCTCTTGAACGACATCACTAAAAAATATATAATTTATCTCTTATTTATTTGTAATTTTATTGTTTTTTAATTTCTTTTACACAGCCATCGACAATTTACACTTCATTACTATATTTAGCGTGTTTTTAAATCATTACATATGTTTGTAGGAAGAAGACCTTCAAAAGTATTCAATAAAAAATGATTTTTGTATAAATAAATATGACATTCAATGTTATATATAAATGGTAATCAGAAGAGATTACACTATAATTGAAGTCCTCAGATGTAATTTCGACAACCAAATAAGACGTTTATTAATAGATATGTACTTATTCATTCTTATTAATCAAGTAAAGAGAAACGAAATCTTGTTAAGATAAGGATTTTTTTGTTACTCAATATACAGCATTTAAAAAATATGAGTCCTGTGAACAGATATGATGACAATTGTTTTGAAAATTGAGTTTGTATTATATTTTTATTCTTTTTCATCTCATTAACTTCAATTTTATTTAATAATTGTTCTGATTTACCCTTTGGAGACGTTTCCAATTGCATTGAAGGTTGTAAATATTTCAACTCTAATGAAAGAAAGATAAGTTATATTTGAAAGGCCATATTGGAGTCAAATTAAGTATCATTAATCAAACAAAGGTAAGTGGTTCCCAATAGACCGCCAAATTTTTTTGTTGAAAAAGTACGTTTGGATATCAAATGACTTTTATCTCAGGCAGGTCTTAAAGAGTATGAACCTGCTTGAGGCTAAAAACTTTTGACATCAATTGGTATTTCATTCGATTTGTATAATTGTTTATCTTAATTATTCAAAAGAACTTCTAGAATATGTCCTGCAAAATAAAAATAAAAAAACTGAATGTCCAAAAATATGAAAGTAGGAAATTTATTCAGAAACTGGAAAATCTAGAAATTAAAAGATGTAACTCTTGAACCACGTCAGGGCGGGTCTCGTGATCCCCACTAAATAAACTCTCATTAAGAGAATTATCGCAGCATGATACATTATAATTTGGATCAAATGACAAAGCCTTGAGAAGCCCATCGTTGCTTTAGACTATAGCTATACTCTCAACTGTACGTCAGGGGTTCTCAATTTGTCTAACATTAAAATTATCAATTCTACATCGTCATTTCTCTTCTAAACATTTTTATTACTCTTCAAGCCAAGTATTTTATATTTATTTAAAGATATAATTTTTACAACTACAAGTATCACAGCTCATAAAAAAAAATTACTTAGAGTGACTTCTATAATTTCAAATCACCTCTTTGCAACACATCTAAAAAAAATTAGAAAATTGAAATATATTTATACGTAAAACGTAAACCAATTTGTTGACACTCCACAACCAGTTATCTGTTATTTGAGTATCTATTAAAAAAATATTGTTAACAACAACAAAGAAAAAACGATATATTTTTTCCTTTAAAGAAATATAGTAGATTGTGTAGAGACATAACCAATTTATTTATGTATATAGGTAATAATAATAAAGAAATCTTTCCATCAATAGATATATTTATATACACAACATAGATACATTTATTCATCACTTCTTTTTTTTTTTTTTTGATTGGGAGAGGAAGAGAGTGAAAAGGTTCCTCATTTGCCTCCTAGTTCAAGAAACTATTATTGGATATGTTATTATACATACATACATACATAAATATGTATGAATAAATATAATGTATGTAGACAGACTTCCATTGGTAGGGAAGTACATATACGCGAAAACAAAAGAATGGAGCATATATGTATGTATATGAAAAAACTAAGAACGAAGAAAAGTATAAAGTATATATATATATATATATATATGAATGTAGGAATGTACGTATCTACATATATATATATATATATATATATATTTATATTGTGTCTTAAATCAATATTGACATAAAAAAATAATACATTTCAATCTTTCATATATATTGTGTGTGTACTATGTACTTTTAAATTACTTATTTCTTTTCTTACTTTTTTTTTTTTTTTTTGCTTTTTCAATATACTTTGGTACATATTTATTATAATGTATGTTAATATGAAGATAGACATGCCTTCTATTAGATATGATTTGATAGACTACTTTCTTTTCATAAAATATAGCTTTTTCTATAAGTGTATTATGTTTGGGGGGGGGGGGGGAGATTGATTGAAAAATTGACATTTCCTCTAGTTAAATATATAATTTTTTTTAGATTGCTCATAAAAATAGTCTCAAATGTTTCTTAATTTCAGGCATAGAAGCATATATATTATTGAAAAAAAGGTCTATTGTGCAATAGTCACAAATAAGTATATTTTTACTTATTTTTAAGGAAACAAATGTAATATAGCTTTACTCTTGTAAGACCAGAGGGCTCAATTTACACCCTTTGAGTGTTTTCATTTTTGCAGATGTTGAGCTGAAATTTTATAATTTTAATTTTTATCCATGAAGGAATTGAAACCAAATGCTTAAAAAAAATATTTGCTTTTTGAGACCAACGTGAACGGCTTACATTTTCCCCCTATTTTTCGGTGTTTAAATATATATTCAATTGCGAAGACTTTTTCTCGAAAAATTCAAGTCTAATGTCTTTACAATTCAAATAGAGGGATTCAAATATATATAATTTTATAACTTTATATAAAGTTATAAGTTCCTCCATACCTTTGTAGAGTCAATTGATTCCTATGGTTGTGTATGAATATTAAATAGGTTGGTCTTTTAATAATTTATTGAATTAACTACTCAAATTTATAAACTAAAGGAAAGCAAAGTTCATGCATTGACGGATCCAATCCAATTAATGTTCATAAATAAATAATCCAGTTCAAATTCTTATTCATGGTCAAACTCTACAAACATAAAAATTGTCTGTATATTCTTTTATCTACTTAATATAACTAAATATCTCTACTATTTCCATGTTGAATATTGTTGGTTTCTATTAAAAGAAAAAATAGTTCAACCTACTACTTTATTTTAGGTATTTGACATAGTTTATCTTAAGATTGGAAAACCATAAATATATGGACAAAATAATATTATTTGCTTTCTTTGGGAACAAATGAAATTTTGTACAGTATGTTCTGTTTAAGTACTTTGTACTGAACATTGCGTTTATTTGCACACATATTTTGATCCCATCTAATTGATAGAAAAAGTTATATATAATATTAGCTTTCACCCTGTTTCATAATCATAGAAAGCTGAATAATAATCAATAGAATGATCTACTTACTATGCAATAATTTATATGAGAAAGTATCATGGAAACTAAAAACAGATGAGATATCGCAGGTCCAGACAGTGGCAATTTGGATATTTGATAAATAGAATTCTATAAAAATTTGTTCCAGACCCCAAGACAATTTCTCCCTTTTTGACCTAAAAAATTTCTTTATGAAGTGAAATACGCAGGGAAATTATTTAAGATTGTTCACTCTTTCATGATTGTACATTTCTATATCTGAAAGAATATATATCTAAGTAAATAATAGAAAAATATTATCCAAGAAAAAAAAAACACACATACACATTATTGTTATTATCTTTAAAGGAACGTATGAGATTATAGTTTCCATTATATCCTCTAATAAATGTTTTTAAATTGTGTTTCAAGTTAATGATCATTAAAATTAGATTTTTAATCATAAATATGTATCTATTTAAAAGAAATACTTAAAGGTATAGCAGAGAATAATGACAATGCAGCTTTTTATTAATTTATTAAGTCAGTCAAATCTTCATTAACAAATTCATCCTTAACGGATTTTTGAAATGCAATAATGATAATACTTACATATATATACAGATATGTATATACAACAATCATGAAGTCATTATTTAACGTTATTTGATGCATTTAGAGTTAATGCAAGTGAGTTATGATATTATTATGCGTTTACATGCTTTATCATATTTTAAAGCTTAAATAGATAGTTTTGCTTTTTATTTTTTACTTTTATTTGCAGAGTAATAGTGAATTAATGTAAAAAAAAAAGTACGAAAGAACCCAATGATTACATATTGGAGATATATGTATATTGGTCCTAATACATATTCTACATAAATCCTTTTGCCATAAAACCCTGATGTCGTTCTTTTCTTATACTGTTCATTATGCTGACTCAACTCCCCCTAACAAAAGAATGATGAAAAATTGAAAAGGATGATAATTACATATGCATGGGCGAGTCCCTTTCAAGTTGAATGAATCATCATCTTTTAATATACGCGTCTATTCATAAACACATTAATTGAATTAAAATCATAATCGTTGTACTATTTGGGGTTTTGTATGAAGGAGAGAACATTTATCTATTAATTATTCCAAAATTTAATCATAATTCTACTCTTTATGTACATTAATAGGAAGACACCATTCAAGGAGTCGTATAAACACCCTCAAAAAACGTACGTGAACTAAAAGTCTTTTTTTCCAAAAAAAAATAATAATAATAATAACTAATATAGGATGACCAATCGTCCTTGTTTCTCCGAACTAGTTTTCTTTTTACATTTTGCCTGCAGGTATTTTTTTATCACTTGATTAAATATCCGGTTGTTTTTGGGACAAATAGCGCATGTTGGAAATCGATTTAAAATAAAAGTAAGTTAAAAATAATCTGCTTCAAAAAAAAAGTTGTGCTTATCTGAAATGATCGAAGACTCAATTAAAAAGATTACTTGCATTTTCAGATAGAGATGAATATATGTTTACTTAGATTGAAATTAAATTTTAAACACATTTAGTCCAAATTGCTTCAAGTAATAAAGTTTAATGTAAGATTTTTTTTCCCATTTCATGCAATGGTGAAATGGCGTAGTTTGTGGATGATATTCAAAGAGCTGCAACTGGAATTTCACAAACATACAATAAAGATTGCTAAGTTTTTATTATGTGAAGATTACCCCAATTTTGATACCTTTTGAATGAATGAATCATTACTAATTTTTCCAAAGAAGGTATGAAAGTTGAATGCATTATATCCAAAATCTAAAAGGATGGTCCACATACAACTCCTAAACTCATACCTACGTATCCCACTAAGGCTCAAAGAGTATGTATTCTAGTCAGTAGATACCCTAGAGGTTGTTTCTAAATCTCTATCTGCTTGAGGGTTCGAGTAAAGGAAGCATTAAAGAATCTAGGATTCGAAATGTTACTAGTAGCGTTCTGATTTCTGTCCAGGCGCGCCGGATCTATGAATATTATTGTTTTTTTATTCTTTTTTAGTTTTAACGAGGGAAATACAAATAGGAGGTTGTGATAGCAATATGTCATAATTATATTTTTAGTTACTATTATCTTCATTTATTCCTTCTGCTTGGTTGATGAACGACTCTATATAAATAATATTATTTTTCTACGTATATTAATTAAAAAAAGAAAAAACAAATGAATCATTAGAAAAACACTTATGACTGGAAATGAAATAGGTATTTACCTAGAGTGGTGAAGAAAAAAACACCTTCCAGCGATGAAAACCTATAAAAACGTCATGAAATACAAGGTAACACTGTGAACCAAGATGTCAACTGATACCCTGTCGTCTTTTCAATACGGGAGGGAATGAGAGGAATGTCATAATTTTACAGCTTTATTCTAAAATAACTTTTATTTCAACATGTATCGCTACAAACAAGAAGTTATTCCCCTTAAAATATGTATTTTGTTGCATGGCAAAGGTATTTTAATTTGGGAATTTTTAACACCTTTCTTTCGTCAAAATTAATCTATTTAATAAGTATACCCTCAAATAGATACATATTGCAACATGACAACTGAGACAATTTTGAAGTAAATAACGCTTGATGGGAAGGCTCTGTTTTCATTACTATATATATATATATATATATACATACACAATATCATTTTTTATCGAATGTAAAAATCAAACCTTCTTGGAGGTGGATATTTAACTGGAAACACGTATGTACACCACTTGAATAAAAAGGAATGATAAAATCATACAAGTCACACAAACATGAAACAATAATAATTTCCTTATACTGCAATAAAATAAAAGAACTATATCTTTTATTCATTTGGTAACAATGTCTCGACATTATTTCTACTAAATATATTATTGCCTTAATTTAGAGTTATTTAATCTGAGACGCTTACAATAATAAAAAAGTCGTTCAACTTGTCTATACACAATTAAAAAAACATTGCATTAGTCAAGTCTCTGTTTTTTCTCAAACAATTATGATCTCTTGTGTTGTTAATGATAAAGTATAAAATTTTCCTTATGTGAGAAACAAATAAATGTAAATATTTTCTAAGAAAGCTCTTAATCATAAAACAATTAATAAGACTATTTGAGGTACTCCCTAGACCAGAATTTGGCTTTAAATACGAGCATGAATCCACTTCATGATTTCTACTTATTGTGTAAAATATGTTTATGATCTTTAATTCTAATTATCGGAGCCCAAAATATATTAAATAAAAAATGTCTCTTCTAAAAGTTATAAAACATTAATTGGAGACGAGTAAAGGGTTTTTAAAGGGTACTCAATTTTTAGAGGAAAAATTATAACGACTTTTATGTTTAATCTCCATGTATCTATATATATGCTTTCACTAATAATAAGTTTATTAAAAAAGAGAGATTTTACAGGTTTTACTAAATACATACATGCAATTCTGCAGTAACTTTTCAGATCGAAAAGAAAATAGAAACAGAATGAAAAGTTTTTTGCTTTTACTTATCTTGAGGTTTTTTTATATCTTTTTTTTTGCATTTTATAAAAACAAGGGTTATGTATATGTGTGTGGTATTAGAAATAACAATACAAATGACGACAGGAAAGCATTCTAACAAAAAGACAAAAATATTTATATAAATAAATAAAACTTTTCAAAGAATGACATGTTACAATCTTGACGAGAAATCTGATAAGAATTGACAGTGTTTCTATTTTTATCCCCCCCCCCTCCTTTCTTCTTCCACATACTAATTGAATTATCATCCTCCTCCCTACACACAAAGCTATTTTACAAACCATGGATGATATGTATTTGGTTTTTGCATTCACACAAAATAAATTTGTTTTAGTGATGCATCAAATTTTCGATACCCTGTGTGATTCACATCTATATTAACGATTTCATTTAGAATATTTTCAAAAGCCTTGAAGTACCTTTCACTTACATCTAAAGTTCGAAAAAAAAAATCCATAAGGATTTTTTTAATTTTGGTAACAAACTCTAGATTAAAATTTTTTTTCTTGATTGAACAAAGCAAGGAAATGGTAAGACTGATAAAATTATCAAAGTTTAAGCGTTTTTATTTTTTAATAATCGAATTGCATCTTTTTTTGCATAGCGATTTTGTAACAGAAAGAAAAGTAATCAAATAAGTTACTTTGTAACTGAAACAAGTAACGTTGCTAAAGAAAATATATTATATCATGTTTTTTTTAATAGTTTTTTCTTTGTTTTTTTTCAATAATCAAAATTTATTGAAATTAGATGTAGAATTGTTTTGTAAAAAGAAAGAAAATATTTTTACATTGCAATAAAATTAACTCCGATGTACTATAATAAGCAAATATATATTATAACTTTTTAGAATCCACAGATACCTAAAATTAAAAAGATTGAACCAAATTTTTTGTTTGTGTGTCGAATTCTGACAGTATGGTCGATCCCAAGACAAGACAAAATATATGTAGCAAATTGAACTTATAATTTTTTTTTTTTTTTTTGCACTATGGAGTCAAATTTTCTTTTAAATTTTGCAAGAAGTAAAAAAAAATAACTACCGTTAGTTGAAGTATTTACATGTCTTAATTGTTGAAAAGTTATTCAATAAAAGACTAAAATTTACTAATTATTTACTGAAAAAACAAAATCTAAAACTAGGACTTTTGTTGTGAAGCCACAAATGAAAAATGTTACAATTTTACTACTACATTGAGTTTTAATAAGAAAATTTTTTTTTTTTAAAGAACTAATATTGATATTTTTTTTCTTTCTGTAAAAATGTTTTTACTATTTCTATCAGGTACTAGGACAAAATCCTCCGAAAAATAATCTCCTCAGCCATTAGAAGGAAAAGGTTTTATAAAATCTCAAGAATATGCAAGGTACTATTGTCTCTGAGGAATTGATATAATATTCACTATCACTTCAATTTTCATGAAGCATCCACGTAATATCACCCAAAACACCCTAGAGAGTAAGAAAACAACTACTGGATTTATTTTTGTCCTTATATTTATACCATTTTAGAAGGAGAACCGTGCACCTGTCTGCCTCCTCTAATACTGATACCCCATCTAGTAAAATCTCTCAGGTCCTTGACTGCTTCAACCACATGACCAGTGATGTAGCAATTATTTGCATTCGCAAATGATTTACATTTTGTAAAATAATTTTCATTCATCTCTACCAATTTTAACAAATTTATATTCTCATAACTCTACCATTTAGTATACATATTTGATACATCTGTAAATAAGTTGTACATATATTTAACTATGAAGAGACTCGGTGGTGTATAGTTTCTAGCACCTTACAAGGAATAAAAATTGCAGCAGCTACTTCCAGAGCTGTCTTTAAGCAACTATGTATGTATATATCTCAAGAGCCCTTGAGGGAGTTTTATATTTATACATATCTCTGTAGGTATGTTGAGTCAGTCTAAGTATACCTATGTAGATAGATACTTAGGTGGTACAGCAGCTAGTAGAATAATATTATTTATTGTCTGTCTTAAGCAAATTATATTATTTATATATATTTTTTGTATTTTGAAGTATTCTTGAGTATTTTTTCTTACGATGACTGCACGTATTAACTAAACTACATATACAGAGGGGAAAATAAGATTCTTATTTATGTTTAAAACATGAATGCCCATTTTTTTGACAGGAAATATTCTTAAGGAGTGATGCCAAGTTATATTAGTACGTAGTTTCAGATAGGTAAGATATCTTCAAATTATTGTGCATTGAATAAATTATAGTGTCTTGGATGTACCTATAATTTTTTTTACGTATCCTTAAAATGAGTTATTCTCTAAAGGGAAATATGTACATACAGAGAACCACGTAAAAAAACTATATTAAATATACTATGTTAAGAAGCTAAAATGATAAGATCAAAGAATATGTCAATATATATTTTTTTAAATTAAAATTACTACATTGAGACGACTGTAAGCATTTTTATTTTACACTTGAAGGGCTTTTTATTAAATTTTTCTTTTTGAGTCTACTTACAAAGTATGAGAAGAACAAACAAATCAAAATGGATTTTTGTATTTCTGTCTTTTTTCATTTCTTAAAACAAACAAGAAGAATATCGAAAGTAATAAAAATCTGCTCCACTAAATCGAATTTTGTTATACAAAAAATACTAAAGTCTGTTCTTTAGTTTGAATCCTTTTTTTTTTTGTTTTGTTAATATGATGCTCTTCAAAATTAGGCTTCATATCAATTTATAGGTATAATTATATATTCTCAAAAGGAATGTATCTCATTATTATCCGAATTAATAAAAATGTCCTTGATAAAAATGAAATAGCATTAATTGAAGAGGAAGGACCCTCTGATAGGAATTTAATTTTGAGGAAAAAGTTATAACTGATTTTAAACTTGTACCAAGCAATTCTGATATATATATATATATATATATATAAAAGGAATTATGCTTACATCCCTGTATTAAATTCATAAATATGAAATATTGAATAGTGATAAAATAGTTATTCTTACCATTTTTTATGTAAATAAAAACTTTCAAATGATATACTCTAATTATTTAGAAACTTCTTATAAAAAAACTGCCCATAAAATTATATTGTTTCTTCTCAAAATATGAATACAGACAACAGAAGTCGTAAAAACTTTTTAATCATAAAAATTGCGTGCTCTTACAAATATTTTCGAAAAAAGATATTGTATTTTTGATATAACTTATATGATAATGTAGATATTTTTATATAATGTAAAATATTAAACGAATAATTGATTTAAAACTTAATTTCAGTTAAGAAATAAAAAAGCTTTTTATTATTTAATATAAAAACTATATATATTTTAATTAATCAAAACTTTTGTATGTGTGCAGTATTATATTTGAAGGTTTTTTTTGTTTTTTCTTATCTAATTGTATATTAAGAAATTAAAGAGTTTTTTTTATAAATATTTAGAAACTGAATATTAAGAAATTAAAGAGTTTGCTTTATAAATATTTAGAAACCGAACATTAAATTATCCAAATGATGTCATCCTTTCAGATAGGAAACATGGAGTTAAATGATACCATTGCTGTTTTTAGATAAATTGTTTTTGATGTCAGCCCAATTTCTTCTTGTTGATAATGAAAAGCACTATCTGCAGAATTACAAATCCATAATACCATTTTTACCGTAGTAAGGACTTTTAATATGTAAATTGGTCCTTTTTGTCTTGAAATTTTCCATTTTTCAGGCGTTTTGTACCATCCACAATTTAAATATATACACCACATATTGTGATAATATTGTTTCATAAGTCTCAATATACAAAAAATCGAAAGTGTTTTGAATGCATTAAATATAGGTAAATATTGCTTCAAATGAAAATAAATTATTTTATTTTCCACTGTTTTTCTCTTGTTTACAATTTTGATCAAATTTTGCAGGTCTTTTTTTTTAATTCGACCAATAAAAGAGGAAACTATTTTCGTGAACCCATTTCAGACATCCCAAATATTTAAAATTATTTTTTTCTTTTAATAGATTATGAAAGTACAATTCGTTTGATAATTGACCATTTTAACCAAAATAAGACCATATTTTAAATTTTAAATGTCAATACTAGTGTTTTTCATTTCCTGGTAAATGGTTCCTGAGCAACCACTGGGGAAACCAATTTTATTTTTTTTATTTCACAGTACAAATAAGATATATACAATAAAAATAATAATAAAGTATATAAAAACATGATGCTAATGCGTATAGAAAATACATAAAAAACATTTTAGTTTAAAATTTTAGCATCACGGTTGGACATAACGGATACATCGAATTAATAAAAAAATAAAAAATTCACAATCATTCAATCAATAATAATAAAAATAACAATAAACATTCTACATTTACCCTATTTGCAATTTTTAATTATTTTACATAGTCTTTTGATGGTTTCCTTGTACGCGATGGAAAGAGTAGGAATGTATTTGATATCATCAGGCGCATATGCCCAAGCACCATCCGGAGAAGAGGGAATTTTGATGTCCAAAGCAGCATATCTCGCTGCAGCCGAAAGAAGGATAGTCCTCAATTCGCAACGATAGATTGGTTTATATACAGTTATTCTATTAGCGATGAGAGCTTTAGCGGAGAGAAGAGCATTATTGATGGCTTTGGTTCTAGCCAAATTCTCTTTATTCTTAAAGCCGAAAAGGATTACTGCTTTGCAGTATTTCTCAGCTCGGACTCCTTCCATTCCTCTAATATTGAGCTTAATAAAACTTTGCAATATATTTACTGCTCGACAATCAACAAAAGCATGCAAGGTTGAATTAAAAAGTAATCCACAGTCCTTGCATGGTAGATAGAACCTGAGTAGGTCAGCTGATATCTGGAACTGGGCGGTAAACTTATTCCCATCCGCAATTCCATTTAGGGAGCATAAATCCTCTTTCTCCAATTTTCGGGCAGATCGAGTAGTTCCATATATCTTTGGCAAACAGTAGAGCTCCCTTCAATGTCTGAAAGAAATGAGTTAGACATTTTTAGATGCCAGGGCTTTAACACACTAAAGTTGTTTGCAGCTCTCTGCAAAGGAAATCGAAATCTCCCGTCCATAAATGGGATTTGGCCATGAATGTCATGAAGTGTGAAGGTTCTATTTTTTATCACCGATTCCTCCAGTTCTTCCGGTTTACATAAGTTCCTGAAGAAAAATCTTCTTCCTATATTGCGTCTTATAATATCCACTGCGGAGTCACTCTCATACAATGGAGTCATCTTCCACATAATCCTCTGCACGCAACCCCAAACAGAAGACAAGTTAGAGGTAAATTTATTTATTAAATCGGTGCCAAACAGAAGCCACCAATAAACACCATTAAAGGAAACAGACCTTCTCCATTCTAAAGACGGATGTTTTGTTATATCCATTAAAATATTTTTATAAATTTTGGGAATAATGGTAGTTAGTTGCACTATCCCACCACCTAAATGGCTTCCATCTCCACTTCTGCAACTTCAGCTATTCTGAAGGAGTTGATGTTATCTGATATAAAAGTTCGGGTAAATAAAGATCCATTGTTTAAAATATCTTCAATTTGGGATTTCTGTTTTTCGTTTTGGATTTTTTGTTGAAATTTAAAATGCAATGTTGTTGATGAAATAACTTTATTTAGTAAAAAGATGGCCCGATTAGAAGAAATATGATCATTAAAATATTTTTCTAAATTTCTGTTTAGTTTTCGATTAAAAATCTCATTGTCCAACAACCAGTTTGAAAACTTGAAATTACTTCTATGAGCCTGGCAGAGGAGCTCCAGTTCAACAATCTTGTGGTCTGAGGAAGGTTCAGGACGGTACAAAGCTTTTTTGATTCTAAACGCAATCGACGGTGAGGCTAATGCTAGGTCTAATCTAGATTTTCCTCTCCTATTAGACCAGGAAAAATTTACCGGATTATGCTTTTCTATTATGTCAACCAAGTCAAAAGTGCCGATGATTTTACTGAGCATCATACTATTAGGGTATTTATCCTTACGTTGACTTAAATCCACATTTAAATCGCCGATAAGAATATAAGGAACATTACTATTTAATTGACTATTAATAATGGATTGGAAGAAGGGGAAAGATTTGATATTCGGGCCATTGGCATTGATGACATAAAACAACACTTCATTAGAGGACAGGCGGATTTTATGCCAATCACTCTTTCCAGAGTATTCCTTGATACAGAATGCATTTGATATTCTTTTTATGATAAAGGTCAGAACCCCTCTACTTGATCCATTTCCCGTAAAGAAGTGATAATCTTTTGGAAGACAAAACGAACATTGATTAACACAAGTAGAAGATACCAGAGATTTAATGTCTTGATAACAAATAATATCTGCATTGAAGGTAAGGAGGTGCTTCACCAAGGCATGTCTAGTTCTTTTGTTTTTTCCTCCTCTTGTGCTGAGTGATATTATTTTTCTTATTCCCAAATTTGCAGACATTTCATTCGAAATGGGCTCAGAGAAATAGTCTGTTATTTTTGATTGCATAATTTAATAACAAGGGTAGCATCTAACTTTTAGGGAGCTTACTAGGAGTTTCTTTCTCTGGGGATAGACCTGATATAGAAGAAGTTCTTTTAGTTATCGACCCTGGCCTCGTCCTAGCTAACAAAATCACATCAAGGTTCAATTTGGGTCTTGTTGGCTTAACTTTACTATTAGTAGAAACCTTCTCAACCTCTGTCGGATTGACCAGTACTTCACTTTGATACCGAATGTTCGCAGATGCAGTACTGACATCATACTCAGTAGTTGAAGAGGCATCGATTGAACTTTTTGTTGTTGTTGACTTGGTGATATTAATAGTAATGTAAATCATATGCAATTCGGGCGTGTTATAAAAAAAGAAAGAGAAAATCAACTTGGCAACCCTGACAATTTAATGAATGTCGAGGGGGGAAACAGCTTGAGCTGTCATGACGTTTTACTGAGCTACAAGCTGCTATTCTCCATTAAATATACAACAATAAATAATAACATAGATGAGAGCAGGGGCGTACTGGCCCGGCGGTCAACCGGTCAATGACCGGTGCGCCCCTCTGAAATCTTTACTAGGCGCCCATTCGATTTAGCATAATGCGCCTTTATCGTACAAGATATTTACTCTTTGCCCGGTGGAAATTTTCGCCCCAGTACGCCCCTGGATGAGAGGCATAAAATTAACTGAAATTAATGTCAGGAAATTATATATTTTTAACTAATAATAGTTATACGAGGACTTGAGCCCTTTTTGTTTACATTTTATTTGCTTTATTAAACTTAATGCATGTACTCCTTCATGCGACATCTTTACTATCAGGTAGATGTTCTCCCCTCAGTAATATTGGAAAAATGATAACAGCTTCGGAAAACAAAAATACCTGTTTGAAGAGCCAACTCCACTTTTTTATCACACGCCCGAATTGCATATGATTTACATTCCTATATATGAGATTTGACCATCTCCCAGCCCAGATTCTTCTTTTCCAGGAGCTTCTCATCCTCTTTTCCCTTTCTAAGAGCGCTCGAGTAGAGTCGGCGTTGAGTTCCTTGATCAGGGGGTTTATCAGGTGACCGGTTTGACATTTTTATTTTTGTTATTCGAGGTAGGAAGTACTTCTAATTACCTTCACGAAGGCGTGTGAAGGGAATCAGTAGCGTTTAATCGATTCTAATTATCTCCTTTTAAAGGGGGAAAATAATTAGGCGAGGTCCTCAAAGTTCCAAAATACCAGGTATGAGCCATAAGAAAGCACTAGATCACAAAAATTCTCAATTTCAATCACTTTAAATCACTTAAATATGATCAAAACGCAGCAGTCAAGAAAACACGTCCGTACGCGGCAGATACATAAACTGAACTGAAGCCAAATTATAAATTTAGGGATTGTGGGAAGTTACAAGATGAGATAGAAAAGGATAAATAGTTTGAAAATTATGTATTTTATACCATACTTTAAGAAGAAAATATAATTTTTAAACTAATCTTACCCATACATTCATGAGAGGCCCAAAATATTCCCTTTATTGGAAAGATATTTGTACAAAGAATCACTAATAGGTATATGGTTAATTAAATAGTATACTTTTTTGAATAAAAAATATACTTGTTAGGCCTCCGGGTAATATGTAAAACCTATCATTAAGTATTTCATTACCTTAAACTGATAAAACAGGATCCCAGGAGAAAAATCATAGTCCCGACGATGTCAAAAACGGTATAGATGGATCTAAAATTCGGACAATAGTATTTATATATGCTACCCGGCATAACAATAATACAGCCAAAAATCATCCCCCCCCCCCCGGGAACCAAAAACTCTTATGCAGGGGAGTTAAACTCACTTCCGTTGATCTGATGATCTCAATGGTAAAAGACAAGCAAAAAAAAAATGGAGTCTAATTTAATTTAAAGTTAAGTACTTTAATAATTATTTTTTTAAATGTAGGCTTATGACTCAACTAAATTATAGTCTATACTTTATAGATCTGTCCTACAGGCTGTATGTTTAAAGTCCTGCTTTGATAGGCAGTCCATAACTTTACCTGAAGCTCCTATTACATTGGAGCTAAAAGAAACTTACTTTGAGATGTGGTACTTGATATAAGGATTTAAAAAGAGCTTTCTCAAAATATATTTGACTTATAGCTGTAAATGGGAGAGGAGTAGTTCAGGTCGCTTAAGTATTGTCAATTTTGACCCAAATTTTTATCTTCAGAACATATATTTGATAAATACACATTTTGTTTTGATAGAGTTTGTATTCGTTACTTCAATAAAACTATCACCAATATGTAATGAGTCACAAATATATAAAATGGAAACGCTATCAGCTTTCATCATCTCCTAACATCGTATTTCATATAAATGCACAATATATATGTACTTTTTTGTTCCATTATTTATCGAAAATAGATTTCTTTACCTCCCTCATTTTTCAAAAATAAATTGCAAATGAATCTTAGTTGGACGTCTGATAGATTAACAATCAAAGTAATTGATGCTTTATGAAACGTTTCAATCGAAAATGTACTTTGAAATAAAGCAATCATTCATATACTTGGGTACAAACATACTTAGTATAATATTTCACAAAGAAATAAAGACAAATACCAATATTCTTTTATAACAAAATTTCTTTCATACCTAACCATTATCAATAATCTATTAATATTCATCATTTTTTTTACTGATTTTTTTTTTAAAAAAGAGGATAATTCTAATATGAAACAATGTTATAGATGTACAAAGATGTATGTACCTTTATTTTATGATTCACCATTTTTTTTAAAGAGATGCATATCAAACATGCAAACATACATACTACATGTTATTCGTTCATACTGCCCTCTCGCTGAGATATTAAGCCATAAAAAACATGTCTTTAATAAGAAAAAAAACGCCCTTTTTGTTAAAAAAAAAAACGAAACATAATTTCTGCATGAACATTATTTTTTTTATGACATTTTTCAATATAAATATTTTAATGGGCTTAAAAGAAATTCATTACTGCAATATAGGGTCTAACAACAAAACATTTATATCTATGTAATAGTCAGAGATAGTGTGGAACATAATGATTGATTGTAAGGGTATAGATAAGATTTTAAATCTGGAGGAAGGCATTCAAGAACGTTATAAATATACTAAATTCTGACCGGCTTTGTATAATTACTTTAGTCAAGTTAGAGTCATGTTAAAATTATAAGTATAATATGATTATATCTTTTAAAAAATGCACAACTGATCTCTTAGTCCTTGAAAGTTAACGTGTCTCATGAAATTTTGCAAAAAATCAAAAAAGAAATATATTTTTGACTTATCTTCAGAGAAAATAACATAGAAAGTACAGTGTACAAAGAAGTACCACAGTCTAAACTAAGAGCTTTTTTAAAGTCTTATTGGCTAAAAAGGGCCAAGGTAATACGTATTTAACATATTCAACTAATCCTAAAAATGTTTGTTGTATATTAATATGAATATTAGGCGTAAGAAATAAAGTTTAGTTGAATCATGTCCTGTTATTTAAAAAAAATAAAAGTAGTACTCCAAGTTAGTATACTTTTACCTCAGACAATTAGTAATTTATTACAAATTAGTATTCGTTAACAAAGCTGAAAATCTCTAAATAAAAACTTTAGTTCAAATAGATAAAAATGAGTTTGATACCCCAGGTGAAGAATTTAAACAATAAAAGTATTTTTGGATCTAGTTAAATGCAATCCGTTTAAATATATATATATTTTAAAGTTATGCAAATACACTCTGGAAAAGTCTTAAACTACTGATTATTTTATGGATAATGCTTCATCATTCATTTTTTATATATATATATATTTATGATTTTATTAGACTATAAAGGTAAGAGATAATATTGATTATTATGTATATAGATATATGTTTTTATAAATCCGTTTGTCTTCATCCAATCATATGATATTACCATCGTGTCCATGAGAAGAATATAAACAGTGGAAAGTTAGTAAAACATGATGAATTTGAACGTATCAATTAAACAAGTTAACATTATTCTTAACATTTTGCTAGTTCCATGTAAGATAATTATTTTCATATCCTCGATTACATGAGCAAATATGAGACTTGTTTCCCCTGATTGTGTTACTACAAAAATAGATTCACGTAAGTATATAATAAAAAATAACTATTAGAAAGAGTTGTGATCAAGTATTCTGTGGACCTCTTCGTGCTATTTCAAAGATGACTCACTCCTCTCTTTTCTTTTCTTCCTCCCAACTCGTGTACTTAAGACTTACTCGTTAATTATCCATGGTGCGGGTAAACATTTACAATTGTTTACCATCGTTAGTGAAGCCATTTAGGATCCCTATTTGTCTTTCGATAAGGCACATGACTCCACTTGGAACCGTCCCGCCACAGATGATCGAAGCGTAAATCCTCCTTTGGACTTTAGTTATGACACACTCGATCTTGAATGCACTCAGTTAAGTACCTCCCCGAAGTTTTCCTGAATCCTTTCCTCCACAGCTCGTATGTGGCGAGACTCGAGTAGTCATAGAAGAGGTGAAACGAAGTTTCCTTCGCCCCCTTGCAGAGCCGGCATCGCCTATCCTCTGGGTTGTTCTGAGACTTGCCTGTGAAGATAGACGACGTCGCGAGCCTAGAACGAAACCATTTATCGTTAGGGTCGGTAAAGGGATTTTTTAATATCACAAGAGGGTTCTTTCGTTTTTTGGTCGGGTCCACCCCCAGTCTCTTGAGCCTTTTCTCTACAAGAAGGGCAGGGCCACCAATTTCTTTATTACTGATTTTGGTCGTGCTTCTGATTTTTTTGTTTTCCAGGCCACTCAAGCGGGCAAAGAAGGGAATGTGTGGCCCAACGAGACCGACGTGTCCTGGATCCTTAGTCGCCATACGCCTTGCCCTGTGCACCAGGATGACGTTTTTGAGACCTGCCTCCTTATAAAGTTGAAGTTGGCCTATAGAGGTGTGTCCAGCTTCCTTGATGAATTCGTCCGAACTCCCGAGCCTGGGATTATAATTCAAGGGCTCGTGAATACCCATCAAAGGGAGCAGCCCGTGGATTATTTCGGCCCATGATGCGCATGTGTGCCTCCAATAACACCCGCGTAATTTGACGATGTCGAATATCTCTGAGGGACCCATACACTGTCTCTGAGCAAAAAAGCAGCCTGTTTGTTTGAAAAAATCATTTTTTTATTTTCCATGACCAGAAATCTTCATTATATAGGAGCCTTTTCAACCAGGAGATATTCAGTGTATGCCACACAGCTTTGATGTTTGAAGCACCAAGTCCCCAGTACTAGATGGGCGTTTCCGTACGGATCCGGCTTATGTATGGTCGAGAGTCCTTCCATACAAGCCCTTCCCTAATCGAGTATATTTTTTGACACAACCTGTCCGTGTAAGGGACATACCTTAGAAGGTGGAACACTTTTGGTAGCACGTTAATTTTCCAAGCCTTGAGAAATTCGAGTTTTGAAAAGGGAAATATTCTATATAACCCACACTTAGCCTTCAGAGCGTTAATAATTACAATAAGGGTAAGGTCGTCCGCATATAGCATTCCCTTGAGGTATTTCTTGTCAATCTCTATACCTTTTATGTTTTTTTCAGCACCAATATCCTTATATAATTGATTTATACAGAGTACGAAGAGAGACGGCGAGAGTACATCCCCTTTCCTAGTCCCCCGCTGGATCCAGAACTTCGAACCCCGTCCTGATACTTCAATTGTCGAGACTGCGCTTCGCAGAACAGCAGAGATCATCTCTATAAAGGGGTCTGGGAATCCTTCTCTCAGCAGTTGCTGGACAATTAATTTTTGAGAGAGGCTATCAAAATCCTTCTCGAAGTCCACCAGTAGAGCTGCAAAGTGAGTATTTAGACTCATGCAGTCGTCCATAGCGTCCTGAAGGCTGCGAGGGATGTCCTCCAAACGCCGTGATGCATTTTTGCTCTTGGGAGACAATGTATGGGTGCACCTTTGTCAGAATCTTGTAAGACGTGTTCAAAAGTGATATTGGCCTGTAGTTTTTAATATTTTCTCCATTTTTGTTTTTTTTAGAATAAGAGCTAGGCAGCCGTTGTTCATGAACTCTAGGACAAATCTCCACTTAAAGATGTCTTGAAAAACTCTTGCAAGAATTGGGGCCAATTGTGGAGCGAAGGCTTTGTAGAACTCGAACGGGAGCCCGGAAGGACCCGGGAATCTCAGCGCCTTTCGATATGCAAGAATAAAATCCAGGATTTCCCTCTCAGTGATCGGTGAGTCGATATCTTTCATATACTCACTTTTCTTTGGGGAAGACCTGTTTCCTTCTGTACCAGTTACTTTGCACTCATAGGACAGAAGAGGCTTCCACTCGGCCGGATCATTAATTATCCTCCATTTGAGGCAAAATTCGCATACGCTTTCTGGCGAGCAGTCTGCACATTCGTAGAGGTTTTTATAAAATCTGCAGGCCTCCTTCGAAACTTTTTCCGGGTCCTCGGCGATCTCTCCACCCGGGAGTCTTAAGGCACTCAGTTTTTTCCCTCTCAGTTGGCCCTCAAGATGTTTGAAAGAAGTTTTGCCTCTCATGTTGAGATCGACAAACTTCCTTTTCATTCGTATCATCGTCCCCGTATTTTCGTAGTCGATGATTTCCTCTAGCTTTGCGATCGTGACGCTGTTTTTATCCGTTAATTCTTGAATTTGTCTTTTTGTCTGTGGCACTTTGCTAGCCGCTTCCCTTCCTTTTCGTTTGAGAATTCTTCTGGCCATTTTTTCGATATTATCTAACACTCTCCAGGGCGTCACTCGCTCAACCGACGGATCCGATCGGTTGTTTTCTATCATATGTGCTATTTGTTTAGAAGTCTCCCTGTCGTTTAGAAGCGAGGCATTCAGCTTCCAGCTCCCTTTGCAGGCCATCGTAGGCTTTTTGACTAGTATCGGGCTGTAATCGCCCCCGACTGCGAGACTCCGCGATAAGTCATGTTTTTGGATTATCTTATCCAAGTTTTTTGCACCCGCCTTGTTCTTAGACCTATTGTACCCCGTGGCGTCCTGTAACGGATTCCGAGTGATATTCAAGTCACCCATCATCAAGCATTCGTCTCCATTACTTGGGGGGGGGGAATGATTGTGTTATCGACGAAAACCAGTCTTTGGAATCATAGTTTGGGCCGTATATCACGTGTAATGTGATAATGCCTCCCAGAATTGTGGAGTCAACCACCACAAAGTTACCTCCGACATCAGAGGCTCTTGCCCGAAGTTGAAGTGACTTCCTGACGAGAGTGATGACACCCCGTGAAGGATGCGTGAACTTTCTGTTGGCTTTCGCGGAGAAGATGCTGTGTGAACACGGAACATGGTGTGTTATCTGACTGACGTCCTCAATCCTAGTGTCTACTAATACGATGATGTCCGGGAAATCGAGGCTTTTTACATAATTAAAGATCTTCGAAGCTCTGTTCGCTGAAGAGATGGAATTGACATTAAAGCTTAGTATTGAGGTCATTGCTAAAGAAGGGGAGGAAGGTTAGTGTTAGATGGTTTAATTTTAAGTTATATATATATATCTTTTTTTAAGGGGAGTGGGCCCTATTTTGGAGGTCTCCCCTTCTTTCCGGGGAGGGAATTCCTTCTGGTTGGAGTCAAAGATGCCTTGACTGTCGCGGAGGGAGCCCTTAACACCTCGTTAACAGATCTAAGCTCTCCATTCCGGCCACCGGAGGATACTGCAGGAGTTGTCTCTCCTGGAGATGAGCGTGATATGGAAGATGAGTGTTCATCTCCTGTGGAAACGAGAGCAACAGCACTCAGTATGGAGCCTTCATTAACTTTACCCGGACTACTATCCGCGGATGTCCAGTCGGAGCGAGAGATTTCGTTATTCATCTTGATTTGTTTAGAGATGACCAAGGGGGACTTACTTGTGGATAAGCCGTCTTCGCCTGGAGTCTTCATCATTCATTTCTTAATGGTTCGATAATTATTTTAGTGAAATTTCTTCATACTCCCTTAAATTCTTGTCATTTTGTCTTCATAAAAGTTTTAAATGTGAATACCAATTCTAATAAAAGACTTAAAATATGCCTAGAACCCTGTTCGAACAATTAGTGTCTTCCATGTCAAATTTCTTATTTCTCTTGAGCTACTTGTAGAGAGATTACTAGACACAAAACAAGCGTGAAATACTGACCATACATAGTTTGTTTTACATACATTAAAATTTTAGAATGATGATAGTTAAACCAGTGCTAAATAATGATGAGCTTAATACTACCTATTTGCAACATTTTGCTTAAGCCTCATTTAAAATTTTTCTTGTTTTGTGTAACTTTGACTCCTAATCTCTATACATAACATAGTTACAAATACTCTTGCCTATATATATTAATTAGGGTCTTTAATATATTTTGTCTTCGATAAAAAGTACATTAAAATATTGAGGGAGGAAACGATTAAAAATTTAAGGGTAAAACGTTTATAAAGCTAAAAAGCTCATTTTAAACTGGAATTTTTTAAACTATTTTTTGGTTTAGCTATTTTTACGTTTTTGTCTTAAAGTTGTATCATTATATATGCATGTTTGTAAACACTTAATGTGTGTGTGGATCTCATATCACAAAAAACTGAAGAAAAAATCAATTTTCCTGTAACAGAGCACCTTTTAAATATCTTATGTATTTTGATCAAGAACATTAAGGCATATACATAGTATTTTTATTATAGAATTGAATAAATGTCAATATATTTTTTCATCAAATTTATTCTAGGGACTTGGCTCCAATAAGGTGTAAAAAAATACATCTCTGATTTCATTTATTAGATAAATTTGAAAAAACTGGTATAATTGAGAGTAAACAGTTGTTTACTTTCAACTATTGATTGAAAATAATTTACAAACATACACTCAAATTCAGGTTATAAAGATAATTTAAATTAAAATTTTGTTTCTGCTTTGAGTTATACATATTTATTTAGTTCTAACTGATGCAAGGACCCCCTTTAAAAAGACATATATAAATATAAATTAATGTGAAGTTTTTAAAAATATCATGAATGCTAAAAAAGTTTAATTTAATTTTTTTTTTTGTAAACTGCATATCAAATAAAGATGAGTGTCACAAACGACACCCTAGACATTCTAGGTAAAACTTCAGATATTTTTTCTCTCAAAAGTTATAATCTATGTACATTTTCTTTTTTCAAAATTAAATACGATGAAACAATATGTTAAGGGTTTAAAGATCACAAATAGAGAGTCATTTAAATGTTTAGCTCTGTAAAAAATGACACCATAGTCTTTATAGTGTTGACATGTTGTTATTACTCTAAGAGCAGAGGTTTACGCTGTTAATAATATGATATATGTGTGACCCGTAAACAAAAAAAAACAAAAAATATTTTCTTCTTTTTTGCATTATTTGATAAATATAATCTATTTATTATATCTTCAATTTCTATCAATAAATCATTCTGATTAGTCCTCTGAAGGTGCTGTAAATTACTCTGAAAGGTCGAAAAACTCGATACCAGGGATTGAGTCTAAAACAATTGTTCGCTGAAATGATAATTTTATATATAATCCAATATCGTATTTTCTTTGTACAACTAAGTATCTGGAACAGTCCGAGACTTTCAGAGCTACAAACTAATATTTTAATACTTCTGATGTAAATGTTTCATTTCAAAGGCTAAGATTATAGCAAAACCCAGAATGATCCAATCTGGACAAAACAGAGTATATGTATTTGTTACTGAAACTTTGTTCACTTTATTTTAACCTTATCAAAAGTTTAAACAACAAGTAAAATTGTATCCCAGTAAAAATACTTAACATTGTAATTTGTGTCGTTATCAAATAGATTCTTTATTTATCATATAGCTTATATTCCTTGGTTATCTTAACCTTTCCGAAAGATTTGAATAGGAACGTAGTTATGAAGTAAAATTAGGATTTTTTTTTGGTTTTCTTCAAGATTACAGTTGTATTGAACAGAGATATATGAGTCCCAATCATGTCATGAGTCTTTTCACTAAGAGTCCGAATCGGGTCTTAAGTTGTAGTTTAATTAGGCTTAAAGATGATTCAAGTTCGATTTGCGAATTAGGGTCCCAAAAACCTGGCATTGTGTATAACTATATTTATAATTTATAATTATTTTTATTTTTATCCTTCTGAGAGGGCTAATCTCTATTATTAAAATTAATGATATTGCTCACCAAAAAAGAAAACAAGTTTACAATTATTTATATACAAAACAAATGAATAAATAAATGTAATAACTTTGGTTAGTTCCCTGTATTTTTGAATATTCTCATCAAAGATGGACTATCCTTTCAGGAGAAGCCTTATTGAAACTGCACATTGTGTGTCACAAAAATAATTTAATACATCATCATTAAGAATTTCGATTTGACTACAAGAAAAAAATTGTAATGAAAAAAATTATGACAAATGTTGAATATTTTCATCGACAATTATAATCATGAGTTTTTTTTTTAATAGAAAAAAATATCCCATATTTGATATCATTTTATAAAAAGATAGTTACAATACACACAAAGAATAAGTAAAAACAATCACAAACTAAATATCCGTAAAATTGCCATTTTTGTGTTTATTCTATGTTTGTAATATAAACACATTGTGCACAGAAAGCAAAAAACAAAATTAGATTAAAAGTTAATATGAATATTGAATTGTTTTAATAATAATATGTTGTATGTTTACATAGAACATAACAGGGTATAGTAATTCGAAATAATCCTTTTGGTTTTGTATTTTCTAGTTCTTATTATAGCATGCATATAATTTGTATTGTTATTATTATTATTAGTAGTAGTATTGAAGTAATGTATGTGATTTTTTAGCTGATGGCTTTCTAATTGAAATAATCTTCATTGTAGTGTACTTTCTTTTTCTTTCTTTCTTTTTTTTTTAAAAAAAAAGGCTCATTTCATTACACATATTTTAAATTGTATTAATATGCATTAAATTATTTGATGAGCTAATAAAACGTGATACTTGTGTCCATCCTTCCAATACATCTACCAGGGCAGCAACGTCTAAGGCAGCTCTGCTTCTCTCTCTCACTCACACTTAGGTGTCGTTTCAGCATTCCTCTAACTAAGGTGTTTTTTAAAATAAAAATATTTGTTAAAACTCTTCACAATTAGGGGAAATCAATTTGTTCTACTAAAGGATTCACTTTTTAAATACTTATTTATATAACTACATCCACTGAAACTAAAATTTATATTCTAGGTATATATCGGGTGTCGATTTTTCCTCTGAGCTTTTGCTAGCTGGAATATAGTTCCTGAACTTTATCCATGTATTCCTTTAGTCCAGTTTTTTCTCTTTGATCTCTGTTATTCGTCCAAACACTGAATTCTCAGATAGGATTAAAATCTGCAATACACGCAAAAATATAAATAATCTTTCTTCTACATGTACTAACGGGCAAATTTGTTGTCTACGTTCCAAATCCTACCTTTTACTTCATTGAATATTTTGTTTTGAATCTCTTAATTCGTCTTCCATTTCAGTAAGTTCCAATAAAATGAAAAAAGTGAACCTTGATCCGTCATCATAATTATACCTGAGCAAGGCATACTGTATGAGAAAACTCCCAGATACTTATGCAGAAGAAATTTTCATTTCAATGGATCTTCTTACGAATTAAAACTTGACGTATTCAATATAGTTAGTATGAAAGTAGCAAATAATAATTCTGCAGTAGGAACAAAATCCGCTATTCACCCTCTTTGATTTCCAGACGAAGCCCCAAATATCAAATTATTCAACAAATCCAAAATATTTTACGTACCAATAGATAACCCCAATTTCAATTTATCCATTTCAAAACTTCGTAATAAAAATGGCGACATTAATCATTAAATATCTTAACTAGACAATTGTCTTTTGAAGCATAATTTCTTCTCATTTCAGGATAGAAGGGAATATTAAAAACCGAACAAGATAATATTAGTTATCTTAAGGGTGATATGCACTATAGTATTAATTATATATAATTATATTAATTATTTATTTTTAAATTCATTCAATTCCTGCGAACCATATAGATCTGAACGGTTTTCTACTATTAGATGAATAGTGGTTATATATAGTTGGGAAGAATTGGCTAAGTATCAACTGATTTTAGGTCTTTATTTCCTGTTTCTTTTTGAAGGAAAGATTGCAAGATGCAAAAAAGATAACTATGTGATGAGGTTGTGAGCAAAGAAAAATGTCAGACTACTCTAACATAGGATTTGAAAACATTTTTTTTTTTTTCAAATATGGCGTTAGGGTTTAGAGACATGTATAACTACACTATTCAATAGTTTGAATCTATTATCAATATAAGGCCTGGTCTACAAATACATACTCATTAAGAATGCGACAATAAGCTTTTTATCATCACTAAGCATCATATTTCAAATGCAAAGTATATATATATATTTATTGTAAGTATATACTTTTTTGTTCAGTGATTTATCGAAAATATATTTTTACCTCCTTCATTTTTCAAAGTTATAAGTGTTGCAAATAAATTTAGACTTGACGTATGATAGATTAATATGAGTATGTTTATTCTTAAATGTACTTCGATATACGAAACTGCTTTGAGCTGAAAAACCACGTCAAAAAGAAAGAAGAAGATATTGTCACCGTTTTAAAATTATTATGCAAAATCTGTCAAAAAGCTGTTTTTTAGTAAAATTTCCTAAGATGAACCTAAGAAGTTACAAGCATTAACAGAATTGTATTGTATCCCCGTATTTAAAGCTCCAAAATAGATGTTAAATACAAATAAATCTTTTGTTTTTAATTAGTTTTGATTTAATTTTGAAATAGGCTGAAAGTCTATAAATATGACAAACCTGGTAATTTATTCATTGCAAAATATCTAAAAAATGATTTTTAGAAGCAATTGGAAAGCTATAAGAAATCGGTAATGTTCACTTCTGATTCGCTGAAGCTCATTAACAAAAGTAACAAGTTTTTATTTGTAAGCTATTTTTGTAATGACATTAACATTATAAGAGCCAAGATTGTTAGTTTGACCATTATGAAATTTGAAAACGAAATAAATTATTACAGATATATTTATATATCTTAATGCGTTTCCTTCTATCAAAATGCTTTTCAATAAAATTGTACAAAAAGCTGCAAATATAAAATCAGACTGTTTGGACCACTATACCTAATAACTAGCCTAAATTTTATTTTTAACAGATAAGATAAAAAACTAGTTTTTCCCATTTTTATTCTTATTTTGTCTAATCAAGAGTATTAGTATTTTTCAATAGTGAACAGGGAGAGGAAAACACGAGGGTTAAAGTATTAAAAGTTATGAAACGGAATGGAGGAGATCAATGTCCAAAATACTTGGGATAAAAGTAACTGAGGAATGAGTGGTAGATGCTTCTATTTTAGAACAGAGGCAGTTCATAAAAGTACTACAGTTCCAGGAATACTCCATTTATTAAGCCTTTAAAAGATATATATTTTGACTAAATAATGATTTAGTTTAAAAATGGGTCAAAATGAGTACCTATGACCAGTTTAGTATGATGAAAATTCCGGCACTTAATATATTGTAGTGTTATAGAGGTAAACAATGAATAAACACACATATAGTTTTGCTTTTGTACTTAACAACTTATAGAAAATTAAGGTACAAAAGACTACTTTGTTCGTAGAATCAATCAAAACAGTAGAAAAAGCACGGATCGTTTGATTGCTTCATTTTTTCAACTATTACAAAATGACACCTTCTTTTAAAATTAGTATTTTACTATTGATGTAAAGAAAGTATATATTTTTATAAATAAGTAGCAAAATATTTGATATACATAAGTATTTATAATGATAACCAACTCAATTTTTCTATATATTTCATAGTATAGTCTATGAAAGCTTACGTACCTAAATATATGTCTATTATCTAAAATATATTTTGTCAATATTTTACTGTCGACTATAATTAGTTGACAATTTTTTATGTTGCAAAAGATGATATTGCTTCTTATTTAATATGGTCATAATACACAAGTATATAAATATCTTAACCTTCTCCAATTTATGAATAAAGTAATATTTCAAAATAAGTGTATCATAGTAATATTCATAAATAATGTTTTGGAATACAAGTATTAACGAGTAAAATTCTTGTTGTTGGTTCCATGAATATAACGCTCTGTTTAAATCTAAAATGTTCAAAGCTGTCAACGCAACGAGCTAATATATAAATGGTGAAATTTATTACTAGAGTTATAATTTAGTTGTAATTTTGCAGATTACAGCAGAACTTGGACGAAAACATGTACGCTCGTAGTTTTATAATACTCGGAATATTTTAAAACAGTGGTATTCAATCTGGGAGGGAAGTGATTTATAATAAGTGTTGTTGCAAGTGTTTTCATTGGCAATGAAGATTGAAATGCCTTCTTCAAATATTTAACATGAAGATGATGAAAAGCCATAGATACGATGCTGGATATAGGGAAGGAGGAGATATGCAGTTTGAGACGTAAGAGGACCCACAATGGTTTGTTTGGATGGTTCCAAAAGAATAATGAAGGTAAGGAAATATTCTATTTACATAAAATTAAAATTATTTAAAGTTAATTATCAAAAAACCCAATGGACTGTCCCTACCCCCCCCCCCCCCCTGTTTTTGATGACCTTGTATAATTAATTTTAAATTTTCTCTAAATACAAATCTTATGCTGAACGATCCTTCAGCGTAATCAAAACTGTAAATATTTATTGAATATTTGATCCAAGAAAAGTTTGAAAAAATAATGATTTGCCCTTTAATATAGTTATAAGTAATGAAGTTACATTATCTTGAGGAATTTTCTTTGCACCATTTACAAAATTTTATAGTTACTTATATAAAATGTAACAGTTACATTTTGACAACTTTTGACCAAAAAAAAAAACTGTATTTAAATTCTAGCTCTACTTATTACTGCCTACATAAGGGTCTTAAAGTCAAAATGGAAATTGTTTGAGTTTTCATTATTCTGTGACGAAAACTTTGAAGGAATTGTGGCATTTAATCATTAGCATGATAATTTAAAAAATATTTTTACAACTTTTTTTGTTTTTGATGTCCTGAAAGTTGGTTGATTGACTTGAAATAGCTTTTATTAAGCTCGTTCTTACTTTTAAATGAAAAATATTTTTTATACTAGTGTAAAATTGGCCACTATCAACTAATTTATTGCTTTTTTTTTCTCTCTCTCTTTTAAGAAGAGGAAAGGCTGAGATAATCAATAATGACTATTACACCGTGAAATAAAACGAAAAATATCTTCCAATTTGTAATTTTATACATTCAAAAGTTAAAATAACAGCCGAAAAGGCCAAAAAGGAAATAAAAACAACAACAACAATAGATTCCAATTCATTGCAATAATACTTGACATTTTTATGACAGAACACAAATAAGTCAATGATTTATAGTCTCAATAAATAATAATAATACTTAAATAAAAATAAAAAAAACAAAAGTTTTTTAAAAAAGTGACAAATATAATAACAAGATCATAACTCATCAAAGACTAAATGGGTAAGAAAAAACTCTATTGATATGAATAATTCATATTGAATATGTAATACAAAACATATTTATATTTATTTTTTTAAATTAATGATAAATCAATGAAAAATATAGGACTCTATATAAACCGTAGAAAAATAATTTGAGAAACATTTGAATATATTTTATTATTAAATAAATGTATCTACCAAATACAAGTATAGAATCCCCACCATAAACTGTTTTATTTTAGTGTCTTCATGTCGATTAAATAAATACAGTGCTTGACACACCCACAAAGGAATAGTGTCAAATGCTTTGGTTGGTGGTTCATGATTGCCATTGTGATAATATGTAATAAGTATGTATTTTCTCTTAATTTACTTATTCAAGTCCCGATGAATATCTAAATTTGTGAGAAAGAAACATAAAAGAAGTTATGCTCTTACTGATAAACAAATTCTTCTCTTTCATTTTGTTGGAGATATTATTTGATCAATTTATTCTGGAACTGATCTCTCCAAACTGGTCATTCGGAAACTGTTCATCGGATACCAACTTTGCCTAAGAGCATTTTTGCAAAGAGTTTAAGATAGTTTTTACGATATGGTTTTGACCGGATCACTAAATGTAAAATGCAAATAATGTCGCGCATACTATTGCTTGATAAAATAAAAATATGCAATAATAAAAGGTTAAATACATTTTGAAAAACAATTTGGCTTCAAGTTTTTACATTTTATGCTGCCATGATGATGAATGATGCCCTCAAAGTAACAAAATATTCCGAATATTGGAACTTTTCTACAACAATATTATCTCTTTTTCTCTCTTTGAGTAGGAACCCTATGGGTTATAGTCGACACGTGCATAATTAGGCATATTTTATAAATTGATACTTGGAAAAAGAAAAAAAGGTCTAGGAATCGACCTAAAAAACTTGCACAATGTTCATGCGTTGGGTAAAAAATTTTTATAACTGATCCATATTATTACCAAAATTTATGATTAGAAAATTATTATTATTTTATATATTAGTATTCCCTATTTTATTAAAGAATATAAATCCCCTACCTCTTTGTTTACATCTTAATTAATAAATATTAAAGCTATAACGAATAAATATTTAATTGAACTACTTAACTTTTTAATGGAGAAAACATGAACTAATTTAGGATCTCTTTCAATAATGCACTCTAGTAATTTATTTATTTTTAAAATGTAAAAAGAAATACTTTTTTTTTACAGTATTTATTTATTTTACCGGGATCCCAGAATTGATTTATCTGAATCACACTAAAATTCAATTTCCCGGGAAATGAAAAATAAATACAAACCATTTTAAGTAGTACAAACTACTTTTTAACACTTACAATACATATAAACATACATATATGTATATTGAGTTATATAATTAATTATCTCTTCTAATGTAACTTACAAGTCTTAAAATACAATTGCATTCACTCTATTTAATGTTTTTTATGTAATATTATTTTAACATACTTCATTAGAATAAAAAAATCAGATGTGTTAAAACAAAAAAACTAATAAAAAATCAATTTATTCTGAATTACGATGATTAAGATAATGAATCATGATTATATCACTATAAATAAAGATTATGAAATGGATTGATTCATCCTTTGCTATTTAAAGCCAAATTTTGTACTTTTGGAGTACATATATCAAATTATTAAGTTATAAAATGGGGTTCAGAATAAAAAAATAAACCTTATTTATTAAATAAAGAGTGCTTTTTGATGTAATAGAGGTAAACTTTGTACCTCAATATTCCTCTTTATTACTTATTACTCAATATTACTTTTTACTAAATAGTAGGGAATAATTTACAACCAAGCACAAGCTTTTTTGAATTAATTCAATCAAAACTTTAATAATTGGGAAAAAAGTAGAAAATCGACAATTGACATCAAAATAAAGTGTTAAATGGATTCAAAAATCTTTCAATTAACATATCTAAATCGTCTATATCTATATTTAACTCTTGAGTAAAAATTAATTTAAAATTCGTTATGATTGTATCAATTTGCATAAGAAAATAGATTTTTTTCTTTTTTTTCCTTCTGCTTTGCAGTGAAACAAACATCAAAGAAGAAAAAAAGTCAGTAATGAATGCTGTGTTTTTTTGAGTGAAAGCAGATCAAAATGATGTTGATAGTGAATGTAATTTATGTTTATTTGGCATTCGAAAATCAAAAAAGTATCTGTTTTTTTTTACTCTTAGTCAAAAATACATAAAAAAATACAAACATATATTTATATTTAAAGAACCGAAAAATATGTATTGAAATAATTTTTTTGTAAAAAGGTATAAAATTTACATGAATATATGGTATATACCAACTTATACAGGTTATTTTCAGACATACCTAAGAAAAAAATTTAAATTAATATTATTATTGAGACATGTTTTTGGTCCAATTTTAAGTAGTTCCTTCTTGTTTGATCAATATTTCATCTAATCCAACGGTTTCAGACTGTGAACAGATACATTATTAACACATGATCTTAATTTTATCAGTTTCGAACTGTAGATCGATAAATTATTCGGTCCCACATCAAAATGAGCGTCAATTATTTACAAATTCCTATGATGCTGTCATCAAAGAAGCAATATTTGTTCATTTTATATCTAATTTGATATCATCTGTTCAAATTGGTTATATGTATACACTTATCCTAGTAAAAGTTTTATATGAAATCAATCAAAACAATTTTTTTGAAAATCAATCCAGACACCAAATTAGATAGAATAAAAAAATTATACCACCCTCGGACCAGTTTTGTATTTCCAGATATTTTCCAGCAGTGCACTAAAAGTACGTTTCAAATATAACTTACCAACTTTTACCTAGCTATATAAACAAAACAAAACAGATCTTTTTTTATTTGTTGTTGTTGTAAATCACTTACAGTTTTACTCTCTCAACAACAATGTAATCAATAAAACATTGATTGTTAGAAAGTGCATAGCTGATAAATCACAAGATAAATTCATACAGTATACTATTTAAGTATATAAGTTTTTCAAGTCGATTAAAAAAAAAAACATAAAATAATTTCATAGAAAAAGGATTTGATTTTTTTCATATCATTTTATAAGACATTTTTGCATTAGGCTTTATCCATTGATACTCAAACTTTTATTGTTTTTTAAAAATATTAATCTAATTATTCAACTTTTTATTAGATTTTTTAAACTAATTTTTTTAATGCTTTTATGCCATTGATTCATAATCAACTAATGTATGTACAAAAAACTTTTATCGTAAAAGAATAAATAAAAAATGTGGTAGAACAACAAAAACTGTTTTATGGAAAAAAATGGAAACTTTTCAACAAATTTAAAAAAAATGACTAGTATAATATGAGAAATAAATATAATATTAAATTTTTTGCAAAAGGCAACCCAATACAAATTGATTTATAACTAATTAAACAACGAAAAAAAAATACTTTGAAGCAAAAATTTGCTAAAATAAATCTACCAATTATGTAAAAATTATTTACAATAAAAGATTAATTCCACTCTTAAGAAAAAGTTTTTGAACAGTATATTAAAAAATTTGACAATTTTCCCCCAATATTGTAGATCAATTGAGTGGCACTCTACCATTTGACGGATCCCATGATTTTGAATAAAAAAGGATATATTTCATAGAGCATTAGAGGCATAAGATAAAAATTAAACTATAAAGAGAAACATCTCTCGAGGGGAGAAGAGAAAATAAGTCTTCTTAGGATCCACATCCATGCTTCTGATTGCGGAAGGGATAGAATGTTACCAGTGACGTGAGATAATGCAATCAACCCCATGAATTCCTCCAATATGGGATTCACAATCCTGAGATCATCTCTCAGGATTCTAACCCAAACCAAGGGATCCTTCAGAGTCTCCCCGACTCTGAGGTGGCTCTAACTCATCATATCGGGAAATCATCAACTATCCAAAGATATGCCATAATTATCCAGAGTTGTTCTTGACTTCAGTCATTATTATGGATTCGGATTTGACTCAGAGTAGCCTATGATATCGAAGTTCCACAAATTTGGGTTGAAACTCGTCTCGGAATAGGACTCAAAATCGTATGATCTCTGTTAACTATTAACTATACTTTTTGTAAGCTTACTGATGAGTATCACCAATTTTCAAACCCGTTGTGATATTGAAATCCTTTCCAAGATTTTCAAAAATGAATAAGATATGAATGCTGTAGTATAAAATTCCATTTGGTAGATTTCATCAATTATACAAACGATCCTGAATTTTTCTATGGGATACCTAACTCATAATTTTTGAAAATTCAAATATATGTTTTTATCCAATGTTAGTAAGAATAATTTTTATGATTGATCTGTGCTACATTTCCCCTAAGTGAATCTGTTTTACAATAAAGGAAACATACCATCTATTAAAGCCTTTATTTTTATTCTTATTTTTTCATATCTTTTTTTAAAAACTACTCCTCTACGGATTATAATGTGATTGACGCTCTATGTATATACTCGATTTCAGACTCAAAACATGTGGATTTGAAAGGATCTCTAATTTACGTATTACTATAACTTTGAATATTAGTATAATTTAAACAAACATATTGCTGTATTTTATATATTATATATTAAGTATTTCACATGCTTAGAGAAATAATTAAAAACTTTTCTTTTATTCTACTTGATTGTTTATTCAATGTGGTGTTTGCTTATAATTAAACATTATGCTTGTACAATTAAAAATATATAAACAGTATAAAAGAAATGACTATCATTAAGTAATGTGTTTTACACTTATTTAATGTTGAGCATTGCAGAAAATAAATTATTATACATTTGTACAGTGTGACGCTTGGTTTTTTAAACTTGGTTAGACCTTTTATTATGTCTATTATGTTTTGTACTTAAAGGCGTCTCTGATTAAAATGAACTATTTGTAAGAAGTAGCTTAAATTAATATAAAATGTGGTACTATACAATTCATTTTACTCAGAGACGACTATAATGTATAAGATACAGCAATATGTTTGTTTAAATTAAGCTAATATTTAAAATTATAGTAATATGTACGTAAATACATGCTGCTTGTAAAAAATGGTTCATAATATGTATCTGTGGTATCTGTGTGTTTGAATTGCCCATAGATGTATGTTTTTTTTCCAACAGCAAGGTTTCTATTTGATAAAATAATACATACAAATTTAAATGATGTATATGTACATATATAAAAGGAAATTTGCGTTTCATAAAAAAACATAAATAAACATTTTAGTTTAAAATTAATTTCCTTTTTGAGACCTCAATACTCTAAAACCATTAAACAAAAAATTAAAACATATAATCAATAAAATACTGACAATACTCTTTAAAATTCGACTTAAAACCACACAAAAAAAACAACGAGGCCTAACAAAAACATCGAAAGATGAAAAATGAAATCAATCCGTTGTATTATTCTTGTATTTCTTGTATTGTTTGATGATTAGTTCAAGCGACTTTGCAAAGACAGGCGAGAGAGATGGAACATATTTGACCACCTCAGCTGCATGATTCCACCCTTGGCTCTGTGACTTGGGGATCTGAACAGTAAATGCTGAGTACCTGGCTGCAGCTCCAATCATGTTCTTCTATCAACTTGTCTTCCGAAATTAGTTTAGCAATATAAGCCTTACAGTTTCTTAATGCAACACTAATCGAACTAATCGAACACGCCTTTTGTGACTGTCCGGCCCTTAATATTGTTAAGGAATATTTACAAATGAACTCTGCGTATGTTTGAGAAATTATTGTAACTTGATTCCATGGGCATCATGGTATCACGATGGTATTAAAATAGTATCAATCAAAATACAATTATTTTTTGATGGGTTTTAAATAAATGGATACAAGACAAATAACTTATGTGATCGTATCAATCTGATTCAACACAATGGATTTAAAGATTCTTTTTATCATTTTTTTTTACTTTTTCTGAAATAATTTATTAAATGTCAATATATTATTTTTCATGTTCTTATTAAACATATCTTTTTCAAAAATAGCTTCATGACATAATATTTCCTTTATTCCATATTTATAATATCTACAAACTCTAATAATTCTATATGAATTTATATTAAGATTTTGAATATGGTTTTGCTGATTTGGTTCGATTTTCAAAAAAAAAAAAAAACTGTATAAAAAAACCACCCATCTATGTTTATTTGAAAGACATACAATGATTTTTTTTTTGGCGTCACTGTTTATATTTAACTCCAAGCGAAGTCCATAGAAATTAATTTTATATAATATATTTATTAATGATAGTAAATACATTTTTTTATTCTGTGACATGATTTTCTATCAAAGTCCAGAATACTTTGTAATCCCTCCATATATTAATAAAAGTTTAATTCTTTGGTGCAATAAGTGCTTTTAGTAACTTTTTTATTCACAGGAATGAAACGAATTTTGAATTTTACATTTGTTGAGAGTCAGCATGAAAAAGTAAATGAACACATAGACATCAGTTACTTACATACATATATCAGCTTTCAAAGAACAGACCAAAGAACAAAATTAGTTTAGTTACTTATCAATGTATTTATTTGACTTTTTTTTTTTTAAAAAAAACAACTATTCTTACGTTATTATCTCTTGTAGAGGAGGATGTACATTTTTTTTTGACATTCCAAATACCTCAATGAAAAAGACAATAAACAAAAACAGCTAAATCCTATATCATTTTCCATAAAAAGTATCATAGATCAACAAAAACTGCATTGAGATATTTCAGACAAATACTGAATATAAAATACTGTGTCTTTTCCCCCCTAACTTAACCCTTTAATACTTTTCTGCAGTCATAAACAACTCCAACTTTTTTCAAAAAAAAACAAAAAAAAACGTGTGTGTCTTGTTCACAGCGTGTTTTTTTTTCATTTTTTTCAATATAAATATGTATTCACTATTATTTATTATTAGTTTGATCTTTTAGCCTTTATTTTGAATACTTTGAGAGTTATTCTCAATTATATTAATTATTTTGGCCCTTTTTGATCAAGGTTTTGTGACAAAAATATAGTGAGTATTGCATAATAATAAATATTTGATATTGAAATTAAAACAGTGAAAGAATAATTTGCACAAAACATTTTAATAAATGTAGAATTTGTTTTTTAATTTGCAAATCATTATTTTTCATGAAATTTAAGGATATGGATACTTATGTACGTACACGCACTGATGTGGATATCTTGTCTTTTTTAATACTCCCTAAACCAGCGTTTCTCAACCTTTTTTCCCTTTCGGAACCCTCAAAATATATCCCATGTCTCACGGAACCCTTGCGCAAAAAATGATTAATACCATACTTTCTCATCTTATATATCCCAAATGTAAACGATTAATTAGTTCTCTTAAGAGCCTGGCTTAGCAATAGGTCACTATAAAAAAAGTCAAAATTCTGGTGACAAAATTTTACCACACTGTAGAAAAAGACTGAAAAGTGTAATAGCTTATATAATCTCATTTTTCTCGCGGAACCCTTAAAGACCGTCTGCGGAACCCTAGGGTTCCGCGGAACCCCGGTTGAGAAACGCTGCCCTAAACTATCGCATAATTTTTTTTTAAATCTATTCAAAATGAATTTGTTAATAGTATGTTAAGGTAATGCCAAGGTAACAAGGAGACCTGAAATTAATTATTAATTTTTTCTCCCTAGCAAAAAGTAAACAAATATTTGTTTCACCTCATTGCTATTTAATATTCATAACGCCTTTGGCAAAACATGACATCATTTAAAAAGCTGTCACTTTTTTTAATAAAATATAAATTTAGTTGTTGGAAACAACTTTTATGCTTGGACAATATAATCACATGCCTATAGTGACAGTAGAATTTATTCAATTGCTTTTTTAGTGAATGAATATTTGAAACATATTTACAAAAATCTTCAAAAGAAATTATATTTTTAAGAGAAAAATCAATAAATAAAGTAATGACCTATTACACAAGTTACACCAGTAAAGTATGTATATATATAAGGCTCCATATAAATATTATATAATTATAGTTATACTTGACACTAACCACGGATTTTTAATCCGTTACTTTGTTTTAAATCAGATTAAATGGTGAAATTTTTAATATACCATGATATTGAATTTTTTTTTTTAAAAGAAAGTAAAATCCATTATAAACTTTGGAGTTTTTATTATATTATTATATTAAAATTGAGTGATTTTTGATTTAAATAAATAATTAAAATCAAATCAAAGTAGTGTCTAAAGTAAGCTCTTTAGAGGCAAATATCTTTTTGAATAAGAAATATAAGCACTTTAAATTAGTTTCTTTTACTATTAATACGAGGACGATCAACATATTTTTCGGGTACATTGATGACTAACCAGTCTTCCCAATCAAAACACTGTGTAAGAGGTATGCGTTCACACCCTAAGTCCATGCTTGAAACAAGACAAAGACAAATTCAAGAATTTAGAGAGCCAAGATGAAGAAAAGACAATGACTTTAAGGGATTAAGATTAAAAGAAGAAGAAAAATGACAACAATACCAAAACAAGAGCATGACATTGAGAAGTTGATATATCGAGACTGATCTAGAGAACCACGTCACTAGTATGTTCAAGATTTTCAATCACCTTGTACATGCCTAGTCTCTAGTTTCTAGTCTCTTGCTATTTGCAATTTCTTTCATATCATATCAAATAAATTAATATTTTATTCATAAAAGACATGGATGAACTGACTTACAAATATTTACATAGATTTAATGCGCCGTTTCCCTTCTCTCTCAGCTTCTATTTTCTATTATACATATAATAGAAATAAATTGTCCAATCATCATTAATTTTATTTAATTGTCCAGATAATGTACATACATACTATATTACATATACATATAAATAAATTAGGTAGATTAAGTTAATGAAAAAAATGAACCTTCATATCTCTCTAGTCCACTAATATATGTATGTAGTTACTATCTTTTTTTTTTACTTTTCCTGACATGGTTTTGCATTAAGGGTAGTAACGATAATAGCAATAAAATATTAGTGATGTTACTGTTTTTGCTTGGCTTTTAGTACCAAATTTTGATACCTTATATGAATCAATTAGGATAGACTTCATATTAATCCAATATTTGCTTTTATAATAGTAGATAAATGTTTTATTTTTTCATATATAGTAAATCAAAATTTAATTTAGGTTGAATGTGAATGCAGTAAAAACATACAAAGAATGTCACCAATTCTAAGAAAATGTTGTTTTGACATCATTGATATAGTAATAAGAATGGGAAAATGTAATAAAAATCAGCTCTGAGGAGTTGCATTTGCAAAAAGTTGAAAAACATAGAATTATCTAAGATTAATGAAAGATGTGACTTTTTTGAGAAAAAAGTTAATATTATGCTAAGAAAAAGAATGCTCATATTACTCATAAACAGGTAATTTGTATAGATAGTTACGAATTATGTCAAATAGACAATACTTGGTTCAATATTATTTTTAGAATTTAAGCTATTCAATGAAAAACTTGTTCATTTAATCTATGTTTTTCAATTTTTTTTATTGGCCCTTTTATTTGTCCATGCTTAATTATAAAAATATAAATTTAACTTATGATTTTTAATCAGCAAATCCTTCTGATTTAAGAGTCTATCTTAGTAATTTAATATTTTGCTTCTATCATATACATGTTGATAAATATTGAATTTACTCCCTTTAAAAAGACATTTGAATAAGTTGTTTTGGTGTACCAAATATGAAAAATATGTTTTTATACACACAAAATATAACTATATGTTATGAATAAGGTATACTTTCCTAAACCAAATGGCCTTCAAAAATGTTTCTTTCCTTTTATTTATAGAGAAAAAGTATTTTTCATTCAATATGAAATATGTTTATTCAAAAGTATTATTATGAAATAAAAAATAATAAATACATCACAATTTTTTTTTCATTCTTTATTTGTAGTTTAAGGCAATACCTTATGTTTGTATGCATAATTCTACAAACACATGGGAATAGTAAATTAAATTTTCATTCTTATTTTTTGAATGTTTCGTAGATAAAAAACATAAATTATTGACAGTCCTATAGAAGATAGGTATGTGAAACCGTCTTAATATTTATAGCAATAGCTGTTTCTTTTGTAGTATGAGTTATGTGTCAAATGAGTCCTTCTTTTTAAATGAGTATGTATCCATATCTAAGCAAAGAAAATATCTCGTCACGTTTTATATTTAATATTTTAATTACACTAACAATTAACATATTCAATTCATAAAAGGAGCTACCAAAATAAATTTTGACTTTTAGACGAATATATATTAGTAAATTTTGAGAGTCCTTTATTTGTATTGAGGATCTAAGCCCAAATCTATAAGAATTTGTTGAGTTGGATACCATTTATTAGAGAAGAAAGAAGAATCAATCCTCCCACCTCTCATTTATTTTTCATATTAAACCAAGCCATCTCAATAAAAATAATTGCTCTAAATCTTATGAACTGGATACTCCAACTGCTATATAATTTTCTTCATTGACATAACAAAGAAGCTCATCTACCAAAGATTTGAGACATTCTAAAAAAGTTATTCAAAGACATTTTAAACCGGATACTTCATTGTTGCATAGAAAAAAAAAATATTTTGTTTTATTTTTGGCCGTTATGCCCATGCTTCGGATGCAGATAGATTTTTTTAACTATTTGCGACACCAGGGTACATTAATCGATAAACTTTTGATCCTGTGTTTATTATTTTTTAATGAAATATTGTTAACTTTTTTTTAGAGAAAAATTAATAGTCGTTTAAGTTTGACTAATCATTATCAAATTGCAATTTATAGGATCGGTGATATACCGATAAGACGCTGATTGATGTACAGTAGAACAGCTTTCAAAATTATGACATGATCTGCTTCTTATTTTGTTCGTATAAAACTTGTTAGTAATCATCAATTTAACTAGTTTTTTTTTAATTGGAAACGTCAGCAATCTGGCAAATAGTTATTTAAACATGTGTTACTTTCTTGGTGTCTAAAAAAACGGTATATTTTCTAATTCATTGTGCATTTTTGTTCCTTTTTCAACCTAAACTCTTAATTAATCTTCATAATCCTATACCTAATCTTTTGGCTTTTTTTTAAAATATTATAAAAGTTATTCTCAACTATCATAGTTTTGACTATTTCTGATCTAGCTTAGATATAAAAGAAATACTGTGTATTGCATTATAATTGACATTACATCTTAAATTAAAAAAAGATAAGAATAAGGGAGGTGTTGATTACAAATTAAAGTTTTCAAGTTAGGATTTTAAGGGAAAGCAACTGGTTGTTAAAGGTGTATTTAAATTAACGGTATCACTAGGATAAATATCATTAGTTGTATGTAACATATCTTATATATATTGTATGATTACATTATAAATTTATAAATATACTTACCTTTATTTTGTATTTATTTGCTGTGGATATTTCAAAAATTATTCATAACATAAATTATTAATATTTCCTGCTGGTAGTATGATATCTTTGTGGTTAAATCATTAATTTTTTATATAAAATCAAATTCAATTAAAGAGAAAGTAATAAATACGAAGTAAAATTTTTTTTGAAGACTTTTCAATCAAACTAAATATTTTTCTATCGTACTTACATAAAAAAATGAAAAAACTATCCAAAAACATTTTATGTGGCTAGAAATTTGTATGAAAAGAACAATTGTACTTGAAAGGTTTATTATAATTTTAAATTTAATTTGTATCGAGACCTTGTTTAAAAAAAACAGTTACATTATAGGAAAAAAATACCTGCATTAAAAAAGTTTTTACTAATTTTTGTTTATCATTATATTATACTGATCAGTATTTTTATCTTATCTTAGCTTCATTTCAATTTTACTGCAAAATTGTAATTTTTAACTATTAAGTTATTTAAAAGTAATTATATTTTTTTTATCTGCAACTTATTTATTTTGTCAATTGGCTACACGTATTTTTTGAGTTTCCAAAATATGTATATTTATTACAACCTTTAAACAAATATTGAGAATTCAGAGCAGAATTCGGATGTCGACTGTTTTGATATGTTTCCAATAGCTACATAATTCTTCTCAAACTCTGGGACGTTAGTCAGTCATAGATGGTCCAAATGACAAATACTTTCTCATCAAGATAAATATCTGGGATTACTTTCTTCCTTTTGCTTATAAGTCACATCTTTTATCTTCAAATTCAGGAGACTGATCGAGCGTTCTTAAATGCGGTTCTGTTCATATCCATGATGATGAAGTAAAAGGATTACTTTGTGCAGAGACACTCTTTATAAAGTACCTATGATTACTCATCAATGAACACTATTCTTTTCATTTGAAATCTATGGCCATGCAATTCCACTCTTTCTTCAGAGTTGCCGAGAAATTAAATTGGAGCTGAATGTTTTTGAATTTTATTACTTTCAGCTGATTCTACAATCCTTTTGCGCGCTACTATTTCAGTCTATTCTACTTATTTTTTAATATCTATGTATACCGTGAGTATTTGATTTCTAGCGAGTTTATGATCGAAATCTCATGAAATTTACAAATTTAGATGGACGATTTCTTTTAAGTTAAGTGTTCTAATCGAGCGCTTGACATTTTATTCGAAAGCTGTGAGTCTCAGCTCTTTAATGCATTTTTTAATCATCCATGTCATGTAATATTCAACAAATTATTTAAGTGCAAACTTTTTGGCCCCCTTAGGCCAAAACAGAGACTGGAAAGTGAATTTCTATTAAAAACACAAGACCTTATTTATAACTGTAAACGGTTTAACTTTTACATTTCCCATTCTTTATTATACTAGAGATTGCAATAAACGATTTTTTATGTTTCTTTGGAAACACTCAAAGATGTTTCTTACTATGGTATAACAAAAGAAAGTGTAACAAATGGTCCAAACAGTAAGGAGATCTTATTTCTATGCCCCAAAACAACTCATTATTATTATTTAAGCGCAAATATTGTTTAAACGCACATTAATACTTTTTGTGATTTAATTTTTCAGCAAATGAGAAGATAATAAAAAATGAAGGGAGGACCCCCCGGGGGGAGGGTAATGCTTTTTCACTTTGAGAAATTCATAAAAACAAAAACAAAAAAACTGTATTGATAACAAGGATTCTGTGTTTTATTTATCTTTTCAACATCTGCAAAAAAAAAAAGCTCATAAATTAGCTGAAATAAATCATTTAGTACTTTATATATATTTCATATTTAGGTTATCCCTTTGCCAAAAAATATAAATATATATATTATTTTTTGATTGGTGAAATATGCAAATTCTTTCCTCTTTTTTTTTAAAGGGATCTAACCAAAATACAGAATTTATATATATATACGTTATATACCCATTCATTATTTCCCACCTACATTAGGTCACTGAACTTTATTGTATTAAGAAGACAAGGGCCTTTATTTCAAGAAGAAATGCATGCATAATCTAAATCCTGAATCCTTTGTGGCAAAGAAAATAAATACATATATATATATATGTACCTACAACTTCCTTAATGTTTCTTTCATTATTTCTTGGTGAACAGTAAGATAAAAAGCTTTTGTTTAAGGTCAAGCATTTTTTTTTCTTGTCTGGAAATTACTATATATGTATTTATGAATATACAAATTGAGTAGAAGTTGTAACTTGTTGGAGAGAGACGGACTAGCTTGCGTCTGGTTTGCTTGTCACACTTCAGTTTTCCAGCAAGTTTCTACGAGTTGTCCTTTAGCAGTATTGTGGAATAATCACCTATTAGTCTTACGATTAACTACGGCTTTTTGAGGGAATTGAAGACACCCAATTCTATGCTATGATACATTTTCTGAATTTTAAACTAATTTTTTTCATGTCTACTTATTTTCTTCTGAAACTCAAGTATTAGTTTACATTCTTCAACCCTTTTCAATATAAATATTTGTGGTTCATTTAAGAATTGAATATTGTTAATCGGATAAATATTCAGTAAGATGTTAGTGCTTGAAGTCAAAGAATTGCTTAGGGGCAAGTCGATGTACGCTTGATAAGACAATTTAAACAATAAAAGAAAAACCTCAACTATTTATAATAGGTTACTCTTGCGAGTACTGAGTAAATTATGGAAAATGTTCTTTTGGAAATGATTGATTTTGGATTAATTGTCAAGAGTGAATATATTCTTAATTAAATTAAATTTGGTTTCAATTAGACAATAAGCACTATCATTTTCTATTATTATTGATCCATAGCCACTATTGATCAACCTACCTCCAATTGACGGGTCAATTTTGGTCAGAGAAATTGATATTACACCTAAAATGCAATTAACTATACTATGAATTTGTTGCCGAAAGTTACATTTTGGTTTGAACTTTACAATTAAAAAAAAATTATGTAAAATTTACTAAATTTGGAGTACGCTTGTGCCCCTCTCTTCACTACAATACAAAAAACTTGTATAAGTTGAAAATCGTATTTACCATAGTTTGTCTATTTTAATTATAGCACGAACCGTTTTAGATTGACAGCTACAGATTGAAGCTATTAATATTCATTTTGATGTATTAACAACACTTGACAATAATATATTTAGAAGTGAAAGAACTGTGAATGATCCTTAAAATATTCAATATGTCAATGAATATTTATATTTAGATAATTTGTATTTGTAATATTAGTAATAATAAAATCAAAAGTACCTCTTATTACTAATATTGAATGTCCCATAGAATTTACATCATTCTTGTTACAATTATACTTTATATTCTATATTGAAAATGTTTCATTTCATTATTTGGTTGTAATTTCTACAATCTTCTTGTACAATTTACAACTTGTACACAACTTAAATAGCTATTTACTCACTAGAGTAATGTGTAAGACTACTCTTCATTGTCTATACATATACTTCATTATTATGAATAAACAAAGGATCGAAATTTTTTGTCTAACTGGCATTGTGCATTTAAGCTTTGTTTGTTTAACATACATGAACATATCTTATTACATATTTGAGTAATTACTATTTCTATATTGATCTTGGAGATTTATGAGATGTTTAAAAGGATAAATTGTTGGACTCTTAATTAGTAATGAACATCTTAAATTACATGTTTGATGCTGATAAAAAAAGTGCTTATGAAAACCTACTTAAATATATAAAAGATATCGAAATGAAAATATTTCTCTCATATTTGTTATAAATGAACAATAGTTTATAAACTATGAAATTAAGAAATACTTACAACCCTTGTCATTTGGAAGAACCTTGATTGGTAAAAAATAATCATTACTCAATTTATCATATGGAATACGTATAAGGACAAAACCCTCCATGAACTAAATCTTCCTCTTCCCTCATAATTTGAAATGCCAAAGAGTTTTGTTTCATTTACTCTTGAGCCATCGTCATGAAAAAACCCACATGAAAGTAATTATTTTCAGAACCTATTAGGACAATGACCTCATCTGCATATTACGTCTGTCACTATTTTCGTTGATTACTGAGTCGTCATCAGCATTGTCTGTATGCATAATATACATAAAGTACAAATTATTATCTATGTATGTAGACAAGGCGCATTGTGCTATCTAATTGGATTCAAAAGGAAGGAAGAAAAAAAACTAATTAACAATGTCTGAAAGCATAGAGGATCCATAAGTTTGTTATAGCCTTTGTTACCAGAGATAATTAATTAATTAGTTTACATATTATGTACATATATGTGATATAATAAGATATTCATTTATAAAATTGAAAAGCAGGTTCTATTCTGTTGGTACATGTACAATCTCCATGCATAAATGGTTCAACTTTTAGAAATATCGAAAGAACATATTGTCGAAAAGTATAAAATGAATGAATAAATATGTCTACAATTTATATTTGATTACAATTCATGGAGCATTATCTTTAGTCAAACACAACTATCTATTAAAAACATAATAATTAACCCTCATTACTATCCAATTAAATCTATGCCTTATAAATCATTTATTCTATTATGGACAGCAAATCATCTGATTAAAACAATATAAAACAATCTACAGCATAAATCAAGTAAATGAGAAATTCCCCATTTGTATTTTACTACAAAAATATTAATTTCATAATATTTTATTAACATACATATATTACGATCAATTATGAGATATTTAATCAAATTTGAATGATGTTTTGAGATACTCAGAAATTTCAAGTACAGTCTACATCCTTAATTTGAATTTTAATACTTTATTTGGCTCTGAACTGGCCTTTTTAAATAGAATCAATCTTGTTTTCCCTAGAATCTAGAATGATTTGCAACATATAAGCTCAATTTATGACGTCACTAGTGATTAATCAGCATTTTTATCATGAAATAATCGACTACTTAACAGTTACGATTCCTGAATGTCGCTTACACATTTAGTTTTCAAAGATAAGTATAACATTTTACTCCTACGCCATAAATCATTAAAAAAAAATTATGTAGTATTTTTGGTAGAATGTCCAAAATTTATCAAAATTCAGAATAGATTGATCTCCATGTGTGAGCATGAAATAGTCCAAATCTCATAAATATTTTTGGACTTAGAGCATTTTTTTATAACTCATCAAATTTTCTAAGGCTAAACGTATTTTTTATTTTATATATTTTATTTTAAAGAGCTCATATCTCATGAATAGCTGATTTTAGGTAACTAACACTTTGCATGCCCCTTTTAATTAGTTCTCATAAATATGAATTTTTGGTAACAAAACAATCATTAAGATGATGTTAATTTGCTTATTGAGAAATTGACCTGGAATGACCTCATTTATTTGGGAGTGAAGAGGTACTTTACAATTTCTGCAGAGATTTAATATTTTATTTTTTCACAAAAGATGAAGGACCAAATAAATAAATTTACATTATCTTTATTTATAATGTACATATGTAACATTTTTTTAACATGAATATAAAGCTACATCTAAAAAAAAAAATACATAAGTAGTAAATAAAATTTTCCCTATAATTTTTGCCATAAAAATAGGCCATTTCCTCTACAAATTCTTTATTTTTTTATTGTCTCTATAATTGCAATAAAGGAATGCCAAAATAATGGTGGATCATCTGCTGATGTAAATTGTTCATTGAGTCAAACTTTTTTTCTCTCTAGCAGACCTTAAGAAACACATTTTGTCTGCTGTAAACGAATATCTAATAATTTATTATTCATTTTGCAAGAAAAAAAAAAATCCTAATTGCCAACAAATTATAATCAATTTAATTTTTAAATAATTTAAATAATACATTATTTAACATAATCATAGACAAAATGCATTTTAAATAAGAAATAAAAAGATATAAAATTGAATAAAAATAAAGTACATATGCAAATATTTAATTTAGAACGATTAGGTACAATCAATATTTAAATTACTACAGACGACATTAAGGTGGTCTTCTCTTATTTACATATTGAATTTACTATTGGGTTTTTGTTTTGTTTTGTTTTTTAATATCTACATACTACCTGTGTGAATTAACAATAGGTCACAAGTCAAAGTATATATAGTATGTATCATGGTTAGGGAGTTATGTACATAGGTTGCTAAAATATATTTCCCTATAATGTTTGAATCATACCTACTACGTACATTTATGATATACGTATGTATAAAAAAGCAATTTAAAATGCACCTTTGATTTCTGCATTTTAAATTTATATTTAACCCAAATATCTTATCTATTTGAAGATGAGATGAGAAAATATATATCACATCAGTCTATGTACATATATAAGTTTATTTATATAAATTTAAATATATATATATAACTTTATTGAATAAATGATTGTCGTTTTATATATATATATATATATATATATTTAATATTATTTTTGCACATCAATCGATTTATTTAGTAGGTGCTAATATGTTTTTTTTTTCATGTTAGTAGGCTGTAAATTCAATGCAAGGTACATATATGTACATACAAGATGAATAAAAACTTAAGACTTGACAGATTTAAAGATCTTTTTTTTTTCTACACAAACTTTCTTCACTAAAAAACAAAATAAAAAAAAACAGCAACTTAGTAAAAACGAAGGCATTCTCTTAAACATGCATATTTATTAATAAAAACTATTCTGTTGTACACGAGTTTTTGTTCAAAAGAAATGGAGTAAGTTATGTTGTTGGTATGTAAATATATATGTATAATTTTTTGTACAAGTTTCTCACCTTAATTCAGTCTACAAATTTTATTAGATGCATAGGAAAGTAAATTTAATGATTTGCTTTTCCTTCTAATCTATAACAAATTAAAAAAAAAAATATATTTTTTCTTCAATATTTTTGTTCACAATGGTTTCCCAAACAATGGATTGAATCATTAAAAATGAACTATTTAATGGATATATGTATGTAATTAAAAAAGAGATATAAAAACCTTGTTTTTAAAATGTACATGATCTAATTTTCTCATGAAAAGACGACACCTGCTCACTTGTGAATGTATATGTGTTGTAAAAAGTTCTATGTAGACAAAAAGCGGCTATTCATACTACCCTTAAGGGAGAATGCTTAAGTACATATCTGTATATAGTAAAAAACAATTATCTCAAACTTAAGTAAATCACTTCATTTTTTGGTTTTTTTTACTGTTATCTATATTTTTTATTGCTTTCAAGTGCTAATTTTAAATTTGAGGGATTTATTGCTTAAAAAATTAATAATACAAAATTTGTTGAATAATTCAAGTTATTCGAACTCTACTTCATTTTAATAAAAAAAATGAATATTGAGTCAAACAAAGAAGAAGCTTTATGCTGTTAGGTATAAATTTGATTTTGAGACTAATTGTAGAACTAAGTTCAGTGAACCAAATATATACATATAGTTATTTCTATTATACTATGAGGGACATCAAACTTGATAATAATTAATAAAAAATATATATTTAACTATTAATTTGCGTGAATGACTATTTTAAAGCCTCCATCTGCATCCAATGTTAATACTATCTTTCAAATATTTTATATTTTTAAAATGACTTTATTTCATATTAATACTTACTTAAGTAAGTACCATATATGAGCAGTTTATTCAATATACAAGAAATTATTAAATTATTTAAATTTTATTCTGAAATTTTTGTATTTTATTCTTGTCGAATATACAAATAAAGTATGATTATAATATTTTTGGAACTCACCTATACAAATTAAACTTCCAAAATTACCAACAGTTGAAGCATTCTCTTCAAAATGAAAAAACATCCAAGCCTTTAAAAAAAAATTGTTATTATATCGATATGCTAATATTTGGGATTTGAGGAAATTATTTAATACCGGAAGCACACAAGTTTTCAGACTTATTGATCAACATTTCCGTACTTTGTCAAACATTTGTTACTACTGTAAACCAAATACTAAGTAATTGGATTAATAGTACAACCTCAAAATGTTCAAAAGAAAGGTTCTTAAAACACGTGCAAATTTTCTTGATATGAGCTCCCAATTTTTTGTTTTTGTTTTTTTGTCAAGCCTCAAATGGTTCTGCAAATTAAAATTCCAAAAGATATCCAACTCTCACATTGATTTACATTAATTATTGAACAACAAAACAATGGACCTTGCAAAACAAGGCCACTAATCACACTGAAGAATAGTACGCTCTCGTAGCATTATCATAAGATTCAAGGCCGTAGTTTTTATCTACGGTTGACATACTGAATGATTTTTTTAACTTGTACGTATTATATATATATATATATATATATATATATATATATATATATATATATATATATATATATATATATAATAATAATAATAAATAACGTTTTTTGATAAATCTAAAGGAATCATTTTACTGTCTGGCTATTTTGAATGATACCCCAATATCTAGTCGAGATAGAAATCTAATAAAGTACGTAAAAAAATCTCTTTCAGTATTTATTTAATTTGATTACAACTTTACATTTTATAGACCAATACAAAAATATAATTTGTTGGTTCTTTTGTGAGGTTCATTCAAGTCCAAATTGTCAAAGCTTCATAGAGTATAATATATTGTAGATACATTTTGTGACATTTAATTGTGATTGAAGTTCCTATATTTACACAAAATTATTGAGTTGTAAAAAAGTAGTTTAAATTTACTTATACATAGAGCATAGGAGTTTCAAAAGCCATGACGAAAATTTGTAGTCCCTTTGAATAATATATATGTATTCACCTATTTATATTTCATCTAAAGGAAAATAAGTATCAAAATATTTTTTATATAATGTATGAAAGCATCTTTATTGATATTCATTCAATCCCTTAAACTTTTCCATTAGTGGTTAAAGTTTTTCATTAATCTTTTAATGAAATAAGTACAAAAAAGAACACCTCTTAAATTTCTATTCAATATCTTTTCTAAGAAAACTGTTCCTTAACCTTGGAAGTTTTCATAATCTTTCAATCACTTTATTTATTTATTTTTTTAAATACTAATATTATGCATTTGAAAGAAAAAAAAAAACTCTTTTCAAACAAAGAAAAAATGGCTTTATAAAATTTCACTTTTCAGCATTTTTGATTTTTTATATAATCATATTAATATATATTAAATTTATGAAATGATATCTGTTATGTCATGATATGTCTTATTCTTTAATTTAATGTATTTAGTAAAATATATTTTTTGGACTTTATCATTATCATATTTGCAGACTCGAGTGTGAAAAGCTACAACATGATGGTGTAAGTAAACAATCGTCAAATTATTATAAACTTCAGTGTTTTTCCATCATTAATAAAAGTAGATCCAATAGGGATCTTCTCATGGCTTGAACAAGAGTCTCTCTAAAGTTTCATTAAACTGTAACTTTAGACTTAACTGGGACTAAAAATTGAAAGATTTAAAATTGAATGAGGCTTAAGACTCACAAACATCCTTCATTTCAAATTGTTATTATTAAAGCAACATTTAACTATTTATGAAATTTAATTTTGAATCTTAATGATGATTTAATGAGAGATGCACTTAAACTGGACTTAAACAAGTCTAGGTTTCGAATCGCACTCATAAAAAGTCTTATAAATTGCAAGAAACAGAATTGGGCTCAAAGTGAAGAGCTGTAGACTCGACTTGGATTATATAAGTATCTAAAAGGCTCGTATCTTGACTGAGACACATAAAAATGATCTTTCATTACAAATTAAAGTACGATTTAGTTTTATTTATTATGCCGAAAGTGTGACGTAATGTTTGAGTGGAGTTCTATGTAGGCTTTGATTTTTTTTATATAGTAGTATTTGTATATCAGACATGTTTTTTTTAAAATTGTAATGTCTTTCCTAGGACAGGTCTATTCTATACCTTTAAAGTTACTAAATCAAAAAAGAAATAAACAAAAAAATATCTTTCATTGTACAAAAAAAATTAAATTCTTTTATGTACTTATGATCTAAATATATTAGAAGATGAATTATATTTAATAGTTCAGGAATTTAATTAGTTAATTCGTTAAAACTAAATTGCTACATGATATATTACATCAAACATTAAAAAATTGTTCCCCCCTCTATCGGGGTAGGGGAACAAATCTAGACAAATGTAACTCTATACAAAAAAAATTATTGACTCTACTGACACAGATAAACCTTTGAAGTTTTGATACCATAAATTCAATTTGGAGTAGGCTATCAAGTTAAGAAAGACACTGAAAAGGGGAGAGGGGCAATAGAGGACCACAAGTTTTTTCAATTTTAAGAACTTGGTAAAGTTTTTATTTAAGAAAACTTATATAAGTTATTTATGCGTGTGTGGAGAGGGCAAAACTTACCAGGGGGAGAGTCAATTTTTTTTTAACTTTAATATTTTTTTTTGTAAGAATAAGGTAGGGCATAGATATGTGTGGGGAAATAGTCAAAAATTGTATTATTTTATTAATTTTTTGTAAAGTGTTCAAAATGGTTCGAAAATATTTTGACTGCTTCTTAATTTCAATTATTTAACAAATTCATTTCAATAAGGATATTTTGCAAATATCCCTTTTGATCATCATAATATTTTTATTTCATGTATCCCTTGGAGAAGAAGAAGCTCTGTAAATAAATACATTACATTGAAAGCAATGTATGTACTTTATATATTCTACAAAATAAAAACAACAACAAAAAACATGACTTTTATGACATCAAAATTGAATAAACAAAGAAAAAAGACATACTCTTGGCATTTCTCTAAATGTATGTAACATTCCATATTCATATGTTTGTCGTTTTATATTCATCATAATCATTCTGCTGTTTTATCATCATAATATCTACATTCATAATGAAGAAAAAACATTGTTATGTACACAATACAAAAAAAAAAAAAAATGCCAAAGGAAGAAGAAGAAGAAGAGGCAAGAAGAAAACGATGAGAGAGTCTTTCAAAGTTATTTTCATCTTATGTATGTATGTAATATATTATTTCTATTATGAATAAATTGTAAAAATAATTTCATATAAATTATTCTTGAATATTGCAACTTTTTAGAAAAGAATAAAATAACAACAACGACAAAGAATAAATTAAATTAAATATTTAAATTGACGACTTTAATATTTATTTATGTATAAGTAAAATATTAATGAATATGATTCAAGTGCATTGTGCTGATGAATTGACTTCATAATACATATACATATTCTGTATATGTAATTGGTTCAATCTATTAAGTTCTTATACTTAATAAACATACATACATTCAAAGGGAAAGAAGTTGTGCGTGTTTTATTTTTCCTTAGTAGCACCCTGTATTTTATATAGCTATATAGGTCCTATTTGGAGTGTTCTCATAATAGGGGAAAAAATAAAAAAAATTGAGGCAAGATGTGTCTAAGAAGGAGCCATTGACTACACCTGACAAAGGGACATGATTTTTAAGGGGTTCTTAATTAATGACGTCACATATGTTCCTGAATAAGATTTTATTTTTTCAATTTAAATATTCTGAACAGTTTTGGCAGTTGGTTCTGTGAAGATGCAAGAATGTTTGAAATCCAAAAAATTTGAGACTGTAAGTGTTACGAAAAAGTATATTTTTCTTTCCAAGTAGGAAAATTGGTTGATTGTCATGAAATGAAAAATTATATCGTAGCAAAGTCTGGATTTGAACAGGGTATTACAATTAGTTCTTTTCCTGTCTGAATTTATGGCACAGACATTATGCCAAATTATGTCAAACTGTTAATGGAAACTCCTTTGACTTCTCTACTTATGTGTATTTCTCTTTCCCATTTGGACATCCTAAAGAGTGGACGTCTTAAGATATGGTTAAGAATCCTTAATTAAGAAGAAATCGTCCATCTAAATGTGTAAATTTTCATTCAATTTTGAATAAAAATCTACTTAAAAGAAATTCAAGTAGCACGGTAGAGCTACTAAAGTAGTAGTACACAGAAGGACTATAAAACCAGCTGAAATCCTTGTGCAAGTACATTGCAATTGTTTTTTAGTAGCTTTGATTTCTATCGAATATTTGCTTGAAATTGTATGAAAATTTACTCATTTAGATGGACAATTTCTTCTTGATTATGGATTTTTATCGGGAGCTTGACTTCTCATTTGAAGGCTGTGGGTCTCAGCTCTTTAATCCATTTCATGTAATATTCAAAAAATTATTTAAGTACAAATGTTTTGGTCGACTTTTGGGCCTACTCTCGCCCCCTACGCCAAAACAAAGTTAAAACAAAGATTGGACATGTAATTTGTATTAAATACACTAGCGGGTCATTATTTTTTAATGCACAAGATGAGTATTCTTCTAGGCTTAAATTGAAGTTGAAGTTGGAGAATGGGCCAAATTAGCTCAAAAAGTAGGGTCTGATTTCTTGAAAACCGTTGTACTCTCGTGAAAAAAATTATAGATGTAAAATCAGTGTGTAAAACTGAATAACTTTTAATATACTTACATCCCTAAAGATTTTTGACTGTCAACCAGTGTATTTAGTTATTTCAACTTGAATATAGTAATAACTCGAAAAGTCCGTGCATCTACCAAATTGTTTGAGTACGTTAGTGATGAAGCCTCGTATATAAATTGTGAAACAAATTACTAAAAATGTTCTGATTTGAAGAATCATAGTTACACCTATAGCAAAACCAAGGCTATCTGAACTCGAATAGAACAGTTATATATATCATTCCACCTTTTCCATGCTTAATTTATATTGAAGACATTAGATTGTAGATTTACTGTTGCTTATTTATGTATTCACCAATAGTAATACAATGCTCGTTACTCAACCAAGGCCTATTCGAGTTTAACAAATCTACATTGAGGACACTAATAAGGAGAAAGAGTAGTAAACAAACCGATTGCTCATTAAAAAAATGTATATTTTTTTTGTTATTGGATTGATTCCGTGTTTAATCTCCGAAGGAAACACCCCCCTTGACTTATCAATGCTTTTTTTTGTCCATGAGTCCAGTCTCATCGAATCACTCTACCAAATTGGTATCAAATTTTAACATGTACAACTCATTTCTTGATTTTATTTTAATACTTTTTCAATACAAAATTTATAAACATGATGATTACCCTGTACTATATGAGATGATAAAAAAAGAATACTAAAACATTCAAATTATCAAAATTATGACTTGAATAAGTGTACATAAGTAGGTACATACCTATTCCCATAGAAAAATAATGAGCTTGATTTCTCTATATGTCATTTTTGATTCTATCTACATATACCCATAAATATTTAAAATTTGCGACTAGTAAAGTAAATGATGAAAAATAAGACAGAGACAAAAAAGATAGAGAGAGAAGAGGGGTATAAAGATGAAAACTATATTAAAAAACTATAAAATAGAATTATTTATCTTTATGGTCGAACATTTTGGCAAATAAACTCGAAGCAATCATAAAAAAATGAGAAAGAATAAAAGCTATTAAATGACTTGGAATTAGTCCTTACTAACTTTATAGATATGACTTGTATGTCTTTAACCGACTGCCCATCTACATCTTGTTAACTCATATGCATACATATACGTACATATATATATATATATATATACATATTTATATGCAGTATACAACATTCTTATATTTTTTAGTAAGTCATTAAAACAAGTTATTAGAGTATTTAAAAAATACATGGAAATATGACGTCTATGACCTTAGAAAAAACTATTTTTTTTTCTTTTTTTTCTCTTTTGCAAAATGGCAAAAAAATATGGAAAAATCTTTCTAGAGGTATTCCCAAGTGTCTAACGCTATGACTTTCATATTTGAAGGGGGTGTTGTTATTTGTCAAAACTTTGACAATGTTGCAATAAAATAAAATAAGAAACGGTTATTATCCAATATTTTATTGACAGGCATTTATGAATTTATATTTGTACTTTTCATTTCGTTTTGAAGGTCAAAAAGTATTAGCACATATCAACAAACAAATTAAAAATATTTTTTACTTCGTATAAAATTAACGTTAATATCGAATTTTGCAAATAAATATGAGTAACTTTTAATTATACTACCCTTCATTAATTGCAAAAATATCTGCATAGAAAAATATCCAAATACACATTTAAAAATAATTTTTGATGCATTTTTGTCGCTTGTTTTAAATTGCCCTCCTTTAATATCCACAATAATTATCTCAATCTTTAATTTTAAATATATTTTGGGCAAATTCTCAAAGTGGAGCCTTATGCTGAACAAAATATAATATATAATAATAATTCATAAGTAGGAAAGACTTACACTACAAACTCCCAAAGAAAGAAACAAGTGTGTTTTAGTTGAACCTCAAGCTGGTTCATACAAAGTTGTTGCCATGTCGGTAATTAAAATATCCTGATAAGTGAACTACTGAGAATATTTGAGGCCACTACGATGCTTATACCCTTAGCTCCAATGAACATAATCAAAAAGGTATTTCTTTAAAATTGCAAAATGTGATTTATAATATTTAATTCAAACCACATCCTAGACTCTTATTCCTAATAGTCATTCATTTTTTAATTGTGCACCCCTCCCTTTAGAATTTGGAGTGCCCCTTTACGGATATTGGTCTGGTTAAAGGACTGATCCTGCTCTAGTTCATCTACAAACATGAGTTTTTTACTTTTAGAAAAAACTGAAATAGGAATAAAAATTTTACATTAAACTTGATAAAGAAAAAATGACTTATCTTATAGCTCAGTGATTAAATATCTAAAAAAAAGTAAACGTGCCTTTGAGCGGATGGTCATTTAGTTCACATATTTGAAACTGTAAAAAAAAACACATCGTAATGTTTTATATACACGTTTCTCCTAGGTCTGGGTTATTTTTTGTTGTTGTTAACACAGTAACTGCCACAGTCGCTGTTTTGATGATTTTTAATATTTACTGGCTCTTATAATAAATTCAATGTAATTGTAGATATATTACATTTTCAATTATTTTATATTTTACTTTAAGTTATGATATAATAAAAAAACACAAACCATAAGATGGCTGTGATAAATTTATCTAGAGCTACCAGGGCCCATAATTTGAAAGGATTATTTAATTCATATGTCATAATTAGGCCTATTATTATAATACATGAGATTGATACGATTTCAATGCAAAAAATAATTTCTTACTTGTTACAATGCAATTAGTGCTTTATGACTTAATACACTCATCACAATTAATTTGAAGAGAACAAAGGGAAATATAACTATGAAGCAGTTATTTGATCAAAACAAATGCTTAGATAAAATATCTTATTGAAAATGATATCAAACTATGGAAGTAATAAAATAAAAATATCCATGGGAAAATTAATAACCATTGAAGCATTAAAATGAAATCAATAAAGAACATCTGTATGTATTAAATTGTAGGTATTAGAACAAAATCACACAAACTCCTAATGAAAAACTCTAAGGATGACAAAATGGCAATGAACAAAACAAAAAGACACGATGTAAGGAATTAACTTTACCTATTTACTCAACATATTTTATAATTCATAATTATTTCATCAAAAAATTCCAATCAAATTAAGTTTCTCAGTTGTTTTTTTCTTCTACGTGTTATATTTTCCTGGGGGTTGTTTTGTCTTTAGGGGGTTATTTCTAGTGTTTTTTTGTCCCAGAACCAAATTATAAGTTATTTTTTCCCTTAATAAAGCGTCTATGGATGCTTTACTAAGGAAAAAAATACTGGTGCCTAGTTCCAGTTTTAAGGAACCTAATGCAATGTAATTCACTAGAATGTTTTATTCTTGTACATTTTTACAGGGATTTAACTGCATATTTGAAAAACTTATTGGAATTAGTGAGTATTTTGTCATATGACAACCTAATAATTTAAGTTCACTCATCCTCAGTATATTATAATTTTTTATTTATTCAAAGTATGTAATTTGTTTAATTAAAAAAAATACCTACATAAGGAATTTCTAATCATTTTCATTCAATTAAACCTTGCAAATTACATAGGTACATACATACATTTATAAATATTTCATTTTCAAAAAAGGGCATACTAACATAAGCAGATACTTTTTAACTAATAGACATTGTGGAAATTATAATATATATATGTACATATCCCCCCTGCTAAGAGGGAAAATTTTCAAAGTATTATTTTCAAAATTATACTCCTTTAAATTATAGGCTTAATATATACATATATATATTAGACAGTCTAAATGCATTTAATTTAAAGTAAAATCTTTTTCTTTTCTTTTTTGAAAAAAAAGGATAAAAAAAGAAAGTATGGACAAAATATTACCCATGTAAGAAAGACTCCTGTTCAATTTCTTTTTAAGACTTATAATTAAAGAAGTTTTCATAAAATGTCTAGCTTTAGTTTTATTTTAAGTAAGTTTCTATTAAAATTTGTCTTTATGCAATTATAATTGGATATTTTAAATATATAAGCCACTTTTTTTTCATGTATGGTTTGAAAAATGTAATTTTTATGTTTAAAAACTTTTTTTGAACTATTTAGGCCATTGAAAACTTTCTTAGTGTCTTAGCATTATTCATATTTTTTTGCCACAATTAATATAATATTGACGACATTATCGCAAAATCAACTTCAAAACATAATCCATGATTTTACTTCACATTAAAAATGTATCAAAATCAAAGATCTAATATTTTATTTTTTCCAGTTCCCTTTCCAGAAAAAGTTACCGATTTCAGCATCTGTTTTTATATTTTCGCCATGAATAACCAATCCTGCATTGTGTAAGGAGCAGTAATTCCACTTTATTGGTAGATGAGTTTAGAACTGACAATATATCCTGAGATCAGAAGCATAATTGTATCAAGAGCAATACTATTATTTTGAGATATCAGCCAATAATTTTTCAAAATCTGAAAAGTATAACTATTTTACATTTTTGAACGTATATTTTAAAAATTAAGATATTGCATATGATCTTACGGTATTAATCAAAAAGGGATAACTATATATATACAATATGTTTAATGCCAACTAAAAATATCATTTTTGATAAATATTGACATGTTACACTTTTTTTTTTGGCTCCACGATGCATAAAAAAATAATATAATAAAATATTTTTAAACTTTGAAGGATTTTTAGTTTTGAAAAGTTCCTTTTTTATTATAAAAAATACTGTATTTTACGGTTCATAAGACGCTGCACCTTGTAAGACACATTCTAATATTTTAAAGAAATTTTTGAAAGAAAAAAAGTTGTTCTCAGGGTACTGCCTCACAGTATTAACATTCGTCTTGAAAGATGCACTAGTAATTTTTTGGGTATTTTTTTAAGGAAAAAAGGGCATCTTATAAGTCGTAAAATACAGAAATCCAAATTTTTTTATCTGGTCCAGAGTGATCTTTTTTATAAGACTGATCCAGTTTGAAATTAATTCAGTAACTAGACAATAAAAAAATTATAACAGTCTTGGACTATTTTAAACTTTGCAGTTCAAATTACAACACAGCTATATTCTCCCTTACCTCCACCCCCTCAAGAATAACGATTACTTTTAAAACATCCCTCTCTGCATAAATAATGGTATTCCCTTATAAAAAAACTTAAAATATATTCTCATATATTACATATATTATTCCATCTATGTAAAAAAAAATCTTTTCCCACTGGAGTCTCATGCATTGTTAAACAATTTTTCGTATCTAAGTAATTTAATTTTTTGTATGTATGTATGTAGAAATAAAATAAATGCATGTTTAAAATCAAATTTCCTAAAATAAAAAAGTTATTTGTATATGAACAAAGGATAAATTAGTAAATGTTTTAAACTTTTTTTTCTTACTTTAATCTGCACTAGATAAATTAAAGGCCATACAAATTATATAAAGACTGCTATTGCTTCTTCTGTGTACATATAGGTATTGCAAATATGTTAAGAGTAATATTTAAAAAATTATATTTTTTTTGTTGTTGAATGCTAATAAATGTTTTGTCAAAGGAAAGGACTGTCCATGTTAAATACAATTATTTTACTTATTTCTATATGAATCTAAAGAATAAAGACGACTTATAGTTAATTAATAAAAATACGACATTAAAAAAATCTTTTACAACTAGTTATTTTGATTTTTTTCTTGTAACTTACCTACACATACAAATCCTCAAGTAATTCCATGCAGTCTATTATTTTAAAAAAATAAAAACTTTTGAAGTAGGTGATTATTGGACCATTATATATCAATTTTATAATTTATCCATCTTACTATAAATTCTTTTGCAATTGTGAAGAGGAAAAAGCTACGAAACCATTTGTTTTGGGGAAATCGAGTGGGGATACTCTTGTGTGAGGCTCACTCCCATGCATGGAGATTACTTGTTGAAAAACGTTCTTCCAGGATTTTTTATCCTAAAGAGGGATTTACTCTGAAAATTAATGCTTTTTGGTCTTTTGAGTTCTACCACCTCTTCTCTGTGTTTCAACCCTTCTTTTTCTCCTCATTCTTCCTTATTCAAATCATAGATGATCCAAATGACAAATACTTTCTCTGGAAGATGAATCTCTGGGATTACTTTCTACTTTTTGCTTATAAGTAATACGTTTTATTCATGGAGTTCCCGTTTTCTTCAAATTAAGGAGACTGATTGAGCGTTCTTCAATGATGATGAGTTAAAAGTGTTGCTTGGCACTCTTTACCAAGTCCCTATGATGACTCATCAAGGAATAATATTCCTTTCATTTGATATCAATGGCCATGCAGTTCTACTCTGTACATTTTTTTGTCTCTTAAGTAAATATTACTTTCCTCAACTCAATAAAATATAATTAAATAAACTCTCTACATATATTTCACAAAATATTACATTAAAAAAATCTTCTCTGATAAAACAATTGTTTTTTATACTTAATACAAAAAGTAGAACGCCAAGTAAAAATTATGAAGGTGACTGTGTGTCAACCCTAGATCTTAACAACTTTTATAATGGGTATTTATAAACATAAATAAGCCAGAATATCTATGTATTTTGAGCTTGAAGAGGAATTTTTGTATAGGTATTGACCAGGAGTGGACCAAAATTTTGGTGCAAGGGACACATTTTTTGAAAATCACATTTCTTGATGTTATGTTAATCAAAATGTTTATTTGAAACGTAAAAAACCAAAATAAAGTATACACATTTAAGAAAGGATTATTTTTTCAGTTTATGTTTAAATTTAAAAAACTTTTACGTAATCACAATTCTAGTACTTGATAAGAGCCTTTTATAAGACCACAAGAGGGTAGCCAGTATGCTATAGTTTGCCCACTCCTGATTTAAACAATTATAATATGTGTATTTAGGGAAATTATTTCAAACAGTGGCCTTATAATTTCTTCTCGATTTTAATAATTCGGCCAGATTCATATTTTATATAAGATCATTTTTTGATATTCCAAATTTTTCCATGTCTTCTGAATTTACCACTTAATGTTTTTGTCTTTCCCAACTGGATATGCCACTGTTCTCAAATCACATGTATAATCTGTACATTTTTTTTTTTTTATTTTTTTTTTTTGGGCGGGGGGGGGGGGGGAGAGGAGTGTTAAGATAGTAAATTTAAGATAAACAAACATAACTTGTAGGATTAGTAAAAGCATTTGAGTCAAATTTCAGGCCATTTTATTTAGGCTCACTTATCCTCTCACATAGTGATCAACATTTTACCAACTATAAGGGTACAACAAGATGCATGAATAAATATCCTATATATGTATAATGAAGGGTGAATTTTGATAAACTAAAATTACTTTTCATATTCTTTTTTTCATAAGTTAAAAGAGCTTCTGTTCCAAAAATCAATTTTAATCTTTGATTTTTCAATTAAAAGTAAATGAATATAAACTTCAAATTTAAAATGCAATCTAAACCTAGATCTATCAACATTAAATTTAGTATGGAGTCTTAAATGCAGTCTTGAGGAAAAATTAACCACTTCCCATTATATGTACATAAAATCATTTACTGAGAGAAATAATGAGTTCTCATGCTCCTTATGAGATGTGTTCTATCTTTGTATTTATATTATATATATATATATATTTAGAAGGATACGTTTGAATTTATTAAGGAAGTTCTCATACCTTATAGTTTATTGGAAAAAATAATAATATGATAAAATACAGAAGATCCACTCACTTTCTTTTCCTCAAATACCAGGAAATGAGCCAAATTAGATATGTATAAATAATTTATTTAAAAGAAAAAACTTTATCGACTCAATATTGGTTTCTTTTTCTTTCCCATACCCTTCCTTTAATTAGAATATTAAAAAACAATGATGAAACTAAAACTCTGTACAATTTTTTTTGTCTCTGAAGGCTACCTACCTCAATATACATATATAAATATTTTTTAAACATGAGATGACAAAAAAATGTAAAAAAAATATGGAAAAACATTTATAGATAGTAGAGCTTTTCATTAAACCTTGACAAATAAGAAAATCTCTTCCCTTCTTATAAGTATAGATGAAGCATATAATATTGGAGAAAACACAGCAAAAGTATAGGTATAAGTATATATATATAAATATTTATAAAGAAAAGAAATTAATGTTACTATGAAAGGAAAAAAAAAAGTTTTCCAATTTACTTAGAAATATTTATTACTTTGCTTTTTGTAGGAGAATAAGAATTCCTTTTTTTTTTTTTAAAAAAAAAAAGTACGAACTTATTATTTAACAACCTTTTTTTTTCTTCATTTTTATAATTAAAGTTGTAGAAAATGTGATAAAGAGCTATAAATCGTAAAAAGATGTAAACAAATTGAAGAAAAAAAATTGTTATTTTTAAAAGCTAAACATTAAATATTCTTTTTTATGGCTTATTATTATTACAAGTATTATTATTATTATTATTAAAGGATCATGGAGGAAAAAAGTTAAAGGATTAATGAATCATTCATTTGAAAAAGAAATTTAAACAAAAATTATTGACCCTTAAGACATTTGAATGTAGCTTATTTATATTTAAATAATTTCCATATTTCTATGGAAATTGACTTTGAATCTTTTTAATCTGTAAAAAAAAAAAAACCAAAACAAAAAAATGGGGTAGTCAAGGGGCAAAATTCTATAGACAATTGGGCAAGAGTATAGTAGACGTTAAATGTTATGCCTGCACCATAGTTTTAAATGTACTTTTGACTTAATAAATAATTAATAGAATTTTACATTCAATGAGACACAATTATATACTAAAACAAGATGATTATCCTTCATTATTCTCCAATTAACTACCCTATAATCCATTTATTTCATATTTGAAATCCAGGATTTATTACAATAAATCCTACATAAAACAATATACATATGTACTTCTTAAACCATTTATTCAATGACATTAAATGAATTGTTTCAAATTATTGGCAAATAATCTGAGATGATCTTAACCCTCAAAATATCATCTGGTTATCTATCTATAAATAGATGTATAGCCTATTTGACTAGTTTTATGAACAAATTTTTTTTAATAGTTCCTCCAAAAGTCTTTTCTTTCATCGAATATAGTGTACTCAGCGTTAATTACATAATTATATAATGACCATATAAGAAAAAAAGTTAAATTTTAATACATAAAAGGACAAACAACGTTATTAAATCTTGATTTGCTCTAGAAATCTAGAGATTAAAGAGATCATAAATATCTTTTTAAAAAATAGGTGTAGTTTAAGGGTTAGTTTGGGCTTTATTATACTGTATCTCTATAATGTATAGACTCATCAAATATATATAAAAGAACAACATGTCCAATTAAGAAAATAAAATATATTCTTCATACAAATTGGCAATTGATTTTATTGAAATGATTATAATACCTAAATACATACTCATAAGGTTATTTAAGCAAATGAAAAAATGTTCGAAAAAATGTGTATTTGGCGAAATTGATTTCAGAAAAATAGCTATAAAACCTATAAGTTCAACATTCTTATAGATATTGCTATACCCTTTTAGTCCAGATTCAGTCCGTTTGGTTTTGTTGTATGCAGTATGGTTTTTCATATAAAAAATCTTTTAATAAAACCAATAATTGATCTATCTATAGATAAAACATTCAAATCCTTATTGAATCAGTTATAGTTAGTATTATCACTCTACACTCACGTATACTAATTTATTTATGGAGATTATCATAATTCAGCAAAATTCCAATTTCATGTTCAGCTGTTAGCTAAAATAGATTGAGCAAATTTTTTTGGGGGTATTTTGGATATAAATCGAGTATTAAATGATGAAACAAATACACAGTCTTGGAGTAGGAAATAGAACTCAACACACTTAAGTATTAATGGTTTTTTTTTTTAACATTTGTCGTTGGAATGACTGTGATTAATGATAGGTGCAAGAAAGAGTCGTAAGAACTTCATAATGAAGTCAATGAATAGTCAATAAATTAAGAAACTGAACCAGAGCAGGACACATGTATCGATTTTCTTTGACAATTTCTGTATTCTAGTCCTTATGGAGCAGCTAAGCCCCTTTCTAGAAGCATCAAATTTCAAATCTAAATTTTTTTAGATCATAAATTATCACCTAATATTATGTCAACATAAAAGTAGGTATGTTCATATAACTAAAGACCAATTTTATAGTAATCTTACGTTTTTAGATGATTGTAACTAAAATATTAAATCTGATTAAAGGAAATGTCATGAATATTTATTTTTCAAATTACATTTTGTGAAAAAGGAGGTATTTCATTTTTTTTTGTATAAAGTCGATACAATTAAAACCAATACATAATGCATCAGTCTTTCTCTCTTTTATGTATAAAAGGAAAAAATAGACTTACAAACAGCAAATACCGTGTACATTAATATATCCTTACATATATATCGACTTTTTCCTTCCTTCCTCTTTGATAGAAATAATCCTTTTATTTGAATTTAATTCATTATAGAAAAATGTTTTTCTTTTTTTGCCAAATAAATTAATAAAAATTCTAATAATAAATATACCTATTATATACATATATATATTTATATATATATATATATAAAAGAAGTAAACAGAGTTAAAAAAGTGTTTCTATTCTATTAAAAGAAGCAAAAAAAAAAAAAAAAAAAAAAAAAAAAAAAAGATGTAGGCGTTTGATAAGTCATGATAAAACGTTCAATTTCCTCATATTTTTCTCTATTATATAAATTATATTGTATACACGTACATACCTATATTTGTTGTTATGGCCATAATTTATAGCTATTTTGTATACAAGTTAGAACTGAAAAATCAAATGAAGCATTTTAAATAAAGAGTTTAAAAGGATTGAGTAATAAACATAATGCAATGATTGAAACTCCATGGGAGTGTCGATTAAAAAACTCTAGGTACGAGCGATTCACAGGTGCATCAGTTCATATAATAGACTTCGAGATTGTAAGTGAAAAATTATACCATAAACCCCGATCCAACTTTCATAAATTTAACTAATTTTAGAGGTGTTAAATGGAGAAAATATTTTTACTTTGTTTGAAACAATCATCTACTGATTTAATTACTTTGAAGAAAAAAAATCACAAATTCTAACTAACAAATAAAAAATTCCTAGAAACTAACAAAGGCTAAAAAGACTAAAAACATATCAACATTATTTAGTCAATTGGGATGGGTGTGTAGAGTCATTTGATTCACATATAACTACAAAAATGAAAACTATGCAGAAATAAATTTTTTTACTTACGTGAAGAATTAAATAATAGATAAAAAAGACGCCATCATAGCGACATAGATGTTGAATCATTCTTATAGGTTTGTAGTTATTAAACGGAATAAATAAATTTTCATACAAATGAACTGTTGTTCACTAACTAGATAATAAAGTAAGTTTCTTTGTGTCTCATCCATGATGGCTGATCTTCAGAAGGATAACCTCATAGTGGAACACCCTACTGTGATAAGTTGTCTGTAAACCTTGAATAGCACTCAGTTTGATAACACTCATGCACCATAAATAGTGCTTTTAATAGATCCAAAATTATAATTATTATTAGAGCAATTATCATTTGTCAATTGAAACGGCTGATACTTAATACATGTATAATACAATAAGTTGTTTGAGCAATGTGTAACTAGGAAATCTTATTGTAGTACTACAAGTTAATAAACAATTTCACGAATTATTTATTTATAAAAGTTAATATGTAAATGGCTTTCTAAAGACTTTTATTTCCCTTTTAATTATTCTGAATAATGGAATAATATCCAACCAGAACTTTTATTTTTTTTTGCTCCTATAATAAATATAATTATTTGTATTTTTCTTTTTTGAGCATCATATGCTATAGTGGTACCCATGTACACGTTTACATGCCCCCTCCAAAAAAAAAAATAATGATAAATAAATGAATATCCACTAATGCTTATTGTGAGAATGTCTTATACATTCAAAAATTAGGAGGCAGTACAAGTTATTAACAGTTAATTTATGACTTATTCTCTTATATATAATACACATACTAAGAATATAATAGCTTCTGCTATTTATTTTTGTAGGTTGGTGGAGGGATGATAAATAGCCAATGTAGAAATGCAATAAAACTTCCTTCTAATGACTTAGATAGCCACTACTAAATATAATAAATAAATATATTGGTGGATATAATGAAGTTTATTATAATTTAAGATGTTTTTTTTAGTCTTTTTTTCTCTCACTTTCAGACTATTTACCTATATAGATAGCAAAAAGATAATCTATACATAGGAACATACATTCTAAATGGTTAGAGAAGAGAGAGGAGCAAAAAGATAAGGAGACTTTCTATGCTAATATAATAATTAAATTGGTATAAAGTTGTACATATAAATACGTGATAAGATAATGCCCCTTCGTCTAAGGAGAGAAAATATGGAATTACATTGCATAATTAGATACGTATGTACATATATGCATATATATAAAATATAAGCATTCAAAGAAGCAAGCTCCTACCCTCAATGACTTCTTTGTAAAGGCTCTCTACATATGTAGGTAAGTATGCATCATTGTACGTGTTGGATTTACTGTTATTAACATTTATAACTTGAGCTCCTTACGAGGTTAAACTTATGAATGAAATGAGACAGGGCTCTATGTGAAATTGAATATAAGGAAGGAACTATTACGATGTATTACTATGGGCAAAAAATATAGGGAAATCAGAAAAATCTTTATTTAAAAATCAAAATTATTTTCATCCCCCTCAACAGTAGTCAACGATGAAATGCACATGTGCCAACGTTTTTTCCAGTTTTATAAACATTTAAAAAAAATGTATTATGTCAATAATTACAAAACAATAACTGTTGAGCTTATATAAGTTATTAAAATTAAAAATCTTGAGTAATAGGTCATGTATCTCAAGAAATAAACCACGGATTCTCAAAACTTCAAAAAAATACAGTCTGAAATATTTATTTAAACTTTTTTGCATTTTCATTTTCACAAAAGGGCACGTATCTCAAAGAATACTGAATATTTTGAAGAGTAATTAAGCACAGATGTCAGTGATATTTGTCTCTAGTGGAATATTTAAAAAGTTATACTCAAATTTTTTGGGTTTTTTTTATCATAGTAGTATAAGAAGATTTAATTTCTACCTCATTACTCTTCTTCAACTAACATTCTTAATTTTTTATTGAAAGTATTTTTGACCTAATGATTAGGGTTATTTTAATCATGGGGATGTTCCATTAAACAAGAATGAAGAAATTATGAAGATTCTCTGTCACATTTAAAGCCACGTTTCTCACAGGGTAGACATTAAAATGAGTAAAAAAAAAGGATTCAAAACATAGTATAGACTTTATATTTTTTTAAAGCTTTTTTTGAAGTTCCATCTATTAGAGTTGAATTTTAAGAAGTAAAGAATGACAGACAGATATGTAGAAATTCAACTCGTTTTCTTCTTTTTCATTTATAATTTGACTAATATTTGCTCCTCACACGTATTTGAGGCAGTTAATCAATACCCAGAAGGGCAACACATTTGGAGTGACTCAGTTTGTAGTAGAGTCAAAAATACTTTTGATTATATCATTTAAATTTTGTTTTAATTCTAATTATTTTCATTTCATATAATTATTATTATATTTTGGCCTTGATTTGAGAATGTTTATCAAATATTATGCCAATTTTAAGGCAAAACATTGAATACAAGTTTCTGGGCTATATATCCTAATAATCTTAAGAATTAAAATTTTTTTGTAAATTTTTACAAATATATTTAAGTTCAAAAAAGAAGAATTTAAAATCCACCAATATATGGGCTAATATGATATAATGATTATGATTTTAACTTTTGAACATTATATTGATTTCTTGCACAAATAAAATGGTCTCTATGACATTTTTTTTTAGTGAGTACTGGTCAAAAAGGCATGAAAATATGTTTACGATCAATGATATAATTAAAAGAGCCTTTCAAAATGATTCCAGCGTTATTAATAAAAACACATACAGCATTAAATTTTGATAAATACAAGTAAAAGCTAATGGAAATAACGCTTCAAATCAAGGATACCCGATTAAGAGTAATTATTTTATTTTTTGTTTTTCCTTGAACGAAATCCAACACATTGTAACATAAACTACACAAATTGTATTCTGATTTTACACAGTTTTTATGGCATTTTATTTTATTGTTGAACCATTTCCTTTGTATATACATGTATGTAGTTTATAATTTTATCAGATGGTAAAGGAAAATGAAAATTTTTGAGTGGTATTTATCAATGCTATTATTTACCAAGGATTTTATGTCTATGAAGTAATTAAGTGTTATAACTCAGCTCTAAATTTGATATAGAATATTTAAAAGTGTTAATTTTATTGCCTTTCTTATCTACTCATATATTTACTAATTAGTATAATTATTTGTATCTTATTGAACACTTTTATACTTGATAAGAATTGCTTTCACTGCCTTAAGTAATTGATAGCAAGCTATAAGTTAGAAATGATGCAAAAATTGAAACCGTTAAAGACAAAAAAATAATTATAAAACGATAAAATGACTTTTCATCCCTTTTGATAACGCAGCTGCTTTGATCTTTGTCTTAAAAATGAAACAAAGGCTAAAGTAAGACATTGAAGACCAAGACTGATCTTGAGAATTAAGTTACTAGTACTTAGAGAGATGATTCAAATATTGTTTCATTTTTAATTCAATTCTTCAATAGAGATGTTTCCTACAGACATATGTCTGTTCCTCTCTTAAAAACCCGCGTGGAGCGTATATTTTCATTCTGGGATGTCTATGTTTTATTAGTATAACCTGCTGTGCAAAAATGAGTCTCTTTTAGAAATAATAAAATAAACAAATTGTCACCATCTGTCATGTATCATAATGCTATTTCATAGATGTAAAAAAATTTAAAAATTGATTGTATTCATTTAAATAATGATCTTGTATTAAATCCTCAGAATTACTTTTTAAAAAATGATTTTTTGTTATCCCTTCGAAAAAAATTTATTATTATGGCACACAAGTACGTATAAATACAATTCGACTTGGTAGAATAATTCAATTATACAAAAGGCTTGAATCAATATTTTCCCTTTATGTACATAACTTGTACATAAATGGCAAAAATCTCCCCAAAATAATGTTCTTATTATGTATTAATTATTCATATTATTTTAACTTTTAAAAAAAGAATAAGTCTCAATAATATATATATATATATTCATTATAGTGATATAAGCACATCGACTTAAACAAAAAGTATTTTCCATAGAGAACATTTTATAATTTTGTATGGTACCTTATAATACTTCATTGATACATAAAATAAATGAAAATTTAGATCATTAATTATTAAGTCTTTGCTTAATATACTTATTAATGTTTAAAAAAATTATATTATCTCTATCTATCTTGTCTATTCATTTGTGTACATGTCAGCCCCCATAAAAAAACACATTTGTAATTAAAATATTTTGTACTAAGATGTTTAGAAACTTTATCATACATCATACTATAAATTTATACATTTCTATTAATTGAAAGAAAAACTTAGCTTCACTATATTCTTAAATGTAAGTAATTATTTATAGATCAAATGATATTGTCTTTTACTGACTAAATGATCCTTTTTCAGATTTTCTTGCACTATTTACTTGTTGTAGTAATATTGAATACTTTTTGTAATGCATATATTTTTATCTTTTTGTTTTTACTAAAAAAATGGAATTTAGCTTCACTAACGTCACAAATTGCATAATGAACCGAAAGGAAAGCCATGTTTGAACCATTGAGTTGATGATTTTATAATCTTCCAAACAATTTCAAGGAAGTTTAACTTATTAGCTTCAAGAATATAAAAAAAACTAAACACTATTGTATGATATAAATTGATGAAATTGAGAAACATTGATATTTGAATAAAATCAAATTAATTATAGATACAAAAAATTTCTATGAAGTGGCTAGACTTTTACAAATAAGTTTGTTCTAGATTGGTAAGGAACAAGCAAGTAAGGATAATTTGAGATATTGGCTACACTATGTAAATGTGAGTATATTATAATGTAATAACATAATTTGAATATATATTAGTTCGGTGGTATAGGGAGGCTGAAAAAAAGTCATTAAACTTTAAATCGTTTATTTTTCAATTTGGCTAACTTTAGTCTTTCATTTCTTTTTAAGTAATGATTAAAATCATTTCAAATTTTAACTATTTAATTATTTGCATGTATGTCCTTTGAGATGGGTATTCTTAATCCGAACTTAGGTTTTTCCAAAGCAAAGATGGTCATTTGAATCAAATGACTTGGTAAAATCTCTCAAATTACAACGTACCTATTAAAAAATCGTTCCTGAGTCATTATCAAGTTAATTTGGAGTCATATATAAAAAAGTAAATCTCGAGTCATTGAGTTGTGCTTTTCAAAAATGACTCGGGAAGGGCATATTTAAGTGGCTTGAGGAATCAAGTCGCTTTACTAGAGCTATAAGCTGCAAATCCAATTTTGATGATTATATCTCGTGTCTCGTAACTTGAAATCATTAAAGTGAGTATTAATCTCTGGCACAAAGTAAATACAATCTTCCTTAGCATTTATTATTATGAAATACCAACTAGAAACTACTTATATATGTTGTGGGCTCAAGATAATGTGCTATAAACAGTGATGATCAAAGGAAAATGATTTAAATTTCCTTTTCTAAAAACAACAACAACATAGAGCTCCTTTTTCTCTTAATCTCGTATAATGTGGTCTTGACCACAACACTTGCTATGTCAAAAATGATACTTTTAGCTCAAATTAATATATTATTTTAAACAATTATCTAACTTTGACAAATGTTCGAATACATTAATCTAAAAAAGTTATGAATAATTTGATTTTGAAAACATTAACCACGAATATAATGGTAATATTGGGCTTTTTATTAAAATAGATCCATTTCTGTCAACCTGTATGAATAAAAAATGTTACTAAAAAAAAAATGATGTTAAATCCCATAAAAAAGTAAAAATTGTATACAAATAAGTAGTTATATAAATAAGATGTCCAATGTTTAATTTAAAACATGGATCAGTGAAGCTTTATATTAGTATCAAAGCTTTCTAAAAAAATTCGGTTTTTATAAAAGTAGAAAGCACAACTAATTTGAAAGAAAAAACAGAACCATTTTATACAAACTTTTAATACTATCTTAATCATAAAAATAATTAGCACACTACATAAAAAAAACCACATAAATCACAGGCGTTATGCCAAAACTTTTCGCTTTTTGCACATTTTACATACCTCATTTTGGTTATTAACACTTTTTTTTTCTCTTTTTTAAAAATAAGTTGCAAAATATTTATATATAAATATATATAACAAAGTATTAAGAAGTAGAAAATCTTTTTTTAAAGTTTTTTTTTTGATCTTCTCAACATAGGGAGTGAATATCACATTAATATCATATAATACACCAAGAATTTGTATTATATTAGAAACTAGAACTTAAAAGAAAAAACAAAAAAAAAAGAAAACTTTATCAGTATTGTTATTTTTATTATTTTTGCTTATTTTATTGAGAAACAGACAGACAGGCACAAATAGTATAAGCTTGAAGAAAGGAAAAAAAAATTAAGTATATGTAGAAAAAGATGGAGAAGAAAAGAGAATCGGATTAAAATGAAATTTGAAAATAAAAAGCATTTAAGAAAAATACATATATGTATAATGAACGAAGAGCATTGTGAGGTTTATCTCCTTTCTATGAAAAAAAGATTTTTTTTGTTAAATGAAGATATAAATACTAAAATATATAATCCCGATTGTAATGTACATATATGAATTTGGTCCAAAAAAAAAACAATTTTTATAGCTCAAAAGATTATGTATAATATGTAATTCATATATTTATAAATATAAGCATACATATGCCGTTGTGTACATATATCTGTGTTTATCTTAAACAATGTATGGATAAATATCTAGCGCAGTCATAAAGTGTTGTCAGAATCCAATTTTTTTTCTAATATATATATTACATATATATGTATATTTTTTATGCATTATGTGCAATAAATTTGAGAAGTTATCTTCATTTTTTTTAACAATAAGTTTCACTGATGCAGTTTGTTTACCCGGTGTTATTTTTTGGAAGGTAATGTCCAAGAATAAAAAAAATGATTAATAAAAAAGCAACAAGCAAAGTAAATGAGATGTTTTTACTTTACGAGTTGATTTATAATTCAAACTGTATTTGTAAAATAAGGACTCTTAAGGTTTTTATCTATAAAAAAAGTGCCCATCTTGCTTAGTCATGATGTCTGCAACATGGTGTTACTTATGATCTATTATGCAATTTATAACATTAGTGAAAACACTCAATCTACACCATGTTTTATAGTTGAGTTATCTCATTATTAGTTAATCCCTCATAGGTTCAATGATTTGAATAAATATTCCAACTATAAAGGATAACTTTAGTTTTAGTATCACCCTTTGAATATAATGTTTGGGTATTTTTATAGTTTTACATGTGCAAGAAATAAAACCTTTATTTCTTGAAATTTTTTCCGATTTTTATAGCAAATAAATTTATATAATTATTTAGAAGTTCCGATTTTTTGTAAAAATATTCATCCAATTTATGAATATTAATTATTATTAGTCTAAATCCTTATGAAGGCAGCAGGTATGATTTGTTGCTTATAGGTTGGTGTCAAAGTAAGTTGTAATCCAAAGAGTAGACGGAGTTCTATCAGTCTTAGATTCAAATAAGTGCTAATATATTTCTGTTTGTGAATGAAGTAATACAATACATATAGACGTATAAGCATTTAGGTACAATATTTTGATACATTACAAAACGTAAACATTTTGTAAATACTTAGTTATTTGGGTTTGAATCGATAATGACAAATATAATCGCTCTTTTGATACTATTTTGAAAATGAATGAATATCACAATTATAACAAATATAAATAATGGTTATTATTCTAGTTAGTCTTTAAGGATTTATTCATAGAAAATGAGAAATAATTAATGATAAATTAGGCCAACTTTGGCACATATTCCTTCAAATTATTCAATTAATTATAGTTATTCTACATAAGTTTTAAGAGTGATCCCAAAGGCAGCATAAATAGTGCAGTATATAGTATTTCATTATTGCTTCACATGGCACCATTACCTCAAATCCTATAGTTTACGCTCGTAAGGAATACATCTTTTTTTCATATCTATAGATATAGTGAAAATGGTGTCGTGTGATAAAAATAAAGAACTATTATTGCCTAAATCATGGCTCAGTTGTGGGAGACATGTTCTTCAAGATTTACAACATTTATGTAGTGACACCCTTACATGGTCTAACATTACAGTTTAAAATATATCCAATCCTGGCCTGCACTAAAATCACACTTTTTTTTTTGCTGTCCATGAGATGTTGTCTGAGTCAAGTTGTATTTTGAAAAGCTGCCAAAATATGATGAAACAATCCTTAATTCTATATTCTATACTATCAATAAGTTAAGCAATTCAATGATAGCCAGGGATGCGATTTTTGTAGAGTAGAAGGTGAATGCCAAAGATAGGCAATAACTTCAGTTACTGGTTTTATGATTTTGATGGGAAAAAAATTTATAACTACTCATGGAAAGGGAAGATTTAAAATAACCCTAATACAGGAAGAATATTATTCTTTTAAATTCATATTATAATTTTATTACTCATTTTATCTAACAAAGTCTACAACAAAGGTAGGCGAGAATATTTTATTTCTTTTATAAATGGAATTCCACCACAGGGTTCCTAAAAATATTAAATATAAATTTAAAAAAGAACATTATCCAAATTTCTTCTCTCTTAATCATAACAATCAAATTTTTCTCGACAAAAGTTGCATCCCTAGTGATGGGCGTTACTCTGTTCATTTGTCAATACTAATGGTTTCTTGAAAAGTGTGAATAAAAAAAAAAATTGTAAAATTACAATTTTTGATTCCTAGAGACCAATGTTGTACAAATGCAGCATTATTTCTGGGCTATAATTGTCTAAAAATTGATATCATCTATTAAATTATATAATATACATATTTAGATCTTACGACCAAAAATCATTAAAATCAAAAATATACAAAATATTTTGGGAAATAAGGATTCAACTTTTGTTCATACAATTTTAGTATAAAGAAGCAACAACTACTAACCCTAGGTTACATTTGCATATTAGAAAATACATTATATTTTACTTTAAAACTCATTACAATATTGATGAAAGCATCAGCACACTTTTCATTAGAAGAAAAAACTGTATACATATAATTCAATTTACTTTTTGTTTATTTATTCAGTTGACCACAATAACAAAATAACTCCTTCACAAAAAATAAAAAGAATGATAGTATAGTATATCCTTATATGCATTTAATGAAAATTTATGTTTATACAAGGTGAGACTTAAAAAAAATCCAAAAATTTGAAACCGTTGTTGCTAATTGAATAGAGTAAAAAGAATATGAATTGTTAAAATTTCACATATTTATCTTAAGGCACATGAAGAAAAGAAAGGAATTATTATTATTTAACTTTATGTAACTTTTGTTTTTTCATTTTTGAAATCTAACATAATATGATCCTTAAAAAAACAATCAAGGGGATTACATCATATTAACTATATTCATGAGAGATTTAAGCATGAGAAAAACATACAAAAGAAAACGATGAACCATTATGAGCTAATTAACTTCTAATTTTATAAAGAAAAATATATCAAAATTTGTTAAACTTGTGGCCAAAAAAAGAAAAAAAATATCAGAATTGACCATACGCGAATATTTCACCGTGATTTTTTCAAACGCTTCTATAATTAGACTATCTATATATAGTATGCTGTGTGCGAGTTGTAACACAAAGAAGTGAGCTCTAAAATTTGCAATCAATAAATGAGATGAGGCATTTTAAATCAAAAATTTAGAGTTTTGAGCTTAAATAAAATGCAAGGATTAAAATTTCATGATATATTTGTTTATTGGAACCTTTTGTAACTTTTTAAATAAAAACTGGACGCCATGTTGGATACATCATTGTTGATACATAAATGTAGATATTAAATATCTAAAATTTTCTAAAAAAGTTAATGAAATTTAATGCATAAGTTTTCTTTAAAAAAAATGTTATTGGAGAATACAATTTGGGTTTCGCGTCTCATCCAAGATGATAATCTTCAAAAATATAACGACTAACTAGCATATCACTAGCATATATAGGTACATATCTTATATATAAATTTATAGAACTCCATCTGTCTGTCTACCTCAGATTTATAAACTCCAAATTAGCTGAATGAATATAACTAATCATTGGCATGTAATCCCTTTGGCTACTTTTTTTCGGCCACAAGAGCCATGGTGTATAAAATAGTTTTATTACAATTCCATATTTGTAATGTTTGTAAATTTAATTTTTGTTCAAAGCCTTTGTGTTTATACATCTAGAAATTTATTAATAAGATAAATCTTGACCATATAGAGATAATTTGCATTTAGTCTGAAGTTATATGCATCTATCTTCAATATGGGTTTATTGTCATCTATATGTTTGGCTCATGAATAGCACAAAATTAAAGGTTGGATAAAAAAATCAATATAGGTACTCTACGCTTATGATATGATTCCTTAATGTGCTGGAAAGTGTACAAGATATTGCCAGTATATATATAATTATAGTAATAATAATAATGAAGTCAAATTAATAGAAGAAATGAAATGAAGGCATCAATCAATAGTTGATAATTAAAAATGTTAAATACGACACTATGTGATGTACAAATCGTAATTTGTAGAATCTAGTTAGTTCTAATTTGTAAAAATTATATATCTGCATGACAATTATCCAATATATACTGAAGGAGAAAAAAAATGATTTTTTTATTTTTATTTTAGGCTCTACATGCTTCATGAACTACAAATTGCACAATATCTATGTAATAATATTGAAGTTAATAATACAAAATTTGTAGAGAATTTGGTGTCAACAAATATACATACATATATTGAATATAAAGCTGAGCTTTCATCTCATTTTCACAAAAACGTCATCTATGTGAGAATTCATGTAGAAACATCAAATATATATTAAGTATATAAGTACATTTATTTAGTAGTTTGACTATTTAAGTACATATGAAATTTTATAATTAATGATTTGTCTAAAGAGCTCATCAAATACGGATGTTTTAAAATATAAGTATTATACATTTATGAATATATTTATAAATATAACACATCACATAAATCATTCACTACCATGAAATTAAAATATGTATTTTGAAAGTTTGAAATTGCTTTTTATTAATGTTTTAAAAGTGTATAAACATATATATATATATATATATATACATTATTTAATAGAGTTATAACTTTCTAAAGAATGAATTTTTTAAATTATTTATACAATGTACATACACATTTTCTACTTATAATAATATATATATATACCAAAATGTAGAAAGCTTTCTATAATAATGAAGTCAGTCAAAGTCTTATTACTAAATAATTATGATTTAACTAATAAATTAATCATATATTTGATGGTTGTTTTATTTGCTTTTTTAAGACTCCTTGTTTAATGCAAAAAGTAGTTTCTGAGGGGGGTTGAACCATATGATTATCTAATCTCTTTTTTTATTTTTTGACACGTGAATATAAATTTCTTTCACATAGGTAAGAAAATATATTTATGTATCTTAATTAGTAAAGTGTCTATTCTTCATTTGGGACGTGAATAAGAAATTTGAGAAAGAATAAAATGTATAAAACTATACACATTTTAGAGGGTATTGATAAATGGTCAAAGAGGGACTTATTTCTAACACACATTTGAACATGTAAATATACATTGTACAACCATTAAATATATATATATGCATAAACGCAATTTGATCTATTGTTTAGTTCTTTCTGAAAGGGTTTAATGGAAAAGAAATTTAGGAAAAATAAAAAAGAAGAAGAAGAAAAAGAGAACAAAATACAAACATGTAGGCAAGGATCACAAAATCTACAAATATATTAATAATTTTAATAATCAAATTCTTCAAGTATTTAATGGATTTTGCTTTCATTTTCCCTACAAACTAAAATGAAAAGCTCTGGCTTAGAAAATATTTATTGATTTTATAGGGAAGACGTAAAAATATTACATTCAAGGACATGGTAAAAATGATGTTTATATTTCCTCGGTATTAAAATCTGAAAAAAAATTAAGTTTATATATATATACAAATATTGATCTAGTCATAATATGACACTACGCTTTCAGGTGATGAAAAACTCCAAGAAAGTTTTCTCTTTAAGACTTAAGGGAAAGTAACAGAGAATTTATTTACAAATATGAGTTGACTCTATCTAAGCTTATTTTAAACTAATGTCTTGTATATTTTTCACTCTAAGAATTATAGACGGAAAGGTGTGTTTTATCATAATATTTTTTAAAAATTAAAAGTATAATTATGTCTTTAATTTTAATTTGTTTTTGTTAATGCCAAACCTTATTAGAGATTTTTTAAAATCATAATCGATGATATCTACAGAGATTTCACATTTATTTAAATAATAATTTAATTTACTTTTAATAATTTTAAAAATTGAATTGGAATGTATTTCTTGAAAGGGTTTTAACTGCAAGACCGCTCATTAGCAATTAAAAGTACTCAAATAGTCTTTTATTTATGATATGGTTTTATTACTGGGAAAAGACTTTCAAAAAAGTTATCAAGAGTTTAGACATTTCAAAAGTTACCTCTTAGAAAAATATAATTTTGTATTTAAAAAAATATTTGTTACCTTTTTTGGCTGCAAAAGTTTTGTATGAAATAAAAGTTAGTTTATATTATGATTAAAGAAAAAAAAATTTATAATTTAGTACTTTTATATATATGTATATATATACATTAACGTATTGCTTACAAAATATTTTTTAGGACAAATTTCCTCTCTATAAATGCTATAAGTGTTTGTAACACCAAGATTTATAAAACAAATATTAAAGAGTCATAATTACATATTGTCAAGGTTAATAGAGCTTAGAATACATAAATATAACTTTTTTCTAGTATGAAGATATTTCCAAGTAACTAAAATAGTTACCTAGAATGTGACAAAAGTAAATATAACAAATTATATAGTTAAATTAATTAAAGCATAAATATGGAGTAACAAAAATGTAGACGACAAGTAGAAAATAATTAATTTAATTTTATTAACAAAGTACGAATATTTTTTAAACTATTACATCTTAAAAAAAATTGATTATAATCAAAATATTATAAAAATGTCGTTTCATAAATTTCAAACGCAAATTAAGCTTAATAAATTATGAATGTAAATTATATTTGTAACATAGGAGTTTAAGAATGACCTGTAATATGAATTGACTTTTTGTTTGATATATACAAATGATTACTAATTCATTAGGCACTTTTTTAAGTGCACTTCCTTTGTGACAGCATTGTATACTTTTAAAAAAATGTACAAATTCAAAATATATTCAAATGGTTCTAGGAAAAATGTTCACAAGGATTTTTAGACAACTAAATGTATTTTTTTAAATTTTATCTTTCAACAATTTTAAATTATGGTACTGACCCTTGATTTCAATATCTTGACATGTTAATATTTCGGATCCAAGTAGAATTATTTTATAATAAACAAATTTTTATCGGCATTTTTTTGTAATTCATCCTAACTCTTAAACTTAATTATATAAAACCTATTCTCAACTCCTGTTGTTTATCTGTAATAATGATGAAGGATGAAGTGCAAGAAATGCAAAGTAAAAATTATATTGATTAATAAAGAAATTGAGGGTTTATACTAACAGTTTTTAACCTGATTGTTAGGTAATAACTAAGCTTCTTTAGACTATGTACATATTTCCAACTCTTGTGCTAAAAAATTAAAATACTAACATGATCACATCATCACTGCAAAAATTTGTTTACTGATGTTATCTTAATATGAAATAATTCCCTCAAATCCAAACTATTAGCAGAACAATTTAGGAACAGTATTAATATTATTTAGAATTGATAAACATTAAGGTTTTTAAAATACATTATTTTATTAGTTTGATAAATTTAATTTTTATACTTTTTTCATTTTAATTCGTATCAAGGAAATAGGTTCAAATATATTCGACTGTTTTTGTTTGTTTAGTTTTTCAATTAATTTTGCCGAATTTGTATGATTAATTTTTTATGTTAAATATTTTAATTTTTTAGATTTTAGGAAGTTTAGTTTGAAATAGTATGTCGTAGCTTAATTATAGGTGTTTTTTATATCAAAAGGTCTAAGTAAAATGCTTTCTTGCTTTAAAAAAGGTATAAATAGAATTTTATAATTATTTTATTTAAATCAAAGATTCATGTACCTTTACACACTTATACCCCAATAAAATTGACATGTACCGAAGATATCCGTAAAGAATTAAAATATGTAAAATAAAAAAAGATATTAAAATATCGGTAATCATCACCAAACGTTGGGAGATTACCAGTAGTTATCAAACAGCCAATGACAATTGGACAATACATTGATCAGTTCTAATATACATACCATGCACTAGAAAACAGACATTCCAAACGTAGGGGCTCAGTTCTTTAGTAAAATATTATAAACCAATATTTTATAATTTTCACCTTAAATTTCTTTCCCTTAATGAAATCAATTACAATTGTAGTTTATTCATTAAATGAATTACATGCAAAAAATAAATAAATAATAATAACGGTTGTTGAATATGGAATATGAATAAAAAGATCTGTTTAATCTAATCTGAAAAGACCTCAAGTTATTCAAGATCAGTAATGAAATTTAAAACAAGATGAAACATGAAGTAAATCAAATTTTTAGTAGATGTTGTCCATGTTTCTTTGATACAAGTTTCCCAAATAATCAATCTAATTATTGAAAACAAAAAAAGGTCATTATAAACAACGCTAATAAAATTAAACGTCTTCAAAATATAATTGATTTTTCATATTTTGAACAGAATTTAAATGCCCCCCCCCCTCCCCTCATGTTAGAATTATTCATTTTCTATGTACTACTCTAACTAAAATTAATTTTATTCAGGGTTTGTTATTATTTGTTCCTTAAATTTTACATTTATAAAGTATCTATATGAAACAAATGTAATATTTCAATAGAGCTTCATGTATTTTTTTTATGAATATAAAAATAAGTAGAAGTTGTGTATTTTATCAACTTTTTGCAGAATTTTTTTTTGTTAAAGTTTTGTGAAGTCACCTATCATTTGAAAACAAAAACATACTAAAGAAACAACAAGAAAGTTGTAATATAAGTATGTTTTAAGAAAAAAAATATTACTATCAGATTGAATCATGAGAATGAGATTGAAAGGAGATTTCCATACTTTTAAATGCATTTTATAATTATCTTTTTTGGTAATGGTTTAATACTCTTCTAGTTGAAGTATGGATGCTGAAGAATAAAATTCTATTTAATTGATTTTATCAATTATACAAACAACCACTTTTTTTATGGCATATTCGATCAATTATTTTTGAAATTTCAAGTAATGTTTTTATTTAATGCAAGTAAGGGTAATTTTGATGATGATTGATGAATGCTACATGTGTCTTTAGTGAATCTGTTTTTTAATCGAGGAAACATATTGAAGTATCTATTTTGCATGATAACTATTTTAAAAACTACTCTTCTAGAAATTGTATAGTGATTGACAGAGCTGTATTACTCAAATCCAGACTCAGTCAAACAGTTATTGAAACTTATTTAAAGATTAACAATATTGATAAATATTTTTTTTTTTACAATCGATAAACCAAATGAGAGAATTGAGTGAGAATCATATCTTGATCAGAAGCCCATTTATTAATACCAAATATAACAAATACTATAACAACAGATATAAAGTATCATAAACTTGAATTCCATTTTTCACGGATGACATAAATTAAGCATTTGTCAATTTATGAGCTTATTTAGTTAATTCGATGAAACAACGCTGGGACATTTTGTAAAAAGTCATACATGAAGAACAAAAATAAACAAAATAACTAACTTAAAAGAAGAAAAATGGATTTTGAAAATATTTCTGTCTTTTTATTCCTTCGTTATAAACCACAAGAGGGAAATTGAAATACATACTTTGAGCTTTATTAGATCGATTTTTAAGAAAAGCTCTCATCATATAATGAATATGGGTATATACTATGTTTAAAATTTCTTACTTTTGCACTTGCATTTGATACACTATTTAGTGCACAATTTGGCTTTAAATGTAAAGATGAAATCTATTTACAAATGATATTCCTATTTATTGGTATTTTTGGTCATGATAAATAACCCAAATCATCAGAGCTAGGAATTGGTTTCTTGAAAATGTCTCAAATAAAAATTAATAAGCATTAATTTAAGAGTAAAAAACCGTAGGGCACTCAATTTTGAAGGGGAGGGGGGAAGTTATGACTTATTTCATGCCTGTTTCTCATATATCTATGTATGTAATCAATATATATATATATATATATATATATATATATATATAATGCGTTTTGTTCATACAATGTAAAAAAACATATACATATATTTTAAGATTAACTTACATACAGGATCGGAAGCATCATAAAGTGCGTTCCCCTTTTTTTAATAGGAAGAAATCTCCCTTCCCTGCACTTACGTAACTCCTTTTTCAATTTTTATTTTTATTTTGATGAATCAGATGAGATAATGTTTAAAGAGTTTCACATTTCAATAAAAAATTTCATATATGATAAGACTCTAATGGACCCTTATCCCTGTATATATACATATATTATTGAAGTATTGCTGATATTGAATATTATCTATTGCACAATAAGTACTGATTTATCAATATTGATTGATATCTAAGAAGTCATAATTATTGTCGATATCGATTTTTTATATAAGTTATAAGCTGGTATAGATAGAGAGGGGAAAAAATGTTGATTTATTTTTACTGCTATCCAATTATGTGCAAAGGTATCTACATTACATATAAATCGATATTTTCAGCAAAAAGTTTAATGAGTTTATTAGTCGAACAATAAATCTCTCATATTTGGCTAATTTAGCTTATTCTAGAGTGCAATGAGTAATATTGTATATGGTTGATTTATTAGTACAACATATATGTATATATGTACTTTGGTAAAGGATTCAATCTTTGAATTAATATTCTGATTCAAAGATTCGCTCACAAAAAAAAGTAATGAAGTCTTAGAATATGTACATAGATGCAATTATAAAAACAAGAATAATAATTTCTATTATAGGGTAATTAAATTGGGAGCTTGTGTTTCACATGCAGAGTGTAACAACTTTTTGGCAATTCAGCTCAGAGGTTTTTTATAAAGACTTAATATTACAACATTTTTACATATGATTTGTAACTGCAATTATTTCCTACTTTGAACTATTATTATTATTATTTAGCTTTATTGGGCCTTAATATTTATACTTTGCATGAGGGTATAGAATTAAGAGTTCAATAGAATAATGTTATACAGCATCTTATCAGGAGTGTTTCATTTAAATGAAATTGGAAACAACTATTTGTATCTCCACTGACAAGCTACCACAGTCGTTTACTAGGTGAGTAAATAATTCGTTTTTCGGGTTTTCTTTCAACAGATGGTACACATATATCAATATAATTTATCGATTTGACACATACACCATTTTCTTGTGCTGTCAACAAGCTTCAAAGCCCCATGTGTAAAAATAATTTTTATCTGGCAGGACGCTTGAAAAAACTATATTGTAATTAATTTCACAGGCCAAAATCGTTTGAAGACGCCGAATTGCATGCTTTGTTGGATGAGGATAACACCCAAATTCAACATCAATTGACTGAGCAACTGAATATGACACGAGAAGACTACAGCATCCTTTACGCTTGGAAATGGGTGCCGGATGTGTTGAACGTTCGCCATATGGAAAATTGAAAAGTGACCGGCCAATTGTTGCTTGATCAGCACAATCAGAAGGGTTTTGCTTATCGTATCGTGACTGGTGATGAAAAATAGATTTACAAAGACAATCCAAAGCCTAAAAAGTCGTGGGTCAATCCTGACCAAGCGTCAACATCGACGGCTAGACCAAATTGCTTTGGCAAGAAGATAATACTGTGTGTGTGGTGAGATCAACGAGGCGTGGTGTACCATGAGCTGTTCAAAACGGATGAAACAGTCAATACTGAACGTTATCGTGAGCAACTGATCAAATTGAACCATGAATTGATCGAAAAACGGCCTGACACATGAAAGTGCTTTTCATGTATGACAATCCTCCGTTTCACATCTCGAAACCTGTTGAGGACACGTTGGATTCACTTGACTGAGAAGTGTTATCCCACACACCGTATTAATCAGACATGGCCTTGCTAGCCAGTACTTCCAAAATTATGAAGAAGTGGAAAAATGGTTCCTCGGGGGTTTGCATTAAAAGACGGATAGTTATATTAGGGACGGAATTCATAAGTAACCTTGAAGATGGGAAAAATGAATAGCTTCTGATAGCCAAGACCTTGAATAAAGAATTTTGATTTTTTCACTACCAAAAATCGAGTTTAATTTCATCAAAAACCGGAAACGAATTATATGGGCAGTAATGGAAAATGGACAAATTACATTGGTTCCTATGATTTGCATGAAAAATGATGTCATCAATATTTATCAACTTAATGTTCACCATTTAAAGTCTTCTTATAGCATTCCACATGTACGTTACTTGTGTACTCTCACCAAAAAAAGAGTTAATTTTTTTTTACTTGGTTTTATTCCAATCTCATTTCAAGGAGGCATCCAACTATAAATAATCTAATTATCTTATTAAACTCTGTTTTAAATCATAAAACAAGGTTATTTATGTATTATTTTGTATCAAAGTATCATATCATGAGTCTCTATTTATATGTATCTAGCAAAATTAAATTAATCTCCTGATTCTAGGTTTTCACTCTTTTACTTCCAAATTATGAATGACTGTATTTTTCAAAATAAGATCAAAGTTACAAATTGGTTCTTATACAATAAAATATCAATTTAATTAAATAATAACATTATTATTTAATGACATAAATTGTTAAATTATGTATTTTGTTTCTCGTCGATGTTGTAATGCTGCATTCAAGAACATAAAATATACCTATTAGTACATATTTTAGTCTATAATTGGAAGAATCTTATTTTCCTCTTCACCCACATCTTCATATCATCAAGAGTCTTCATAGCTCAATAGGTCAGACCTGGGTATTCGTAATTGAGTTACACTTACGTTTAACTAAATTATGAATTCCAACGCGACTGGGACCCAAAAATAAAAGACGTACAACTTGATTAGAACCGTTAAAAGATTCAAACAAGAATAAGATTTTAGTCTTGAGGCTCATAAACACCCTTCATTTCTGATTTACATATATAATTATGTATTACTTAAATGCAATTAATCTTTTAAAAACATTGTATTTAAGCCTTGATGATGACTGAATCAGAGTTGGAAACTCATAGTGTCTTAGAACTCATACTCAAATTGGAATTAAGCCCCATTAAACTACTAATCCAGACTCGAATCGATGTTAAAAGAGTGCAATTTTAGTAGAATTTGTGCTTAAAGGTTTGAACCTTACCTAAAAAGCATAAAAAATGTGACATGAATAGCTCTGCTACTGGTACTTTCATAACCTGTAAAGTCTACTCCTACTTGCAGTAAGTTTGTATAATTAAGAATAGCTCTGCATAACTTTGTTTGTACTTATAATGCATAATGACAGATGATTCAATAAATGAATATACATTGAACTGATGGGTCACGACTCGAAAGTAAATATGAAGAAGTGGCATAAAATTTCAGGTTAATGAAAATCTTTTTATATCTTGTTGTTTTAGGAAATTTTAATATCATTTTAAAATTTATTTATGGTAACTTAAGTTATTATATGCAAATCAAGATCTTGCAAATAAACAAAAAAACTACACAAGCCTGTGAAAAATAAATTAACAAACTGTAGCTAAAATAAGAGTCAAAACTATTGAACATAGTACATAATTTGTATCAAAATTGTAATCACAGTGGAATTATTGGAAGAGTACAATGTGTTCTTATTGTTCGGATCAATTTAAGCTAAGGAAAATGAAAAATATTTATGAGATGTTCACATTGACATAGTGTTAAGGAATTAGGTGGAATTATTTTATGAAAGTTGCCGATTCTGTATCATATAGTTTTAGTTTTTTACATCTTCTATCGCAAAAAATGTCTAAATTTGAAACTGAGTAATAAAATAAAATATTATTTTTAAAATAAATAGAAAATAAATTTGTAAACACGGAAAAAACTTGCAAAAATAAATAAAGTATGAAATCATCTAAATGGACACTGTTTATAAAATTTTGAAAGTTTTCTTGTCGGATAGTATCTAATTTTGCAAAAAAAAAAAAAATGTTTCAATCAAAAAAGCAAAACAAACATGATTAGATATTATTTTTGTAACAAATGAACCACTTAGTTATTCTGTGCTTTGCTTTTACAGCTACAAAGTACTCAAAAAAATATTTCTATAATTTTATTACGAATTCATGTCTCACTATCTCGTTGTTATATATGTTTTGTTTATGTCATAATAAACCTTGTTTATAACATTTATTGATTAAGAGTGTATTGAATACATACATATAGTAATTTACAGCCAAATAAATTAAAGCTCAAAGTGAATAAGTTAAAAATACGAAAGAAAAAAAAGATTTTGATCAACGGCTTATAATTCATATTTGACTTTATATTTATTCAATTTTTTGTATGTAATGGTTCTTACATGAGAGTTCAATAACAGAGAATTTTGCTATGGAAGCATTGCGCTGTGTGTTCAATGGAACTTAAACAGCAGCGTAGAATAACTGTTTTTGTCTAAAAAATGTTTAGTATTAAGTATAAAATATTGAGGCACTAAGCTTCTGTTAAAAAAATTATTCACATATTAACATATACAGGAATAGAATTAAAATTTGGGTCCTACTTATTCTCTTTTAATTATATATTATTAAATAATACAGTTTGGGCAAAACATGTGACCTTGAAACTTTTATATAAAATATTGCAGAAAAAAGTTATAGTTTATCATCAAGTGAAGAACAGGGGGAAGAGATATCGAAATGATGAAAGAGTTTCTAAAAATAAATACATTAAAAAAAAGATTTTTTTATTCATTTTTGGCAATAACCCTCGATTTTTTTTTCTTTGCTACTTATAACATAAATATACATTTATTTAAATTTTTTTTTTTGCCAAGAAAAGCAATTGTCTCTTATCAAATTTTTGCAAACAAAAAGTATGTTTATATTATATATATATATATATATAACATATATATATGAATATTTATTTATTTTAAACGTGCTCAAAAATATGTTCTTGTATAAGAAAATAATCCTAAAGTTTTCTGCCAAACTCAATGTTTTTATCATATGTACATAGATATATAAGCCATAAAATATATATTTGACTTAATATATATACATAATGTAACAAAAAAATTGCAGTGGATAGTTATACCATATAATAACATCTAAGTTATAAATACATGAATATTTAAAAATATATTTTATGAGCCAAATGAGGATTTGTTTAGGCATACGATACACTTTTCCTTGTATGCTTTTATGAACGCTTAATAAATGTTGTAGTTATAAATAGTGAAGTGGTTCTCTCGACCGGTTTGAGTCTCAAAACGAGATATCAAGACCAATTTAAAGATATTCTAGTCTAGACTTTTCAAAATCTTGCTCCAGTTTTTTGATTTGTCTTGACTAAGCAAATTGAAAGTACAAAGAGAAAATCTTTTAATTTACAATTGATTCATTATAGAAATTTACTTCCTACATTACAAAGAATCTATTTAATGTTCTCAACGTATCAAACTTTTGGACAAGTTATGATCTTATCTCTCATAATTTTGTTTTTGATCCCTTAAAGTAAAGGCCAAATTCAAATCAAATAAGATATAAAAAACTATATTTTTCAATAAAGGGTTATTAAATGGTCTTGATTCGCAGATTATTTTTCTGATACCCATTGAAGCTATGCAAAAGCATAGAATTTTATTTAGTGCGATTTTTAAATAATTAATGCTTTCAAAAAAAAAATTATTATTCAATGAAGGTTGAGATAAATCTTTATTATTGTGTCAGGAGATGAAAATTAATCAATATTTAAATTTTGAGTAGATCTTTCCTGTTCACTTTTAAATAACAACAAACTTCTTGTGAAGGACTAATCTTCTACACAGTACTAGTTAAATGTTATCAATATTTTTTGTATTTATACAAATTATTTGCAAGAGACGACTATTTTATTATTATTAATATTATATTTTTTTAAAGATTTGTACTAGCTGAAAAACCAATATTAACTTTTATTTTAAGAAAAAAAAATAATTTGCTATACTTATTATTTTATAGTTTTCATAATGAAAAAAAAAACATTAATAAATATTAAGTTGGCTATCAAAGATATATAATAATTAAATAATATGTTCAATAATAATAAAAAAATAATAATAATGGTAGCAAATTATTTTCAAAAATGAATTATTTTTTAAAATATAATTTTTCTATAATGAACTATTGATGATTAACTTTTTTTTTATATATAGGGCTTCGTGGAAAGTATTGTACTATGCATTCTAATTTTATTTAAGCGTAAAAAACTTTTTTATTTTCAATGGACATTTATTTACGTTCAAGAAGTGGATATAGAAATGTTACAATGATTTATTTAATTTAAAAAAATGGTAGATTTGACTATTACATCAAATCAAACAAATTTTTCAAATGATAAATGAGTACTCGAATCATAGTATTTAAGTTAATGGAGACAAATCTCAAGTCTAATGGCTTGAAATCAAAGGCTCTAGTTCTCATTTGTGCCTGAAATTACCTTCACCTCTTTCAAGCATACAAGACAAATTTTCTCTCCAGCATGTTCTACCCTATTTTCAACCATTTGGAACATTTTAAATTGGACAAACCATCAAACACGTCCACCATTGGCAAAAAATTGTTCTTAGTACCTTTTCTAATAATTTGCATCTTGGCAAAAGATAACCAAGGCTAGTTTTTAAATCATTTTTGCAAAAATGCAAAATATATATGCAAATTTTATTTATGATTTTCATAGCTAATAAGACTAAAATAAAGACCAAAGAGCTATTATTTTGGCAGAAAAATTTGCAAAAAGGAATTAGCCAATCTCTGAGAAGATTAACTGCAATAAGAGAAGATTACAATTGCCATGAAAAAGTATTAATGTGTTTAATAAGTTTTTGGTCCTTGTTTTCAAGGTTTTAGGTAAGAAAAGGTGTTATGGTTATTTGATTAAATAAAACTATATATTGATTTTATGCTGTTGGATATATAACAGTTATATAAGTACCACAACTTATTATAAGTAGAACTATTTAAATTAAATATTGACCTCAATGCTCATTCATGAGAAATAAAGTCTGTTATTGGATTAGTTTCTTTTTGTTCTTTATGTTTTAACTATGAAATTATAAAGATAAAGCAGGTATATGTTGTTATTTGTCAAGATTGCCAAAAAAAACAAAAAAACATTTTAAATCTTTCTTAAAATGTATTATACACTCTTTTGGTCTTATAAACAAGCGTTTTGTGGTCTTCACAACACGTATGAATATTATTTTGTTCTTTCAATAAAGTTAAAGTAGTTAAGTAATGAATATTTAAAACAACAAAATCATACAAGAATTGTACATTTTTGTTGTGAAAACTATTTTAAAACTTCTGAGACATTGAGAAATTATGTGGAAAATTCAAGGATGATTGTGTTTTCTACATAAGTGCATACTCAGACCCAAAGCTATAAAAGAAAGCTACAAAAATCCACCGCACTTAGCTTATTAAGATCTTCTTGGTTACAAGACGATTTTTTTCCGCAAGATGTCACTTTTAAGTAAGTAAATAAAACACCAAGGTTGATACTTTATTGTTTTTTCAAATAAAGTTATTTTTGTCAATTTAATGCCTCAAAACCTTATTATAGCTTCAAACATATGGTAACTAGTTATATATAACATTGGCATACTAAGGTACCTTCGGTCAAGGTAAGAAGTTTGTATATTACTGCCCCTTTTGAATTCATAAAAATTAAGAATCAGATGCTTTAAATTAGAAAGAAGTTTACAGCTGAAGTGAAAACACACTCTACATATTTTTGTTTATCCCTAAATATGAGTCGTGAAACGATGTGCATTTATGGAGATTGTGTGATTAGTTATTGAATAGTTCATGGTGACCATGGGGGACAAAAAAGTCATCTTGTAGCCAATAAAATTTGTATATACAATAAGTTATCCCGTGGTTGTGGTTTCATCACTTTCTTTCATAGCTTTGCCTAACACTAATGGTTTCATCATTTAAATCTTATTTCATTAGTATGAAAGGAAAACAAACCGTTTGAACGTAATTTGATAACTTAATTTCAAAACCATGAGATGTAAAAAAGCAATCACTTATCCCTAAGAAATAGAAAGTCCACAACCATTTTTGGTGATTAAGAAAAATCAAATATTAAAAATGATCTCAAAATATATACATTGGATTAGATGAGAGTGAATGGGGTAGAAGTAATATTTATATCCTGTAGAAATATTTATAACTTGACGAGATTTTAAATGATCAAAAAAATAATTATTATTCTATCTTAAGTAGAAAAGAGTTTTGCACAATTATTTTCGATTAAATTACGTGGAAATGTCTGCAAATAAAGACGACAGCTTAAACAGTTAAAAGAAATCATTTTGCAATTATCTTTTCTTTTTTTTTTACTTCAAATAATTTAATTTATTATGGAATATTTGTTGCAAGATACTTTGTTTATGATGGACTGCAATGCAGTATTTCTTAAGGGTAAAAGGATACAAATTAGAAATGCTCCCGTTGAGTTTTTCTCAGCAGGAGTTGATATTCATGTAGACATGTTTGTACATTCTACATACATAAATACATGCCTTCAATGGGAGAATAAAACAGCGTTTTGAATAACAATGAATTTGTTCAAAGCAGTAGGATTTCAAAAGAAAAAAATCATTATGGAAGTAATAACTTATCAACATTTCTTTACATGTTTATATGTCACTACAACATAAGGGAGTATATTTAAAAAATGAAAATTATTTACCAATGAAAGAAAAAATTATTAATTTAACATAATGTACCAAAAAAGAACTAATTTTACCATTGACTTTCATATTTGAAACAAATGATATTAAATAAGTATATAATATATTTAGTACAAGGGAATTATAACTTTGAAATTCGTAACAATGAATTTTTTCAATCTTGAAAAATGAATTGCAATGAAAAATAAATTCAATTGCTATGAAAACACTTTATTGGAATACCTATATCAAATTTTTGATCCTTGTTTTTAATATTTTATGTCAAATATGTGTTAGAAGAAATATTTTATCAACATGAAGAATGGACTTATTGAGTTTATTTTTTCTTTTTATTATTTTTTTTCATAGGCAAGTTTTAAGCATTGGTACCACATAATATATTGATTCATATCAAATTTGTTTATGATATGCACAAAATATTTTCAATTTGAGCCGTTTTAATTCAGTTGGTCAGAGCTCTTGGTGGGTCTTAAACAAATTTTGATAGTTCACATATTTAAAAATAGGTAGTTTGCGGTTCAAGACTAACAATATAAGACCAACAACAGTCCCTCTATTCTTTCTTTTATCAACGTTAATGCAAATAAATTTGCAAACGAATGAAAAGTATTGAAGTTCAGCTGATAATTTTACCCTTCCAATTTTAGCCAAACTCAAATATAAGTCACATCCCTAGAATTTTTTTTAGTTTTTTAGACTGAAGTAAATACTTCAATAGTGTAACACACGACCGACTAGATTGTTGCTTTTACATAATTTTTCCACTCTATGGTTTATACATACGTCATAAACATTTGTGTAGTTTATCAATTCGATAGACCATTGTCACAATTATTACTTTGCAAAAAAGAGCCTAAAGTCATCATAAAGGAAGTTTATGATAAGCCCGTTGAATTAGAAAAAAAAAAAACCCACATACAAAGGTATCAGATGTTGATCTGTACAATTTAACTCTTTACTAGTCTTCAAAACGTTAATTCATTAAAGTTGAATATCCATAATATTGAGTAATTAGATAACAGTTGGAGAGTGTGACGTAATTGAGGAACTATATACCTGAAATTTTGGACCTTTTTCCTTTTTTCATAATATCTTTTGGAGATAAGATAACAAGATGCAACCATGATTGCTAAGATCAAGGTTGTCGCAGTTTTCATTCTGGCCGTTCGCATACTTAATCAGACATGCAACCCATGACATGATAACATTATTTCAATCCTCTTTTATGATATACTGTACTTTAACACAATTTTGTGAAACAATACACGACAAAAATTGATTAATCTCTGCCAAAAATTTGATCTTTAAAGTATAAACAGATACAAACTTTGTATTTTACCTCTTTTTCTCTCCATAAGAATATTTATGCCTATTTGTATAAATATATATAAGCATGCTAATCATATACTTATATATATATATATATAAACTAAAAAGTGAGAGTAACCTTAATACGCAAAAAGTATGATTTATCAAAATTACTTAAAAAGAGTGCCAAAAAAATATAATGAAGAATTGTATATTTTAATCTTAAACAAAAAAATATTTTTAGACAAACATAACTGACGTAAAATTTTATATTAATGCTCTTTCATAAACATTATTTCTCTGAATACAACATTCTTTCTATAATGTAAATTTTGATGTATTGCAATTGGTGATAGTAGACGTATTCTAACAAGCAAAACTCGAAGTAAAGATGTAGAGGGTTAAATTTTTCTATCTCATTACATAGTTGTCCTTAGAGCAAACTGAATAAAAAATACGCAATATCTCATTTCGTCATTCTACATCAAATGTGGCAAAAATACATACATCTAGGCCCATCCAAATTTGAAGTAATATACTAGAATATGTATTTCTATATTAATTTCAAATATGTTCCTGTTAAAAAGTAGATAGGTTGAAAATCATTTTGTTATCCGACTTAACTAAGATAGTTTTATATACGATTATGAAATTATTGGGAGATGGTTCTTTCTAAATATCCATTAGATCAGGAGTTTTTAGTTTATTATTGACACCCTTTATCCAAAGGATTTTTTTAGAAAGAAAAAAAATCTCTTAGGCCCATCTACCAACACTCTCTACATACTTTGATATAAGTATATCTAGGAATGGGAATTTTGTAGAGCGTGGGGAGAGGACATGAGTGAAAATTATAGTATCATTGATTGAAACTTTGTGTTGACTTCATTCGCCTCTTTTAGGATATTGAAGGAGAGATGGAGAATATAAATACTATTACTTTAAGAAGGAAAATTGTCTACATTTAAAATACTAAAGTTTTTTACAAGAATATTTTCAACAAAATTTACAATGAAAAATAGGTGGGAATTTCTTATAATTTGTTTTTTAGAGGGAGATGTTTCCTCCTATACGATCGAATAAAAAATGGACAGTTTCCCATTTTCTAATCATAAAATTTTTATCAATAAAAATTATCATTTCTATATTTATTTTTACTCCACAAAAAACAAACAAAAAATACAACAACTTTGATCAGTTTACTGAAATGTATGTCTCCTCCCCCCCCCCCTCTCTCTCATGAAGCTTTTTGAAAGGAATGGGAAAGGTGTTATTGTTGAGCAGTGATATATTCCACTCATTATTAAGACACATGCTCACTTTTTCCTCATTTCTAATTGGAAGGAGAGGGTAATTTTTTGAAGGTGTATGATCATTTGTATGCATCAAACTATCACACTTTTACAATATTTTTAAGAGTTGCACTACCTGGGCTTTCACAAATAGGTAGGTAACAATAATAGGTACATTAATAGTAAATGTATAATGAGAATGCTTGAATATTATGTATCGATTAAATGGTAAACAAATAAAAAAAAATGTTACATATTTTATGAGATGTTATAGAAGTAAACAAATTTGAAGTATGCTGCTATAATCTATATTTATATTATACAACTAATAACATTATGAAAGCTTCTATGTATTACTTCTTTTAGTTGTTATTATTTATCTTCTTTTTTTTTTGTTATATGTTATGTATTAAAAAGTTATTCGGGCTATTTATATATATGTATGTATATAAGTCCTTTACTGAAAGAAGAGGATGCAAGAGGCCTCTATGTAGTTCCTTCATTAATAAATCGTTAATAAAAAGATAAAAACCAATAATGAAAAAGAGAAAAAAAAAAGGATGAAAAGATTGATTTCAAACATTGTAGGCTGTTATTATCTTGATTATAATGGATGTGAAGAACAATCGATCAATAATATTGCAAAGGTAGTAGATAGAATCATCGACATAACTGTATCAAGCAAAATGATGTATCTTTATAAACTAATTATACAGACATAGATATATCTATATATCTGAGTATATACTTAATTTTATAAAGCAGAAGCTTTCACTATATTCATCGATCCGTCATTTACTATTATTGGCTTACTATCCATACATACATATGTTATAACTTCTTTTTTTATATAATATTGAATAATTTCATTTCAAAGTATGAAATATCTAAGAATACTTAATACTCAAATAAGTGGACTTAAATATATACACTTGAAATTTGCAACTAGGAGTTTGAATTCAACTATTAAAGTATATGTGGGTGATAATATTTCTAAAATTGGAGAAAAATCCAAGGATTGCAACTGATTTTGTTTTATTTATAAAGGAACCGATATGTGGATTTTTCTGATAAAGAATTTACCCATTTGAGTGTAAGTTTTAAATATCAAAATTCACCTATAAATTTGCAGATGTGAATACTAATATTTATGAGAAAATGATAATTTGCGAATGCAAATTCAAAGGTATGTATTTGATGTATTACTAATTCAAAGTTTTACTAGCAAATTGTTTTTTTATGTTTCAATTGTTCAAGTTTTCTTGCTTCAGGTATAAAAAAAAACCATTGTACATGTAATATATTTTGAAACTATTTTTATTTAACATTCTCTAAAATGTAATGATATATAAATGTATTTTTTAAAAAGATTTTATCCATGACCTCGTCAATGTCTTTAATGTTTAGATAAATTTAAGTATGTGTTTTTACACTAATAAATGATTCAATTATTTCAAATAGTTTTTTGTGGCTGCATTCTAAAGTTATATCAACCAAGGTACTAAGATGATTTGTTGAAAGCAATTTCAGTAAAAAAATACTAAATACATTAACTTTCGATGCTGTTTCAAGATCGTTCATGGTCTCATTGTCAGATCTGAGAGCAAAGGAACTGAGTAACTTTTTCTTTTTGAACAAGTTCAATTTTTTTCAATTTTTTTTAAAAGGTGATCCTGACCACAGTACTAAAATCAACATTATGTATAATTTATGAAGCATTTGTGAAATATTAAATGTATAGTTAATTACCTCAAGTTGATATAATTACGTTTTCATTGGTAATACATTTTGTAATGAGAATGAGTCAGGAGTTACATAGGTATGTTGTAATAAAAATGGTTCGACCAATAAATAATAAATAAGAAGGAGATAAAATTGCTCAAGGAGAAAGTGAGTTCATATGCACCTGATAAAGATCGAGATATGTATGAAAAACTGTAAGAATATTTTATCTACGCCCCGAATTATTATTAGTTAATGATTGCATGAAGATGAGCTTGTTAAGGATTACCAACGTTAAAGAAGGAGCCTAGTTGCTACAGAATGCAATACAAAAGGTAGTCACCCTTTAAGTAATTCTCCATGAACTTTCTAATTCAAATTTAAATTTATTCTTTTACTACTTTTTCGATAAAAAGGCATTTGATAAATTGTTCCCTAAAAAGGCATTAGTAACGCCGTCGCTTTTGTTATTAAAAGGTTAACTTATTCGATAGTTTTTTCTTCCGTTATAATTCCGGCACACAAGCAAGTACTGTTGCCTTGTTAATAGAAAATCTCTAATTTTAATAATTCCATAGTTATCCTCTCTGATTGTAGGTATGGTAACCCATATACAAATTCCTTACCATTTTTTGTTTTGTAAATTATTCAACTTTTAATTGAGCATATGTTAAATTGAAAAGGTTCAAATGTATTACTTTTATGTTTTACTTTACTCTTTATTATGTAAAAAATAAAATAAAATTTATCAAATTTACGTTACTTTTAAGATTAACTAATAATTTTTTCTGGGTAGAGTGCCCAAAACTGCCCTCAACTATTATCCAAATAGGTAATAGAGATTGCACAAGAATTTGTAAAAACACTGAATGGAAAAGTAAAATGTGAAGTCCACTACACTTGTTACTTAACAAAAACACTGCTACATTTCCACTTTTGAATTCCATATTCAAATTATGTAGATGAATATACAAAGGTTTCCGTACTTACACGTCAAAATTACATATACACATGTATGTAGCTTTATTATTACCGTTGAATCTCATTTGTTTATGAAGCGTGTCAAATATCGATTGAAGCAGTTCTAATTTCAAACTAAATGATACTATCATAGGTACAAATCATACTTATAAAGTCTGCATCCATTACATAGATTTGGATCTTCTCCAACAACATTGCAAATTATAATATTTATAAATAATCATAACTTTTTACTGTACAATGTACATTACTTATAGTTGTTGGTTTAAATATATAAATATATTATAATATCAAGGTCATTTCGTGGTAATAAACTATGGTCTTAAATATATAAATTTATTGATTTGCAATGGGCTCTTATTTTCTATATTTCTATTTACAATTTAAAGGAATTATTGTTAAAGTTCAAAATTGAGTAAAAATTATCATTGAGCTAGATAATTGGTTTTTTAAAAAATTAAAAACAACAAAACCATACACGTGTTTCTACAATTAAAATTATCATAGAATTCAATTGTCAGTATACATAGGAGTATAATGAGAACTGAATTATTATTAAAGAAACAAAAGTTCATGATATCATTTGAACTTTAGCTTGGGGCAATACAACTTTCAAGGATTTAACATTTGTACTCTTAGAAAGTACAGAGTATGGTTCCTATATCTTAATAAAAATGTTTCTACACATCCTACTCTTTCATCCTTATCTGCGAATCCATCCTTGACACCCTTTTGAAAACCCTAGGTGATCGTCTTTAATCTTAATTAAAGATCAACTTGGATAGTTTCACAACTAGACATATTTTATCTATAGCTATGTGACGGTCAACGGGGTCTGGATGGCCTCAATAACTTCACGAGTTATTTTCTCTGTTTGGACTCCTTCACGACAGATTTTGGATCTCCTCCAGCCCAAACCCTCAGAATGGTACGATATATTCGATTTTCAGACATTGAGGAGCTTTCTGATCTCCTTGAAAGATTTTAGAATGGAGGCGAAACCCTTAGCTTTTGTCATTTTTTAAATTAGTGAATCTAACTGATTTTAATGCAAATTTTAGGTGTACAAATACTTATCTTATCGATTTATATTATTATATTGAAATTATTCACTTTGAACAAAAGTTTTTACTTGACATTTAGTTTTAATAATCGGACTAAAATAAGATATATTAGTAGATTTGCATTTTGCTTAAAAGAACTCCCACACATGTTAAGATTTTAATATCTTTAACAAAATGTTACCATTAAAAATTTCTTGAGACATAATAAAACTCTAGATAGCAACATTTTCCGATCAATTAATCATATTCGGTTTTACAACTTTTAGACACATAGCTGAAAAAAACCCTTCAATTTAAAAAAACTACTCTTTCAAAATATAAAAAATAATACTTTTTTTCCACTAACTGAAATCCATATTCAGATTAAAATACAATAAACGTATGAATTGCACTTGATAAATTGTATCACAATAGTTTAAAAAGTTATATACTTTTTTAAGTATTAACTTCTTATTTTTTAATAGCTAAAATAGGTTTTATATTGATGATTTTTCAAATATATTAAAGTCTGAATCATTATAGTAATACCTGTAAAAATTAAAAAACAAAATATTTTTCTAGAAAATATTTCTCTAATGTTTTGAAAAAAAAATAGGCACTAAAAAAATTGAATGCAAAAATTGTGTTTAAAGAGATTTATTGAAACTATAATTGAGTTTATTACTAAAGTACATAAAAGTTTTAGGGGAGATTTATTATGGAGATTGTTTCATAAATATAGGTTAATAACACTTCATTGGCCCTGTAAATAAAACCATTTAAACCAAAAATAGTTTAATCTTATCTAATTTATTTTTTATGTAATGGAACTAACACTAGATAAAGTGATCTTATGTTCATATAACGTTTGATTGAATACCATTTTAAAGTCCCATATAATTTCCTTTTAGAAATTGAGAAAGTCATAACAGGATATTAGTTAATGTTAAAAATTGTTGGTAAATGCCGTTTCTTATACTAAATTGTTCGATTAATGGTATTTAGGGTAACAGTGGTTATAAGGGGTCGAACCTAGTCAGGGTACTTTATTTCATCGGCAAATAGTAAAATCTTATAAAATATTTCTACGACAATAGAAAAATCCAATTTAGATAAAAGCAGCACCTTGTTTCAACAATTTATTTTTGTATATTTGAGGTACATCTTGAACCCAATAATTTTTTTTTACATGCATTGGTACTGAGAAATTTATTTAAATAGTTAAATTTGAGACATATTTAGTCTATTAATTCAGTCATTTTTATTTGATGATTTTATATTAATACGTGAAGTAGTTTATAGAGTACAATATTTATTTCTGAGGAAAAATAGATTGAATCATATTTGACTTGATTAAAATGCTTAAATATATCTTGAGAATCTTATTAAATCATTTCTTTTTACTCTAAAATGTGAAGAATATTAGTTACATATTATTTTTGTTTTGGATTATATGTGAGAGTAAACTCTCTCAAAAAGATTTCATACACAAATAAACAAAGTATTCAACCATAAAAAAACTGTCAAATATATACGAAACACAAAGTATACCCATTCTTTCATATTTGTGTAAAGACTGCAAATAAATCTAACAAGATAAATACAATCATTTCTTGGTAAAAATATTTATGTTAATATTTAAGTTTCCAATGCACATCATCCTTCAGCACTAGAAATTCGAATTTGAACCCTTTGTAAATACACTATACTTTAAATTAAATATAGATTCACTAATAAGTAATATGAATGATGAGCACGCCATCTATGATTGTGGATAAAACTTTTTGTAAGCGCTTTGGGCATGCTTATTATAAATAAATATGTATTCATATGTGTATTTATTTGTTTGAAGAAATCATTGGAAGTTGTCTCCAATTACAATGAATGTCTAGTACTATTTTTAATAAGGAGAAATGAAAAAGAGATTTTTAGTTTTGATATTTTTGACATTATATTGGAATTGAATGTTGAATAATTTTATAGAATTGATGAAAAATGATTTTGAAGATTTGGTAAACTCTGAATAATATCATCATTATTTAATTTTCAATAATTACAATTATACCACAATATCAGTTAACTTTATATTCTTAGTTTGAAATAAAATATGTCAAAAAAAAAATATAGGCGAAAAATTGTTAAAATTATATATGATGATGTTTCAAATTGTTTTAATACTTGATGTTTTCTATATAATTTTATTTAGAATAAAAAAATAAAACTTTTTTTGTATGATTCAATCATAGGACAGTCAGGTTCAAATATTTAAATTATATTAACTCAAGTTATCTTTTGATATGCCTGTTTTTTTGGTGTTTTGCAATTACGTCATAATGCAACTTTATTTATGTATAAGTCATTTTCCCTCAGCGTTTCTCTACCAAATATTAGTGTATGTTAATAAACCTTCAATAAAATGAATCCAAACACAGCCTCTATAAACTTTAATTTTCCCTATTTCTATTATAGTAATGTGTCAATTGAATGACAAATGACACTTAAAATATTTAGTACAGTATGTACGGTACGGATATGCTACAGTATAGACATGATTTTGTGGAAAAAAAAATAAAATTCAAAAACCTCACATCTTAATAGATGTAAGTAGATAATATAATTATAGTTATGATATCAAAAGATGTTCACGAAGAACTTATTAAGCTAATTCATTAGCTGCAAAGGCGAATGAAGCGCAAAAAAGTTATACATAACTCGATTGAAACTTTTATATTTCATTTATATGTACATATAAAATAAAAATTATTATTTAAAAAAATATAGCTCTACATATAACTAGACTTGTGACTCTTCAAGGGTTCAATTGAAGGGGCAATGTTCAAACGAATAAATAAACAAGCAGATGTTTACATATATTTTATATGATATCCATCTGTGCAGATTGAAAATTGGGCGTGTGTCTATGTACTATATGTTGTAATTAAATAAATGGGTGATTGATAGATAAAGTAGTCATGTGCTAAATTTGCATTTACTTATATGGAAATTTCGCATCCTCACAAAGTACTGTTGAAATAAATGTTCACATTTACATTTGTTGTTAAAATATGTGAATATTTTCTTTTTTTTTACACACTCTGATTGTACAAATTATACTAAGACATCATTGGACCAAGAAATAGATAGAGAGGGGAATAGAGGAAGGGATTTAACCGCTATACCTATCTATCAAACTTGATCTGGTACTTGATTGCTGAGACATCATATTCACAATCATTTCCGCAAATTATACCTTTTTCTAAGGAAGCTTTTATCTTCATCCACAAATTTTTAAAATTTGATATTTGCACCTGTATTGCTGTATTTTTTAGATATATGTACAGTACATCACTAGAACTGTAGGTACGTAGATTTCTTAAGTTTCAGGCATGCTGTCATTTTTTTATTGATTCTGCTATAACTTATTACAGCTTGCCCCAAAAAAAAGATGACTTAAAATCCTTGCAATTTCGCCATTGACTTCAAATAACAGAAGAGGGCTACTTAATCTATGATGATACATTTAATTTTGAGTAATATTGAATTACTTCAAATTCAAATATAAGGCATTATTCTGTTATTACGGTCCTTATAATAATGTATCCCATGGATATAACGGATTGCTCGAAGTTGAAGCATTTCCTTCAATTCTGTTGGTAAAAAGACGGTGGCTTTTACTACTAAAAGAGTCTTTAAAAAAACAAAACAAAAACATGAAAAAAATAGTGAAACTCAAAAGGATTGAATCCAATCTACTTAAAAGGGTGATTACAATTGTAGATATTGCTTCTTTCCACAGTTGAATTGATAGTGCAGGTATGGGATATACTACAAGCATGGTAAGAAATAATCCAGACGACACACAAATGTGTTATTTGTATCTTCGGCTATCGAAATGTGTACATACATTCACATTTTCAGTTCAAAGAGTGAAAGAAATTAAGCTCTTATGTCATCATTGTATGTAGTACTCTGAAAGATAAATGTATATATTGCTACATACATATATATATTTATAAATATGATTTAAGTAAACACATTAAATATTATATAATTGCTCTTTTTGTTATGCTTCACTTTCCTTGAATCACTCCAACAATACATAGCTGCATACTAATCATTCATTAATTCATTTCAATGCATTCACGGTTCCTTTAATAGTATATAATGAGCTGTTCACCGGGTTGGTAAAGTTGTACTATTTCATATCATTTCCATTTGTTTTTTGAAAGTCTACAGTGGAGAATGGACTCTGCTCAAATTTATGCACATGGTGTGGATATCGCATAGTCCTGTTTTTAGGGGGGGGGGGGAATTGTCTGTTTTAGGATATTATACTGTCTGTCTCAAAAATATTGAAAATTTTGCTCAAGATCTACATAGAACCCTCAAATGGATCTTGAGACCAAATTTTGTTAAGATACGTAAAGATACTTGAAAACTTAGTTAAATATATTTAGACAAAGTTTTTAAATATTTTGTTTACACAGTGTGACCGGCAGGCCCAGCGATCACTCAGCATGTCTGATTGCAAAACATAAACATTCTTTAGCTCCAGGCCTGTTTCATGCACCAAAAATAGATAATAATGTATGTTGTGATCAAAAGCTCTTTACCTGTCAGCAAAACATGTTGAATCTTTGATTGAATCTTGTTGTATTGACCAGTCAAGACAAAGAGACCAGGATTTTAATTAGAAAATACCATTCAAAATATATTTATCAGCTATGATAACAATAGGTTATTATTGTGGAAATTGGATTAAAATTAATCATTTACGATAAATTACTGAAGAACTTTTATTTTCTAACCTTTAAAAGTATATCTAAGCTCCTTCATAGTCATAATAAATTAATTTAAACAATATTTTGTCTCAATGAGCCCAAGTTTTTGGTTTATACAAGGGAAAGTACGAAGAAATTATGTAAAAATCTTTTATAAAGTCTATACATGGCCTGTTGATTACATTGATAACAATGACGAAATTTCCATGTTATTACTTCGAAAGGCTTTTATGAAAAGAATCAACACTCATACTTCTCTCAACCGTTCTAAATTGTAAGTCCTTATGATTTTGTTGCAGTCTTGAGTGAAAGGGACAAAGACATTAAATGAGATAAAATTGAACATAATTGAGTCCTACAGAGACAAGAGGGAGGGTCTAACGTGTCAACAAAAAGACACATCTTGGAATTGGATCTCTTTAGGGGACTTATTTATGACTAAAAGGAGTGAATGTCAATAACATCTATTTTATTGTAGTTCTGACCCCATTCTTTAAATATCTCAAAATAATTCCGACTTCTTCATAAGAAGGTGAATCCTTCAAGTGAATACATAGTTATGCCAAAACATAAAATAACTTTCCCTCGTATAAACAAAACTTGAGCTCATTGAGACAAAATATTGTTTAAATTAATTTATTATGACTATAAAGGAATTTTCATAAAATGGATATGTAGCTTTTAAAGGTTAAAAAATGAAAGTTCTTTAGAAATGATTAGTCACTCACTTTAGAGTTCAAATCTGACATCATAAACATGATTTTTTTTATGAGTGACTTGGTATAGGGAATATCGCTGAAATAAAGTCATTGAGAAAAAAGAGTTCATATTGAGAAATCACACTAATATTTGTAATCTCTAAAGGTACTAATAAACTAATTAGAGCCTCATGTGCATTTCTAAATTGCTACACTTTGTTACTCTTTTAATCCTTGGAATATTAAGGAATATCCAATTTTTTCCTTTATATTAACATATTTAGGATCTACAAGATATTACGCATAGCCTTGACACGAACTCCCCCTTGAAAAATATACTTCCATACATTTCAAAAAAAATTCCTTATATTCATCGATCCTGCCTTAGATTATTGTTTTGCGTTTTTCTATCTCGATAATTAAAAAAAAATGTCAAAGAGAAAGTATAGTATTGCATTTGCTCTCATGCAGCAATTCATTAAAAGCTCATCAATTAAAAAAGTTACTCGTGATAATATTTCGTCTAACTATGTATTTCTTCGTTCCTTAAAGAAAAAAATAAAGGTAGTAAGTATATCAATCAAATTTTGCAGTTTTTCTTACCTTCACTTAATATGATCTTTACACTAATTGCTCACGTTGATGTCTTATTAAATTAAAAGTAATGATACAAGATTAGAATATAAATATATTGTTTTAAATTATGTATTAATAGTATAATTGAGTTGCTAACCTTCTTTATCAACTAAACATAAAATGAATCTATTCAGTGTTACTAAATGTAAGATATAAATTGTTTATATTTTATTAATCAATTTTCCAAATATCCAGACTTCAAGAAGTTTTTTAAAATCTTATCACATATTCATAGATCCTGTTTCTAAGAATATTTAAAATAAAATATGTATCAAATATGAGTGCATAAACGGAAAAACAAACTTCAAATAATCTACGTACTTTTCTTTCATTGAAGCAACTACGAAAATGTACAGAATAAAAAAAATTAAAAGCTTTATTATTATTAATTAGTTAGATAAACAAATGAGTTTAAACAACACAATAGTTATGTTTAACTACTATTTTTTTTGAAATAGAGAAGACTAAATACCTTATAATAGAGATTTTTGATCTATCTCAAATAACTGAAATGTTAAAATTAGTTAACATATACCAATGGCATTTCCTTACAAAAACAAATTATTATTCTTTTAAATACGTCATTGTTTATTTGTGAGTGTTGTCAAAAAGTATTTGGATCTTATTTAACTGAATGAGCTTTTTAGAATGAACAAAAACACAATGTTTTTCTTCCGCTGTTTTCATCAATTTACTTCTTTTTTTTTATTTAAAGCAGCTGACTCGACGTATTATGAAATCAAAGAGGATTATTTATAAATATTAGATATATATTAAATTAAGGATTGTTCGTGTCTTTATGAATTTTTGAATATTATGGTAATATGTACACATTATTGATTTTTATATTGGAAAAATTTATCAAGTGTATCTAGTTAATATCTTCGTTCAAAATTAAAATTTCGTAACAAGAAAACAACTAAAGACTAACTACCATAAGTTTTTTTCTTTCGTTGAGATTGCGAGCTGACAAAAAAGCATGTTATTTAATAATTAGTTTTGATATTTTTTTGCATTATTATAACTAGTAATAAAATAATATAAATTTAAATCCTATTATTTAAGAATGACGTAAATATAATAGTGATTGTCAATTCATAAACTCAGTTCTATAGTAAATAATACATGAATTTAACTAATTCATTCAATTAAACCGCATATTGTGAAACTAATGTTAAGATACAAATGTAATAAATCGAAGATTTTTGTAAGCATACTTCAATAACATTGCTCAAGGGAGAATATCTTTAAAAAATGAAAAAAATTGACTTCATAATTTGACAGTATGGTATGTCAAATTTTTTGACAAACAATGTAAGTTTCACCACCGAAGTTTAGAAACAAAATTCGCAAAAATGAATGAACCAAGAATCATTATGAAAATAAATAAGTGATGTATGAATTTAACTCTTTTAAAAAATCTTGACCTTGGTCAATTAAATTTTGATTCTTTTTTTTTTTTTTTTTTTCAATATTTTAGCTCAAAATTGAGTTATGATTAATTCAATGAAGTCAAAATAATAAATCGATTTTTTTTCTTCAGGTTAGTTTTATGTTGTAGTATCAGATATAAGTTCAAGTTTATTGCAAGTATTTATTATTTTAGCTTGGAATGGTATTACATAAACTTTACCAAACACATATAAATAAGTTTTTTATTAGTTTAAAGCAGGGGTGGGCAATTATTTTTCTTCAAGGGCCAAATGATAAGCAGAAAATATTGTGGAGGGCCAGACCAAAAGTTTAAAATTTACTTTTAGTTAGTTTTCTTAAGTCCAAGCAATTTTTCGCGGGCCACTCAAAGTGGGCCTGCGGGTCGAATTTGGCCCGCGGGCTGTACAATGCCCGGGTCTGGTTTAAAGTATCTCCAATTGAGATTTTTAATCTCAAATTTGACCACCAGTAGTTAATAATTGATAATTTTTAGATTTCTAAATCAAATGAAGCTTTACTTAAAATAAAGCGAGAATACTCACCTATGAAATATTTTGAACTTTTGTCATCACAAGTATACTCGTCATATGCAAAGTTCTCTAGTTATTATATGCTAAAAAACCTTTCAACCATGTAGAACATAAGAAGAAAATATATACAAAAAAAAAAAAAAAACGTTTGACTTTATCATCTGCAAACATTTAACATAAATCGAACTTTTCAAATTGTCAAAAATTAAATTCATTTTCTCTATGCATACATTAGATATCGAAGAAATTTTTTACCTATCTACTACACACTCAAAGGAGAAAAAATAATAAATAAAAAAATGATATTTTTTTTCTTCCCATTTTCAAGAAGAGAAGGGAAGGTATAGAGAGAGAGAGAGAGAGACATCATAACTCAATTATGTTTTCACTTTTATATATTGACTTTCTGTCAAGACATATTTAAAAGGTAAGCAGAGAAAGAAAAAAAAAGAAGATAAGTTACTACATATACGGCATTTCAAAATGCGACATTGAGGGATCTAACATACCTATAAAGTCAAGAGAGTATAGTTGAGAGCCTTTGTGTAACATTATTTACTAACTTTCACATATATATATATATATATATATATATGTAGATATATATCTATAAAAAAGATACCAAATTCGTACTATATAAATGTTGAAGTCAATTTACTTATGAAGTCTACAAGCTTTATATATACATAGAAATATATATATTTATATGTAGCAATATTAATATTTGATCTCTTAATTCCAGATCTTTACTCCATGACTTGATTGAATTTATCAAAATAACATTTGATTATTAAATAAACAAAATTATATAATATACATAAAATTTATATGTATCAAATGAAATCAATTTATATTTTTATATTTTCACTAATATTTTTTAAATGAATCAATAATATAGTTGTAAATAAATAATTCTCTTAGCAAGTGTTTTTCACTTCAAAATCGTCTCAGTTGTAAAGTGGTATTATGCCTTGTTTTTTTTTCTTCTTTAAAAAGCTATCATCATTTTTTCTTAATTCTTGTAGAGGACACATCTACTAAATCGATAAGTTTTGATATAACAAGTACACAACATACACATTTTATAGAGAAAAATGACTTTTCTAACGTTTTATTTTTTATTTTTTTTGCGATGTTCTCAAATAAAAGCTACTTTGAGATAAAATAATAATAATAACAACAATAATGACAGCTTCTTATTTCATTTTCTTATTAAAGATTCAATGCCATATCCGCTGATATTATGATGTCATATCAAGTATAGTCTTTCTACTTTCTTGTAGGGCTTTTTATTCACATTTCAAATCATTAATCAATTGTAGAAAATATGTACTACCAATACCTATGTAAAAAAAAAAAAAAGGTGAAAATGGATATGGTAATCCTGACAATTTTGATGAATGTTTTGAAGGAGAGTAGCTTTAGCTGTCATTATACATTACGTTATAAGCTCTATGTTGCCTTGTCCTTTAACAGACGTTCTTTTGTGAACGAGTTAAACACAAATTCGTTTCTATCAGAAAAATGTATTTTACCATGGATTCTTAGTTGACTTGATTATGCATTTTAATTGCCAACTTGTAAAAATTTCACACGCGAGTAAACGCTTAATATTTATTGTTATAAATTCATTACTATAGATTGTATGGTTTGTGGAGTGCGAGTAGAAGGGTGGAGCAAAATTTATGCCACCTTTCATTAAAGTCACCTCATTAAAATCAGCTGTCTGATTCTATTTATGATATCGTATTTGTCTCTACAAAACGTACATGTCCAACCATTAAAATTAGCCTACCACATCAATTAACGTAGCGGTAAAGGTTTTTTCATAGGTAAAATTGAAATCATTTTTCAATGTAATTTCTTTTTTTAAATGAATATTGAAAAGTTTATTATTGCGAATTTCTTACTCAAAATTCATACTAACTCCATTGTTTATATTATATTTGTGTTTATTGCGTATACTCTTTGCTTTTCAATGGTACAATCCCATGATTGTATGTTTTTTTTTGCAAATATTTTACGGTAGATTTAAAATGTTAAACTAGTCATATAGTTTCTTTTGATGAAAAATATTCATACTCTGTAGGTCAGCTATATATATATATATATATATATATATATATATTTATAAAGTGTGGCATATATACATAAAAATAATATATAAGTCCTTACAGTGATTCAATTACATCTTCTATCCATAATTCAATTCGATTTTACAATGAACACATATCTCTCTCTCTCTCCTTCCTTTGATTTTACTTATCTTCCATTCATTCTCCTCCTTACTCTTCTTTTCTCTTATGTACTCGTATGTATGTATAATATGTATGTATATTGTTACATTAACAAGGTTTCGTTTCTTCTTTTAGTTCTCTTCTTCGTTTTTTTTTTTTTTTTTTGACTGCATGTATACATACATATATATGTACATAGAATTAATGCATTTGTTGTATGTATGTAGTAGTACCACAAGTCTCTAAATGATGAAGGAAAATAAAAGAAGTCTTATACAGCATCTCTTTGATTTCTCATATCCTTATATAATAATAATAATAATAATATAACAAATACATATTATAAGTTGTCCAAAAAAAAAAGAAGAGAAAATTAGAAGAGAAAAAACAACAACTATAATTTCTTTCATACCGTGTGTTGTCAGATTTGTATTATTCACCTTTCTTGTTTAATATTTAGGCAGTAGGGGGTCAAATCGATATTGGTAAAGCTGTAAAAAAATTATGCGCTGCCGGTATGTAAAAAAAAAAAGGAGTAAAAATTGACCTCTTAGCCCTGACAATTTGATGAATGTTTGGAAGGAGAGCAGCTTCAGCTGTGTGTACGTTCTACTATATATCAAATTCAAGCAGCTATTCTCTTATCCTTTTACAGGGGAAAACATTAAAGTTATTTGAGAGAGGAAATACAGAAAATGAGCCCAAATTTATATCCATATATCAGAAGGTTATATTGATTTTGTCAAGGAATCTTAGTTCACTCGATTTGGCAATAAATTGATTGATTACACTGGTCAACAGTCAAAAATCCTATGGGGTATAAGTATAAAAAAGTTATTCAGTTTTCCACATTGATTTTAAATCTGTAATTTTATTTTTCTAGAGTTCGACGGACCCTACTTTTTAAGCTAATTTAGCCCATTTTCCAACTTTATCTTCAATTTAAGCTTTAAAGGATACTCATTTTGTGCATTGAAAAATAATGAACCGCTAGTGTATTTTATACAGATTCCCTTTCCAATCTTTTTTTTTAACCTAAGGAGGATCCTAGAGACATATAAATTTTCATTAATGAAGGATCCTTATTGGGCACTTGACATCTCGTTTGACAGCTGTGGGTCTCAGCTCTTTAATGCATTCCTTATTAATCCATTTTATGTAATATTCAAGGAGTTATTTAAGCACAACCGTTTTGGCTGACTTTTGGACCTACTTCCGCCACATATGCACTCAAGAGTCCCTTTAGGTCAAAACAGAGACTGGAAATAGAATCTGCATTAAATACACAAGTAGATAATTATTCATCATTTTTTAATGCATAAAATGAGTATTAATCTTGAAATTGAAGTTGAAGTTGGAAAATAGACCAAATTAACTCAAAAAGTAGGGTTTAAAAACTATCGGACTCTCGAAGCAAAAAAATACAGGTATAAAATCAGTGTGCAAAATTAAATAACTAAGATTTTAGATATTTCAAATTTGTTGACCTGTGTTATTAATTGTAGACAGTGTGTATATTTCCAATAGACGTGGTTAGTGCTACATGTTCTCTCCTTAAGAATTAAGGAATATTGATAGAAACTTAATTATTATTTTTGATCTTGAAAGCTCATCGACTTAGAGACATGCGGCTTCAATTTGAAATTTTTCATTATTTTTGAAAAAAACCTATCAATACAATAAGACAATTTCTGTTCTATATAAACAATAAATCCACAGTTAAAAAAACTCATGATAAAATAATTGTAAGATATTTTAAAATCACGGCAGATGAATGGTGATGTGGTGTTACTTGCCTAAAGTTTGACAGTCACAGCTTAAAATTCCAGGCATTATACACTGGCCAGAGTGGACATGTATGGGTTTTTGTGTGATCATATTTTTACTTAATTTTCAAGAGTAAATTTTAAAGAAAATGATTAAATATAATCAGCTGCTACTTATGTATGTATATATTTTGTAATTATATCAATATCTTGTTTTGTCCGGATTCAATCTGTTGGAATTTTTTTCATTTTTTCTGAATTTTATTTCAAGATCCTTCAGTTATACAATCCACTATTTATATTGGAAATTGTTCGTTGATTATTCAACTGGATAACCCGGACTGTTTCGAATATTTTTGTACTTATATAGATATATAAGACTTTTTATTAAAAATACTTTTTTGAAGGAGTTGTGTAGATCGTGTCGTTTCACCACCCTGTAGATGTACATACATACACACATATAGAAATATACATAATTTGATAAGAGGACGTGAATATTTTTTATGTCTTTATCATCATTGTGAGTCTGTTTATTGATGCATGCATATGCACTAATGAAAAGAAAAAGACTAAAGATAATGCACTTTCCATTCTCCTACCCTTTAATTAAAAGATCCCTTTCATCTATATCTTCTTCCTTTTTCTTTAACACTCTTTTGGCATTCCTCCAAAGTTTTTCCACTTCTATTCCTATAAAGATATCTTCTATGACTGCATACAAAGCTACAAATACATAAAATGTGTTCCATCCCAGGGTATGTGAGTCTTATCCCATCCTTATATGCATTTAAATATATTTCATCAATGTCAAACACTTAATAGCATAATGAAAATAACAGAATTTATACAAATCTTTTTCTGTCAAATGTATGTACTTATAAAATTAAAAAAAAGGTACACTTCTGTTATATAAATAGTTATAATAAGTCATCATAATAAATAATGATAATTTATTTTGACCCATTTATAAAATGACATTTTCCTTTTATTTAAAGAAGTATTTGATTCATAAAAAATAACATTTTTATCTATATGAGAGCAAATTATCGTTTTACCAGTCAATTTTTATAAGAGTATGGATGTTACTATGGGAATAGAGGATAATTCCATCTTACCACAAAAAAATAATTGTATCAGTCTTGTTGGAAGCATCTATGGACACCATAGCTTTGATTTCATATTGTAAATTCACGATTTTTATCGGGGAAATATATTTTAGTTGTTAGTTCCTCTTTTCATAGCTTAACCTCCCTCCATGTTCTTTGGCTACGACAGGGAAAGTATTTAGGTATATACTTGAGAAATTATTAATTTTTTATACAAATAAAAGACTAAGTGGGGGTTAAGACTATAGTTTAACAATATAAATGCCATCTTTCTGCAAATATGCAATTAAAAAAATGGAGATTTTATCCTATTTTTTCATAGCTAAAACAAATATAATCACAAAAGATACAAATGTATATATTATAAAAAACAATGAAGTTATAAATTTTAGAGCCAAAATTTGAAAAAAATGAATGGAAATTAAAAATGATGAATTCAATTGTAAAGAAAATGCTTTACTGTTATAAATTATAATTTTAATACTTGTTTTCAATATTTGAAATCAAAACTATATTTGTTTTCTGTTTGTTTTTTGTATTTATAGAAGTAAACATGTAAATTAATTTCACTTCTTTTTTTAATTTTCTTCCACTGGTCAGTTTAATGGTGTAGTTTAAACTCATTCAGCCAAAGCACCTAAGGAAGTTTTGACAACTGAAGTTTTGAGCAAACGTTGCATAAAGTCATTAAACCGATGTAATATTGAACAATATATGTACAGAACGAGACAGAAAATGATCAAATCAAAAACCTTTAATTTTAAAGAAATGTCTCTTCAGAGTGGAAATATATGGAAGTTTAATGAAAGATAGCATCAAAATAATGAAAAATAAACTCGTGTAGCTATTTTGTAGAGATTTTAAAAACAATTTTTGAAGTAAATCATGCACGTAAATCAAGGCATCAATCCATGTACATATTAAAAAAAGCTAATTAATAGTGATGAGTTATATGTACATGTTTGGACTTCTTAGCTTGCCCAACAATATGTATTGATTGGCTATTTGTGACGTCAATCATATTCCTTATGATATATTCAATGCTAGTTATGTATCCAAATGTACTATACTAAATACATATGTACATTGAAATGAATCATTGGTGGAATTATTGAAAATGCGGTATGTTTCAAAAATATCTTATCTTGATTATTTCAAAAACTATATTGTAACCAATAGGAATGGCATTTCCCTCGATTTGTCTTCATAAAACAAGTCTAAATATATTGCTGTCTATTCACTGACAAAATTTAATTGTAATTAAATTTTGTATACCGCTTTATACATATGATTATCAAATTACCATATTGTACAAATAGTACAAACATGTATGGAAATACCAATAGAAATTCGGGTATATCATGACACTCTATCTCCCCATCACTAATAATAATTAGTTTTAACTTTTTCTTCATTTTTGCAATTTATGTAATTTTCTTTATATAGATGTAATTAGATAGTTGCATGATCTTAAGAATGTTTGATGATCTGATGTAGAATATTATTATTAATTTACTAATATACATATTAATAAAGGTAGGGGGGGGAGGAGGAGAACTTATTCAACATCTTACATCACTGAACAAACTAATTTTGCACCAGTTCGGAATAATAATTATAATTATTAAAAACTAATCAAAAAGTTTTAATGTAATTACCATCATTTATGTACAAAAAAAAATCTAAGCTACAGATAGGGAAAACCAGGAACAATTGAAAGAGAGAGGGAAGAGTTGCAAATGCCCTTTTTCTCCAATATCAAAAAAGCTATAGCCCCTAAATTTATATCTCAATTCTATAAAATGATGTCATTTATTGAAAAAAAAAATATAAGTCAACTTCTCAATGAGATATAGAATAAAGACTGATTATGAGGAATAAAAGGAATTTATTGAAAAAAAAAAAAACAATATTTTAATTGATTTTGTTGTAGCTTATATCATTTCATTTATGGACTCTTTTCCTATCTGTGGGTATAATTAATCAAAACTCAAAACTGAATCATATTAGAAGAAATTTTTTAATATTTTAACGTTCTGTACAAAGGGATATGTTGTAACAAGTCTTGCATTTTTTTTCTCTGCATTTTTGATTTTTTTTTATTGTTTCGTATTTTCACTTCATCATAATTGTTGGATACAGATACGACAGTAAATGAGAGTAGTGTTTTTTTTTACATCTAACTTTATTATTATTCCTCTTGGACTTTATATAGTTACAATATCTAAGGAGTACATGGTTACAAATGGTTACGAGTACGTGTACTTGTGTGTGTCCTTGAGTATAGTCATTTGTCACATTATCAGTTATCATTCGTCAATGCCACATTGTGATGATCTTAAATATGTGTGGATCTTTAGAAGGAGAGATTGGTAAGTAGAATGTCTAGTCAACATCCCTTCCCCCTTTTCGGAAACGAACTAGTTCGTGTTACCACGGGGTGATATAAGATAAAGTGAGAAGAACAATATTAAATATAAATACAAAATAATAACTTTTTTTTTCTTCTAATAGATAATATTTTTTCTCTACTTCTTCTATCTTCAACTGAGTCGTCTTCACTGCTGTAATTTTCCTTTTTCTTGGGTATATGTAGCTGTAATAAAAGATCAATGGTTAGATTATAACATAAATATACAACGTTTTTTCGTTTTTCCATTTTATCTTTCTTTAATTTTCTTCTAATTTCTCAGTTACGTCTAACTAAGAAATATCATTCGTCAATACCACATTATGGTGATCTTAAATATGTGTGGATCTTTAGAAGGGGAGATTGGTAAGTAGAATGTAGGGTTATTCTTAGATTGCAAGTGCATTGAATTGAAGTGAATTTATACGATGCATAACATAATATGTTATTAAATTTTAATATGCAGTAAGAATTATTTGTTTCTCAAAAAAATATTGGTAGTCTTATTTTCTTAATTTCTTAAAAGAACTCACTTTTATCAACATTTGAAAGGTCAGATTCAAATGCAATATGTATAAAACTACTACTGATTGGTATATTCTATTATCAAATTTAATTTATATTTCAAACAAATGTACGGATTTGGTCTCTCCAATACATATTTTACAATTTAACATTAAACAAGGTTATAACAAATTATCTTAGTCATGTTAAAAATAAACGAAATTAATTGACTAATGTTATTAGATAACTAATCAATGCAGGTACTAATAAAAATAAATTGGTACAAATTTTAAATGGTCAATGATCTTAATAAAGTTAAATATTGATGTATTAATACAATAACAGGGTATTGGACAAGGATAAAATCAATATTTTGAGGAATTGAAACCAAGATAAAACTAATTATTTTGATTTTTTTTAGATGAAATGGATAATTGTATGTAGCTCAATGCTTTAGAAAAATAAGAAAGAAAAATAAAAGCAAATAAAAAAAGGTCAGTCGTTTTTTTTTTTTTTAGATTAAAAGGGAAATTTTAATCTCAATACTTATATTTTGATTTTGACAACGAGATTAACACTTTGAAGAATCAAGACAAAAAAATAACAAAATTATTTTTCTTCTTCTAGGTTAAAAGGAAATTTTAACTTGAATGCTTGGATCTTGGCTTTGACAATAAGACCAATACTCTCAAAAGGTCAAGACAGATACAAAAGAAGTAGTAGATTAGTAGATAAGTCACGATGTATGTACTACATACATGTGTTTATGATTTAATATTTACCACATATTTAGATACATACATAAATGAATGAAAGTCTATCCACAGCTTTCTAATCAATACAAAAAAAAAAAGAAGAGGATCAATGTATTACTTTCTCTTATAAGATAACTAATTATATGTACATTTCTAATAAATAGTAAGCATACTTACATGAAAATATATTCCTACGTTTCAGATACTATACACAACCATAATATATGTATATAAATATTATTTTTTTATCAATTACTCAATCCCTTTATGTATGTACAATAATAATAATAAGTTTATACCACACATCATCATTACACTACTTTTTTATTCTTTTTGTTTAAATATCTGTCAGTATAAATAAATTGAAGAAATTTAGAGAAGTACTGAAACAATAAATTACACATATTTTACGATATCAATGTATATATATGTACATATATCTATATAAATAACTAAATAAATACATATACATAGTTAGAGGAATGGACCACTGACAGCTATTTGTTGATAAATGATATTTACTGTTTATGTGTACTACTCAAATGACAATATTTTTTATTATTTATATATATATATATATATGTATGTAGTCGTACAAGTTGTAAATTCATGTTATTTTTATAGACTCTCTGAACACAACTAAAAATAGACAACTGTGTATTTGTAAACTTAATTGATGATGTACAACTAGTTATAGTCATGTACATATTGCAGTTAAAGCACATCAGCAGCATTGACCCCGCCACTTTCCTTATACATTGCATACATTTTTGATTTAATGCAGCTTATTTGTAGTATTTTTTTAACCTTTCCTTTCGTTGTTTCTTGCTCATTTTTTTTTTTTTTTGCTTTGTCATTTCATTGCATTCAATGCCCGTACAATGAACTTTCTTTTTTTTTTTTTTGTTCTTTATTAAAAAGAAATGACTCTACATTTTATTAAAGCACATATTTATGTATTTGTCTGTCTGCAAGAGTTGACTAAGGAAGCAGAACTTTTGTCAAGTCATTCTACTTCTTAGAAAATTACATATCATTAGTTATTTAGTTATAATAAAATGTGCTCTAGCGTGTACTCAAAAAAGACAACAGCCTTGTAATAAATAAGACGACTGGTAGATAGAGAAAGTTTCATTATATGTACATATTACAATTTATAAATATATTTATATTGATTGACTCTTCACTGAAATTGAGTAGTTCCTTGCTGCACTTTCTTGCATCCACCAATAAACATTCGGATGTGCTTCTTACCCCCCCCCCCTCCCCACCTTCTGAATAAAAAAGAAAGGAGCTTAGATAACACATACATAGAAAGTCATGGCCACAAAATGAAACTTGCAAGGACAGCAGCGTTGTGCATCTTATTTTTTTTGTTTTTTTACTTGTCTGAATAATGATGTACATTTCCTCTGCATTTATTTTCACACAATGGTCTTTGTATGGAGCTTAGATGTATAATGGATGTGTAGATACGTCTCTGAAAGTCTCCCAAGAGATAAGGACTATCCCTTTCCAATCTAAAAACAAATTACATTACTATTAATACTATTTATACCCAAATGTGTATTTCTATATATATATACATATATATTTAGAGAGAGAGAGTTGCATAACTTGAACTTGAGTGGATCTTTGGTTCGAAATAATAAATATAAGTAATTCCCAAATATTAAAAATTCGACTCAAATCCGTTTAAGATTAATACTTTTTTCATAGATATTCTCTTGTACTCGCTTACCCAACTTTATAAGTTAAGAGATATATACACAAAACCTACAAAAAATTGGCAATAAACATATGTCATGATGAAAACCCCAGTGAATGTTTTTGTTATTTAAAAGAAGACACCTTTAAACAAAAAAAAAATTGTTCAATGATGTACCCCATAATGACTTTGATTATCTGAAGAAGTACCCCTGGATTTAAAAAGTTTGAGAAAGACTGTTTCAGGTCAACTGAGGAATCAAGGTCAAATGGAAATTGTGAGTGTGTGTTTATTCTAAACAAAACAATGTTTTCTGGCATGTTATTGCCTTAAATAAGGGAAAAAATAATGTAAAGTCCAAAATCGAGATAAGTGAAGATATTTATAACTACGTTCTATGCAATACAAAAATGTGTTGTATTATTTCTCTTAGCTTAAAGAGTGTTACTTACTATCCATTTTAGGCTTTTGTGGCCTTTTAAAAAAACAACATCAAATAAACTAGTATTCACATACATGCGTATATATTTTTTATTTCTTATAATAGTTCTCAATTTAACCCCCAAAAATTATGAAAATATTTTATAAATTGTTTTTTATATTTCATATGCATATATATATATATCATTGTTATTACTGTTGCAATTGAAGATTGATTGAAGCCTTTCAGAACAAGATAAGCAATTTTTTTAAAGCCTAAAGTAATTTATATGTATGGATCTATATTTTTATTAATACATATTTTTGATTAATGGTAGGTATGGTTCTCGTGAAACCGGTTTTTTTTTGTTTGAATTGACCCTTAATCAAATGTGAAATAGCCTTATCCCGAATCAATCCCAATGAATCCATACAAATATTACTTATAATAGACGTTATTAGAATGAAGGTGACAAAGAGTACATACGAATAAAAGGCCCCAACTTTGGTCATTGTGTTTTCAAAATTCAACATTGAGATGAATCAATAAGTATGTATTGACCATACCATCGTCATTATAAGCGCCATGATTCAAATGATCATTTCTTCTTAATTTCAGAATAACCATACAATTTAATATTAATGATCTTAAGGGGGATATCTGTAGTACTAATAATCATATTTATACTTCCATATTTTACACTAATCTATATTTAAAATGTATTGTACATACAATATATTCATTTCCTAGAAATTATACCTATGATTGATTTTGATTCAACCCACGGTTTTGGAGTCTATTGAGAACATAAGTACATTGATTTTTATATATTATATTGATAGAATATGTCTTTGCTATGAAAGTTACACTAATGTATATTGCTAGGGATAATAAAACCTTTGATCTTGGTAAAATATATAAACATATTTCTATGTATGCACTACCATTGGAGAAGAAATGGAACTCTTATGTACCTACATATATCATACTTCTACAAACAGTAAAAAAAAATCACCATTTTTCCCCCTATATGAAGGTTTTTATATTTTCTTACTGTATTTATACTCCAGTGGGTCAAAAAAATACTGCACAATTTAAGAAAAGAATAACTCATTTCATCTGTGGTTAGAAGGATTATTTATATGCTCATAGTGGCACATAAAAACGTGATATGAGAACTACATACAATACACAAGAGAAATATATAACCTAAGAAAAAATTCAAATGGTTCTCACATATTGTGTACATGCATATATATTTTTTCTCTTTTCATACTTTCTATATAACTAGATACAATATAGCTAGGTGGTGTATTTGTATCTAGCTACCAAAAGTATGTATGTATATATATATATATATTTGAATAAAAGATTACAAAATTAATTTCCTTCACAGTATTGAATTTCATTTATTTATTTGTAAAAGAACTTTTGATGATTCTTAAACGAATATTAAAAAAAAAGAAAGAAAAAAGAAGAATGTTTTGCTTTCAGTTTAATCATTATTTTATTAATCATATTAGTTTTATTTTTAGTATTTAGCATAAAAAGGAAATTATAACTTCTTGAGTCTTTGACGTATACATACATAGGCCGCATATATGTATGAAAGCAGGATTTATGAAATGAAAAAGAAAAGAAAGTTAATTGATAGGAAATGAATTTTATTCTATGTACACACATACCTATATACAAAATTTGGAGAAAGGCGTGTTTAAGAACTGCTACCTACTGCTATTACTCTTATTGTTTTGACTCTTTCTATAAATACATACATATTATATGATTATTATTTCATGTACTTTCAGTGTCACAAATACAAGTAGTACATACAAGGAGGCGCAAGAGGGGGCATATGTTTTTTTATTGCTGCTGTTTTCATTTGTAAGAGCGTCAATTTAACCTTGAAAAAATATTACTATTTTGTATGTATGTAATATAACATAGTTATTATGTATTTGGTTAGTCAAGTTATTTACCTAAACAATAAGTAAGGGATATGAAGGCTGAATGTGTCAGGCTTTTGAAAAACAACAACAACAGTAGGGATATTACCAACACCTAGGATTCACTACAAAATTATTCATATTTAAGACTGTTTATAACATTTTTACACAGATCTAATGGAGAATCTGGATCCGTCAAATCAACAAGAGTGAATAAGTTTCCTTATAAAAATGTGTTTCGTATCGGTTGAACTTTTTGGGCCCACATTTTAATGACACCACCCTATGAATGGAATTGACTGTGTGAATCTATGATTAAAAAAAACCGGACTTGAAAAGAGTCAGTCTAAGACTTAGTCTCAACACTTACATAAAGTTGTCACTACAAAGTGTCTCAAAAATATAAAAATAATTGTATCAAATATACTCTATACACTGATTTTGAAATGTTTTTGTTGTGAGGTGAGGTTATTACATGGGTAGGTGGATAAATATATTTTTCAATGATTATTAGATTATTTTCTTCCCTGTTTGACAAAAAAAAAAAATATTGAAAAAACATTTCTTTTTTGTTGTGGTAAAAGCATGGACCTTAAAAATGGTTAAATAAAACCAAATATCTACTAAATTTACCATTTACGTCAAATAAGAATGTCAATAACATAAGATCATTACTTAAGGTATACACCCATTATTTTAAACTCAATACCACACCTAAATATATATATAAGCATAAGACCCCCTCAATGGAAAAGACAATGTCATAACTTCTCATATATGTATATACGTACATTTTCTTTGAAAGAGATTTCTTTATACATATGTAAGCTTTTCATTGTCAGACTTCTTTCTTCAGATTTTTTTCTTCTTCTTCTTCTTGGTATCATGCATTTTATGGCTTTCTAATAAAGCCTAAAGCTTATTGCTTTATCAGCAACTGATTTTGATTGAATTATTTGATGAGGTACAGAAAAAAAGTCTTATTCAAGTTTATTTGAACATGTTTTGAATTGTATAAGGAGCTAAGTATGTATTGCTGTATAGCTTTAGTTGTTATACAGTAGAACATCAAACTCAGCTCTCTAGTTTTTTTTCTCCCTGTTTTGTTGGTAATGAAATATGATAATTTAATTCCTTTCACAAAATACTTTTTATCATATTTCTACGCTGATCTTTAGAAAAAATAATATAAACATATATACACTAATATAATATTATTCAACATCATATACAAATATGTGGCCCATTTTTTGTGTGTTTTTTTAAAAATTTTATCCCTAGCCTAATAATTTATTTACCATTTAACTCCTTTATCTTTTTAATTTCTTAACTACTGCTGAAGATATTCATAAAACTAAGAAATTACCTATTGCTTCAAGAATAAAGTGTTCAATTTATTTTGCTATGTATATTCATTTGTGTTTCTAAATAACACTTTCAGGTCAATAATAAGGAGCTATATATATTTTTTTTTACATTTCCTTGGTTAAAAATCAATTAATTACTGCAAATATACATAAAGTAACCATAGAGTGCAGTTATAACCTTATAACTACATCAGGGCTCGACCAATACGGATTTTTCAGTGTCGATAAGGATTATTTGGTGGTTAAAAAAACCGAATGCAGAATAATGGGTCGATTTTTTTTTCTTCAACTTAACCTTTGGGATTACATTCAAGCTACATTATCAACAAAAATCCAAAGCATAGTAACTTTGACAACACTATCCAATGTTCCAATGCAAATCATTTCCTATGATTTGACAAATTAAAATATTTTTTCTAGAAATTGTTAAAATGTGGATACAGGTTTATTTCATTTTGTAACTAAATCGGTGAAAAGTGATATGACATACCTTAAATTAAAGACATTGGGTGAAAAACATTGATTAAAAGTGAAGAGCAAAAATAATTAAAATAAATTTTTGATATATGAGCTAAATAATTAAATTTGTTGTATTTTTTATTCTTATTTGACTAATCTTTCTCCCACTTTTCTCTTAAGACACTTTTTAAAAAGAACATAATATTTTAAACTAGAGATGAAAAATTTAGAAGGAATACCTAGAAAGATTGTTTGTCTAGAATTTTCAAATTTGTCAAAAGTTATGAGAATTTTAATAGTATACTTATAAAATATTGCTTATTCTTAATTAAGAGTAAGCATAAATATAGAAGGGATCAATTATTGTGTACTTATTTTAACATGCATACATATTTTCATTAAAATATTATGAAAAACATACCAAAAAGTATTAAGTTAATTGAATCATTTGTTTTTGTGAATTTCTCTAATGATTTTGAACAAATGAGAATTGATTTATATTTGATCCTTAAACAATAATAAAATATTAAATGTACTAAATTTTACCTTTGTATATAGTTTAAATGATTTAAAGCGTGTACAGGGACAGCCAATGTATATTTAAATTATAATTTTTCTATTGGATATGAACATAAGTAATTCTTTTTCAACAATGGGTTCTTTTATATGTAGGTATACCTATAAATATATAACTTTATTTGAAGTGAGTTAATATAATTTAAACGAATTTTATTTTCAGTACTTTTTTTCTCAAAAAAAAAAATCCCTCCAAAAAACTAGAAAATAAAAAAAACTATTTGATAACGTCTTTTACAATTTTCATGAGAATTTTCCAATGAACAAATGTATAATTATGTATTCATTTTTCTCTCTGTGTAAATATATAAATATAAAAGCAGTTTTCCCGCAATACAGTGAATTTTATTAAACAATTGATAAGAACTTGGCAGTATGCTTAAATTGTTATCATACTGTTTGCATTTATTTGTTCGTCTATTTAGAGATGAAAAAGTTGATTTAATTTATAATTTATTTATCTATCCAATTGTACAAAGAAAAATTAAGTAAATATTATAAATATATACATTTATGGCCAAAAGATAATTTCTTATAGTCTTGTGCATGCTACAAAGTTAAGAAAGTACACAGTATTTATGTTTATATTTTTCCTTATTTTAAGGCAAACAGCCATCATTTATTAATATTAGACTTTAATCGTATGAAAATAACAAAGACTAAAAGACTACTCATCAATAATTATTCATCAGTAGACAATTAGTACATATCCTAACTGTTGATTTTCAAGGTATTAAAAACACGTTGTAATATTTGTCAATCATTTGATGATTAGGCATATTTATAAAGTATAAATTTATATTGGTAAAGAGGATACGTACAAATTTTAAAACTCCGCAGCTGCATTAGTTTAAACTTTTATATGGAGTCTTTATCTTTCCAAATATTATAATTTATTATTATCAAAGCTTTTCTATCAATGGTCATGAATTTATAATATGAAATCTAACAAAAAAACAAGAAGAAGAAAACAAGATAAAAAAAAAGAGAACTATGATGCCAAAAAAGTTAGTATCATATTGAGTAAGAATAAAATCACATTAAATAACTTTGACTAAGTATCTTTGAATAACCCAATAGTTTACAAACATCTATTATATATATGTACAAAGAATTAAGATTTTCATATTATTTATTCATTTGCAGTGTATGCAAGGAGTAAGTTGTAGATACTCAAGAATCTAAAGTTCCCTGTCTCGTTTATATACGTATGATAAGAAGTATGTATTTTTAATAGTATGAATTGTAGAAAACTTTTATTAATATAAAATTGCAGTTGGCTTGCTGGTGTTTCAATAAATATGCTGAAACACAATTATAGGTAGAAAAATACGACAAATATAGATCGGATGTATTCATTTTGAGTTTTTAGTATGTTAAATATAAATTTGTTAATAAGTATGTGTTAAATATACATATATATATACATACTATTTGTATTTATTAACTAATAATATGAAGACTGAAGTAGCATTATTGAATTGCAATATTGTAATGATCTTTTTAGTGGCAACAATAAATGCATCTATTCTAATGAATCAATATAGAGCATACTAAGTTAACACATAAAGTTATTTATATAACGACCCTCTGTTTATGTACAGTTAATCCAGGATATTATGTTAGCCCTTCATCAGTGAACTAGAATTTTCTAGATATTAAATTTTATCAAACCGCCTCTCATTGTATTCTAATAACATATATTTCATCATCATCCACTTTTTGGTATGATCTTAAAAACGTCCAGTCAGAATAAATGCAGTGTTATATTTGACAACTTTTTATCGAGGTTTGATGAGTATAATTTATTTGCTCCCTTTTAAGTCATTCTTGTCATTTGATCTTATCATTGCTTCTCGAATTAGATTCTTCTTTTTACAATGTAAGGCGTACGTGTTACCACTAATGTAATATAATCTGTTATTGTATATTTTACACGCAACCTTATTAAAAGTGATAAGCACTTATTTGAAATTCAAAATTTATTTAAAGTAATAAATATATTATATCTTTTATATAAAATGCCTATTTCTTTCTTTGATAAAAATTTAGTGTTTCAATGTCCCAATGTAGTTTGATAATTATTATTAATGTTGTGTCATTCATGCAAGTAATTTCCAAAAAGACTTAAAGCTGTTACAAAACCAAGAGATATGTCTATTTTAAATGAAATGTTCCAACTTTTGAACTATATAAGTTTATGACAATCTATGAGCTAAGCTCATCTGACTATTTATTTATAGAATTCAAACAAAAATTACTTTGAACAGCTGTGCAGTGGTCCGTCAATCCAAATCCACAAAGTGATTTCTTCTGACGTTTCAAGAATAATTATATATAAAATAATTTGTGACCTCCTTATTTTTCATACATATTCTTGTTGCGTTAAAAAGTCAAGTTCCAGAATTTGTATATTTAATTTACAAGTATTCAATAAAATTACCCTTTGCAAGGCTAATTTGGGCATCTCACACATGGAAAATTCATCAATCCCTCATACATACATATAATATAGACTTAATGAATTACCTATTTTATAGATGGATTACCATTCCATTGCAACTCTCTATATGTAATTAAAAATATGTATACTAAGAACTATAAAATGAACCCATAATTTGTATTATATAACCTCGATATTTCACTTATCAGAAATATTCCCATAGATTCATTTTTTTTTTAAATATATGTATATTTTAAACATACTTTTTTTAATTAGGGGCTTAATATATATATATATACCCTTTTAACTATAAAATAATTACTCAGGGAGTTTAATTTATTTTTATTAGTATGGAGATTAAGAAAAAAAATTGGCTTAAAATACTAATACATAGCACACGCAGATCATTTATTATATATTTACGTCATTTATTTCATACATAAAAATATTTGCTTTGTTTTTTGTTCTTTTTTAAAGAAAAGATCTTCTTTTTTTTTTAAATAAAAAAAAAAAAACTTTCCTTCCCTTTTAAACATATTTTCATTTTTTTAATCAAAAAGTATATTTGTTTCAGGCTATTAATTTTTAGTGTAAAAAAAAATTGATGTACAAGAAAGAAAGTTATTGTATAGTCGATTTTTTTTATTTTTTTGATGACTTTGTCACTAAAGTTTGATATCCTTTTTTTTTTTTTTTAATGGGGATATTATATCAGTTAAGACCGGGTGTGATTCTGCTTTTCATATATCTTTTATATAGAACATATATTTTTTCCCCTATATAGTAATACAAAGAGTTTTGGATCTCATCCAAGAAAAAAAAAGGAATTCAAATCTATCAATTCGTAGATGCTTTCAGTTAATTGAATTGGTTTTATTATATATATTTTTTGTGTAGAAGAAAATACTTTCCCTATCAATATATGTAGATAGAGCAAGATTCAAAACTCTGGCAATGATTTTTGCTTCGGTTTTTACAACTTATGTTGGATAAAAAAAGAAGGAATGAAGGACAAGCATAAAAATGGTCTAAATTTCAACATGAAATGTTTTCCCAACCAAATGAAATTAGGTTTTAACCTATTGATGTACATAAAACACACAAAAAAAAAACAACTATTATTGTAGCTATAGAAACAACGGTATTAGAAAATCCTCTTATTATTCCCATCATAAGGACAATTTGATTAGTTATTTCTAGTTAAATTTAATTATGTATTCTGATATTAAATGAGATAAAGGATTTATAATTATGGACTTTAAAAAAATTACAATGATGAATTAGTTGTATAAACATGGTGTATATGTAAAAATAAATAATTCGATTTCAAACAGCATACACAACACTTGAAAATTGATCTTTCCAATATTTCCCCAATACAAGAGCAAAGTAGGTATACACACTTACTTAAATACCTGATAAATATTTAAAACTCTTCAAAAACTACTTTTGATTGTTTTGAAATCACTTATCTTACACAGTTTCTTAGATAGTAGATCATATATAGAAATATAGGAATAATTTTAGCCATTTTTATATTTTTTCAAACAATATTCTTACATTATTCTTAATTTTCTCAAAAAAAAAAAAAATATCCAATAATTATTTTGAAGGGTAAAATATCCATTGAGGTAGAATGTTGCAAATGAATTGTCATTTCACTTGAGACAATGTCAAGATTCAGCTTTGTAGGTAGATATTTGGGTTTTAGTTTTGACAAAAAAAAGTTGAATATTATTTTAACACTTTGATTCGTGAATTAGAATTTGGACTGAAATTCAACTTAAAGAAGAAAAAAAAGTGTAATTTACTTTATTTCTAGATACATTATTAATCAGTTTCATCAATAGGTAGGTATGATTTATTTTATAACTCTAAAGTTTGTAATAATTAAGCCTGAGTGATGAATACTTAATGTATTAGAGTAAAAAATAATGAAAATATTGATTTTTGTACGAAAACATTTTTATTTTTGTGAAATATGTGGATCTAGTTTAATTTTTTTAGAACTATAAAATATTGTCATTGAAAAATATATATGGATATAAAGATAATATTGAGTTTATTTTGAGTTTTAAGTAGATATGTGGACAAAATAATTATGAATTTAATTCGAAATTAAGAAATGGGATGTTTCATCAAGTTAATTATGATTCAAGAATATTGAATTCAAAATATGTCATAAAGTTAGGTCATTTAAGAAGAAACTATGAATGTTTGTATGTAACACGTAGAAAGTGATGTCACTGCAATGATTTTTCCTAAATTTTCATCATTTTATCAAAAAATAAATCATTTAGCAAATATCCCTGCAATTATTACTCATTTCTCTCGGACTCTTATGGTTTTAATAAAATAGACTATACCATCATGGATATTTGAATACATACAAACATATGTATTTAGAAATTGAATTTGTTATCATAACAAATTAAAAACTAATTTGTGGTATAATGTTTAATTACTCTTAAAAAATCTATTGTAGTACTTGTCAATTTCATTTAGTTTTGGTCTTGACTCCTATGTACTCCTTTCCCAACTTTTCATTATTTAAAACAAAGAAAGAAGCAAAACAGAGCTTTAATTCATTTCAAAGCTTATTATATAATGAAAAATGGATCTAAAAAGTATAATTTATATCAAAGGACTAACATTTTATTAGTTAAAAGATTATACATATTTCTCCAAGCGTATGTATAAAAAAATTAAATTCAAACTTCTTGGCATTTTTTTGCTCATAGCAGTATATATTTATCTAATGTTTTTCTTATTGTCTACCCTACATGATATATACTTATAATCAAAATACAGAATGGATGGTTGAAAAAGAAAAAGAAAAAAGAAATTGTCAATAATTTAGTTTTTAAGTTGTAGAATTGCGTGTTTGATTTCATTTTCTTAAACTTAATATAATTTCAATAAAGTTTAATTGCATGTTCGATATATATTTTTTTACCTGTTTCTCTCTCTGTTTTTTGTTTTTTTTGTATATGTTATCTATGTATTTGCTTTCTCCCACCAAGTATTCATATGTAATGTAAAATCGATATAAGTGTTTTTATATTACATATAAAATGTACATACGTATAGTGAAGTTACAACAAGCCTGATTTATAATTGAAGTTTATTCTAATTTCACATAAGACTCTTACAAGATAAAGTACCTACAAAATAATAATCTAGGAATCATTTGACATTTGTTCATTGAGTACAAGATACATTCATTTAAAAGGTTATATGATCAAAGTAATGCGGAATCAACGTGAGAGAACAAACTATATATACTTAAGCCAGATTTGTATTTTATGAACAATTAATGGATTTTTGGCGTCATTTAAACCACTTTTCTATAGCATATATGTACATAATACGTCTTGTTGCAAAGCAGGAATGAATTACTTCAACGTTAATCAATTTTTCCTATTCTTTTTTTATGGATCCGAACCTTTTTGGAGGGACGGTAAATTTTTTCCATTGAAGAAACTCTGCAGAACACCATAAAAGTATTTTTGTATTTGAAAAATACCTAAGCCTTGTTTTTCATTTTGATTATATTTTCTTTTCCTTTCTCATATTTTTTCGTGGCACATGAGAGAGTCTTTCACAACACAGCGGTTATCCGTGAAACATTGGTTAAAAACAACTGCTATACGCATGTAGATCATGAAAAATAGTACATTGTTTCCATCTTGAAATTTTATTTAACTATGTATATATGCAATAACTTGTCCTTTATATTTTAAATATAGTCCTTTGTATAATCACAGATACCAACAACAATTACGTATATTTATAGATACCTTCTTCTCTAAAATTGGAAGGATCTGTCATTGCAACTTCGACATTAATAAAAAATTAAAAAAAAGATCCTTCAGTACTCTCATAAACAGTACTGTCTATTGTTCGAACTAGGTGTGATTCCTTTACGTGTGTTTAGAAATATCTTTAAATATTTTTTTATCAACAAGTTATCTAACTACACAAATGAGATAATTTATGTTAGAGATAGTACTAGAAGAATGTTTCCAAATAAAAAGCTAGTTTTTTAATATTCAATTAATTTGAAGGCTTGTTTTTTAACTGTGAAATCGAGAAGATATTAATAGAATCCGAGAAAAAGTTGCTTTTTCCTTACTTTGTGGGCACATATTCATAAATTATTTACTTCACCATGGGTCTTTATTCTAGGCTCATTAAGTGGATATTTTTCTTTCTTATATCATACTTTTTATATTTAACAGGACCAAGTGACCTTTTGAATACTTTGTAAGAAAATTTCGTACTACATAATTAATTCTTTTATCCCATTTATCAGATAACTTTAATTAAACTTACCCACCCTTCAGTCCAACCTATTTAAATTTTATGCCATCAAACCATGCTTAAGCCTTTTTTCGAGCTCAAAACTGGTTTTAGGGACATCAATTTTTCTCAAACGTTACTCACAGGCGCTATCCATCTTCAGGAACACTGGAATTCATAGTACCAGTGCAGTAATGAAAAAGCACGTAGTGGTGATGTTGAATGAATGGATGGTCAAAATGGAACTCTTACGATTCCATCCTTTTACTAAGCTGCCTTTCAAAAAGTAGTGTGAAGCCTTCAATAAATAAAAAATGGGCAATATACATATAAATTTGAAAAGTACAGAAATTGGGGGGGGGGGGGGGATGACTTTTTCCATTACTTTATTCAAATAGTCTGATGTTTACATACAAGATTCGGTTTTTAATTAAGCAGTACTGTTTGCTTATATAATCATGGTGTATATGCATAGTGCATATACTAAAAGAGTAGTGAATGTAAAAAAAAAAAAAAAAAAGCAAGCAGAAAGCAAGGAAATAATGGTAATTGTAGTCATAAACAATAAATGAACATCAAATAAATAATCATAACATAACATGTATAAAAAGCAACATTTTACTTTAAAAGCTAACTAAATACTCTCCCATTCTCTTTTCTTCTTTAGTTTTTTTTTTTTTTTTTGCAATCCATAAAAAGAAAGGAACAAAGATAGTTTCTAAAAGCAGAAAGTAAGCATCATGATACATAGAATGATCAATTAATCCCTTAAAAAGATATGAATAAGTTGGAAATGACCAGGGAATTATAATATGTACTCGTAACATTTTATAATGAAAACAAAAAGTTGAGATAGCACGGGTCGCAGCAACTCAAAAATTGCAACAAGGAATAATAAATACTTGTATATAAATGCATTTGTTTACAATGGAAAGGGGCCCTCTAATATATGACCTTATCTTATAAAATTTCTACAAGCTAAAACCTTAAAATATTTTGATGCCTTATCTCAAATGCAGCACAACAATAGAGAGTAGTGTTTTTGAAAAAGGTATTTACATTAAATTAAAGTTCAAAATCTCAGGATTCAATTTTATGCTCTTTGAAACATTGAGTCTCACAAGAAAAATTATCAATTTTCGTACTTAAACAAAGCTGACACAAATCAAAATATGATTTAATACAATTATTTTAGAATCATTTAACATTAAGCTTTCATGATTATATTCATCATTTTTCTCTATCCATAACATTAAGCGTCAAAAAAAGTCTTGAATCCTAAAAATGCAAAAACCTATATGGCCTTTGTCTGATGAAGAAAAACCGAGGGCATATTTAGAATTTCGGAGATCAAATTCTACTCATTTAAGGCTATTTTGATTTCAGGACATTTTTGAAGTCAATCAGAATAATTTTTTTATTTGTTTTAATGTATTACACGTAATTAGTGTTACATGTTCTCTCTTCAAGAATTAAGGAAATAAAAATATTGTTCAAATTGCCAACCATTAAAAATTTTACATACGAGTAACCGCTTAAGATTTACTGCTCCAACTATAGATGTAAGTTATTCCTCTAAATATAAAACTTAATAAATGTTGAAGGATAAATTTCAGAGTCCTATACTATATGAAAGATATTTAATTATGTGTACACTACTCAACAAAGTTCACACTTTCAATGTAGTTTGATACTTGATACTTTGTAGAAGTATTTGATATAAAGTTTGTAATTCCTTTTTTATTTTTATTCAAATAATTTTAACTTTGAACATTTTGACATTTATTTTTATTTCATTTTTAAACTTCTAATTATTTGAGACTATTTGAAGTAAGAATAAATACATAAACAAACGTCAACAAATACTTTTTTGTTAGTTAGATTTAACACAAATTTATAAATTGATACGAAACTATACTATCCAAAAAAGATCTCCATTTTAGTTATTTTTTTTATTTTTTGAAGAGATAAATTATGTATTTATTTAAGCAGAGCTTGTATGATATCAACACTCCACCTCAAGTAATTTTCACCACAAAAAATAAAACCGCAATAATTTTAATATTGCAGCTAAACTTGCTTCCTTGGAGGTCAAATACTTTCTTTGAAAATAAACATGTAAGCTCCTTTTATTTCTAAATATATGAAAAATCAAATATGTACTTTGACCACCCCATTATATTCTTCTTCCTTTTTTTCCTTTCACGACCCATTCACAGATATCTAGTACTCAATTTCAGAATTTACATAGCAAAAGAATAAAATGTGGTAGTGTATATGACAGTTCCCTGATTCCATTGTCCAAATTGGTTTGGCTATTGGTGTACATTAGATTTTCTCTCTTAGAATAAGTACAGGCACTTATTTGAAATATTTAATATATAAATTTGTAAAAGAAATGTAAAACTGCAAAATATATATGTATATTATATTAGATCAATCCGTTATTTTGTCAGCATCAAAGAATTTTCTACTGTCTACTTATAAATAAAAATAAGAATTAGAGAGTTTTAGCATTCTAAGGCCAATTTTGTAACTACTTAAGCCATTTGAAGTTAGAAAGATTACTTTTTTGAAGGAAAATAAAAGGGCTTGTGAGCTCTGAAATTTAAAACAATCAGGTTTAAAAAATTTATGAACCTTCTTTGAGATCTCATTTTTCCAAAAAAAAAAAAAAAATAGTACAAGCTACCAAATTGCCGTATTTTCTGCACTATAAGGCGCACCGCATTATAAGGCGCTACAGTATACGTTGGGGTTACGTTATGCATACACTTGATATGCATAGATAGATAGACTCAATATTGATCCATATATAAGGTGCACTGGATTATAAGGAGCATGTTTAGTTTTTGAAAAAAATGAAGGCTTTGAGATGCGCCTTATAGTGCGGAAAATACAGTACATCTTCTTATAGTTTTGGGCCAACCTATATTTAGGGATTTTTAATTGTATACATATGTACAGGATTATTTATAACTTCTAAAGTTTTCATAATTGGTGCTAAAAGAATATTCCCTTAATCAATCAATCTGCAGCTTTATTGGCTGAAATTCAATTTCAGTTGAATCTTGTCAAAAAGTATTAATAGAAATGAACTAAAAACACTTCCAGTCCGGATCTTAACCCCCTCGATCATTTTGTGTAAGGGCATCTATAGTCGAAGTTAAAGGTTCATTCCTACCAGAATGTGAAATCTCTCATTCAATCCATAAAAAAGCATGGGAAGAACTGCTGAGTTAGTATATCTGTACAACATGTAGCTTATTCCAAAATTATTCCAACGTAGTGGCTAACAGCAGCAATTATTTTGAATAAATTAATAATAAAAAGTGACTAATTACTAGTATTTTCCTAAATTTAATTTGGTCTCATTAACTATCACATAAATGACTACCTTTAAAATCTATAAATAAACATATATATACTATACAAAACTGGTACTGGTTTAATCCTCATTGAGAATACTGTTGGATAATTTAAAAATATCTTTGATTACTTCGTTACAAAGTAATTGTTGTGTGCTTACATAGTTCAATAAACTAAATGCATGCCCGTATATTTGAAAGAGGAGACAATATATGTGTAGGAAATCACATAATATGGGATTGAGTAAAAATATATATCTATATGTAAAAAGATTGTAAAATTAGTAAATTTTTTTACTTTTTTTGTCAAAAAAAGGGATTTTAAAAAAAATTGATTGGTAAAGCCTTTTTTCCTCTTCGTTATCTTGTTCTTCCTTTGTATAATTTATTGAAAAGGGAGTTATATACGTGTTAGTCAAAAGGATCTACTCAGCAAAAATTTAGTAGTAATCATATTCCTCCACTAAATATGTGTGCATAATTTGATATATTTTTACCATATGTTAAAGAAATTAAATGTCCTATTCATATCAGAGCCAATAACAATGATACTATAAAAACAATTTAATCAATTGGTACTTGGTAACACGTTCAAAAAAATTGCATACATTTATGTATATACATACCTTTATAGGCAGAGTATATATTCATGCCAATTTTTTTTTTTTTTGTATTTATACCTAAGTGGAAAAATAATAATAAAAGCAACTTAAATAAATGTAAGTGTGTGATTTTTTCATAGTGAGAATCAAATTAGATATTATTTCAACATAGTTGGGCGTAGTCTCCTCTATTGTCGTTTGTGTAGCAGTATTTATTGGTGTACATTTTCAAAAAGAATAGTATTTTGTTTTTTTGAACACATGTTCTGGTCAAGAATGTTTGATCCTGTGTCTGTAGTATGTAGGGAAAAAACACGGATTCATTGGTCCATATTAACGATTGCGTTTATATGTTCCAATCAGGGATGGGAATAGTAGAGTTACTAACGCTGATACTTTTTTCAATAACGGGGTTACATATTTATTAGATTACTTTCCTATTCCCTTTTAATGCAGAAAATCTCCGATTCTAAAAGACACTTTAATTTTAATAACTATATGCTTTGCATTGTGAGTACCAAAACTTTAAAATTTAGGTTATGTTCAATTAAAAAGATACAGACTAATATTCATATTTCTGTTTTAATTTGTTATTTATTGAGTAAAAAATAAAATAGCCGTTACTTTCACGAGTTCTTAACTACTTTTGTTCTTGAGTGACGGTGTTACTTTTTTGGATAACTAACACGTATCGAGTAGTTTATGACAGGTTGCACACTGGTCTCAAAGATATGTTTGATCATTTAAGAGAATTTCACAAATTTACTTATATCAAAATTGAGCAGATAGAGAGGACAACCCTTTGAGGAGTCTGTTTATAACGATAAGGAAGGTCCAGGCAAATATGATTTTGTGGGAGAGAAAAACTAATGATAACTTAATTGTCCTTTTTTTTGTATTTTTCTGGTCAAACTAAACCATGAAAACCCAGTAAAAAATATAGTTTCATTTACCTATAGTTTTCCTTATCACCATATCAAATAAGTTCATCTGCCAAAACTCTGCATTCATTGTAGTTTGAGAAATAGTTTTATTATATGGATACTTGGGGTAGCTGTATGTATGGGATCTTAGACTAGCAACTAGTCCATTGACAGGAAAGGATCAAACAACTTTCTTTTTAAATATTGAAAACGACAGGGATTAATTGTCAGCATTTAAAGATTAATTAAGGAGGTGGTAGGATAGAGTTGTTTTTTTTTTGTTTAAATATGTACTTTTAAAGCATTTATGTATCATTTATTCCTAATGACAATGATACTTCATCTACTCAGAAATTTTCAATTTGAATTTAAAACATAAAATTAATCAGCTGATAATTTTTACAAGCAAACATAATATGTACATAAAATGATTTAAAAAAGACCTAAATTAAAACTAGAAAATAAAATAAAATAAAACTGAGTTAATATTATGTAAATAAATTAATATAAAACAATACAAAAGGATTAGCTCTAAATTTGGAAATATTTTATGGTCGTCCTGTTTTTATATATAAAATTGTTTAAGTTCTTTAATAATAATTATACGTATGTTTCAAACATACCTACATACATGTGCACTAAGCTGTTCAAAGAATCTTCTTTTGTATCAAATCTTTTCAAATAAAATTTATTCGTTGTATTTGGCTTTTATTATGATATATTCAAAATTTCATGCTTCCAATTCAAAAATCCTGGCTACACGAACGAGGTCATTTTATATGTTAAAAACCATTCAAATTGATTATATATTAGTATATTTGAAATTACCATTTTTGTCTTGAATCTTTTCAAATAAAGTTTATGTTTTGTAAAGGAATATAATTTTGATATATTCAATATTACAAGGTGCATATCAGCATTTGACCCATAGACTTCGTGAAGTTTTTTTTCTTGGTGCTAATGAATATCTAAAATGACGTCAATTGAATACAAAAAGTTCTATATATAATTATACTACCACTCAATTTGAACGATTTTTATTTATAAATGTGCTTATGTTTTCAGGGGTTTTGAGATAGAGATCATACACGATCCAAATACAACACATAAATTTTATATAGAAAAATTTGAGAAAAAATGTCATTCTTAGAACACACTAGTGAACATAGATATTTTCTTATGAACTCTTCATATAAAAATGAATGTATATATATATATATATATATATATATATATATATTCATAAAGGTCACAAGTTGACAAGGCACTTGGCTTATAGCTATTTAAATGAGATTATTTATGTATTGTTCAGTATTATTATCAAATGAAATTTCTATCCATTTAATCATAGCCTTTCACTTTCTTGTAAATATTGGCTTAACAAATATTTATGTATGTAAATTTTATATTATTTTAATACATTTTTGAGGAGGGGGTATTCAAATAAATATCGACTAATTTAATGTAGACAAAAGTTTTTTTTTTTTCATCCACTCAGTTTTTTCTTTCACAAATATTATTTTTTTTAATTTATGTATTTTTTTCTCAAAAGTTATTTATAACTTTTGAATGATATGATTAGTATGTTTATATACATATATATTATTCAACATTCGGTGTAATAGCTAAATACTAAATATATATGTATAGTGCATAAAACTTGTTTCTACGTTCTTACAAATTTATTTTGTTATGATTATATTTGTAAATGATTGTTTTTTGATCTGCTTCTTTTTTCATTTTCTTTCTTTGAAGGTTGATTGACAGATATACAAAAAACATTGATCTGCAAATTTACAGAGGGTTAGTAAAAACATATTATTTATTTTCCTATTTCAATTAGTGATATATGCAATGTTTTTTTCCTACAGTTATATTGGTTGTTTGTCTTTTTTGTAGATAAAGGATGAATATCATTTTCTCTGCAAGGAAAATAAATAATAAAAAAACAGGGATTTGTTTAAAGTATAGTTTTTTCAAAGTAATAACCGAATTTGCACAAATGGTTTTTCTTTATGAACATCCTAAGGAGATTATAAGATTCTCCGATTTCTAGTAAAACTTTACCAAAATAAAGATGCAAATAGTTCAAAACGTTTTTTGACTCTATGTCATTTGCTCACTAAACATTAGATAACAACAAAATTTGGTTTAAGACTGCACATTGGATGCATTGTTTCTTGTTCATGTACATTTAAGACCCTTCTCCAAATTTGAAGATGATGGATTTATTTTCAGTCTGGCACATTTTTAATTGAAGTTCTATATATTAATCAATATAATTAAAAGACAAAATGTTCCACGACTATTGCAGATTTTGATGATTTTTGTACAAAAGTTATTAATTATGAGAGAAGAATGACTGCCAAATTTCAACAACTTAATTGAAATCATATTTTCTTATTTAATTATAGCAGCTAATTAAAGGTTTGATCAATATATGGCAGGGTACATGTGTCTGAAATTGTTGTAAATTTAGCAGAAATGGCAGTTAAGGTCATACAAAAAAGCCGTAAAATTTTAGTTTACTGCCTCATCAGTTTGTTTTTTCACTTTCCCCCCACTAAACATGAAGAAAAATTCATGTTTTTTGATTAATTAACGAACTAATTTATCAAATTTGTGTATTAGAACACCACGCATGTGAATTAACCAATCGAATTCTTGCTCTGATTTACGTCATAAGTGAATAATATAATACAAATTTTTGACTAGTCATTAATAATATTTACACTTGCTTCAAAATAATCTATTGTTATAATAGTTAAGTTAATTGTTTAGATTACATTCAATAAAATAAACTGGACCTCAAGCATCACTCATTAAATGTAAAATAACAAATTATTTCCTTAATATCAATTATCAAATAGACTTTAAATGCTTTTCACATCTGACATCATTGGCCAATAAACACTGACGTATTTACAGGGAAAAATAAATAATGTTTTTAATCAGTGCTTGGTAAACAAACGCAATAGATCGAAAATATTTTCAACTATATGCTTCCTTTATTTTAGATATATGTATGACAATGCTTTGCATGTCATATTTTATTTTTAAAGTTAGTTGGAGGAAGAGAGCCAATCGGTTTGTATATTTATAATAACCCAAAAATCAAAATCGTACTTTGAGCTTTCTCCGATACTAACATTACTTCCATCATGCATAATTTTGAAGGTAAAATAAATTTCTGCATTCTTTTTATACATAAAATTGTCTTCTTTTATATTTGGTTGTTGTAGTGTCAATATTATAATACAATATTAACTGCAAATGAGAATTTAAAAAAAGTTTGTTCAATACAAATCCTCACAGCATTAAATATATAATGATATAATATCCAAAAATATTTAATTAATGAACTTTTTTTTACTTTTAAAATCCTTAGCAATGAAAAAACTTCATTGGAGATTACCATTCCTAAATTTGATACTTAGATATAATGTCCCATAAATTACTTTTTTTATCATGAAAAACATAACCTAATATAGTATAAACACTCTGATATTTTATTCAATTTTTAATTTTTTGTACATTGTTTTTGTCTCGTTTCAGCTTCAGTCATTGGATTAAATAATAAATCTCTCAAACATGTTGTTGTGTCAACAAAAAAACGATATTCAACAAAAATCCAGAAAATAGGAAATCTTTAATATATATTTCTCATATTTTATAAACACTTCAATATTTCATTGACATATTTTGATCAATTGTGGATTTCATTTTCAAATTTCGGGTCTGTATTATAATAGCAACAGTGTAGAGCCTTTAATTGAAGCATACAAATTTTTTTGCCTCCGATATGGCCTTTCAAATAGAATTAAAATTTATATTTTTCTTCAATTGCTACCAATAATCTTAATATGCAATTTTCTGTGCCTCCTAAGGATTATTTAATAAAAAGGATGATAAATAATTGGCTGAAGAGTACTTATGCAATTCCTCTCATTTTGAAGAAAAGTTTCTTTGTTATTTTTGTTGACGGGCCATAGGTTACTACTCAAGATCAACATAGACAATGCTTCAAGGTATCAATACTAATTCGAAACTAAGAGAAAAGTATTGCTCTTTTTTTAATTTTACTATTTTGGTTTTGATAAGAAGATCGAAACAAAACCAAGTTTTAAAGAAAAGGAGACCAAAAATTGGGGGTCCATTCTGGACTCGAATTCCAGAAGCTATAAAGAACTAGGTACATCACTATTGCAAATATACATTGAAAATGTTAGATGATGATAAGAGAAAAAGCAAATTAGAGTTTTGTAAAAGTGTTTTATGAATGCAGCAGTTGTGATAATATAAAAAAAAATTTACTACTTTCCTTCTATTGTCCTATTTAAGCACTACATAGGTTTGGCTTGAGCCCATGAATTTCACCACCCATCAATAAAATCATTTTAATGTGAGTAGAAAAAAGATAAAAACATAATGAATGGAGAAAAGGGAAATGTTTTGCAATATCAATTAAACTAATTTGAATATGGATCTCTGCTTATTTAAGTATTTAATTTTCTAAAGTCTACGCTATACAAATGCAAATTTATTTCCCCATTGTGTGTCTTGATACTATGGGAAGGTACATATGTATACATATATTACTAAACAGACATGACTTTTCATTTCATTAATGCCTTTAATAAAAAACAACATTAATTTCTTTTGTAGGTAGATGAAATTAACTTTAAAAAAGTTAGTCTAGTCTGTCTAAGTCTGTTAATATTTTACCTTCATTAGGTATGTACACATTTCTTTAATTTCCGAGGTAATATTTAGAATCAAGTTCCTTTAGATAAAGTCATTTGATGATTATATATAACTAGTTGATGGGAAAATTTACCCCAAATTTGCACGATGGAAGTTTGAAAATAATGTTTTGATCTTCTTATAAAATACCTTAGCATATTTATTTGTACATAAGGGGGCAGTAAAAAAAAAGTATAAATTGATGGCATCTATGCCAAATTTCAAATTATTTCTTAACTATTTATCCTATTGAGCATTGATTGACTTTCTATTAAGTATGCACTACAATTAAATAGGAAAATAGAAACATCAATAAATTGCCCGTATTTCTGATTTTAGCAAACTAACATTTTCTAACTACTTTTTTATAATGTATTATTATTATGCAGTTAAGTTTTTAGATTATAAATTAAAAGTGCAGCAGACTAAAACTTGATCCATCAACTTCAAATTTGGTGAGGATTTTTAAATGTGTACCTTGAGCCAAATTTTACTCCTCTCTAATATAAATACGAATTCTAGTAAAAAAATAATACATATTCATTGTGAGTAGGGCTATTCGATTAGTACTTACCAACAGTGGCTCGGGATTCAGTAAAAAAAATAATAATAACATATTGTACTATAATTCATTGGATTCATTTATTTTTTGTGACTCCCTTTGACCAGGAATAAGACCATGTTTCTTGAAAAAATTTACCCAACTAAATTTGTTATGAAGTAATCCTGATTAAGGGGTTATTGCTGGAAAATATTTAGAATATTAACATTTTCTATCGGCATTTGGATTCAGATGTATAACTTTTTTTGTTATAATCATCAATATGAATATAATACTTTGAACATTAGCTTAGATAAATATTATCCCTTGTAGACTCAATACAATATAATTTAGTGATACATATGTACATAACTTCACATTTTTTTTTGAAAAATTATATGGCCAAAATATGAAATAAACACTGATATTTCTAAACTTTATTAACTCTATGTACATAATATATATCTTTGATGTTCCCCTTTGTAACATCTAAAATCCGATGGATAGCTCTTAACTTGTAAAGAGACAGGTACTTATTGACAACGTTAACTACAATAACAGACTTCCATGGCAAATTACTCAACATGGCTTCCTTCGGATTTTCAAGCTTTTTCCGTAGTAGCGGCATTTGTAATTAAAAGTAGAAAACCATTTTAATAAATCACCTTGTAGGTCAAAATATATTAAATGAATATATACAGAATGTCATTACCATTGATAAGACATAAATGTTTTTATAATATTCATCTATTGATTATTTGATGGGTAAAGAAAATTAAGTTAAAGTTCCATTGTTATTTCAACTTCATACCTCTTGTACAAATCAATTAGATAACAATGTATGTACAATAACTTCCACTTTCTCTTTAGAAGCTTATTTATATGTATGAATGTATATCTCATTAAAATATCTATGTTATCAAATTTAAAGAGAGACAAAAGATATCTTCATTTTGCATAACTTAATTTATGGAGATAAAATATTATAAATGGAAAAAAGAGAAGAAGATATTCAGACTCGACTACTCTTTAAAATTAAAAATTCAGTAATAGCTCTTTTTTTATTAATGGTATGAGCTGAAATGAATTCCTATAATGAGTTCAATTGGAGGAAATGTTAAAAAAAGTTTTCTACATACAAAGTATAATGTATGTAGAATGGATGACCGCTTTTCTGTCTAAAATGAGAAAGAAAAAAAAAGTGGTTACCCATGGATGGATATCAGAGCTTAAAACTTTTTGAAAAGCAAGGGAAATTATTTTATTGAAAAGTATTTCGTGAAATATAAGTAAAAAATAAGTAATAGCATGTTAAATAAGTAAAAAATTAATCTATTGTGTTTGTTCGCTACTAAGCATAAATAACATATCATGTCTTGCTGTTGATTAATCGAAAATATAAATGTCAAATTCATTTTCTAGTCTACATCATAAGGAAAATAATAAAATTTATATTATTTGATATCTTATACCACTGTTATAATAATAATCAAATAAATATTTTAATTATGTTTGATAAACAAACGCTATAGACCGAAAAAATGGGTTTTTATATACTACTTAACCAATGCACCTTGGATGTATCGATTGCAAAGAGAAAACGGGTCACATTTTAATTCATTTTTCGTTGAGTCACACCACACATCTGACATCACTCTCAAATAAACTACTTTATACTTAGTAAAATACTAATATGGCTTAAATAATGGTTAGTACTCAAACAAACACAGTAGATCAAGAATATTTTCACTAGTTTACTGCTATATAAGTGGTAAATAGGTAGAGTTTTTATAGACCTGGGGGTATAATTACATATTCAGACCCTAAAAATGTAGTTTTTGAATGTTTTTTTTTATGGGTTTGGTTGATCAAACTCCCACCCTCAAATTTGATGAAGCCTTTAGTAATATGTTCATAAATATCTAAATACAAAAAGGTTTTACCGAGAAGTTTTAGTATTTACTACCTGAGATAGGGGCTTCAAAGGAATACTTAAACACCTTCCTTCTACATATATAAAAAAATTAATGCCAAGAACTCCAAACAAAGAAAATAAACAAAATCGGCTTGGACTTTGAGCTTTACTTATGACAGATTTGACAAATAAGGAAAAACACTTCCTTATGATTTGAAATTTAAATTTGTACATTAAGGCCTATGTAATTAAGAATCATATATCATTTGATATTGATGAAACTGCAATTTATTTTGCCCAAGAATATTTGACAAAGTTTTACATTACGAATAGTTGTTAAGCTCCTAAATGAACTTTTTAGTATGCTATGAAAATGTCAGTACATAGATGAAACTACTCTAATCATTGTCGAAGGGTTGCAATTATTCATAATTTGTTTTTTCTTCTTCAATTTTAAAGGTGAAAAAAGATATTTATCTATGTACATCGGTTCAATCTCAATTCAAGGTTGATCAAATCAATAATACTCAAAACTTAATAATTATGATGAATAAGTTGAATTAATTATAACTCCTGTCTCAGGAGTTTCATATCAGCATAATTGTTTTGTTAGGAGATAAAAAAATTATAATTTTATATATATAAAGGACAACATCATTTTTCAGCATTGAGAATGCAAGTATGCATCAAGTTATATGTTGTATATCTTCATAATTTATATGAGTATAAAGTAAAAACAATAACTTACTTTTAAACACTACTTAGTTGTGTTAGTTGTGTCTATAGTTGCTATTTATTTAAATTAGGTTATGGATCAAATCCAAAGGTATTGAGAATTCATTTTAATGAAATAATAATTTCACTAAATAACTACTCAAAGAGACATTAATGTCACATAGACATTGATAGACAAATATGCATGCCGTTTGCTAATAGAGTTTTAGGCCATTAAGCCTCATTTAAATATCCTGCTTAGTCAATGGAAAGACATTATGCATACCCATAAATTCAAATATATTGGTAGTACATATATTGGGCCCAAAAACTGCCCTTTTTCATTATCATTTATTTTCAAATATCTATGCATGTGCTTTTATATTCAAACAAACTCGTTACTGAGGTTTCCACATTATAATGATAAAATTCAATATGTCAATAAATAGGTCCAAATGACTGATGCTTGGCAAAAGTCCAAAGCGTAATGATGTGAATTCTGCACTATCAGTAGAATTAATGGATCTGTCTGTTTAAATAAATAAGATAAATACCAACAACCATATATGTAATCACCTTCTAATAGATTCTCATTTATGCGTAAAAAAAAATCTTCTTATCTCTCCCCCTCCAAAAAACGAAGCTAAGTATGTATCTGATTCTACAGTTCTTTACGTATAGATATTCTGTTAAAATGGGGAAAAATTTAAGGGTAAAGTTTTGAAAGTATTTTTTATTTTTCATAACTACAAAGACATTTATTTACTAATTAATTAACACTACATAGAACACTCAGAAGTGTTTCTTTATTAAAAACTACCATGGTCGTCAATTTTGACGACCTATACTTTGTTACCTACTAAATGTAAATAAGTAAAAGTGTAGGTTAAAACAGAACTTTATTTTAAATGGTTTTTGATTTTTTTCAAGTTATTTTTTAGTTAATTTTTTGTATAATTCAGGGTCCTTGTTTTCTTTTGATATTTTAAATATTTAACTTGAGGCTGTAAATAGTGAAAGGTACTACATACATTGTCTTGATTTCAATATGTCTCTTTTAAAACGCTATACTTGAATTCAATTTATTTTTCTGGATTATTCGTTGAAACAGCGTTATCTGACTAATATATTATATTATTTTGTCAGCTGTCAATTTTTCCATAACAAAACTTATTTATCTTCTCAAAGTTGACTTTTTCTTGTTTTGAAATATAATTAGATATTGTGAAACTGTCAGCAATGTTCTACTATGATGTATATGAATAATAATTCATCAGTTAGTATGATTTGGCTAACTACCAACTGATTTGGGGCCTTTTTTTTTGAAGAAGAAAAGGTTATAATAATAATGATCAAAATGTCATTAAGTATAATTATTCATTTAATAAAAAAAGTACAATTTTTGACGTTTTGCTACTGAATAACATGACTAATTATATAAAGTTATTCAAAAAGTCAAAAAAGGAAAAGAAAGCAAAACTGGTTAAGGGCCTTAAATTAATTTATGAATAAAAATATGGCATTAGGTCAAACACTCACTTGCCATGTTAATTTATATACATATGTATATGTACATTATACATAAATAAATATTGAAAAAGTAATAATAACACTTGCAAGTTTTAAAGTCATTTGTACATACAAAATGTGTAGTTGAAATGTTTTTTTTTATTCCTATGTACGAGTACATGCGTACATACATAATGCATAAAAAAGGCAAGGCACATGCAAAGAATGGATTTTTTTTTCTAAGCTTTTTTTTATGAAATGTAGTTTCTTTATAATATATATATTTATTTTTTCTACCGCATAGCAGAAAAAGAAATTAATTTTTCTTTCATTTCGAATTTTAAATTAGCTACTTTTTCGCTATCAGGGACTATTTCTTTCATCTCTAGGTATGAACATATATACATTTTTAAAGCAACTTATACGATATATGTAATTAAAAATGACTAAAATGTGCCATGTTGGGAAGAGACCCTATGAGAATCAGAGAGTAAAATGATTTATACACTGTTTCTAAAAATATATATTAAAAGAAGAAATATATATGTTTTCAGATTACTTTCTTAAAATAAAAAAGTTATAACAAGGAATTGACAAGTGATTTAGCTTTAATAAAATATGGGATTGTTTTTTACAGAAATATCATTTTTTTATTCTATCATTTCATTAAAGAAAAAGCTTTCATCAACATTTCCTATAAATTAAAATTAATCTTTTTAAAGACTTTTTATTTTTTTAAAATATAAAACTTTTTTTTTCCTTTTTGAATGGCCTTTTTTAACGTTATACATATTTGCCAACCACAGCAACAAAGCACTGGATTATGTTATAAATCTTAAAGTGGTAAATAACATTTCAGAAAGATGTATGAAAATGATAAATGATCTTCCAAATTTAATGAGTACATATGTTATAATGAGAAAATTCTTCGTGGATTTTTTTTACAACTTTACAAAATACAATTGGAACAAAGAAATTTTGACTATATGACAGTATTATTCAATAAGAATATTTTAATTATTCATTCATATCATTTTAATATGATTTTTAAAGTATTTTAAAAAATTTGTAGAGGGAAGAGGGAAAAACTTAGATATGAAAATTTCATCACATCCACTCTCGATGTGAATATCTGAGTAACTCATACATATATGAACATTCTTACACCCTTCTGCATGAATCTAACTACACTCGATAAATGGATGATATCCCAGGACAGAAGTAACATTTATTATGTCAAATAAAAGAAATAAGAAAAAAAGAATTTGCGTTATAAGTTAGTTATAAGTAACTAATCACCTTTCCCCGTTAGGGTCATTCCAAACTAATTCAATCACAACCTGACTACACCGTCTTTATTTTTTTGAAAATTTGTGTATACCTATGTATGGGTTAGAAACTTTAAAATCAAAAACTCCAGCAGTTTTTGACCTCTGATTTAGGATTTACAGGCTTATAAATTAAATACTCTTCTACCCTATTTTCTTCATTCCCACTCATTTATTAAATGAACTCAAGAAATTGCTCTACCTATGAACAGACTTACTACCATAGCGACTTCCTCTGTAAAAGTTTGTGATATGGTTATAAATGATAAATTATAAAAATATACCGATACAATTATCTATCTGATTCAAGTATATGGAGGTCGGCCGTGAGGTTGAAAATTTAGCAGTCTGTAAATCCTAAATTGGAGGTCAAAGACAGCTGAAATTCCTGATTCTTAAGTTTCTAACCCATACTTAAGTATATATCAAATTACAAAAAAATTGAAGATAATATCATCACAAATGTCCTTTTTTTTTTATCGATTTCACTTAGAATGGATTTATAAATAAGGCTTGTAATAACTGCTGGCAACTAATCGATGATAAATACAATATGAATAAAATTCAATGAAACTGAAGTAGCATTAAACACTTGAAACTAGTAAAATAATAATACTGGTTTTGAATATTCGAGTTCGGATTTTTTGATCAGAAATAAAACTAGGTTTTTAATAACATATTACTGTTAATCTTATAATATGCAGTAAAGTCTCAGTACTCAAAATTGCATAATTTGAAAAAAATGTATCTGTTTGTATCTGGATCTTGTCATTATAAGAAAGTATGTCAATTTGAGGTTTGCTTGTATTTGTATTAATAAAACTTGGTATTTCATGACATTTCATAAATTTTTAGGGAATTCGTCAATTCACTGTTTCACTTGAAAAATTCACTAAATTATTAAAATATCAAGGAGTTTCAATAATTTATGGAAATGATGGTTCAGTTTTTTCATGGAAATCTATGATTATACCTTGAAAAATAATTAAACATTAAACTAAGTCTTTACTGAAAAATCATTGTCTTTATTTATAATTCATAACAAACAATTTTTTTAAAATATGAATAGATAATAGCCACCAGGAAAACACTAATTATAGTAATATTACAAAATTATATTTCAACAAGCTATTATAATAAATCTAGTCTTTATTTGAACAAGTCAGGTAGCTATGCCACTACTATGAGAGTGTGTCATTTTTTAAAGTATACCACTGGTTTATTTGACATTGCTTCTTGCTTCTACAATCATAGTGGAAAAATATTAGGCTGCCATAAGGTGTGGATCTTAGAGCATGACGAGTTATGATGGTGAAGTTCCTATTAACATCAGAGTTATAACCCAAGTAGTAACTTAGAACAAAGTTCGAATCGAGTCCTGAAATTCCTATTTTGATATTTACACTCACGATAATTATGTGCATGTCCTTTCCATCTTAAACTATAATTAATAACTCCAATTATGTTTCTCGCGTCACCTCTTTGTAAAGATGCTGCTTTGGACACTCATTTCTGGCGTTGGTCGTGATCCTTTATGTGAACTCACTAATGATGGAGAGCTTACATGTTAAACTACCGAGTTTGTGTTCCCCGTCGAACTCTTGAGTTCCTCAATCAAAAAGTTACACATTTGAGACCTTTAAGTATTGAGACTTGTACCTACTGCTTACTTTTTGTATAAGCAATTCACAAAGGTTTGTTTGAAATTGATCCCCCAATTTAATTGGTGTAAAAAAGGAAAACAACATTGCAAAGAACTACTACGATCCAAAATAAGACATTTTGTAAGCATAAAGGCATAATAGTGCTTGATAAAAAAGGCCAAATCCTAGTATTATTCTTTATTTCATTCTATGATTGCCCAGTCGTGCCTCCAAGTAAAAAGAAAATGACTGAAAAAGTAAGGAAAAAAGTCTTTAAATATAGTATATGTATATATATAAATATAATAGGCATACCGAGATCACAATTATTTATCTTTACAAAAATTGAACTTTTCAAGAGTAAAATACTCATAATCATAAATACCCAGTCTCTTCCATTAAAAGGTCTATTTCGTATTGATTTTTTTAAAACGTTCGTTTTATATGGAATGAGCAGAAATTACCAAAGGTGTATTCCTATTTTCGATATTGTGAAAGCATTTTGTATATATATACATACATATGCATACCCATACACGTCACTGGCTCTCTATTGATAATAATAATATAGTAGTGATAGTCATGCAAATATATCTATCACCCCTGTCTTTTAAATAATTAATGAAGTGCTTTGTGCTAAAAAGTAACGAAAAACGACAAATAAAAAACTAACTGTAGACAATATATTTGCAAAAATTGTCATTCATCTTTGCTATTATTAAGAGATTTTGATGAATATGTAAATATTTTCATAGATTCTTGAAGGGAAATGGTTTTTTTTTAATATCTCATTTATATTGATTTTCTGCAAGTATCTACTTAAGGCTTAACAAATGCCTTTGTCAATAAATAGTACATTTCTGTAAGGAACATAAAGTCTCTAAATGAAAATGATGCATTTTATAGCTTATTTTGTAAAGCTAGAAACTTCTTCCGTCTGGCTTATGTTTATAATCTCTAAGAATTTTTAGAAAGACCCAATGGTCTTAGACTCATTTGTACCAACATTTTACAGCTCATGTCCAATATAAGGAAAGTTCTGGTAAAAATCCATTAGATATTCGCATATGGTTGCTAAAAAACTATAGTTGTTGGACAACAGAAATAATTGCAACACAAGGAATTTGTGGTGCATTACAGAAATGCAGTTAACGCTAATAAGGCAGATAGAACTAAAGGATTACAGCTAACTATTTGTTGATAGAACTATGAAATTCCAATACTTCTTTTTGTTCTGGGGCTTAGATCTGGGTCTAAGGTAGTGTGGTCTTTCCCACCTCAAAAATTTTCTTTTATATTTCTAAATATACATATAGTACCGTATAATATTTTGTAATAACTTTGTGTGTCGTATCTTGCAAGTTTAGTCCACTTTTATTATTATATCATTATATTCTAAATTACTACTTTATATCATGAAAACTAACCCTCAAATACTTAAATTCATGTTGTGAATAATGGGACTTACAATGATCCATTGTTACCCGTGGAATTAGTGGTTTAGTTCATTTTTATTTGGTTTGAGTAAGCTACATGTACGAATTGAAGTTTTCGCAGAAGAAGTATTAGCTATAGTTATATTTTTAAAGCCCTAGATTTAGCCATTAAAAAAATCAATCCAAAAATATTCACTAATTTTTTTTAAAATCTACCCTGACAATTAATTCAGTAATGAAAATACCTACAATTTTATTCAAACGTGTGCTAAATTTTCTTTATTTCAGGGGTTCTCAACATGAGTCACATGCTTCAAATCCATGAGTATATGTAAGATTTGTATTGTCTTATAAAAAATATGTATTGAAATCAACAATGGTCAAAGAAATTGAATGAAATATTGAAGCCCATTACACTATAGGCATTCTCAAGTGAGACTAGTTTAAAGGGTATTTAAATATCTCAACTGTAAATGTCAACTCAAACATCATTATACATATCATTGGTATATTAGAGCAACAGCTCCCAACAAATATAAAAGAGGATGGTGAAAATCAGAAATCCAACCAATAGTATAAACTAAAAAATGCACAAATTAAAAGGTTCCCCTCCCCCCATGACCACGTCAGGCTGAGCACTGAGACCCCCATAAAATAAAGTCTCATTAGTAAAATTTCTGGATCGTCGAGTTATTATTTGGTCCAAATTATAAACAGCTAAGAACCCCTACCCTTAACTATTTTGATTCATTTATTTAATACATGAAATGGCTTATTTGTTAAAACATATTTGATTATGTGGACCTATATAAAAGTTATGAAAACAAATTTCAACATTCATCAATTTTTCAAAGAAATATAAGCATTTAAGAGAGAAAGAAGCAAGAAATATCTTGCTTCTATTTGATTGGATGAATATAAATTTCAAATGAATATATATATATATTATTTATTTTCATATAAAGAAAACTTCGATTTTCGATATCGTTATATTTTGTTATCAATATTATTTGATTTATTTAATGGTCAATATTGCTTATTTATATACATATAAATAAATATTTATTATTTGGAACGAAAAAAAAATCAAAAGTTTTGTTTCTTCATCTTTTTCAAAAGATTGTTACCCATAGTTTATTGTGGTTGTCTTGCTGTACATAAAGGAAATGTGGGCTATAGTACTTCAGTTAGTAGAAAACCTAGGGCAAATATCTGAAAAAAGTAACGTTTGCTTTTTTCAATTATATAATATTTGAGTAGTGTTTAAATATTTTTTTTAAAAAACTCTGCTTTTGGGTTAACGATACTCCTTTATTGCACAGAGAATGATTTCTTGAATAAAGATTCTATGAATCAATTATTATTTTTTTTAATACATATTCAATGATGTCCACCCTAAGGCTTTTTTATATTTAATTAAAATTATTTAATAGCTATCTATATGCATACATATTTTTTTTCTGAATATATGACATATATCCAACTATTCAAATTAGTCAATATGAACTAATATATATTATTCTTGGTGTTAAAATGCTATAAAATATGAAAATTACTTACTTACTACGAAAATTGTTTGTGGGAAACCATTTCATGTACGTTTGAAAAAATATAATTTTATATTACCATAAAGAAAAAGAATACTTGATTGCATAGTTTTAGTATTTATTATCTTATGTTTGCTGTTTGATAGTCTAAATTTGAATTAACTCATATGTTTGTATCTGTAACAAGCATTCTTTTAAAATAAACTTTCAAGGGAAAAAAAATAACTCTCCAAATATGGATATAATATATATTCTTATCAATATATCAATAAAATTTAGAAACTTAGGTCTCTAAATTTTCTATACCTTAATTTTTTTTTTTTTTTTTCAAAAACATGAAGCTTTCATAACAGAAAAATAAGTATCTTGAAACTTTCTACTCAATCATTTTAAAGGGTAAGAAAACCAAAAGTCCAGTAAAATAAAGTATAATTTTTCATATTAAAATAGTGATCTAAAAAGATTATTTTTCATTTTGGGGCTGAACATACAGTCACTTGATCGTCGTTAAAAAAATTACCAAGTTTTTACAGATTTAAAACTAAAGAATAAGCTAATTTCCATTTATAAAGACACCATCATATCTAAAAAAACCATGTATGGAAATCGTTCTTCTAAAGATCAAGGTGAGCTCCTAAGATTAGACTATTTAATATTAAAAGTTATACCAAATATTTATAAATTAACATAGTGATCTCACCTTGATCTTTTTTTTTTTTTACTTTTGGGGGAAGATACTGTCTACTTGGTGAAAAAAATAGATAAGCAATTCATTGGTCGATTTAAAAAAAACTAGTTAAAATAATAACACAGAGGTCAAAGTAAGGCATATCAAACCACAGTATAATTTTTCTCGTCATTATAACAAATAAGTTAATCAAGTTAAAGTTTTGAGACACTCCAAAAATATCTTCCGAATAATTTTTGAGTTTCTTGTGGTTTTTACGTAATTTCATTTTCGCCTATTAAAGAGAAATATCCAAAACGAAGTAAGAATTTAGGCTTTAATTAAACTATTATGACTTCAGGGAAATGAATTAATTATGAGATGTAAAACCATAAAAATAAACAAATTCTAACTTTATTAAAATATGTTTGATCATAAAAGAACATAATCATTTGTAAACAAAGCAAATAAACAAGAGGTCAATCTAGGGAGTCTTGATTGACCTTTTGTTTATTTGTTGATACATATGAAGAGTTGACACAAATCAGGGATACTTGGTATTGATGGTATAAAATTGTTGAGAGTAGACATTTTTAATATTCAGTGATAAACGCCATTAACAAATAGAAACGGTTCGTACTAAGGTACTTACATTGTGGGTCGTTGTTCTTACAATGAACTACTAGTAAGTGAAACTCAAAATGAAGAGCAAGGAGCAGCATACAATTTTGGGGTTACACCACACAGTCCTCATACAAATATATCACTTGCTGATTGACAATAACTCAACCAAATTGGATTTGAAGTATATAGACTTTGTAACATGGATACATTTTGAGTAAGTGTTGTATGGTATTACCTATTATATTTTAGCAGATAATTATGTCTATAGTTAGTAATTTCTTTGTTTTGCTTTCCTCAAATAAGAACGAAAAAAGATGATTGCATTGTGTTTTGAATCAATAAATATTAAACCAACATTTTATTTTGCTCTTTATTTGTAAATGGTATGCATTATTTAGAATAAATCAACTCAGTACTCCTTATTCTACCCATTTGATTTAAAAAAATTGGAATAAATAAAGCTATACAAACATTTCTATGTGTATAATCTCTGAGTACAAATAGAGTTGGCTAATTGTAGGAACATTCATTAAGAGGGGTGTGTGAACACATGAATGTATATGTACTATGCTTTTCCTTCTTCTTCATTAAGTCTTTAATGTATCAGCCTTGAATTCTCAAATGTAGTATGTAATTAGGGAAAGAGCAGAAATAGAGGATTTCTGTATCCCTCAGAGGATCTAAAATACCATAAATTTGATGGATAGTTCAACACATACAAATAAAGGGAGGGGAGGAAAGTTATTACCGAATTGTGTAAGTAATTTGTACTCTATAACCACTTAGAATGTATATGTATATATTACATTTCTAATGTATTATACAATACAATTTATTTTATCATTTATGTATTTCTATCAACTGACAGAAAATAATTTTATATATCATTAATGCACTCACATAATTTGTAGGAGATGTCAACTTGACCATTTTTCTTTTATGTTATAATCAAAAAAAAAAAAAAATTAAAAATCTACCACTAACATAATAAGGTAGAGGTTTTAAATAAATTTACACAAATAATTTCCCCATTGCTTCTTAGAGCCTCAAAAGAAAAATATTTTTAGTGTTTGTTTATTTTCTTATTTTTTGCTACAAACATTTCTGGCGCCTGTTGAGTTGTGTCATCCTTTAGTTAGTATTTGGGTATTTGTATTCCCTTCTTATCTACTCTGTTTTTATTTATTTTATAAAAAAAATGGATTTTTAATTTTGTCTTTTTCTAAATAAAGTAATTTTTTTATGCTTTTTGGCTTCTTATTAAAGATAATTTGGCTTTTTTATAAGAAACAGTTTTTTTGACCTTTTCATTTAAAAGATTTAGTAAACTTTTTTGGCTTGTTTTCATAGACAAAGTTTAAAAAGATTTATTGCCTTTTATTAAATAATTTAAGAAAATAAATAATTGAATTATATTATAGATAATAAATTTATTATTCTTATATAGTTAAATGAAAATTTTGGTGGTTTCCCTAAAGAAAAAAAAATAGTTATTTTTTATTTCTTATTAAATAAAGTTTTTAGATCTAGATGTTCTTTTCAAAATTAAAAGATGCCTCTTAAAAATTACAATGCCTTTTTGGAGTTTCTTAATGCACATCTTATTTGTAGCACTCAAAGTTTAAGAAATACAAGGAGGGATATATTCTTAATTTTATTCACCAATTTTTTATATTTTTGTATACGTTCCACGTCTTTGGTTGTTCAAAAAAGAGATATATCCTTTCAAGTAGCATATTTAAAACACTTTATGGAGTGAAACGAAATGAATAACTTCATGAAAATATATTTGAAGAAAGGGGATCAATAATAGTCATGATAAATGTATGTACATTTTCCTTACATATATGTATACATAATAGATTCAAAGTCTACTCAAGAGTGGCTTAACCTACAGGGGATTCTTTAATAGTTTTTTTCCTTTAAAAAAAACATTAATTCTACTACAAATGAAACATTCCGGCCCTTTAGATTAATATTATTTATCATTGTGCTTGCAAATAAATGAAGCAGAACGATCATACTTCATACATACTTAAGGGGGGAAAAGGAGGAAGAAGGAGGTGGGTTATTGAGGATGGAGGAGAAACAGGAGAGGAGAATCGATTTAAGGCAATAAATTGCTTAGCAACACATTAAATAAATACTTTCCAAAGTGTTTAATGGTATATCACAAATACATAAGTAACGTTCTATAAATATACTGGAGGGTTATTTATTTATTTATTTATACTTTTAGTGTAAGTATAACGATCCATATAATCAACTTGGTTTTATTCCATCTCCTTTTATGAGATTTTCTGATCCCTAACGGAACTGATTTGTCCATTACCTTTAGTAAAGTAGCAGAATGTAATTAATAATATCCATGATGTAATGCATTTGTTTGCTAATCGTTAGAGTAACTTTTGTCTATCTTTCCTAATACATAATATAGCATTGTTTGCTTATGAATGACGTCTTCATTATGTCTACATTTCAACATCTCCTCCTCACAAAAACAGAAAAAAAATAGGATGGATTAATTCACAACACTTCATCAAGAACTAATGAAAGTTCAACCAATTCACATAGAGAACATTACTCAAAGTTGAAAGAGTGTGGACAAAATGTCGACAGCTGACAAACAATAGACTTTAAATTATTTCTATAACACTATTCATTATCCATTTTTGTCTCATTGGCCAATTTATTTGTATTACGAATATTGATTTGTTGAACCTTAAGTATTTCCTGATAAATAAAAAATAGCTCAACCGTAGAGAAGAAAACAACATAATTGGCCAATTGCAGACCTTTTTTAACCTCTTTTTGGAAGAACGGTTAAACGATGCAATGTGGATCATTGTTTATAGATCTATGACGTCATAATTGGAAAGAGTTTGAAATCTATTCAAAAATTAATATGAATGAGATAATTTTTCAATTAACAGTTGATGCAGCCAATGAGGGGACTAATTGAGATTCTCAATATTGTTAATTGAATAGATTCAATTTCAAAAATGCATAGTGTCTTAAGAGAAAAGAGAAGACAGGACAAAGAGTCAACAGTACGTACCTTGCCAAAAGCACCTTCACCAAGTATTCTCCCCAATTTGATTCGAGACCTTGCAACTTCCCACTCGGGATCAAAGGGAAGCTCGTACTCGGATATCATTGTAAGTGTCGTATTCTCAGAGCCTAATCTGCTTCGTCCAATATTACCAGAATTAACAAATGGAGACTGTTGTTTGACTATCTTAATTGTGGGAGCAATGATTTCAGTCGCTTCTCCTACAATTCCACCTCGCTCTGAATCCTGTTCCACGATTACTTTTTTAACAAGAGTCTGCACTGGAGTTTGGCGTCGCTTTTTTTTCTCACTCAAGAGCCTTCTATATACGAAAACGATGGTTGAGAGTAAGAGGATCATCATGAGAGAAATGGAGACTGCAACGAGGCGAAGATGCTTGGTTTGAAGAAATGAAGCTGCAATAGGTGTTACAGAGAATGGACCACTCACAAGGGTGTCGTTGACAACACTCAAATATGCCACATATTCAACATGTGCAGAGCCAGTTCCAACAACACAAGCGTACATCCCTGGATTCGAAATGAAAATAGTTAGTATTATTGGAGGGGGGGGGGTATTAAAGGAAATTGCACCTGAATCAAATGTTGTGATGTTCTCAATAGTTAAAACCTCTGTGGCATTGGATAATTCAATAATGGAGTCAGAAACAACTCGCACCCACGAGATATGCTTATGAAGATCAATATGGGCACGGCAAGTAAATGTGATAGTGCTTCCAGGGTGGGACGTAACGTTCCTTGGAGATTCAAATACAGCTTCATCAGTAGCTAATACGGTTAGATGTAGTATCCCTGGAGTCATTCCATAGTTGGTTCGTCCAATGCAAAAGTACACTCCGGAGTCGGAGATGTTGGTTGAGGAAATGACCAAATTCTCTCCAACCACATTTCCTCCATCTTGGCTTTGAATACTGGGAATTGTAAAACATGCACATGAGTTTTTTTAGAAAGGTAAAAATAAAGAAAGAATACCTTTTGTAACTATCTGGAGATTGTTTGTCAAAGGAGGAGTCAAAAGGATTGGAGGTAGGTCTTGCCCAATGTAAAATATTGTTATTCTAATTACTGTCCATTCCATAACATTCATAGAACATGAATTCGATTAAACAATGCCAAAACGTTTCATTAATAACACTGATCAACATTCAAAAAGTTATTTAGTTATTTACAGGCGGATTTTAAATCTGTATAAAATTTTCGAGAGTTCGACAGTTTTATACAGAAATCAGACCCTATTTTTGTGGCTAATTTGACCCATTTCCAACTTCAGCTTTAATTTAAGCCTAGAAGGATATTCATTTTGTTCATTAAAAATAATAATCTACTAGTGTATTTAATGCAAATTCAATTTCCAATCTTTTTTTGACATTTAAATTTGAGGACCTGTGTAATTAATAGGAAAGTAATGGATTGAAAATATACTCACTTGAGCAAATCTTACTTTATTTTAGCTATTGATGAAAGTTTTACTCACGATCAGAAAACCAAACATATCATAATCAACTTTCTATCATTTTTGTCTCTCTTATAAAATATCTAAAAAAGAACATTTTAAGAGCAAATGTATAATGTATGTTAGTCAAATGATATCGATTACTCTAAGTACAAATAAATATCGATTTCTTTTTTTTTAAATGATAATCATAAGTAATAAATAATCAATGGCATGAAATGGATTTTTGACTAACATAAACTACTTGACATTTAAAAAACAAAACAAAATCCTTTGATGTAAACAAACGATTTTTTAAATGAAATGAAATCATTTGCATTATACCGTTTACAACTCTTGACATTTTGTATTAAATAAATTATTAAAACTACATATTATACAACTTTCACATATTTTTTATACGTAGCGTGGATTATAATGAATTTATGTTGATATCATTTCAGTGTCATATTCAATAGAAATGAAAAACAAAGCACAAATAAATATTTTTTTAAAATAGTATTTTGGGGAAAATAAAAAAAAAACTTTTAATAAATTTAATCAAAATAAAATTTCCTCCAATGCTTTAGCAAAAAATGACATTGTGCTATTACTAATCTATAGCACTTACTTTTTTTTGATACTATCATCATTTTCTATTCTTCCTTCATTAGTATTTCCAAAATGGTAAAACCCTTACCATCAAAAGTAGAATAGATAATTGTATAATTAGATATTTTTTTGTGTTGAAAATAATGCCCTCATTCTCGAAATCAATCTATTTCTAGGCATATACAAGCATCTTTTATAGGAATAAAAATCCTTGATCCTTATCAATCAAAAAATGGTGTATTTAGATGTATTGGTATTTAGATGTATTTAGGACTGTCACACATAACGATATAAACTTTTTTCGTTTATCAAAAAATAACATCCCTTAATTATATCACAAAGCCTAATATATATTTCAAGAACAACTATGATTAATACATTCATTTGAAAGTTTAATCTAAGGTATCCCCTTCGTTTCCTGATGAAAAGAGGAAAGAGAGAATTTGTGGATCTCTTAAAAGCTGAAAACTACAATATTTCTATTCCATTTAAAAAATGGAAAATTTGTCAAATGCGATTATTAGTCGGGTGATTGCTATATGGTCCTATTATTCAAATATATAATGCATTACTCTAAATTATTGAGTAATTGTTTTCTTCTCTTTTTCAAATTAAACACTATTTTGACCAATTTTCTACCGTGACACTCTGATTTCTCATTTTTGTATCACGAAAAACTCTACCTTAAATTTTCTACAATAAATACAGCAAATTTCAGGAATTTTATTGTGATCAAAAATATTTGAGACCTTTATTATTTATATGTTCTTAAGGATTACTTATTAAAAATGGGACTAGTAGGAACAAATACATACATATCGACAAATTAAAAGAAATTAAACAAACTGTTAATGCTTTGACATTTAAAAAAATAAACATCAGAGTTTTCAAATTCGTATTTGTTGGGAAAGATATATGCAGTGAAAGTGTTTATATAGGGTGGACTTTGAAATATTTAAATTTTTAGCTTTATCAAAAGTCAACAACAAAAGTTAACATCATCTGAATCAAATCATGTGAAAATCGATAAAATAATTTCTATATCAATAAATAATTGATTTGGATTTCATTTGCTTTTTTTGACAGGTTTTTCAAATAAGGATAAGTATATCTTTTCAAAACAAAAAACAAAACACATCAAATCAGCTGATATAATAGCGTGTCTTATATAAGAGAATGTACGATTAAGTTGTTATTATTTTGATGTTACTTTCATAGTAGATTTTACTTAATCAATTTATATACATAATACGGAAATGAAGATGTGTCTTTTCTAGCATTTTTCCATTGAAAAAGAAATGATATTGGCTTTTTGAACACATTTGCTACATCTAATCTTATTTATTTAATAGATGCGTCCTCTCCGAGAATAAAGAGAAAATGATCACAATTTAAAAAAACATATACGTACTTTTAAATGTACGCAGCTTGCCAACTGGCACAAATTTTGGAGTAATGAAGAATTTGTCTAGTATTTCCTATCAAATAATATATTAATGTTATTTTATATTTGGTTTTATATAGATATCCGGACCGAGTAGTAGCATTTGATTCCAAACAATCCCAAAAAATAACCGGTAACATTTACGGTTGTGGGGAATTTTACAGGCTTTGGATTATAATTAGAACCCGAAATATTTCAGGCATCATTTCTTTTTCCAGAATCGGAGAACTATTTTCGGGAAGATCCATTTCCCATTCATAGTATTTGGAGTCGGGATTTCTTGTATTTAACTGCTGGTTGTGCATGATCAGAGAATCAATATCAACATCATGAGGTCAAGGAGTTTGAAAGTATTTAAAACAAACTAATATCTTTGTGAGCATTCGTAGACCTGGTTTATTTTCTCTCTCTCTCTTGAAGTAACCATTGCCCAATACGTGAACAGTTATTTAAACTGTTTAAAAAATATGTCGACACTTTTTCATTCATTTATATGTACATAAAACAAAAATTTAGATGAAATGAATAAGATAAGATAAGGGGTTCGTTGTAAACATGTTCTACCAACCTATGTACATGCGAAAGAATAAATATGTTTTGTTCTGTACAAAGCACTTTAAACCTCACATATAGGTATATACAATGTGTATACACATACATATAAATACCTACAAACTATTTTAATAAATAGATGGAATAATAAGATTAAATAGATTGAGAACCATTTATCTGGAGATTAAACGTTCATTTCACTACAACAGCCCATAAAACACAAATATATGTACATTCGTAGATACATACATATATTAAATAATAAGAAAAAAAGTGCCCATGGGATATTTGTTCATGGTTCATCTTAACATATACCTATATTAACAGGCCTTACATAGTTACTAATAATATTGCAAATACATGTATTTGCATCGACAAATTATTTGCATTTTTAAATATTGGATTTACCACTTCTAAAAAAATGTATTTTAAAATAAAGATAAATAAAAAAAAACATTTTACATCCGTGAATTATCCAAATTTTAGAAATATTTACTAATACAAATTTCTAACCTTTGATATTCAAATCCATAAATTTTTAAATGTCGGATACTTTGCGAATACATCCGCAAATTTATATATTTTGATACTCACACCAGCAAATTTCTAATTTTTGATATTCAAATTTGTAATAATTACATCCACTAATTTTAAATGTTGGTTTTCATATATTTGTATTTTAAACAAATTCTACAAGAAAGGTTGTCAGAAATTATTTAATTATTATCTTAGTATGGGGAGATGTTGTCTCCTCCATGATATAACAAAGAATACTCAAAAATTTAAAAAAGAACAATATTAACAACTGTTTGTCCTTTTTTTTTAACCTTAAAATTGTTATTTTTATATGCAAAAGTCCCATCACTAGACATATATAGATAGGCAGAGAGATAAGAGTAAGCAGTGTTCACAATAGAATATAATTTTATTACGAAAAGGTATATAAATTTTTTTATAAACATATTTATATCTACTTATATAAACACTCAAGTTTTGAATTGAATTATTTAAGAAACTTTAATATAACATATCTACATATGTATATCTACATAAGTGTACATATATTTTTGTAGTTGTTATAAACATAACTTTTGCAAGGTAAGTCAAATAAATATTTAATGCCTTTTTTATTTGTACTTCTTAGTAAGCAGAAAAATAAAATAAAAATAAAACAGAGTAGATAGATAAAAAGTCTATTTTAAATTAAGAAAATTCTATATTATTTCATATTTTTTTTTACATTATGAACTCTATTGGTATGTAACTATATTTTAGTTGTAAGGCTATTGCCCTTTTTTATGTAAGCCATTTATAGTTCATAGCAAAACGTTATAAAATAACTGAATTAAAAGCATATACCCAAGTAAAAATATTTACAGTCATTTGTGTTTGTTTTTATTCAACATTAATGATTAATGTCTCGACGGTGGATAATCTAATACACTTATCAAATAATTCAAAACACCAAGCACTTAAACGAATGCACTAATCGAATTCATACTCTAATTTATGTCACGAGTAAATGATGGAATTTTAATTTTTGATTTTTTGTGCGTTGATATACCTTATTTGATCACAACTCAAGTTTTAATATTATATTACCTATAGAGAGAAATGACTTCTTACAAAATAAGGTGATACTTAGAGGTATTATATCAGCTGTCGAATCTTCAATAAAGGAGGAAAGTTGTTAAATACATTTTGTTGCTTATTAACAAAGCATATTTAATTTATCCCTGTTATAAAAAAATTGCAGCAAATAAGAAGTAATAAAATGTAAAAATGCGTATTTTGAGGCATTACTTTTTTGCAAATGATTTAATATCTTGTGTTAAACAATCAATTTACTAAATACATCATACTCTACAGAAAAAAGGATGACAGTTGTAGTGAAATCAAATAATATAACTGCAAAAAAAATATGATAACTAATATGATTTTAGAAAACTCAACAAGAAAATTTATTTTCATATTACTTTGGACAATATTTATCAAGTATCAAAATTTATAACATAGGTTAAGAAAATTATATAAACCTTAAGTCAATAATAGAAAAACTGATTGCATTACTATTAATTTTTAAATAGGTTAAAAAAAACCAACTCTATACCTACGTCTGACGTCATTGACAAACAATAAAGTACGTATTTAAAAGAAACGGAAGATTAGGTAAAACGTAATAGATCAAAAATATGTTTACGTGTTTCCTACTATATTTTAGGAATTTAACAATCCTTCGCTAAGGTATAGAAATAAATTATTGAATGTAGTTTTAGGGTAGTAAAATCATATTGTACTCTACTATGGATTGTCTTCATATCAATGAAATAAGAATTAGAAAGCCTTAAATAGGCATATTTGAGCTACTTTTCAAATTTCTCATTTCTATATCGGCAAAACATGAGGAAAAGTCTTTAGTGGTACCTTGGCAGACGAGTTTAATTCATTTCTTGGATGAACCAAATCAATGTTCTCTATTTTAGTTAATACAAATAACTGTAATTAATCAGCTCAGACATATGTTGTAGACGTCTTGTAATTGAAGACAAGAAAAAATATAATTACGACTTGTAGGTTAGGAACTAGTTGCCTTTATATCGAGGTTCACCTGTAAATATAGAATTTATAATTAAAGTCTGATATCTTGGATCGGATATATTGAACCTATAAGCCTTTCATTTATTCATTTATTGGGTAGTGAATTATCAACTTTTTCTAATAACTCGCGTTGATTGCCAACAATTGAATTTATATCATTTTTTTTCTTTATTGAAGACAATCATAGGCTACGTAACATTAATTTATTGTAGATAAACACGTCTTGAAAATTTATTTTTGTGTTTTATATAATCTATAAATTCCTCAATTGAAAAAAATAATTCGTAGAGTTTTAACTAAAGTTATTTTAATTGCAAAAAGTATTTAATTTAAAAGAAGCAATGATATGAAGCGATTCAACATTGCTTATTATGTATATATGTACATAAATATTCTAATCAATCAAACTGAATGCTATTGACAATACAAGGGACAAAAACAGTAGAGTGGAGAGTTTTTTATTATCTTCTTCTTCTTTTTTAATACTTTGATTTCCCCATATATCAACTAAAATTGACTGATCTTCTTGAGTTCTAATTATGTCAATTTTAGTGTATGTACATTGTACATATATTGATCCAAGGGGGTAATGAACTGTACATACAAATTTCTGCATAGATACAAAGTAAACAGAGAATGATTGGTACATTTTGCATATTTTTATTGACTTGATAAATTATAGACAAACACATCAAGAGGTTCTTCCACTAATGGGCAAAAAAAGAACTACATGTTTTCACTCATATGTATATATATATATATATATATTTAATAGACATGTAGAAAAAAAGAGAGAACCTTTCACAAATGCACTTAAATGAGGTCATATCAAATATCCAAATCCATTAAGGGAAAAATAATATCATCATGATGGGTAGAACATTTAATCTACATATTACATAGGTACAACTATTTACATATATCTTTTTGAAATCTGTCAAATTTTATCGACAAAAATTATTTGTGAAGTACATAGAGTGCTGAGATAATTCATTTTTTTTTAATAGAATCTAGAATTAATTACAATTCCAGAACTCAGTTAAGAAAACTATTATTTCTAATATTAGTATTGATTTAAACCATCTGTTGAATTATTCATAAATCAACAATTTTTATGTATACGCATTAATTGGACAATATTTAGCTCTAAATGAATGTGTAATGACTAACGAATGAGATTGAGTAATAGCTTTTCAATTCATTGATTATGTTTAAATTTACTATATAAATTTAAGTTATGCTAGCTTATTTACTTAATTAGAAATATTTATAATTTAATATATGCTGTTTATAAAGCATTTTCACTGATGTTACAGATTATACCAACTTTAAAATACTCATTAAATGTTATGGACAAATTTTCAAAAAAAAAAAAAAAAAAATAGAAGCATCAAATGGCTTTAAAAATGAAAAAATACAAGTTGATGGTATAAAAAACAGTTTTATCAATCTTTTGTACTAAAAGTTCCTATAGAATGGCTAATTTTTTACAAGCAAATTTACTTTGGATCGATTAAGGACTAGAAAAGGAAGATAACCAGATAAAAATATATAATCTTTTCAAAAGTAATGATTAATTTTTGGATTAAACATTGTAAATATGAATGTATAATAATTTTTTTTGATTTTAATACATATTATTAAGGTCAGAAATATAATAAGAAGGCACAAATTTTTGATAAATGGTAAAGGTATCAATTTTTTTGCACGTTGGTTCTATAATAGTATCCCAATTTCACGGTAATAATTTACTATTTTTTTTAATTTTAAAGAAACAAAGGTTTAAGATAACTAACTTTTACAATGTTGACGTCGGATGAAAATGATTTTTCAAATGCAAAAGGAAAAAAATGAATCTTAATTGCAATACTGTTTTGGTTGGTTGGTAATCGGTCAGAGTTGCTGATAACTACCGATATATGAATTGCTTCCTTAAAAACACAAGATTCAATTTTTTAAATATAAAAAAAAATCAAATAACTTTTTCCTTAATTAACGATATTATTTTTTAAAAATTGTTTAGACATTGAAAACTCAAGCGTGGCCGATGAAACTTTTTAAAGTTATTTTATCCTTTTGATTTTGATTTAACTTACAATCCAATATCAATTATATTAAATCAAAGAATTTATAGTCCGTAGTAATTTATTTGCCAAACTATTTGCTATGCTACGGTAATGAGACAAATTACCAAAAGGTCCATTTACAATTATATTTGTACATTTTATTTTTTTTAAAAAACCCAATGTATTGAATATTGGTTTTTAACCCCTAAATAATGGCCCCAGAAAATTCATATCAGTCAATGACCCTAATATTATATTAATACACTTATTGAATAGATTATTTTATTATTGAAATGCTATATACATATAAGATAATTTCATTTATCTCTTAATATCTCAGTTTTCTTTTTGAACTTATATATGGATAAATTAATTAGTATTTTGATTTCATTAAATCAACGCCAACAGAGAGAAAAGTTAAGTGTGAGTTGATGTTTATCAACTAAAAAAGGTTAAAATTATATTTTTTGCACTTTAAAAAAATTTCAATAGAAGGAAAAATGACGATATTTTATAATAGCTTAATTAAATTAATTTTATTGTTCATATATTTATGTTTGTATATTTATACAAACATATATGTAGAAATTGGATATAACTTTTGATTGAAAGTAATTAATTTTCATAGTTTTATACAACATACGTAAATTATATGTCCATTAAAGTGTCCCGTCTTGGGGATATCTTTTTTTTTATTGACAGAATTTATCTACAAAAAAGAAAAAAAACACCATTTGCAAAATTTCATGTCCTTTATACCATTTTTGGCAAAATGACCATTTTCAAACTTCTAGTACTACCCAAAATTTAGAGGCTATAAAAAACCAAACTTAAAGAAGTTTGTTAAGTGCAATATAGCCAGAGACTGAACTTTAGACTGAACTTTGAGTTGTTTAACTTGAGATATGGTTATTTCATTATTTCTGAATCCTCGCAGGATATGAAGAATTTTAAAAGTGTTTAACCCATTTATGTTTAATGGGCTTTAAGATCATTTGGTATTGTTGATTTTTTATAATAAATTGATATTTTATTCTCAAAAATTGAATTATTTATTATTATTATTTCAATTGTTAGGCCCATTCATACTTCAAAATGAAGTCCTTTAATTATGTAAATTGATAAATCAATTTAATGTACTAACATTAGTCTGGTCTTCTGATCATAGGACTTTATTCTATGAGTTTCAGACCATAAATAAATGTAATTATAAAAATAAGACTACCAGTACAATTTGGTTTTTTTATACAATTAAATATCAATTTTACAAAATAATAATATGATTTAATCATTTATACTATAGTTAATATTGATAAACAAGTAGGGATGTGTGTATTTGGTTTGATCAAACATGATGATTCATTATGATCTAGAATTATATTCTAATTGCTATAATGTTGTTTCAAAAAAACTATTGGTTTTTTTGATACTGACATTCCAAACGACACAAATCCATTTATACCTGGATTGAATTTTTTTAAAGGAAAATGTAGATTCTTTTTCAATTTTAATAATAATTATATAAGATTATATATATATATATATATATATATATATATATATATATATATATATGTAATTTTTTCTTCAATTAATGATGATTAATTGCTCGTTCTTTATTTTATTTCATAAATATGCTTTATACATCTTTATTTTCTTAATACGTAAAATGTTTTTTTTTTTCAAGTCACATACTATTTAATTTATCATAATTATAATTATGAAAAGAAAAACCCAAATTAAAAGGAATTTGAGTAATGATATTTTCTCTTTATATATATATTGTTGTATTTACTGAGATCCACATATTGTTTCACATTATGAGTAAAAGTTCATTAAAGAAACAAAGAAAGAAGGAGTTGAATTGAGATTTTGTTTGTACGTGGCAACGTGAGGAATAATAATAAAGACTATAAACATATATTGAACGTCTTAATGGGGTTGTAGCATATTTGTACAACAAATATGGGCAAAATCTATACATACCTTGAAGAATATGTACACAAAAAAAGAACTATAACTTTAATTTGATTTATTGTAAGTTCGTAGGCAATAAGTACGGACGGACAGGGGAAGAAAAAACGGATATTTACTTATGAATGTAGGTTCTACTTAGAGTAAGATAAATTACATTTAAATAAGAAGGTTTTTATTATAATAGTAATCAAAGAAGTTTCTAAAAAAGTAATGGAAATCATATAGAGATGGTAAATGAATTTTCAGCGAAAAATTACAGTTTCAGCATTAGAAAAAAAAAAAAGCTAATTTAACTGTTTATGATCGTTTCTGTTTGAATCATTGTGGTAAGCACGTAAAATCATTTCTCTTCTAAAAGTAGTGATTTTATTAGTGCAGTTGGGATTGGAGACAGGGGTACATTTCCCTCTCCCCAATTTTCTGTGAGCCCAAGATTTACTGCATTTATGTAGTGACACCCACTTTATACATACCAGTTTAATTAGTCGTAATTATGGGATTTTTAAAAAAAAAGTTTGGGAGGTGGTATGCTTTTTTGGTCCTTTGTGGAGATCAAATAAGTGTGAGATGGATTGACGAAAATCACGACATTGGGGGCCTTCAATGTGGAATTTGAACATTAGGAATATTACCAACAATAGGCTTTTGAAATATTAAACAGATATCTAGCAATAATAATTAATTATATTGACTAAAGTCAAAACATGTTCATTAATCGGACTGATTTCTATGTAACCATGTCCCATATGAGTTTTTTAATGGACATTCCCATTCATAAAATAAACAACAGCTAAAGAAGGAATTCTTCAAGGGAGCTTATATTTAGTTACGAAAATTATACGTATATTTTTTTGTTAAATATATTAATACGTTTGTTTTTTAAACTTGGCAATATATTTTTGAGATTGGCTTTAATTGAAATTTAAAACTAAGGGGGGGGGGGGTAAAATACATATATGTATGCCAAAAATTTATCGTATAAATATATATATATATTTAAATATAAGGGTGGAACGACAATGCCTTAGTATTTGAAAACATGATTTTTATAATACACAATAAATAAACTATTCAAATATAAAGAAATATATTTTTTGTTTCTTCAAGAAAACTTAAAGTAATATGTTACCAAATTTTTGGAGATTTTTTTTGAAGAAAGGAAATATTTTACATAGCTGATAACTATTTGTTCCACTAGATTACTTTTTATCTCTATCAAAGTAATACCTATAAAAATGTATAAAATCATTGAATTTTTGTGTGTGTGCATAATATTTATGACATGATTTGCGTAAAATATTGCAAATGAATTGTTTCATAAATTGACTCACTTTCATAATATTAAGCACTTTACCGTGACAAAAATGATAGATAATTTTGTAAATAAATCCCATTCTCTTAACCTTTCTTCCTCAAAAAAGAGGAAGAAAAAAAGACCCTAAATAAACTGGGAGTTGGTCAGTTACCTACATCATTATCTCCCACTGTTTAACTATTATTTATTCAACAGAACAGTAGTACAGCCTTATAACAATAACATAAAAATGTACACTGCTTTCTTTTGTCATTAACATTTAGCATCATTAATCAATCTATACATGGCTTTGTCCCATCGATCTTAATAGTTGATCGAGGACATTGAAGGCAGATTTTGAGGTTAAAATGCGATTTGAAGTTTAGGAGACCTATTTTGAGGTTATCTATGAAGTCAAAAGTTTCAGAAAATGGTTTTTTAGGATATACGGACGAGCATTTTAAGACAAGTAGTATTATAAATCTCACTCTTGTCTTTTCCTTGCATCTAAAAAAAGTTTCATTCCTACCAATATTGCAGACACCTTCACATAACTAGAAAAAAAATGCTCAAAATTAACTGGTAGCAAACCATTTACGTCATTTCTTCAACCATTGGAGTTTCACCTATTATATAGAAATTAATATTTATATATAAACAAGAAATGACTTGTGTCAAACAATCAACATTCAGAACACTAATAAGGTGCAAGAATATACAAATCAAGAGCTGATAAAAAGTACATAGGAGTTGATGACTTTTTTTGAGTTATGATTTATTCTTAATGGTCAATGAAGATTAGTAATCTTTTAGTTGAAAAGGGTTTTTACATTTACAAATAAATCAACTCCAACAGAGAAATTTAAGCCCGACAGTGCAAGCATTGGGATTTAGGAAAGGATCAGATTATTCTAAATCAGATTTGTAAACAAGGGAGAATTCAAGACACTTTTGCAGTGTATGTATGTAGTTACTATTATTTCAAAGCCAATATTTGTTTGATGTATGTACATAGTTTTAACATGCATTTGCTATACGCTTTAAATAAATGCCTTTCAGTCAATAGTATGTATGTAGTAAGTAAAAGCATGCAAAAAATAATAATAATAATATTTGTATGATGTACTTCAAAACCACTCTTCCACTTGACAGGCCAAATCACCATTTTATCCTACTTTTTCTTTTTATTATTCCTTTTCCTTTCTTCATGCAAGAGTAACTCGATTTTTTTAAACTTTGTATAATTAATCAAAAGTTTATTTTTCATATAATAAAAATCATATTACATAATGAATGATTTTTGCAAAAAAAAAAAAATTATTTATAGAATATTTTTAATTTACATTTTTTCAAGTGGAACTTATAGCTATAGGTATGTAGGTATATGCAAAAATAGGGCACAAAAAGGGTTCAATAAGATTATAAAAATTGTTGCAAATTTTTATTTTATACACTTAATACAATCCATCAACACAAATGCTAACATCAAGGATGGTTTTTATCAAAAAATGAATCGAAATTGCATATAAATGTGTCACCTAAAACTATCAATGGTTTCATTTGTATGAAAAAAGTTGTGACTGAGAATACAAAATTTGAGTACTTCGGACCTATGTCCTTTGAAGTAATAAATTTGAACTACATAATTTTTTTAGTGCTATTCTATAATCAATTATGCAATTACTATATTTAATCATAAAAATAATAATTAGTACACTATATTTAATGGGAACTATTGACCAAATTTAGTACATGAGACTTAATGAATAGACTTAATATATTTTTAATATTTATGGTTCCAGATGGTATTAAGTATGTAGTAAATCATTTGGTATTTTAAGAGTTAATTATCTTCCATTTCTATACATAAATTGTTCTCATTAATTCTTTGGAGATGTCTCAAATTTCACTCTATGTTAAATAAATATTTTTAGTCACAATTTTAAAAAAAAAATCTGTTGGAATGGCATTATCAGAGGCAAATAAAGATATTATAATCAAATGAAGGAATCAAACAAGGAGTATTCAATTAGAAATGGAATTGGGACACATTTTCTTGCCTAAAACTTAAACAGGACCCATGATATTTTTCTTTTTTTTACTTGATCCCAAGCTAAATCATTAAACAGCTGTGGTCAGGAGGTCCAAATTCCTTTATTTACACTCATACCAAAAATTTGAATATCAAGTTCTTGATTGAAGGAGCACTGTCAATAAAATATTGAACAGTTTATATCTAAATATAAAAAAGAAAAAAAAAATAGGAATATCTTATTTTTTGTTCAAGAGTACATTTATGTTGACACACCATATATTTTTACCTATATATATATATATATAGAACAGCTCAAAAACAAAAAAAAAGCCTTTTTTTATTTTGTTAAATTGCATAAGTTTACATACGTATTATAAATACATTTTCCAATTTAAAGCTTTCATATATTTATGTATATATGTGTATGTATATATCTAAATATTTTTTGCATGTTTGAGGGACTCGTTTTGTGTTTTGTATATGTACATACAATACAAATGTATATATGCAAAAAAATATTTATTTTTGCTCTATGAAGTTATTGCTAATTATGTTACTAATATGTACAATAAATATATATATGTACATAAATATATATATGCAAAAAAATAAAACCGCAGTCAAAAATTTTATGAAAGTAAAAGTTTTTCATTTCAAATGTTACTTAATAAATTTAAAGTACATAGTTATTTTTATCAGGGTTTTTTTGTATTTATATTATAAAGAGCAGTAGTATCTAAGTACTCATATGACCCTTAAGTCGAACAAAATTTTGAAATTTGAACAATTATTCTTTTACATTTTAATCTTTGTAGATTTTTTAGGTCATTGATAGTGAGATTTAAAAACCTTAAAGGAATCAGGTTTTTTGTTTTTGTTTTTAAAAATAAAACTATAATTTTGGAACAAATTGCAGTCAAGGAGCGAGTGCAACTGAACTAATTTACTTTTAAAGAATACTTATAAATAGGTAAGTGTTTTGATTTGATATCATCATTCTTAATATCGACCACCTTGGAGCCGTATCATTCAATCTAATTTTATAAAAATAAAATCCCTGGTTTTCTTTAAAAAAAAAAATACAGTTCTACTCAACATTAAGACCAACATCTGTTTGAAATTTGTACATAAATATAAATACAACAGGATGCCGCTTTTAGTTTATTTTTATTTAATTTTTTTAAGTCAGACTTTGTGATTTGACACATCCCAACAAATTATATAAAAACTTTCAACATATAAAAGTAGTGAATTCTCAGTGATAACTTTTTTTTTTTTAAATTATGATTATATCTAATTTAATAAATAATTATTAGGCATTTGATTTTTTGATATTTTCTCAACTTTTTACTTTTATCCTTCTCTCTAACTTTTAAAAAACCCAAAAAAAACCACCAATTTTATAAAATCAATTGCACTACTTCAAATATTTGTAAATTGATTGTTTTTTATATAATACAAATTATCAGGTCTGAAGTACTTAAGACAAATATTTTTGCATTTTATTTTTTTATTGTACATAAAGGAGATCCAATGAATTAAAAGATAAACATTCAAACCAAATAGCATTCATTCCATTTTAAAGATTACATTGCGTACCAAGAATTGTGTTTTTATTATTTTTAAATATATATTTTAAGTATGTATACATAAATAGATATATGTATATAGGCTTTGAATTTTAATGCCTTAATTTTCTATGCTTAATATTATACTATATTATATATGTGTATTATAAATATATATATAGAAAGAGAGAAGTTTAATCATGTTTCATAAGGAAATTAATTAAATGTTTACTATGACACTATATTTATGCAATTTTACATATAACGTTTTTTAAATAGACAAAAAACTTATGATATCCTCTTCTGCCAGACAATTTTTATAGTTTTTTTGTTTTTTTTTGGTTTTTTTTAGAAGTTTTTTTTTTTGAAACAAAGTTTCATATATTATTAAATAATAATATAAGTACAAAAAATGCATTTGAAGAATATCTGTTTATTTATTTATTTTTTGAGGATCCTTGAGGACACTTTTATCATTGTTGTAGCCTTATTATTTTATATTTTTACTTTTGAAAAAAAAAAGAGTTGGCAGATATAATAATGATATATAAATTAAGTACGAAAAAAAAATATCAAACATAAATCTTTTTACAAAAAAAAAAGTTTATATATATATTGCAGAATATATATGTACATATATCTGTATGTTTGTATTTGCTTAGGAAGGAGGGGAAAAATAACAATAAAACCTGGAGTAAAAGAAAAAGATAATTTATGAATGAAAATAAATTACCAATTCTGCTCTCCTTTTATTCCTGGATAAATCTAAAAATCTTTTTTCTTTTTGGTTATTTTGTTTTTAATTTTTTGATTTATTTTTTCAAAAGTCACTTATGCTTTTATAGGATCTTTTTAGTTATGCTATTTATTTTGATTAGATACATATATGAGGGATTTATAGTAGTATATATTAGCTAAGGTATATAAGGTTTTTCAAACCATGGAGTGCGTTCTTTAACACTTTAGGGGCTATTACTGCCCCTATGGCTATAAAGGATGTTTATATTTTTATAGGGTATACATTAGGATCCATCCAAAGCCCAAAGGCTCATGGATTTTTCCAATCATTTTCTCAAATGTAAGACTTGGTTTCTTCAAGAGTCTCTCCAAAAATAAGCTAAGTTGGAAGTGGTTATATGGGCAACTAAGCCCTTTATTATTATTTTTTACAAACATTCTAAATAATACTTTTCACAGTTTTATTTATTGAGTGTAACTTGTAAAGTCCAATTGAACCACAAATTACTTCAAATACCAGCGTTTGTTCAAAATGTATTGGATAAGTCGAAAGCATGAGCGGTTCGACGAAATATAAGAGATATGGGCACAGGATACAATTGACAGGATGTAAAACGAATAGATAAAATTTTAAATTAAAGACTATATATACAATAATTGGAATGATCCGATTTAGACTTCTGATTTCCAGGGCTGGGGAGTCGGTGTCTGAAGTTTTGACTCTGGTCTCAGTTTGTATACAATTTAATCACAGTTAAATCATAAGGGACATAATTTAATATGATAGGAATTTTTTTTTAGAAGTTTATTCATCATTTTTTTTATTTAAAGGAAAGTTTTGATGACATAAGGATTCGGAGTCTGTAACTTTTCATCAACACAAACTCGAACTACTACTCCTGAAAAATGTTATAACTGATTTAACTTAGATGTCCTGTCAAAAAAACAGCGTAATATCGATGACTTGTTGCCATTTTGAAGATCATTTTATTATCGGACTCGAAGATTTCTAATATTTATTCAACATTTTTAACAATGAGCCTTCTAGAGGCATCAAAATTACTGGAACAAAAGGAACAAAATCTAAATTGATCATAATTGGCTGTTACAGTATCATGATTATAGATATTATCTATATTTTTCCTGCCTGGCTTGCTGTCTTTTCCAACTGTATAGATGAAAAACTGTAGAATATGGCGTATATGGTGTCAAAAAACCATTACCTGTAAAAATAATTTGTACGAAATTTTAACTTATCAACACCCTTTATCTTAAACTGAGTGATCTTACACAACGGGAGATATAAGTGCATACTATTTTTACGTTGCTCAGACAATAATTATTCAATTTGACTCTTAGACTTACATAATACCTTTTTCGTCGACACATGTTCATTATTTTTTTAGAGAAAATTAGATAAAAGGTAAGAGTCATAATCTTTATTCTGTTTGCTATTAACTTCAGAGTCTTTTTATTGGTTGAAATTTCTTACTATCGGTTCATGTTACTTGTATTTACATATCTTAATAAGTTTAACTAATTATTCTTACGAAAATGATAAGTCTATTTTTAATAAATTTGGCTGTTAATTTTCAAACCTGCCATATGACTAAATAAAAATGACATACGATGAAAAAAATTGCACCTACAAAAAAATGTGATTTCTTTTATTTATTTATTTCATAAACAAAAATTTTAATGTAGAAACATAAAAAAAAAAAAAGATTCGATTTGTCACCACTGATTCAAATCTTCTAACTTAAAAATATTTTTTAAATTATTTTTTGTTTCGTTTTTCCTCCTAAGTAAGTTATTATAAAAATTTAGTAAAATACCTTTAATTATAGTAAGGCGTAAGTCATTCATCACTCATAGAATGATTATATAATAAATCTTGTTAGGATAATACCTTTTTTTTTTGGGCACAAAAAATAGTAGCAGCTAAATTAATAATGTTATTAATTATTATTTTGGGGAATTCATTAATTAAAAAAATAGGTTTTCCCACCATAGAACTATGTCAGTGTGAAAAATGCAATAACCATAACTAGAAGGCAATAGGCACTATATCGAGGACCTTTTTATTTAATTTTTAAATATTTTTTTTTTTTAGAAGAGCCAACAACATATTAAAAAATACATTTATAAGTATATCATTGATTTAGGATTTACTTTTGAAGTTTAATTTTTATTAAAAACTTCATCCATAATATGAGTTCCACTTTCTTGGTTCTTAAGTAGACACGCACTTACATGGATGCTTTGATCCCACCTACTTACCCATGATCATATAAAAAACATATTTCCCTCAAAGCAAAAATTGAGTATTAAAAATATATACGGACATACATATTTATTTTATTATTATACTGGCTCAACTTTCTTGGCTGAATTTCATTTATTAAAAGAGATTTATGATTTGCAAAAATAAAAAATCCTTTTCAAAAGAGAGGATTTTTATGTGTACATATACGTGTATATATATATATTTAGGTAAGAAAATGCCTTTTTTATTATTATTATTTTTCACATAATTATTTATCAAAACATTTTTTATGAACACCTTTTCTTTCCTGAATGGCTCTCAATTTGGATAATAAATAAATATAATAAAATGTGCTCTTATTATTGCCTTTTATAAATAAACATACATTTATTTAACCAATTTTGCTACTACTTCTCCTATATCGCTGTTAATACATTTATAAGTACTTATAAAAAGAAGGGTTTTTCATTTCCCTCTTTTCATTTCTTAATGGTTTGTCGTCAAATCAATTAGGTCACTTCTTTTATCGATTTAATTACGGCAAATTTGCACAATATATGTATATACATATATTGTGCAAAAAATAATATCAAATAAAGTAAATCTATATTATTTAAATTTCGTCTCTTTCCTTCAAAGCAAAAAGGCTTTCTTTTTAAATAATTGATGAATTGTGGAGAGGGGGAGGGGATATTCCCTCCCCCCCCCTCTTGGTATGATGGTCTGACAAGGATTGTTGTTTAAATATATTATTCTTGTATTTGTGCTGGAAAATAAAACTAAAGTCAAGAAAAGGAAATTTCAGCTATGTTATAAACATACAGCATCTTTACATTTTAAGACAGATTCTTCATTAATAAAATATTCACGTCGCTTCATTTAAATAAGAATGAAATTTCTTCTTTTTTTTGAGCTTTTGCTAATGCATATATTTCTTGGAATTTTGTCTCATGGCTTACATATATAGTATACCTATACTCTGTCACGATATTTTGCAATAAAATAACCATGAAAATTTATGAGTAGATGTTATGGAAATTATTGAATTGTGACTATGGCTTATTTCATACATGGAAATGTAAAGAAATATGGTTTATATACTTTTAATACATATAGATCTACTGCTGGTTGACTTATTCATTTAAAATGTATGCCATCAAACAACTATAGGCTTAAAGTACTCATATGATAACATTTTAAGGATTATTTGAAAAACTAATATTCTTAGATCCATCTCTAAACACATCCCGTTCCTCTTTAGAATAAGCCTTTTTTTGGCATACAATGGTTGTTGTATGGAATGAATTTCTAACTATTTTTAAAAGTACACAAGAATGAAATTTATGCCATAAAATCATTAATCTTGATTTAAAATTATTCATTAATAATATCAAATTAGCATCTAATTAGTCAAATTAGTCAAAGAGGAACCCGTTTGGTTCTTGATCCATAAATTACTCCCCAAACTTTTGTTATTATTCAATGAGGTTTCATGCCATTTCCATTTCCAAGTTTTAATGCAAATAATTTGTAAATATTTTCTTCTAGATAAAAATACGTATGGACTATCATATAGTTATGACCAAATATGAAGAATATTAGCTTTTTTCCAGGGTGTCCAACATACAAATCACAGATGAGACCAAGATTCCGTTGGTGTAGGTATCTGCGCTACACAAAATATGTATTTAATTATAAATTAACGTTTTTAAACAAGACTAAACGTTTTTCGGATGAAACAATGTTTAATATATAACAAAAGTCTTAAATTGTATTACTGATTTGGAAACATTAGGATTGAACTGACCAATAGGGAATGGGCATCTCTATTCCATAATATGATATATGTATAACTTTTGTTATGGTAAGGGACAGTAATTTGTTAAAAAATGCAGATAAAATATATTACACAAACAATTAATTGATTTGGATGATTCAATTTGATCCTGAAAATATAGTATTTTTGTACTTTAATGATGGAAAAACAAATTAAGGTAGATAAAACTATTTTGTGAAAAAAAAAACTGTATTATCTAAATACGATTAACAACAATACCTTCTATTTTGTTATTATAAGCTATTTAAAAAATGGGTTTAAAAGTTTTATAAAATATAAAAAAATTGAGTTTTTATCTATAAAAAAAATTTGATCTTTACTTTTTTCTTTTTTTTTTTTTTGTAAGCCTGAAGTGAGTTTTTAGAGAAGCTATATAAAGTTTTTAATTATATCATTTCATTATTTTCTTCTTATTTTTTCCTCTCACTACATTTTATATACCATATTCTTTGCCATCTAAGTACTGTTGCTAACACTACGAGTGGAATTTTGCAAGTCTTGGACAACATTCATATTATATTTATAATTTTTGGAAATGTGATTACCAGATTTTTTGTTCAACCCATCTCATCCGAGACCAAGGGATCGAGACCATATAGACAAAAATTGTTTTTTTCTTTTTTTAGAAAAATAATTTTTTTTTTTTTTACACCAAGACTAAAATCTAGACATAGCCCCTATGCCCCTATTGCCTTCCCTTCTATTACAGCACAATTAGTTGAGACCAAACCTTTAAGAAGATTTGAGACGTGACCAAGACCTTCAAATATGGATATTGATAACATAATGGATCTCGAAAACCACATCACTAGTGGCTACATCATGTGTGTGAACCAATGTGTGATTCAAGAAAGGAAAAAATATGTATATATATTATTGTTAAAGAAATTAATTTTGAATTGCAAAAAACATGAGTGACTTGGATCATTGCATGTATGTATATACACATCCATAAATAAACACATAATATTCTTACACCATAAATCAATCTACAAAATTAAATTCAAAGACAGATGTATTATTCAAATACTAAGAGGGGTAAATCTTGTTGCTAAAATTTCTTAAACAAGTATCAAACTGTTTCTTTTTTAAAAAAAAATACGCATGTATAAATCATTATAAAGCATTCAGAGATAACTCAGAAAACGTATAAATGCTTTTACTTACTTTCTCCTTAAAAAAATATTATTTATCACCTTATACATACCTATAAGTATGATGTGTCAACACAAATAATATCTTGAATAAAAAAATTAAAAAAAATTCCAAATTTTTTTTGCACTGCAAGGATCATCTCATTGAAATATTATTATTTAATGGGCTTTATACTCATACATGGCTGGTATAGTTATAGATAACTACCTAATTTATTTATAGGTTATAGCTTTTAATTTGTGTATACATATATGAGACTTTATTTGCCTTTGATACACTTTTTTCAAACATAGAATCTATCAAATTGCTCTTTTATTTCATTGTACTCCGAAGTTTTTGTAATTTTAAATTGCAATAATTGCATAATAAATGTGATACTCCCCACAAAAAAATTGCAATTTTGAACAAAAACTAAAAATAAAATGATAACTTTCCGTTTTTTTACTTCATAACTATAGGGGTCATAATATATTATCGACAAATAAATATTTAAAGTTCTGGGATTGGTTGAAATATACTCCACAAATATTTTATAGTCCATATTTGATATATGGCGACTTTATTTTGCTCCAATATAATACTTCATAGAGATTTAATTATTATCTATTTATAACGACTGGGAACATACAGATCATTTGAAGGATGAATCGAAATAATCGATTGATAGAATTGAAATATAATGAATGGAAGAATATTCATAAATATATGTACATAGTCCAGACACACATTTAATTAAAAATATCACCCAGGTTTTTTTTTTTTTCTTTTTGTGTTGACGGCACACATTTGCAAGATAGTTGATATAGTATAATAATGTGTATTTGCTTACTTATATAAAACTTACTTAAATGATTTTTTTTTCTCTTTGTGGTCTCATAAAATGGTTAGAGTCATAAAAAGTGAAAACTTCACTCTAAGCCTCAAAACGATTTGTGGTTTAAGTGTGTCATTTTACAAAACACATCAAAGAGAAATGTTAAATTACATACACCTTGGTTTGTTCCTTTAAAAAATACTTTTAAATAGAGTACAAATTATAATTACCATGTATGTATGGAATATAGAGTTGCAAAAATAACTAACTAATGTCTTTACTGATCAATTGCTTCGTATGTATGTATATACCTGCGTTTGACATGCATTGATTAAATTATTTTCATAGAAAAAAGTTTGTTTGTTTTTTACGACAAAAAGAGATCGAACTGTATGATTAAGGAAATTTTTATTCTATTTCATTTGACACAGCAATAGGTTTGAATAATTGTAAGTAAAACCATGTCAATTTAAATTTGTAGGTGGTCAATATGTCAAAAGTCATTTCGGTAAAACATAACTGTATATATATATAATATATTAGGATTTATGGAACATTCCTTTCGCTCATATAGAGCCATGAACTAAAACACATTTATTAACCTTTATTATTCTCCAATAGATCATAGGAAGACCAAAGGGCTCCATTGATCCTTTTTTGTTTTTCTATTTTTACGGATATTCACATTTTGTAGTATATTACAACCAATAGTTATCCATGAAGATAAAATATGTTGATCTTTATAGGGCTATGCACCTTGAACACCAATTATTTATGTCAATTCTTAAATAAACTAAATCCTGAATAAAACAATATATATATATATATATATATATATATATATATATATACTATTCAATTATTTATAGTACATATAGTCATAAAATACAAATTATAAATATTGCTGAATGGAAAAATCGACAAAAAGAGTCAAGAACAGAATGAATCGAATAAATAAAATAGATTAAATATTAAAAAAAATATATTTATAAATATGTTTTCATATGTTAGTGTTCTTATCATGAAAAGAATCAACAATAACCATTCAATAATTACTAAATAACTAAATATTGGTTGTAATTTCTCAAAATCAGAGCAATGTGAATGAGAATCGTAGATGCTAAGTAATGCTTCAATAATCAAAATTAAATGTTCCAAGTATTTTTGGGGAAAATGTCCTTTTCTAATTTGTTATTTTTTTTTTGTAATTTGCTCTAGAATCATTTGTATAGAGAAATTGTTTCCTATATCAGAGATAGATATTTGAATTGATCTTAGATTCGACATAAAATTTTGAATTTTTGGTCATGATAAATCTATATTTCACTACTTACACAGATGACAGCACACTTTTCTCGTGATGTATGCAACTTTTTCTACCCTTACAATTAAAAAGAATAAATTCACGGATGTAGCATATGTTTTTAATTTATTGCTGCAACTGGGGAAAAGATTTATCCCTCAAATTGATTACGTAGTCTTCATTTAAACATTAAGAAGTTGTAATTAGGTTATCAAGAGTTAATTCAATCCATAAACGTTTTAGTGTAACATTAGGGACGTCAATACCCCCCCCCCCCCGGGTATGAGTATTATAAAAGTCAAGAGCTGAATAATGTTGGAATTATTGATGTTTTTTGAATACCATTCAGTCTTAAAAAAACTCCAAATCTTTCCTATATACTTGATTCTTAATTACTTGAAACTTCAATAAATATACTTTGAGTTTTGAGTATTCTACATAACACTCAAAATTATGTTGGGATTTACTTTGAGGAATTTTTAAAAAATACTTTTTTGTAGCCAACAACAATTTTTGTTAATTAAACAACGATTGGAAGGCACTTTCAAAGTTTGTGGGGTCATACATGTGTATGTAGATTATGTTTCAAAACTTCTCTAATTGACTTTAAATTACTGTATTTATATCTACCTACATTGGTATACAAAAACTTTGTTTGATAAAAGTTCCTTCTCCCCTTGAAAAAAAAGTTCAAAGGCTTTTACGTAAATTTAACCCTCAGGTTTTATGTTATCATATATATGTATGTAATATTGGTGAATAATAAAATTTCTACAAAGCTCCTTAATTAATAATCTTTTTCGTAGTATAATATACAGGAGTTGAAATATTTATTCCAACGATACATAATGATAAAGATTGAATGAATAAAGGAAAGTCTTGAGGTAAAAAAAAAAAAAAAATAAGCCTTTGCTGGAGGCAATGATTTATAATCACGCACTTTTTAAAGTATTAAAAGTAGAGCTTTTCCTCCAAATTATGAAAGCTATTTGAGGTATTTTGTTAGATTATTTATAGCACTTATTTGAAAATGGGTTGAAAGTATCTCAACCGACTTGCCCCTATTTTTTCTCAAATCATTTATTTCTCGGATTTAATGATCATTGTATCAATATTCATACATTATATATGTTAGTATATGTATATATATACTTACATATTAAAGGTTGAGAAATAAAGAAAAATGGTTTTGTGATGAGAACTTTTTTTTGGCATGGAAAAGGAAGAATAGCATTTGTAGGGAAAAGAATTTACAAATCGATATTTTCAATTTGTGTTGTTAAGGTGAAATATCTACGTATACATATAGGTATATGCCAGTTGATATTTTAAGAATTTAACCCACTACTATAAAGCCCAAAATTGGGGGCATGACCGATGTATCAGGAAATTATAAGCAGTTTAAGAATAGATTATATTGTTACTAAGTTTGACTGTGAAATCTAACCTTTTCTTTCTTCATAAAAAATCATATTTGTATCAAATTTTAAAATAACTTTAAAATAATATTTAAAAAAATAACAGGTGTGGCTGGATTGGCAATTTTTTTAACCTTCCCCAATATTTAATTAACCAATAATTAATTAAAATGAATGGACAATTCATTTTAATTAATTATTTTTAATTCCCTAATCATCAATTTTATTTAAGGTATAATTAATATTAAGTGCCATTATTTGAAGCTATTTTATTAGTTATAGGCAAAATTTTAGGTAGGGGTTCGACTAGGATATCTGATTGAAATAAGATTGGGAAGACAACCCGTGACAGTATTGTGACTTTTACAATGGAAAATTTCACCTTTTTTTCTTGCGTGTACAAAATTAATAGTCAGATGTGACGTCAATAGGATACCTTGAATCGTGAAATCATTCTTCCTGCAAATAAATGGAATATTATGTTCATTTGTCTATTACTGCGCATGTAATAAACTTCTATGTCAGTGCAGATTTAAATGTATGTTTCCAATTTCATTTCAATTTCGTTAAGTTAAAAAAACTTTGTATTATTTATATTAGGAAAGAAACTGCTATAGTGAGGAAGAAATTTAAACAATGAACAGAATAACTATAGTTTGGATCTTGTTTCATTATTTTGTCGTCTGGGTTTTCAAGGGTTCAGTAGAAAATAAAATAATAGATCTATATTTATTTATTACTTAACAGTATATTCTCTCCCAGTAATAGACTCTCAAGAAGTTTATTTATGTTCGTGTGTCTTTTTCTTGTCAAATGGAGTAAAATTAACAAAAGTATATCTAAATCCTTTTGGCTACTCTTTTAATACCAAATCACAAGATATAAATATAATCATAATTAATGTAACTTCGCATTGTCTTTTACAATAAAAAACATAGGTTTTCTCTCAAATTGTTATCTAAGGATAGAATCCAAACAAGTGATAAGACCCTTTAGTATTCTTCTACGCCTTTATTTTAACATTACTTCCTTCATGCTATGTTTGTACGTTCCACCTCATAACCATTTAATTCAAGTAGAAACAAGAGCTTTCTACTACCGTGTTTTTTTATTTTTGTTTTGTACAGATTTGCAAAATATATTGTAGTTCTCTTTTGCGTAGCATTTAAATCCATTTTTTGGATGGATAAAAAAGACGAAAGGAAAGATCTATTGTATCTATGTATAAAAAATAAAAAGGAGAATGCGTAGCTTTTGCAAAAATATTTCTGTATACTAAGAATTTTGCGTCGTAAAAAGACAAACAATACATATACAAAGACATGCCTGAAAATAAGGAAAGAAAAAGCAGGAAGAGAAGAAGAGCTGCTTTGAGAGTGCCTCAAATTCTTGTTATTTTTTTACAACTAAAATTCGTACTTTTTTATGTAGTAAAAGTGGATATGTATTAGGAAGTGGCTGTCTCTTTTTCTTTCTTTCCCTCGTTTGTTCTCTCTCTCTCTCTCCCTTTCTCTATACACGGAAGAAGAGAAAGAAGGAAATGTGCCTATCATTATGAATGAGTTTTCTGAATTTTATATTTTTTTCCTCCTTTTTCTACATGGAGTACTTTCCCTATTTTTTTATTGTATTTTCTGTTTTTGTTGTTGAGTAGAAAGAATAGATAGAATGCTTGTATGACCATACATCAAAAGTAGCTAAAGCTCTGTTGCGATGTGCTGAATTTTCATAGCTAAGGCATTACTTAATGTGTTTCGTATATTCATATATAATTTGCAAACCCATTTGTACTTCTCAGTGATGATTTCACGATTGAACAAATACTCACACAAGTATAATAATAATAATATGTGAAGAGAGCGTTTTCACGTGAATTCATCATTTTGAATGATGTTATCCATCATGAAAAAGGCATAAATTAACAAATTTAAACAAAAAAATAAATAACCCATTTCGATTAATGAAAATGGTGAAGTGGATGTTATGTAAGGACTTGTCATTAATTTGTAGAGGTATATTCTATGTTATCTCTGTTTTAATTTCAACATCATTCTGATTGTCTTAGAATGTAATAGAACAATCAAATTTTATAGGAATAAAAAATACTGCTCTTGTATGTAGAATATTTCATTTTTTTTTCATTTTTAAACTCATTTTTTGATATAGTTTACTTTGGGTTTTTTTTTTTTTGGAAAGTTGTCAATTCTGTTTCATGACTATGTATAGTATATATTTCAACAACAATACTCCTCCTTGGCGTCCCTTTCAATTTGTTATGTATTATGTTACTTATTGGGAGTTTAATGTGTTTATCAGAGCTTTGATTTGTTTTTGGTAAGGCCTTAGATCATTTCTATGTGATGCCACCGTCTTGGGTGAAGTTTGCCATCTTGAAAAGTTTTAGAAAAATAAATCCCATTCGTTTAAGTAGATATACAACAGTTTATTTATTTTATTTTTATATGAAGCTTCTTCAAGATATTTATTTTGAAAATTGGTTCACAACTATGCCTCTAACAGGGCTAAGGCTTATTATAGAATATGTGATCTCAGTAAAAAAAAAAATGTATTCTTTTAGATAAGATATTAACTAGCCAATCATAAGTCATTATATATGTATAATATTATCACTAGATACATTTTTGTTTTTTGTTTTAAAATGATGCAATACTTTAGCCTAGCTGTGTTTGTCGTAAAATAAATATTTTTACTTACACTTTTTCAGGCATTGCATTCTAATTATATACATATTTGAGTATTTTGTAATGCGTCTTACTGTCTAATGTTTCCTTAGCTTGTACTGCATTTCTATGTTTTGTACATTGATTTGCAAACCTTAGTAACAAATGACTGTTGAATATATTTGTTTTTCTATATTACCTAATTCATGAAAGAATGTTCAATGTATGTATTAAAAAATATGAATTAAAATAGTGACTTAAATTATACAAAACTATAATTATTCTTTTTGAGGGGCTATCATTTTCAAACTTTGAAAATACATTTTTGTAACTGCTTCTGACACTCTTGAAATAATTTATAATTGCGTTAGAGTTAGATATGTTAATGACGAAGAAAATGATCATTTTTACATTTTTTTTTTCAAATATTGTATTCAAAAGTAGTTGAATTCTTAAGGATTCATTAGGAATCGTATTGTTATGGTAATCTACTATGTATGAATATCGAATATTTATAAAGTTGGAATAAGTAATTATTAATTAATACGACTTTTGTACTTTTCAAGTCATATTTAATATTTTTACTATTGGATAAACACTCAAGAGTGACAAATGAGCATAAATAAATAAATAATCTCTATGATAAAATGGGAATGTACAAATTTAAAATAGTAACATTAGAAAATTGTGGCTCTAATTTAATCAAAAAGAACGCTATAGGTCAGTGATGTCAATCGAATTTTATGAGATAGAATATCACAAAACTAGCTGAGGGGTTCATGAGTTACTTTATAACAAACTACGCAATGAATTCACCTTGTTAGTTAAATTAAACTACATAGATGAATTCTACAAATAGAAGAAAAACATAATAGATGTACCTCAAAAGGGACATCTTGCAGCAAATTAAGTTGTCTCGGAGCTAAGTAAATCTCGTTAAGCTAACTGATGGGTTTCCTCACTTTGGTTATAATACATAATTTGATATTACTATTTTACCTTGTCAACCTGTCAATCCTTCTCATTGATCATTGTTTAAATATTCATTGGATATTAATTTGTTTCATTAATTTTCGAATAAGAACCTTGCAAACAACAAACAAATCCTTACAAACAAAACCAGATTTGAATCTCTTGTTTTCTGAAGTCAATCCAAGGTCGTTTTCTTTTGGACCTTGTCGTCGTCTTTATATAATTTTCTACTATGACTGCTAAATAATATGTTACTTCATTAAATGCGTTATTGCCTTCTTATAAATCAACTTAAATGCTTTAAAATATATTATTTCAATTTATAATTAAAGTCAAAATAGTTTCATTTCACAACTTTTTTTCCATACATTTTATTAATAGTAAAATGTACTTGCTTTAAAGCATAAGACAAATATTTTCTTTTAAATGTTGTTTAGGAATTTTTGCATACATATTTCCATTGTAAATTAGAGTTGTAAATAGTCGTATTTATTATAATTATTATTATTATTTTAGACTTGACATTTCATGATGTAAATGTATATTAAGAAAAAGGCATTCAAAGGACCTAAAATCTCTACTTTTTAAAAAAATACTCGAACATGTGATTTTTATTATTGGAGTTAAATGGAGTTTTACAAGAAAATCTTACATAACTAACATGGTCTCAATTAAATATGTATGGCAGTTGTCATATTCTGGCCTCAATAAAACATTTTAATTAATTAAATTAATTTACATACAAGACTTCATTGTTTATTTCTGCTTTTCAAATGGAAATAGCTCTTCATATATTATTCAAAAACTAATATCATCTATTGAGCTTTCCTATAGGGAAAAAACAAATAACATTGAGGAGTCATACAGGATTTTATTGACAGTTGGGAATAATTAATGAAATGTTAATAGAAAATATAATGTGTCTTTACCATATATGGATAGAATTGTAATAATACCTCATTTAGATCGGATTTTGTTGGAGCATGGTTTTTCATTTCAAGTTTCTTTTAGTAATAAAAAAACCTTCATTAAATGTAAAAATAATAAAATGTTACCTCCTACTACATAATTAAATAGTCCAACTAATTATCAGGACTGTTTGAGGTACTCGTACATTCAAATTTAAATAAGCATGTAAAAAAATTTTTAAACAATCCATAGAGCATCCCTTGAACTATATGTATGCCTACACCTTTCGTCAAGTTGAGTCAAGTATGTCTTAGTATTATCATTTCTATTTCATTTGTCACTGATCTTAATATATTATTTACATATTCTATGTTTCTTTAGAAACTCTTTATCTCTTTTGGGAGGAGAATATAAATCCACCTAGGAGAGCAAAACTTTTGTACAACCTATCCAATAGATTGTATAACAAATGAGATTTTTTGGAAAGTAAGTCTCATTTCATTATATGAAGTTATAATGAATATCTCTTCACTTTTGACTGATCTCTTTTCCCAGGAGCCAAACTTTTAACTTGTAGTAGTAACGACATTATTATTAAGTTATTTGAACTCCAAGGAACATATTTTCAAAGGAACTGAAATGAGTATGTAGTCGTACCTCATTAAAAAGGATAAATTTATTCCCTTATTTTTTTTGCTATAAAATTATAGACATATACTACATATATATATATATACATAAATATGTATATTCGTAATTGTACATTACAAGAGGAGAAAGAAGAAATTATTGTGACTATTATTTTTCTTATTACTTTGTTTGAGTTAGAAACAAGGCCGTTTAGTGACGTCATTTTTGCAGAAAATAAAAAGTAAATATATGCTAATAATATCTGAAGATTGACTCATTTTATCTCCTCCTCCCCTTTATATATTTTTATTTTATATCATCAATGTAACCCTAAATGTACAGGGCGATTCATAAATTTTAAAAGTCTTAATTTACAGATTAATAATATCCGCATTCTCGCTTACAGTTTGAAAATTACATATCTTTTTTTTAGTCAGATTTTACATTGAGCTTTGTGTCTATTTGATCAAAGTCCCTCTGGTCATATGGACCAGTTATGTATAAAATATTCACTTTGTATTATTTATATTCTTTTATTATCTGATTCCACATCATAATTTGATCTTAAACAATTCTTCACAAAAATTTTTATCCAAAGATACATTAATTAGAGAAAAAAAATCCATAGGAGTCACTATTGATATTTTATTTTTTTGGTCATGTTTAGTTATAGATAAAAGATTCTGCTCTGCACCAAGCAATTATTGTTGTGAGAATAACTATTTTAATGCATCATTGAAAGGAAGAGAAATAAAGAGGTTGGTAGAGACAAAAACACTGCTCCCCCCCCCCCCCACCCCATTTATCAAAGTTTCTCTGGTCTTAAATGAATGAAATCACCTGATTAATGATTATACTCACAGCATTCCAATACTACCTGCATTTTTTACATCTTAAAAATGCAAACAATATTTGTATTCTTTCTCATTTAAAGCAACTGTGTAATATGAAATCAAAAGTGTATTCATACTTCTTCAATCTCCCCTAAGTGTCTTTGCATGCCCTAAGTTATGGTCCATAACTCTACAATATGTATATCTACCATATTATTTTGAAATGTTTTCTTTCCTCATTTGAAATTCAAGTTTTCGAGTGGACAAAAATCTTGACAGGCATAGCTTTATTTATAAATATTCAATACATCATTAGTATGTAAGTATATTAGCCAATAAAATAAAGGTTATTTATACAAAAATCAGCTTCCATGTAACTACAACATTCAACCTAGGTAAGCAGGGGATATAGGCAATCGATATTATCATTCTTATTTATCATTATTTATTGCATAAGGACTAAAAAAGAGGAGATTTACCTTCAGAGATAATGATAGTTTTTATACAAATGAAAAATTAATGATTTGCTTTTACTTTTGTAAAATAAAATGGATAATGCAAGCTGGAAATTATATACATGCGTTTCTAATACCAGAGTATGCATAGCTTATAATCGATTACATACAAGTCCCTTCCCCTTACAGATTCACATTTACAAACGCCAAAAGTCAACATCTCCCTAATAAGATATGATAAATGCACTTTTGTTTATCTTCTTACACTGAGTAGATAATGGATTAATTCACTTTTTGATAGTGTTCAAATATTTATTGTTGAGTCAAGAGACTCACAGAAAAAAAAAGCCACTAATTGCTTTACCAATAATCAATAGTTTTTTGGTTGTTTTTTTTTGCAATATATATATATATCTATACATATAGAGAGAGATGAGGTTTTATTGTTGTCAAAGTGCTGATAAGTCTTTTATGACAGCTTATAAAAGGTCATTCAACTTTTGAGGTAGTAGAGGAATACTTAAAAATTAATATTTATTTGCGTATATTTTGAATGATTGATGACAAAAATATAAATAAGAATCGAAGAAACATATAATCGTGTATTTATATATATTTAAAATTACAAACATTTGTCAAACATGTTCGTCTTTGTTACAAAAAATAGCTTTGTACTTTTTGAAAAATACTGTTGGCATATAACATCAAATTTTTTTAAATGCGTGCTTTATATTGACGTATTTATATACAATTGATACTACAAAACTACTGAATAGCCTGAATTTAGAAAGCTTCACGTATTGCCAAGGAAGTAAAGTAGGAAATTTAATGTGAAAATGCGTATATACATATGCTGATATAACAGATAAATATCTGCATTTCAATAGCAAGTACTTGGGCTTACATATAATTAAAATTATTGCCAAATAAAAATGGTAAAATTATTTAAGTTCATAATAGCTGAAATAAAATAATTTACTTCTAGAAGGATGACAGAAACTTGCAACTTTTAATTAAATATTTTCCATTATGATATGGTTACATCATTCATTTTTTAGGAATATGAGCCATGGGAAACATAACTACCTAATGCAACCATCATTTATTCTTAATTGAAATATCAGTCTATGAGTTTCTTTGTTTTTGCTTTTTTGCATTTGTTTTAATAAAAAATCTTCCTACTGCGTTACAAGTACTTTATATATATGTTCACATAATGGTTATGTAGGGAAGACTGAGTATAATTTGGCTTTTTTTTCTGCCTTATACCCTGTGAATTAATTTGACATTCATAGACACTTGCCAAAGTTTAATACAAATTTAACTTATATCCACCGGTTATTGAAATTACCAGAAATTATAATGGTTAGTAATTTTTCAAAAAAAAAATGTAATCAATTCAAATGTTGTTAAGAAATTAAACAAGTTTGAGTAAGGAATTTAGTATAAAAATAATAATTTTTAAGGACTTGTGTGGCCATCCACACACACTCTACCAATTAAAGGATTGCTCTCTCTATGTCCAGTTATTGAAGATTAAATTTATTTAAAATAAAATGGTAGTACAATACAAAGACAATATTGCAACTCCTAATCCCTTCGTACTGCATATTATAAAATATCATATCCCTCCTCAACGAATAGATACGTCTTGAATATTATTGAATATTCATCTGATAGCTAAAGACTCAATGAGTCTCAATAACTATGAAAATAACTAATTACAAAAATATCATTGCTCCTGAGAAAAATAAAATACTTTCAATCCTAAAAATCAATATTAATATTAAATATCTCTTAGAAGAGTTGCCAAAAACGATTCTTTTTTTTTTTTGCAATAATTGTACAATAAATTTTGTAATTTTGTGGCTATGTTTTTGGATGAAGAAGAGAAAGGACAATTTTAGAACGATAATGCTCCACCTCTCACCAGTCTCCCCTACTACAGAAGTAAGCATTATATAGATACACATTAATAATAATTAGAACGCATTTTACAAGGTAACCTACTGTTTTATTATTATTATTATGAATACTCCATATGTAAAATCTATGTATTTAATTTTCTCAATGTTTGCATTTTATTACATATTTTTCCTACGCATTAATAGTAAAATTCATGGTAATAGTAGTTAGGTACATAGTAGTAATGAAGATATCTGTTGTTATAAAAATATATGTATCTCCGACTTTAATATCAGAGTGCTAAAAATTAGGTTGTTACTATACTGTACGTATATATGTAGTGCTTATAGTTTTTGTTTTTTTGTAGAGGGAGAGAATTCGGTGCAAAATGGTGTGCCATTAAAAAAACAGTATCAATAAATAACTTTCATGTTGAGTATTAAAAAAAAAAAATGAACACTAAACATACCATTATCTACTTCACTTATTCATATTAATAAAATTACTTAGAATATAGTTCCTACCTATATTCTTTGTTCGACTAAAAAGATGTTGGTCAATTTAGCTATAAGGTTTAACTCACTATAGTAAGTAGATCGTACAGGCTGGAATGCCTAACATAACCTGCATAATATATCTATAGGCTATAAATTATACTAATTTATGAACAAGGAATTCATCAAAAATCATATAAACTATAAATTATTATTGCAAAAAATGTGCAAAAAAATCCATCTTTCTCTCTCTCCCCCCTCCGTCCTCCTCTCGAACCAAAATGGTACTTTTTGATTTTTTTTTTCTATGTACATACCTATATAGATATTTGACCCACATGTCAAATTCAAAGCCTACGGGCCAGATGTCCACTTCAAAGGTATTTTATTTGATATACTTTTTTTTCTTCAAATTTTTATTGTTACATTAAAACTTGCCCTTTGAGGGCCATCAGAGTTCGTATGTAGTAGTCATCTATCAAGATGAGTTTGAAAGCACTATTCTATGTACATATTATGCAATCTAAAATTTAATTGCTCTCAAAAATATTATCAAATGAGGATTCTTTAAATTTTCACAGTTTGACCTTACTTAAAAAATGCAGATTTTTGAGTATTTGAAAGGGATTTATACAAAAAAAGAGACATCGAAAAAACTTCCCCATCACATCAGAATCTTTTCAGCTTGTAACTTTTCATTTAATTTGTATTCATTGGCAATACACATACCAATTATTAGATTCACACATTACTCACAAATATGCCGTTCCCCATGGCTACTATATTGTTTTTGATGTCATCAAAAGGAAGATTTCTTTATTTACACGTCATCTTTTTTCTCACCAACTTCAATTATAAAAAAAAACTATCAATTATAACAATACAACTCGTGATGTAATTCTCGTTGTCAGGACCAAGATCAATGATATCAAAGAAAGGAGAGGAAGAATTGAGATTGAAATCTTTAACATTCAATCCTAATACATATTTTTTTATTCCTAAACTAAACAAAGAGTTTTTTGAGAATTAAGAATTAAAGAGGACCTAGGTCCCTAATCTTGTGTCTGTACATACAATGGTTTTATACAGTATATATATACCTACTTCAAATATAATAAAGAAACTATAACCATTCATACATCATACATTTTTTTTCTTAATATATTTCCTTAACTCGTCCTCAACATTTATTCATTTCTCCTTTTATGTACTACTTATCTGTAAGGATCTAAATATTTGAATAAACTTTTCTAGGCAAACTTTTAGTACTCTTCATAATATATCATTCCTCAATTTTCTTGCTTTGACTGTTGCTAAGAGACATATGTGGAACAAAGTCACTAATTAGCTATTACCTTAGTATTAAACGAGCGCTCGCCCTAATATTTCAGATGGAAATGATAATAATATACATAGAATTAAAGAGCATTTGTAGTAATTACATATAAAATAGATTGAACAAATTTTAGAAAGTAGACTTAATAGATGATTTATTTACCGTCACATAGAGATCACTTTACATACTAATTGATAAATTTTTGTGATGTCAAGGTCTTAAATGGTGAATATTTTTTATTTATGTATATATACCTACAGACTTATTCTCCCCCTTAAAACATAATTAGTTAATGAATAATAATAAGGTAAGTTCATTCCTTTATTTGAAATATTTATAATGCCACTTAGTTTTCTTTTCTTGCATGTCTTCTCAACTATAACAGCTCATGCTGAGTTTCAATTCCTTCCACTTTTTTAAAATTTGAAACCTTTTTCCATAGTTTCATAGCTCAAGTCTATACTTACAGTCAATTGTGTATGTCTAAATCTTGTATAGGAAACTTCAGAAAAGGATTTCAAATTTTAGTCATTAAAAGAGACTAATAAATGTGTGGATGTTTATTGCCCTTGTAGAAATATTGGATTTGAGCTTTCTAAATCCTTTTTTATTTCTTTTTGGGGGAAAGGTTAGTTTATTAAGATTTTGAATAAAAAAAACACGAAAAAACTCTTAACTGTTTATGATATTTATTTATTTTGAAGATTGTTGTTGTTCGTTGAGAGTCTTTTTGGTGTTATTTTGGGGCAAAAAAAATTGAAATTCACAAAAAAATTTTAATTTTTTTTTCAATGTTTTAAACAATGTATATTTTTTTTTTACAATCAATATGCTGATTATTTGAGTCTAATAAAAATCCCTAAGACAATATAAAATAATATAAAAATAAAATATTCTTAATAAAAAAAAGTTATCTTCTTACTTAAAATGGTGACATCTATAACATTAGGTAAGTTGAATCTAACCTCATCATAAATCTGGAGAGAGTATTTTTTTTCCAAGTCCTTCATTATTTTATATTTTTATATTTTCTTGTTCCTACACTTCCCTGTTTTTATCTATTCTTTTAAGTGTACAACATTTTGGCCGTCCCCTTAAAACTGACACTATACATATATGTTATTAAGTTTTTATGGTATAATGTTAACTACTCTTATGACTTTTTATATGTACAATTGAATATTTTTTTATGTACATACATAGTAACATTAGTAGTATTATAATGTAAAAAAAAATGTTCATATTTAAAAATTAAAACTACGCAACTTGATATTTTTACTTTATTATTATTAAACTAACTATCTTTTATTCAATAGTTGCTGGCTTTTTATATATTTTTTTGTCTTAATTGAAATATGAGAAAATTCTTGTTAAATTATTATCATTAAATATTAATACTGTGGCTTTCAATTTTTCTATACATTTGCAGTTGTTTATGTCTTATAGTGTTTAAAGATAAGAAACAAAATGTGCAAGATAATAATTGTTAACTATGATTTTCAAATCACTTACTATAATTTGTCAAAAAAGTAAATTAAAGTTCCATATCAGTACAAAAAATGTCGATTTGTTGTTTTTTTACTAAACATCGATATAACCAATCACATATCAACGTTACTTACTTATGTAAATAATATTAGAATTCAAATTTGGACTAAATATTCATTATACGTTATTATATCAGTTAAAAAATGGATAATATTTATGATATACCAGTACAAATAAATTGGGTTTTGATAAAGAAAATAAGTACTGACCTTAAAATTAATGCTCTACGTTTAAAACAAAATCTCTGATAGCTCCCCTTGTTCTCCTTAATAATGTATATAATGTTATAACTTTTAAAACATAAGCAGGGGTGAACATAAGTGTGTTTGCAATTACAATCTCATACCTCTACATTTCATCGGCTGATTGTAATTTGACAATATTAAATAATACTCAATAACTGAGATAAACTAATAGTACTGAAGGAAATGTGAATTGTTATGTATCCATGAGAAGAAGGGGCATAATTTTTTTAGCACTGTTTTTTAATAACAAGTTATTGGATCTACTCATGGTTGTAGCTAAACCTTGACTCAACGATATGGACAATACTGAGTTCAAATTGATTGTCAAGGTTGTAGATCCAACGGATACTTGTATTCCTTCCTTAAACTCAACGCTATTTCTACATTTTGTGTATACTTTTTTTTATATATAATTAAATTCACAGCATTTGATATAATGTGTGAATATACAATGACGTAGTAATGTTTTGTAAACAAACGCCATAAATCGATAATTTTTACACCAATAGGAATACGACATTAATTTACTTATCTAATTGACAATGTATCGTTTTTATATTATTTGTATGATGATGACTTGTCTTAACCACATTATACTTCAGATGAGTTTGTGATTATATTCTAATCCTATGAGCTCATTTATTAGTTAATTTAGCTAAATACAAAAGTATGTATATATAAAAAATTTCAATTTTTTAAATACTTAGATATCTAAGTATCAAACATTTAACTCAGTAGATATTTTTACTGAAACCCTTTAAATACAGTAGAAAGTTTGAATTCTCGAACCTAACAGCCGGTAATGTTTAGTAAAATATATTTGCTTATTTCTAATTTCTTCATTCACATTATAATTATTCCCTTATTTATGGCAATTACAAGCCAAGTAGCTTTTTATTGAACGACTAAATAGTGCCCACAAATAATTATGAATCCCTTTTATCCATTCTATCGGTAGGTAAATAATGCATTGGAGCTTTTTGTTCCAATTGCAATTTAGAATGATCCACCTTTTCTATTTTAATAGCAGTTCTTTCTGCATATACCCAGACAAGGAAGTCAAAAGTTATTATATTCAAATGTAACAACATTTATTTTGCATTTAACTCTGTCATACTAGAAATTAATTCGTATAGATTGAGATCTAAAGCTAAGCCTCCTCTTCCGGCCTTGGCAAAAAAAAATCAATCTTTTTAGGCTCCATCAGTACTCTCAATCATTACCGGGTATAAGTCTTGTACGTACATATATTTAAATTATTAAAGGTATGTAGCTTTGTAAAATCTTGTTAAAATAAAAGCCCATTGGCACAAAAACAATGCTTCTGAAGTTTGAAAAAGAGATCAGTCAAAATTATTTTTACGTAGTTCATCCTTTTGTTCTATTTAAATGCTATAAGAATTCTTTGCAAATTTTGAGAAAAAAGTGATCATTTTTTTAGAAATTAGTATTTTATTATTTTTCTCTATTTTGTTTGACTCATTATTTTTACTTTCGTTTTGTTGATGCAACGGTTGTTGCAAGGGTTAATTATAATTAATCAATCAATTTAACTTTACCTGAAAATGTTACATTCGTACATAAAGGTTATCTAAATAAAAACGTGGAAAAAATTATTTTATTTTTTAACCAACTTTTAAATTGCTTGGCTGACCCAATGTTAGAGTATAAATTTGACGAAAAGTATTGAAGTTAAAGCATATAGCCAGTCAGCATAGATATTTATTTTTTATATGCCAAAATCATTTAATTTATAGAATTAAGAACTATGCATGGATAATACCAGGAAAGTTTGAAAAATAATAATAATAAAATTGAAGGTTATATATCTATATCTATATATATATATATATCAAACAAAACTGACTTGTTTCCTCAAGTTTGATCGATCCAATTTTAACTGTATCATTTATTGTCTTCTTCATTTATATAATATCTTAATAATATATTTAGTATACATATATATATATATATGCATTTAAACAAACTATTGGTGTAAAATGTGTTTATTTGCATATAAGTAACGAACTTTCTAGTCATTCAAATGGAGTCTATGTAGAAATTGCAAGTAAATGATGAAATAATATATTTATCTGAAATGAGTTTTTGAAAAATGGGCTGATTGTATTTGCCTATTCATATCCATGATACGTTTTTTGCGTTTCTATTCCTCATAAATAATGTCTCAAAATGGTAGGTACATATAAATATCATTACATTATGTTTTTTCGTAGTCTCTAATTTATTAGTTTGTGTGTGTGTGTGTGTGTGTGAGTGCATGCTTGCTTACTTAAATATCCATAGTTCTCTAATGTTTTGGGAAAATAGTTACATAACATATATATATATATACCAGGTGCTGCTTCATCTACGCATTTTGCATTCGAATTTTAATATATATATATGTATATATATCTAGGTATTAAAAGAAAATGTAAAAAAAAAGGGAAAGGCATAGGCATTCATTGCCAGTTATGAACTTTGTTTGAAAGGGAAGCATTGAATCTTACGTTGGGTAAGATAAAATTTATACTTTAATTAAATTTTGTACCACATTACATAATTATCTATAGGATTGTAACATGGATTTACAGAAAAAGTTTCCAATTTTAAAACGTCTTCTACAATTTTGTGTAGAGATTAAAACTTCAGTTATCTAAAATATTTATATATATTACCAAGAACAAGTAATGTCACAAATCCTTACATGACGCTTAGCAGGTCTTTACTTTGATGGATAATGGGTCTTTGTAGATTTTAAGCAAACTGTTTGTGGTTTGACGCAGATTTTGTTAAAATAGCATGGGGCATTTACAAGAAAATAAATAATTGAAAGACGGGTAGATTGCAGTTCACAAATCAGTTTACATCACTGCATATACGATATAAATAAACAAATTTAGTACTTAAGACTTAACTGAAGTATGTATTATCCTTGTTTGTGCCTTTCATATTTGAACTTCTTATATAATCGAGATAGTTTAATGGATGACGTCACCACTGACTGATATCTGCCATAAATTTTAGAACCAATATCCATTTATTTTAAACTTATTTTTATTAAAAAAGGTGGTTAATAAATGAATATATAAGTAAGAATATGAAATTTTGTCGTATTTACCAATTCGAAATAAAAAATATTTTTAAAAACATTCATATATGAGTTCACCTACATTATACATATATCTTTATAATTTTAAATACATCATGTCAGCATTGGACAAAAAATGTCAAAAGTAAAGTTTTTTTTTTTTTTTTCTTTTTGAGAAATAGGAGAAAGAGGACAAAAAAGAGACATTTAATATTCAACGAAATTTAAAAAGGTATATTTGTGTAAGTATGTGTCTTTATTAATGCATACTTAGTAAATTCTAAAGGAATATATATATATATATATATATATATATATATATGTATATGTATTTAGAAAGCCATAAGTATCATGAGACATTAAATAATGTGAGTTAAACATAATTGTATCGTTCCATATTTTTAATGAAAAAACATCAACTTTTAGTATAGCACCTCTATTGTTTTTATATACATGATATATTCCTTAAATTTGAATAAGTGAATTCAATGCTTCAAACTTTCGGAGAAAAGATTTTTTGATTGAATAATCATTGAATTTTGAACACAAGTCCTTGTTGCTAAACTATTCACAAACTGATGTTTACTTGTTTTACAATTTTTGTCAAGTCATCTTTTTATTCTTTTTAATCTCTTTATCTGCTTCTAGACATTTTTTATTTACTTATCTGAATCTGCTTTCTAATAAATCTACATAACCAAATGAAAGAAACCCCCATGACTTCAATGTTTAACTAACATGATTTTATTTGATCTCACATTTTCCTAATTTTTGATTTGTAGATGTATATTTTTAGACAAATGATAATTTAAAAAAAGAGTAGCCTCGTTAAAGAACAACCTCATTTTGTTATTTTTTTTCAATTAGTTTATCTATAAGCCTAATTGAATAAAGATTTGTTTATCTGTTTTTTACATGTTATTATTGGTAAACTGCTTCTTTGTTCATTATCATTTATTCCTTGATGCCAAAAGCTCTCTCCAAAACGTATTTTTGATGGATGAAACTCAATGAATAATAGAACAAATAGAAATTATTATTATTATTTGGAATAATAATGCTAGACTTTTTTTATGGGCTCTTACGTTGACACTCTGATAACGTGCAAACTCCTCAAACACTCACAAAAAGGCACAAAACATGAATACTAAAATATGTCGGGGGGAAAGGTTTATATTTCTGCGTTATATGTTCATACAAAAAAAAATATGGAGGAGGTTATTTTTCTATTACTTAGCTTCGTGTTAAGGTGATATTAGTTGGTGAAAGCCGGGTAGTAATTAATGGGTTAATGTGACTCGTGTATATATGGGTCCTATCTTGATTTATTGTTATTATCATTAATTTGTCTTTAATTCTATGCATTTTTATATAAATATACATATGGTTCAATGGTTATATGATGTACCTGCATAAAATATATATTATTCAAAGACCTGTGTACTCATAACTGATAAATATTGCAACAATTTTATCTAATATATATGACATTCTATAAGGGAAATTCCAATTTTTGATGGACTGAAGCCCCTTGACAATATCGAATATTGTTCGTATTCGTATGTGATATACATATATTAATATTTATATAGACAATGAGAAGAAATTAAGTAATAGAATAAGATCAATTGTATTTTGTATATATACTCTTTTGCATAATTTTATACAATTATACAACCTCAATATTTGGGCGATAATATGTATTTATTAGGTATCTCTATATTGTAATTTAATCTCTGAGATATTTAACTGGGAATAACTCCATCAAATTTTTTGGGTTATTTATACTGTACTTCGGACCTATGTAATTATCTACATAACCAAATGAAAGAAACCCCCATGACTTCAATGTTTAACTAACATGATTACATTTTTACAAAGGATATGGCTAGTGTAATTATAAAAGTTTACAAAAAACTTTTATAACTGACGACAAGAGTGTTTGATCCTCCTACAATTGTATTTGCATCCCATCCATAAGTACAGGATCAGGGGGCCTGTTAGGAATAAAAAGATTTTTAGGAAAGTTGACATGATGACATTACAGGAAATATAACTTGAATCTAAGTGCCTGGCTACTGTTCAATAATAAATATAAATTACTTGCACATAAATGCCAAAAAACTTCTCTCAGCAAGCATCAAATATCAACATTTCTTTTTTTCTACGTCTGTATACTCTCGACTCACTTTTTGAATGGTGGCTTACATCAGCCTACTGGTGCAATTTTTCTTATTTTGTAGATTAAGTGGGGATGAAAATTAAACAGAATACAAAAAATTTGACTATAAATTCGAAACGAACAATTTCATTTCAACTTTTCTAAAATCATTATAATTGCTATCAATCCCAATAAAGAAGTCTAAAGATATTTGTTTAAAAAAGTAGGTACAGTGCGTGGGCATTTTCTTATTCACCATGGGTTTTGCCCCTTCTTTGTTTTTTTTTAGTTGTTAATGTATTATTTTTATTCTGTATAAACTTAATTGTTGTTGTTTTTCGAATATTAACGAAGTTATCCTGGATTGTTTATTGTTATAGCTATGGAGGGGTGTTAAAATCCAATTCAACTTTAGTCCTAATTTTATAATGAAAGTGCATATTCAAAACACTCAAAAAAAAAAAAAAAATATTTTGTGGCTACCCCGAAAATTACTTTTTCTTAGAAATGTTCCTTTAATTAATTTAACTGTTATTTTAATTTTTATTTTTTTGACATAAGCCAAAAAAATTATAATGTCCATGATTAAATTTCATATACTCCATAAACCAAGAAGTTATTTTTATTATACGGTCCCAAGCACAAGTGGGGCTAGGGGCTCAATGACCCTCACTTTTTTGCAATTAAGGTAGTAATAATTTTTTATAAAAATGTTAATAGCAATACATACATAAATTTCATTTTGAACTCAAAACGTTTTTTCTTTGCATCAGTTTCGTAGTTTCATCAGAGACTAAAGATAATCTGACACAGCTGAGGAGGCCTTTCTTAACATTTTATTAATAGTCAGCGATGCTAAGTATAATGCAAATAAATATTCAAGAAAAGATAACATTTAAGCTCATTGATGTAGTAAGTCACAATTTTGGAATTTAGGAAATGATAGCTCTTGAGTTAGGGCTAAAAGTGAATATCATAACTTTTGTAAAATACTCCCCCCCCCCCTACTATAATATATATAGTTATAATATAAAGAGTAAATATTGCAGTTGAGTTTACTATCGATGTTGAACTTTAAAAAATAAAGTAGTTAAAGAGGAAAAAAAGAAAGAATGTACCAACACAAAGAAGAAAATACATTAAGAACTTTAATTTGAAATTGTATAAAAAAAGGAAGCAAAATTTGATGAACACTATATGAATTTTTGAATTCAAAAATAAAATTATAATTTAAAAATAATTATGACTATCTTATCACAAAAACACAAAATTTTAAAGTCACAACCATTGTAAATTTGATGTCCCTGCTTACTCAGCATCACAATCTGAGAAAAATATTTTTTATTGAATAATAAATGAGATACAAAGTAACAAAATGCTCTCGAAGTGTTTATCGATACACATACGTTCATAACAAATTTATTGTAGAAATAATTTTTTTGAAAAATGGTCATAAAACGATGTTATGCATTGGGGTGGCAAATTTTTACACTTTAGGGAAGAAACAGGCTCCATTGCCACCCAACTTCTAGAAAAACAATTCCAATAAAAAGTTGTACACTTAAAATGTTATTAATAAGTGACGTTATTTTGCAAACTGCCCACCTCATTAATATATTGATTCTATTGCCCTTAACTGTGATAAAAAACATATCTAGCACTTCAAAATAAATTATTCCGAGACACAGTGATTCAAATATAAATAACTTCCAGTTTACATCATCGTCGTTTTTAAAGTCCTTATCAGGGTAAATAAAGAATCTTACTTTAATTTCTATATAAATAAAAAAATGCATAAATTCATCAATAAAATATCGTGCATATTCATATTGACACGATAGTCAATATTTTTATGAGTATTTTTTGTTATGAACATGTATTGTAGAACTGTCAGAATCATGTTTGAATATTCAAGCACTTAGGATATAATTGTGTAAACGATAATATATGTAGTTGAATTTTGGCATATTTTGAATATAAAAATATATGTTGAAATATATATATATATATACTGTATGTATGGTAAGTATGGTATATACGTTACAGCTCCCTTGGTAAGTTTTATCAAGAAAAAAACAAAGTTTATAAATATTTCACTCAAGACAATGCTATCTGTATTTTTCTATATATTTTGTCTAACTATATAATATATTAATATATGTACATTGTATGTAAATAGTAGGAATATTTCTACTCGTTTGAAAATCGATATTTTCCTTCTCTTTTTCCCTACCTTTTTCTTGCAAGTTACAATTCAATAATAATAACAAGAGTAATAATAGTCTTGAACTTGAAAAAAAGAATACATATATCAGAAAACTAAAGAGAAAGGGGGAAAAAAAGCACAGTATAAACTTGATAGAGCTGTGCTCGTTGTTGAGTTAGTTGATTCAACATGAAAGCAATTTAAAAAAAGAGGCCTTTTTGTTTGTGTTTCCCTTCCTTTTCTAATATGTATATACATATAAATATATAGTTGTATAAAATTACATGGATAGGAAACAAAAGATGTAAAATGTTTCTCCAAGAACATTTGGAAATATTACATGTTTTGTAATTTCACAAAATATTATTTGCTTTTAAAACTTTTTGAAATAACTTTTGACTAAAAAGTCTTTCATCTACTTTATTTATCGATGCTTATTGAGATATTCTCACTATTAACGATCTTGAACAAATTATTGATGAAAGGATACTTATGAGTAGTGTGATTCTTAAGATTGATCCCTAGACAAACCTTTGTTAATATCCCCATTCCAAAGTCTTGTTCTTGGGTAACCACAACACTGCTACATGTAAAATGGTCCTTCAAGGTTCCTTGATTTGTATTATTTTGAAGCATTTCTTAAATGCAAAAGCTTTTATACTTCATCCAGAGCTATTCTCACAGGATCTACTGTTATGACCCCGAATAACTCGTAGATGGAATGTTACATGTTTTTAATAATTTCTTAATTTGTACGATTTTGGAAAGTCTGTATCTATTTCAACGAGGCTTACACATTGTGTAAGACCCTGGATGAACCGTTTGTATCATACTACCTACATAAATGTATAACTATTTCTTGAGAAGTTCTCTATTATAGTTTTGAAAAGTCTTTCACCTTTCTCATCCTGGCTTAAACATTATGTTATTCTTTGAAGCACCTGAATAACTCATAGGTTGAATATTACCTAACCTTGATAACCAATTTTTCCTACTTTTTCCTTCTCCTTGTATGTAGTAACCTCCTGGAGAGTCATTGCCTCAATGAATTTACTTTCCATCATTATCTGTTCTTACTCCTTGTATGTTCGCTTTCAGTGGCACTTCGTTTGCTTTCACTGCCTGGGAAAAAAAAGAAAAAAGAGAGGACAAACTTTCAAAAAAAAAAAAAAATAGAGGGGTGGAAATTATTTTTATTATTATTATTTTTACTTCCTCGCACGCTTTCTACTTCAAAGAACAATCCACAGAAGAATATACCAGCATCTATTAATCCTAAAAGGCGTGTAGATTCGTAGAGAGAATTTCTTTTAAATACCTTACTCATAGAAAGGCAAAAAAAGTGCTATGAAAGCACTGGGCCTAACACCGCACACAGAAAAAGGCGCAATTATGAAGAAGCAGAAGAAGAACGCGCAAGTTTTTTGCTTTTTTTTAAGTAGGCCTAAAACATACATGTAATAATACTCTGTAAGACTTCAGTCACAACTGTTTCTCTTCAACTCTTGCTCGGGATACACTCACTCAGATCCACACTAAAGAAATATTTTTGTTGTTTATTACTTTAGAAAAAATTGTATTTATTAACATCGGTAATATAGTGTCTTGGAGACTCAAAGAAAAAGTTGGAAGTTGATTAACTAATTACACCTACATGAATTCAGGAGGAGAGACGAGGCTGTACAGTTACTAAACATCATTGATTTACAACAACATGGATTTGACAAGTCGTTGTTGAAAGAGGATTTTACTTCATTCAAAAGGATCTCAAGACAACATTATTATTAAGTAAAATTAAGCAAAACAATTGTCTTTCTATCTTCAAAACTATAAAAAAACAAACATTGTAGACACTGTGATTTTTTTTAAATAATCAAAAAAAAAAAAAACTAGAATTTTTTTGGATTATTCATTACATAGTTCGTTAGTATCTTTTTTTTTCCTAATAGTTAGTTCTATACAAACTATAATATATTTTAAAAAAGACTGATAATAGGGAATAATAATATATTTATAAAAACCAAGTTGGAGAAAAAGTGTAAATCATCAGTATCTACCTTTCAATTGTCCAGTTTGTTGTTTTTTATGTGATAATTTTAGCAAGTTTTTTTTCTTTTTTGTATATTTTTTCCTATTTATCCCCCAAGCAACCAACCAACTAATGGTTATACAATTTTTTTACTATTTATTAAACTAGTTCTTTCTCTCTCTCATTCTCTCCCTCCCATATTTTTTCTTTTTCAATCATTTTGGTCTCATACAATTCAATTTACATAATTATAGACAACCCATTATTATTAATATTATAGCAAAAAACCAATAACAACCACTAACCTGAGCAAATTAAAAGTAAAACAAAGCAAAAATGAACGTCGAAATTAAGTATGCTCAGAATTTTGTATTAAGCTTTTTATATAACAAACTTCCTCGACGAAGAGTCAATTTATTTGGAGAGGAACTGGAGTTGGCTCTCAAGGATAAATTCAAGGACCATTGGTACCCAGATAAACCTTTCAAAGGCTCTGCATTTCGTTGCCTTAAAATAACAGATCCTGCAGATCCTGTTCTGAACCGAGCTGCTCGTGAATCTGGAAATCCTATTCTTGATATCATTGAAAATCTACCAACAGATTTGGCTATTTGGATTGATCCTGGAGAGGTTAGTTATCGCATTGGTGAAAAGGGGTCTGTCAAGATCCTTTACTCCGAAAAAGATGGAAATCCCTTTTTCCAAGGTGGAGGAATTGGTCTCAGTGGAGGAGGTGGGAGTGGAAGTACCGGCAGTAGCAGCTGTGGGAGTGGCCTATTCAGTAGCTTGAACAGTGGGAGTAATGAAGATTTGAACCCTGAAATTGTTGGACTATTGTCAGCCACTGATAACCTATCATCTGCACTCTCAAGTTTAAACATTTCCAGGGCTAATAGTCTCAAAACATCATCTTCACCCCCTTCCCCCTTTGGCCATAATAATGGCAGCAGTAATTCCAACAGCTGCAGTAACAGTAACAACAACAACAATAGTGGTAGCACCCCTAAATCACCACCCAGTCAACAACAACCTCTTACATACACAGCAGGGATGTTCGCCCAAACAAAGTTTGGATCCACCAAGTTGAAAACCAGTGGAAAAAAGACGTCACGAATGTCTCCAACAGAGTTTTCAAATTATATCAAGACTCGAGCTGCTCTTCAAAAGCAGCAACAACAACAACATCATCACTCCTTTAACAACCCAAGGATAAACCGTGGAGCTCCATTCCGAGCACCACCACCTCCTCCAAACAATGATGAAGGCGGATTCTTCAACTCTTACAGCCCAAACAGCAACAGTAGTCTTGGCTCACCCTCTTCCTCCTCCTCCTCTTACAATGATCCTTACAAAAGTGGGGGGATGTCTGTTGGAGGAGGATCCCTCATGAAGCCACCATCCTCCTCCCCTCCTTCTTCAGCAAGCCCCTCGTCATCCTCTTGGACCTATGTCTCGGATCCAGAAACAGAGGCTTTTCTTCAAGATATATTCTCTGTGGGACTCCGGAGTCAAGTAGGAAATAATAGTCATGATTACGCTTATGAGAGTACTCAAAATGGAAATACTCTACACGGAGGATCACGAGGGGAATCCAATAATATCATCATCCATGGAAAGCCATATTATCATCAGCAGCAGTCACAACAACAACAACAACAACAGTCGCATCATCACCATCTCTCTTTCAAACCTAGTAGTAACCCTGGGCAAGCTTCAGATAAATATCAACAACGTGTCTTAGTAGCTAATTAAGGAAAAAAGTCAAAGAGGAAAAAAAGGAAATAAAAAAAGTAATAATTTGGGTATTTTTTTAAGAAAAAAAATAAATAAAACAATTATTTATCTCCCAAAACCTATACGGGAAAAAATTATTATAGAGTATAATATTTAATACATTAACAATTAATTGATTTTCTAGCTTAAGAATAACTCACAGTCCAAAGTTTTTTCTTTACTCTTTATTTTATTTCATTTTTCTTTTAATATCGAATTTTATACGGAAAAAATTTCTCATATTCTATGTATTTTTACCCGATTTACTTTTTTTAAAACTCTCTTTATGATATATATTTTTATAATATATATACCTATTATAACTTATTATAGTTATATATATCTAGACATATATAATTATTACTACAATTAACACTTTATTATTACAACCAACCAACAAAAATTTAATGTTTTATATATTTTTTAGATATTAGTGCTTTAAAAAAACAAAAACAGACAAAAAAAAAAAATATAGATAAAATCATTCACGCTTTAAAACAACATTGTATGAATATTTTTTGGGTAGATATTTTCCCTCCTTTCCTCATGTAAGAAAAAAATAATAATAAATATGTTACAAAAATATTATTTTGTGTTGATGGTTTATATTCATTTTTGAAAAATGTACCAATCAATCCCACCCACCTCCCTAAAAAAAAACCCTTTTTTAACCCATATTTTATTACATTTCAGAGTGGTCAGTATTATATATATTAAATATCTTTGACGAAACATTAATGAATTCATTATTATTTTTTAAAAAAATGGATGTAAAGCCACGGATTTTTTTGAAAAAATATTACTATTTGCCTTTAATGTTATATTTATGTACTTCTGAGTATTAAATTGACTTTTTTCTATTTTCTTTTTCTTTTTTTTTGGGTGTTTTTTTTTTCCAGAAAATATTTATATAGTTACACTTATGTGGTACAAATTTCAATACAATTTTTTTTTCTTTAAAGGTCATAACATATCTTAATTTTTTTATATATTTTTTTTGATATTTTTCTTATTTTTTGTAACTGTGTCCTTTTTACATACTAAAAACAATTTATTTTTTAAAATACTGTATAACGATTTCCTTCAAATTATATGAAAATTTTATTTATTATTTCATCTATTATTTTTTCTAAAGTGTGTTACTGTCAAAGTTTTGTTGACTCTATACACATATATATATATTTATCAAATATGCATACATATATTTGTTCGATTTTTTGTAATAATTTTATTTATAAAAGATTTTATCACTCATTTTTTATACATTTTCTAAAGATTCATCTTTATACTATGATAATAGCTTTGAATATTAAAAAAAAAACCAACGTACATTAGATATCATTGTATATATGTATATATATATATATATATATATATATATATATATATATATATACAATGAAAAATGATAGCGCAATTCAAAGTAAGGAAACATGTTCAGTTGTCAAAATAATTTTTGATGACTTTTTTATATAAATATCTGTTTATTACTATAAATATATTATTTGTTTCATTTTTTTTAGTGTGTGAACATCCCTCTTATAAATTTAATCATATTATATATTTAATATACATATAATATTTTTCTACTATTATCAAAATATACATTTTTAATTATAATATGAACATCCTAAGATTATAATAATCATAATAACAAAAATAAAGATATTCTATATAAATATGTAGTTCTGTTCAAGATAACCTTATCCGAAAATAAGGTGAGACTAAGAAATTAAAACATAATTTCTCAAGAGGTAGAAGTTAAATGGAAGTGTGCTAGTATGGAAAGTTTGGTTTCTTTACTAAACAAAGCACAATTTTCGTATTACTCAAGTAATTAATTATTCTGATTAATCTTTTTGAAAGGGTCTCAAATTGTAATTAAATGCCCTGAGTCACATTTAGGTATGAGCAAAAGGGAAGGGGGAAAATTACAAATAAAATCGAGAAGAATAGAAAAGAGGCTCTATTCAGGTAGCTGGAGGGCTGAATCTGTATCTAGATGTATTTGACATGTAGGATGATATAAGGACATTATAGTCCTTTCTTATTTAACAATATGTGTATTAAAATTAACAATAATCAAACATTGAAAAATTGAAGAAACTATCCCTGAATGTATAAGGTCATTCATTATTACACTTTAGTCTCGAGCAGGTTTTGTCCGGTTAATAAAATGGGGATGAAGGTATATAGTTGCATATATACACAACCTTGGTATCTTGCCATAAGAAAAGAGAGTGAAAGCTCCAAAAATATGAAAGCAGATGGTGAGAGTCGCAAATTTAATTTTGATTTAAAAACCTCCAAAATAAAGGTACCTTTAGGGTAAATTGCAATAATGGAATATACATGGGTGGTGGTTAAGGAAATGAATTATTGGTCAATTTGTCATATGATATTTTAAATTCTATGTATATATTAAGAAAAACTACAGATGAGGGTCATGCCAGGAGTTACTAATTCCATTTGTCACAGAAAAAAATTATATGTAATAACTCTGTTATAATGAATCGATAATATTTTAAAGACTTCCCTTTCTCTCATAGGATCTTATAAAAAAAATCCTCATCGATTAAGAATTAAAATAAGGAAGAAATAAGGATTTTAATGGTTGATTAATCAAAAATATAAAAAAAATGACAAATGTTATTCATCTTCATTTATCTTATTTTTTTCTGGTATTGCTCATCAAGAAAGTTATTTCAATCATTTAATTTGGGATATACATTCACCTGCTCTACTTATGCATATGTAAGGATAGGTTTTAAAAAAAAATGAGATAAAGGTGTGATTTTCTTAGATGACACTCCTCTTATTTAGGAAAAAAACCTCAAATGTATATTACATGAGGATTCAAACGCGATACTTATGTACGTAAACCATCAACACAATAGCAAGCTTACAAATGAATTTGTATTCTTTAACTAATTAGTTAATTATCTTCAAAACTAATGCTTTAAAAACTGATTTAAAAAAAAGCATTGATCATAGAAACTTTTGATTAGAAAATTCAAATTTTACAAACTAAAATATCCTTGCATTTTATTTGTTCATATGGATTTTTTGTCCTGACTTTTTTTGTACATACCTATACTTAAAAACTATTCCAAGAGAAAGAATATAACACATTTACTCATTAATAACACAGATTTAAATAAAAATATTCCTATCTCTAAGCTATGAATCACCATTAAATTTAAGTCTAAGTAATTAATAAACTTTATCTTTGAAAACTCTTAATAGTTAAGAAGATTTGTAGGATGTTCCGACCTTTTATTCAGATTATGATGAATAGACTTATGTGTATACAAATAAAAAAGTTAAATTTAATAGTCATAAAACGTCCTAATAATTAATACATACATATATTGTTACTTTATTCAAAGAACCTCTATAGCCTCACTTGAAAAAAAAAGAAAGAAAGATGGAAACCGTAGTAATTTTTATTTTTATTTTTGTTTCTTGCACACAAATAGAAGTAACTTAAATTATATAGGTATGAGTATTTACAGAGCTCCTCAATTTGTAGTGGCTGTTTGTATGGAGAATTTGATTAAAATTCATCTAATTTAGAACGTCTCTACTTATTTCAGGAAGTTTCTTCTTTTTTTTTTTGGCAAGCTTTTTCCAGCAATTTGTATACATAATCAACAAAAAGTGTAATATATGATTCAATGACTCAAATATTATATATTTGATTTGTAACATTGTAAAAGGAGATGAAGGTCTGTTTTCGGACAAATCAATTTTTTGATATAGGAGGATGAAACTACGGACGCTTTAAAGTTTGGTTTTTTGAAAAATTCTAAGAGATTAAACTGTCGTAATTTTTTTTTTTAAACTCTTCAAATTTTTTGAGCCCAAAAGAAAAATTTGACAATTATGAACCTTTTTAAGTTTTTGGAAAATTTGATCCATTGTCTTCTTCGATTTTTGATTAAAAAAATAGATTTTTTATGAAGTTAAAAATGACAATGACTTTTTCTCTGTTTTTAGCAATCGACATTTACTTGATCAACGATCCCACACTACAATTATAAAAGAGCTCAAAAGTATTCAACATTTTACTGTTTTGTAAATAAATTAAAACAAAACTGAGCTCTAATAAATACCATTTTTAGAATATTTTCAACTAGCATATCAATCATAAATGGTTTTTTCCATTTTTTCTTGGCCAGCAATTGAATGTTTTGCTTTTTTTCTCTCTCTCCAGTTACATACTATTTATAATCATGTATGCACTCATTATCAGATATAACAAGATACTACTTACCATTTAAACAAAATTAAAAAAAACCAAAATATTATGGGTGAAAAGTGGAATATTCTAAGTGTTTAGTGTACTTTAATAGGAACAAAATTTCTTTAGAACATTCTATAGAATTTTTGTACTTACTAATAACAATAATAGAGTATCAAGAAAAGGGTATGAAATAGCCTGATTTAAAGTTACACAAACAATAACAAATAAATGGGTCTCTCAAGTACTTTGTATATATATATATATATATATATATATGCATAGCTATATTGGATGTACCTTCTCAAAGTTACAAAAAAAATAATGTGAAAGTCAAAACAAAAAGAAGAAAAGATTATAATAGTCGATTCGATTTACGAGGTATTTTTTAAATACTTGTCATTTATGCTTAAACAATTTTCTTGGATACATATATGTAGGCACACAAACATTAATGCATTTTAATTTACGCAAATGTTTTTTATGTCAAAGTTTTTAAGTTTCTTTCATTTTTACATTCTTTTTCGTTTTTTTATCATTTACTTCATTTTTTTTTTGCTGGTGTGTACCGTTTTTAAGAAATGAATTAATACAAGAAATATATGTACATAAAACATATGTGATCACTCAACATACGACAATATTGTACATTTGTTCAAAAACAAATTCTCTAATAGGTGCATAAATTGCATTTGCAAACATAAAATGTTCATTAGGGGGAAGCTTATTTTTGAAATTTGGAATATACTAAGATTGTATGGTATCAAGTTGTTTCTTTTGATCTAAATATATCCTATATGAATTTTGAACCGCTTTGAAAAATATTTAAAAGTAGCTCAACGGTCCTAATTTTTGAATTTTTACACTTTTGTTTTAAAAAAATGTATGTTGATATCATCTAAAAACTATACATTAGAGCTTTTTGTTAAAAACAACAAATTTGTTGAACTAAATTTGCTACAAAAAATATCTCATAAGTTTTTATGTGAACTTTGTTTTTACTTGTCACAAGGAACTATTCTCCCTCAAACAAATTCGGCATTTGTTCAATTTTCTCTTTTCCTTTGAGAATGGAAATCACTTTATCATCCAAATTAATTACAACGAAACAGTTATTTTTGAAATTCGACATTCATTTTTGAGCTTTTTCCAGTCAGAATTCTGCTCGAAACGGTATCTCAGTAAAGAGCAGGATGACCCATATTCTGCTCCAAGGCTTTGATTGCTTCAGCCAATACGAACATAGCTTTTTTATCGGATAATTTTGTCTGATTAAGAGTAACTGAGAGTTCAGAGATAATTATATTGTGTCTTCCTCTAGGTTTTATTTGTATTTGATTTGGACAATCTTCATCATCAATCCCTTGAGAATTTACTGATTCAGATCAAATTAAGTGGGTGCTAGATGATGAACCCTGTCGATATTAGAGCAACCTGGACATCATTTTCTCATTACATTTGGGCACCCTTTGTTCTTTAGTAGCAAGATTTCAATCGAGACCATCCATAGTTCCTGTTCGTATAAAATTAGCCGGTTAAAATTTTTATTTGCATATTTGAAATTTCAAAAATAGACTCTATCTTATTGTACATATATATATTTCACGTTGGTATCTTCATTCTACTATTATCTCACAAACTTTCCTTAAAAATAGTACATATGATGGTTGGTCAACAACATAATTATCCCCTAGTGATGGCCTATTTTTTACTTCATATCAACAGCTTAATTCGAATTTGAAAAAAAAAAATAAACTCACCAATTTCATAGCAAAGTAATGAAGATGTGAAAGAGGATATAAACCAAATGAATGCGATTAAGACACCTTTGATCATATGCAAATGCACTTGTAGGTACATATCAACTTTTTGATGCTAAAATATTGTGGTTATTAATTTAATCATGCAAAGATTAGACCGTATAAATACAAATTTAAATGCTGAAGTAGATCTGTAGTCAAGAGTAATTTTTCAGCTGATCAGATCATGTAAAAAATGCCGAACTTAAAGATTTTTTTTCTCAAAATATGAAAATATGTATGTTCAAATTGTACCATGTCAGCTACCATCCCAATTTTAAGTGTATGGATTAAATATTGTAAAAAGTTTTAAAATACAAAAAAAAAAATTTCTTCTTCTTTTATTTGATCAAGTAAAATAACTTGCTAATTTGATGAAAATATGAAAGGGAGAAAAAAGTTGAAAATATCATATTTAACGTCATTTAAAGGAGCCTATAATTAATTAAAGAGTTTGAATTTAATAAAAATGACAAGGAATGACTATTTGATTATGGAAGTATTCATAACAGATAAAAACAAGAAAAAAGATTTCTACAAATGTGTTGTACTAATTTTTTTACAACTCTGATTATGTAACTTTGAGCTAGGGTTTTTGTACTAACAATAAAAGTTGATTTAAATTAGAATAATATCAATTTATGAAAGTATCTGAAAAGAGAAGATATTAGATTGACGATGAGCTTTTTGCAATAAAGTAAAATACAATGTATTCTATCTTCAGCTGCTGTTATCAGTTTCAATAGTTTTCTTATTTAAAGCAGCTGATGAGTTCAAAAATAGTATTCACAAAAAATCAAAAAGTGTTATATCAGTTGGGATTTTATACAGGTGGACTTACAACTTTTTTATCATTCGAGAAACTTTTGTACTACACTAGGTACTAATTTATTTCAAGTAATTGTGCAAACAATGTTTTCATTATGTTTGTTCATGTTTGCAAACACTAGAACTAACTATTTGAATCATCAGATGCAAAAGGAATCATATTTGGACAGACAAATTCCAGACACATTTAGGTTAGTCTATATTACAGACTTTTAAAGCAATATTTTGCTGTGGATATTCTACAACAAAAAATGCTCTTTAGAATGATATTCCAAAAATTATGTATCTGAAGATAATGCTAAATTCACTAGACACAGAAGCAATATACACAAGGCATTTCATTCAGTTTTGTCTGGAAAGATAGTTACATTGAGCAAAAATAATGAGTGGCATGACGCCAGGACAAATTTAAATCATTTTTGAAACCTTAAATTTAAATGAACCAAATGAAATCTTTATTTATTTTGCAATAATTTTTGCAAAAATAGACACACTGAGCATGTATGTACCTATTTAGAGAGAAAGTAAAAAAATATCATGTCATATTTTAAATATCAAAACTTTGCATGATTCATTATTTCTCTTGGTGGATTTATTTTTTTAAAACAAAAAATGTCAATTCTCCATTTACCTATGTTATGAATATTTGAATTCTGTTTTGTATTTTAATAAATAAGCATTAATAAAGAAATATAATGTGGCGTTATAAAGGTAATCATATATTTGGTTTATAGGTAGATAAATTGATAGTATTACCTATAAAAATAGAACCAATGGACATTTTTATGCAAAAACCATTTTTTTAAGTTAATATGGCATATAAAATAGAAGTACACACAACTATGTACGTACACTAAAAGGTCTTATTTTTGGAGTAATTTCTTTTTACAGCACTATTGTTATTCCTAATGGAATCAAAAAAATTAAATAAACTATATAATTCATCAAATATTTGTGTTCATCAATTCATGTACAGTAAAATATCGACTGTAGGGGTGACTCAACATACAAAACATAATTGTGTTGTTGTTTTTCGCATTAAATTACAAGTTTCATTGGGATTACAAGCAAGGATGTAGCCCCAAATGTGTGGGCGCTGATAAGGGCTGTATAGGTAATATACGGTAACTATGTGGTATTTACTTTTTTAAAATACAAAACAAAGAATTGGATGGACCTATTTTGGGGGCTAGAATGATCTAATGGTAATTACATTCATTTATATGTCAAAACTGATTTGAAATTTGAGCTAATTTAGTTAGTTACGAGCTTGGTCACGTTACGGATTAAACTCGTTGGTGTGTCAAGATACCACTCTATAGTAAAATAAATGTTTTTTTTGCATAATATGATGTAATTAAATTGTTTTTAGACTTTGTGGTTTTTTCGTTATAAATATTTCATCATCTCTGAAATAATCAAAAGCATCTTTTTGTGAGGGAGAAGTCGTTGGAGTTTCGCCCATAAAAATATAAATATTTATTTGTCTAAAGTGAATATCATTCTAACTAGATAAACTGTATACATATTTAATTTCATCATTATGTAAAACACTTTACTAAAAGCACAGAAATATATCAAAAAAGGTTCTAAATTTTGTTTATACAGTGATAAAATAGATTTCGTAGCATATACTTCATTTTAGTAAAAAAATTGTCATTTGAAAGCAAAATTTGAGCTACATGTGATTTTTTTTATTAGTTTCTGCATTCATTCTAATTTGCCTTTATTATATAAATATGTTACTACTGCACTATGTTACTATTGTATGCAGGCTCTACAGAAATAAAAAACAATTGACCTTTCTTTTCTTTTTTTTAATTGAATTTGGAATATCTTACATAAGAACATATTATAAAATTTTGATAATATTAGTAAATGTGGAGAAGACAAACAGGATTACATAAAATCTTAGGAGGTATGTCTTCCCCTATTCTCAGTGCCTACTACTCCCTTGCTACAATATACATTTTTACCTCTATCAAATGAATCATAACATATTTTGATCTTAAATATTCAAAACATGGCCCAAAACTATGCACCATTTTTTACAATTAAATTTTACAATAACTATCGGTTTATTCCTTTTTGCAAATGTATGCTTCAAATTCATGACTTCGTTGTTGATATTATATTTGTATATTGGTCTACATCATTCGCTTTATCAAAAAATACCTATGCAAAAAGTCACATTTTTGGCTGCTTTTGTTGCCAAAATTTGATATTACATACATAATATTGAACTAATCATTTTCTTTCAAATTGTAAAATCTTCATTTTTTAAATATATATATCCAAAGGAGTTTTACAGATTATACATTTGAATACTTGGACTTTCTAAAGAACATATGTCTTTTAAAAAGAACTAAATATTATCTAATCGATCAAAAGTAACTTACAAATAGAGTTGCAAAATCATTTAATCAGACATATACATATATATAAAGAAAAAAATCACTATTATACATTTAAGGCTATAATTTTTGCAATTTTTGTTATTCGTTTTTTACAGATTTATAGCTTTAATCCTTAAGAAATACATCTTTAAATTATTTAATCAATTAATTATGTTAAATATTAGAAGATAAGAAATTAATTTAATTATTTCTTTATTTCATTACTTGTATAAACTTTGATAAAGAGAATGTTTTCTCAATAATTGGTTTTATGCAAATATTGAATATTTGATAAACTTTGTTAAATGTTTATCTTTTAGTTTGTAATACAAAAGTTTGTTTTTTTCTTTTTTTATATTCATTATTATATGCAAAAGCAGGATTAGTAAACCTTTAAATACTAAGTATATTTTATTTGTAGTCAATTATTGATTATTTGTTCATTAACTCGTTGATATTTACATTTTTCTGAATAGTTCATAAGGTTATTTTGGCGTTGTGAGCAATAATATTAATTTTATATCCCTTTCAGTTGTGTATCTTTCAACCACTCCTGCCTCTTATTATTATTCTGAACGTATATTTATTGAGCACGAATTAAATCTTTAAAACAAGTACTCCTAAAATACTAAATAAAAAATGGTACTAAGGGCTATTGGCTTTAACAGGCCAATTGTGGTCCATTTTTTTTTCTTTTATTGTGAAAAGGGTTGAAAGATTCATTCCAGATATGACTGTAAAGAGCAAGTGAGTATAAGCACTATGGAATACGTTATATAAAAGTTTGATTTTTATATGCTAAAAGCATTAAAAAAAACATAACGTTTTGTTTTATGACTTTCTAATAAAAAAAAAAAAAAGGGAAGGATCTAATTAAATGAATATCTAAAAGGACAATATATTGCTAGAAATAATGAATATCATTAACCACATTTAAATAACTAATAATTATCAAAATTCTGACTGTTACTAGGGAAACAAACATTGTCTTCTACATTACCTCATTTTACACAGCTTTGTACTAAACCCGTTTTGATGGAGAGGGAGTTTTTTAGGCATAGAATATTGGCTTTTATTATTATTGTAATTTTGTTATCCTTTTAAACGTAATATATGTATGAAGACATATTTATTACTTAAAGGATTTTATGAGAATTAAAAAGAAGAAGAAAGCAGCTCTGTTAAATATATACATATATATGTAACTCAAGACGATGAATAAAAATTCAATCAAGTTAAAAATAAAACTGGTCGATATCTATGTATGTAGATGACAGCATAAAATGCACAATTCCTTCTTAAAATAAGAATAAAAGTATTCACAAATCTCTGTATACATTTATATATTAATTGAGCACAAATATAACAGTAATTTAGGGTGACCAATGTATTGACGTATCAGTTAAATCGAAGTTTGAATATAAATAATAATCAAAAATTTTGTTGGTATTTGTACTCGTATTTCTTTCCCCCACTAAACACAATTATTTTTCTACAAAAAGGTGTTCAATTTATTAAATTGTCTCACTTTTGAAAACTCTAGCGTGTTCAAATCGCTCAATACTAATTCAGATGGGTATTTTGGGAGAAAAAAAATGATAAATCTGGTGATTACACTGGTCAATAGTCAAAAATTCTTAGGGGTATAAGTATAATAAAAGTTATTCCTGTGGGCTTAGGGGACGGAAGTAGGCCCAAAAATCAGCCAAAACGTTTGTCCTTAAATAACTACTTGAATATTATATGAATAAGGAATGTATTAAAGATTGACCACAAAATTCATGCAATGGAACATGGTTTGTTCAATCAGAGAGGGATGTATTCATCAATATATTTCACTGTCTTAACGATATAGACATTGCTGGCTACGAATTGACTTTTGTCCGGTAGAGTTAATTTTTTTTAAATGATGAAGGAAAAAAGAAGTAAATTGTATACGTCAAGAGGAAAAATAATTAAACGACGTTATCTGTGGGTAAAGTTACCTAAATTTATGCACCTCAGAACTTACATCAAGCAGAAAATGTTGTCTTGTAGTCAAAAAGATATTTCCAAGATAACTGCCGAGTTTATTCACTTTCTTTTATAACTTTCTTTCAAAATAATAGTAAAATTTTATGTGTATGAAAGATTTTCGAATTCGATTGAAGGAATTATATTAGTGACTTCAAGAACTTGTCAATAATATTAGTGATGCTAACTAGAAGGAACTTAAAAATTTGAGATATTTTCAAGGATGGAAAAAGGGAATGGGATTGATTTTATGTCTATATACTATAATTGTCCCATACTTACTACAAGCCAGACATTTTTTCTTTCTTTTCAATTAGTATTTGTGAGATGATTCATAGAAATGAACCTAGAAAAAAACCAGTCTTTCCATTTTCTAGCTATTTATACTTTATAGGAGCAGACACTGACTTTTCCATTATTCTAAATTTTGCTACTTATAAACAAAATTTCTAAAAGTGTGGTAAACGCATCTTTTAGATAACTGTCTTTTTTTTATGTATCATACCTTTTTTTGTTAAATTATGCATGTTAACATGCGATTTCGCCTTCTAAAGAGTGATGAATATAATTTTTGCCAAATAGACGAATAATAATTTATACTGGACCAATTACCGTATTAAGCGGTGAATAAGTAATGATGATCTTCATTTTTTATTTTCTTCTCATCTGTACCATTACTTTTTTATATCAACACGCTCTCCAAAAGTATCATCATTTATTAGTCAAACACATTTATATCTATAACGTCATCAGTACCAAGTGTTGCTCCTAGATGTATATTTAGCATGACTTTTTAAGGATCATTATTTGCTCGAAATCGCACCTTCTACAGGACTAATTGAAAATAATTATAATAGAAATTGTAGGGCAATTATTAAAGAATAGTCATCTGCAAGGAATTGCATTTCACCTAAGAAAATCCTAGTATTGTTTCTATGTATCATCTCACATTTGTAATTGAACCTTTTCCTTCGTTCAAATTTTAATTAAAAGTAAATTTCCGGCGTAGACAGCTGTTGATGATGAAGATAACTGATAATTATAATAATGATTAAAATATATCTTACAAATCAACATATGCAGGCCTTCAGTCCTTTAGAAAATTCGATAGATGTTTATATATGTATGCTGGAAAACAAGTTCCACGTGTCAAAACAAAGGGCTTTTAACCATTCTTAATAGATACTGCATATAATGATATGTCATCTAGGTACATTTTAATCTAACTGCACTTTTTATATATAAGAAAAAAGAAAGGAGGAAAATGATGAGAGATAATCTTAGTTTTTTGACCTGATTCTTACAACAATAATATATATTTATATACATGTATACATACATGAACGGGTTCGTATAACATTGAGTCTAATCAAATAATTAAAATGTCTAAACAATAGGTAGAAATACTGAGAATATGTTATTTATGTAAACATGTTTGCATATTTGAATTCTTTTTTTTTTTTTTAAATATGCAAAATAACCTTTTTTTTTCTGCGTCTTTTTTTTAACCTAAAGATAAAGGTTTCCATTATTATTAAATAACATGCCTTCAGCAAAAATTTAATATATATTATATGTTGTGATGTGTTTTTATATGTATAAATGTATGTGTGTATAAGACTCTCACACATAGATGTATCAGCAAATGTAATATTAATAATGGCATGACAGTGTGACTGTCAGGGATCCTTTATCCTAATTTGAAATATTTAAATTAGTTTTTTGTAAAAAAAAAAAAAAAAAAAAAAAAGAAGTAAAAAATAAAAACCCACTTATGGTATTTTCTTTTTAAAATAGTGTTTGATTTTCATATTTTACATAATCCATATGTTTTGCGAAAATGTAATTGGCCGGTTTAGGTCAATTATACAAATCAATCAATTTTATCTGTTTTTTTAAAACAAAAAAATTGGATTTGTATATATCTGTCGTTTTGTACTTCCTAAATAAAACAAAAAAATATCCCTCCCTCTTATCAAAAAAACAAACAAAAAAACTCGAACCTTACCGATATATTTTCTTACCAAAAAACAAAATTAATACAGTTATAATAGTTACAGCTATTTAATAAAAGATATTTACTGATATGTTTTATTAACGTCATTTTCCATTAATACTGATTGTTTCTAATTGACAAATAAGGACCTTGCTATGAAGAAAACAAAAAAGATCATTTTTTCCCCTTACATACAAAAAAAAATATTCTTTTTTTTAAATTATTGAAGATCCAAACGTAGCCGAAGCAGTTATTTTTGGAAGTTAATTTCCTTTCTCATTCTTTTATTAACATTTTTTATTTCACAATGTAATTTAATTTTGTTGTAAACAAGCCCCCCTCTACCAAAAAAGCAAGAACAAATAACAACAAAATGTCTAAAAACCCTAGATATAGCTATAGTGGCCATCAAGTTGCCAAAACCTACTTTTGTTAAATACAACAATAAGTCATCATCTTTTTAAAAATTCGCTGAGAAAAAAGTTCTAGAATGTCTCAAAATCTTGAGCTACAGTGCTATGATGATGCAAGGTGTTATTTAGTGTTCTGATTTACTTAGATTTTGAGGGTTGATTTGAAAAAAATAACACAGGTTTTTATAATAAATTTTTAATAAAAGTTATTCAGTTTTGGACACTGATTTTAAATCAGTATTTTTTTATCGAGAGTCTGACGATTTTTGAGAAATAGGACCCTACTTTTTGAGCTAGTTTGGTCCATTTTACAACTTTAACTTAAACCTAGAAATATACTCTTTTTGTGCATTAAAAAATAATGATTCACTGGTGTATTTAATGCAAATTTTAATTTCAGTCTTTGTTTTGACCTAAAGGGACTCCTGGGAGCATAGGCTGCTGGTGTAGACCTAAAAGTCAGCCAAAACGTTTGTACTCAAATAACTCTCTGAATATTACGTGTAATGAATTTATAAGGAATGCATTTAAAAGATGAGATCCACAGCTTTCAAACAAGATGTCAAGGTTCTGATAGAAATCCTTAATTAAGAAGAAATTGTTCATCTAAATGTGAAAATTTCTTTTTAGTTAATAAAAATGTATAAATACGCTAAATTTATAGAAAACCAAATAAGTTAACCAAACTAAGAATAATTCTTTTCGGAGTAAGATTTTTCTGAAACAGAAAGTATATATACCCACAATTAAACGTTATTTATCAAACATCATTTTTAAAGTGTAAAATGGGCCTTTTCCAGCCAATAAGGCTATGAAACAGCCGCTTAATTTAAGTCGTGTCATAACTGCACTTATTATAGTCGATAATATAAATAAAAAACTTTTTCTAAGATAACTGTGGTCTCAAATGTGCATGAGATTACTTTTTTTGTAAAACTTCATGAAACACGTCCAATAGAGCTCATAGAAAATAGCACATAAATTGACAAATTTTTGATATTTTTCATATACTTTGATCACTATTTATGGCTCTCCTTTAAAGGCTTTTCTCTTTAGGCAATTAACTTTGGGGAAGAACATAAATGTAATTAAGTCTATGCATGCATATACTTAAACAGGCATTAACTGAATTACAATTTGTCGATTAAATGTTGACAGTTCTATAAGAAAAATGTATAAATACGCTAAATTTATAGAAAACCAAATAAGCTAATCAAACCAAAAAGTAATATTTATTTCGTAATCAATAATTTATTGACATTACATAAGTATAAATATATATGTATATTAATATATTAAACATCATGCCTTTCTTTCAATTTTTATTTAAAAAAGATTTTCTATATATACATACATGTGACAGATTCTTAAAAGTATTTAATAATATCGAATGACGTCAATCCCTTGATTTCAAAATGTAGAAATAATAAATCAATCATCAATATGCTTAAATGGTAGGTACTTACCTACATATATATATATATATGACAGTATTCCAGGTTATGCAAACAAACTTATTCTTTTTGTAGCTACTCACTACAACTAAAGTTTCCTTATCCATCATTATTATTATTATTATCACAATTGAAAGAGGTGAAAGGCTTTTGATCATGTACATAATAAAATGAAAAAAGAATTTGATTCATGTATAAATCAAATCAATGTAATTTTGATTTTTCTTTCTTCTTCTTCAATGTGGAGTAAATCTTCTCAAATAAATCAAATTTTGCCGTGAACAGGATTGATGATTAAGAAAAATATAGGCATATTTTAAAACAGGAGCTCTCAAGTTATTGATCCTTTGAAACCCTTGATAAGGTCGAATATTCTTCACAAAAACCTTGCAATGCTAATTAACAACTATTTATTAAGTTAACATGAGCTTATGGGGAGTAAAAGCTAAAATCATGCAACCTCTTGTGGTGTTGAAAACACCACAAGATTTTGAAAAGACATTCTAGTTGGAAAACTCATCTGAATTTGTATAGTTTGTATTAGATTGTGGGTCATTTTGATGATAGGGGTTACCAATTTAGTGCTCTCTCACTAGAAATTGATTTTTATTTTCCTTGTCATATTATGATCTGTTTACTTATTTAACAGATAGCTGCTACATATACATATAAGAGAACACCTTTATGATGGAACGAAAATACACAAACGGATACAAAGTCCTTCCCATTGCCAAGGCATATACCATAAAATATCATTGCTAATATTGCATACAAGACAAAGCAATCTTTGTCCTGTATAACAATCGGACATATTATACAAAATTAACACTTTTGGTAAATATTTTAATAAATTAATAATAGTTTTTGCAGAGTCCTTGAGCATATTTCACAGAGCCTTGATGCTACCCGAGGATCACTTTGAAAGCTTCTCCTTTAAAACACACATATATTTATTTTTAAAGGGAGGATTGAAACAAAGCATTTTAGTTTGATTTTTTTATCATTGTTATGACAGGAAAAGATTTTAAAAAAGCTACAAGGTTATTTCTATATATTATGTACATTGTATATATTATGATGACAGCTGATATAAGTATGCGAAGCCTTATACAAATGTTCATAAATATGTATGTATAGCAATTTATTCGCTAATTTTATTCGTAATAAATGGAGCTTTGTATTTATGTATGTTGTAAATATATGGAAAGGGAAAAAAATAACGAGGAGGCATAAAACGTGTATAAAATGTTTGATCCAGAGTCTAAAAGTTGTAACTTTATTAAGATATTTTAGAATTGGCTTTTATGTGTTACTTCTTCTTTTTTTTCACTATGAATTTTGTTACTAAGGCTGGCTGGAACATGTATTCATTTTCTTTTTTCCCAAATTAATTATATAAATTTACATACATATATTGATGTTGGAATGGCTATATACACTACAAATGGATAAATATAACATGCTTTTAGGATCAAACTCTTTTTTTCTTCAAGAAAAACCATGTTGTTGATGTTCTTTCAAATATGTTGTAGATATTTGATCGTTTATTTTCAAGCTGTCTAATGTAGATTAAATTTCTCCTACTGAAAATATTGTGTAGATTCGTATGGTGTTCATGATTGTAAAAAAAGATAAAATATATTTAAAAATATCTACATGGTCTATTAATCTGTCTTTTCTGACAAGACCTTTCCTCTACATAAATGTAATTTGTCAGCAAAAGTGGACATACAAAGTTGTTGTTTTTCAGATCTAAATTTTATTGTTAGTATTATATGTATAAAGCAGGGATTTTCAATGAACCGGTCTTTAAACCAAAGATTTTATAAATTCAATGACATGCTCATAATATAAAGTGAATTTATTTAATCTGATTTTATGTTTGTTGCATAGATACCTTCATTTTGACTTAAAGGCGTGTTCAAATCGATTGCTGTAACAATCCTTAATAAATGACGTCACCATGAATATATTTTGACTTTATTAGATACATAAACAATCCATTTTATAAGAACTATAATTATTCTTTTATAATTTATTCCAAAAAGGAGCTTCAGCCTCAAAAAAAATATAGATGACCTTATCTCAAATGGACGACGACAAAGAGCATTTTTGAAAAATGTAAACTCTCATCTATTAAATAATATATTCTTACACTTATTCACCTTGGAGCTAGAAGTCTCTAGAAAAATGCATCAATTTTCTAACATAAACAAAGATGGTAAAGACATTTTTCTAATGACTTTAAATTCTTTTAGAGGAAAGAGTTGTGGAGAAAGAGATGTTGATGGTAACATGTTAGTCATAATCCTTTTCGACGTAGAGGGTGTTTGATGTTATCTCTAAAAAAGCTTGTTTCGAAATAAGATGGAATTATTTTTGTGGTCTGACATCTCCAGATTGGGTTGTTTAGAAAGACTATAATATCCTAGAGAAGAGCAGGTAAGTTGAGAATATATATAAGATTTTTATATTTTTTAGAAATCATTAAAATATTTGTAATAGAGGACCGTTTGAGGCATAAGTTGAGTGTACCAGTCCATGATTATCCATACTATTAAATTGAAAATAGTTTATAGTGAAATAAAAACATTAAGGAATCCAAAGGAAGTTCGGCATAATAGGTGTCAGTAGATCAAAAAACTTATATCTACGTCATGAATACAGCTGGGGAAATATATACATATATAAGAGCTCGTTAAAAATTATTTGAGAGCATTTTTTTTTCTATCTGTATATGTCATAACAAGTCAAACTGTACCTCTTTGTAAAGCTAAGATTGTCTTCTTTTAACTTTTTTGAATCATTTTTTTCCATTCATTATTATGTCAGATCATGAAACGAAAATAAAAAGAATTTGAGACATCCTTCTGGCGGGAACAGCAAAAAAGGACATTGCAAAGTTTGTAGACGCCAGTCTCAAGACTGTTTACAATGCCATAAACAGAGTGGGTAGTCTTCCAAGTTGAGTGGGATTAGATGAACAAAACAGAATGAGAGATGCTGACTTCCTTGTCTATTTGAAAGATAGAGTCAAGTAATACTTTATTGATCCTGTCAATGTGTCGCCTTGTTAAGAAAACGAATGTCAGTGAGTGGACAATAAGGAAGTCTGTAATGGATGATCTTGGCCTCAAGAGCTTTGTTAGAGTCCTCCGTCACCTTATAACTCCGTCAATGAAAAAGGAAAGGGAAGAAAGATGCTGGAAAATCTTGTCGTTCCTCAAGAGATACTAGTCAACGATAAGTATTTTCTACGATAAGACAATCTTCACTCCTGACCAAACATACAACAGGAGAAGTGATCAATATCCTGTTGAGACAATAGACCAAATCAAAGAGGTGTACTGAAAGAAGCATCCTGAGTAGATAATGTTACTAGGAGTCCTGGCCAGTGACAGAAGTTTTTTTATTTAAAGACTCTTAAAATGAAAAACTGTACTATAACGAAATGAACTTCATTTTAAAATAGGTACTCAATTATTTATTGTAAGCCTTAGATACAATTTTATTGTACAAATATTCCTGTGATCGATAACATTTTATAAATAAATTAAAAATAAAGTATACTTTGTATGTACCTAGAATAAAAGAAAAAGTCAATTTATAAGTGCATTATTTGGATATCATATCAAATATCATAACTTTTTACTATTAAAATAATCAGGGACTGAGTGTGTTTGTAACATAAATAGGTTTTGTAAATGAATCATACGTACATATAGTCTATAAATGTCAATACCTAGGTACATAACATGCCAGTCTGCAAATATGTAATAATGCATCTTCCAATATATGTACCTTGTATTGTTTGAATATGTTAAAATATTAATGCATTTCCAATATTCCTTGAGAAAACGCCACAATGTCCTTGTGAATTATCAAGACAGAGATACATAAATGCATGTAAGGGCGATGTACAAATGTCAATGTAACATTCATTTGTTATAATTGCAGCTGCCTAGCTAACCTAAGATAGGACAAGCTGTTCTCTACTGGAAATTATTCATAGAGGGAAAAAAACATGGAAGAGTCAAATGAGTTGTTTTCATTGGTAGTTCATCATTATTCGACGACAACGGATACAAAAATTAAAGTCACCTGAGGAAAAGTCCAATCTCAAAAACTGTTCAAGAGTCACTTTGTACGTGTTTGAGTCAAGTCTCGTGTCTTGAAGCTGGATTTTAAGACTATTAATGGGTTTTTTCACTTTGAATATGAAGTCACTGGTTAATGAGACTTAAGTTCGACTTGAATCTGAGTTTTTAGTACAAATTTTCATACGTCATTTTTACGGATACAAATTCAAGTTTTGAGTCTTTGAGCTCGAGTCCAAGTCGAATCTAAAGTTTTTATCTTCGATTCTGAGTTGAGTCTGAAATTGCAGTTAAATCAGACTTAAGTGTGACTCGAGTTCAAGGAGTTGTAAGTATGAGTTCACGACTCTGGGGGCAACAGATATAATTATCAAGTTACAGCAATTACTCATTTACTCCGGATTCCATTATTCTTTGTTTCGCTAAAGAATGTTTTTGTTTTTACTTCAAGAACCTATATATGTAAACTAAAATGCAGCATTGACATTCAAACAGACTAAAATGTTGGTTTTACCTCTGACAGTGTCAAACACTCTGAATTCATACAGTCCAGTCTACTCATTCAACCAATTACTCGGAATTTTTGAGATATTATTGTATTCATATCAAAATATTTCACATAGCAATTTTCATGTCATGTCTCAATCTTTCCTAAAAAGCAAAAAAAAAAAAAAAAAACAGGTAGATAGCTGACGTAGTTGGCTATCTACCTGTTTTTTCCAACTTTTACACTATTTTCTATGTATTTAGTAGCTCATAGTTTAACAAAATTTTAATCAAAGATGAATAAATCAACGTTCGGAATACGTCATAAGGGGGATGAGTAGACAAATCAACTCAACAGCTGACACACACACACAAAAGTTGTTACTCTTTTGGGATACCATTCTGAACTCAATATAATTCAAAAATAAATATGACATCCTCCATTTAGCTTACATCAGTGTTGTGCTTAATACCATGTCACTCAAAAGAGACTTTAAAATAACCAGACTAAGACTTTAAGGCAGCAAGACCAAGAGAAAAAAATAACTTTGGTCATGGCACCGATACCAATATTGCAAGGATATGATGACTTTCAAAAATAGGCTTCGAGACCAAAATATTTAGCTTACATACTCTATTTGATAGATAAAGCTAATGGCTCAGTCATGTACAGAGCTTGACTTCTCTACATTTTTGTTTCCTCTATAGAATGAAAGCCCTAGTATTTTCCTAATATACCTACATAAATATTTTTAATAAATGATTGCAAATGACAAATTATAATTACATATAACCATTTCATAAATGTATATAAAGAATGAATAATTACGAATGTTATAATGAATAGGCACGAAATTCGGAATAAGCTTTCTTTATTAAATAAGGGAGTTAGAAAAAACACACATTTTAAATTGAGAAAAAGCCCAAAACTTATGAGTATTTATATAGAAATATTAGAATTTATGTGTTAGAATCTCACTGTCAATTCTTGCTTTTTTAATCAATCAAAATTAAATGCTGTAAAAAAAAGAGAGTTTTTTTAAATATTTTTATTTGATTTGATTTTTTTAATCACGCTATTCCTTATCAAATGGTAGTAACTAGAAAAAGAAGAAAAACCGAATCTAATTTATATTTGATTTTTGCCAAAATATATATAATAAAAAAACATAGCATGAAATTGATGCAAATCTAACAGAATGGACATGCATTGACAATTTGATTTAAAGCCTATTTTATATTTTATTTATTTGTCTTACATAGATATACTTATGTATGTATGAAGATTCTGAGCATAGCAATTAATCAAATAGAATGAGTGATAGTAAGGCCTATATAGGTAATTGCAAAGATACATTGTTTATACACCAATGCATTCCATTCAAACTACATACTTACATAGGATACAAAAATATACTTGAAATCATTGGAACAAGCAAGCAAATGAAGCCATACATAAACTACTATTGATAACTTCACGAAGTATTACATTACCCACTCGGTTCCAGCAAAAATGTTGCTCTTATCCAATCTACATTCTGTTGGTTATTTTTCTGGGTTTTTTTTTTTTTTGTAAAGAGGATTCACTAATTTTTTTCTTTCAGTTTTACCAAAATTCGGATTGTAAATACCCATTATATTTCACTAGTACATCTCTGGCTATCATAGCCAACACCCTTGCAAAGGCAAAACTATAAAATAAAGCATCGAAAGCCGACTGTTTGCTTGGAGATATTTCTTTGTCTAAGGTACTTAATTAATTATAATTTTTTCCAAGATGTCACTTTTGAGGTGCATAATGATATTTGTTTTCCCTTCACAGAATTCACCTTGTTTTTAACTGATGCAAAAAGTGAATTAATGGATATTGCATAATTAGTTATGGAGTAATTCATATTAACCTCAACGCCCCTGGCAAACAAAAGAGTTAAGTAAATTTGTACAAAATATTGCCTTTGCTTCGCCATTTTATTTCATTGCTTCGGTTCAAGGTAACTTTAAATGATATTATGTATGTAGATGACACGTATAAATATACAAAAACATAACTTTACAACCAAATGTGTCTTAGAAAAGCCATTTGGAATGAGACATATCGAATTTGATTTGAAACTTGTTTGTATTGAATTGAGACCTAACTTTGAATTTGGGAGTTTCAAATTCTTTGATACTTTCAAATGAGTTACTTTCCTTCACCTCTGGTGATTCATTGTTTGCTTACCGACCACTTTTAAAAATAATTAAGGATCTCATGACTAATAGCCACCCATTGAATAGATAGAGTATGTAAAAATATATATATTGCTTTCAAATTAACGAAAAAAAAATTTTTTTTTTGAATGGATTACTGTATTTCTTACTCTGTATTACATTTTCATTATATGATGATGACCAATTCACTTGAGTGACAACGTACATATTATACTTATATTTATCACTATTTTCACATTCTTTAGTTTCCTATAAATCATAACTTAAAGGGGTGTATTTCTATTTTTTAAATGCATATATAGTGCATACATATAGTCATATATGATTTACGTATATGTACATCTTAAATATGCTAATTTTTGAACATTCATTTAATTAACTTGGAATAATGAATTAATGCAAAAACAACAACTGATGAAGTTGAAGTAATATTCATATTAAGAGAACTTAATGTTATTAAAATGTAAATTGTACAAGTCAACAACAACAACAACAACAAAATATTTTAATTTTAGAGATATTTGACACACTACATAATTATGACGAATCCGTAATTAGTTTTTTGCTGTTTTTTTTTGCATCAAATTTAGTTTTTTTAATTATTATTATTATTTGAGTATTTTGTACACTTTCCATGGGATTGAACCCATTTTTGAGCGGGGACATAAATCATAAGTCTATTACATCATAAATAATTAAATTAAATTTTTGCAAAATTTAATGTTAGTTCCAAAAATGTTTTTACACTCGACTCGATCCAATCGAGAAAAAAATAAATGACAAGGGCAATAAATCCAATTTTGTAAGGTTTTGTTTAAAAATGAATAGAGTAAAACAATTTTTCATCAACTGAGAGTTGAATATAACTAATTATTATTAGTCTAAATTATTAATTTTTCAATTTGAAAATAATGAATGCTTTTTAAAGTAAGGTTGCATGTAGCCGAAAAAATAATAATTTTATTATAACCACCAAGATGTTTTTACATATTGTAATAAATGTGATTTGGGTGTTGTGTAGTCCCTGTAATTATAAAATATTTGTTGTTCTTTTAAAAAAAAATATTAGATAACATAATTTAAAAAAATAAATTTTTCTTACTTATTTTTATATTGACAAGTTTGTTTTCAAGATCATATGAAGTTCAGATCTAGTCAAAGCTGCTCACAAGTCATTCCATAGAAGTTCAAGACAAGTCTGATTCTTCAAGTTGAGTCCAAACTTTTAATTGAGCTCAATGCTAAATTAGAATTGTGTATGTGCAATGCAAGCTCTCAGCTATGGTAGCTATAGGGATTTGATTTAAGCTTTTATAAAGAAATAATCCATGATGGGGAGTTGGTGGCTGAAGGTTCGACACTGATTCTTAGAAATTTTGAAAACTTGACTCCCACTCTCGGAAATTTTTGATGATGAAAAGACTTTTAACCATCCAATTGTGAATATCCTTTTTTTAACGTGGTTAGTGAACTGGCAAAAAGTATGTAAATTTTATTATATGATACATAGTTGAAGGATTCGGATAATTATTTAAATGATCAACATTTTTTAAAGTATTTCATTCATTTTGCACTCGTTAATATCAATTAAAAGGCTACAAATACTTGTTTGAACTCCAGGCATTCAGAAAAAAATCCATTCTTCTATAAAATAATTTTAACGACATTACTTAAGAGTCTCTGTAATATATATGTAATTTGTTACTAATATAATTAAAATATAATTATATCTTTATACAAATTTCTAATTAATAAAATGATAATCTATTTTAATTCAGTTTTCTCTGTATCGTTGAGTCTAGATCTTGCTACAATTATAATTACCTATTGTGTATTATTTAACATTGTCAAATAACAATCAGATGATAAAATATAGTCGTACCAGATAATATTCTGGGCCTGCTCTCTCACCTCATCAAAATGCCCATCCCAACATTTTCAACATTTTGATCAAATCTTTATGTTATATAAGTGGCAAAACGTACACCTTACGTTGAAAAGAAGAGGAAGAAGAATTCGACAAGTAATGGCCTGAATAATTGAAAAGAACGATAAAGGAATAAATAAATTATATTTACCAAACCTCGATAAAAATTGCCAAATATACAAAAGAATTAAAATAATTGTATTTATTCATACCAAAAAAAATGCAGGTGATGAAATGTAATTAAAAGCAGTTTAATGAAATTTGGAATCCAGAGAATCCCAGTTCCCTAACGAAGAGTTAAATATTTTTTTTTTGAAAAGTGAGGAGTCGGTTATTTTTCATCGATACTATCAACTCCTACTGTTGAAAATGTATCAAGTCTAATTGATTCAAACTCAGACTCCTCTGAGTTGGAAAAATCACACGATGAATCACAGTGATGAAACTTTAAAAAAATCCTTAAAAATGAATAAAATTGTTGGCATTAAAAAAGAAATTAAATTAATCAAATAAAAATTGTCAACAAATGGAACTTTTATAAATTATTATTTTAACCACGAGTGATTTTTCTCAAAAATATATTTTTTTTACTTGCGTAACGTACTTTTTTTATTTAGCATTTTATACTTACTAACTTTATGACAAAAGATATGTTATTATTGATTGGTTATTTTTGAAGTGGATCATTTAATTATATTATCGACTAAACGTATTGCAAAAAAAATATAATTTTTTCTTTAGGATATGGCAGTAAGTGCAAACACTAACTTAGTTTATTTAAAAAAAGAAAAAACAACGACATAACTGTACAAAAACAAATGTATTCTGTGTATGATTATCAATTCAGTTTCTTAGAATCTAACCTTTAGCAATCTTGAATAATTTGTTAAGTTATCATTACACAGAGTAAAATCATTTACATATAAATACCTTATTATCGGTTGAGCTTTTATTCAATTCTGTCGTATTTAGTAACATTTAGTAGATATTACGTAAATATACAAAAATGTATTTAATTAAATATTATGGTGGGGAAAGGCAAATTTGAATTTAGTATTTTTTAACCTATATACAACAATTTGCACATTTGATGACACTGTTTATTTCAAAAAAAGAATTTGTTATTATTTATGGCGATCCTTTAAACTCACTTTTGATTAACATCTTCATGCATTTAATACATACACAAGTCAACAAAGGATTAGCTTAAGAAATAATACCTGATACTAGTAGAATTTGATACGTGCGTTGTTTACGATGATTGAATTAGTTTTTCTTATCTGGTAAAGTTGTAGAACTGTTGGTAAGTACTTTTCTTTATTCATTTTTACGAATGAATACGAGTCAAGTCTTGAGACATTAAGCTCGAGTCATGGGTCTTTGAGTCCAAGCCAAGAGTACAATCGAGTCACCAGCTCATCATATACAACTCTATACGTATTAAAATGTAATAGTGTAAAAAGAAAAATGAGTTTGTACATAATTTGTAATTACAAATCCCGAGAAACTGGAAGTCATTATATCCAAAAGTTTCCCGAGTTTATAATGAGTTAACATAAAATGAAAGAACATTTAAATTCTAAGGATATTTTTATAGGTCATAGAAACATACTTGAATCATGAATAACTTGTGATTAAAAGTGTATACAGTTACCATTTTATACCAATCTTGATTCTAGCTTACAAACTTGATTGTTCAACCATTTTAGATCATGTATATTAATATTTGGGGGAAGGAATGAGGTATTTTCTATTATGTTAACAGTAATAACACAATTTTACCTATGGACAGAAATGATGTGATTAGTTTGGCATCAAACCCAGAAATTGAAAAAATGTTGCTTACTCTAACTTTTATTTTTGAGATTGTCCATTTTTCTAGATAGAAACCTGTTTAGACCAAATACAAAATAATTTTCTCAGATCCCAAATATTAGCATATGAAGATACTCAAATCAAGGAACGGTATCATGATCTATAAAATACTCAATAATAATGTTGTTAAAATACATGCATCTGATTTAAAAATCTTGCAGCGATACCTCAATAAATCAAATATCGATACCCACCTATTCAATGGCACATTATAATTTGGCTCAATGTTACAAACTGTTGATAACCCCCACTGAATATCCTTTTAGAGTTAAAATAATAATAAGTCCTTTAGTTTCTAATGCACATTCATCGAACTTTTATTCAAAAATGGGTTTAAATGAGCTCAAATTCCCATCAATGCTTACATTTAAACGAACTCATCTTTCTGAGATTTTTTTTTTTTTTTTCATGTAATAAACCAATTGAGATGTGCAAAATAAACAAATTTAATAAACAGTGATGTACATAAATGTATATATGTAGATAATATTTATAAGTTAATTACTTTTATTGAAGAAGTGGAAGGATCAATTTACAGCTCTAAATTTAATTAAGCATAAGTAGGTCATTCAATCAATACTTTTAATGGTATATTTAATGCAAAATTTGTTGATCTAATTCACTGATAATAATGAGGATATGTTCTCGTTTTGTGTGTGTGTGTTGCCAGGAGGAGAGTTATGGAAAATGTCAATGTTTACTTACTCTGAGAATTTCCAGAAGTCAAAAATGTGTGGGGGGAGAGAAGGAGAGGAACACCCAATACGAGATATTGATTATAAACACTACACTCATCACTAGTGATAATTATAAATGAAGCATTATTTATCAAAAACTAGTATAAATTAATCAATCATATCATTATTTTATGAAAGTGATATTTAATTGTATAAAAACCAAATTTGTAATTTTTACGCTATTATGATTTATACAATCATTCATTAACTGTTAATAATTAAATATGGGTAGACTCGGAATCAGGAGATCAATTTGAATATTGTTACATCCATCAATTGAGTCATTTATGAGGTTTAATCAGAGTTAGACTTTATTATAATTTGACTATATTAAAACACACCTTTACAATTTATAAATAATATTTTTGAATACGTTTCATTCGTAATCTTCATGATCTGATTTGTATTGTATCTCACAGGCATTTCAAATCAGTTGGCAGTTTCTTTCCGACTGTAGAACTATTCTTCATGTAATAATTTAGGGAATTGTTCACAGCTAACAACAACTAATGAGTGGCACTAATAAAGGATATGAGATATAGTTGACAAAAAAATGTCTTGTAAATGTATACACTGATGGGACAACTCTGTGTATAGCCTTAAATATATACATATATATATATATATGTTTCACAATGTCATTCTTATTGTAGGTATATCTCAACCTCAAATGCCCAACAGTTTGTAATATTGAGCCAAATTATAATGTGCCATAGTATCAAAAATAAAAGTTAGGCCTATTCACTCCAGTTATAGAAGTATTCGTTATTTAATAGTAGGGAATTGTTCGATCGTTAACAACAGCTAATTCAGGTTACACCGATCAACTTCTAGAATACTAATAAAGGGGATGACTTTTATAAAAATATCCATACTGATTTAATTTTCATAGCAGTGAGATGACGCTGTGATTTGTGTCCAATTAATTTTCGCATTCTATCAAATAACTAATTATAATTAATTAAAGAAACTTTTTATTTTTAGTATACATACATTTTTTAATATTTGTTTGAGAACATTTAACCGTATGTATTTAAAAAGCATTAGAAAGTTAAATAATACTCATTTAGTAAAGGTTTGAACAAATGCAAAAATTTCTTATTTAAAAGTTCTTGAAGTTTCGTATCGGATGCCTAAATGGTAATTAATGTGAGGAATATGGAATTAGTAAAAATAAGAATACACAGTTGTACCTCAATTTATAATACAGTAGGGTCTGAATGCTGTTTCTTTACTATGATTTATTAAATTTGCAGCTATGAACATTTTGTAAGTTGCTCAAATTCTATTGATTTGAGAATTTTTGGACAACCTTTGTTCTTTTTCAATTTGGATGAAGAGTTATCTTTAAGATTGGTTGTTATTTTCCATGGCTAAAGTTCCTACAAAGAGACCAATGTTAAAAATAATTTAACTTTTTGTCACTAGACCGATTGCCATCAAATATTTTGCCAATATAAATTGTTGCAGAGCAAGCAAGTTAGTTTTTGGTTGACTAGTATTTTGAATTTTGATACGGATGAAACTCCTAATACAAGATATTACAGTGCTAAAATTTTGCTCTAAAAGAGAAAAAAAAATAGGCCCAAAATTATATGATAGTTTGCGAATTACTTCATTCTTGCACAATTATGGACAGTTTTCTATTCTATAAAAAAGAATATGCTCACATTATAGCAAGATGTAATTCAAGTTCAGTAGATTAGCAATCAGAATACTAATAAGAAACAATCTTAATTGTATCTCTAAAGGAAGAAAGAGAGGGGAAATAAGTGCAAAATCAGTTAGTAACTAGTCAATTGCTGTTCAACTATTTCCCTATTATTCATTTAATAGAAGGGAGTTGTTCACAGCTTAAAAAGAGCTTATTCGAGTTCAACCAATCAACGTTGAAAGAAAGAGTAGTAGAAAAAATCACCAATACATTTATATATGGGTGGGACAATGCTCTTTTCCAGTGTCTTATTGAAGTACTATACTCCAAATTTTTTGAATTAAATTCATTTTTTGACGAATATATATTGGCTAACTTCTAGTTAATTTTGGGCCTTTTTCCTTTTACCCTTAGAGGAAAAGTTTAGAAGAGCAGTGAATATTTCTAAATTTATTCTGAATTTCTTAAGTTTAACAGACAAAAGAAAGGATGTGATCATTGGCTCTACTTATTTTGTGTGTTTTTCTCTTCGATAGAAAGGTTTCGAGGTACATATAATAAAGTTAAGCATCACTATACAAAATACAAATGTATGTTGTATAGTAAATTTGTATTTGGTCAGAGTTGTATTCGAGTCCGAGTCCTCATGCTCCGAGTCAAGTTCTATTACTTGAAAAAATGACTCGAGTACTACAGCTCTGTCTTTTGCTTCATAATTAGTGACAAATTGAGTATCCTCCTTATTTCATATAAGACAGAGGTCACCAAACTATGGCCTTTGAGTGATATCTGGCTGTCAACATCAATTCACATGACCCATCGTAGGTTACTTGAATTCGTTTGTTTAAACATAGAACACTAACACTTTAAACCTGTCTTTAATTCCACTGAATCATAAAATAGCTTCTAATTCGCTTTTGGTTCTATATTTTAAGTTTGTGTCATAATTCATCAAACTATTAAACTATTTGTATTAAATTTTTCTTTTTTCTTTAGTATATTAAAGACATGAAAACACAAAGTCACGCAACCTATCTCTCATATTATGGAATGTTATGTTGAAGCAGTGTTTCTCCAGATAAAATCAAATGAAATAACAGTATAGGATCTATAAAAAAATATCTGCTCTTTTTTTATAGTACTAAAAGATGAAATTTGTAGATTATTCAAGAATCAAATAAGATGATGATAAAACTTGGGAGTGATTCTATAAAAATTTCTCTGTTCTAAATGTTCACAAGTAGATACATAATCTATTAAATTAAGTTTTTTAATAGAAACTTATATCAATGAAATGTAAAATGTATTTTAGTAACCGGGTAAAATTTATCCAGGGGCACAATTTTAAAAGGGCAGTAACGAAGCGTTAAAAATATTATTTTTTCATCATTTTCTCAAATCCAATAACATTTCCTTATTTATAAAACATAAATACTCTAGATTCCTATGAACTTAAGATAAGGGTAACAGAAAATACGATTTTTTCGATATGATATTAAAAGAAAAATGTTAAATGAGCCTTGTTATTATCGTTATTAATGGGGAAGAAATTTTTGGATGTTCTTATTTTTATATGAAATGCTTTTTTTTTTTTTATTCTATAAAAGTAAGTATAATTTGAGAACAAATTGGAACTTTGGTAAAAGTTACGACTTGTTGAAATAGACTTGTAGAGCTTTGAACTTTCTAATGTGTCCATATTAATTAGTAGTAAATTTGAAAAACGTACTCAATTAACTATCAATCATACTATAAAATTATAATCATTAAATCAAAATAAGTAGCAACACTTTTATGCCCCCGATTTTAAGGATTTCTTTATATCTATTATATATGTCGAATAACACAAAACTGATTTTTGCTTCATGATGACAAATGAGTCTGAAACTTTATTATTATTATTTATTTTCTTTGTACACGAGTACAACTTTATTCTACACTTGTATATATCTTTAATAATACATATCAAACAAACATAAAATCAATTGTATTTAAAAAACCTTGTTGTACATAATTAGGGTTTTGGTACTTTTAAATTTATAAAAAATGTATTTTTCTTTTGATAAATATACCTTCGAGGAATGCCAAACTGGATTTTGCTACTGTAGGTAGATTTTTGCTAGTAAAATCGTAATTAAATTGTTAAAAGATGGCGAAATTTTTTTTTTTTTTGGAAAAGTTCCCATTTCTTTTGTTAGGCTTAATATGTGATTTGCACCTTTCCCTTTAATTCCATCAATGGTGAGTTTGGATTTTATCTTGAGAATTTCTTCAAAGATTTTACTCCATATTGTCTCTTTACGTAGTAGCCTTCTGAACCAATGGAAGGTTATTACTTTCCAAAAGTCACTCTTGAGATCCATTGATAATAAAAATTCACTACTTATTTTGTCGATAGAATCAAAAAAGCCTTAGAAAATCGACTAATTTTAAGGATATGTATGACTTCCTGTATCTTTTCCTGCTTTTAGCATCAAAATTAGTCTCCCTTTTATAATATACTTCTCAAGTGATCTATTGAGGATTACTTCATCATATGTTCCTTCAGGTAAAGAAGCCAGAACTAAGACATAGTGTTAAAAAAAATTAATGGAGAATTAATTCTTTCAACAATCCCAACATTCATGAATTTTTCTAAAATATTGGACAATTCTCTTTGAAACTTCCATCGGTTATATACCGTCATGGTCAAAGATCGACGTTACCTCCTTTTTGGCCATTTGGTCTCTTTCCTCTTTATTCAGCCTCTCAAGGATCCCAACGCCTCTGGGAACAGATTATAGGCATTTTTGAATCAAAGCTTTATGTGAGTAAAATTGGTTCAGCTCAAATAGTTCCTCTTCTTTAAACTCTATATTTTTAATTATTGTAACTCTCCTCAGCTGCAGACTTTTAGAATGCAATATGTGGAAAAAAATAATGATTGGTTGTTATTATCTATAAATAAATTCAATCAATAGCAAACAGGCATTAGGGGTGTGTGTTAAATTTTGTTTCATCGAACTCACATTTACTCCCAGTAAATTAAACCAAGAGAAAAAAATGTTGTAACTTTTTCCAAGTCTCTCCTACATCATCTAAAATATATACATTTGCATGTAAATACATAAATTCTTGTCATTCCTTCAACCATCCGGCCCTCTGTAAAAAAAAAAAAAAGTTTGATGACTCCTGATGTAAGAAATGAGTGAGTTTCCAATTAAATATTTTAGTCAGAGACCTAGAGTAAGAATAGATATATGTACAATATAAACTTTTTCCTTACATAGTTGTTGTGAGTTTACATATAGGTATGTAGGTATCTACATACATTCTAGATATATCTAATGAAAGAGAAGAAAAACAAAAGTTTTCCCTATTCTCAAGGATTAAAAGACATAACATATCTTTCTTACTTCTTAAGCACTCCCCCCCCCCCTATCAAGAACTATTTAAAAAATAAAATAAAAAATAAACTTTAAAATTTGTTGTTCTCTCTTTAATAGTTGTGTTTGTAATTTTCAATTCAAAAAAAGACAATTTATCTTACAAAGTTTATGTGTGTACAAACAGACCTATGTAGTGTGAGACTATACATACATTATTCTAAAAAGAATTAATAAATTAAAAAGAAATTATGTAAGTTGCATGAACATTGAACATGCAAAAAGTGATATATGTACAAAAATAATAAAATTAGGGTAATAATATATTGAGGTCAATTTATCTCAATATTTTCCTAAAAGTACTTCGATATTGGGAACCACTTTACAATGTAGTAAGTAATATGGCTTCTCTCTCAGAATCCCTGAATCCTGTTCTCCCGAGATTTCCCAGGGTTTTACAGTTATAACAAAACTCCTGTGAAATATTTCTTTTCTCGGAAAATTCTATATTTTATTATTTCATAATAAATTAAATGAAATGCTTAAAGCATAGTTAAGAGTCCCTCAGTTTGTAAAATTTTCCATTTATGCTTTGCAAATAATGCAGTATCAGCATTGATAATAAATGATGCCCTACAAAGTATCAAAATGTTCCAAATATTCTAACTTTACTACAACAATAACCGTCCCCTGTCTTTTTTATTATTTTTGCTTTTTATATAGGTACACTAAGTTATAGTCATGGTTTACACGTGCATCATATATACATATAATATATTGATTATTGAATAAAAAGAAAATATGGACTAGGAATCGACCTAAAAAAAACTCATACATTATTTATGTGTCCGGTAAAGGATTTCTAAACTTTTTTTATATTGGCACAAATGTTCAGTATTTGGGATGTAATATGTGTTTCTGGGACATTTAAGACATTATGGGCTTTTAATATATGTAATGTGCGAGTGGACTTTGAGCTTGTGAGTCGGATTGCATTCTGAAAATCACAATTACACAACACGCAGCTCCACCAAAAATTATTATCTGAAAAAATTATGATAAGAAAATTATTTTTTTTTTTACTAATTATTTAATTGAGTATTTATGAAGATTTTGTGTGTATAGTTATTTCTAATTAATTAATCAATACAAATCCCCAAGGCTCCTTCTTTACATATTAATTGACAAATGGCATTGTAGCAAAGAAACATGGCTATAATTGTACCTGCCATAATATTTCAAAATATAAATACAAAATATGTACCAAATATTAATATTAGAGTTAGATCGATCCTTGAACTGAATTCCTTTAAGGTCTTCTACCCCCCCCCCTCATCTTCCTACAGGAGCAAAAAGAATAAGATCAACGCAAAACTGTGACTGAAAAATATTCCAAGTCGATCTAGTTTTGTTCCACTCTGAAAAGAGAGGCCAAAAAGGAAAAAAGATAGACCAATTCAACTAATTACGTTTACTATCAAGCAACGGTGTTATTAACATGGTTACTTTTTTTGAAAAGTAACGAGTAATTCATTACTTTTTTGAAGCAATGTGTCCATCACAGTTCCTTAATTTGGAACATACAATTAATTCCGTTCTGTCAAGGTATCTCCTTGTTATGAGTCCTTGAAAACCCTTCCAAATTTCTAAGTGTTCTCTACAAAATATTATTTTTAATTAGATTAAGATAATGTACTCTAATTGATCAATTGAATTTGTTGAGTAAAGCTTTGAGTGGTCTTTCTTTCATTGTTATGCCTACCTATTTAGACAGACAAATGCATAAGAAAAGTTGGGCATTATGCCTAATTGATCATATAATTAAAATATTTATTATTCTTATGATAAGTACAGAATGTTTATGCCTCCAAGATGTCTTTGATAGATTGATGATGACATTATGTCCTGATGTCTAGGATGATTTTATTGAAGTAAAGTTTGTGCCATGATGGGGACAGAACCACTTTAAAATACCTGATACACCCTGTATGTAAACATGGATGTACATTGCATATATATATATATGTGGATCTCGCAATTTAAAAATGCAAAATATAAATATCCAAAGACATTGTTTAATTGTCTAATTTTTTAATATTATGTATATATTATAAATGTATCTTAATGCAATATTTAGAGATATAAAATAATAATATTAATGGTATAAAATAACCAATATTTTGCAGTATAATTAGACAAAACGACGAATATTTTATTATAAATTATTTATTTGTATCTATAACTATTTTATTTTTTTGCATAAAACGGTAAAAATTGAGTACCTATTCTCATTGGTTAATAATATTGATATTTATATAAGTATAGGTATAGATACTTGTAAATATAATATGTACATATTTGGTCTTTTATGACTCCAAATAAATAAGTAATGATATGATTGTTATAAGGGAAAGCATAACTACTGAATTAGTACCGGATTATAGATATTTTTAGAAAGTTCCTCTCTCTTTGTCATAGTAAAAGAGTTTAAAAAGTAAGATATTAACTTCATTTGATGTTAAAATTAACGTTAAAGACAAACTATCTTTTGTTTCAAGCAACTTTTAGTATTTGAACTAAACAGTTTTCTACTTAACATCAACGTTTGTTTGATTAAATGTCCCGTTTATAACCTTCTTCTTTTTTTTTCAATTACCTACATAAATGAACTCTCGTAATGTTGAATGTTTTGTACTCTTGATCCAAGAAATGTTTCCAAACTTCCATGTTAGAGCCTTTTAAGGGATATCTTAACCCACAAAAATTGTATTGTGACGCACTAAAAAGCGACAATGCATTGAATCACGAATTTTTTTATATTTAAATAGAAAGGATTTTAATTGGAGCTGGACCGGCGTTTTATTTTATGTTATTGGCTTTTTGAAAATAATTGGTTTCGGCATTATTTTTGTCGATTATTGCTAATTATTGCAATTGAAATATAGAAAGAGGGTATTGAATTCAATTGACTTTTATTCATAAATTCTGAAATTTGTCTTTTATATAAAAAAAAAAGTAACCAAGTATCTAAGACCCTTTCTTTCCCTTTCGGTTGATGTATTTCTTTTAATTTTCTAAGTGTGCAGTTACATTTTTATATTCTTTAATCTTTTTAAAACATTATTGTATTCAAAAATCAACCGATCAATCAGTAATATTTTTCAAAAAGTCCATATTGGTCGAGCTACACAAGCTAGAAAAATAAGAGGGTCATGATTAAAAAAAGAAAAAAGAGATATTCTTTTTTGAAATTATATTCATTATTTGTTTGATTGTCGTGGTGGAAACATATTCCTCTAAAAGAAGAGCTAAGAGTTGATTTTTCAAACTGGAAAATTAAATTTCAATGATTAAAACCCTTTGAAGAATAAATTCGTCACTCATAGAGTATCAGGGGAATTCATTGTGAATCTGTGGATTGGGATGTGTCCGGAAGAGTATCACCTCTCACACCGACTCTTTCTTGAATCTACTATTATGAATTATAATAGCATCATCATTTATAGGAATACCTTGTATGGAGGGTCGTATCGTACAAATATCTCACAATAGATTACACTATCAGAAGTGATTCTCATCTGGACTCTCCTCCCCAGTCCACAAATCCACTCCAAGTCTTCCTGATACTCCATGAGAGACGAATGCATAATCTTTTCAATAGACTTTAAACGATACCATTATCTACTTTCACGATAATCATTATTATCCGAATAACTCGAAAGATCTGAGGTCCCACTCCATAACTTGATCTTTGTTGAATTCAATTTTCCAGTTTGAAAACTCAACACTGTAGAGGGAGATACTATGACGTCTCTGCAAAATTGTAAATCATGTCCTTATAATAGGAATATAACTACGATATTATTCCTACTTTAATGCTTTTTTAAACATGAAAGGTTATCGTTATATGTAGCCATAAATAATAAAATAATAATATGTTCTCTCCCTACAATAAAATAATAAACCAGGCTGATCTACATATTTATGTTGCCCCCCCCCCCACCACCCCCAAACTAACTCAGACATAGAGAAAAACACAGTGTGGGAAAAACTGAGACATTGACTTCACCTTACAAAAGGGAAATCATGTTCAATGAATGACGTCATATTTGTTTTTGAATATTATTTTGTTGTTTCAATCTGAGTACCCTTACAATTCTTAAAATGGTATATCAAAAACATCAACACCTCCTATTTTTTGTTTTGTCAGCTGTTGATTTGTCTACTTTTCTTATTAGTATAGATGAAAAAAAAACATATCTACTGATATTCAAAGTAACACACACCTTTTTACTCAACTTTTAATTATATTTATTTAAACAGGGTTGCCATATGGTAATCACTTGCCTCTTAATCGCACTCGACAAATTAGCCATCCTTATAGTTTTGATTCTTCTTCTTCTGTTGATTTATTAAGCTAGAATATATTCTAGTTAATCGGTGAATATCTTGGCACTTTTTAATTTAAAGGGTCCTATAATTTTAGAAAATAAATTCTTAATTTTAAAATTGAAAAGATTCACCTCCTCATAGAGGGAGCAACAAACACACAATTTCATTTGATTCCAAATTTGTAACCCTAACCAAGGAATTGTATAAAGTCTCTCCGAATTCGGGGTACTACAACTCAAGATACAGGGAAGCATCAACTATCTAAAGGTGTTCTATAATTATCTGGTGCTGTCTGAGGAGCTGTACTCCTCAAGTCTGAATCATTTTTTATTAATTCAGATTTGACATAGAGATTACGATCTTGGAGTTTCACTCGTCTTGGAATAGCTGTCTTTTGAAAAACACAGTTGCATCAACTCTTCAATTACTCTTATTGTAAGTTTAGTGATGAAGAAAATAGATTTTCAAACTCGTAAAAGATTTTCAAAAGAGAACAAAGTATGATTAATTTTATCATTGAAATGAAATGTCAGACAAACAATGTCTTTATTTGTTTAATCCTTTTTTTTTCTTTCTCTTTTTGGATGAAAGGTTGAGAGAGATGCAATGAGGATGTGTTCCATATACAAATTTTCTATAGATGAATAAATGGCGTAAACATGGGACTTTAGATCATCTACTATTATCGAAATGTCAAGGCAATCCGCTCTCTCTCTCTCTGTCTGTACTGGCACACAAAAAATGAAACTAATTACATACATCGTAGAGACATACTGAAAAGAAAAACACTTTCTAGATTCATTTTTTGGACACTAAGTAGACTCATTTCAGGCTATGATGTAACTATAAGTGAATGTATGTACTCTATGTAAATTGACTCGTCTAAATGCACAAATTCTTCCTTTAAAAAAAATATTAATTTAATTATGCTTCTTTGACAAGAAGGAATGCATGCGAGGCATGTGCCTAGATACACACATATATGTATGTATGTCATACGTTGATTTCGTTGCATCTTTGCAAGTTGTTGCAATTTCCTCACAAGAATAACTAAAACCTTATGAGAAAAATGTATTATATATATATATATATATATGTACACATAGGTATCTATATATATATATATACTTGAAGATAATCAAAGTAAATCGAGCTTTGATTTATGAATAGGTATGTAAAATATGTTGTTCTTGTACCAACATACGCTTATGCAAATACAAGACCATATATCATGCATATTTATAAACTGTCCTATTGCAAATATTGTATATTGCTCATTTTTATTTATTTTTTATTATGCAGATTTTTTTTTTCCTTTACATTCTTTTTTTAAGAATTATACATATTATGCTGGGAGTAAAGTTTTGATTATAATTATTGATTGAAATCAATCCCAAGATGGTGGTTGTATTCAAGTGAGTAACAAACATAAATGTAGTTATAAACGAAAAACAAGGAAAATTGATTTTTTTTATTTGTGTGCCTCCATGATGAATTATATATTATAAGTAGGAATGTAAATCATATGCAATTCGGGCGTGTTATAAAAAAAGAAAGAGAAAATCAACCTGGCAACCCTGATAATTTAATGAATGTCGAGGGGGGAGCAGCTTGAGCTGTCATGACGTTTTACTGAGCTACAAGCTGCTATTCTCCATTATACATACAACAATAAATAATAACATAGATGAGAGGAAGAAAATTAACTGAAATTAATGTCAGGAAATTATATATTTTTAACTAATAATAATTATACGAGGACTTGAGCCCTTTTTGCTTACATTTTATTTGCTTTATTAAACTTAATGCATGTATTCCTTCATGCGACATCTTTACTATCAGGTAGATGTTCTCCCCTCTGAAATAAAGGAAAAATGATAACAGCTTCGGAAAACAAAAAGACCTGTTTGAAGAGCCAACTCCACTTTTTTATCACACGCCCGAATTGCATATGATTTTCATTCCTAATTATAAGTACAGGGACATTAGAGCGGTATATAAGCTTTCAAACTTGGGATTAAGGAAAATAAGGAGGGGATAATAGTTCTTAAATTGAGCTATTTGTAATGGAATTTGTGCGGGTAAAGTCAACGGAGAATCAGAAGATCTTTTGAAAGGCAAATATATCGCAAAAAGTGTTGTTTTTTAGCTTTATAAGCTAACCTTAAAAATAGAACATTTTAGAATTATGGGAGAAAGTAATTGGAACTCGATTCAATATCTTCTTTTTTTTTCGTGGAGGGAAATTCGGTCTTAAGTGATTTTTCAATCACCAATTTGAACTAAAATTTTGGCCAAGACCGCAATTTTACACCATGGAGCGAAATTTAATCGTTTTCAAGTCGTGAGGTAAACTTTTTTCTCAATTGCACATTTACAACAATAATAACTAATCAAAATATACCCTAGTCATGCAAATTATGCAAATGAAACACACTAAATGACGTCACCATTTTGACACACACAGATCTTTAACAATTCATTAAATAAATTGGTCTAGACCAAATTTTTCTCTAAGGCTAAGTGTGACAGATCTAAACCCAGCACTAGTAATTATGTACTCGTATTGAAACTAAATGATGTATTTTACTTTTCAGTCTCTTTAAAAATTAAATACCTTTCCAAATATTTTACTCACTGTTAATTGTTGTTAAAATGTCGGTAAGTAGTTGGAGAATGTTTCTGCTCCACACTCATTCAAAGACTCTTTGAACGTGCATAAATGTTTTTTAGTATTCTGTAAATGAATCAAAGACATTTATCATAACTAAATACAAATACAATATAATTATATATACGGTACAAAAAAAATTAGAAGGAAGAAAAATGAGGTAGGCCATAAGGATATTGTCAATTCATCATCATTCTTGCATTTTTATTATCATTATTATTGTAAGAGTATGTATAGGAGGGGGGGGGGGGGGAGACAGAAATGTATGTAACATTGAAACGATACAAAATGTTCATATATTACATATGTAGGTAAGTATTAAAAAAAATGTATAAATTTTGCCAAAAAAAAACTTTGTAATTCAATCTATACATTTTAAGTTTGTGTAGTTCATCCAAAGTAGTCATGTGCCGAATATTCGACTCCGTATCCGGGTGGGTGCTGAAAGAAATATCCACATTTGCTTCTCCTTTTTAAATTATAAGTGAATATCTTCTTTTTCTATCTTATTCCACATTCACGTCAACCTTTTTTGTGCACTCGCAACCTCGACTCTCAAAAATGAAAGGCATATTTATAAAAACATATGGTATTTTGTATCTGTTGGTTTTCTTGTAACTTTTTAATTTTGGGCAGAGATATTATATAGATATACCATACATTGATAAATTTTATGAATCTACAAAAATGAATAGTTAAGACTTGTACAATATTCAAAAATTCAAAAAAAGGGTGAGCAATCCTTGATTTAATATACTAATCAAAATCATATATATTTGAGCTCATAGTACCTAGAGTTAGCTACTTTAAAATAAAAGAGTCAACTGATGAAAAACTGCATAGTATTTTTCTTTAGCTCTTCATAATTGAGCTAAGGCATCAGCAAAAAATGGGAGAGATAGAAAACGATATAGTGGAGAAGAAACAAGTCCTATGTACTTCGACCGCTCAAACCACCTGAGCAGTGATTTATTGAATCTTTGCATTTATCCATTTAGTATCTTCATTTAGAAATATTCACATCGACATAGTGTTGTGATCAAGACAACTTTAAACAAAATTAAGACGATACCAAGATTTTGTGATTCGAGAAAAAGAGGAAGAAATTGTTCTTGTATTTAACAAAGAAAATTTTTAATTTAGACGATCATGGCCTTACAAAATTGGTCTCAATAACCACACCACTACATCTGCATTCACACATTTATAAAATATGATATCCGCATAATCTCACTTTTAGACATTTGATACTAATGACATTAGTTTGCCGATTATTGTCGATATAATATCTATGTGGAAATAAATTTCAGATTATAAGAATTGGTTTATATTTAGAAGTTATTACTCTCATTAGTAATATTTCCTATTTGTATGAATCAAGAGGAAATTAAGTCTCAACTTGCTAATGTAATACTAATATACTCATCAACTCAGTAATCAAATGTTACCAAAAAAAAATATTTTTCTGTCTTTAATTCTTTAAGAAATATGTAAAATAAAAACCTCTAAAGTATCCACTTTTTCTAATTAGAAATAAAAAAGCTATTTATTTGTTCTGGAGTTTAAACTGTTTAGAAAATAAAACTTCATTGAAGTAAAAAATATATATAGATTTTTCAATGGATTTTTCTGGAATCAATACCAATTATTTGGATTCGTTTTCATTCATCCAAATAATTGGTATTGATTCCAGAAAAATCCATTGAAGTCAATTTCTATTCGATACATTCATGGAAAGAACTCTTGATTTAATTTCATTTTTCATAATTTAGCAGAAATGAGACCGAGTTTTTTACATATGCTGTGTATAAGTTGTAATTTGTATGGCTCACAACGTTTTATATTGTTATGACATTGGCCATTTTACTTAATGGATGTTCCCCTTTCATTTTAATTCATTAATGTTGCTCCTTTAGAACTATCTAAGGTGACCAAACGTCCTCTTTTTCTCGGAATCTTTTAATATATATTCCACGTACTTTTTTGTAAATTCATGAAATATTTGGTTTGTACGTGAGACAAATGGTGTAAAATGAAATTGATTTGCTGATATACATAACATATTATACATAATATTTATAACATTGTTCTGCAGCACACCGGTTGAGAAGCAGGTATCCAATTGGCTAATGAGCACTTATAAATAGTAAAATCACAAAACTCAACCTTATCAATACTCTATATAATCGAATTACAAACCAAAATGTCGAGAAAACTTTGCCGATGAGCTAGAACAAAACTTTGGAATCCACCCCAAGACACCTGACTTTTGTATTAAAAAACTGCAACTTGAGCTTCGGATCATATGCCAGTTGTTAGTATTGGAACGAATGAGTGTCGAGTTACGGGGTTCTACACAAGTAATTATTCATTTGTATTTTTTGAAAATTTTAAAAATTACGCCTTTAGTATATTAAAAATTCAATGGACTGTCAATCATTGTATTTAAAGTACTTAGAGCAAGCTTCTTTATATAAAATGGTTCATATCATTTTTTGATTCCAACCCGTACAATCTGTTTACAGCAGGTACAAGTCAGAGCTTGTAGGTTCAATATTATACAATAACTACAAATATAAAATGAGGGATGATATTCAATGAGATATATATATTTGACCAATAGTTGGGAATATAATACATATGTTGTTGTTTTTGTCAATGTTATATAATGTACATATAATACCATGTTGTTTCAGCATATTGATAGTTTCATTCATTTTGTCATATTTATATATATACATATATATATATATATACATATATATATAAATATATATATGTATATATATAAAAAAATGTTTTATCAAGACTTTTCGTGTAATTTTTTTTTTTTTTTTTGAAAACTCTACACAACATTTTTTTATTATTATTTGAACAACAAAAAAATCTTAGCATGGAAATGTGTATATATATATATATACATTTAATTTCCTTTTTGCCTCTTGTCATTTTATTATATTACTTATTTTTTTCTTGTACCCAAAAGCATTGTTAGTAATATTTTTATTTCATTTTTTTTTTCATCTTCTTATACGATGTAGGTATGTATTTCATTTTACAAAGAGTAGTTTTTCTTTGTGAAAAGAAGGGAAAAAATAGAGAATGATGGAAGGAATACATAAAAAAAAAACAATCTGAGGTAGGTAAGTAGATGATGATATATATTAAAAAACGAAGCTAATCTTAATCTCTCTCTCTCAAATAAAGTCTTTCATAAAGAGGCTTGAATGGCTTGAGACATAATTCACCTAGGAATATCATTAAAATAAGGACTTTAGATATACAATAGGCCTAATTTCATGTTCTTATATCTGAGGTAACTTTGTTCCAGATACTTGAGGTTATAAGTTATTTGTGCCTACATAATAACATTTTAAGTTAGTGTTAAATTCAAAACCACCGAGAGGACTCTTATAATTTGATAATAAATGATTTGAAAATTGATATTTTGATCTAGACAAGGATATTAAAACTTTTGAGGGATTGAGACCTTGGTGGGACCAAGAGCTTTATAAATTACTATCGATGCCCAAATTAGACCCGGAAAAGCACATCACTCGTTAAAATGAAAGTATTTAGACTTAAAAGTGATAAAAGAGATTTTCTAAAGTCCCTATGACAGGTACATCCAAACTTGCTTCTTTTTTGTGAAAAAGTCTTACATAATAAGATTGAAGGAAAGGTTTGTACTGTTTTAGTTTTATCAATGAGCGAGAGAGGTAAAGAAAGTGTTTTTTAAGAACGTATATTATATCTTAAAACATTCTAATCTAATAAATACATATGCTATATGAATGTTTTAACTCTCTGTACATACATAATTCAAAAATTAATTGTTGAGTTGTTGTAAATTCAATAGATTTGATTTTTCCTATTTAAGTATCACTTTATAATACTTTTTCTTCTATTTTGGAATCCTAGAAACAAAATTTTTAAGGCCTTTTAAAAATATTTTGATTCTTTCCTCCATACAAATTATAAATTTTGTGAAATCAAATGTTAATAGTCTATGTTACGTCAAGTTTTTACACTGGCAATTTACCTATAAACATGAAAGGAAACCATCAATAGAAATAAATATTGGAAATACATTAGTGTCTGATGTGTTTTAGAAATGTTGATAATTACATTTCGTGTAAAAATAAATAAATAAAATATTTATTTTTTTAACTTTAAAGCAGCTAAATTATTTTGCAAAGCAAACACCACTGGCAATATATACAATGATATAGAATATATTTGGTGAATCATAATAATCAGTGGTGCTTTTTTCAAAGGGTTAAATAGGTCTTAAATTTAAAGCAATAAGAAAAACTATAAAAACCAATTTTCCCCCCTCATGGGCTAGCTTGTAGGCCCAAAGCTATAAAAAGACGTGATTTGCACGTTTGCAACAAAAAATGTATGAAAAATGAGATCTCTAAGGAAGTCAAGAAAATTTCAGACCTTTCAATCCCATTGAAAACGGCTGATTTTTGTTCAAAAAACACCACTTTTCAAACTTAAAATGGCTTGATAGGTCACAAAAATGGCCTTTTAAGGTTGAAACTCTCCAATTTTCATTTTTATATCAAAAATCACTAGAAAACTCTTACGTACAGGCAAAATAATAGATTAACACCACAAAGGGACAGCCTACTGTGCATAATATAAAAAGATACCTTTTCAAGATGGATTTTTTTTTAAATTTATTTTTAGGCGAATACCAAATATTTATACTCATTTTTCAGCATCTACAAAATCAGTAAAGAAATAGTACAAATTATAAACAAACGTTTATAAAAAAAAAATTGTATCTCATATCTGAATCTGAAAAAATGACTATTTATATTTAAACTATATATTTCATTTTTCCGAAAGAAAAAATAGTAAAATTAATTATGAGATTCGATTTTATGGTAGTTATCTAAGTATTTTGCCCATTTCAAATAAATACAAAAAAAATTAATATATAGAATTCATTTCTCACTAAATGTGACACAGAGGGTCATAAAAGTAGGTATTATTTGAATCTAAAAAGTGTCCTTAATATAAGGAAAATGTGCACTTTAGAGAGTTTCCACTGACGTCACAGACTGTATAATAAACCGAAAGTGACGCCATAATGGAAGTGTTTCCAAAACAAACAAAAAATAGTTAAGAAACTTCATCTAAGGTTTTTATAAATGAAAAAAAAACCTATTGCATTGATTTTGACTTGATTCTTAACGTTTGATTCAAAGCAAATTAATAGGTGGTAGATTTCTCCATGAAATGATGTCTTTATTGTTTTCTAGGGTATCCAATTACTTATTTGTTGATTTAAATTGATTTCTTGACAAATTATTATGGATATTTGTTATCAAAAATACTTGAATATTATTAAATATTATCTCTTTGAATTTATTTTCAGTGAGCCTTTGCACTGTTAATGGCTTTAGAAATTAGAAAGAGCTAAATTCTTACAATCAATTTTGTTCCAGATGAATTTGGGAATCCAAACATCTATTCCTTATAAAGGTAATAGATAATTTATCACACTACATGTATATGCTTTATTATTATCAACTTATTTTTTTTGGTTCACACAGAAATAATATTCTTCTTTTTTAAAATAAGGATCACCCTACAGTCTGGGATATAAGATATACATGTATATGGTAGACGATAACAATTTAAGTTCTCATGTTTCATGGTATGATTACTCTAAAAACTTGATTTTTGATTAAAAAAGACTCTAAAGGTCAAACCTGCTTTTTAATGATGATTTTTGTGTTCTTCCTCCATAGATTTTACCTTCATAATCTAGTTCAATTAATTGAGAAAACTTAGAGCGTTTTCTCTTAACGTCATCCTTCTGGAAGTCAACCATCTTGTTACTGAGGCCAATTCAAGAGTCATTTTCCGGCATGAAGGAACCATATCGATGGAAATCAAAATTAATAACAATTGTCCAAAACAATTTAGTGGATTAATTGGTACTCTTCTACTTGAGGGATCCCATGATTTTATAAAGATACAACAACTTTGTCTTGCTTTTTCAAAGAAATTTTTGTTTTATTTCCCCATTTTTTTCCCTTCACAGATTAAGTTATTGACTGTTCAATTAAGTATACATATGTGTATTCAGTTTTCTGATGTGGCGAGGAATATTTTAAGTCCATTTTTCTGCAATTTTCGGATGTAAATATAAATTTTTGTGTTTAAAAAATATGTTTGTTTATTTTTTAATTCTTATGGCCTAATATGAGATAAGAAGCTAAAAAACTCATTCCAACACAAAAAAAAAAAATATTTTTATTATTTACAAATTAACAAATCTTATTAATTTGATACATGGCAATATCAGTCCGGTTGATTGATTGGTTCCATAGTAATAACAAGGCATACATCGGTTTCTACAAACATTTTGTTCCTTTCGCAAGTAAATGATAAATTTTATTAAATGAGTTGAAATGAAAAACTTTACCATAGCGAAACCTTGACTGATCGAATCCGAACTAACTAGGATAATGATGTATTTGAGATCCAAATACACCTTTTAAAAATTCAAAATACAACCTTTTTAATCAAATAAAATAAACTATCTGAACAGGGCAGCATTGCATCTTAATTAATGCTTTATGTGGCCCACTGATAACAAAAATTAGAACTCCGTATAGTTATATTTTAATTTGTTCATATTAATTAACTATGCTGATATTAGGTTTACACAGCAGTACTAATTACACTCCAGGTAATTGTTTACGTGGATATACAAAAACTCTTTAAATCCGGACTTTTCAAGACTGCTCAAGCTACTTACAAACATTTAATTCTTTCTTTGCTTTGAAATGGTCTCGTTTGATAAGAGTTTTGAAATGGAAAATCTTTTCATAGCAAAACCCGGAATTAACAGAATATTGCTGTATATTAGGTTATAAAAAATTCATTTCAGTCGAAGTGACCAATTAATCATTAGCAATATTTTATGTATAAAAAACAAGATCCAACTTTTTAAAATAATAAACTTAACAATTTTTTGTAATACTTAATCATTGTAAGTCCAAACGTGGCCAATACAGCCATTTATGGAAGTTATTTCCCTCTTAATTAATATTTAAGGCATGCAACATCATTTTTAACTGTTATTTATTATTTTTAAAAACTTGCTGAATCATGTTTGGAATTACTGAATGCCAACTAATATGGAATTGTTAACACAATTTCAAAATTCTCATTAGAAAAATTATAGGATATAATTTCTCAAAATTTTGGATGATGATTAAATCTGTTCTACTATGGTACAATTATGCAGTTGCCGTAATTAGCCTTTTGTGAGGTAATATTAAATGGGATCTCAGTTTTTTTTTCTTTTATCAAATTGACCGATTCTCAAATATTAGTTTTATATCTTCCAAATAACGGATATCGGTTGAGTTTTAATTCAGTCCATTCCTGCAAAATTTATGCCAATGTAAAAGGAGCAATGATTCGCAAAATCCACACAATGAAATATTTTTGAAACATTTATAAGAACAAAAAACGTCCAAGAAGGTAAAAAAATATACAGACTATTCAAACATATTTAACTTAATATTTTGAATTTGTACTTCAAATTAATGAACATTCGATGTAATTTCCCTTAATTATGAGTAATTTATTTAATACATAATTTGATGACATTATCCATATCCATGCGCACCACTAAATTTATGAGCCTCCAACTATGGCTGGGTAGTCATAAGAAAAGAACATTTGCTGATATCCAAACTGGTCATTAGACCATTTGGTCAAAATTGTCGACACCAGACATTATAATATGGAACAGTTTCAGGTGGCTTTTTAGGTGAGTCAGAAAAATTAACAATATTTATACATATATTGCAGTCAAAATGACTGCTTCTCCATTTCAGAATTAATTTACATAACTCAAATACTCAAGAAATTATTAGGCTATCAAAAAGGGTTGGTGGTTCATAACTTACAACTTCTTTAGTTCTTTATTGGTTGGATCAATCATTGGATACTCAATAGTTAAGTTAAGTGTGATGAAAGAATAAGAAAAAGTAAGAGTTTATGTCACTAGTACATAATAAATGGTGTAGATAGCGAGGAAGAGGGTAATCTCTACTAAGATTTTGACAGGGAGGTATGACATTTAGAACCCTTCCTCAGAAAGCATCTACGTGAAAAACAGAAAAATAATTATTCGAACACAATTTATACATACAAAATGTCTATGAAGAGTTCAAGCCTTAGATTTTGTATGTATATATATGCTTACCACCCTTAAGGCCATAAAAAAATACATGGACTACTCTTAGCCACAAATTAGAAATGTCTTCTACATTCCGTCTAATTAGACCAAAAAAGAAGTGTAACAAGACACCTTACTTGTTGAACGAAATATTTCTTGTTGACACTACCACTACAATCGGTACAGGCCCATGACGAAATCTTGTCTTGATTCAACGATCCCAATTAGTTAAGCTCTATTACAACACACAACCATGACCATACGCCTAGAGTTCTTATACCTTCATTTATTGGACTAATTAGGCCATAAACTATACGAACTAAATTACTGATGAAAACATAGATTAATGAGATATAAAAATACAATTTCTTTTATTCATAACGTCGCTAAGAAACAAAAACAAAACAAAATACACATAGAAGTATCAAGATTAATAATAGTATAAGAATATAATAAATATATTTGAAGTAATATTTCTCAGTTTCGGTCAAACATTCTTAAGATAACAGGTCAAAATTGATTTAAAATAATTTTTTTAGACATATTAGAGGTTGTTGAAAATTATTATAAATATTAATGTTCGATTGAGGATCCAAAATTTGGGGTTTATACATATAATTATCATTCCTACTAGTCAAACAAGATACATAATAGTAGATAGGATCATCAGAGGGAAGGGGTAGGAGGCCCAATTCAAGATTTAATACTCCATAGCAATAATAGGGAATGTGTTTGAAGTTGATCTCAGCAAGTTTAACAATTGGTAGATATATATATGTAGAAATATATATTCATATTTAGCAAAAAAAAAAAAGAAAAAAAAAAGTTATCCATTTATTTAATTTAACAAATATTCAAGAAAAAATAACCATTGATAATATGGCGTAAATTTGATATCCTAACCATTTCATATAATAAAGCATATATAACATTTGCACATGGATAGGAAAAGTTAAATTTATTGACATTCCATAGATTTGGAGAAGTGGGAGGGTGTGGGAGCTAACTTCGTTTTAAATGACAATAAAACCCTAAAAATAACGTTGAGTTCCAAATAATTAACCCTCCCGAAAGATAATTATAAAAATACATTATAAGAACTATATGCCTGCAAAAAAAAAAATTACAAAACACTATCCCCAAGTGGGTACTTCAACAAAATCCAAACAACAGTATAAAAAAAATATTTATAGAAATAAATAACATAAGGTTTTGAAAATAATTAACATTAAAATAGGAAATTTACATAAGTGCTGCGCAAAACCACAGGTATGCGCATGATAAATTAATTTAAAGACATCTGATACATAGAAAGAGATAATGGGTCAATGCCATGAGTAGAAGGGAGAGTCATGATTGAATTGTACGGGGGTGGTGCAGAATATCTACCCAAAAATGGTGGATAGGGATGAAATCCATAAGCGTATGGGAAGAGTCCGGCGTTTTGAGCTGAACATAAAAAATGAAATATTAAAAAGGGCCTAAGTATTGTCATTTACTGATATTTAAAAAATACTTACATAGACCAGAGTATCCATAGTATTGATCAGAACTAGATTTATGGATTTGTCTGTCAAGATGGCCATTCGTGTTTAAATCGTACATTTGATTAAGAAAATCAGTTCCTGTATCTAAGTCACAAAAAGAACCTGCACTTAAGCGATCAATAGATAAATCTTTATTTCGTAGTGAAGGCCTGGCGTTGAGCATTTTCATTACTAGTGATCTTGGGGGTGTAGTTCCCGGAGCTCCTAGAAGGATATAAGAAAAAAAAATGAAACCGATCAGGCAAACGTATTGCCCTTTCTGTTAAAATGTTTATTATGGTTAAACAGAACAGGGCAAAACACTAGTGTAATAAACAATTAAAAAGAAGTACGGAACAAATATTTGTTAGTTTATAAGTAATTTAACCAAAACTAAGTAGCTGAAGACAGAAAAACACAAGCATAGGACAACACCAATTACATTTTAAGACTTATGAAGAGTAATCCCCCACAGCAAAATTAATATAAACAAGGGACTCTTGCGGATAAAAAAAGATCAATTGATCATAAATATGTTAATAAAATTAATACACAAAGCTCGAGGACATTCTATGTCGTGTTTTTCCTCTACCTAAACCTCTAATTCCAGCTGCCCCTCTTTTCCGAGGAGTTATACCTCTAAAGGGGTTGAATTCATTCAGACTTGAAAGTGAGGAAGTTCCATCCAATAAGCTATAAACAAAATATATTAGACATCAATCAGAATGATGAAAATCACGGATTACCTTCCAGTCGAAAAAATCTTAGTTAATTCCTTGCGAGTGTTATAGATGTCCTTGTCCACGGGCTTGGCCCATGTCACATCTAGAAGACAGCCATCGACAAATAAATTTTGAGCTTTGCTCAAGGCAATCTCTGCAGACTCGCGAGTGACGAAATGAATAAATGCAAAATCCTTGGACTTTTTGACACGCTCCAACTTACCACCACCTAATTTTTCGAATAGTTGACCAATTTTAGATTCCGATGTTAAAGGTGACAGATTACGAACAAATAAAACTTGAACCTATATACATACATAACATGCAGATATAATTATAATTTAACCCTCGACACTTCAAGAAATTGACTTGAATGGATAATCACAAATACTCACCTTGTTCATTACTTCTTGTTCAACTTCAACTTCTGGCTGGGCCCAATCCACTTTTTCTATTTCATGATCCAATATAAATATTCGACCTGGCACAAGTTTACGACGAGCTAAAGCCGCGGCTCTATGATTTTCATATTCAACAAAAGCATAAGATCGGCTTTTGCTTTTATCGGTTTGACATGGATAAATTAAAACATTGGTAACGCCAGCCGTTTTTTTCTCAAGATCCGCCTAAATAAGAGAAATAGTTAACAAGTTATGCTTCATCATATCAGTTTTTAAAGCAATAGATTCTAAAACCTATTTTAAAACTAGTCGACCATCAAGTTCTCAAAACAACTTAAAATATAAATGAAATAAGACAGAATTGGGAATAGCGAATATCTTAAGACACGAGTAACTGGACCCGCAAGTCATTTTAGCGTCATGACGATGTAGTGATTGTGAAGGAGAAACAAAGGTAACTGAATCACTTACCTTAATTTCTTCAATGGATCTATCTTTAGGTAGTCCAGATATCCAAAGTTTTCTATTGTCAACTGATTTACATACGCCAATGTGTTTACCAGGCCTTATCTCATAATTGTTAAGCTTCTTAATAGCCATTTTCGCTTCGGAGGCATGGGTGTACTTCACAAACAAGTATCCACGATTGGAGCCAGAAAAATCCATCATCAATCTTAGTTCATAGATCGTTCCTACCTTTAAAAGATTTATTTAATTTTGCAAAAAGGGCTCAGATCAAAAATTATCATTGCACTACTTACAGAAGAGAACAAGGGAACAAGTTCGTTCTCAAAACAATCTCTCGGAACTTTGCCCACAAATATTTCAGCTCCTTTCTCAGGAGGAGGACCACTCCAATCTGGAGGTGGACTCCCATATATCCTTTGACCATTTCGTTGTACTATATCATATTTGGTTGTTGCAGTTAAGCTATTGATTTCAACATTGATGTCCTTGGAAGAACGAGGAGGATCCATGAGATGATCTCGTTCTGGAGACTTATTCCGAAGGTAGGGCATGGGACACGGTTTACGGAGCTGAGGAAGAAGAGAATGTATGAGAATGTAGGGAAGACAAGGACGACTCTACATCAAGTTTGTGATAGTGAGTCCGAGCAACGAAACCCACCACAAACAAATAAAGATAAAAGCAACAGAGAGAAAATGAAATCCCCCAGGAGATAAGAATGCAACAAATAGAATCTCTCTCGAGTCTTACCTCAGACGACTCCTCCATTTTGGATGTAAAGAGTGAATTGTAACTGGAATGAAGAGAAATAGAAATGAAGAGAGTGAAACGGAATTGGAGAAGAGTTGAAATGAATATTTTATAAAAAGTGCGATAAGAGAAAAGAAACGATTTCCGGGGTCCGATAAATGCTCTTAATTCTACGCAACTCACTTGAATAATGAAAAGTCTTCTTTTGGGGAGAAGTCGAAAGATGAGACTGAGGAGCAGGAGGACGAAGAGACGACGACCCCTCCACCCTGCAAATTCACATCAAACAATCATTAGTTCACACTCCAGTCCCTTATCAGTCATAACAATTCATCACTTACTGGAGTCACATCGAAATCCTTTTCTTTCCCTTCACTCTTCTTCTCATCATCCTCATCCGGACTTATCGAGTCCCAAATTTGTCGCAAAATAATATCCGTACCACTATACATTTTACCCATTCAAGATTTATCATAGCACTAATAACATCAACTCCTCACATCCCACGTTGAATGAAGAATTTAGCCATAGGTCAATGAACGGCTGCTCGGGCTGATCTTCTAATTGAGCACATTAAGTACTCTTCTCTCTAGGTTTTTTTTTTCATTGATCCGAAGGCGTCGGTGTCCTGTTAAGCCCATCCAACCCTCTAGAATTGAGTTCATACTAACAAGATCTCATAGAATCTTATGAATACGGAATGTCTCAGACATAACAGTGCATAGCCCAATGAACTATGAATTATTTTTAAATTATTACATAACATGTTATGGGACATTTCATATGTTCCTCTCGTTTCACTTCGAAATGAAGAATTTATCATCCATTTTGCACATTAAAGACCTTAGTGTTCATATTGATATCAACAGATATTCTACCACAGCGCTTATTGATAAGAGTCGACATCCAAACATGTTGTCTTGTGGTAAGTCAAAGTACTATTGAAAACAGGGATGTCAAACATTCGAGCCTGAACCGCACCAGTGATTCAGTCGAGAGATACATATGCATTAATATTATTTTAAATAACATTTTGTGTACATGACACGAAATACTTTCAAATAAAGCAAGACTCACAATTCTTTTTTTTTTTTTTTTTTTTTTTTTTTTACTCATCTGGCTACATTGGGATCAGACAAGCTAAAATGAATTTGACATCAGGCGTGTAAAACATAAATGAGACGACAATATTTATTTTATATTATTTAAATAAATCAACCAATATTAATATGATCATGGATCATTTGAGATCCCCATTAAGTTTCATTAATTTCTATAAATGCAATAATGATTCAAAAAATACGGGGCATATTCTACAGTAACATGTATCAGTATCATCATGCATTAAATAATCGTCAATTGTAATCTTCATTCATTAAGTAAATCTTTAATAAATTAACAACACAAGTAATTTAATATTTATTATGTATAAACTCACGGAAGAATAATTACTTAATGCATCACTAAACCTTTCAAAGAAGGTCTATCAATTAGTTATGAATTATGGTCTATGTATTTATGTACATAACAGCAAAGAATCAAATCAAAATTTTATTCAAAGAAACACTTGAGACCATTTTTAACAAATTTCTTGAAAGTTAATTAATTTTTTGACTGGATATAAAGTACTCTTGAATGTATCTTTCATAGCAAAAACTCGATTTGAATTAGAATTTTGTTTTATCATGTCAGCTATGGCACAGCATAAGTATCAATTATTTTATACTAAAATTTTGGAGAGTGAAAGATTGAGTATTCCGTATATTAAGGATTCCTTGGCTATTGGCCATACATCTAGAATCAACCATTCTCGAACTCTTGACTTGAAATGAACTCGAAAGAAATTTCAGGTCTCCAAAATATAGATGAAGGACTTGAACTTGATTTGAGACTCATTACCAAAGACTTTGTACTCTACTTTAACTTGCAAAATATCAAATACCTCTACCATCTATCAAATCTATTACTGTGTAGTAGATTATCAAAGTGATTTAAATATTGATTTAATGAATTCAAAAAAAAAAAAAAATCATTCATAATACATAGATGTATAGTTCAGGTTATCGCTTCAGATTATTCATAAGACTTTAATTTAAAAAAACTTAAATAGTAAATTATACTGAGTTAAATTGTGGCGGATCTGCATTTTATACAATTGAGAAATACACAACTAGATCCAACTCACAAGCTAAAAGTCAACTCGGACATCATTATAATCCATGTTACTCTTTATATTAAAAGTATATAAGATCTGATATGTTCCAAAAGCACATGATACATTCCAAATACTTAACATAGGCACCGATAAGAAGCAGTTTAGAAATCATTTACCCAATAAATAAATAATTTGAATTTTTTATGTGGAGTCCGAGTCCTATATTTCGTATAAAATACTGGCTATATAAAACGAAAATTCATTTTTTATTACAGCAATGACTTCAATAACTACACTGATACATCATTTTTTCATATTTTTTTTTTTTTGGTATTTGGCATCCTAAGACATACGTTTAAGGGGTATAATCTTAATATGACACGTATCATAAATATTCAATATTATTTGTGTTCTAAATTTATAAAAGAAACGGTAATTTTTACGAATGATGAATATCAAAATTAGTTTAATTAATTATATTTTCGCCAATTTCTGTACTTGTAAACCCTATCAATATTCTTCATATTACTATTATTTAAACAACATCATTAGTATTTTAAAATTAGTACATTTGATGCCAAAAAAATAAGAGTTATGGAGGAAATCACTTTTACAAGAATAAATTTTAAGTGTTTAATGTTGGATAAAAGAAACTTATATGGGAGTGAGATACGCTCCAATCATAATCAATAATCAGGGGTTCTTATTAAAATAACAAACCTATTTAAACTAAATAACTCAATAAACATATTTTTTGCTTTTAGTTTGCAATTTTAAGATAGTTAGCGTAAGTTGAATAAATATACCCTGTTTAGTTTTTACTATTAAATATATGTACAACGTACAAAATAGTTTTAAAGTACATATATTCAAAGAAATATTTATTAACTATCGTAATTCTGCAGTTCCACGCACAAGCCATCACTGAATGTGATAATCAGTGATGGATAAAAAGGGTCCAGCTGACATGCAAAAAAAGGACGGTTATTGGCAACATTTGTCTTTTCAAACTTCTTTTTCTTTCTTTCTAAAACATCAAAATAATTACATGCATTCCGCCCCTTCAAATGTGATCGGCTTAAATTCTGCCTTACTTCAAGGGTACCATGTTTATTTATGACATCATCTCGGGCGTGCGTGTCAGCTGGACCCTTTTTATCCATCACTGGTGATAATAGTTAGGAATGTAAATAATATGCAAAATGCCGAGTGCGAGACTTTGTGGAGTTGGCTCTTCAAACAGGCCTTTTTGTTTTTCTAAGCTGTCATCATTTTTCCTTTATTACTTAGGGGAGAACATCTACCTGATAGTAAAGATCTTGCATGAAAGAATACATGCATTAAGCTTAATAAAGCAAATAAAATGTAAACAAAAAAGGACTCAAGTCCTTGTATAATTATAAGTTAAAAATATATAATTTCCTGACATTAATTTGAGATAATTTCCTGACATTAATTTGAGATAATTTTCTGCCTCTCATCTATGGTATACATAACGTTACTATTTATTATTGATGTCTTCATTTGTATATATACAGGATAATAGCAGCTTGTAGCTATTTAAACGTCATGACAGCTCTAGCTGCTTCCCTCTCAACATTCATCAAATTGTCAAAATTACCAGGTTGGTTTTCTCTTTCTTTTTTTCTCAAAAGCCCGATTTGCTTGAAATTTACATTCCTATGTATGGATATCAAATGAACTTCTTCTTTAGTCTTCTTTCAAAGTTCAATACAATCAAATAAAAATTTCCAGACTCGAAATCTTCAATTCAATTTTCAGACCCACAGCTTCTATGATGATATTCGTCGATAAAAAAAATCAAGCTCTAGTTAGTTTTGGTCTGTAATAATTTAAGTATTTAGATAACAATGTGTATGTATACATTTATTTATATAGGGATGAACGGATTGTATAGTGATGATACTTATGATGATAAGTAATTAATTGAGTTTGAAAAACCGACTAAAATTCTTTAACACATATTTGTTCTACTGTAAATTGTTTCGAATTTATATTCCATTATGAGGAGTTTCTTTCAAATCACGACCGCACGGTAATTTTTGATAATTCATTTAGATAATTTGCATAGGCTGCTCAAGGTTGTACTGCTCCATGACAATTAGAAAGCTATTTTTGGTTAGAAATTTAATCAAAACAAAAAAAATATGTCGTACTTTGCCGTCCCGAATGAAATAAAAGTGCGTCATCCATATTGAAAAAACCCTTTTTATTATTTAAAATCATCACTCTTTTCGAGTTGTTAATCACTTACCACGCCTTGAATATAATCCTTTAAAACCTTCCATTGGTATTCTTCAAGGCTATTCAATCTAAAAAGAATTTTAATTCAACATCTGTAGTTCTTAGTCGATTGAACATAGAATGAGGAGAAGTGGAGGATTTTAATGTGATTAAAAAAGTTATACATACGCAGTCTCAAGAGCGTTTTCGTTGCTATTTCAGAATGAATCACATAAAATATAAAATTGGAAGTTTAATATATATTTGAAATAAACATTTTCCAACTTTTAATTTTATAAATATCATTCTATCATACAGAGTCTTAGGAATGGCCTTTTAAAATATGAAGCCAAATGTTTATACACCTCAGCCAAAAATAACAAAATATTAAGTAAAATAATTATAATTAGTTAGTTAATTTAACTTATAAAATCTAATTGACAATGCACTAACTCGACGAATGGCAACAATTAACTATTTTTATTCGAATTAGCAAGTTTAACAACATTGGTTTATACAATCGACTCAATCTTCTAACTTGTAAATTAACATTCATGAGTTTTTTAATAAAAACGAAACTTTATAGGGAAAAATTATAACGCAACCTTTCTGTTTTTAAAATATTTTTTATTTACATATTTTCAAGATGCATATATATGCATATATGAATACAAAGAGATCTTAGGAATATAGGAGTCAATAAGTTTTATTACATCTGAAGAGGCACCAGCTTAGCCCCACTACCCATTGTGGAGAAAAACATCATTTTCTATGATAAATTCTTGTTGGCAATTTAATGTGACGTTTGTACAATTATATATCAATAATATTTTGTCGTTGTTGTTGTATAATAATTATACCACATGAACATTTCAAACAATCCTTCCATTTTGAGGTCACATTTAATATCCTCAAAAATTATATTTGGAAGCTAATAAAAATGTATTAATGCACATTTTCAACTTAAAAATCCAATTTAATCTACTTTAGAGGGTTTTTTTAATAAAAATACTGTTTTATAAAAGTTGTAGAATTTATTACTTAAGCTGATGAATTTGTCCTTTGAAATTACTTATCGATTTCAATTTTTTTATGTACAATAATATGTTAATTAAAATGTTTTCAACACGATTACCCGTTTTTGTGACGTCTTTTTCTGTGTCAATTTTGGGCGATGTGGTCATGATATGAAGATAAGAGTTTCTCTTGTCTATGAGACTTAATTATTCCCTACCCCCTAGTAGATGTAGCTTTTGAAGTACACAAGGTTTCTCATTTTCTGTGAAATTGACGTTCAGCAGGATCCCTGGAAATCAATTTTTCAAATTTTCCAAGAACAATAAATACTCTAAAATCTAAGTATTTAATGTATGTTTTAAAAATGAATAATACATTCTTAAAATATATTAGTTCATGTTTCCTCCATTGAAAAGTTCAGTAATAATTATTAAATATTTATTTATTTTGATATTTGCATATTAAGATATTAGAAAGGGTTTTGAGGATTTGTATTTATTAATTATTTATAGAAAGTAATAGAATACACTATACAAAAAATAAATAAATAAGAATTGTAGTCATAAATATATAGAAACTTGATAAATACAAATACTCCATTAATTAGTGAAACAAAAATAACTTCCTTATCATAAACTTTTTAAGGTAATTTTTGGTGGAGCTGCATGATATGCAATTGTAAAATACACAACTTGATCCGACTTACTTACAAGCTAAAATTCAACTCAAACATGACATGTACATATTTAAGTATATACCATCTAAAATGTCCCAAAAACACGTATGTATTACATCCCAAATACTGAAAAATTGTGCCGATATGGAACTCTTTAGAAATCTTTAAGGCGACATATAAATAATGTCTGAGTTTTCTAGATCGATTCTTAGTCCCTATTTTCTTTTTCCAAGTGTCAATAATATATAACTTAGGATAAATATTTTATTGTGATAAAAAATATGCCCCCACATTTTATCTACTGATTTTTATTTGTCAATGCAATAACATTTCAAGTTCAATATGGGAATAAATACAGTGAACTTGAACTTGCTTTAAATGATACACAATAGCTACTTATAATTGTTGCATTTTCTCATCACACAGCAATACTGACAATCCACTGAATTAAAGTGGACTATCAAGTCATTAGTACCAAATAATGCTTATCTTTCCTTCCCCTTAAGCTCGACTCTATCTCAAATATGCAATGCTGCCAATAGGGTACCTATAAAAAGGAAAAAGGGACGAGGAACGTATATTGCTGTGAGATCATTTGTGAAGCATAATCGTAAATAATTTAAGCCGAGAGATTTTTCAATATGTGTTAAATAAAAAAAAAATGAACAAAGCCTATATTATGAAATAACAATAAATATTTCCCGGGAATTTTCCATAGGGGTAAAACCCCGAGAGCAAAAATCCTAGAACCTATACCTATGATTATAACGTAACTATTATAACTTATGATATAGATCATTAGTCATAACTCATAACTGAGAGTAAAGGGACACTTATTAAATCAATTTTTTTTCTAAAACCGCTCTCTTCTCATTTTTTTCCCAAAATATCGTCCAAGTGTGAATTCATGCTATTCTGTTTCATATTAAAATTGAATTAACACTTTCTTGTCTAATTTCAAGAAGAAATATAAAGACAAACTATTGATTATATGAATTTAATTATGAACAAAGTAATTAAAATAGGACTCTGAATATATATTTTTTTTTAAAAAAAAGGAGTTTTATATGCACTTCGTATATGTCTTATAAGCAAAATCTAGATAATATTTTCCTCCCTTGAAACTCAGGTGTTGTTGATACTCTTATCGAAATTTGATTCTATTTCATAACAAATGAGAAGTTTGATTTTTTTTTCTTCAATTCCATCTTAAATTCCTCTGAACAAAAAAAACTTTAGAGAGTAATTCTGGTGATGAGGAAATAGTATTTTAAATGATAACTTGTGTAGTATGGGTCTAAAATTTTCAGCCCCTGAGTATCGTTTATAAAATGATTATATTCTCTATCTCTGTATACTTGTTTTATGTTGTACTTAGATACTTAGTTAGATAGCACATTGTAATAAGAGAAGAAGAAGTAACCTCTTAACCACTAGACACTCCTTCTTTATCGATACTTGAGATAAATATTTATTTATGTTATATATATATTTATGTTCAAATCGGATTTTGTTAAGATATGCTTTTTTTTTTCATATATACATAGACTAAATGCTCTATTGATCTATGATGAATGAACCATTTATTTATGTAGATTTTCAATTGTTTGTTGAAAAATTTTGTGAAATTTTTTAAAAAGTCCAGAAATAGTACATATATGAAAAAAGAGCACATGTTTGAAGAAAAGAAGACAAATGGTATTCAGTCATCAATCCTACATATTCTGATTGCCTCTTTATACTTAACACAACTCCAACCTCGCTAAATTACAATCATCTAATTTTTTCAAAAATATATATTTTAAGTAGATATAATGTTTTTATGATTCAAAACTTACTCCGCCCATCTATTTATGTATTTGTTTCATTTCAAATTATTTTTTTTATAAATGTCGTTTTCATAGGACTATACTTTCATAATGAAGGTCCAAGATATTTTTAAGTCCTTTGTTTTATTACAAAAGTCTATATCCAGGTTTTTAGCATGTAGTCTCTTGTCCTTTTTGCTGAAATAAGCTTGAGCACTAATACTTTCAGAGTCAACAGTAATTTTTGTCCCATTTGGAAGTGTTAAATATTTCATTTGGTCTTCTATTCCATATATTACAATTGAATTGATACGGCCTTTATTTGATCCACATGCAGTCCATGCTAATTGAATAATAATCTTTTTGTAAATGTTTGTATATGGAGTAATGATTGGTTTTTGTTTTTACCTGGATGTGGAGGTGTAATTATCACTTTCCCTTCTTTCTTTGTTCGTATTGCTCGCAATAGAAGTATTTTATCATCTGCTAAGTATAAAGACCCATCTGCTGAACAATCTTGAATGGTTTTTTCCGATGATTTGGCTGGAGTGATATCACAATCAAGTCCAATAATTAAGCCATAATTTTGTTTTTCATACGTTGTCTCAATAGATGATTCACCACTTTCCTAAAAATGATTAAAAAGGGAGTAATTTTATTCTGTTGATTCTAAAATCTTAAGCGTAACATACAAAAGTTGGAATAATTCTCCCTCGTTTTAGAAAAAGAGGTAACTCAAACTTGAAGCATGACATTTTCTCATATTCATCTCTTCCATGCGTAATGGCTCCTGACCAAAAGTCATACCATGTTCCTCTGGGAAAATATACAGATATAATACCGGACTCATGAGCTAATTTATTCAATACTGGTACAAGGAGTAATCCATCACCTATCATGACTTGGCTGTAACCTATACCAAATGTGCGTTGATCCCAAGGAAATTCATAAAAAATGGGTCGAATCAATGGACCTCCATGAACAAGGGTCGTAAAATAATAAGGATGGAGTTTATAGCGATTTTGAAAAGCTATTCTAATCCACTTTTTATAATTTCCAGATTTAAAATCATTTGGTGATACCTAGGGGTAGTTTTTATTATTTTAATAAAACCATGAAGGATTAATTTATCATGTATGTTAAATGTCTTCTATTGGTTTATTAACCTGTAGTGTGTTGATAGCTGGCATGAAAGCTCCAAGAAAAAACCAACGGTAGCATGCATCCTCATCTCGAATCTTTCCCTTCATATTTAATGTACATGGGCAAGTTGATCGTATGTTTAAGCCGGCTAAACCATATTCTAGAGTTGTTTGAAGGTCTTTTTCTAATAAAGTCCATTCATTTACTTCTTGATGACCTAGTTCAATCCCTGAGGATAGAATCCAACCATGCTTTTGTATTCCAAGTGAAGCAAATTCTGAAAACAAATTCTTTGACAATTCAGAATACTTGGCTAGAACGATGGAGGGATAGTTATCACGAATATCAGAATGTGACTCATTTGATTCGGAATGTCGTCCATAGTTGTACAAATGACACAGATTACTTTCAAATTCGGATCTTAATTCCTTATGAGAAAAATATGATTTACATTTTTCATTATTTATATTTTTGATTTTGAGATCTGGAGCGTTATCAGAAATATATAATGCGTCTGGATTTGAGGTTTTGTCGAGTAAAGTGGCTAGAGCATTCATCCACTCCTTGGTATCTAAATAGTCAGAGTTGCAGTTGTTAAACCTGAATGTAAATTATTATACCTCCTAACAAGTCAGGGATGGACACATTTTTAAAGTGCTGATAATCGCCAATAAGCTCTTCATTGTTTCTCCGATCATTGACTAACTTCATTTTCTTATTGATATTCTCTTTTGGATCAATTGGAAGTGGATTAGTAAGTATAATTTTTTTATTATCAGTTCTGAGCAAAGCAGATATTTTAGCAATTTCATCTTTTGAGTACATTAATTTGAATCCTGAACTTATTACACCACGATCCAGACAATCCGAATCATATGGAAAATTTGTTTCTATTTCCCCCGACTTCATTAATTCCCCATTCGATCTGCAAAGATGTATGCCCAAAATCCATGGAGGAGGTAATTTTGGCTCTCCGATTGCTTTAGCAATTTGTTCGGAAACATCTGATGGTTTAGGACCAGAAAAAACATGAATAGCCATTACTCCACCCATTGATCTAAAAATTAACAATGGTTTTTTGTTCTTAAGGCCTGGTATGAGTTCAACTTCAGCAGGAGTCTTTGACTCCAGCAATATTCCGTAAAAACTTTTATCCTCATCCACACTCAAAAAACTTTTAATAGACGTTCTTTGAGGATTTTCAATCAGATTTGAACTAAATAAGGATTTTATCGTAAAGTTGGATGTTTTATTTGGAGCAAATGAGGCTGGATGGCCACCGAGACCAAAGATGTACGGAGATGAGAGAAGAGTGGAGATTTCGCTCATTTTCTGACCTGGAGAAAAATATGGATGTACAATATTTAAGGAAGTTATATTTATATACCTATAACGATGGCTCCCTGTGATGAATCAAAAAGAGTCGTTTTCAAAGTATCATTCCTGGATACAACTATCTAAAGATTTGAAATTTTGTATGAATTATTATTACTTATTTAAAATATTTGATTAAGTAGATGTAATGAAAAAAACTCTTGCCTGAAATTTTTTATCATTTGATGACAATTGAACGTTCAAACCGGATTCATCAATATCACTTTTATCCGAATTTTCTTCACACCTCCCATTTTCTTTATTTGTAGTACAAATTTCTACTAAAATATGTCCTCGAGCAAAAGACTTAACAGCGTAGGTCAATTTACTCGAAATGGGAGGATTTTCAGTATCTAAACTGTTTTCTACAGAAGGAATGATACCTTCGTCAGATATTTTAAAACTTCTAGAGGAGGGTAACCTTCTATAACAAACTGGAGCTTCTCTATTCCTGTTGATTGATTTGAAACAACATGATCTAGATTCACACATTGCAGAATCTATAAATGAATGTTCCATATGAGGCAAACAATCAATCATAAATCCTTCTTTGAGTCGACATGTGCTGCTTGTTATTTGATTCATGACTTCACTTGTGCCTATGTTTTGTGTGTAAAGAAAGGGTCCAACGATAACTAAGACTATTGATATAACACCAACATATGTGATGAGCATTACTTTGGAGCCAAGGAATAATGTGAACTTTCTTAGACACTCAGTGAGCCCTGTTTAAAAAAAAAAAAATGAGTGGAGTGACTATGTTTTAAAGTTTGATTTCCATACATTTTAAAGTCAAATTAAAAATAATAAACGGGTAATATTATAAAAGAGGCAAAAATTAAGTTTTTGAAACCCACCAGCTCAAATTTCGACCAAAACATATAAAATTTCAGTGTAAAATTTCAAGTTATGTATAAATTATATCAAACGAAATTACGAGTCCTCTCCAGCTTAAAATATACATATAGTTTAAATTCTTTTATGCAATTGCAATTTCGTTTCCATCAAGCCGAGTCTGATATTTTTTATATCTTAACATTAAGTTTGTTCAAAATCTGAGCTAGTCCCACGTTTATATGGACGCATTATTCATCTTTGTTGTTGTTGTTGTATTTTTATCAAAAATCAACCCAGATGAGACATGATTCACTACCTACAGTTTTTAGAAGTTCCACCTTCATACCAATGAATATCTGTTTCAACCTTAAATTACATTAATTAATATCACCTAAATATACATATTTTATTTCAAGTAATTATAAGATGATGACAGAATGTCGATAATCAATCATCTTCATTTAAATGATAATAAAAAATATTCTCGAGGCATTAAGTACATATATTATTGCCTTAAAAAAGTTGTCCATATATGTACATATACACCATTAAAAAAAGGAAAACTCTACATACTAAAAAATAAATACCTTGCTCTGTACATATGTATGTAATCAATATCATTGCTAAATTTCATCCTTCAGAAGCATGTTACTTGTTGCAATTAATATTTTTCTAGGGTGGCAAATGGATAAATTTCTGTATTTAAAAACTTAATTTAAATGTGGAAATAAAGAAGGAAAACAAGAATTATAAACTTAAGGGGCAGCAACTATTGCAAATCTGCTGTCTTGTGGTAGACACATGTTCCCCCAGTAGAAACTCTCTACCATTGGGAAACAGGTAAAAAGTTAAGAAACAACCACAAAAAATCAATGAAAAATAGAATATTTGGACCTAATCCATGACTTTTATTTCTATTGATATATGAGCACACAAATGAAGATTTAATTCTGCAGGGAATGAATATTTTTATAAGCGTATTTTATCCCGCTCAAATTACTTTGTACTCACTCAAACCTATAGAAAGAATACAAAAAACAGAAAAAATTAAATTAAGAGATCTCAAAAACCTAATTCAATTCGGAAAAAAATTATTACAGATTATTTATTAAGGGCTCAGTTTAAGTGCTACATACAAGAATCAGATGTCAAAATTGTCTTGTGTAATGTATTCAATTATTATTATTATTATCTATTTTATCAAACTACTTACATAGTCATGTTATATCAAAAGAAGTAGAGCACTACATACTGGAAAATTAGGATTTTTGAAAAATAAATATATGTATGTATGTAAAAAAAAAATATAAATATATATATATGAGGAGAAAAGTATTGGAAAAGGTTAAAAAAATTAATGAAGGATATATTTATAGAATATTTTAAAAAGCAATTTAGATACAAAGTTTTTTGGCACAAAAAAATATAAATTATAGATACTACATATTTTAACAATTTCATTATATTCGTATCTTCCTTATTGAAAAAAAAGAAGAAAAAACTTGACGAAGGAAAAAGTTGAAGGGAGAGGAAAAAGAGGGCTTTAAATAATATATATATATATATATATTATCTGATTGGACACTGTTCAAATTTAAAAACGGAGAAAAGTTTTTTCTTGATGACAACCATATTTGAGCTTACATATATATATATATATATATATATATATAATTTGATGTAAAAAAGTCGTAATTAATTTTGATGTCATCAAAAAACATTTAATATTTATAAAAATAGGGGTGAGTGTGTACAGCATGGCATTAGACTCAAAGCCAAAAAAACAATATTACAAGAAGTCGAGTTTTCTTTTTCTGGCAATTTTTAGTCCATAGAGGACTCAGATCAGCAATCCCCTACAATTTAAAGAAATTGGTCCTTAAATCATAAATCGTCAAGTGCCATGATATACCTACCACTCTAAAATTTAGCCTATTTTCAAAATAATTAAGCTATTCCAAACATACAAAAATACTTGACAAAAATATTGATATTTACGAGATCAATTCCCTGCTATATTTTTGAAGTTGATTGACTTAAAATATCAACCAGAGTATTTTAGTTATGTATCTAACATACGGTATTAATTACTAATTAGTAAATCATGTTACCGTAGCTTCAGGTATGGATTTTGCTAAGTTTGTCTTAATTGATATACGAGAAACCATCCAAACAATATCGATCAAACTACGGTGATGTAAAGTTTACCGTTGACTTCTTATAAGTTTGATCACTACGGTCCAAAACTATTTTTTTTTTCAATACAGTCCAAAAGATTTATTTTTGGTCACTTGCTGGTGTTTTTGAATGCTTAGTTGGGTTCTATGAAGCTCTTTGAGAATGTTTTAATGGGATGCATGCGGAATTTTGATCCAATAACTTTTATTAATTAATAAATCAGTTTCATGACCAATACTGAGGAAGTTCTATTGTTATGAGAAATTTTTTGCTGGATGTGAGATCCGTTTAGTATCCTTCTAAAATGCTGATCAAATAACTTGACATGATTATCTTTTTTGCTGACATTAAAAAGTCTTTGATATAGTTACAGCGGGTTGCATATTATTTGATATGAGAGCATGAGTATCTTCGTTTCCATTTTCTTCAAATTCGACGTCAGGATCAAACACTGGAGAAAGTGATAAGTTGTCAGCTGTTTGATGTTTTTTTCCAGGAAGCCACTCAATACTAAAACTGTATCACCATAATTTATGTAACATACATCGGATTATTGTATCATAAATAAAATATTAGTGATCAGTTATTACCATGAACTTTATTTTCAAGGAGGTAAATTTGACTATTTCCTATTGGAAGTTTAAAGCTTTCATTTCATAAACACATCTTGTTTCAGTGTCGCTTAAAAATTGAGGGCCACATTTTAATAATTTTGTTGAGGTTTAGAACCCGTGGGATCTATGATAATATTTTTATAATCTTTGAAATGCATTGTCACGTCCTTTGAGCCATTAAAATGCAACATTTTTCTTCAATAAACCACGACAAAGTTGATAAACATATACTAAATTTGTACAAAAATTGGCGTAGTTGTTTGGCGAGGCCAAGGACGTAGTACAATTAAATGGAGTAGGAAATTGTGATATCGTAGTGAATTTTTCTATATCAGGTAATATTCCACTTAATGAAATAATGTAGTCAGCATACTGTTCTGATTCACCTGCTTGTATTTTAGATATGGATAGGGTTATATCATATTGGTATATTGTATATGTATACTTTTTGTATTCTTTGTATGAGTTCATTGAAATTGGAGACTTATATTATTATGCCGTCTACAACTTTATTCATTTTCCATAATCCCTCTAACGAGAAATGTATTTGTAGGATCTCATTGGAGCTTGACAATATCAGTAATGCTTAAGGATGTTAGGAAGGTCATCATTTCTGTGGAATCTTTTCTCAGAAACTATTTATTGGAAGAAGTTGTTATCATGAACAATAAAGTTTAGACTTTAAGCAATATGGGACTCCATAATTTCAAAAGTTTTGTGATCTCAACCCTGTGTTTTTACAACGATGTATGCATGTACAATGTTTGAATTCAAATTATATCATTTTGAGGTGCATCCACTAATACAATCTTTAGTGTAACACCAATTTAAAAGATTTTTCTGTCAACTTAACAATTTATTTCTTTAAATGCTGAGTGTGACATGATGATAACGAACCCTTAGCTCTCACTCTCCTCTCCTCTTTCTCCCTTACCCTCATTTATTTTTGCTCCAATCCTCTTAAAGTTGGAGTAGAGAGATATTCTTAGTTATATTGCTAAAACAACATACACAATATGTGATATGTACATATATGAGTATGTATGTTATATGAATTTTCTTCGTTCGACCTCTTTCTTGAGGATTTATTATGGTACTAAATTGATTTTAATGAATGTGAAATGTTTCCATATAAGTTTTGATACATAAACGTGATATTTTGTTCTTTAACTCTTATTTTTCTTTTGGCAAAGTAAAATAAGGAATTGGAATATATGTTATAATTAATTATTAAGTTATTAAGAAGAAGCAAAGTTGTCTACCAAGTTCCGGAGATGTCCTTTTTTATTACTCCATATTTATGTGCACATAGATATATAGCAAGAAGTTGCAAAGGTAAAAAGTTACTTGGCTAAATCAAACAGCTTTTTAACCTTCCCAAGATGCCAAGTTTGATATTGATGGCCTCTCCCTATTTTCAAGTCAATAAATAACGATATTTTGAGTCATGTGTACGTAGCCCACATATTTTTAACCAAAAAATATACGGAACATATTACTAACTCATGGAATAAAACCTCTCAAATGTTTTAATCATTCATTTTTTTTAAAAACTGATTTCCATCAATTTTTCAATTCGTTACATCTTTATATTGCTGTAGTCGAACAAAACATTCATAAAATTACTGTGGCTCGCTTTTGTCATGAAAAATAAAATAAAATAAATATTTGTTAACGAATACCAATGCAAAGTGTGAATGTGTCGTACTTGTTGATGTGGAAAGGTTTTCTTATCTACCAGACAACTTTAGTTTCCTAGATGTATCAAATTTCTGCCAGAAAAACTCGTTGCAAGGATTTTATAATAAATTAAGTGTATTTTAAGACTGTCACTATTCAGCATTTCTGGATCATATGACTGTTCCTTGATTGGAATAAATGAATATGCCGCTATTAGGGATATGAGGGAATGTCATTTTTTTTTGACAAAGAGCAGAAATGATGTAATCATGCCAGCATCTATTTTCTAACCCTGAAGTTGGGAATCTGTAGCCTTTTGGAACAAAAAATTGTTATAGTACAACCATAGTAGAAAAAGTTGCTTGAATGTCGTATCCAATTATAAAAATTTTCCCCTCATATTCCAATATAAGTAACTGTGCTTAGCACTTTTTTTGACTTCACTTATCAAATGCTTTTATTTGTAAGACATTTAAAAAAAAATACTATTTGAATTTAAGATGTGATAGTTTTTCAAAGAGAATAATAATTTTAAAATACATTTAATATCAATTTATTTTTTTACTATTTAGATTGTAGAACCTATTACTCGTTTTGGAGTTTGTTTGTTTTTTAAATCAATTTAACTGAATTTAAAACTTTTATTGAAAAAAAAAAATCTAGAATATAAAAAATCCTTTTTTTAAAAAAAATATCTTTAAAAAAAATATTTGAGATTCAGGGACTTTTTCTTCGCTTATATTATTAGTTGGTGTGATGAGTGAAAATCGTAGAATAAAGCATATTAAAACTATATGTATACAAAAAGGATATTATATATATGTATATATATATAAACAACCCTTTTAACGGATTAACAAAAAAACAAAAATAGATTATTCATATGTATATGTATAATTTTCAAAATATTTGTATACCCATCATATAATTTATAATATATGTATGTAATGCCTTGGCTATGTCTCTAAAACAGATAAAAATATACTTTGTGATTTTTTTTATATTCTTAAGTCACTTGCCAGAAATAACTTTTAAAGTCTTTTCTTTTCTAACTTTTGAGTATTTGTTCCAAATCTTTCTCTATAATAATATTTTTTTCTGAAATATGTACATACATTTTCGACAATTGGTCTCTAATTTAGTAAATTAATTATTGACATACATAGGATTTAGATAAAATTCTGACTCATTCATTGAATGGAACATAAAAACCAAAGTTGTAGAGTGAAATGAAAATAATTCTGAAAATTAAACTATATTTTGGGAAAATTGTATTATCATAAAAGGATTTTGCCAAAAAATTAATGGTTTTTACTAAGTCAACAGCTTATATTACTATATAAAAAATTCGTACCTAAATTGATTTTTATAAAATAATCTAAATTTTCCATGTTTCTTGAGAAGGGGGTATGTGCAACCTCTACAGCAGGACCCCTTTATTCTTAAAAATCAAATAAAAACCCTAGACTTTTATGGTAGTAAATAACATGAAATTATAAAGCAATGTAGTTATTTATACCGACACACTGTTGTGACTGCCTAGGGGTCCTTTGGGCATAAAGTAACTTATCTTTGTTCTAGCTCAGTATCAACATCAATTTGATTTTAAATTTTTTAAGACAAAAGTCACTCCATGTTGACATAACCCTTATTCCAGTTTTTTGTTGCTGTTTTTTTAATCACAAAAATTGGCTAGAATCTATAAAAATTGTAATAGAATTTGAGAAAAAAAAAATATAAATCAAAGACACATAATCTACAATGTACTCTACGTAATGGAAAGTTAACAATTATTTTTATGTTAACTTAAGTATTTTATGTAATCGATCATTTATAAAAATGTCGGTATCATTAATATAAAAAAACTATATGTGTCATTTTCTATTAAATCGACGAAAAAAAGAACAAAAAGTCTTCACAAAACAGAATTAAATGATTTTTGGTTCAGAAGCTCATATTTATAAGAATAGAGCATTTATCAAATTTTAGCTCGATAAAATAATCTGATCATTTTATTGAGGCCATCCTTGGACCCATCAATATATATATATATATCGAAATGAACTTTTAATGACAGTTGTTACGTTTATCTCTTCTATATACAAACACTCTATTAAATTTCATAAAACTCCACATCTGTGTAGTTTAAAAGTGTACAAAGTATAAATTAAGTCAAAAGAAAAAAAAAATTTTACTTATGGATAAAGTTGTGTCTATTTTAATGGGCTATAAAAAAAGTTGAAAAGTTCATAAGGAATCTATGAGACCTAGAAAAATTCTCGTAAACATGTCAAAAAATCACTGGATTTAAAAAAAAATGTATGGCTGCTAATAACTTCAAGTAAATCAGAATGAGCTTCCAAAGTACTCATTTATGTATATCAACAAATTGTATAAAATAGCTCGTCAAAGCTTCTTCCTTATGTCCTAGTTAATGGACAACATATGAACATAATATATGTATATAATCCCTCACAGAGAACACATTTACTATTTTGGTCTTTTCCTTGTACTGTGGCTTATAGATTCATACAAAAACAAAACATAATTTTCTTTTAATTTTTTTATACATACATACATATATTTCATATTCTTTTAACGGTTGGGGTAATTTAAATTCGACTTTATATGGCATATACATAGTTAAATTTAGGTAGGAAGGTACATTTATATGTTGTACAGTATTTTCTTTCTTTCTTTCTTTCTTTCTTTCTTTCTATCTATCTATGTATGTAAGATAAAATAATGGGGATATGAAACGAGTGGCTTTTATAGGTTTTTATTTATATCTTCCTATAAAATACTTATTTTCCTCTTCTTTTTTTTTACGAGGTACTATTATGTGTTGTGTGGTCGAAAGTTTGACTATAGATTGCAGGGAGGATACATATAATTTTCTTTGCTCAGTGTATTTTATGTAGTACTCTTATGATTGAGCAAGACTAAACTCCACTTAGATCATATAGAAATATGTACTACATATATATATATATATATATATATATATATATATTACAAAAACACCAAGTTGGTTCATTTCAATAAAAATATTTAACACCTTCAAGGTGTTAATTGAGGCACTATACATATAAATGTATCCTTTAACACTTAGCAAGTAAATTCACAATTTGTTAAATTGTTTTGTAATTATTATTAAAGTTTGACTCCTAGTCAATTTGTATTTTTGTATCCTAGGACCTTTAATTTTTCACTCTCTAATATATAGAAACAGTTACTCTCAGTCCACAAATTAAATATGTATGTACTTAAATAATACAAATATGTAATTGTATGTATACAGCCATGTATTCAGGATAGAAGAGCGGCTGTCTCTGACAACTTGAGTAAGTTTTTTTTCTTTTTCTTTTTATACTTTTTTCAAAAACGTTTTTCAAGACATTGAAAGGAATGGAATTAAATATGAAAATAAAAGAATCCAAGAAATGAGCTTCTGTATATGAACATTTTATGATTATAATGGATTTTTTTATTATTAAAAGTATATATATATGTAATAGAGTATCAATCCATATGTTTTTGAACATAGATCTCACCCCCTTGAATTTATGTATTTTGTCATGTACATAGATTAATATACAAATTTGAGAAATTGAAATTTATTACAGTTAGAGTTTGAGGAGCAACATTTGAGGATGCTTCCCACTTCCATAAAGTCTAAATAAACTAGTTATCATACTATTAAAAATGTTAAATGTAATAATTTTCTAGATTGCAAGGCCCTCAAACAAACCTTTTTCACTTAAGTAGGGTAAACTATAAAAAGTAGGAAGACAAAATATTATAACCGAATGTATAATGTTCATAGAAATTTGTATCAAAAATAAAATTTAATGTTTTATCAAAGCTGATAACAAATGATTTCTTATTGAGACCCCAAACTAAAGTTGTTAAGACTAATTTAAAAAAATGAATGTAATTATATTTATCCGTGTCTTGAATTCATACAAGTACTTTTAGTGTTTTAATTTATATCTACGAGTGGAAAAGGGATGAAATAAAAATATTAAAATAGTAGGATTACGCTGGTCAACAGTCAAAAAATCTAAGGGGCAAAAGTATAATAAAAGTTACTCCGTTTTTGGAGCCCAAAAGTCGGTCAAATCCTTTGTACTTAAATAATTCCTTCAATATTACATAAAATGGATTAATAAGGAATGTGTGTTAAAGAGCTACTTAAGGAGTAGCGTGCAGAAGGATTAAAAACCCATTGAAATCCTTCTGCGGGCCTACTTCCGTCCCCTACGCTCCTAGGAGTCCCTTTAGGTGAAAACAAAGACTGGAAATGAAATTTGCATTAAATACACTAGCGAATCATCATTTTTTAATGCACCAAATGAGTATCCTTCTAGGCTTAAATTGAAGTTGAAACTAGAAAATGGGTCAAAAAAGCTATAAAAGTAGGGTTCAATTTTTCAAAAACCTTAGAACTCTCGAATTTTTTTTTTTTACAGATTTGAAATCAGCTTGCAAAACAAAATAGCTTTTAGTATTCTTATACCCCTTTGGATTTTTGAAAGTTCAAATTTGTTGACCGGTGTTATTAACAAAATGTCCATCCCTAATTATTTCCGCCTTTTAACTGTATTAACCTCGTTAAAAAAAGGATGCTCACAAATGTAAAATTAAATATTATGAGGAATCATAAATAGTTCAATCGAATTTTCATTCAAATTCTATAGCTCAACCTTCAGAACACTAATTAGATCAAGAGATGACAAATGATTCAGTTTATGTTTTTTCATATTATGACAAAAGTTTATTTCCAAATATGAACAATATTATATACATATTATTCTTTTAAATGAAAATATGAAAATGACAAGTTTTAAATTAACAATATGAATATACTTTATGTTTATATAAAATGCATTTTATTACTAATTACACATTATTAGAATACTTTTTTTAAATTTTCTAAATTAAAAACTAAAGCCAATTAGGGAGGCATGTTGTAATTTTGCTTTATACTAATTAATCAATGATTGTTTTATATACTTATGTACATATGTGATTATAAAAAGTTATTTTTAGTTTTTTTTTGTCAACTATTCATTCTGTTTTAGTTGTCAAATATATAATTTTGTGACTCTCTTTTTATCTTAATTTCTCCTTCCTTTTATAGTCAAACAAAAACCATTTTTGTATGTAAAACAAAAATAAATTTGTAAACTCAAAATTTCTATGAAATAATTCAATTTTATTAATTAATTTTGCTGTACAGGCCCTTTATTCAGGAGTAATAGCATTCCTGTTCTACGATCCCGTCCCTTTAATTGATCCTTGAATAGCGTACCAAATTTAAAAAAAAATCATTTTTAAATGACCCATTTTATGTGGTGAAACAGTGTTAAGTTCATCAACATATTCTGACCATGACAAACTGATTTTTTGATTAAAAATAGCATAACTTCAAAAGGTTTGACTCCATAGACCCTATTTTAAGTTACAAAAGAAAAGTGATTTATATTTTCTCATAAACCAGACATCAAAAATCATGAAAGGTCATTAAGGTAGCCGCTTTTAAGGTCCTTCCTATAAATCAAAGATTATAATATGGGTAATTTATGTATGTATATATAGAATGGCTTTATGCATCCAAACCTGTTCTTAGTATTTAAAAAGGGACAGGATGTCAAAGTTATTGGACTCATATCGGACTATTAGAATGAAATTTGTATAGTATTTATCATCCTTTCTGCCAAAACGAAAAATTTGCTACAAAGAAACCAGTAAGCATTTTGTATCTCTTGGACAATTTTGAAACATGAATCTTTGTATGTTGATATATCCTCACTACTTCACAAATTTTAATTCAGATTTACTAATAGATCCATGTATGTAAGAGCCCACGTATGTAATAGACAATGGACAGCTGATAAAAAAAATGTATCATGTTGTGATAGATCCAATAAATTATATTAGTTCTTAGAACAATATCAAAAGAAGGAAATTTCCATCATCTAATAAACTTTCAAATAATAGTTGACTTTTGCTTTTAACAAAATCTCCTATTTTTGTCAGGATTTGACATGTCTGATTTTTGTGAAATATATGTATATGGACCTATGATAGCCCTGTAAAATATGACTTAGAAATACTCGTATTTCTAAAATACCTATGTATATAAAATTGATGCGTATAGAAATACATAAGTGTACACACACGACTTATAAAACTTATGACATAACAAAGTTGTTACAGTAATTTGTACTTACATAGCGTATATGACATTCGTTGTTCGAAAAAGTCATGCTCATTTGTCATTTTTTCAATGTCTCTATATGATTTGTATTTTTTCAATTCCTTCACTATTAAGTAAGTCTTATCACAATCAATTTCTTAACTGAATAATAAAATAAATAATACTATTTAGTATCATAACTTTTTTTTTTAACTCCCAATGATAAGATTAAATAAGTTTGTAGATATACATACAGCTAGTTATGTATCCTATTTAACGTCTCTGTATACCAATTTTAATCTGCGGAGAGTAATAATAATAATAAAAAGTAACTGATAAGAATAGAATGTACGTATCCTGGATTAAATAGGTATATGTATAATATGTAAAATACGATATGGACCTTCCACCAGAGAAACACACATAGTTTTAAGTTGCATGTTTTAAGATATCATTTGATTTACACTAATTCTTGGATAAAAAAACAAGGAATATCTTAGTCATTAAGATACGCATCTAAAATTAGATTTTAAAGCATAATGAGTATGTATGCTCTAAGAGATAACTACAATTATTATTATACACAAAAAATATATGTGCATACTTAAGCCACTCAACTATATAGAAGAGTAGCAATTAGCCATATTCGAATTGATTCTCTATCATACATTGATTTCCAGTGAAAAAATGTTAAAAATCATACGCATTAAGATATATCTGTATTCATTACATAAATAATTCCTTTTTTTTCCCCAATAAAAATAAGCTCAAGAAACACTTTAATCTAATACTCATTTTTAAAGTACACTTCTCAAAAACAGTATTTGAGCGCCAATGAAATTTTCATATATATTTTTTATAAAATGATATGTAACTACATAAACTAAAAACCATCTTCTCTGGAGTTGCTCTTTGACTCTAGTATGTATACAAACACCCCCTATTCGAATGTAATATGTATCTTAATAAGTCAAATTCAATTTTCCAAGATTTTTTTATATATTATTTTTTTTATGTTAATGTATGACATACAAAAAATAATATATGTATTTACTTTAGATTCAAAGTGAAATATAAATATTATGAACTCATACCAAAAGGTTATACTTTTGAAGATATGGAACATCAAATAAGTTCAAAAATGTATCTTCATAGAAACACTTAAAAATAATGTACACAAAAAACTTTTGATTTCTACTAAAACTATGTATCGTAGAGATAAACTACATTTAAGGGATTTGAAGTTAATTTAATGGTAGATCTTTCTACTATAAATATTTTTAATATTTATAAAAAAATCAGGGTGTAGAATAATTTCTGTATAAAATTATTTTAAAATTGATAATTTTTTCAAATTGTTACGGACAAATTCATTTTTATATTCTAACTTTGTATAACATATATGAAAAGAGGAAATTCAAAATTATCAAGTAAGATATTTCTTTATTTTACTTTTTCTTTGAATATTCCTTTTTTCCTCCAAAAAAAAAAAAAAAAATTGAGAAACACAATTTTGCAAAAATTGTAAATTTGTTTCCTAAATTTGATATTGCAGCCATACATGAAAATATATAGTAATTGTGTTTTGCTTTTTTCCTCTATAAAATATTTCTTTTTTAAAAAAGGATGTGAGTATTTTTATGAAAAGGTATCATTAGACATAAGTATATCATTAAGGACAAAAAATAATATATCCATCCAACAAGATGCTCACACATACATAAATGCTTGTATTACCAATATAGGAATATATAAATATATTATTTCATCATGTCTTGGACGATAATATTAATTTCAAGAGGAATAAAAAAGAATCAATATTTATTATACATAATTAATGAGTTTGAATTCATTGATTCATTATTACCCGTTTTCCATCATTCTTCACTTAATTCAATTATCTACGTGGCAATTTAAAAAAAATATAGTAATTTATTATTTTTTGTAAAAACTAACTTTCCATCAAAAAAAAAAAGGAACATTCATCCTAAATTAAATTCGACCATTAGAAATAGATTGTACCCTGCAAAAAGTACTCTTTCATTTTCTTACTATGTGTTTTAATTTATTTTAATAATGGTTTTAAATCTATGTACTTTAAAATCAAAATATTTTTAATATCTTTATGTCAAACTCAAAGTCCTTTTATGAGTCAATAAATATCAAAATCTACAATACTCCGTACAATACACTTCTATAATATTATAATTATTTATAAAATAAAATAACTTAAATGTTTTCAAGAATCCCTTGAACGATAGAAAAAATGAGAAATTTTGTGGATATAGTAGTGAAATGTGGCTACTAACGATGATTTGTTTCATCTTAATCAGATATTAAATATTGTCTTGTATGATCAAATGTACTTAGAGAAAAATTCGTATGGTAGACTTTTACACAAATTATAGACTAAAAATTGTCACACAACATCATAGAAACCATTTAATTTATATCTACATACATATATTGCTGCTCATATAAATCGATGAAGCTACATTTCCATTTTCTATTTGAAATTCTCATGTAATTTTTCTTGTAAAACTAAGAGACTTTTTGTTTGATGACCTAACTCCTTGTTCCTTTTAAAAATATTTAATCTAATGATGGATGTAGTAACAAACAATATAATAACAGACTGAAAACCATTCAAATATATAAGCATTCATTTTTTAATCATTTGTGTGTGTCCTCATTGTTGTGAAATTATATGTTTTTAAAATTTAAAATACAAAAGCAATAGTCAGTTAGTACATACATATGTAGACAAATAGAACTCTAATTAATTAGTATATGATTATTTCATTTTTACTAGGAGATATTATTCCATTAACAATGTTACATGACGAATAAAGTATTGGGAAAAGGTAGGAGTGTTGGTATATTTTATTTCTGGCAACATTTTATAGGAAAGTGTCTATTTTATTTAGAAACATAATCAATATTATGAGATGCTTCTTGAATGAAGAAAAGGGATTTTTTCTTCTTTCTATAAATAAATAAATTTATATATGTACATATCTACCCTACCTATAAGCGGAGGGGGGGGGGGAAGGATCCTTCATTTGGCTTATCCTTTACTTCCGAAAATCGATTACAATAAGGGAAAAAAATAAGTATAACTACACATTTAACGTACATATAGAAGAAGCTTTTACGTTATGGATGATTAAAAATGAATTGGCAACGTTTAGTGAGTAGTTAATAGGCAAAGAAATATCTATTTTTTTTATTATCATGCGAGTAGGGTAGCAAATGATCTGATTTTATTTTATTTCTGTTTAATATTTTATCTTGATCATAAAGGATTTAAAAAAAAAAATCATAGTTGTAGATATATATATATACTTTGTATATAGGCTTTGGTGTTGTGAGGAGTACGATTGATGTCCCTCTCGGTCACACCCCACACGAAATAATCGAGCGGATTACAGTCTGGCGAGCTAGGCGGCCACAAAGTTTTGTCCCAGAAGTGTGGGAAGTTGTTCCTGCACCAGCTCTGCGTGGTTTTTGAGTTGTGAGCAGGTGCGCCATCCTGCTGCCACACATATGGACGTCCATCGGCCACCTGATCCATCCACGGCTTGACAACAGTACGTAGCACGTCCAGGTACACCTCGGTGTTGACCTTGAGGCCGGCCTCAAAGACGTGAGGAGGCATGACGTGACCCTCGTTGCTCACAACGCCAAAAACCATTACGGTGGCCGGAAATTTTGTCTTCATGACAATAGGGACATCCTGAGGGTCATTGCAGATCCACCTGTTATTCTTTCTGTTCACCTTTGGGTCCTGATTTTGGTCGCGATTCGTCCGGCCGGCGCGGATGTCGCACACAATGGCCCCTCTTTTTGATTCTTGCTCTTCGGCATTCATCTTGACGAGAATCTTAAACGTTGTAGAGGAAGATTCAACGGAAAAAATGGCATCAGCTGTTGCTCGATCCGACGCCTAAAAACAGGGTTACCACAAATATAAGATCGCGACACAATACCACAAACACCCTGTATATATATGCATTGAATGATGAAATATATATATATATATATATATTAGGTCTATACCTATGAAGTGAGACTTTCAGCTATTAGGCAAAATGTAGAAAACTGTTTCTGGTTCCATGTGGCCATGTATCTTATTAATGTATTACATATTGATAAAACTCAAACCATAAACAAATTCTTTTTTTGAAATGTAACTGACCCTTTATCTACCCATACAAAATTTGACTTTAAGTCACGGCTAAATTTAAATTTCTCAACTAATTTAAATCCATTCTTGAGACTTACATGTAGATATTTATTTTATATAGACTCTTTATTTTTATTATTCCAAGATCAAACATACTCGACTTTTATGGATCTTTATGCTGAAGAAATTTAACTCTAAATTGTATATTTAAAAAAACAGCTTTTGAACTACATACTCAAACATTAATAATAATCAAACCATTGATGAAGAGTTGGTCGTTTTCCACATTGAGATCTTCATTGTATCCCTCAACCTTGAAAAATATAAGCTGAAAGGCTCTTCATTTATTGCAAAGTAGTCAACTCTTGAAATACTATTCCTTATTTAATACACATACATAAGTATTCATTCAGTAGTTCCATAATTCGACGTTCAGGATACTTACATATTTAGGAGTGTGACTTTTATGATTAGAAAAGGGAAACAGTTAGCACTTTTTTTGTTTTTGTTTTAATTTACCTTCATTCTTTTTCGACCATATTTTTTGCATATTTTTTTAAAACTGCATAATATGATTATTATAATAAAAATATTTCCCTTGTACTCATGCAATTTTCGAATATAAAAGGATCTCCTCCCCCGAGGAATTTTACATTTTCTCTTCCTCCAAGGCCCTACATCGTCAAATTTCCTACAAGTGAGAAATCCAAAGCTTTTAAATAAATCCCAAGTAAATTTTAATGCAAATAGAATATTTCTGATTATGCTTCAAATGATTGTTGACAAGTTTAATTCTGGGTATTGATTTATATTTTACAATTTTATTCAAATGATAAGTAATCAGTATATGAACACTATTATAGAAATAACAAGTGTATACTAATGATAAGAAACCCACAAAAGTTACCAAATTTATAACTTATTAAAAAACTGTGGGATGAGGTGAGTCTATAATTATAACATGTTCTAATGTATAAATACATAGAGTAATGACTCAGACTATGGGAGGGACACTTGTTATGCGGGTAGCTTGGACTAAATAGAACTTCATTTTAACTTTAATTAAGATCGACAACTAGCAAGATTCCCTTACTTTCGTAACTCTTCTATAATGGCCTACTTGTCCAACCTTAAACTAAGACACAAATAAATACTGCTTAACCTGTAAGTATTTAGCTACGCTGATAGTAATACGTTATAGCCATCAAATGATTTTTTTAAAAGTTAGTTTTGTTTTGCATGAACAAAATGAGGTACAACGTTTTGAAAATAATATTTTTCTTAAAACTCTACTGACTGTTAATTTTTGAAAGATATCTTATGAGCCAAAAATAGCAGGAAAGGGCATAGAACCTTTAAAATTAGGTTTATACATCAAAGTTTTGTATTTTGATTCATATCAAATATTTATGTATTTATATATTCATTTAATGTTACTCATTTTTAGCTTACATTAGCTCCTTTGATATACATTATTGAAATCTGGTAAGTACTCAAATTTTTACAAATTTGACCAAGAAAACAACAATTGATATAATAGCGGCCCTTTTGCTATTGGAAAGGATATGACTCTTTAAAAAAACGTAAATGTTATCTTATTTCTTAATGAATACATTTTTCGTTAAAGAATTTGTACAAAGGAACAAGTTATTGAAAAGCATGTATAAATATATTGATGAATATAAATAGATACAAATGTACATAATTGTATTGTTTATAAATGAGATCTTTTAAAAAAGTTTAAAACACGCACACTTTTAATCTTATTGGAAAAATGTCAAAAACTTGATATAAAAAACTTAAAGAGAAGAAAATATGCTTCAAATGGGATTTCATATCCTTTTTTTTTCTTCTTTTTCTTTTTCCTAAATTGACATTTACATATGATATACATCACAATCATGACAAAAATTTGTCAGATTTATGAATCATTGTCAAATGACACATATTTCAATGACCTCCTGTCAGAAGAAGTTTGATACATTACACAAAAATAAGGTTACAAATGAATCAAGAAAGGTTATGTTGACATATTTCTGATAAAATTTTCATATATCACGGGATACAGTAGAGTTCTGGAAACTCTCCTAGTTGAAGGGTCCCATAATTTTGACTGATAAAAGAAAAAAAATAGGTCTAAAATTAGCTGGTAGCTTGGTACTGACGATAGTCTCTTCAACCGTTGGGATATTCCTTATTTTATAGTGTACGGGTATAATAAAATAATTTAAGTTGAATAATTATTAATCAGTGTTCAAAACACTTACAAGGGACAGCTGACAAAAAAAGTACATTATAAATTGTCATGTTAGTGATGGTATGACGCACAAATATATCGAGAATTAAGTAGAGTTTATTTGAAATGGGATTACTCATTTCCATATTATTTGAAATAAAGGATAAGTAGAACTCAATTAATAGATATCCACTTTCATTTTGTCTTTTTCTCTCACTAAAAGGCACATCGAAATAATCCAATTTCCTTTCTGAGGATTTTTTTATATGCTAGCATAAAATGAAAAAAAAAAAAAACCTTCTTATTTAGTAATTTTCGACAAAAAAAAAAAAAAAAAAAACGAGACGAAAATGTGAGATTAAGAGTAAAGGATAAAAAAAAATGAAAAATATAAACTATATAGAACAATTTTAAATGGTTTTCCGAGGAGAAAGAAATCTAGAAGAAGAGGAAACCACTTTCAGGAGAATCTCAACCAAAAACATAAGAGGGAAAAAAGAAAGAACGAATAAGCACACACAAAAAGAGAGATATTTTCTTTGTTTAGAAATTGCATTTAAATCCTTTTGGATTATGTTAAAAATATCACTTTTATAAAGGCAATATTAGAAGCCATATTTTAAAATATATTGATAAGAAAATCAATAGATTACACGTTATCTTATGAAGGTCTTATTTTGCCCAAACGGTATCATAGTTTCTCTGTCAATCTCGTTATTGCAATGAGTGACGATTTTTCCCTACTACGGACAAATTAAATTTGAAATTCAAGGATCGCAAACTTTTGAAATACGCCTCTCATGCAAGTAATGATTCATAGCAGATTCAAGATAGAGTCGTATTACTCTACTTAATGAGAGGTCATTGACGGATCAACTTCGAGTCTCAACACTACTAAATTCACCACTTTTTCAAGAGAATGGGACCTTAGGCAGGCAACATTTCAATATACTTTCTCAAACCTCACAAATCCACGCTGTCCATAATAACGGGATAGAGGAAAGAGGAACAGCTATGAGGACGTCGTCTAATACAATGATGATATACATTTATTTATCAGAGGCATTGCCAGATCAATCACTCAACAGTATATAATTAGATAAACTCAAGTATCATTATAATTCTTTTTTTTAGTGTTGTATTTATATTTAAACATATGACATTTTGCAAAATCCGAATTGCTTTATGACTTACAACAGACTCGTTTTCCACTTTTTACTCTCGTGTTATAGTTGTTATTATTATCATTATTTTTGTTTCTCTCATTCTAAAAATACAAAAAAATATCCATGATAATAACAACAGTAATAACATGAGAGACCAGGCGAGAAATTTTATGAGTTTCAACGTAAAATGTGAACAGAAGTGCTTTCATACATATCTATATTTTTATAGTTCTATATATATTATCATTATATAGTATTATGTGTACAATACTTTTGTGACTCCTCCGTCTTTGTTACATACATACAACATAGGAGGAAGCATCCAAAAAAAAAAAAAAAAAGAAGTCATGATTAAAATTATGTTCGATGTTATGTCTAGTTCTTTTTTCTGTGCCTAGTGTTTGGATCATAAAAGAACAAAGTCTTATTTAATTACATCTGCATTGACGAAAGCCTCAGAAGTTTTGCAGATAAGCACAAATTAATATGATTGACGTGTAAAACTCTACTCACTAAAAAGAGAAACAAATATTTACTTACTTATATATTTCGATATTCGATTTTAATTTTTGATGCTCAACTATAACGAAGAAACGAAGGTTGCGTACTAAAATGACTAAATAAACTTCCGTATGAATATATAAACGACAATTAGTTTTTATTGTAGTCAAGGAAAACATTTTATGCTAAACATATGTAGATTAATGTAATCAATCTAAATTTCATTATCTGTTGTTTTATAACCACAAACTTCAGTATTTTAACATTGAATTTGTGCTTGAGCCATACGCAATGACAAAATTAATTTGATATACGTGCTAATGTAGTTACGAGCTCCGTCACAGAATGGAATAGATTCGTCTGTCAAGGGGTACAGCTGTAATTGAATCTATCTATGAATGATTGAAGGAACTGTAGCTCCACTTCAGATTATATGTGTTCACTACTCTCCAGACTTGTACTAAAGAGTTCCATGTGTACTCAAGTGAAATGGTCTGTTTATCCTTTAGTGCATACCCATAATGTCTATAAAGCTCAGAATAGCTTTGCATAACTTTGTACAATAACGTATTGACATCAATATCAAGCTCTCTATCGTTTAAAAATACTTTTGAACATATCGTCAATTCTGGACTGGAGCAACAATATTATCTGTTCAAACAAAAATGCTGCTCATTTTCAAAGCATCAACATATAAATTATTGTTAACGTTGGAAGAAAACAAAAGACACAACAACCTAAATTATTTATTCTAAATTCATTAATGGGAAAATGGAATCAATGGGATCAATATTTTTTTGTTTCTATGCAAATGGCTGTATCAATTCATAATACTATTAAGTTCACACTCTTGGCAAATCTGCAAGGTTCTTACAAACCCTACAAGAGGCAGATGCAAAATATTCTAGAAGTTAATTTGAACAAAATATATATGTAAATTAATATTTTCTAAATAAATGTTTTGTGCTCTGATGCAAGTGTATTTTTGCAAAATTACTTGAGGAGAAAGGAACTTATTAACTCAAATAAATTTTTCTTGATTTTCGGATTCAAAAGAATTTCATAATTTAATAATAAAGCCTTGAAAATTCTTCCAAAGAGCATATAAGATTGAGATCCTTTTATTCCACAATTTTATCAGATAAGTGTGTGTCAGCAAAATGAGAACTGATTTATATTTCTTCATTAAAAACAGTTTCTGTGTGGACATGACAATATTTATAAAGTTTTAGAAAATAAAAGAAATATAGTTTTTTTCTTAGAAAGTCATTTTGCCTCAAGATAAGAAATGATTTTTTCCCCTTCCCTTTTCAAATAATGTTTGAAAAAAAAAGTTAGTAATTTCGTTATATTTCAAGATATTTAGTCAACATATGTATGTACATAATATATTTCCCTCATATTGAATTCACATTTTCACGAAAAATATATTCATCTTCCTATAGTAATATGTATGTACAATCACTACACCTTTATTTATTTTCTTACAACCACAGGGATGATTTTCTTAACATCGTATTTGTACTTATAAAAAATATGATGAAAGAAATTTTTATTATTTTATTTTTTTGTCAAGTTACATAATTCATATTTATATACCTATATGTATTATGTACTTGAAGGAAATATTACTTATGAATATATATACATATTATATTAAAATTGTATTCCTTATTTTTTCCATAAAAGTATCGATACGTATGTAGATACGCTCATAAGATCAGAATGTATTTTATTCTTTACTTTATTAATAAATATAAATAAATAAATAAAACAAGAACTCGGAATCGACTTCAAAAACTATCACATATTCATTTATCCAACATATAAATAATGTGTGAGTTATGTAAATCGATTCCTAGTCCCTATTTTCTTTCTTTATTATAATATACATACTTAATTTAATTAACCCATGTAAGAAAATAATAAAATGCAAGAATTCATGAGAATTTACTACATATATGTGAGAATCAGGATCCCAAGAGAGGAATCTCAGATCATACATCAATTAACCATAAGTAGAATGAGCTTCGAATTACGTTCAAATTATATCTCTTATTTATCAAAAAGTTAAGCTTGAGTCACATATTCAAATCATACTAGGGATATACCTAAGTAAATATCAAAATGGACTGACTCATATTTTGAGTATCATCCAGCCAAAGAGCCCTTTTATCCATCTATCTCATGAAAGGAGGCAACTTTTCCTTGAGGGTTGTATTTGCATTCTGATCTGGTTTTATTTTTTAGTATAGAGAGTACTACAACGGTAAGCCTTGTGTGGTGAAAATGAAATTTTAAATTGTTTGAAGGTCTTACTCCTTAATTTTTTTTTCGTTTCGTCGTGTAAATTAACTACTTAATAAATTTTAACCCTTAGAGGCCACTCCTCGTATTCAAAGTTCAGAGAATTGACAATTTATTTTACAAATTTTGCATTATAAAATAACTTAGGAACTCTATAAAAATCAAAGATGAAAATCATTCTAAGGACTTTGTTTACCATTTTGCTGTAACTAATGCTGAATTTATTATATCAAATAAAAGAAGTAAGAAGGAAAGAATGAACGTTCTACCTGGTACATTTTATTTATACTTCCTTTATGTCACTAAGAGTAAATTTTAATGAAAATTAGTTAACTTAGTACATTCTAAAGATTGTTCATTTAACTACAAAAAGTCAGAAAGTAATATATATTACATCCCAGTATATTTGGATGGTAATGAAATAAGAAAATAAACTTTAAAAAAATGTCAATTTTTTAATTAATTCATTGATATACAGGACAAAATGGACAAATTTAGAGGGTACTTTTAAGAAATTTAAAGTTTAATATTCACTACATAGGAATCAGCAGTCTAATTTATATATACATACATTATTAGAACAAATTTTATAAATAATGATAAAAAAATGACAGTTGGAGCTAAAGGAACTGAAATTATGACACTAAATGTCACATCTCAATTTATGGAAAAAAGATAAAAAGGGCAAAAAAGAAGCCATTTTATTTATATAATTTATTTATTTAAGAGTAGTTATGTATTTGGCTTAAATAAAATAAATATTTCTATGAATTTGGAACTCAACTCCTTGGATCTACTTTAAGATTACATATAAATTACTCAAGTATGAGAGATTAAAATAAATCTGTAGGAATAATTAATGATTAATTACTTAGCATTGAGTAAACGTTGGAACTAACGACAAAATATATATATTCCTAAATAATTTTGAGAACAACACTTTATCTCAAATATCATCAATGTGAAAATTTGCAACATTGACAAAGGTATAAATAGGAATGTAAATAATATGCAAATCAGGCTTGTGATAAGAAAGTGCAGTTGGCTCTTCAAACAGGCCTTTTTATTTTCCATAGCTGTTATCATTTTTCCAACATTACTGAGGCAAAAACATCTACCTGATAGTAAAGATGTCGCATGAAGGAATACATGCATTAAGTTTAATAAAGCAAATAAAATGTAAACAAAAAGGGCTCAAGTCCTCGTATAATTATAAGTTAAAAATATATAATTTTCTGACATTAATTTAGGTTAATTTTCTTCCTCTCATCTATGTTATTATTTATTGTTGTATATATAATGGAGAATAGCAGCTTGTAGCTCAGTAAAACGTCATGACAGCTCAAGCTGCTTCCCCCCTCGACATTCATTAAATTGTCAGGGTTGCCAGGTTGATTTTCTCTTTCTTTTTTTATTACAATCCCGATTTGCATATTATTTACATTCCTAGGTATAAATGACCAAATTTTATAAAAATCTTTGTTTATTTTTTATTTATGAATATCTGCCGTGCAGCTGGATGTCACAATGGAGCCGACAAACAAAATAAATTGACATGTATAAACCCATATTGCTCAGAAACTGGACTTATATGTGAGGAGATAATAATATTTTTTTTGTTTTAGTTTGTACCCAAAATAACGAAAATATAGATTTGAAAGTCAATGTAAAAAAAAAAAAAAAATCCCCTCCCCCTCAAAATGTTCCCTTCCAGTCTTCAACATAATTGTAAAGAGTTCGCCTATAGAACTCAATTACATGTTCCTTTGAATACAAGGTTTTGTAATCAATTTTGGAGCCCTGTACTGAAAGGAAAAAGTGCCAGCAATTGCCTTTTTACTTTACATGAGGTCTTTTGTCCTTACTCAGCTAGCCTTATGAGATTTGTACAATCATTTTAGTTAATTTCACATTTTAATCATCCAAAATCAGCATGCAAAAAAGAAAAGAAATATGTCTCCATAAAAGTATTCCGTTTTTAGGTTTTAGAATATGAGGAATAAAACAATTGACCTTTTTTGATCGTCTTGTGCCGAATAATAGAAAAGAAAAAGAACATACATGTTTCATTAGAACATTAATGTTGTATAAATAATCACTCAAAAGCCCAATTATGGTCAGTCAAGTCACATACTAATCATACCTAGAAATTGACATTGAGTTGAAGTGAGAGAGCATGCCCGCAGTTATTATCTGGTATCTCTGCAATTTATCGGCTGATTGTTATTTTACAGTATTAAATAATACTCATTAACTGTTGGAAACATAGAAAATTGACGGGAATTTGGATTTTTCTTCAGCATGTTTTCATAATAATCCGATCTACTTGTATTTATAGAAAGCTGTCGCTTCAACGATACGGAGAAGGCTGAGTTCCAATTGAATCTCAAGGTAGAAGGTACCAACTAATATTTTTCATTTATTCCTTAAACTCAACGCTATCTCAACATGTTGCCTTTGCGTAATCATACCTATTTAAATTTCCTGGGTCTGGATTAAGAGGCTAGCTACACTCCAGAGTATTCAAGGATAGTTATTTGAGATAAAAACTTTTTTGATCTTTTTTTTTTGCATAAAAAATGATTGATCTTTTTGTATTTATACAAAAATATTGTTTTTCCCCGATTACTGATTGTTCACCCACCAACTGTCTAAAACTAATCAGTTCACTAATTAGAAAATTGAGGGGCATGCCTTTCTTTGTCTACATAATATGTATATATTTTTTAATGTTTATTTTGAGTAATGACAAATACAAGGAAGAGCTATAAAAAAGCAGATAGTTTGTGTTTTTTTTAGACACTCATTTGCAGGAGAGTCCCATTAAAAACAAACATGTGTATGGGCGACTGCTACTACTACTCCGAACATAGAGAGGAAACATTCTACACATTCCAATTCGTTTTCATTATTATTATTGTTATTATATCAGCAGTACCATTATGATGATGATGATAGGGATCCGTAGTTAAGGAGCATCCCCTTAGCTCATAACTATGTACAGTAACAACAACAACCAAGCAACCTTTAATATCAGCAGAGTTAATCTTCAGTCCCTCGTTTCTCCTTTTATGATGATACTTTTAATAAAGTTTTTTATGTACTAAGATTTTTTTTTACTCTTTTTTATGTACGTACATATATATATATATATATGAATGTAAATATGTTGAAACTATGCCATGTTATCATATTTATTCTCTGCTCAAAATCAGTCGGAATCAAGAGTGAATGAATGATTCTTTTGTACTACAAACATACATATATATTTAGAGAATAGTGAACTACAAAAGAGTATGTATGTGGATGTATAAAACAGGTCAACAGGAATTGGGAACTAAGTTTGTAATAGCCTATATATATATATATATAGTAGTTGTTTGAGTGTATTGAATGTCATAACCGCAGTTACTTGAATAGATTTTTTACTTCACACTATGTAAGACTTTGAAAAAGGACAATTTGCAAAGGAATTTTGTCAGGAAGGAACTTCATATATGTAGAGTAACAATTTTATAGCTATAACTACATATATAGTAGCAATATATGAGCATTTATATGGTTACAATATAAAAGAACAATTCCCGATGGGTGTAAAAACCACACCTGAGATGACGCGTTCAAATAAAGGGTAACACTCAGGAAGGGATTTTCTCTCCACAGGCAGCCTCGACTCTCAAAAGGGAAAGGAAGCATTTAAAAAAAGCAATTGGCCACTAGCCATATGTATTTTTTTTTTCGATCCGATTTAGTTATTTTTAAGTCATTTGTAGTGTTTGAGCAATTTGGGTAAAGAGCATTTGACCAAAAAGAATGGTACATTTTGCCGAAAAAATCTACATAAAGACAATGTCCATGAATCATAATCATATGAAGAATGATTTTTATGTATTCATATTGTTCAAATGAGTAAATGTTAAAATATTTTCTACGAATTGAAATTATTGAGTGGTTTATTGTTGATTCATTTTATTTCTATATTCTATAGTTCCTCCCATTCAATTCAGCAATGTTAATTATTTGTGTTTTATGAACGTAACATTGAATGAAACGTTCAAGACATATTCATTCAGGATGGTTTATGAGGTGTTGAATTAAGGAATCATGAAAGTTAGTTAATGTGTTTGGGTAGATAATTGAGTTGGATCATAAATTCTAATCAAATGTAAATTTACCCCTATATTGAATTGTTCTTTATGCAAAATGTACACACAGGGAAATGGTTTTACGCAAATTGTCTGTGTAAGAGTTCCTCTTTGATCAGAAAATTCGACCTTCTTTTTGCATCTATTATAATTAACATTATTTGTAAATTTTTCACAATTATGTTCTGAATCTCTCCCAATCGTTTATCTTTAAAGATATTGGGTGGATTCACAACGTTCAATTCTAAAAATCTCCTAGACACATGGTTCAAGTCCTTCTCCGGCCAAAATTTCTTAGTGTCGCAATGCAGTCCCATTGATTGTCGTTATCATTTCCACTTTATTTAAAATAATGAAATCCTCATCAACAAAATAAATAAGAAGAAAAGAATGTACGTTCTACGTGGTACATTTATTTTTTCTCCTTTATGTCCCTAAAAATACATTTTAAAGAGAATTCATAAAATATAATTTTTAAAGATTATTAACTTAACTAGAAAAAGTTATAAACTCAATGTGTTTGGATGATAATAAAAGAAGAATATGAAATTTTTAAAAAATAGTAATAAATAGTCCAACTTTGGATGCTCACCCTAATCGTTAGTACAAAACAATCATTTTTTTTAATTATTAACACATAGGTCCCTTTATATAGGGAAATTAGTTTTAATTTTTTTAATTTTAAGGATGTAGAAGATTGGCAATTTTTATTCATATATTCGATTTTGTGACTGTGTTCCCAATACAAAAAAATATTTTTTTCCCCAATTTTTTTAATTGTATTTCTTACTCAATGGATTGAAACCAATTTTCAAGAATCTACCTTCTAAGATCTAAATATTATTTGTCAAAATGATAACAACAATTAATGGAAGTGCACTACAACATTAAGAAATTTGGGCCAGGGGAGGGCTTCAATCATGTATTTATATCTCTTGAATGATCATATTTACTAGTTACAATTTGGAGTACGTTATTTTCTTAATATTAGGAGGCTATACATATATCAAAAAATTATACATTTTTTTGTGTCGATTTGACTTACAATGACCCAAATGTTACAGTCCAAAAATTTACTTTTCATGACAGATATAAACATTGTTTATTATTAGAATTTTTATCTGTAATACTAAAACTACTCTAGAGTCAACACTTCGAGCATGTAGAAATATTGAATTTATTGAGAAATAGTAACAAGATATAAAGCACATCTAGATATCTCCTGTAGTGTTGATTTTCTTTATATGATATATAATTCATTAATGTGAAAATATTACTACTTAGTAATTGAATAATTTTGGCTAAATTCAAATAAAATTGAAGCACCATTAAACATAAATAAACCCTTTGTGGTCATTTATGCTATTTTTTAAATTCCCAAAAATGTTCTTTTATGGAAAACCTTTCACCGTATAACTAAGACTTCTTTTCATCAATTTTAAACATTTTACTTTAATTTTGTGAAACTATTGAATTAGAGTCTATCAATAACTGCATATATGCAATGTATGCTTCAATAGTCCCCTAATCTAACCGTATCATTTTATATCTTTATGTACCTTTAATAACTTTTTCTTTTTATCAATACTTTTTGGGTTTTTTTTTGGCTACAACACATGGTTCAAAAAGTTTCTCGTGTAAGCCATTGTATTACTACTTTATCTTCTCGTAGTAAATGTCCTTATTAGTCCACGAAGTTCCTTTTATTTCGGAATTTGCGTCGTTTCTGTGTTTTAATGACGAAACGTTTTATTTTTACTATAAAAGTAAATAAAATACAAAAGTCCTTTTTTTTTCTTTTTGAATTACTTTCTCCCTTAATAATAAATGTGTAACCGATGCAATACTTAAAGGAACATTTAAGAAAAAAATTATCATTTGTAAAGAGTTTGAAAAATACATATACATATATATATATTTATGTAAATCATGTTTGGTATCAAAAAGTTAGCATCAATAAATTACCAATACCATTGACTTCAAATATATATTTTTTTATTTCTTTTTATCCTCGAGTTGAAATGAGTAAGTCAAAGTGTGAAAAGATATAAATTTTACTTTTTCTTTTTTTTTCCTGCTTCGTTTCTAACACATACATATATGTAAGAAATGATAATAATAAAGATAAATTTATGGTATATATATATATATATGGGGGGGGGGGGGAAGAAAGAGACCGAAAAAAATGTGTCGTCTTTTATCACATGAAGATAAAAAAAAAATGGGGTGTGAAAGCCATCGTTATAAAACAGAAAAAGAAAAAAGAAGATTGGTGGCCGTAGACACACAAATAGATTCATTCCTCACTTCCGTTACAAATACATATGTACATACATGCATACATACAGAATATTTATATGTTGTATAAAAAAAAAAGAAATTCAAATACATCTCCATGGTTCTTCCTTCCTTTGAAATCCGTTATGTCCATTTAAAGCTAGAATACATCATACCTACTATTTAAATTGATTTGACTCTCAAAAAGTCAAACAAAACTTTTTTTCACTGAGGTTCAGAATACATTCATAAGTATATTACCTACAAGTTGTAATTTGTAAGTAATATCCGATTGCAAGAAAAAAAAATGAGATGAAATAGGAAATTGAAAATTTACTCTTTTCATGTTGAGAATAATAGCTCAAAGATGAATTGAGGTTAATGGAGTAATTTTTGACTTTTTCCATGGCACTCAATGGATAACTCAATATACATATATATGTATATCCAGTTATGAAAGTACTTTTATTGACTGCACCATGATATTTTGGGCTGGAAGGGATACACAATCTATTTGCAAAACTGTAAGTCCCTCAGGTCATTTTTGGTATGCTGCTATCAATTTAAAGAGGAAAGACATTGGGTTTTATAGGTTAAATTTGTTCATTTTTAGGCGTCTTGCACCATTTCAATTTAAAAAATATGAATCAAATACTGTAATTTTATAATTTGTTGTTGATTGCATCTCGACTTCAAATACTTTAAATATGTAAAGTGTTGGGCAAGTATTCAAATACATATTTGAATTTATTAAATGACATTAAATAGTTTGATGTTTTCAAATGCTTTTCTCCCTCTCATATTTTCCCTTCATGAGGTGTTTTTTACATGGTCTATCTCAAATTCTTATGAGAAGCTTTAAATTTTTCTACCATTAATATAACTATTTTATCAATATCATTGACAAACGAATATGACTGCAATTTAAACCAACTAATGTAATCCTTCCTGAATAACAAATTATCAAAATTACGAAATATGTACTTCATTAACAATTTAATTGTTAAGCAAACTTATTTATATTGTAATCTCAATATATAAGTAAACTAGGGCATTTTACTTTGACATTGATCAAGTCAAAATAAGTTGACAAACGTTGCAGAAAAAACACGGCGTAAATTTCCCTATTTTGATTCTATTTTACAAAATTTGATAAACCTTGGCTCAGAAAAGATATTTAGATAATTTAGTACAAAAAACCTTTAATATAGGCCCTAAAATTATTCGTGCCAAAGTTGTTGTTTCTTCAAAATATGTGCCTGAAATTCTAAGGGTATTGCTTTATTCTCATTATTTTAATATTGAGGCAAGACTAGATAATTTGGCATCCCCAAATGAAAAAAATTTAAATGCAGAAGTACCAAATGTATTCAATTCTTTTAAAAGCTCTTTTTTTTTCTCTCACTTATCTTATGCTTGCATATACTCTACACACATTATAATAGGCATGCTTAATTTTATAGATAACCAAAAGACATTTTCTTCACATTAAGATATATACCCATTTATATATCTCTTAAGGCAAAGAAAAAAGAACAAATAAAATCCTTCTGACATAATAACAAATTCCTTTTGTATTTTTTTTTTCAAAACAAATTAGAAAGCACATTCATTCTAGGAAGAGAGAGAGAGAGAGCCAATAAATCTTTACAACCCAAAAATAGAGGAGAAAATACGAAAAATCTTCACTCTCTCGTCCATCGATATGTTGTTATTAGCCAAAAGATTTATTTTCAAAGAGACTTATACATCTATTGATCTTCATTAGGGTATAGCAACTCCTATGGGTTGAGAAATTCATTTCGTGCATGATTACATAATACCTAGGTACAATTATCTAACTCTAAATAAATTAAAAAAACAACAACAACAACAGTCAGTTACCATCTACATAGGAAATTCATTTTGAAGTTTTTTGTTGTTTTAGCAAAATGTTAAAATCTAAATCAAATTTTACATTGTTGTTAGCCCATGATGTAATTTTGTTGGACTATTTAATGCTTAATAATAAATAATTTTCATTGAACGAATCAATGTGCAGAACACTAATAAGGGGAATATTTATACAAATCCAACGTTGACAAAAATACTAATATTTCAAGGTATGTCATTATGAAGAATACTATAATGGACAAAATGCACGAGATAAATATGCGATTTTCATAATTTAAAATGTACCTAATCTTAAAAATAATTGTAAAATAGTAAGAAAGAATTTAATTATGTACAATCCGTGTTTTTTTAATAACTTTTATTATATGTATTCTTATATTTTAACATTTAATTCATGTCATAATACAAAAAAGAACTTATATTTATACATGTTACATATAATAAAAAATTTAATCTTATTATATAATAGCTTGATATTTAATTTGTATCTCTTCATATAACTAGAACGTGCAATTAAAAATAAATGAATTAACTTATATAACGTAAATGGTTTCCCAGAAAGATTTATTATGAAGTAAATGGGAGACTCGGGGCATAAATACAAAAAAACAATAAATTAAGTTTTAATTCATTCTGTAATACCAAAAATCAGTTTTGATTGAATGTTGTCCAAAAATCCTTTCTGTCTTTGATATAATCCTGGATTTCGTTTAATTTAGTATTGAATCTTGAGCCCTCTGGTATATCACAAGCACAAGTTTTTTTTAATCCTAATAAATAATAACTTTATTACTTTTTATATAATTATAATTAGTATCAATGAAACACAAGATAAAAAAGTTCTTTTTTTATAATAGTAAAGCTTGAGTATAAATGCCTATGTATTAATTTTGATGGAGAAGTTATGCAACTGTCATTCATTTTTTGATATCCTGTTTGATAGAATACATATTTGTGAATATTTTTTTTATTTTTTAAATGCAGTCAGAAATAGGTAAATGTAGGCATGTTCTACAGACCAAAAATGAGACTAAATTAGTTGTGTTTGGGCTCTAATTTAGGACATAAAACTGCAATCTGGTTTAAAACTATAGATTTGTTCCAAAAAGTAAGAAAAATCTTACTTATGATGCACAAAGTAACACTTTAGTTTGTTTGAAAACGTTGATTTACATTGCATGTAAGTTATACCTACAAAAAATTCTAATAACCAATCTAAAATAATTTAGCTCTAATTAATTATTAAGAGTAAAAGGCTCAAGGACCGATGAATTTAGCGTTATTTTTGACACAATCAATAATTTTGAAAATGACATAGAACTAATTATGAAAAAATATAAAACCCTTAGGTCAAAAAGAATTTTACATAATTTTTATAAAATATATGTAAAAAATAAAATAAAATAACGATTCTACTTCTTAAGCATAAAATGCCTTTGATTACTGAATGAATATCTGTTTTTTTATTTACAAATATGTAGAAGAAATCTACTGGGCTACTTTCTTCCCTCATGACATACATATGTAAGATTATTTAAAAATTAACAAAAAATCTACGTGTTATAAAATATAATAATATAGGTAATAGATGCTATCTAGCTATTCTTTTTAGACTCGGGCCGAGATCAATCTTTTTCTCATCAAGTCTGAGATTATTCCTTCTAGACCAGGGGTGTCAAACATACGGCCAACGGGCCTGAACTGGCCCACAAGGAGATTCAACCAGGCCTGCATGATAATTTGACACTGGAAAAAATACATAAAAGACATGGATTAAATTTTTATTTTTTTAAATGTAATTCATGAATTATCTGCATGTTAGTCTTTCTTTATAAGATTTTTTTTTTCATTATTATAATTTTCGATTTTCTTGTTACTTAAAGTTTGTGCAACTTTGTGAAATGTATTGTCAAAAATGATGTTCAATAAATATTTAGTTCAATTTAACAATGTCCTTGTTAAAGGGAAGACATAATATTTTTGTTATTTATAGCTAATTATACTATAATTTTAATGGCCCGGTCCACGACGTCTACCCAGGGGTCGTTTGTGGCCCACAATGTAAAATGAGTTTGACACCCTTGTTTTAGACCATTATTTTAGGAAATAATTATATTTTCGACTCAATTTAATCATTTTCAAGTCGTTGGTCTTTGTGAAATTGGTCTTATACCAAAATGAGTCACTCTATACATCATATGATGACATTGAAGTAATGCTGGCTCAACTATAATCACAATTGACATCATTAAAGTAAAAATAAAATATCGATTCAGACCAAAGTTTTATGTGAATGTATGAGACTGATCAAAAGCGAATTTTTTATATATGGAACCGTGACAAAATATTCTAATTCTGAGGATTAATTCGTAGACCGAATAATATCGATCCAAAAATATTATAATCTTCTTAAATCAGTTCTTCATACGTATAAATCCTATTAATGATTGTAACTTTAAAAAAAAAAAATATGTTCCATGTATTTTTCAGTTGTACATTTGTTTCGTCTCTTTATATGTAGAAACCGCATTACAAGCTATCCCTAGATCAAATTGAATAAAAAATAAATAAAGAAAACACTTACTCCGAATGAAAAGTAAATCTTTTTCCATCATACTTTTATTTCTACGATTTTGTTTCAATCGAGAACGTGTAAGTTGATTGACTTTTTCATTTCTATTGGATTTTTCATCATTCTTTGAATCTTCATTAATGGAATTTATATCGCTGCTTCTCTCTTCAGTGAATCCTGGTATTATATAGGTATAGCCTAATCCTCTCCTATAATTAGATTTATAAAGGAGGATTCCACATTACATCCCTGGTTATAACAAATGGATATGAATGAATGAAAGCGAGAGTGAATAAAAAAAAAGTGTTTTATATAAATGATTCCATTTATTATCAAAGCCCATAGCCTCGTGAATAGAAACGATAATAAATGTACGTGGGATTGTTGGTTGGTAGTTAAAACTCCATTTCTCATTCTTGCAGAAAAAAGCATGGATTTCTTAGGTAATATCCATCTTATGTCGATGTGGCATCAAATTAAGATTTTGACTATTTAATCGTTTAAATTTACTGTGACATTTTCAACAACTTTTTGAAAATATGTTTTAATAAAATGGTTTTCTCCAATCCCCAGCAATGTTCTGTTAGCCACTTCTAATATAGTAGCATATAACATAGCAATAATCTTAACTGCATCTCTCAGCTTTTCCTATTTCAATAATAATAGAAAGAAAAGAGACTGGAAGTTATCCACATTACGTCACATTCTCTCCACCTGCTATATTTTACTGTAATTAGAGCAATGATTAGGGCTGAAGAAAAGCTCATTCATGTAATAGCACAAGTTTTTAGGTACAAACAGAAATACATTCTATTCTCCCTTCAGCTGTAGTCATCAGTTGATTCTTATGATTTAAAGCAGCATACTCTACGTAATTGAACTCAAAAAGAGTATTAGTATTATTTATGATTTTGATAAATTGTATATATCAAATCAAAGATTGTGCACCCTTTTTTTGAATGTTTAAGCATTATTTTAGAGCTGATTTTATATTTATACATTGTTAAAGTTTATCAATGTATATTTAAATAATAACTCTACCCATAATTTAAAAAGTTGGCCACAAGAAGAATACAGAATGTAAGCTGCCATATGTTTTTTTTCAAACCTTTTCTTTCCCTTTTGAAAGTGGAGGTAGGGATTGGACAAAAAAGGTTGTCATGGTTTTACAAAACCATGCCTAGAACACTAATGAGACTAAAGTGTAGACGGATAAACAGCAGACAAAAGAAATGTATTATTGGAACAGTGTTGATTGAAATTCATCTAAAAATGTATTATCAAATCTTGAACTGATGTGAAATATTTAAAGAAATCAATTATTATAACTACTTATGACGTAAATTAGAACATGTAAGTGAAAATTCTAAATACATTTTTGTATCGGATCGACTATAATGTCAGAAAGTGAAATACAAAAATTGACACACAAACGGAAAATTATGGTTTTTTTAATAGAAAAAAAAAACACTTGAATAACTTTTCTAGGTAAAGCAAAAGTGAATACATTTAAATATAGGGATAAATGTTAGTATGATGACATAGATTTAAAGGTAGGGAGTAATATTTTTTTGATATTGGGACTATTGTAAAGCTCAAGGATAATTTGTAGTTAAGGATAGTCAAAAATATCATTTGATTTCAAAGATTATAAAACCATTTTAAATAAAGTTTTCAGCGCATTAGTATCGAGTAGCTAGGGTTGGGCTCTCTCTTACCCTTCACTTGCTTCTTCTAGTTTACTGGCAAAAAAAAAAAAAAAAAGAAAAAAGAAACTTGATACGCTAAAAACCTTTTAATCTGAAGCTAAAGTATATTCTAATATTTGAGTCTATTTCTTGATTCTTTCAATTTTTTTAAATCCTCTCTTCTTAATTTAACGAATCATTTCATTTGAAATAAAATCTATTACATTTATAAATACTTAAAAACATAATTCATACCACAATGTCTACGTTGTTGAAATCAGTGTTCAAAATCATACCAGCCTTATTTTTGTCAAAAAATAAATTTATTACTCAAAGAAAAATCACCTCTCTATGCCAAAAGTTTTCATTCAGATTTTGAATGTAAAATTTAATTTTGACTCTTATAATTTTTTAAACAAAGATACATACCTAATGTTTAAATATCATAAGTAGATATTTTAACTAACAATATTAATTAATATTTAATTTTTGGACTTTGTTTTTTTTTTTAAATATGGACTTATAAGCCTTGAAAGTCTAGTTAAAAATCCGTTCATATCTTACATCTTCGTACGTATTATATAAAAACATACACAAGGTACAATATGATTTGTCTTAAAAAGTTACATGCATCTTATATTATTACTTATTTTAAATCTATGTTTTTGAAAAACCCAAGAAGAACCTCAAAATCTGATTTAAGATTTTTTAAGGGCCTTTTTTTTGTCGATCCGCAGTTAAATTTTAAGAACATTTTGTCTATACATTTTTCGTGGGATAAAACCAGATCGTCAGATATTGACATACAAGAATTGAAACACACTAAAAGTATCGAAAAAACGGAAAATCAGGGTTAAAAATTTCAATTTCAGGTATCTGAGGATTAAAAAAAAAGTATGATACTTGAATATTTATTAATGGAAGTTATTCGTTTACCGTTTTGTATGTATATATTAAGATATAATATAATAATAATAACAACAATTTAGCTCATACTCAAAGTCATTTGTACTGTAGTCCTGATAAATTTTCCTTTCACGAAATTTTGCTTTAGAGATGTTATTTTCTATGAAGTAACATTCATTGACATGAACACGATTGGCTACAAGCTCTTGAATGCATTGAGTTGACTCTATTTGAGATATAATTGAGATTATATTTCAACATACTTTATTTATGACATTATGTAAATAAATTTCCTCTCACCCTTATCCGTAAAGAGTTGATGTCTTTTACCAATGGAATTCTTAATTGCAATGGTGCATCTATCTATGAGTCCTCGAAAGTGCAGGCTGGATGATCTCAACTTTTGAAGACGCATGTAATGTATTAGTGCATACTCAAAGTTACCTAATCCAAAAAGAGCATCTGCTTTAAAGTGTGTTGCTTTTACAAAGGAGTCCTTTATTGCATTTTTTGCTTGATCATGTATTTGGTTGATTGATTCTTGTGAAGGTGTATTTTTGTTTGCATTTGACGTCATCATATCTTCTATCATGACTTGGGATTTTCGAACTAATATTCTAAAAACAATGCTGACATCGAGAAGAGCCTAATGATACAAAGAAGTGCATGATTTAGAAAGAATTAGATTTACAATTGTAATTACTTCAAATTATGAATACTTTATATATAGTTTCTAGTTAGTTTAAAGCAATTTTTGTAAGATGATTTTTTTTTTAAATCAATTTAAAAATTGGTTTGCCAGTTGAATATCACTTTTTCTTTCATCTATCTATTCATTCAAATCATTTAAAAATCATATGGACTATTTTACAAATATTTATTCTAAATACAAATGGTAACAAATTTGTTTGGAGTATATGTATAAATGATTACCTTTTTGAAATTACCAAGTTTCAAGTGGCATGAAGACCTTTCAAGAACAAAGGATTCGTCATTGACATCATCAGAGATTTCATGGGCCTTAGTCAAACTATTAATGGCCTTTTCATACTCTTTGTGTTTCATTTGATTCCGTCCCTCCTTGTAGTAAGATAGTGAGTCAATAACAACTTTATGCTTACCAGTTTTTTCTTGAAATTTTGCCATCTCAGACTTGATATCCTCAGATCCAATAACCACAGCGGCACATCTATCCTGATCCACATAAAGCTCAATTTGTGAATACTCTCCTCCCGTTTCAAAATTCTTTTGTTCTTGCTCAATGAGTCGAACAGATCGTTTTCGCATGTCTTCTTTAACTTGTTCAAAGAGTTTATTTTTTCGACGCTCTTGAGGATTTGAAGATGTAATAACCACATGTCTGGATTTTCTCATGTGATGGTTTAAGCTGTGAAACTTCTTCGATATCATTGAGTTCAGTTCGTTATTCAGTTGACACTTTATTATAAATTCTTGTCGTTTTATATTGCTACTATTTAGTAGAGCTTTTTTATTTCTGTTGCTAAACATGATGGAAGGGTACCCTTTGCCTTTAAAAACGATACTGATACAGGAGAAAGGGAGAGGAGTAGACAATTTCGAAATGAGTCAGGAACTAAGTGGACACAATGTATATAAAATAAAAGTTTTTTATTACCATAGGATATCAAAGTATTAATTTAATGCTTAAGAATATTGCAGGGCCTGAGTATTTATTTATTCGTCATAGGAATGTTAAGTAAACAAAAAACTTTTATTATCTCGTCTAATAAAGACTTTTTTTTTGTGAAAATAAATTTATTTTAAGATAATCTTGATCACAAAGCTAGTTGTCATATGTTGTTCTAAGAAATAAATTTAACACAAGTAACATTTATAATATGAAATGCCTAAATAATTGGACATAATATATATATATATGTATATTTATAAAATATTGTAATATCAATGTTTAATAATAATAAATATTAAAAAAAGATTTTAAAGAATCTAATTTACAACTCTTGAGAATGTGGAAGTAATTTCAATCATGTTTTCTAATGTGGCTATGTTGACACATACTATCTCAACTTGTCTTGCAATGAAATGCACATTTCATTTTGCTTCGACTAAAGTGTACTGCCATCAAGCCAAGCCAAGTAATAGTAAAATATTACGTCAAACGACTTTCGGCAGGCCCGGATATCCGTATCACCCAATAACAAGATTTATTTTGTGCAATTTAAAAAAATTAAAGCCTTTAAAAAAGTTCAAAATATATATATTATCACTACATATGGATTGACAGTTTAATGGTAAGTACATTGTTGGGATTCAGTATAATTTGAGACTCTAGAACATTTATAAATGTGAATAAAAATACGTAAAAAAGGTGACTTTAGATATGTACCTCCAAGACACAGACATATTATATACGTATTCAAAATAGAATTAAACAAAAGTACAAAAGATAAATATTGAGGAAAAATTTACATTCTCCATCCTTGTATGCATAAAAGTATTGTACATACGTAACTTGAAGGCTGTATTCATGTTTATTTAGCAACAATAGGAGATGAGAAATCAAGGTAAACATTTCTACAAATAATATACATATATTTATCAAAAGTATATATATATATAAATATTCCACATATATTATATTATTACATTCAAATTTTGAAAGATGTATACACATTTAATACATATACCTAAATAGATATGTACAAAATCCATTCTCTAATATCGAATGTATTTTCCTTCAGTCCAAAGAGTTTCACACTTTTATAAATAGTTTAAAATTCATATAGTTAAATTAGGCAGGGACTTCAAAAATGGGATATAAGCTTTACAATCCTGAAATCCAATTAGTCAGAGTTTATGTTTTTTTCTTTTGAAGCAATTTGAGATATAATTAAATAGTGCTTGGTCTTCTTTGCGTAGATCCAACTAATGTAAATATCTTAGATGTAGGTACTTAAACATACTCAAACAAAGATATATTACATAATCAAGTAGATTACTAATGTACAACTATACTCCGAATATCGTCGATCCTCACACAACTATTACTTTATTTATACGTTCTTAAGAAAAATGATCATATTTTTAAAGCCATACATCCTTGTTGTTTTTTGAAAAAAGAACGTCAAAGAAAAGTTAAAGGATTGATTACCGTATTTTAACGAGAAGTTAAAACTTTGTGTTGGCCCTATGGTCAAAACTGCATCACTCAAAATCAAGAGAAGACCAAGACTGTGAGGGAGTTATACCAATAATATTCCAATACATTGAGGTATTGAGACTATAACGATTGAGGGATCGAGTCCTTGTCGAGTTTAATAATATTAAATTTTTAGTCTTGCGCTGGTTTTGTCCAAGGACAAGATATTCAAAGAGTCGAGACCCAATAGCAGGAAAGAGCTGAAGATACACGTTACTGCCTGTAACGTGCATAAAATGATTCTTCATTTTCTCATCCTTCTTTTTTATTACTTATTAATAGATACAGCAAGACTAAAAAATCAATGTCATGCGTCAACAATATGACTTTTAGCTAATTTAATTGAAAATTTCATATGGGAAAAAAATAGCCTATAGAAATCTTTACAAATTATATGAAAGAACAATCACTTTTGCTAAACTTAAATTAAATTGATATCAATTATACATCACCTTGTCAATTACTTCTGACATAACTTAATTGCAATGGAATTACAAACTTAATAAATCCTCAATGTATCTTTTATTTTTTGACTTAGACCAAGGAGTTTGTACAATCTCATAATTCATGATCACAAGGAGTTTAAAACCTATCGTTGAATAATGTATTATGTACACACATTTCAACATATATTTTTAAGAGTTGACAATTGACAATAATAGTAAATAATAAATTATTCAACTTCATGATCTTACACATTCAATCTTGTCTCTTATTTTTTTTTTTCTTATTCAATTGTTATTCCTGATTGATTAAGGATATTCATAAGGATAAATACAACAATGGGACACGAATAAGGTGTGAAAATTAAGCAGAAATTGCTTGATGGAAGGGTGATTCCGAGATTTAATCTCTTTTTTACATAGTTTCAATGGCATGGTATTCCTCTCATATGTATTTAGAGCTCTTTATATTAATACTAGGGATTGAGATTTAATATACTTTTGTAGGAATATTCTTCTTTAAAACTAATATCTAATTTCGTATAAGTAGTAATTGATTCAGATAAGTAAAAAAAAATTTGGATCCTCAAAATTAAAAAAAACAAACTATTCTTGTATATGGAAGGAAATTGTCACTCCGATAAATTGATTAAGGCACCTTACTATATGTATATATATATACTTTTTATGATAGGAATAATAGTGGTACTTGTGACCTTAATGTATGATTAATGATGCAATAAAATAGTCCAATAAGAATTTAACTACTCCAGGATACAACCAAGTTTAGTTTTACAGAAACGTGTTTGGGTTGGGGTTTGGTAGCCATTCAAAGAAGGTAAAATATGTTTATTAGACTATAATAATAAACGTATAAATAAAATGTTGTATTGTAGGGTTATACGTGGATATACATATTTAGTGGCAACTGCATATAGAGATACTCATCATGAGTTGTTAGTTCGGTGTTAGTTATATATTCAAAAAATCAATTTTGGTTCTTGAATCGATAGGAGTTTTTGATCGACTTTATCCAGTCTCTGAAATAAAGTAGCCTATAAGTAAAGGAAAAAATCAACGTATTACGTCTCTGTGTGGCTTATCAAAGTTATGAATAATGAGTTGACCAATTAAAATAATATTCTAATTTACCTACATCCTAAATAACCAAATGTAAATTTGGGATATTTTATACTGGTCTAGAAATGGATACAAAAACCAATTGGAACCTCTTCATTGTTTATATTACCTGGAAAAAGAAAAAAATATTTTATTATTATTCATTTGTATAAACTATAGATAGATTCCATATTTATCCCCTTATGATGACAATGTCATTAACTCATTAACTATTGGGAGAATAAGGAAGGTTTTATCATTATTTAGTAAACGGATTCGATTAACATTTTTTCTGTAGAGCGTCATAAATGCAGAAGTTGGCCACATTGGAAGAGGCATAAATAACCCAATTTTAAAAGAAAATGAATCTTGTTCATTAAAAAATTAGGAAAATTGTGAATATCTGCCCTGCAAGAGGATCAAGAAATAAAAGGACGTAAATCTTTACCGTAAATCAAAAATGTACATCTCTCTATTCAACAAACTATTATATCTAAGACCACAATAATATGTATTTAATGTATGTTTTTACATCTTTAGGAATTCTCATTTACGTAGTGTAGACAATAAATTCTATTTCCTTTAGAAGGATCATATATTTTTCTCCAATAATCCTTCATTGCTGGTATTTAATTGGTTCAGTACAAAATTAGTTGCATTAGTCTACTAGTCATAGAAATTTTCAATATGAATTTGATTTATCTCAAATGTCACTCATTTTTGTTTTGACATCAAGCTAGTATTTTTTTGTTGAGTCCTTCTTCACATTCAAAGTCGTCATTTGATGAATATTTCTCCAGATTACTTGGGAAAATTTGTTCATTTTATTAAATAAATATATCAATTTTATGTCTCTATAAAGTATTATGCAACTACTGACGTCAATGACAACACTCTATACATATATACATGCAACTTATTTAAAAAGGTGACGATATTTCGGTAGAAATAAAAAAAAACTATAAGACATTTGTAAGATGTATACTTATTTAGGGAGGGTTCTGCGAAATGACCTACATTTCTCTAAAAGAACTTCATATGGTAAATTAAAAAGTAACGTCATTAACTAAGAGTTAATGAGATTCTTTAAAGGTGAAAATGAGTTTATTTCAGAAGCATTTACGAATATTATCTTTAAATAAATAAAAATGTTTTAAAAAGAAACTAAAAGAGCTAAAGGGGTTAGATTGTATCCATGGTATTTTCCTTTAAAAGCTAAACCTATAATCCCTTAAATTCCTTCCCTCTCTTAAAATATATTTTTGAATCATCTAATACATTTTTTGGGTGAGCATGTATGTATACACATATGATGATACTGTACACACATGATCAAAAGAAAGGATAAGACTAGTATCCTTTCTAAAAAGAAAACTTTAAAAACTCATTCCCTCCCCCCCCCCCCCCTCCTCTTCTCATCCATCTTATGCAAATGTTAATTTTCCCACCACGCCCTTCCTCTCATTTATTTTAGCCCACTTGGAAATTAGAAACATTACTATTATTTTCTTACACGTAAGAATAGCGTCGAGGTCTTAATACTAAAACTTAATTCGTTCCAGAAGACCCCTGCTGTATATAGCATCAACAATCAATTTGCACGTCTCAGGACTACAACGGTCCTCAATCAGGGTTTGAAATCATCAGAATAAATAAATAGAAAGTTGACAAATCTACTTAAGGACGAATTATTTTTCTTTATTTTGAAGTGGAATAAAAAAAAAAATAGAAATACAAGAACTTTTTTAAAAATGGAGTTCAAATGTTCGAGTTATGAAAAGTTAAAACATTGAGAGTAAAATGAAAACCATTAAAGGAGAAGAAAAATAATAGGAATAATAGTTTTATTACTGAAGACGTCGATTGATATATAAAAATAGAGATATTTACCAATAGAATGTCTCAAAATAAAGTTCCCATCCCCCACAATAAAACGGGTTCTCCGTTATTCCATGCACTAATTATTTCATATGCTGCTCATTATTATTGAGCATTTCTAAATCAAATTACTGCTCCTTCATTTGTTTGGCTTGATTTGTGAATATTTGGGATCTGAGGGAATTATTTCCTTTTAGAACAATAGTTAGTAATAAATTTTTGCCAAAAAAAAAAGAAATGATATGATTATGCTGATATCTATTTTCTAAACAATTGGACCTTTTATTTTAGGGACAGTTTATTTTTCGAATATAGTACTAGATAATAATTAATTAGTTAATATAAAGATTAGTGTTTATGTATAATTAAAGTATAATGAAAAATGTACATGCTAATATTTAAGATATAAACTAAATAGAACTATATTAAAAAAATATAAATAAACATTGTAGTTTAAAATTCGACTTTTTGGGAAAGAACCTTCTTTATTTGACGTATAATATTCTTATTTTGAGCAAAACTTTAAAAATTTCATTATTTCTAGAAAGTTAGAAACTTTTTAGTGACATGAAAATCAATTATTATAAGAATAGATTAAACAATCTTTTAGACACACACACACACACAGAAACGAGAACAAAACGTTATTTTAAAAACTACTCCCAAAGATTTTGACACATGATCATGGTTCGCCTTGAGGACTTTGACAATATGTTCCAGAGTTCTGAAAAACTAAATAATATAGGCTAGTAAGCTTACGAGATTGTCTGCCATTTTAAATATATTACCATGGATGTTGGGGATTTTGATGTTAAACTCTGCATATCGCACATCTGCGATCATAAATATCGCTACTGGGTGATCCTTCTCTTTAAGCGAATTTTCCTGGATACGGATTTGGATAAATGGTATTTATAATTAGGGTTGTATTATTCGATTAGTTACTAGTGAAAAACAAACAAACATTTTTTTTTTCTTCGTCCTTTTGTTTTGAATTTAAATATAATTTTAAAAGCTATATGTTAAATTATCTAACTTTTTAGATTTCATACCAAATATGTATAATGACATGAAAACCATTTACGCAAATAAAAAAAAGTATTGTTTTATTTTAATGTGCAGTGGCTTAAGTAAACAATAGGTATAGTATTTATAAAGTTTATTTCAACTATGCACTTGCATTTTTATGATTTAAGTCACTTTTTAAATAAATAGTGATTTGAATATCTTCAAAAAACCTGAAATTAAATAATTATATTAGAAAATATTCAGACAAAAACCTCTTATAAGCTCTCTCTATGACTAATAATTCGAATAACAATTAATATTCATGCTATTAAATTTGCTTTTCTATTTTTAGTATCCTTATCATAAAAATAAATTTTCTCATATCCTCTCATAAAAATTTATGCATGCTAGCATTTAATAGGTTAATAAAGATTAAATGTTTTTTTTATCCTTACGTTTTTATCTAAATCATAGCAACATCAGTGGATTTATCATTAAATCAATACAAAATTTCAAAAACTGAAGTGACAAAATTATCCAGTTTTATTCTAACACCTAGAATAAATAAGGGCAATAAATCAGCTAATTGTATATTATTAAGGGCAAAAGTATTGAGAATTAAAAAATCAATATTTAATCAGTAATATCCATTTCATCCCCCTCAGCAGTAGTTCATAAATGCACATGTGTCAACGTTATTAACATTTAAAAAAAAGTTATTGACTCAATAATAATTACAGAACAATAACTGTTTAGTTTTTAGATATGCTATTAAAATTAAAAATCGGATGGTCATTTTCTTGAGTATTAGGTTATGTATCTCAAGAAATTAACCATGGATTCTATAAATTTAAAAATATATTTCAGTATAGAATATTCTTTTAAACTTTTTTGGTTTCAATAACATTTCTCCAAATTATATTTTTGTCATTATCTTTCAGACATTTTAAAAAACGAAAAATTCGACTATAGCTAATTACAAATGGATCTCAAATACAAATGAATATTTTGACATTTATTTATTTTGTCACAAATGTGAGTGACAACAGTGTCAACTTAAAAACAAAAACATTTATGTCCAAACAACTTATAGGTGAAGTAATATAATCAACTAATTATATATATATATATATATATAGACAATACGATTATAAGAAATAATCGTTCAAATTGTCAACAATTAGAAATATTTTATACTAAATATCGGGATGAAATATTTCTTATGAAAATAATAATGATAGCAAAAATCATTGAATTACTTTGTCCCAGGCGTGGCCAGAGCAGCCAGTTTTGAGACTTTACAATTAACTCTCATGATTGACCTAAAAGAACAATGAAGCATCTTTGCTTGTCATACAACAACAGATCCTAAATTGAAACTTTCTGAAAAAAAATAAAAATAAATACTTGCAAAGCTATAGGAAAGTAAGAAACTTTGTTATGGAGAGGACGTAACATATTTCAAGCATGTTGCTATAGCCCTGAAATTTTATAGATGTGATACAAATAAAAAAAAAGAAGTTCCACAATGGTTTTAATTAAATCGCCTTATGGAGTTCTTGAAATGAAAACTTGAAATACACAGTGAAATATTCAAGGATACCGTAAAATGCTTTTAACAAATTTCTCAATTTATAGATTTATTCATTTATAACATCCCATAATGTTGAATTATTTTACAAGTTACCTAATGTAACCACAAGTTTTAACACAAAACAAAAAGTGTGGTTTAGATTCAAATCACAATGAAATTCAAATTACATTTTATTCACTGATTAGTAGAGTTATTATGTATCATAATATGAGTCACAAAATAAAAATTGAATCAAAATTTTAGTATATAACATTAATTTATTTTTATGATTGCCCTTTTTAGAGCTTTGTAACATCGCTTTGATCAAGTAAGATAAAATTTTCGTTCTAATTTTGAACTAGTACATACTTAAGTTGATTAATAATTAATTAATTTTAAACACTGAAAATCAAAGTTACTTTTTATATAAAAGTAACTTAAAATGTGTACTCAACATGAACAAAGGAATGTATTTCTCTCATTAAAAAACTATTTTTTTTAATATTATTTCTTTTTCTTCATTTCAAGACATGAAAAACTATAGCCTCTTCTTTTTTCTTAGTTTTGGAAATTAAGTATAAACTGTATTTTATTCTTCATTATACATAAGTAAAAACCCTGCATATTTTTTCATTATCCTCAAATAAAAATGAAGAATCAGTCAAGAGCACACATTTCTGTTTCACTTCAAGAAAGAGGAACTCACATGAAATCTATTATCCTGATTCTTACTGAGAATTAAAAAGACTCTTCATATTTTTTACCATTTTTATCGAACTTCTAGACTGAAATAAACTTTCAATAATACGAAATCTTGGTCCACTTAGGTTATAAATAAAAACTTATAGGTGATTTTTTGTCTCTCAAAGGTATATGCATTTATTTTAAATACACAGAAATTGTTATTTACTAAGTGTCACGTAAACAAAAAAATAAAAAAGAAAATATTCTGTTAAAGTCACAAGAAAAATTTGGGAGCCATATCTTTAAAATTGAGATCCATTGATGATTTTTTAAATCATATGTTAAATGGCTAAGGAGATCACAAAAAGATCCCTTTCAAAGTTCAAACTTTTCAATCAACATTGCTTCATAAATACACAACAGAAAATGCAGACCAAATTAAAATATGTAGAACACCCTGATATGTGTGATTCAATATTACAATACAACAGAAGTCTGGTTCTGGGGCTATTTGATTTCATAGTATGTATGTATAATTAATGAAACCACATTTTATCTCTATAAAGCCACAACTTTCAACGGATCTTATTCAAGTTTCTAAAATAGATTTTTTTTTACTCGTTTTTTCTTCTACAAAGTCAATAAAGTCCTTTTAGGGTACATAAATTACATATTGTGAGCCTGGAGACAAACCATATACCTTTTTGAGAAATCAAAGGTATGACTAAATATGTTATACTCTTTCAACGGAGATTTTAATTAGACAATATTCATATTTCCGTATAGTATTTTTCAAATAAAGAGAGTTATTATAGAATCTTTTCATTTTTATAGTGAGAAAGTGACTTGCTACACAATATGTACATAGAGGCTATATGATGAATCAAAGGAAGCTTTTTACCTTGAGTGGTATGATGCCATTGTTCCTATTGTTTATTCCTTTGTATGTACATGTCATCGACAAGAAATCCATTACACACTCAATCTTAAATTCCTCCTCAAATATCTATGTATGTAAACCCCCGTGGACTAAGGGATTGGGAAGATGTCCTTTGCTTATTTTTTTATCATATCCATGAATAAATTTTATTGAGGAAGTGAAGCATTAACACCTTGTTTTATGACTGTTCTCCTTCGTTTATCCACACAAAAGCTCCTGACGCACCCTGTACTTTTGAAATGAGAAGTGATAACACATTTTCATAGGTATATATATATATATATTTATATTTATATGTACATTCCATATTAGTCCGGATTTCCATAAACGAATAAATATATGTCTGATAATAATCATAGCCGCCAAATCCTGTACGAATTTTTGTTCAATATATATATATATATATATATATTTATACGTAAATATATATTTGAAAAATGATTGTAGGAGTTTTTTTTTTGTTGATTCAAGCTCAAAGGTGGTGATAAATAATAATAATTATAACTATTCCTAATTCAAGATCATCTCTCATATTGATACTCTTCCTCCACACCTATGTATAATGTAACGTCAGACATACATATGTACCTATTTCCATAACCCCCCAAAAAACCCACAATGTTATGCAATATCCATGAGTTAAGCATCCCTTAAAACAATTAAAAGTATGACCGCATCATAATTTGAACACCGTAACAAGAACAAAAATGAATGGAGGTTTAATATTTCATTCATAGGTATGTGTATACATACATATAAAGCAACTTAATGAAGGCTTGTCATAGCATATGTTTTTATGTACATATGTTCTAGGATCAAGTGATTATAATATTATGTAAATACAAATCTTAGCAAGCGTTCATAATCAATTCTTGTGAGTAAATATGATTATTAAAATTAAGGAAATATATCATTGTTTATTGTTTTTTTGTTTTGTTTTTTAACAAAAAAAAAACATTGTGTTCTTATACATACTTTGATAAAGAATTGTGAATGGTAAATAAAATAAAGAAATACATAGATTTTACAAAAATTTGCCGTAAGGAAAATTGGATACAAAGGTTTTTATAATCTTACTATTATGGATTTCTAGATCATATAACTTTTTCTTTGATTTAAATATCTTAATGTGCGAATGGTTTAGGATCTGAGAGAATTATGTATATCCTATTGGGAGAACCTTCTGGGGTGAAAAATTAGTTACCAGCTTGATCACTTCATTCTCGGACATAAGTTAAAATTTTGAAGTACTGATATCCTAGTAGGAAATAAATCTCTCCGATCTAACCAACTCTGCAACTCTGCTTCAGGAAAACTGAACTGAAATTTATCTAATGCTTATTACAATAATTCTAGTTTAAAAACATCAAGTAAGTCTCAAAAGTAATTACAAATACATTCATCTCTCCTCGAGGGATATTTTTGTTTTTTTCACTGGCGTCATGGCTCTAAACCGGGTTTATTCTTAGAATCTTGAGTTCTCTTGTGTAACAGTTTCTTTTTGGAGTTGGTTTAAAACCATTCAATGTGTTAAAGAAAACTTTATCTTGCCTCATGAAGAAAATAAAATGACGATTAAACGTGAAATTTTTATCGTCATTTTTTTATTTTTCATAGAGGAAATACAGTTTTCTTTACTGCCTCTGGAGTGAAGACCTCTTCTTTCAATAAGCAAATCGTGGATTGCTTCAACCTGAAGTTCACAGTCTTACTTCTAGCTTGCTGGCAAGAGACTCAATTTCACCCACCTGTGGTCCCTTCTTCATATTTCCCAGTAACAATGGAAGTAACCAGTGAAAAGCTCCCAACTTCTTCCCTGGCAGACAAGCTCCAGAAGCCACAGTCTCATCAACTGATACTGCACTCTTTAGAGGCTTCGACGAAATGGATTTTATCTGATCCTCGTCTATCTCAAAAGATAAATCAAGATCATTCAAACTGGAACAATCCTCTCGAGGATCTTCATCTTCTTTATCCATAACAAAAGTATTCCATTAATAACATACTTTTTAAAAAACAAAACGGTTGACTCCAAGTAAAGAAAACAGCAAAAGAGGAGGAGGAAACGATATAATGGGAAAAGTAGGGTGGGTAGGGTGTGTTTTGGTGTTAAGTAATGTTTCAGGTTTGGTGCTCTTCTCTCAGGAATTGGGATGCTAATATGTATAACAATTGTATATCTACGAGGTGAAGTTAAATATAACAAATTTCACTTATGTGATCTAAGAATTGACTTCATAGATTTTTTGTGCATTAAAATTCATTTTTTCAACATGAAGAAAGGAAATAAGTAAATACAAAATTATATCAAAACAGTCCTTAGCTGTTAAAAATGTTTTTAACAAACCTGAGAAAATTACTTATCAGTGATTAAAAATGTTGAAAAATGACCATTGTCTTTTGAAACTTATAATTTCTTCTTTTTAAGCGATAATGATTATAATTCTGTTTTGTATATAGAAAAAAAACCATACTGTAGATATTTTTTAAAGGACACTATTCAAATATTATTGCTAAAATAATTAAAGGATAAATGAGATTTGGGTATGTCTAATTGATGAAATATTGATATGCATTCAAATTGTTCATTAGTATTTATTTTCTTAATTAATTATCTACATACATTTATATGCTAAATATATTTATTATCTTTTCATTATTAAAATATTAATTATAAAAGGATATAAAAGTCAATAATTCCCTTCCTCGCACTTAATAAGTCAATTTTTAAAGCCTCATTATCAACGTAATTTAAGAGGTCAACTTCTATCTGTTGCATCCTATTCATTGAAAGAGTTGTCTTTTCCTATGGACTTAAAGAAGCACTTCGGTACGAAAAAGTCAGCTGAATTGTTCTTCCTTTAAAACATGCATGGGCAACCTACGGCCCGCGGAGACCTTTGAAATCTATAATTATCATATAATTTTTAAAAAAATCCTGAATCTTTCTATGAAAAGTTACCCATCAATATAATAAATCATAAATGATAAAATCGGTTGTTTAATAATGGTATAAAATAAGTGTAACTATGTATGCATACATATTTTGCAAATATATAATTACGGCTCTTGGCCCGCAGTCAGTCTTGGAAAATATAATTTGGCCCACAAGTGAACAAAGGTTGCCCATCCATGCTTTAAAAGTTAATGAACTCAGATGTAAGCAATGATTAATCAGAATCTTTTTGGAATGGTTATAGAATATATAAGCCCATTTTGTTCCCACATGTATTTAACTGAAAAAAATATTTTACCTGCTAATAGAAAATAGTCATTTTCACTTTGATATCCTATACATATATTCCAGTACATTTCCTTTCAAACTCTGTAAATCCAAGTACTACAGTAGGATTTAATCATAAAAACCATACTATATCAATTTTCAAAACAAAATGAGAACATTGATTTATGTAAATCTATGGGTTTTTTTAATTAGCTTACCTTAGTATCATCTGCTATCTTGTTCATGATTGCATTAAAATTTATTTGTTCATTTATTCAATCGGAAGCATCAGTTATCAATAAATGCCTTTATATACAGTACAACAATCCACATTTGAAAACGCATTATGTCTTAAGTGTATTTTTGAGCTGCTTTTGTTTCATTATTCACTCCAAATAATCGGTATAAATTCCAAAAAATCGATATTGCTCTAATACTAACCCAAATAAGTACATATTTACAAGTCTTATGTACCTATTCTTCTGATCTTTCTTTCAAAATTTTAATATGAATGATGATATAAGTATGTACTTAAACTATTATTTTGTTCCAAGTCTGTATGTGTCGTCAAATCATACGCATGTATGTAGTTATATAAGTAAGTAACAAAGGCAAACAACATTTTATGAAACATTCAATTTACGTAAACTGTTATGAACAATTATTAATGTTTCTTTATATTCAAATTTCTACCAGCTAAACCTTTCTTTATATCGTTATTTTAAAACTAAGTAATAAGAAATATATATATTTATTTGACAATGACTTGAATCTGCTAAAAGGAGGCTGTAACTCAATGCCGTTTATGTTAATGGCATTTAATAATGCCGTATAAAGTATGTAATTACTCATTAGTTTTTACTCAAAAATCATTGTAAAATGGCATGATAAGGTGATAAATTTAAATAAGATTAAAATAAAAACTTGTTGAAATAATATCTTATTATAATTTTATATTGTAATCACAAAAGTGTGTGCTCTACGTTGTACAAAAATTGTGTATTTCTAACATGTAGTAAAAAGTTATTTCTTTTCAAAACAAGTATTAATAAAATATTTATCTAAATTTGCCATTAATTAATAATACATGAAAGACCCATTTCAATACCATTGACAATAATATGTTTTTCTTCTTGTGTATTTGAATATAGGTATTGACAAAGAAATATATATCTATAAATATTATTTAAGAAGTTAAGATGATAGGAGATTACACCAAAATAACAACCACTAATACAAGGCAGAAAGAGTATTTAGTTCGATCTGTAGACTATCATAGCTGATGCTTTTATAGTTTCAAAAAGTATATTTTGAAACAAACATTGGATAGTATTACAATCAAAAAATATTTATTGATATGCAGGTTCCACCATTTTGAAACACGATTTAAAGATAGGTTTAAATAGGTTAATCTAAGCATGATAAATATATTTAATACTTGATTTGATCCTTAATAAGTCAAATTTGAGTCAGAGGTGTTCTAATTATAACAAATTTATTTTTATATCTACCTGCAGGGCAATTGCTTGCTGAAGCAGGAATCAACCAGACCTCAATGCTCCAATTAATTATGAACGACAATCTTGGGATTTCCTCTTATAAAATGGTAAAGAGATATGAGCTTTTAAGACACGATAGATGTTGCCATATCCTGAATTTCTTGAAAAACGGTACGTGACCCAAATTTATTTTCATTGATGAGAAGAAATTTTACATCCAGCATTGTGTAAGCATCCAAAATGATCAAGTGAGTGGTAAGGATGGACTTGTGAAGGGTAAAGGAGTGAATGCTTGGAAAATCCACATTCTGTTATGGTCTGGGGAGCAATCACAGCCATAGGAAGATCATCACTCGTTTTTATCCCTTGTGTGGTCAAAATATAAACTGAAATCATTTTAGAGGCTCAATTCCTTCCCTGGACCAATCAACATTTTGATGATGCACCTTGGAGCCTCCAACAAGGTTCTGCTCAGTTGCATGTCTCAAAATTAACACGAAATTTGATTCGAGGTCATATCCTTGCTTTTCATAACAAAAATGATTGACCATCAAGGAACTCGAATTTGAATCGTTTGTACTTCTCCGTTTGGTCAATATTAGAGAGCAAGGTCTGTAGTGTTCCTTCTAATTTTTTGGAAAGTTTAGATGTGATGCGTGGTAGCTGTGAAGCATTTCCTCGCAGATTGAAAGTAATAATTGAAAACAAAGAAGGTCACATCAAATATATGCAATTGATTCTTGTTCAACTATGTATGTGTTATGAACTATAAGCTCTCAAAATTTTGTTCCCTTTTGTGAACATTTTCCTTTGAGTTATTTGAATAAACATGTGTTGCAATAATAAATACGGCAGACCCTGTATTTGTTTGTCAATACCTGTATTTTATAAATTACATACATACATAGATATATTCAAATACACAAGAAGAAAAACATATTATTATTGTTAATGGTACACAAAAATGGGTCTTAAATGTATTATTAATTCATGGTACAGCTATAAATAACTTGAGTAGTTTTTGGAGATAATCAATATATGTAGATCGTCAACTATAAATATACATATGTTTCAAAAAGTAAAGGAAATATTTATTTCATGCTTGAGAAAGTATGGAGGTAGGTAGTTAAACTTCACTTCCAATTTATGTAAGTACATACGACTGTCTAAATTTGGAATAGATGTCAATGATACTTCAAGAATAATATGTATATGCATACATAGAGTATTCAAACATAGTTATCAAGTATTGAAATACATACCTTTATAAGTATTGACTTACATTATCTGTATAAAATGGTTCTTATTTCAAATTTACACCACTGAGATATAGATACGAATGTCGTATGTAACTTATCGAATTTGATAAAGAAATAATTGATTGCACTTAGTTTTTCCCTTCTCTACATAAAAAAATGACAATAAATGAATAGGAAAAGTAGATAATTATCAATTTAATCAATTCATGACGTGACTTTAATGCTCAAATTTATAGGAACAAAGTTGTTCATTATCAAGTTCATTTTTTAATGTTGGTGTTATCTTGAGAGGCCCAGTTAGGTTTTTTTTTCAAGTCCCTTTAGTGATAACATTAGCAAGATTTAATGGATATTTTCCTATTTGCATCTAAATTAAGATATTGACATACTTATTTATTAAAAGTTGTCTACTCTGACCATAAATCAATGTGCCTCACACCATCTGTAAATAACATTCATGTAAATAGATTTATTAGCACTCTTGACACGCTCATATTCATTTAATAACATTTGTTTGATGAACTATTCTACCTAGACCCTCTAAGACATATGGGGATACAAGACATTTTAACAGTTTGAATTAGCATAATAGAATAACATATTAGGCTAATTATACAGATATACCATGGAGTAGGAGCATACTCAGTGTCAGATTAGTCCTTGTATATACTTATATCAAAATTTCAACACTAAAAAGGCCAATAAATTTTATATTTATTCAATACCTTAACCCCTAAAAGTTATAATTTAATATTTGAATCACTATAATGTAATTGCTATTAGCATTAAAAGATAATTTTACGAAAAATTATTCCCAATAACATTTACAAGCAGAAAAACTATAAGAAAATAACCCTCTTGGTCGTTCTCTTTGGTCTGAAAAAACTAATACATTGAATGACAATTTATTAATAATTTTTTAATAAAGTCAAAGTTTTTTTTATTTTATATATTCATTGATAAAAACTAAAATAATAAAATTTCAGCTCATTATCTGCAACACAATGTTAATCACTAAGGAAATAAAAAAGTCCAAGGATCAATGGACTCCTCTGGTCTTACTAGGGCTAATCCATCTGCAGAGAATATATTGTCATCAATCAATGGAAAGTAGTCAATGTTTCTGGCTAAAAGAAACACAATGGATCTCTCATCAATGTCCTAGTCCAATCGTTGGCAGTCTGCAGGCCAAATCTGCCTTTATCTACAATTAAAGTCATCAAATTAAAATTGAAGTTTTATATTCAACATCTTTTCAACATTATAATAAACATTATACCTTCAAAAGTTTTTTTTTTTTTTCAAGTAAATTCATTGGTATTATATTCAGTAAAATGGCTCTTTACAAGAGCATGATAACGAGGTATGTTATGGCATACAAGTTTTACAGAGCCCATTTGTTCCTCTCGAAACGACGACCACAAGATCAATTTTTATCCGAATTTACTTTGCTAGTATAATTTCTTTTTGAAAACGCCATGAATTAATCTATAACTAACTAAACAAACTTCCTCTTATTGCTTTGTTACTTCAATAAAAACAAGATGAGTTCTTCAAAAGTGACATCTTAAATCTGTATCGAAGCCAAGGAAATCTCTCCGAGCCAGGAGACACATATCGCCATTATAAATAAGAACATTTGTTCCTCAATCTCTGACAGCTTACTGACTCCTGTTTAATATGATAGTGATTTAGCTTCCTAGAAGATTCACAAAGATACCTCCTTATCATTCAAATTGAAAGAAAACCCTTCTTATGTATTTATAAAACACTAGCAGTCTGGGAAATTACTGTATCCAAAACATACAAATATATTCACTCTTTGAAACAATAAGAATTACAATATTTTTAACAAAATATACATGCATAAACAAACAAGATAGGTCTATTATCAAATATTAGTTTTCTTATGCCTATGTATATTATTTATTTGGAAAGTTAGATAAACTAAGTATTGTATCTATTATAGCAGGTTATCAAGATCAAGTGATTCTTCTAAACTGTTGCTGAATGAAATAATTTGAACAAAGATAAATCAATTCTGAACATTAATATAATAATATTCAACAACCTGTGGGTAGGCATTACTTTAATTATGACTTTATTTGTATTTACCTTTACATTCAAAGACGATGCATGTATACATATACTATATACATACATGCATATATTGCAACAGGGAGATAATGCGATTTATTCACCTGAAAGTAATGATATATGGTTTTGCATAACCATTCAGGATAAATCTATGATATATTTTTATAAGCAAATATTCTAGAGCTTCCCTCTTATATTTATATTCTCAGTTAACTATCAAATATTTAATCAAAATTGCAGCACGACGAGCTTTTTGCGATAAACAAAAACACACAACAGTATTCTACCTTCAGCTAATTTTCATCATTTGACTCTTTTGATTTAAAGCAGCTAACTCTACGTGAAATGAACTCGTAAAGGGTATTATTATTATTATTTATGATTTTTTTGATATATAAAAAATATATTAAATTGCGCGCTCTTTTTTTGATTTTTTGATATACATGTATTAACAATTGGTTTGTACTATATTGATAGAATTTATCAATCTACTATAGTACATCTAAATAATAACTCTCCCCAATATTAAAAAGTTGGCTACAAGGAAAATATAGAAGGGTAGCTACCAGTTGTTTTTCCAAATTTTTCCTTTCCCTTTTGTAAGTTGAAGTTGATGGTGGACCATAAAGCTCGTAGTGGCAGATACAGAGTAAATTCATTCAAATACAAAGATCCAATAAATTGAATTCATTTAACAATTATGTAATAATTTTTTTAAGATCTGTTATATTTCATTTTGATGAAGATCAATGTTGGATTTTTTTTTTTAAATCTGTATTTTGTTTTGACGTACATATAGCAAAAAAGAAACAACAATAACAAGACTCTAAAGTTACACTATTGCAAGTCTCCTTACTACAAAAAAACAAATGATAATTTTACGTAATATTATATATATATGTATGTATACTAAATTAGTAAATATTTTTCGTATTTTTACAAAATTGTTGATACGTTATTTAAGGAGTGTATGACCCAATAAAATAATAATATGTAGTAATACAGAGCAGCCACTATAATTATAAATAGTTACAAAATGGTATTATTTCGTATAAATTATGACATAAGTATTATTTATATGTTGCGGGAAAAAAATCATTTGTACGTTGAACATGTACGTATTCATTATTCTACGCTAGTCGATGAATTCTAGGTACATTTGTGATTAAATTGTCCTTGGAGAGGAATAGGTGTTTTTAATTAAACTCGTTTATTATATAAAAAAATATGTTATTGGACTGGACGCTATGGATGAAGTCTTGTAGGCTCCATATCTAATTGTAAAAGTGAAGAACTTGCATATTAAGAATGGGAAGGGGAGACCAGGGACATTTGCAAATTCAAATAAACATACTTTTTGTCAACTTTACTTTGAGATATTAAATGAAAACTGATTTGTAAGGGGCAAAGTAATATTTTAGAAGGATGAATATTTTTGTATTAATACATATTCAGCGTTTCATTCTTTTCGCAGTACCTATATTATTTTGCTCATTAATTTTTTGACTATCTGTTGATATAATCTATCAAAATTCAAAACACACTTAGGGGGGAGAAATTTGAGATATTATAACGTTCAGTACATAGGGGTCAGTTGGATCAATACATTCAAAGTTAATATCACAACACCTTGAAAAGAGTAATTATTTATTTTAATTTTCTTAATTTCTATCTAAAATTATAATTTTTACGACTGTTACAACTGTCTCCCACTTTGGAGACAGTTGCAATACAATTTGAAGATCCCCATTTGTGAATGCAATTTCTGAAAATAAATCCTGGTTATTATAGTTATTTAAAAAAAAATTCAGTCATGCTCAATTTTTCATTTGTTTATTAGCAAAATGGCCTCATTTTAAAATTTTTTTGGGCAACAAGAATACTGGTCTCTACAAAAGAAACCAAATCCCTCTTAGCGTCCATCAGAGAGCATTTGAGTGTGGCTGGAATAAGTGATTCTTATGACCCAGGGTGGTTTCAGTCGTTGACGACGGGTGCTATAAGGAAGGCATTTTCAACTCTAGAAAAAAGAAAAAAATTAACGAAAAGATGTAGAAAATTGTTTTGTAGACCATCTACAATTAAAATTTTGATAATCCGATCATTGTTTATAAAATAGATATTTGATATATCTATTCACTTTTTGGTAGAATGTCACTCAAAGTTCTCGCCGGATCGCAGCTTTGGCGTTATTTCCAAGTCCTATTACAATCGACAAATATATTTCTACATAGGTACAAATATTAGTATTGTACATTTCATAACCTTATGATGTCATTAGTTTGATAATAATCAATTAATCCTTACTTTATGGTCAACATTTTCTTTCGCTTTCGAAAATAAAAGTACAAACGTTTTTTTAAAATCCTTTAAACTTTCGCTGAAGTAAAGGTGTAGAGTTTTACAAATCCTTGTTTTCTAAAAATAGAGCTTTGAAATCCATTCAGCATTATTTAACTTTTATAAGTTTAATAATTGAACAAAATAAACATATTTTCAAAGCAAAAAAAAAACTTAATATGTGTTGATCTTTGAAATACAATGGTAAATTTATTTTTAAAAGAAAATTAACTCAGGTCAAGTATGATGTAGTACATACATTGATTTTTATATTTATTTATTATCAGGGAAAAAACCAGGTTAACAATATTTGTATAACAATCTTATTTTGTAAACTTGAGAAGCATTTTAATAAAGAAAAATGTACAACATTCTATAATTTTGGATAATAAAGTATGTAATACAATTTTATTATTTAAAATATATCATTTATTGAATAAGTAAAAAGGAAAAAAGATTTAACAAAGAGTTAACGCATGACACTTCTTAAAAAAGGTTGCATTATTCTAATTTTTAATGTTCGTTTCTCCTTATGTAAAAAAAAAATTAACAAAAACTGAAAGAAAATAGAGAAAATATCACGTAGTAGCATTGAGATTGTAAGCCTAGAATGGATGATGATAAAATAATAATATTAATAAAAGTCAGTAGCTAAACCGTGAAAATGATACCAAGGCTTATTAAACAGTCTATTAACCTTTTATATACATAGTTTATGTGCAAGCCAAAGTATATGTATAATCATTGTAAAAAATATAAAAAGTCCTTGTTCCTATCTGTATGAGATCGATTTCAAATATACATGGTTGTAAATAGTAGCCAGAAATCTATTAAGATATCATCACAACCGGATACTAATCTTCCATATGCACGATTGTGAGTTTTTTAAGGTGAAATCACTTGATTTTGATATAAGTAATAATACGTATCAATATAGTATTATCCTCAGAAAAAAAAATGTTTTTTGATTGTACATATATTTAAAAAGATATGTAATAATTAATTTTCTTTTCTTATAAAATCTTGTTCATTTTCATGGAAGTTAAAAAAAAACAGCTATTAACATCGAGTGAATTTTGCTTTAAAAAATTAATTGAAAGTAAATCAATATTGTTGTTGAACTAGAATCTCTAGAAGGAGTAATATTATTGAAAATGAAAAATCAATTATTCAAGTTTGAAATGATGCCATTTTGTTTCATAAACAAATGAAAAATTGAGAATCACCTAATTTTTTTTTTTAAATAGACTATACTAACCAGGGTTTATTTACAAATAAAGACTATTCCTCATCAATGGAGGTTTGGGTTCTATCTGTGAATTCAGATAAGAGTAAATTTAAGAATACAGTCCCACGATGTCCGTTGCTCTCAATAAAGAGCATGTATAGGTACATGTTCCTCAATTTAGTGCCCATTTGATATTCCCCCATATCCAATACCTTTTCAATCATGCCTTTCAGGTCTTTCGAATCCTTAAAGCATCCCACAATTCTAAAGACATCTAGTGGCCTCGTATACAAGTTTTTGTCTTTCGTAGGTTCTCTTGTGATATGTTTTGTGTCCTCAGCACCTCGTCCCCTCTTCTTTACCAGAGGATTCAAATGGCCGTTGATGTCATTTTCATTGGAGAGGATAAGAGAAGCATAATCACGAAGCTTATTTTTCACAGTTTTATGAAGGGTATGCTTTATAAAGTTAACGAAGTGATTTGAAAAAATTGAGCACTGTGTTGGATGGCTTTTCATTGAGGTATTCAGGTATTGTTCCGCAGGGAATGACTCTAGGAACACTGTCAGCATCAAAAAATGTTCCAATATTGAAGTCCTTATCATTATCCTCCAAATACATGAAGAAATTCTTGACATAATTGGAATATCTTCTTGCTGCAGATCTTCTTGCTCTGGGCGATTTTTCAAGAAGCTGTTTTGGTACGCTCTTTGAATCATGGAGTGTGGTAAGTTATTGAGGGCACTACATAAAAGATAATTTTCTCTATTTTTCAGAATTGTAGGAACGTGCGTGGATTATTCCCTTCCACATCCCTGAGAACTTGGCCAATAGATATGAGATTATACTAAAAATTCGTCCCTTGAGTTTATCCTGGTGTTGAAGTTACAAGGCTCATGCTACCCTAAAAAAGGAAGAACTGACAGATGTCATCAAAAATTCATCTACTTCAATATCCTGGCTTAGTTACTAGTGCACTGATTAGAGCTTCCCATCATCTGCTAAACTTTGAAACCTATTTCTCTCCTTCTTGCCAGGACATCCTTCTTCATTCCGAAAGTCCCTTCACCCTCCTCATGGACAGATTTCAGACCCATTTCTGTCTTTCCCCATTTAATCCGTGTTAATCAAATAATTTTAAGCCAGCAGATGGAACAGGTAGAAATCTGCCCGATAGAGAAGGCTTACAGACATGTTGACGGAATCTCTGAGAATTCCTTTGTCCTCACCACTGCCATTTCTTATGTAAAGTCTATGTATAGACCTCTTTTCTTTGCATTTCTCGACATTAAAAAAGCCTTTGATTCAGTCAGCCACCAAACGATTAGACTGGCTCCTACCACTCTTAGTTCTAAAGGAACTAATTTCCCTCTTGCTCTGTATATTCTTCTCCGAGACCTGGACGGGGAGGGCACTCCTTATGTTCTTTTGAATGAGCTAAGACTTCGCCCTAGGAGCTCTGCCCAAACACTGGGTCTTAAGAATGCTTTCAAGCTATGCGTTTGCATCCGCCCTTTTGCTTTCAGAACTTTGAGTTAATTTTTTTTCAAATTTCATGAGTTATACCATCGGGTAGCTGCCGGTTTTCAATCATATATACATATATATATTTTTAATAAAGTTAAAACAAATCACAATTTAGTTATAGAAAAAAATATCTTTTTATTCTTCTTTTTCCATCATGAGAAATGACAAAAGATATGGGAAATATCAAGGTTTTTTTTGTTTTAGGAAAGGCCAAAATATAATGTGTTTTTATTTCCTATACGGAACAACTAAAAACCAATGATCTGAATAAATGTATCCAGAAAAAAAAAAACCCGGCAAGGTCATTTGAAAAAAGCATAGAAAAGTTTTCATAAGTTAGTTTGTATCTCAAATGCTTTGTGGAATACCTTAAGAGCTGATTTCTTTAATTCTTTCCCCCAACAGATTAGGATTTTATTATATCTCTTTTTTTTCTTTTTCTTTTTTTCAAAGGTAATAATATATCATGTAATGCTTTAATGCCCTTAAAAAAACACTAATTTGTAGACTATACAATAAAAGAAATAATAATTTATGACTCGTGAGGTTAAATTAAAATAAAAAGTATGAATTAATGGATTGTTATTGTGCAATTAAATTTGTATTTTTTTGTATTCTAAGCTTGTCAAAATGTAATATACTTCGAAATATAATATGTATATTTAAATCAGTTCATTCAAAATTTAAATAAATTGCGGTGTAGAGTAGGGAGGGTACAACATATGTGAGGGCCTTTTCATTTTTAAATTTTTTTAAAGGAAGGGGGGTGGGTGAATTTTATGTTCTTCAAATTGATAATGAACAAAAGATTAAATGATATGAGGAAAGAAGGAAAAAAAAAATGGTTGATCAAAATTTAAAAGACTTGGGGAGAAGGTTCAAGGAAATATCTTTTTCATTGTAAGCCCAACTTAGCATACAGCTGCTAAAAGAGTAATAATTAGATTATTTAACATCTGTATATCAGCTTTTATTTTACTAGAGTTGCCATTTTATGTAAACTAATGAGTAATTTTTTTACTATTATTGTATTATTGTCACATGAATGGTCAGTTCCCGATATATACAGCTTTTTGTTGCGATTTTTGTCAAAATTGTTATATATGTACATCTAACTTAAAACGTTCATAACTGCAGAACCAAAAGTCCAAAACAATTTTTCTACTTAATATAAACTTTTTTTATAAAGCTTCATTTTGAAAGTTATGATCCCTTTTCCCTATTTTTCTTTTCTTTTCTTTATGAACATAATTTATCATACCACAAACTACTACTAGCTCCATTTTTAGTCTTGTATCACTAAATTCACAAATTTTTCAAACATATTTTTAAAATAAAATAAAACTTACAGATTATGAAAAATTCAACAAATAATACCTTTTGAGAACAATTTGCTATTTTATGCATCGTTATAAGTAGCGTTTATTTTGGAAAATGATTGATTTTTTTATATTCATTTCAAACAAAGTATTCACTGACAAATGATTATTTTTTTATTAATTTTTGACATCTTAAAATTAATAAGAATCGTTTGCGTTCAACTTTTAATTGTTAAATGTGTATACCTTTATTAATGAAGAATATTATGATATTTTATCCTCCAAAAAAACCTTTGGCAACTCCTTCAAAAAAAATAAATTATTATTATTATTGCTGCGTAGAGATTATTAGTTAGTTAGTAACATAATTACGTTTTGTTCCATGCTGGAAATTAATAATTTAATAAACTTCCTTTAGTATGAAAATTTTAATTAAATACCATATCCTCCTAAAATACATACATTGAGACGGAAGAGTACCACCACTCCTTCTTCCATGTAAGTTTAGGACTACCGTATATCCTCGCATATAAGCCGACCCCTAAAAACCAGACCTAAAATGGTGAATTATAAAAATTCGCGTATAAGCCGACCCTATAAATCGTATTGCGTCAGTCGCATCTATCACAGCAAAAAGTTGCAGAAGAGAATAAAACAAAATGATAACCAGTATTTTTATGTTTAAATTTTATTAATAACAGTAAGAAGTATCTCAAAATCCTTCAAATTCATCATCACTTTCACTGTCTGACTCCCCAAAGAGATCTTGCCAGTCCTTCAATGTATATGTGACATTATCATCATCCCACGTTTCTTTATCTTTATCTTCATTTTCTGACCCTGCATCACTGCCTTCATTTTCAGTTTCATTGCTATCCTCCTGCCATACAGCATCATCTTCAGTACCATCTAAATTGTTGCTCATACAACATTTCAAAAAAGATTTCTTTATCATTTCTTCGGAAATCATATCCCATGCATTTGAGTGCGTCTTCGAGTGTCAGTCTTTGAGTACGATCAGAGTTATGCGCGTATAAGCCGACCCCTTAATTTGGAAGCTTTTTTTTTTTAGTTTTGAACTCGGCTTATATGCGAGGATATACGGTAATTTATGACATTGCATTACGTTTTTAGATCTAATTGCTGTTGATGGAACTACTTTTCCGATATATACATACAAATATATATTAAATGAAATGGAGTACTATTAACAAAGAACCGAAGGAAAAATGTACATGAAGCACTTTGAGAAATGCATTTTTGTAATGAGTATATCATTACCATAAGCTTCTTCTTTTTTTTTTTTTTCAATTTACCAAGAAACTACATTAATTATAGATAAAAGTTTGTTTGAAATAAACTACTGTTTGTAGAGTACATATTTAACATTTAAATATTTATATTTATATATATATGCAGAATTTTTTGTTATTAAAAGAAAAAGGTGTTTAATTTTTTTATAGATATTTTTTTGGTAAAAAAAAAAGTTTGTTTTTCAAGCTAAAAAAAGCTAATAAAAAAAAAGGCATCCTCAAATTTTTTTTATTTTTTTACATTATACATAATATTTCCATATTTATATACTTATTAATAATTTGTAGCTATTAATTTGTACAAGATTTTTTATTATTGAAATAATTTAAAAATCAATCTTTTTTCCACGCCTTTGATTAAATGATATGAATATCATTTAAAATGTAGAAGGAATCAAATTTTTTGACCAACTTTAGCCTGATTTTCGGATCATACTCACTTTTTCTCAAAACTATTCTAGGACGGATCGTAATTATGCAACTATCATTGTTTCGGAATTTTGTTTACTCCTATAAACTAATTTCGAGCAAGGAGTGACTGAGAACACTCCTTAAATTTTTTGGGCCAGTTTAATAGATTAATAAGACTTTTATTTCTTTGTTCTGCCGGCTTAAGGTTTTAAATGTCTTCAGCTCTTAGTCAAGAAATTTACAGGTACTCCAGATTTCTAAACTAGTCATAGTTTTTTTAATGCTTGTAGTATTAAATCAGTATCTGACTTATAATGTATGGGGACTTCAAAGCTCTTCTGGGCACACGTATCAGTGCTCAAGTTTCATAAGTAACACAAGTATCGGTCAGGTTTTTATGACGTCACAATATAAAGAAAGACACATTAAATGTTTCATTGATATTGAAATGTGTTGGTAGACATTCAAAATGTATCATGATGAGCTATATAGACAAGGCAAAATGTTTAGTTAGTGTTGAGTGTAAGGAAGGAAAGACAAATATCAATTCTACCACTATCTTGATACTCAATTTTAACGCAGTTTTCTTCCTTCTATCATTGAGGTGAAAATATAATTGATATAATTATATATAAGTACTTCAATTTTTGATTATTAAGAAATCATGGGTAAAAAAGTGTACCCCTTCTCCTGGATTATCTGACAATTCAAATTCCCTTCAGTTCTCTCAGTTTCTATGAGTTATTGAGTATTCATTATTATTTAATATTGCCAATAAAAATCAGCTGGTAAAATGAAACTACAGGGTGTCCTAAAAAAATGTATACATATTAAAATAAAAGTGTAAGAATTTCACTGCTTGTTCTCAAACTGGCTGTCATTCCTGTCTTGAGGGATTGAGTCTAAAAAAACAATACGTAAAGTTAATATATTAGCTATTTACAATTATATGAAATAATGTAGTCAAAATGTACGAAAAAAACAAAAAATGATACTTGTAAATATTCTTACACTTTTATTTTAATTTTATTTTTAATGTGTATACATTTTTTGGGACACCCTGTATATAGTCACTTGAACAAAATGACGATACATAATAATTATTAGTATTATTGCCTAGGGAAAAGTATCTTCTATTAATAAAAATTAGCACCAGGTTCTGGGAGAATATTATAATTATAAATATGTTATAGTTTCATTATGCATTTAAATCAATATCTACAACAAATGTTGGCGGAAAATATATTCTTCATCTTTTAGAGGAAGATATTTTATTCTCAACGAAATGAACATACTTTATTAAAAAAAACACAATAATACCAACTGTTTTTTCTTTTCTAGGTATGAAAATGCATTTTTTTATCTACAAAAGTCGCATCCCTAATCATAATTAATGGCTAATGATAAAAATGTGATTGCAATGACACAAATGACATGTAGATGGAGCAATAAGTTTATTTTGTTTCATGGAGCACTGATACACGTCTTCAAGGATCGATAAAAAACCCTGGTATATTATGGCACGCCATCTCACCATCAATTGTAGGAAATTTATCTGGTCGGGTTTGAAAAATACTTTTAATAATACTAGGGATCACATTTAGTTTCTGTGTTTTTAGACTTGAGTTGAACTTACATAATTCCTTGAGCCTGCAAGATCAATTCATTCTAATTGACACTCGTGAATCGGCATAAATCAAAAGGTATACATTTTTTTTAAATTAGGCAAAAATAACACCCTGCTACCTCTGGTAACCTTAGAGGCCGGCATGAAGTAGCCATGTTCTTTTTAGGATCAAGTTACCCTTAGTTCACTCTTTGTCCTCTTGGTTCGGTCAAACACACGAACATACAAAGGTTTTTTTTTTCCCTCTTCAAGTTGCCATCAACATATAAAATAAATAAATATTGATGTATTCCCAGAATTGCTCACTTTGTATCCTAAATTATCTCTAAATAAGGAGTCAATTTAGGTACGAATATGATTCAAATAATATATAAAAATGTTTGATCTCTTTGAGTGTTAAATATTATTTCTATTACATTCCATTGTATTTTTATTCAAATTCCTAAAGATAGAATGAATTTTAGAGCAATTTGGATCTATTTTTCATTGAATTCAAAGACAAATGAGTACATATATATATATATACTCAGTATGTTCTATGAGTAAAAATAGAAATTGATAGAACTAAAATCATTTGTATTTCATGCATAGATAAACAATTTATTTTCCTCGAATATTGTTTTACCATGTTTAAATATGAATTTATTTAAAATAAGATCAATCATTGAAGCTACACTTCATGCTTCATAGTATCAGACTATCAAAAATTAATGGGATTTCCATACTACAAAGAAAGATAATTTTACTATTGTATTATAAATAAAGGTATTTAGTGTTAAATCGGCAATGAAATAATACCTTTAATGTCTTCTTATATTTCATCTTAATGACTTATATACCAAAACGAATCCTGTTATAGACTATAAGTATTATGACTCAACAACTACGTACATGGTAATACCTTTAATTACGAGAATAAGCCATGAAAGAAAGATAAGTGTTCTCACTTCAACTTTACAATAAAAATGAATTACCACTCTACCATTTGATGATCAAGCGTCTGTGTTGTCATAAGAAGAAGCTGAATGGTTCTTACAAAGGTGTATTCCTAATCTAAGGTAATTGACTTATGTAAAGTATGCATAAGAACAAAAAAGACTTCCAATTATTCACTCAGAGGCATATCTTGTTATGAGTACGTCTCTTGCACACCAAGGTCTTACTGTACTTTTTAAAATTCTTCCCTGGTCAAACATGGATTCAACATAGTGTATTACCCTGAGTTACGAGCATATTCAAAAAGAGAATTCCAATTAAACCAATACCATCTTAAAAATAAATAAATTAGCATTTGATGGAAATATTCAAAGTGTCCAGTTCCAAACCAAGAATATGAATGTTTCTTGGATGAATGAAATGGTAGTACAAGGAAAGACTTAAACTTTGCAAGATATTTTACAAAATGTCTGCACACCAATTTTCTCGTTTTCCAAGCTATTACTGTATTGTAATATTTCTCTCCTGTCAAAAATAGACTCACACTTACAAGATAAATTTAAAATTACAAACAGTTCAACACCCAATTTATTTTTTATACAAAAAAAACAAAAACACAAAGTTTTTTGTTTTCATATTTTTTTTAATGATGTGGGAATTAAAGCAAAAAAAGTGTGTGTTTATATCCCAAAGGTGAACTGTTATTTACATCATGTATGTAGTTATTTATGAACACAATTGTCTTCAAACTTTCGTTCATTATGAGGGAAATAAATACATACTAGAGTAGCATATATTATATTCAATAATGAAAGTAAGTCTACGTCAAAATATTTTATAACTTTTAACATTATAATAACAGAAATATTGAAAAATTAAGCATCACAAGTCTTTGATAATAAAAAGCAATTGTAGCAATAGAAACGAATGAATATCATGATGATTTATCTATTTTCTTAGCATCAAAGCAGAATAATCGTATGTTCTTCAATTATTTATTCATAGATCAATACATATTAATTACAATTACAATTACTTAATTAATTATTATTATTCCTTGTGTTTGGCCAAGAAGACAAATAAAATGTAATTAAAAGTAAAAATTTAAATTATTATGGAAATGTGTTACAATGATCAAATAAATAAAATCCCTTTTAAGATAATATAATCAAAACCTATAATCTTGGTTTATTAGACAACCAATTAACAATCCAAGTTTCTGCTCTCGTAATAGCTACTGGGGTTAACTTGAATTATTTGGTTAACTCTAAATCAACAATATGTCAGAATCGAAAGCTATCTAGATACCATTCTAGCAAAACATATATGGCATTTAAATCTTCCTCGATGTGTTACTGTACACAAAGACAGCAAAATGCTTACTAACCTCTTGGGCTACAAACTCAACATCTTCAAATAAAACTTTAGCAGTATCTCAATTAAAGGAAAAATATCACTGATTGTCAATCCTCGGATCACAGAATTAGGTCTTTACAAAGTACAAATCTGTCCTAATATTATTATTTTTAGAACAACATTGAATTGCAATATTCTCACTGTTTACCTACATTGATGGAAAAGACAAGCTTTTTCCTTCTTTCAAGATTGTATATAAACTTCGGCAAAGTTACTGAGTACCTCTCTATTGATAAAACTTTGCAGTTTTAGATAGGGAAATAGCTGAAAGCCATGACATTAGAATCTTACAGTTCATACTCTCAGAATGCCTTCAAAGTAGAAACGATAATAAGGAAAATGGAGAAAATCACTTGTTTTGTTAGATGCCATCAGAGATCGTAGAAAGACAACACAAGATTTCGAGGTAGGTACTTTACAGAAAATTGGCAACTTTTACTATTAATTTAGTTTATTATTATTATTATTGTTTTCTAAATTTTTGTGAGCATCTGTTTATAAGGTTTCATTGATTTTATGGAATGGTTTTCCTTTTGTATATCTATACTTTTAGTCTTGTTCTTTATGGCCTCTTTTATGTCATTTTTTATTTACAAAAATTTGTGATCATCTTTTTATTTTTTTTTCATTGCTTTTATAGAATGGTTTCATTCATTTTTCTTTCTCCTCCGAATTATGTTTTGTTCTGTATGTATATGTATATACATAAATATTCAAGTACTTTATATACAAATATATTTGTTAAATAATAACTTTAATTAATCGTCATAAATATTCAAAGTAATAAAAGAAGAAAATTACTTTGAGTTCATTTTATTTTAAAGTCTTGAAGGCATGAAAGGAAGCAGCAAATACATTTCTGGATACCAGGGAATTAACTAACATGATTACAGCTCTTGATGGGGATACAATAGCAAATAACAGTGCTACATATATGGCTTGAGTTATACTGTTTGAATATATATATATACATAAACAAAAGATATTTCATTAGGCATGAAGACATCACATTCTGGATGTTTTGAGTAGAGATATTCGAAAAAAAAAAACTATTTGAATAATGGTCAAAAAAACGACAACTATGTTCATACAACAAAGCAATGGATTATATTAAATACCTCTGGGGTGCTAAATGGCATTGCAGAGTGGGATAAGCGACTTTGTAAATATATATTCACTACAGATTCTATCCAATCTGTGAACTTCAGGTGACGTCGTTTCTGCAACTATAAAAAGAAAAGACAGGAATATTCCTTGAAGGTATTGTGATAACAACATCTGAGACAGTTTCAAAGCGAACAATTTCACTCTTTTATTGATTAGAAGAAAAAATCACAAGTTTGATTAAAATAGACAGAGAAAAAAACGGCTGAAAATATCACATTTAACGTCATATAAGCAGAATATACTTTGAATATGTATTTCTTAGATGCAAAATATAATCACAATATTTAGTTTGTATCTTTCAAATTGGGAAGAACGTTTAGAGGTTTTGAATATTGATAATTTTGTTTAATCACGAACTCTTCTAAGCATTCAACAAATTCTGCTTCCATTTTATGAAACAAATTAAAGTTAAAGACTTTAGCTCAAACAATATCCTTTTTTTTTCATCCAAGATATTAAACTCATGGCCATTTGAAAAGGGATATTTGTTTCCTATCAAAAAATGATTGGGATACAAAGTTGAAAATAATAATAATATTGTCTATACATACACACACAACCACTTATCTGAAATATTTTATACAGATAAATCTTTTTTTAAAGGGTTGTACATTCTCTTTAATTATGTGTGAAAATAAGGAACAAGGGTTGAAGTATTTGAGTTCAACGTTAAAAGTCAAAATTTGTACGTGCAAAATGTCAACTTGAGCACAGTAGATTCATAGCTATCTATGTAGTATATATGTAGTATAATGAAAAAATGAAGAATGAAAAAGTTACAAATGTACTTAATACATAACTGTAACTATCTACCTAAGTAGGTAGATAAACATACTGACATATACTTGATATTTATGTAGTTAATATAGATAGTACATACACCTCTTATGAAATATGATAGTCATAATTCATTTTCATATTTGGGAAAGTAAGTTTTGAATTAATTCATTTAATACATAACACACAAATTGCTTTCCTTCTTCCTATGTATGTATAGCAACCCACTGACTGCTATCTTCAATTTATGTGCATATTTTTAGTGATACAAATTACATACATACATACATTGAGGTACCTTCAAGCCTACCTCTCGTAGATCTTATCCTTCATCAGCGATTATTTAAGCATCCCCTCATGAGTATATATTATAAAATATATACGTAAAAACGTATAAATACTTGAAGAATAATACGTCATTTCAATATCTACATACATACATTTGTATGTACACGCCTACAATTCTACTTATTAATCTATGCAGGTAGTTTAGCAGTAGCAGTCGGATAACTCGAACCTCAGAATTTTTGATTAAATAATAAAATACAAACGGTGGAAAAAATATTTAAAAGTATTTTGTAAGAACTTATTTTGAAAAAAAAAATGTTTTTTTCCCTTCTAAAATATAAACCCACTTTTGACAATTTGAATATTTTGTAGAGTCTTATTGCTCTGAATAATACTTTTATATTTATGCTAATATCTTGGGGATTTCTCCTCATATTTATGAATTTTTTTTTTTTTTGTAAATTAGTTAGATAAAAAATATTATTTACACATGAAAGTTATTCTATATATATGTACATTTAGGTAAGTATTTTAAGAATATTCGAAATTTAATTAAAAAAAAAACTTTTATAGATTATAAAGTCTTCTAAATAAATCAGATTTGAAGAGAAGTGTTTTGAGTTCTATGTAGAAATTGTATTGGAGTTATTTTTAATAAACTTGTTCTACCAAGACACACAAGATGGCTCATTTTGTCTTTTCTACTCTCAAAAGTCCCTATTTTTGATCTATGGAAGGAAGTTTTCCTTACATCATCTCCAATAACAAATTAAAATCTGTGATACACTATGTGGCGTCTGACAGGTGAAAATTTGTCTGTTATATACAGTGATCCCTCGCTATATCGCGCTTCACCTATCAGAGGCGTTACTGTTGCCTAGAAGTGAAAAAAGTTGATTTGGGTTTTTCATTATATCAACACTATAGCACAGCGGAGTCAGGACGAAGAGGTGCAAGCCAGAAAAGAGGTTTTCTTTTATGTTTCATTCTGCAATGTATGTATTATTGCATTGTAAAATAACAATAAAAAATAAAGCTGACTACTTCGCGGATTTCACCTATCGCGGGTTATCTTTGGAGCGTGTCCCCCGTGATAAACGAGGGTTCACTGTATATGTATGTCTAATGATGTGGATTGGATGCCAATTTAAATTAGATATATATCCCAAATATAAAATCATTGGACCAGATTTGAAGATCACTCAAGATGTAGCTATGTTATTACGGGAATTTTCTACATTACTCAATAAAAAATATACTTTAGTGATGATGCTTGAGTATAATAATAATAATCATCATCATTTCAACTAACTTTGAATTGGATTTCAAACACACCAAATCAGCCAATTTTGAACTAAGTATACATTTTTTTCATTGTAAGTAATATTGCAACATAATTCTGTTGACTTTGATCAAAAATTACAACTGAATACTATAATAAATAGGTCCACAAAACTTTGCTTTTCCAAGTTTTAAGGAATTTTATTAGTATTTGATGTTCTTCTGAGAAGAAATCTGAAATTAGTTTTTATTCATAAAATACTATGTTTTCCGACATTGTTGATTTTTTTTTATATATACTTTTATTATTTTCATATGTCCATTTTTGAATAAGAAAACTTATTTGCCTTTATTACCGACTTCAGAGAAGTAAGTGTTTATATATTCTATTGCAGAACTATTTAATCCTTCAAATCACTTTTAATAATTTTGTTATGAAATGCCAAGGTTTTTTTTTTACTTATTTAAGAGCAAAGTCATTTCATTTGAAGCGTAAATAATTAAATGACATTTTACTTTCAAAAGTTTACATACAATGTGCTTATGTAGTTCAGCTACCATATTGATAAAAATTGTATTATATTAATATAAAAATTCCATAGCATAACTGCTATTTCTATTTGTATTCATTTAATATTTATATATTTATTTATTATTTTCATTACAATGGAATTTTAATAATTTCTGTACATTACTAACCTTTTGAAAATTACATAAATTATATGTAATTTATATAAAAAATAAGAATGAATACAATTTATTAAATGCAGTAGGCATAACCAACCCTTTTTTTTTATTATCTTAAATTGTAATTATATATATTTTTAATCTGTTATTTCTGTTACAGAATATAGAAATGAGATCATCTTTTCTATTAAAAGTCAATTTGAAAGACTTTTAATTGAAATACATAAACTTCTAATAATAATTTAATAAATTGTCATACAAATGGTTTGAATAGTTTATTACTTCTTCAACTAATTAATAATTATTATTAATGTGTGCCTAAAAGATATTTCATAGTCATAGATTTTACATGAAGGAATTTGTATTTTGAACAATGAAGTATGAAGACTCCAAAATATATACTAAAAGAACGATAAAAGAAAAGTGATTTGCAAAAATCAATACTTCTAAGTACATTTAAGTAAATGGAAAACATAAATGGAATATTTAATTTTTTACTTTCCATAGATAACTTTTTTTTTTGCTTCTTTTGTTCATCATTTCATTATTTTGTATATAACAAATAATGAGTAATTGGGTGTAAATTTATTAGATGAAATTAAGATACATTCATCAAATGAATCTACAAATTTAAAATTTCTTTTACCCTTCTTTTATTATTTTTAGTAGCAATAATATTAAATTACTACTTGCAACCCATTAGTAGAAAAATATAATGCTATTGATTCTAAAGCCGAGAAAGAGAGAAAGATGACCTTATAATGCATATAAGTTGAATTAAAAAGATTTTTATAAGTTACATATTTACACTGAGGAGAACAAATACTATCGATGAATACCAACTCGGCTCATTATCAATTGATACAAAGTTTTCTATTACTAAACCGTGAACGATAAACGCAGATCAGTCCCAGATATTTAGATAAATAAGGTTCAAAAATTCATAAATGTAACTACAGATAATTCGTAAGCATATTTTCATTTCAAATTAGAATTTGTTAGAATTTTTATTTTATAGAACTTCAAGTCATTTTTTCCGAATTAAATGTTGATATTTTAGGAAGCAAATTTTTTACATAATGTAAGCAATGAGCTATAAATTACTCTAAGGTAATTAAATAATTTATGGAAATTCCATTGTTAATTCATTAATATTGATATGTATCTATTTATTTTCTTTATTATCACTCAAAATGTTCGTACTTAACCGCGTGTGATTGTTGTCTCAAAATTAATGGAATGAAATCAATAATGCTCCTAAAGAGAATCTTCTTTCAGAAAAAAATACTCTTTTGAAATGAAACACTAGTTGTTTAACCCTTAAATGAGTTAGTTTATAAGTCTCTTAAACATATGGAAAAACAATGACGTAATTCAACCCCCCCAAATGAAAATCATAAAGATGAGTATTATTAGATTTTTTCCGGTTTGATTCGTCTTAATTACAATGTAGGCACATATCGTACATGAACATGAAATATTTAAAAAAATAGGTAAGCCTATTTTCGTTGCATAAATATCTTAAAAATACTCAAACAATTGAAATTGTTCAAAAACCTGATTTGACACGAAATAATTAAATATTCTTAATCAAGTCATACTAAAATTAGAACCATATTTGTTCATTGAATTTTGTTTATTTTGTTTTATGAATATTTCAAGGAACAAACAAACATAAAAAGATGCTCAAAACACTTTACGAAAAACTAATTACATATTCTTGGTTAGAGGATCAAGTATTATTAGATATGGATCTCACTTATTGATATGTGTTATTATTATTTTTTACTATAGAGATATTAAGAGTACATATATAAGAACTTGAAAATACATATATTCTTAAAAGGCTCACTGTTACTTGATAAGACTTGTTTTTAACCCTATGATTAGAATATAGGCCCGAATTTTTTGGCAATAACTCTAACAGAAAACATTACATAAATCTAACAAAGGTATGTATATAATTATGTGCGTATGATCTATTCAAAAAAAAAAAGGTAGGGACTAAAGAAGGGGAGAATTTAAGCTTTTACGATCTTTCAAAGAGATTACAAAATGGTTTTTTTTTACTATATATCCATGGTCAAAAAAAATAATAATAATAACATGATAAAATTTTTTTTAAATAAATGTACGTCAAAATGTTCAGGAACATCTCACTACAAATGCTTTTACGTATATAAATAGGCTTTAGTAAAAATAAGCTTCCTCTTCCTATTGGTAATGACTATTTTAATATTACGCATAAATAATTACACTGAATGTGTTTTACAAATTAAATTGAGTATTTCACTATGAAACAGGATATCTGTCTCATTCTTCAAACCCATATTTATGATGGAGCATGCAAGGCTTTTTATAATGACTTCAATTTAAATAAAAGCCAAATATATCTCTATAATTTCAAAATGTGTACATTTAGATTAAAATTAATACTTTGTGGCTTATATTGTAGGATATGAGTATCGTTTTATAAATAGATCTCTTCTTCTAAAAAAAAAACACACAGTTTAGAAAAAATCATGCAATAAAATTATTGCATGATAATAACTTTGTAATCATGCTAGCAGACAAAACATTCTCAAGTATTACTCAAGTCATGCTACTCAGTATTTTCCCTGTCTCCATGGTGAACTCAATCATTTTATTTTAAGAAAAACCCCAAAAAACATTTGAATAAATCTTAGTACCTTAGAATCTCTGTAACATCAATTTTGATTTACCAGTCAATCCTATCTAATAATTAATTATCAATGTTCTAAAAGTGTGTCTTTCTCATAAGTTATATTTTTTTATGTATACTTTTTTTTGATCAAATTGTCAAATTAGCGTCAGCTCCAAAAAACTTGTCTTTCTTGACTAGATATTGGGAATAAGGAATAACTACTTTTTTATCACTATTTCACATATTATTATGTTTATATATTTTATGAAGGATTAAATGTCATTGGTTCCCTTTTTTCAGCTATCCATTTCATATCAGTTTGAAAAAAAATCCCTTATATACGAAATAGTTTTAATAAATATCAATGATATAACTTTTTTTTAATCACATAAATATGAGTTTGTGACATAATCACAGACAAATTTGTCAATAATATTAAATATATGTAGACTCATACTCAAAATTATTTTTCATTCCTCAAACCCACAATTCAAAACACAATACCGGACATCAAATTAAACATTAATGTCATGACTTTTCTTTGTTTCCATTTGAAGAATTAAAATGTGCTTCAACATTTTCTCGCACATCAACCACTCAATCTCCACAAAGGCTTATATCTGATACTTAAAGGTATAAGATTGATTTGCATACATAAATAACATATATTTAGGTAGAACATGTATGTAGTTTTGTAATGTTAATTTGTAGAACACAATCTGTCATTCAAAAAAGATGAGAGAGAACTTAATTATAATTGCAACTAATTAACCACATATATATATATATATATATATATATATATATAGTATAATAATGGTTTATGGCTTTTTATATCAATTAAATTACCTTCATACATAAATGAAGTTACGCCCTTTTTTTGAACAAATTTATGTTCAAATTTATATATATGTGTGTATGTACATATATAAAATACAAAAACTTTATGTATAGAGAAGTAAAGCTGATTCCTTCCCCCACCTAATGTATGTATGTATGTATGTAGATTGTATCTAGGTATACATACATATACTAACAGAAAGTTACATCTTTCAAATTGATTGTCCTCATTACATATTCTACCCTCCTCTCATTTAATTAAGTCTCAGTATGAATTGAATTAATATTCATTGATATCACTCAAGACAATCTCGTTTGTAATGGGAACGATTATAAAAATATATTCATGTATGCATCCTTCTAAATCTTTATATATATATATATCTTATATATTTTTATATATATACCTAAAATGTCTCAATTATTTGATTTCCCCCCCCCCATCCCTTATTTTTCCTTATGCATACCTTTTAGAATACAATTTCATGAATGGATAGTCACAAAAACGAATTGAAAAAGGTAGGTAAATTAAAATAATTTGACTCAATTTATTCCAAACCTAATGCTCAAACAATCACAAACATATAATAAATGAATAATATTTTACTCATTTTTGGTAGGTATGTACATATATCAAATAGGTCCTTCAAAAAAAGAAAGAAAATTCATATGAAGTAGCATGGAATGTGTTTCTTTATGCTTACAAAATGGCCGACTTTTTCAGCTCAAACTAATAGCATATAAATTGTTATATTAGAATTGTATATGGTCACTATTGATGGATCGGGTTTTTTTTTTGTATTTATAAAATAATTCAATAATATATGTATATGTATAATACATTTGATTCATATTTAACACTCCCATTTGACTTTATCAACATTTTTGTATTGATCAAAGTATGTACATTGCAATTTGAATTATATTGGTTATAATTTATTTATTTTTTAGCAATTATCAAATTAAAAGAAAAAATAATTGAGCTCAAATGATTGTTGTTGTTCCAAGGGCTCCAAATGAGATAAATACCTTCTCGAATAGAGTTTGAGCAGGTATTCAATGCTTTTAAAGAGTAGTTGTTTTGATAGTCCAAATCTAGACCTATCCCATCCATCTAAAAAAAAAAAAGAAAGATAATCAACTAATAAAATGATTATGTATTTATTTTGTTGCTGTGTATATGTACACTTAAACAAGGCGCGTTAAGGTTCATATCATGTCCTTTTCACCCTTCAATTATTATAATTTACTTATGACGTAATTTAAAATTTGAATTTAGTCTATCATTTCATATGTTTGGTTTGGTGCTCCATGATTTTTATCCGTTCATTCGATACATGGTTGTAGAGTAACGTTCGGACAAAAGATTCAGTTGATTGACAATATTTTTTTTTCCCTTCATAATATACAATTAATGTAGATGCTACTTAAAACATTGCAAACTATTTCTAACAATTAAAAAATACATATTGAGAGAATTTAGACAACACGGGAAATCCCTACACGTTATCCTCTAACTATTAAATAGAAATGAAGGCTACAAATGACTAGTTATTTACTTATTATTTGTAATCACACAGCATGAGATGAAATTGCCCTTGAAAAAGAAGGAAATAAAGTAACCAAGAGGTCAACTCCCGAAGATCAAAATAACCATGTTATAAATAATAGTCATAAGGAAAAATAAAGCCTTCTCAACTCTTTTTCATGTCTTTGAAGCCAGGATCAAGCATGATTTACAAGAAATTTTTTGTTTTTTATTATACAAATGAGAAGGAAGGATTGTTGAAGCAATGAATCTAAAAACCATTAAGACATCCTTACGAATAATGGCACCTTTACAAACATGAATACTTCATGTGTACTTCTCATTTTATAAATGTTTGCATTAATTATGTAATGAGTCTATCATTTAAAAAAAGAGGATCAAAATATTGATATTTGGGTTATTTGTGAAAAGTCCTTTTTTCAGTGGACAAATTTGCTGAATAGAAATTTCACGCAATTTTTCTTTTTTAGGTCGAATGGAAATTAACCAACCCAATGTCAAAATGTTTCCACTCTCAACTACTCAGCCAAGGCTAAGAAATTGAACAAATATTGACAATTGCTTGGTATTTTTCAATTTTTTGACCTATTACCCACAAGTTTAGATCCATAGTACAAACTTCTAAGCTGAATGTGTATTCATTCAAAAATATGTACACAAAGGTAATGTCACTTTTTGAGCTCTCTGTGACATAAGAGGTATTGAATGAAACACAAAAACCTAGTTGATAAAGAAAATATGTCAATATTTGTTATATTTTAAAAAAAAACTATAACATTTTGAAGAATAATATAATCCAGCAAAACGCGATTTTCATCCTATTCCTTAACTTTTTCTCCAAAAAGAGAAAAATACTAAGTCCTAAATTAACAGGCTGTTAGATTTTAAACTATTATTATTAATGAAATGTGCTCAATGTTTCATGACTAACAACTCAATTTCAAGCAATACACGTTCAGAATATTTATAAGAGGAAAGAAAAGAAAAAATAAGTAACTGCTATTTTCAATTTTCAAACAGAAAACGTTCTGTTCAAATATTGCAAAAGTCGCACATTCCAATTTTGGTTGATCCTATGAAAATCATTTTAAAATTAGTATATTTCAGATAGTTCATTACTATATAGAAAATATGTCAAGGTTTCGGGGAAGAAGGATCTAATAATTTATTTACAGTTAAAATTTAGTTCAATAAAAATTAATTTCAATAGTACATATATGTATTTATTAGGGAATTGAATTATTTCAGACTACACAAACCTTTAGATATATATATGTATACCATATGTAATATATTTGTTTTTTCTTGATATGATGATAAATCTACGGACCAGACTCTAGTTTACATGTCTATGAATACAACAAATTAATATAACTTAAACTACATAAATATCAAACATGATTCTGACCAAAGGATTAGGATTAATTTCTTCTTTCCCATTCTTCAAATTGAATTAAATGTATACACAAAAGCGTTAGTTCTTCTTCTATTTATTCAACTAATTATAAAATTCAATCTACGATGCATTTGCTTGCACTAATTGAAATCTTTAGAAGCAAAAATGTTTCAATGATGTGTCCTCTTGACATTGCTACCTGGGTAATTTTTCTATACGGGAAAGTGTCCTGTGATTTTATCTTCCTTCTCTAGTTCGTTCCATGATATGTACCTACTAAATTTTATTTTCAATAACTATTATTAGTAGGTTTTTTGTTATTTGTTATTGATTTGCGTATCTCTGGAATATGTTTGTACTGTAAGTGAAATACAATGCAGGAGGTTCTGGCTAATGGCCATATCATAATATCATGCGCTAATGAATTCATTTTATTCATACAATTTAAAAAAATAGTTTTTTAATTTTTTAATTTATTTCAATATATATGTTATAAAACTATCCGACTCGTAATCGAATATAAACTGCAATGGAGTAAACCATTCCAAACATATTTTCCTTTGTAAGTAATGAATGAGAGAAAAAAACTTTTAATCTTTATTATCTATTTATTCAAAACTACTTTATGAATAAATATATCAGAAGTTGGCTTCTTGTTATATTCTTGAGATCACAAGATTCCAGTAGATAAATCCTTGTGACTACCTAAGGTTGAAGTTTAGACCTGTTTTGGTACTTTGCTAACTGGGTTCTAGAGGGATATCCCTTTTTAGTCCATAAGTAACAACTTTATCTGAAATCTAAGAAAACAATGTGACGAACAGCACCTACTAGCTTTGGATATTTCCTTGACAAAAAGAAAACTTTTTCCCTGCAAGATGTCACTTTTGAGGTAAATGTATTTGTATTTCTTTTGCAGAAAAGAAATTCTGAAGTAGTAGCATTTTTGATCAGAAATTAATCAGAGGTGGTTGCATTGGTAGTTATAGAGTGATTCATGGCACCCTCAGCGGACTTAAAACTCGTCTCAACTATGCGACACACTCAGGGCTCGTTATGAATGAAACTAAAACGGAAATTCTCACCTCCATGCAATCTTCACTAGTGGAATCGTTTCTCTCTTTAGAATACTCTTCATCCGCGACCCTTCTCGGTATAACGATATCGAAGAACGGCTCTGAGACTGCGAATAACTGCAATACAAATAATATCATGGAGTCAGTTCATAAATCAACATCATATTACGACAACTCGTGTATAAATATACTTGACAAAATTAATATATGGAATAAAATAGTCGTTCCCCGTATTGTTCACTTACTTAGGTATACTCCATACTCGAATGCCACAAAGGTTGAACTGCAATAGCTACAGATAAAATTTATATGGGATAATAAGAGAGCTGATGTCTCAAACAATCGCCTGTTTGCCCCAACCTCTCAGTGGGGTCTAGGGCTGAAGCGAGTGGAATCAGTGTGGATGACCCTCAACTTTTCCTGGTTGTTAAGACTTCAAGGTAGCGATGACTTTCGGGCAGTGCTCTTAAAGGAAAATTTTAAGAAGCTGTCCGGCTTTTTGTTCGAGGACAGAAATTTCATGGGTCCTCAAGAGCTCTTGAAGAGATCTAACCATTGTGGACCATATTGGAGAGCGATGTCCTCATCTCGGAAGAAAATAGTTGGCGCAGCTCTTCCTTTATTACGGTACCATGAGCCTTTTAACTTCAACACCAGGATAAACTCAAGGGACGAATTTTTAGTATCCCATGATTTCATATCTATAGGCCAAGTTCTCAGGGATGTGGAAGGGAAACATCTGCGTACGTTCCTACAATTCAGAAAAATAAAGAAAATTATCTTTTGTATTGCCCTCAATAACTTTCCACATTCCATAATTCAAAGAGTTCACCAAAACAGCTTCGTGGAAGCAACCGCTTTTTGCGTTTAGGATGCAACCCGATGGGAGACGTTCTTAGCGGCTCCAGGACTTTACTCAAAGATCCGTTTTTGACTCTGCTACAAAGTAGAGACTTCGTCCCTCTTCGTTAATAAATCGATGGAAAGAAAAGAGGAAAGGAACTCCAAGTTTTGTGCTCTAGGCCGTGAGAACACGAAACTTCCATTCTTGGACTGGGCTAAAGTGGCTCCCCTGGTTGAGGCTCACCACGAAGCACATCAAAGACTGCGGCCAAACGAATGGGTAATAGAGGGAGTCGTCTGCAAGGTTCTGCATATTCTTTATGCAGCACACTCCAACCGAACAGGACAAGCTCTGGACCGTACCTTCGCCGTCCTAGCAGAGTTGGATGAGGGAGGATGGAGTCTACCGTTCGCAGAGTGAGTCTGTTTGTGAATGTCTCAAGATAGGAATCGGTTCCTAAGCTGTCTCCCCCCCCCCCCTACCTTATTTATGTATTTACCTTTGTTCATGAAGAACTCTAAATAAATATTTTCCTATTTATATTAATTAATTATTAGAAATAGTGAGTCTTATTTTGACATATATTCAAGCTTGTAACAAAAAAGTTACTCTCCCAAGAGATATGAAAAAGAGCCCTTCTCGGTGAGAGTAGGTCACTACTAAATCATATATGTCGGCTACATTCAAGCTATATTATTTTTATTTTAAGTTGTCATCATTTTTTCTTAATTCTTATAGAGAACATATCTGGTAAATGAATATGTTTTGACATTACAAATATTATAAGTAATGTCTAAACTATATTTATAATTTATATCCAAAAAAATTTCCTTATTCTGTGATGTAATTAAACGAATTAAAGAAAAGCTGCTTAGAGATGAATTAGCTAAATAATACTGCCTCTATTTTAAGACCCGAACATAATTGATATTTTATCTTATGAGGGGGTTATCAATTATCATATTTTTTTGACGTCATCTTAGGAATGGTTTTTAAAAAAGATATTCAGAAACGACTTCTTATTTTTCGAAAAAATGTGCCAATGTTTGGAGATTTCTTCTTCTGGCTCCAGTGAAAAACAAACAATCCAAAAAAAAAAAGATAATTCCATGAGTAGCGACTCATTTTGGGCCTGTTTCTTTTTGTATGTAGATGCAATTGAGATAAGGGCATGAAATGGGCCGAGTAGGATTGTCGTTATATTAATAATTTGAAGGTGATGGAGCAAACCTTTATTGATTGCTATTCTGTACATGTATCTACTGCAGATAATATATATATATATATATATATATGAATAGACTAAGAACCTGAATGAATTCTTTAATCATTTTTCCCTACGCACGCAGCTACGTCATAAAATTATAATGATATACATTTATAAACATTACATACATATATGTATATGTATAATATGAATACTATTTATCTTGGAGATGAAAAAATAACCTCTAATATTTAAATCCGTTTGATCTTTCACCCTCCCTTCTTCTTCTTCTTCTTCTTCTTCTTCGTAACATGTCATATTTTAAGGACACAAATAAATGAATGTTGGTTCTATACCATCGCATCTAGTACATCCTTTCCTCTTAAACATAGTTATATGTATATAATATAAGAACAAAGTTTATTAACATCCTTTATATTGCTTATATGTACATAAACTTAAGCTTTGCTCTATTTCACCTTGGAACATTTTCCTCTCTCTCTCTTTCTTTCCTTCCTTCCTTCTCTTACTTTTTTGCTTCTAACGGAGCCATGATGTACTTATTTACAAATTCATCATGCACTTGAGTCAGATTCTATTCATTACCTTTTCAAGTTTAATATGGGAAAAACTAATAAGCAATGGAGTGGGTGTGTGAATGCTTAAGAAAAGAAAAGGATGTATATGGAGGGCCGCTAGTACTTGGTATTGATAATTATGCTCCGGCCCACTCTAGGATTGAAGATGTTTTGAATGAAGAAGAGTTTTCAATTCACAAAAGTTTAAGACTTACAGTCCTATGCTCAATCCAATTGGGCATATTTGGTCAATTTCGAATGTCTTTTATGAAAAGAGAATTATCTAGAAATATTGAGAATATTTTAAATGCTGAAAGAAATGATTGCAGCATTTCGGACCAAAGATCAACAACAGCTCTGGAACACTTAATTGAAGAAAGACTAAATAAAATTACCTCAATGATTTGTAACTAATAATTGTATTGCTAGCATCCAGAATCGTTTTGTAGATGTGATTAATTTTGTTGACATGAGATTCTAATAAATTTATTATTACATATATTAAATTTCATGAATATTATTCTTTATTATTTATTCCCATATTGAACTTGAAAAGGTATAAATACTTATACAACACCCCTGCTTTTATAAACTTAATATACATAAAATAAATATATTTTTTTGCCAAAATAAAGTAATCACCTACCTACCTATAAATATTATCCAAAATATTGATTACAAACATAAATAGTATTTTTGCACTTCCTAGTTTTTGATGATTTGCTTCTCATCTTCTGACTATCACATATAAAGATATAAAAAAATTGTACAATAGTATCTTATATTATTGTACAATTAAAGTATGTAACTTTAAATCAAGTGTCATGGCTGAATAACTTCACTTAGATTTTCTATTTATTTGTATGCATATGTAATATATATGTATCTCAAGAACAATAAATTATGGAATACGTTATATTTAAGGTTTAGGGCAGTGTTTCTCAAGTACATTAAATAAATTATATGGTGAGATGATATTTATGAACGTAAACAATCCTTAGTCTGAAGGGAAGTAAAATGTATAGTGGATTTATTAGGGAAATTTCGTTTCTATTTTGCATATATTTCTATAAGAGCAGGATTTGTTCATTTTAGGGTCATGATAGAATCTACGTATGTGGAGAGTGTACCTTGCTTAGTTATCTGTAGGGAAGAGTTGTCGGTTCGGAAGAGGTGGACGAGCTCCATGAACAAAGAGATAAATAGAAAATAGGGACTTTTACAAACATGTTTATTTAAAAAAAAATCTATTATTAACATACAGCATATTTGTGACCTTAACTAACCATGCACGAAATAGTCCTACGGTATTTTTGTGATCCACAGTTGAATATTCTTTTTTAAAAGGTATTCAAATAGTGTAATCACCATAAAAATATCTATAAACTTTGAAGTAACAAATCACTTCCAGAGTTGATCAATAATGTCTCAATGTACATATAATGCCTAAAGGCATTATATGTACTTTTTAGACCACTTTTTTAGACTATATACAAACATGAGTATCCTGTAATAAATAAAAAAATAACATGAATACAAAATGTATCCTAAGTAAAACTTAAATTGCCAAAAAGATGCATTTTAAAGTTTACAACGGAGAATAACATAAAATAAAGTAATTTATTAAGCCAAAAAAAACAAAAAAACTCCGTATTACAAAAACATTTTTTTAATATTTCATTTATAGGTAACCTTATACCATAGGCAGAATATATATTCATTTCAATCTATGAATTTACCTTCCTAGAGCCATTGAAGATCCTTTCCTATGCACAAGTTCTAAATTATTTTATAGAGTATCACAAAGCATAAATGAGGAATAAGTGAATAAATACAACTCCACTATTTACTTATTTATTCAATTATAATGACATATTTACCATTCAACATTTGTCATGTGATTACATATTATACTGTCTAAAGTCTACTTAAATAAACATATGTATATACTCTGTCTTTATGTTTGTCAGTTTAAAAAAATAAATAATGAATATAATTTTATAATATGATAATTATATAAATGCATATCATTATAATCTTATTTATAAGTGGATCGAATTAACTTTTAATTTAGCTCATGTTATCAAGTAATTTTGTAATGCAAATTTGATGTTTTCTTTGTCAGGGATTCTCAAATACTTGATGCTCCTAAATCAGGTATAGCATTGTTCACAAAACCTTTGATATATTAATTAATATTAAGTTAATATTGGAGCACTCGCTAAATCACACAATCTCTTTTGATAAATTAAAAAAACAAACTACGTAAATCAGTTTATTAAGAGATACATTTGTTTTATATATGTTTGGAGGGAAAACAAATGGATGCATAAAGCCTCAGAATAGCCAAAATAGTACGCGATGTGAAGTTTATTTTGCTTTTTAGATCGTAATCTCTCACAATATATTTAGGGTAATTGGTTATCTACAATAGATCAAATCTTTTTTGTCATTAGTTGGCTAATTAAATTACCTTATCCTCTAATGTTTAACCATTCTTTTTCTAATCATTCAATTACACGTCATTAAATAATACAAATACAATGGCTATAATTGGACATCATAAATAGTTTATAGTGTTTGCCTATAACTACAATATCATTTATTACATATATGACTAAGGAAAACAGCAATGATCACTAGATTCAACTTGTTAAAAGGACAAAAGTAGATGTATTATGTGTTATGTAGAACACATAATAGGAATAAGTTTTTATTTCTTAATTATGAAATGTATTTCAACAAACCAGTTTGAATAGTCTTTATTTCATGAAAGGAGACAATTCAATAGATTAAACATTTAGAATACAAATAATATGGGACAAATCAAGAGCTCCTTATAAAATCCACAAGTATTATTAGTGTTGTTGAGATACCATTGGCCTGTTTCAATAGAAAGTTTCTTTTTGTCAAGGTTAAACATAGCCTTTTTTTGTATATTAAGTAGATCAAATTGATGGATGCAATTTGTTGAAATATCAAAATGGGATTTGAAATTCAAAAATCAAGATCCAAAAACCTTTCGGTCTAAATATCACAACCATTTATGCCGTTGTAAGTAGCATTTCATTTCCATATTAAAAAATGAATATGAAGTGAATCATATTTTAATTTGTAGTCAACCTTTCACTTCATTAATTAGATACAAAAAAAGAAGCTAACATTATTTTTATAAAATATATAGATCTAGGGAGATTTAGCGGAGGTGTAAAACCTTGAGACATCCCGGGATCTCGTAAGAGAAATTCTAGTATGTTGTTGTTGTTTTTGTAATTGAATAATTGAAGCGCTATAACAATCATCATTTGTTTGTAGTAGAACAAACAACATCTGCTGTTTGTACATGCATAACTACACTTTATAAGAGCATCAATACATTTAGCAAATATACCAAATTATGCCTACATTTGTCGAAGGAAGAAGCACTGATTAATATAATTTGTTTTATTTTATAGCTAAATTGACCTAGAAATAGAGTCTTTGATGTAACAGTTTGTTTACACTTACACCCATAAATGTATTTATGTATATATACATATATATATATATATATATACTATAGTAGCAGATGTGTTTACATTCTAGGTGAAGTATGACTCCTTGCTCATTATTGTTTTCGTTTAATTTAAAATATGTTAAATTCTACAGATGGAGTACTCGAACTATGTACATACTTTTATTGCTTTTATATGTATTTATAGTCATGCTGGTAAAACGTTTCATCATGTGGCATCAACACAACATACATTTAAAAATGATGGTAAAAAAAAAGTTTAAGCTTGCTCCATATTATACATACGTTCAATTAACACAGCATCCGGTTTCATATTTTTTTATTGTCAAAAATACATACATTGAGCAAAAAATACTCAGAAATTTGAATTTAACGTTTGGTAGTTTCTGGTATTTGTTATTTATGTAACTATAAAATATGTTACATGCACTACTGATACTGTCATCTCTGCATAATATTTGAGATTTTTTTATGAACGGATGAATCGAATTGGTCGTTTTTTTTTTATAAATGTCTAAAAGATGATGGCTAAATTACAATTTGGGTAGAGAAATGTTGTTGAGATCAAAAAGTTACAATGAATTTTGGTGATTAATTAAAGATTCTTTGCCCATAATATATCATTTCATATACCATGAATTAGGCCCGATGTATAAATAGATATATAGACAATCTGATCAAATTAGCACATTATTTTAAGAGTGAATTCATATTCTTATAAAATTATAGGACTTGTCTGTGGTAAATTATACATATAGTGGTCGTAGAGTCAATGATACATATTGATTATTTTTACATAGCTTTCAATTAAAAAAAAAATAATAACAAAAACAACGAATTAGTCGATTTCAAATTTATTTATTTTTCATCCCCAAATTAACAGTCAAGCTCGTAAAAATTGGTTTTTGTGTGTAGAAAAAGCTCTCTTTCCCTCCCTCCTGACAAAAAATCATCAAGAACAAGAAAAGTTTTGATCTTTTATTAAAAAAGCAAGGATCTTTTATGTAAAAAATTAAAAAACTATGGCTATTAAAGAAAAAAAAATGAAACTGTGTATTATAAAAATACAATAATTTCCTTTAAAATATAGTTTTACTACATATATATTGTTCCTTCCAACTATGAAATGGGATTTCTTGCAACTTATGTATTATTGATTAGGTTTAGTAATGAATGACATTTCTGAGTTGACCCCTATTGCCCGCCCTCCTCTTCTCCCAAAAAGTCCTGAACATAATCTTGTTATCAGTCACAAATAATAAATATCAGAAAGAGAGAGAGAGAGAGAGAGGACGCTGGTATGAGTCATTATTTGTCTTCTATTATCTGTAACATTGAAATATTTAGTAAAAAAATTAAATATATTTTCTTTGAACCTTGAAAAAATACAACGTCTAAATTGGCAATATAAAGAGTAAATTTATTTTTTATTCGCTAACTGTTTACTTCAATCTTCTTGTTAAAGATATATCTTTACAGTGTTTTTGTGGGGTGGATAAGTATGTATGCGTCTTTTACAAATTTTATGCAATTGATAAAATAAAAAAAAATATATCGATTTGATCATGGATATTAAGAAAATATGATTTTACCTAGATTTGTACAAATAATTCGATGTGAATGTTTAGAAATTTATTTAAAAGAATAAATATTCTGTGCTTTTATTGTTTTGTTTGTTCATTTAAATATAGTTCTTTTTATTTGAATCTGTTGTTAAGTGCTATGGACCGTTTAAAAAAACACGATCTTTTTTTAGCATCAATTAAATAAAATTATTGATTATATCATGCCAATCCCTTCATTTTTAGGTGGCAATTACTAGGCAATTTTAACATCCATATTTTATGTGTCTTTGTGACATAATGTAGTGATGTACTACGCAAGAAAATTGATTTGGATCTCAAAATCTATTTTTGAAGGCCTTGCTCTTGCCTTCTTCTCAAACCTTCAAAGTTTTTGACCCGTTGGCCTCCTCTGTATCTAAAAGACACTAAATTAAAAAATTTATTTTCTAATTTTAAAAAAATACCGTCTTTGGAATTCCCAAGTTCGTAAAAACATATTTACTTTCTTGTTCAACGCGTGTTTGTTCTCCTACTTCAACGTAAATTCTTTATTTATATTTTATATTAATAAGGATTATTTTAGTTTATTAATTGTTTTAGCTCTTTCTGATTGAGATTTTGTTAGGAACAAAATATCACGTATTAAATTGTTATTGATCTTTGATGGTCAAATTGTTAAAAAAAAAGGAGTGAACGCGGAAAGAAGATGAATACGCAGAATGTCTATAAAGCCTCTTAATAAATTAAGAATATTTTTTAATTCACAAGTTATTTATAAATTTATCAACTTTTTGTTTTTCTTTAAAAATGTAAAACAATATTTGCTTATTTCTTCAAAAAGACACAAAAACATTGTAAAAATAATCTTCATATTACCTTGGCATTACTTACAATCTGAAAAAAAAAGCATCTTTATCAGGAAATAGATAGGATACATCTTTGAAAAATGCTCAAATTATTATTTATCCATAAACACACATTGATTTGAAACATTTTATAATAATAAAAAATCCTTCTGAAGATGATCGCATTATGAATTTTTCTGCTGGGAGCGGAAACAACGGAGAGTTAACGCTCTATCTAAACACTAGATTTTTAATCGAATACAAACCATCCGTTCTATTACACGACTTCAGTTAATCATTTCAAAACACACCAGAACATGATAAATAATGGCTTGATGATAAACCTTTTTTTGTTATTTCATATCCATAAAATAAGTATACATTTATTTAAACCATCGTTCACATAAAAGTCATGAAGGAAAGAAGGTGTGACTGATGATCAACTAAAGATTATAGGGTTTGTATTAATGAATGTACCTACATAACTACTACATACAAAAAGTTCGTGTTACATTATTCACTGGATTTAACTTTTCGTTTAAATTCAAAGGCATTCCTTGATTATCTGTTGTTGACTGATTAATCATTTAATCTAATCAAACACTTAGGCATATCAAACTACACACAGGCTTAAATATGTAACGACAAAGTATTACAAAAATATATTAGACATAAAAAATAACTGTTCCATACACTACTTACATGTAACATAATGAATTTGATTTTTGTGAAATATTCGTCTATATAATTATGGAGGAAGTTAATTGAAAAGAAATATCAATTATTAAGAAATATGAGTATTGAACTATTTATATAAATGTATTTAAATGTAGGATAGTTTTCTATTTTTAAGAAATGTATGCTTTGTTATTTAAGTATGTAGTACCTAATTGAGTAAAAGTATTTTTATGCCCATGTATGCATATAGTTGAATAATATTTGAAAGTCATGTTTAAAAAATAAAAAAAAATAGGTCGATTGAATTTGATACATGTAAAAATATTTTCAAGTTTCATTTATTTATTTTTCTTCTTTGTGAGTAAATAAGAGTATGCAATTCAAAAAGTAGGGCTGTAACGTATATAATTCTTTTACTAAACTAATTTCCTTACCTTTTCAACATTCATCATGACTTCACTCCTCTTTAATTTGTTTGTACTTAAGAAATGATTGTTATTATTTTCAACAAAAAAAAAACATGTCAAAAAGTGAAAACTTCCAATTATTTTTTAAATTCATAAATATAAACGCTCCAATATTTGTCTCACAATGCATTTCAATTCCTTTTGGGCCTCATACAGGGACATGATGAGCCTTGAGAGGATTCGGAATGTACCGTTTTTTGTGCCTAACAAATTTTTTGGAATTGTCGAGTTTGCACTATCAAATATTTCACGATTGAGGGTAATTGAGATGGTTAGCTAGCAAATATATCAATAAATTAACTCAAAAAGGTTTTCAATACATTAAAATACATTAAATATTATCCAAGGTGTACCCAAACCGGACATGATGTTGACAAAATACATGATAGAGTACTTATTGATAAATTGGTGTCATAGCATCCAAAAAGGAAGAGAGAATTGCCAATATACAAACAATTGACTTTTTAGTTTGGAATCCGATAAAAGAATTTTTTTGTGATTTGTCGAGGGACAATGGGTCGTAAAAGAAAGAGCAAATTACCTGAAACACCTGCTTAAAGGTAGTTGGACCGTTATAAAAAATAATGAAGCCAAGTTAGAAGTTATAAAAAGATGCTAAAAAAAATACAAAAATGTAGATAAAATCTCATTTTTTGATTGCATCTTGAACAATCTACAAATGGTGTATGATATAAATGTATTACTATAAAAAAGAGTCATTAAATACATTAATACAAAAAATACATTACAATGCTGAGAAATAACTTTGCTTCGTCATTGTGAAGAAAAAATAGTTACAAGTTGAGTTCCCATGATCAGTTTAAAAACTTTGAAGATAAGTTGATCATTCCTGGCCTTGAAAATACTTGAATCTATACTGCTATAGGTTTAAATTTTACAAAGGGTATATCGAACGAATATAGCTAAATATAAATAAAAGGGCTCTATGTACACTGGACCGAAGCTCATCTGTTAAAATGCATTTTTTGTAAATATAATAAAAATCTAGAAAAAATATGTTTTTTATTATTACTGAAAGTAATTAATTAAGAAAAAAAAATGCGAAGCTTTTTTTCGATATGTTACTAAACAACACTTTATATAACTTTTTTTTTGTTATCATTTCTGTTAAGTATGTATCCCTTGTTTCTAAGAGAGAGAAAAAGGGATTCATCTTCATTAGAAATAAGTATATTCCTCCACAAACAGAACCCGTAAATACGGTGTGTGTTTTTTTCAGAATTGGGTTATCTCTTATAAATTATAAAACCATATTCGCGTATAATTAAAATAAAATTTTGCAGAGAATAAGTATATTTTCAAGTTGATCACATACATATTTTTTGTGGACAAAAAAAAGTGACCCTTTTTGTCTCTGATGCACAAAAATGCCTCTCAAAAACTCAAATCAAAACTAATCAAAAATCAGATTTGATACGAACAAACTAATAATAGATTTCTGATCATTGTGTACAAAACTTTTTAGAATTGGAAATAAAATCTGAAATATGTTTGAAAAAGTAAATTTATGTTGACTCTTGTAATCTTTTTGATATAACAAACAAACATAGACTATCATTAACTGAAAGTAAAAAAAATAGTGGCTACATATATTGTTCAGATAAGTTCATTTTGTCTTCAGAGTCCAAGATTTTTTTCAATATACAACGTATGTTCCTCGTTTAAAATATTTTTCAATGTAAGTATTTTCCAATAAAAAACGAGCCGATATAAAAGGCATTTTTCTATGAAATAGCACTATGAAGAAACAGATGTGATATTGGAGATTAGGTCTTATGGTGAATTAAGTTCCATGATTGGTAGCATGGTTTCAAGTATACAAATTTGCATATATGTATGCGTCAATAAATAAATAAAATATTTCAATATATCATTAAATAACAGGCTACCAACTAAGTATTTTATATTTCAATCCCTCAAACTAAGTAGTTTTCAATATTGTTTGATTTAAATATATTGCAAAAATTTGCATATTTATAGTTTTAATGGAAGGTTTGCAACATAAAAAATACTAACCTTTGATGTATTAAAATAAGTGCTAATTCGTTTGTTAACTTTTGTGCAAAAACAATAGAACCACAAATAATAATAAGAATAGAAAATCATGCATTTCACTTTTTCAATTAGTATGATTTCAATAGAGCCGTCGGAATAAGGGAGCAGAGTGATCAAAATGCCAATTTTTGTAATTTATTTTTAAATACACCTTTAACAATACAGTTTGTCCAAAAAAAAGTTTAGGACTCATGAACAATTCCGTTGTAGCACTACTTTTTTGAAATTAAAATGAGTATAAAAAGCAAATTCGTTATTTTTTGCATATATTATTAAATGACGCAAATTGATAGTTTCAAATGATGCTTATTACCCAAAAATACAAATGAAAGAAAATACTGATGGTTTATATCTAACATGAGGTCTTATAATGTGACATTTACAGCTTTAATATGCGTAGTAACATACCTTCTACCTATCACACTTTTTTTTATGAGTGTGTGAATTTTTTTATTATCATCTGAGAAAATGTTTCTCATAGGACATATGTATATTATACACGTAGCTAAAAAAATAGTTTGTGTATATTTGGCCTAAAAAAACTTTAAATATACAATTTTGATATCTTTTTGTATAAAAAATATGGTCTTAACAATATTAATATGTATAATTCCCAGAAAAAAAAATAATGATTCAACCAATAGGAACTTACCAAATAAATAGCTTTGACAACAATACCATATTTTTTTTAACCTATGACACCTCCATAAATGAACAAAAACTATATTAGGATCCATTACTGTAATGCACATTTTTCATAGTCTTTCAAACATCCTAATCCAAAAAAAAAAAACTAGAAAATATTATCATTTTTATAATTGTTGACTTAATTTTCGTATTTTCTGCTCATTTAAATGGTTTAGCATATCGTTAAAAAAGTTTATTTTCCATAGATTACGTCGATATTTGAAGAGTAAAATGTCTTCAATAAAGTACCAACATACCATCATCACTTAATATTTGCGACCCAAGTATTTATTATATATAAATGGATGATATAAAATGAAAAGTAATGTGACTGAACTAAGAGCCCTGCTATGCTTTGAAAGGATTTAGGCTTTTGTGACGATAAATACTTTAGATAATACCTTCCTGGAGGTTTTTTTATTTTTTTACAACTATTAGCCCTAAGGAAAGTATTATCAAAAGGAACTCTATATTTTAACATTCCGGTACACGAGAGAGAGAGAGAGAGAGTCTGTTTAAACGAAAATATTTCCTTGTTATTAAGACCTACCTAAAAAAAAAGTATTATCACAAACATACTGAAAGAATCTCATTATACTTCTTAGGTTACAAGACTATGTCTTGTAATAATCAAGGAAAATTAGCTTCTCACATAATATGTCTCGTTCATCTTCACTAAAATAAAGTCTGAAGAAAGAGTGTGTTTTTTCTTTCTTCATAATTAATCCATTTTCCCTTGAGGTTTAATGTACTTTTTGCAATAATTATAAGAGAAGCTATTGTACATAAATTGTCTTTAAAATCTTATTTTACACACAAGAGTACACCCATATACATACATATAGTTAGTTGGTTAGGTACATAATAAGCCTAAAATAATTACTTTTTAACAAAATAATAGGTGGGTCTTAAATTATGTTTTGAGACATGTGTTATAAATAATTAATCACCCAATTAGTTTATTCTAAAATATCTAACATAAAATTATCCAAATAAATATGTACTTACCCATGTAACTAAAAACCATATTTATTTAATAATATAAATGCTAGTCATAATATCCATATCGACACTAACATTAGAATAATAAAGTCATTCGATATATACATATATTTTTGAAATGCTAAATAGATTGATTATTTTAGTACAAATATAAATATGTTGGAATATGTATATTGAATGATATATCATCAGGTTTAAACAAAACAAGTGGATCTAAGAGATAAATGTTACAAATAAAACAATATCTGAAGACAAAAAAAACAAAACACAATTTTTATCTTTAATGTTTGTATCAAATGCTGTGATAATGACTGAGAATAATTTGGTATATAGTTATATCCAGTGGGATTTATAGCAGATGCTTTATAATTCAACTCAAGTACAATTATGTATACTACTTGTAGATAGCCAAAAATAAATATTATATAACGATTGGATTGTGTAAAAATTTACTCATGTTTTAAAAGATATTATATTCATTCGCTATAAGGAAGAATACCATATAATTATATTTACATCATAAGTGTGACGAGAGTTGTCTATTTCTTGATTTAGGGGTCGATGTTCTTCCTTCAAAAGTGTCACAAATAATAAGCAAACTGCAAACCCTGGAGTACCAATTGTTTTTCCTTTTCTCATCACAAAACTGTCCTTTTTTAAAACAAAAGACCCATTCCCGTCAATATAAGATATCCATAGTTGAATTATTGGAACCATAGAGTTTATTTGGGTGTAGGAAAATTTATCGATTTGTAAATTCATAGATGGAAGAGTAAATTCGTGTATACCTATTACTACATCTGATTAAATAAACTAACATTTAATTATAATTATGTTGTACAGGTTATTAAAAAAATATTTACTTTTTATAAAATTATACATGGGTGAAAGTCGATCGGGTATTCAAAAGTTGTCCAAATGTTCTTTTCTTCATATTTTTTGTAAGATAGTTTGTATGTTTTGGGTTTAGTAATGTCAATTTTGACAAATATGTGTATACACATCACTCGATCAAAATTGATAAATCAAAATCCAATAAACAAAAACTATCCTTACAAAAAGTATGTAAAAAAGAGAATTTTTAATTTAATTTGTAGGTTTATCACACTTTCAAACAGAGTTTCAGAAAACTTCGATCCTGCGATCCTGGATCGCGAGGAGCTTTCGTTACTTTTCCAAACTTATCGAAATTAAGGAACTTTTCTTGAAGGTTTGGACAAAACAATTTTTAGTTCGCTACGAAGGGGAAGATCATCCGATGATGTCAATACTAACTCATTAAGCTTGCTAACTACTATCCAAAATAAATTATCTAGTTTTTGTAGAACTCTTGGAACAAAGCTTGATGAACGTATCAAACAAACTACGTCCCATGCCTCGACTAAACTATTTGACTTAATGTCTAGTTGTCTTGATATAAGTATGATTATTCAAAAAGGTGACGACAAATTATTTGAGACAAAAAGTGTAGAAAATCTGATGAAACTTCTGAAGGTAGCAAAGTATGATGAAATCGCTATCACCCAAATTGTTGATGAATACAACTCGTTCAAGTCGTCTATCAGAAGTCTCTGTAACTCAACAAAAGCTGAAAATAATTTCATCCGATTGCTTGAGTTCGTATTGTTCAAACACCACGAATGTCAGGAGTATGCATGTGATGAAAAATGCCTCTCTAAAGGGAAAATGGAGATTCCGAAGTAACTAGTCGCAATGAAATTTCTCCACCTTTATCTGAAAGAGAAAATTTTCTTTCCCACCCAACCATGGTTGGCGGTAATTTTAAAGAACATCGATAAACCTAAATTATATCTTACATATTTGGGCAAATTTTGACCAGTCATTTTTTCTTTCCGTACGCCTATGCCTAGGTTATTAATCCTTTAAATAGCCATTTCCTGAGACAGCTTGTTGAAATATATACAAATAATTTATTAATTGATATGAATGATAATTTACTTTATTCAAGGGTGGAATCAGCCACCATTTTGAGGAACCTTTTCTATTTAAGAAAAGTCAGGATCGAGGAAGAAATTACACTTTCTGAAACTCTGCTTTCAAATTACCGAAATTTCTATATTGTTCTAAAATATATGCGATATTCTATGGCCTTGAAAATTTTTCACTTCCTGATCAATGTCATCATTTTCAATATCATATCAATCACAAACATTTGACATCCAAATAATAACTTAAACTAAACTTATTTGTATAAAATTCAAACAGAATTAACAGAATCTTAAAAGTATAACTTTTCTACGGCTAATACATAGCTTTTTTCTTGTCTTTATTGTCATTAGATATTTCAATACCTATAATGTCAATTAATTTATATTATATCTTAATAGTAAAATATGTTTTTTTTCTTCTTCAATCCAATAAATAAATTAAATGATATTAAAAGCGTGTAGTTTTTATAAGACTGAGCTACAACAACTACATAGGCTTCGATATTGAAACTGGTAGAAACTTATGTTGACTCAATAAAATGTACTAATTAATGTTTTGTTTACACTTAAATTTAATTCAAGGAATAAGAAGAGAAATGGCTTCAACTTAGGAGTAGGAGTACCAACATAATTAAAATGGGTTTTGATTAAATACTTGTTGATCATTGACGACATCAGATTCCAATCAATTTAAAAAGTCGAAGCGTACTCAGATTTAAGTAATTATTTAATTTCAAAATATGAATTCTAGCAGATTTTACGAAGAAATAAGAACATCTCGGCTAGATTTCAGACCTGTCAGCAAATTGTACACCACCAGGTTGTTGTTAACCACTTTTTTTTTCAGCCATTCTTGTTCCATTGCAGACTACTGCAGAGAATTGTGTCTCCTGCTTTTCCAAAAGAAGCTATCCTGGCTTCTCAAGTCCTGCAAGCATTTGTCCAATGCCTTATTGGCATCATTGTTATTGGAGATACTGCACATTGGTTTTTCAATTATGTTCAGATTATGGGACATCTTGAACATCTTGCCACAGCTTAAGTAATGACATCGGAAAAAATGATCTTAGCAAGAACGTTTTTTTGTGCCTCTTGGAAGAAGCTGAAACCTCCTTGTCCCACGTAACTCTTGAATGAAGACAATCATTGATACATCTTTTATTTTTTCAAATTACTTCATTTCAGGGGCGACTTATTACAACCATATCATATTGATGGCAAATTAATACAAGTAGTTTGAGAAGTATTGACTTCTTCGTGTCTCATCATAGTTTAAAATTATGCTTATAAAGCCATAGCTATGGTTTTACAAGTATATTTCAAAAAAAAATTTCCTAAAATGCTTAAAATATGTTTTCAATGAGAAAATTAGAGCTAAAATTGAATTTGGTATCAAATTCAATTTGAGATATAAGCTTGTATTTCTATTAACTTTGACTTATATATACATTTCATCCTGCTTAATCATGAATAAGAAATGTTTTCCATATTTTAGAGTGCACATAGTGAACCAATAAATAGCATGAGCTACTAAAAAATTGATCAATTCATGTACATATATATACGTAACTTCTATGTAAACTACTAATAAACATCTCATTGGAGACAAATATGACTCCAGTTTATATCAACACACAAACCTATTTATAAATGTACATTATTTCTTTCAGACTCTAGAGCATATTATGTAGTATGAGGGTTATGAATATTAAATTTATTTATTTGCCATTATGATTGGAAGTTGTGAAACCATAAAGATTTCATTTTCTCTTAGTTATTACTATCAAGTCTAATAAGAACAAAAAAAAGAGGTAAAGAGAAAGGAATTCTTGACCCAAATCACATTCATGAGAATTTTAACCTTTGAATGAGAACAACACGCAAAATAATAGTTTTATCGAATAAAAAGGGGGACGTATCGAGTTGCGAACCCCAAACACAACGGTTTGACGTAGTCAAGACCTTTTAGTACTTTATTTTATTCTTTTTTTGCCATTAAAAAGGTGTGTCTCATTCTCCAGATCCGAATCTCCGAATGGAAGGGCCAAAGAAAACAAATTGTCAAACAATCAAATAAACTTGGATACAAAACAAGGAATTAATTAAGGAGCTCACTTCCTTCACTCACAAAGTGGAGTGAGGAAGGATATAAAAAAATTGAATTACAGTTGAGTCTATTAAGAGACCTTTTACTCAAGACTTTTTGGCTTTTCCTCCAAAGCAGAAAACAGATCCGAAGGGCTTGAGATCCTCTTAATGACTAAAGATATTTCAACATTGAATCCTTATTTATACTCTTTTCACATTCATGAAAATTTTAATCTTTGAATGAAAACAATACACAAAATAATATTTAACTCGTGAGCTGAGCAAATGTTTGAGACACTTCCTAAGTACACACTCCCTGCTTACGTTTTGAATTGAATATTTCCAAAATTATAACTTCTAATTTTTAATGAAATATCCATAAATTTCTTCTGATGTCATTATTTCATTTTGCATAAATTAGAAATGGCGTCAATAGTGTGGATGTCAAAGCTACATTCTCTATAATTATTTTAAATATTATAATATGTAAATGAGACAACTACTATTTTTTTTCTTTTAAGTGGCTATAGTATCCACCTCCAAGCACTTGTTGATTTATTATTTCACAAAATTTTCTAACTCAACATATATCCATTAGCTTATTTATGCAAAATTAGATCAGCACATAGGCCTTTAAGCTACAAATTATATTTATGTATATAAATACCAAATCATTCATTTACCTCATCAGCTTTACAATCAATTTTTTCTTGTTATATTGCTATGCCTTGATCTTGAATATTGATTTCATTGTTGAAACTGGTCATTGAATGATTCAGATAACTTTTTTGCCATTTATATGTACTTCTAATTATACAGGGTTTTTACAATAAATTTGCACAGAATTAATTTCAACTTCAATTATGATGAAAACCCTTTTTTAGACGTTAAAGACACTTTACATGAACTTTTCGAAAAATGAAATAGTAAACCAAACGGGACGTCATTGTCGAACTTTGCTGGTCCTGACACTCTACCCCAATCCTTTCGTTGCTCTTTGGGTACAATAAGAAAACAGTTTAAAGCATTACAATGTCATATTTGTTATTAAAATGATGAGATCTCTAAATCCACATACACTTTGAATTGTGGATCTGTTTGGTGCATAGCTCAAAAAATCAATCGGACTGTTCTTGAATGTTACAAGTTCTAGTACCATTTCCGCAGTATATTGCTACTTTTCCACCTCTATACTTGATCCAATCAGCCTGTAACATAAGATTATACATATTTAAGTAGATTTTATAGTCATTATGGTCATTTAATACCGTTTCTGGGATTAAATCCACAAGTAGACATGATTGTCTGAATATTTGAGATCTATCAATAGCGATGACTTCAATATAACTGTAAAAATGTCAAAACTCTTAGCAAATTACTTATTTTAAAAAGCATACAATAAAAATGTTGTAGCTTCTCCAAATGTTGGAATGCAAACACGAGAATACATACCTAGACTTAAGTAGCTTTTGCCAATATAATCCTGCTAGGAGTCGAACGGAAACGACTTAATTATATATTTAGATATAAAGCTTCTTCATGATATCGTGTTAAGAAGTATGGTTTATGATGATGAAGAAGTTGGATATTTGTAGATAATTAAATGAATATATATGCATCGTATCACAATAGTACATACCTACAAATAGGTCTTCTTAAACCTTCATATAGTCAAATTTGTATTTTATAAGAAATAAGAAAACTAAAAATTATAATTTGTAGAAAATGAAAATAAAAATAAATAAATATTCAATTTTTAAAAATCATCAGTCGTTAAGAGGCTGTCAAGCTCTTGGGATCTCTTTCTCCTCAATGGAGGGTGAGCTATTGAAGATTTTTTCTTCAGATGCTCTCCTTATAGAGATTTCTTAATAGACTCAAATTCAAATCAAATTATTTTTTCCTGGGCCTTCCTCATTCCACTTTGTGAGTGAAGGAAGTGAGCTCCTTAGTTAATTCCTTGTTTTGTATCCAAGTTTATTTGATTGTCTGACAATTTGTTTTCTATTGGCCCTTCCATTCGGAGAGTTTAGGTTCTTGAGAGTGAGACACACACCTTTTTAATGGCGACAAAAGAATAAAATAAAGTTATGAAAGGTCTTGGCCTTGTCAAACGTTTGTGTTTGGGGTTCGCAACTCGATACGTCCCCCTTTTTATTCGATAAAACTATTATTTTGCGTGTTGTTCTCATTCAAAAGGCTAAAATTCTCATGAATGTGATTCGGCTTAAGAAGTAAAACTCTATCCTTCTTTTTCATAGTCAATGTAATTAATTATTAAAAGAGGAATAAATCTTTATGGTTATATATTTTTAATCATAACAGCAAATTTAAGTTTTATATGCTTAACAGTCTAAAAATACAAATTGTAATCGAGGTAAAGTAAAAGTCATTGTCTTTGAATTGATATATCTAAATATTAAATCTACATGAATTTGTCAGATTGACCGAACATTAAGCTTTTATAAGGCATTTTTCTATCTGTGTTTCAACTAAATTGGCTTCATTGCAGCGAAAATCAATTATTTCAATGGGTATACATATTTTGAAAGTTGACAGTTATTGGACGGAAAAGATAGATAGTTTTGTGAGTGCAATAGTAAATTTATTTTGAATTCAATGAAGAAAATTATCATGTGCTAGCTTAAATTAAAGTATATTTTAATTCAAACTATTTTTTTGTTTTCGATAAAATCTACCAAAATTGAAGGAAAGATCATTATCACATGGATATAAAGTTAAACTACATACACATAGGTATCTAGAAAAAGAATGAAGTGGGTTCTTCCATATTTTGGTGTAAGTGGCTTTAAAGAGAGTCGATGCTTGGAATTAAATTAGTATGAACATATTATTTAGAATGTTGTGTAAAATATGTTTTTTATATTTCATATAAAGAGCCATTATTTTGTGACCACTCCAGTATTTCAAACGTGGAAGGATTTGTCCTTTCAGTCAGTATTTTATCATCAAAAAATAAAAATCCAATATTGACTTCATTAAGGTGGCACAGACATTGAAACCATTAATAGTAGAACTTATTTTTCTTTAAAAAGAATTCAATATCTTACATTCTAACAGTTATTCTAATATACAGAAACCAGCATGAGGTTCAAATGAACCTTTAGAAAACAGAATCAAATATACATTTATTTGAGTGATACTTTACTGATTGATAAATTAACGAACAGGTACATACATAATATGTAGTTTACAATAAGATATATTTACAACGATATAACTAGCAGTTATTTGGGTTCTGAATCGTCTAGGAAAGTTGTCATTTCGACATTAACTCTTTTTCTTTTCTTTTTTCAACTATACTTCATGTAATTTTAGTATTGGGTGGCAGGGAGGAAGTAATCAATTTGGAGGATAATTTATTCAAATGTTTCGTAATAAGTATAATTACATACACACATGTTTACAATCATGAATTACTCAGATTGATATGAGTACCTTCTTCTTTGACTTGGACTCGTAACATTTGAACTTGAATAAAAGGTGCAAATAAAATGTTTAGCCTAAGGAGGGCCAAAGGCTATTTTATCAGATGTGGTTTGTAGGACAATATATAATTGCGTAGAAGTAGTCAACCCTCGGATGATGTGGAGTCAATTTCAAATTTTTGTTGTTTAAAATAAATGTCATTTAAAATTATAATTAAGTGTAATAAATAATTTTTATTTATTAAATTTTTAATACAGTAAATAACAAAGATTGAGAAGGAGAGTCCATTTTTGATTAGCACCTTCCATAAAATCCCAATTAAAAGTACTCAATTTCATGTATAGAAGTTCATTTCAACATTTATCTTACTTAATTATATCCTTAAATTATTAATCAACATGGTTCATTAAATGCATTGCTTTATATATATATTTAACAACTTTAAAACCGAAATCGACTTTTCAGTCTTCTTAAGGTGTTCAGTCAATTTCAACAAACCAATTTCATAAAACTAATGTAATTATCGAAATGATTGAACAACTTATTTTAATCGAATTGGGAATATATATGTATATATATATATATTATTTATTATGGGACATATTGTCCCCCTGTGCCTAGTGCCAAATATACCATTGACTTGAATACAATCCTGATTCATACCATACGTACGGTATATCTACAAATTATGTATATTTTTTCAACAATAAATGAGCTCATATTTAAGGAAATGGGATGAAATCCAGATCCCTTAGAGAATAACACACTAAATATTCATATGGCCAAAAAAAGTAAACTACTCAAATAAACAAATTAATAAAGCTACATAGACTACAAATGTTGTATGTAGTCTTTTTTTCACCATTAGCAATTCCCTCTAGACTGTTATTAAATAACAGAATGAATAGATGGAGAATTATCCTTTTAATTGCTAGGGGCTTACAGGATATCCTAAGGGATGATATGTTTTATAGTTGTACATATGAATGACTTTTTGATTTATGTATTAGTATACATAGTCCACAATATTTGAAAATTATAATCCGTACCTTCATAAAATAATTGTGTCATAACAAAATAAAATAAAATTATTACGTTAGTTCCTTACTATGTTAGTTTCTTTTGGTTTTAGGCATAAAATGAAATTATTCCATTTAATTTCTTCTCTTTTATTAATTATAAGATACCAAAAAAGGATAAAGTCTAATTAAAAACAGATATGAGATGAACGTCTACGTAATTGCTTTTGACTCTGCTCTACTCAGAGTCTTTATAAAAACATACAAAATCCTTTTTCGTCTTTTTAGTATTTGATCCCCCCTTATATCTGGGAGTTTATTTATACATATATGTTTTCATTATTATTACAGGAAGACAAAAACCAAAAATATTGTATATATTATGTAGTGAATTCATATCGACATCTATGTATTTATGGGTTATTTTGCATAAAATATGAGTAATGAGATGATTGGTAAAGTTTGCTGCAAGGAGTGAGTTTAAAATAAATACAATACAGTGATCCCTCGCCACTTTGCGGTTCACTTATCGCGGATTCGCTATTTCGCAGATTTTCATAATGCATTTTTTTTGGTGCATTGTGCTCTGCATTCTGATTCGCTAAAAACTCACTCCCGCTTCTTGTATCAAAACATGCTACGAATTGTGCTATCATTTTGTCGTCTCGTGCAGTTATGTGTACGTACATAAAACAGCTTGGCAAATTTACATTAAGTTGGCCAAATTATCTTGTAATTTCGAACATCTCCTGAAACCATAATGTCGACGAAACGGCCTGGACCGACAAAAGCACCTGCGGATGGGCCCAAACGGTGGAAATGCTACCTATCTCAGATAAAGTTAAACTTCTGGACATGCTAAGGGAAGGTAAAAGCTATGCAGCCGTTGCTCGCCATTACGAAATCAATGAATCTTCCGTTCGTTACATAAAGAAGGAGGAAAAAAACATAAGGACGACAGCAGCAGTCAATTTTAATACGAATGCAAAAAGGGTTGTAACTGTCCGCAACAAGACCATGGTACGGATAGAGACGGCATTAGTTCTGTGGATTAATGACTGCAGGAAAAAAAAACATAAACCTGGATACAAACGTATACATGTAATAATTGCTAATTGTAAAAAAAAAAAAAGTTTTCTATTTCGCGGATTTCACTTATCGCGGGTTATTTTCGGAACGTAACCCCCGCGATAAACGAGGGATTACTGTACAACTATTATTGAGCTTTTTTAAATCATGTTACTACTGCACATTGATTTGAATATCTTGAATTGCTAATGTTTGGAATTGAATGAACTATGTCCTATCCGGATAACATTAGATAATACATTTTTACTCTCTGGTTGTTACGAATTACTTTATACAAAATGAACTATTTCAAAAGTAAAACTCTCGTACTATTAAAACTGGAAAATATTCCCTTAGATCCTCAACATTTATATAATAGCATATCAGGATATTTCAATCAAGAAATACTCAATAGTAAGTGCCTTCAAAAGCCATGTATTTGTTTCAAAGTCCTTGTGGTGAATTTTCCTCACAATTAAAATATTATGAGCCTTACTTCATACTAACAATAAACATATTAACACTTTTGGGTCTAACCTTAGATGTCACACATACATTAATATGCTATTTATTTAAAACCGTATATGAGCATAAAAGTCAATGTCAAACTTATTTTATATTATTTTTAGAATACCTAAACATATATATGTATATGTATACATCAAACTGCATTCATAAAGATAGAAACACACATGAGTGACTCATTCATGCATAGTAAGTTACGAATAGTGCATGAATTCAATCTCTATTCGTTTTTGTTTTTTTTGCATTGAATCAAGTAACTACATATTCATGTAGAGACATGGCAGGTCCATTACATATGTGTGCACATATACTAATTACAAATTTGCTTTTTTAAAAGACTTTAAAATCAACAATTGCATATAAATACAAAGCAATGGAAAGGAAAAAAACTTAATGAGGAAATAAAGATAAATGGATTAGCCATTCATGCCTTTTGAATATATATACTACATATCCCAAAACCGGTATAATTATTCTTAAAGCCATACCTGAACCTAGTTTTTTTTTTTTTTTATGTTTATACATATTATGTACAAACCTACATATACATATAGTTTTAAATCTACACCCTTTGACTATGTATGTATTTTTGTCACTGAATAAATTATCTTCATCATAAAACTGTTATTATTCATTCAATGCTAGGATGTTTATTCAGAAGCAATGCAGGTGTAGGTAGGGAGTTTGTTGTGTCTTTTTGATTCATGAATATTTATAGATGGATCGATGACATGTACATTTTTTTGAAAGAGAATTAGTTGTGATATCTTCAGATCCATTGATATCCATTTTTGAAGATATTGCCCTGTATTCCTCTTGTCTTCCTATGATTAGCTCAAGTTAATTTTATCGTAGTTTGTTTTGTCCTTTCTGTGAAATGTATTTTTTTACACTAAAAATTTTGAACATAGAATTTTGAAATGATCAAAATTTGTTTTAACTAAAAGAGCACAATCATGAAAAAGTTTTAATGTCGTGATTGCAATTTAATGAGACAATAGACATCATAATAAGACCAAAGTCATAAAATTAAACAGTACTTAAACAAAACACTAGTTGTCTGTTCAAATTAGTGAGGTATCGAATATATAAAAATTATGATTATGTGATGAAAGGTATTAGCTTTTACAAATTTGTAGATGTGGATTCAAATTTATCTAGAACGGTGATAATTTGTGAATTTTAGCATTCAATGCATTGATAATCAGGTTGATTTACCTGATTGAGGGCAAATAAAACAGAACTTTGATTGATGGGGGAAGACAGAATAGTTTATGTATTTTGCCTTCTACAACCTTTCATTCTCTCTCCTTCCATCAAGGACCTTTTTCTTTTGTTATTTATTATAAAAATTGCAATATCTGAAATTTAATACATACTTCATTTTGGGAACTAAAGATATATTATTATTATTATAACATTCAAGTCAAATTCTATACCCTACTCATAAAGAAAATCTTTATGATTTAAATATATATTTATTCAAAACCCTTTCCTATTTCATTTTAATCAAGAAATAATTAATTTGTAGTAGTTCTTTTTAGATAGGCCTTTAAAATTGCATTTATGTACATACACTCCTCTGTAGTTACAAGCAACTATTAATACATAGAGGAGGGATAAATTGCCACCTCATAAAGCGCCATTTGACACCTTAAACTTAATCCTTAATTTTCGAGTAGACTTATCGTTAAGGACATAAATAAAGAAACTGCATTCTCTTTTCTTTTTTCTACATACTTTAATTTCTAAGCAGGCTTATTAAGAACTTGGATAAGAATATGAAGAGGGAAAAAAAAAAAAAGAGGTTAATAGTCGTTATTGCTTCAGCAAATTGGATGAATTTTATAGCTCTCATCTTTAATGACGGGTTTAATTCTTATATCTATGTATGTAAGTACATTCCTAGATACAGAGAGAAAAAAGGTAGAAAATTCCTTTCACATATATATATATATATATATATATATATTTTAGTAAAAAAGTATGGCAATGATATTTAGTAGCTAAATTTTATGCCTACCCATCATTTATACATACATAAAGACAATTTATAAATGAAGCTTCTGAGAGAATGTTTAATTTTCTATAAGAGTTCTGCGTCATAATTTATTACTTTTTATAAGTAGGTCTTTGAAAAATAATGTAATTTTATACTCGATTATATTGAATTACTCAGGAGTTGGATTAAAAAGTATCTTGGCTTCAATTGTTATTAAAGCGTTTCTTTAATAGGCATATAGTATCTATTCATCAATAATCTTCCTCCAGACGGCCTTTAAATATTATAAATATACTGGATGTGTTGTTAAAAGAACAAAAACATATATGAGAGATTGTAAATCATACAAAGTTCTTCATGAGACGGAACTTTTCATGGCCATCCGCAAAATTTATGTGTATTGTTCTTGCACTCTTCAATGTTTCATTGAGTTATTAAGTTTAATCACATATCATCATCTACATACTATGGGTTATTAAGTATACGTAATTACATGTACTTTTACCATTAATATGATAATTTCGTTTTTTATTTTACTTACCAAATAAGTACATTCAAAAATACATTTCCTTATAAAAAAATAATATAAATTCTTATCCATAGATTTATTTTGAAATATTTTCCATATTCAAATACTCAAAGGATGTTTTCAAAAGTCTGTATTAAAAGAAGTTTTAGAAAATGGATTTATAACTGTTCTTTCAGAAAAGTCATTAAATACTCCGTTTAGTCTAAATTGAACACTTCAAGATTTAGCCACTTTAGTAAGGTTTTTCATTTAGAGATCCTTTTAGTTTTTAAATCCACAATTATCATGCGAAATGAATAAAATGTCATTGCTTAGCAATTGGTACACGCCTATCTTCTCGAATAGTATGGAATCAAACTATATTATATACTCGCAAAGCTAAATAATTACCCTGGTACAAGGGCTTTTCAAACCATTATAGTTACTCCCTCCTCCCCTTAGACAGTATATATTTGCATTTGTGATCCATTCTGCCTCACTCAAAAACAGAATAATAATTATTATCAATCTTGTTATTCATTAATTGTCATTTTTTTAAAATTTTGATATTTATTATAAGGATTTCTCAATCTTTCTTTCAAAAATGTATAAACTATATTGTTTTAATCTATTTGTATTGAAGTAGTGAGGACGTTTTATATTTTTGTTTTTTAAAAAAGCAAAGAGATAGATTATAGCATAAAGGAAATTAAAGAGTGAAAAATCAATCATTGTATAATTCTGGTTTGAGAACCATTAGAGTTTCTCCTCGGTATCACTACAAATAATTATAAATAATCATTTGAGGCCATACCCAGTGCACGGATCGACTTCAAATTCCACTGATACAACTCCATGGGAGACGATTCACAGCCTCCTTAAGGTAATGGAATCTTAGGGAGCATTTTAATATACCATAGACAGAGTTAAGGGTGTTGTCATGCCCCCCTCTCCCAGATTTACAAGATTTATCTAGTGAAGCTTTTGAATGTCCTCCTGGGGGAGTTTAAAAAAATCCTTACTTCAAAATCCTTCAAAAAACTAATTATTCAAATAGTTGAATTGAATTTAAATGTCAGACTATCATACTTGAGAACTATCCTAGTGATAGGACTCGTTATATTATTGATCTACAAATCCAACATTCCTTCTTCTTTTAAAAAGAAGGTTTTGTCAGGATAGATGTTGATTGATTATGGAAAAGTATTTAAACTAGAAGGAGACTTTTCTTATTTTGATTATTATATTCTATGAACAATAAAATTTTGTACATACAAAACCCTTTACTTTTTAAATGAAGGAATTGGTCATTTTGTAAATCAAATTATAGTGTGTTTTAATAGGTCTGTAACAAGCAGAATAAAAATATATATATTAGGCACATTTTAAACATTATCTATTCAATATCCTCCATTTAATTTTTTTAAATTGAAGGTACTTCAAAATAAATTATAAAAAACATAAACTTAAAACAAAAAGCAACCGTTTTTGACATATTTCAATCTTCCATACTATGGTTGAGTTTAACATCAACTCCACAATGAAAATAGTTGTTACCACTTTGTATCTATAATACACTGTTTGTAAACGTTTTGCGTATATGTATAAAGACAATTGATATTTGATGACCAATGCACAATTGACATTTTATCATGTATAACTTCCTCAAAAAATATTGTAAAAGTGTTTTTATATTGCATTTATTTGATAAGGGGGATCATGTACTATATACGACTCCTTCTATAAATGGCTGATTCATCATTTCTATCATGAGTTTAGCTATAGTAAAAACAAATTCATTAAATATATTCTGGATATTAGTTCATCAATAATGAATTATCAAAGAAATCGTCTCTTTACTTTAATCACTTTTAATGTGAATTAGAACTTGATATTAATACTTTGAGCTCAAAATATTTTCAGATTCATGACTCGTTCCAAGGTTCACATATTGTTATGAAACGTAAATGTGATATATCCTCCTATAATAATATTAACCTCACAATTAATTTACAAAAAGTTGCTTTATGAATGAATATGTATCCAGTCCACATCTTTTATTAATGTATCGCAATATTCAGATTGTTTCATTCCCTTATGTACATTAGTTAATCTAATATCATCCATAGGGAAATAAATAGAGAGAGTTTTCACTCAGTGAATCTTGTTATCAACAAAGTTTGAGCAACTTGAGTGTCTATTCTCATTTTTAAAGACATTTGATAGAAATTTCACATAGTTTTTTCCTGGAAAATATTCCGTTATATCTTAGAAAATAAATCAACATAGTAGTGACACATTGATGTATGATGCGATCTGTGACCTCAGTAAAAACGCTTTATATAAGTCTGACAAGTTATGCAAAAGCTTTAAAATGATCAATAACGTCAGTTGTTGACTTGTACTATTAAGGGCAAAAAATAATGGTCATCAAAATTCATTTCACATGCAATGTTTTTTTTTTCAATTTTCGATATAGTAACAAAGATTTTATTTAGTCAATAGCTACAGAACTCATAATTGCTGAGTTATATGATATGCTATTAAATTTAAAAATCGAATTGTTAGTTTTTTGAGCGATTGGTTATGTACCTAGAAAAATAAACCACGGATTATCAAAATTTCAAAATAATAGTGTCTTGGAATATTCATTCATACTTTTTTGGTCTTCAACAACATTTCTCTACCCAAATTGAGAAATTTAGTCATTATCTTTCAGACATTTAAAAAAAACCCAAAAAACTCGATTCATCCGTTCACAAAAGGATGTTAAACATTTGGCATAGATGTTAGTAACAGTAGTACCAACTTAAAAACATAAACATTTATCCTATCAGAATTACCAAAAAAATAAAATAAAATTTCCAGGTATTTTTTGCTCGTAGTACTCTAAACTTTGATTCGTTGAATTCAACTATTAAATATTTCACTTTTTCATAAAGTATAGCTCATAATATCAAAATATTGTAGTATCTAAATTTTTCATTAGATATCTTTTGTTGTATTAGGTTATTAAGTTTAATTATACTACATATAATTTAATATTGGCTATATATTAGATATTCTAAGAGGGGTACTTCATAGAAATTAATTAATCAATATATATATATATATATATATATATATATATGTATAATTGAAGGTATTTCTTAGCCATTAAAACTAAATAAACCAATTATTTTAGATACTGTAATTATATAAAAAAATATACACATATTTGTAATGCTTCAGCATGTTTTGTGTAATTTTACTTTTTTGAAAATTATAAAGGTTTTCATACGAATTTTTAAAGTATTTAACAATTTCATTATGAACCTACAATATATTTTTACATATTATGTCAGGCTTTCAAGAATTTTCCATTTCATTTTTTTTAATCATTTATAATATTCTTATTTTTTTCTAAGTTTAAGATAAACTTTGATAAATAAATAAAATTTATATTCATGAAAGAAACATAGTTAATGTCAAAAAAATCTTCTTTTTTTAAAAAAGGATTTTCTTTGGAGGATGAATAAGGTTCTTCTTATTTTTTTGCATCTCATTTGAAGGGTGAATTGCTTGTTAACCTTTTAGTTGTTTTAAAAGAATATATGTCACTAAAGAATTTAGATCAACAGTCATTGTTGTCCCAAAGAATTAAAATCATATCGGTATGATAAACTAAATTCTCCAGAGAGTTGTATTTCTTTGAATAAAGAAAATTTTTGACTCATGTTTCAGTTTTTGACTTAGAAGTTATGCAAAAAACCAAGAAAGGATATTTATTTCCATGTAAGACTGCAAAAATAATAATAAAAAGGATGCTCACATTGGCAAAATAAGTACAATTGATTTTTTATTTTCTTGCATTATGTAAATTAATTATGTAAATATATAATGTCTATATTAAAACATGTATCTAGGTAGATTTCACCTAAGTATTTAAGTGCACTTTGTAGATGCATGTAGAATAATAATTTGCGATTTTTTAATATATTTTAGTGCACAATTTAATATTAAATAGCTGTTATAAATAATTTTATAATACCCAACTCCTATCTTCTTCATTTTTTTGATGCAATCTCATAATTTCATATATTCGAGGAAATTAAAAAAAATCATTTTTTTCCTTCATTCTCTTTGATACATTTTTAAAATTAAAGTTAAATTAACGAAGCTTTAGAGAAAAAATAAATTATATACATATAAAGTTATATATTCAGTGTCCTATAGAAAAATTTTATTGACTTATTTCTATGTATGTTGCACAGAAATAAATCAAGTCTAATCTTTTTCACATTTATTTCATTTGCCAAAATTAAACTATCTTTGCAATCTAAGCCAAAAAAAAAAATAGCCATATTCAAAATATAATGTTTGAAAGTTATATGAAGACATCATATGTACATATAAAGAAGATAATATATGTGTCAAGTCAACAAGAAACCAAGTTTGAGTTAGAACTGCAATCATATTTTTGAAGCAATTGTATGTTTCAATTAATTAAATAATGACTATAATTGTAACTTAATTATAGGAAACAAACCAACTGTCACTAAATAAATCTCTGGGGCTATGAAAAAGATGGACGTTCTTTCAGATACCTATCGGATCCATACGTAGTTGTAACATTTATCTGGTTACTCTATATAATCGGCAACAATCCTTGGTTTCTCAATTAAAAGTGACATTTTAGCAAAAACCGTGTACGATAGGTCTTAAAATGTCTCCAAAATATTTGGCCGTTATATTTATGAAGTAAAAAAAAACTTAAAAGTAAATTTTCTCCTTTTCAATATTTTGAAACAAACTTCCTTTCTTGTTGACTTGACACATATATATGTGAATATATAAATACCTAGATCCACAACTTTGGTTGTAGATTACTTAATCAAATAGATTGTATGTAGAGCCCATTAATATAATATTTACTTACCTGTAACAATATTTAAATATTTTGAGTCAGTTCGTGTCCCGATATTTTGACTTTGTTATTTGTATGAAGCATTATTTATCCATTGTATATGTAGGTTAGTAAATCACATTATTATTTTGTAGATTTGATATTTAACTCTATAAAACCGAGTTGATACAATTTATCAAAATAACATGCAGAGTACATTTTTTAGCTAGATCCGGAGTCAAGAAATCAATTTAATATTGCGATATATACATATATTGAGAAAGACTCATGATTAATAAAACATAGCTAATCAAGAAATACTAAGACCTTGCTCTTCAAAAAAGAATGTGTTAAGTCATAACTTGAATGTACAACTCATACAATCAATTTTTTTTTCTGAGTTGATGCTTGCCATGATACGCGAGTCCTTTTGATTCATGCAAGACACCTTGGCGTATGAGCTGTAACTGTACTTATTAAAATATTAGATAAAATACTCAGTCTTTGATTAAGTCAAAAAAATAAATTAAAAAAAATCATAGAGAAACTCACGAAACGGGACTTTATAAATCGACTTTTCTTACTACCTTTTTTGGTCTTTTTAAATACAATCTGTTTTGATGATTTATGCAACATAATTAAATTTTGAATTGATTCAAGAAATGTTTAAAAAAATGTTTGTGGGTTTCTTCTAATCTCCATATCCTTCAACAACAACTTCTTGTAGAGTACAATCTCTGAAAATAATGGAGAAAAACAATTTCTTCAGATCAAATGTTGAGTCAATTTTGTAATTAGATATCCCATGTGCAAATTATCATCTGGGAACCACATTAATCGAAAATATATATTTCACATCATCCTGAATTTCTAATGTCAAAGGATATAATCTTAAAAATAAAACAAAACTTGATTTGGGCTTGAGCATCAAAGTTTTGAAACTCTATTCGGACTTGAATGGCTTGAAATTACCTTGAAACAAACTAGTGGCTTTGTTCCACCTCTTGTAGAAGAGCATACATGATGATGACCCGTAATGAACAATACTTTAAACAGCCAATTTATAACTCAGTGCATCTCAAACTTTTTATCTGAGGGCGTATTAAACAGGGATAACCAGGCCAATGGGGCCCTCCATTGAACAAAATTTTTAGTAACTTTCAACTTACAAATAAAGAACAATGACTGGCCTCATGGGTAATATCAACGTTGTACCTTTGGGCTCTTGCACACTACATATGTTTAAATACTTACAAATGCAGGAGGCTAGTAGTTATACCTACATATAAATAAAAATTCATTGAATCATTAATAGTAAAGACATTTGAATATATCTTTATACAATGAATGAATGACCTCTTGAAATGATCTCTCCCTTCCCCTTCTCTTCATTAAGTCAAACTTTTTACATTAAAGATATCCATATTGATTTTTGATATTATTATTTTACAAAAGATAAACTCTTCAAAGAGTTTTTAAAAAAAATTATAATGTCTTTCGATTCAACTTTTTTTTTTCTTCAAAGGATTAAACCATCTTTACATTTAATGATATGATCTTTCTGTCATTTTAACAATGGATTATGAAAATGATAGTTACATACACTCATAAAGGAAAGTAAAGGGAATATTTTTTTTTTTCAATGCCCATTTGTACAAGTTATATAATAGAAATAGAAAATTATAGTTCTTTTGATGATTATATATTATTTTTGCACTTTCTTGAAGAAAAAAAAAGAAGATATTATCGTGTATGTAAAGAAAATTAAATGCATATATATATATACATATGTACGAGTGTACATATTTATATTGAATATTCAAGTATGCTTGTGTTTGTGCAATTGTAATATTGAAAAACGATTTTCTTGTGCACTAATACACATTTATGAAGTTATGTACATTCTATATTTTAATTTTGTTGAGGGTAACAAATCGAAATATGATAAAATATATAATATTCATAATGCTCAAAGTATTCAAAAAATGAAACAAATTTGATATAGTTTATAGTAGTTGCTTATTGACTTTTATATATTGCGACGCAGATTGACAACTTTCTTTTTGTATAAAAAAAAATGTGTATATATTATCTCTCAACCTTTGCTCCAAAAGAGGGAAAGAGAGAGAGAGAGAAAAAAAAAGCCCAACTGTGGAAAGAGTCTTCTTTCATATTTGGTTAATAATTACATTATTTTTTTTCATCAATCATTCATATTGTAAAGAACAATTTTATTTTATTTTATTTTAAATGTAAGACGCACGAATTTATACAAAGTTAAAAAACAACAACATAAAGTTGAATCAACAACGCCTAAAGCTCTATAAAATGCTCTATGAAAGGCCACTGTTACACCTTTTGTTAATATCTAAATGTGTTAAAAGTGAGTCACTAGAAAAGCACTTTGCTCAATCACTCATGCGTAACTACATACACATAAATATTTCATAGAGTATTTTGAAAATATTTTATTTATATGACAGGATTCAATATGTTTAATTTATATTGACAATTTTGTGTATTTTCATTACATACATATATAAAATAATTTATGTAGTTTTATATTAAATACTGATATTAAAACATCAATAAAATTTTTGCAAATATTAAATTTCGCTTTCTATGTCATAAATATGTCGATTTATAAATGATTATTTATTTTATTGTAATTGGGGAGAAAAAAAAATATCATTTTGTCAACGTAATAATATTCTATTGAGGAGAAAAAAATATTCATTTATTCAAATTTATATTAAAAATGGAATAAGTTTTTTTTAACTAATTTATTTAACATTTGTGGGTATCTTGACTGTAAGAGATCCCATCTAGAAGAATATGGATTAAAAACAAAATTTGAATAGAACAAATTTATTTTCTTTGGATTTTTTTAGAAGAACTTTACATATATTTAAAGCCCTACGGTTATCAAGTTGTCACATAACTATGTGTTAGCTTCTTTGAGTTGTTAAGATATAAAATTGAAATTCAATCATCGTAACCTCTTGAATAATAAAAAAAAGCCAGTCACAATCATCTTCAAATACAAATTCTTCAAGTGGAAATAGGATCTTCACTTCTTCGAGTATTTTTATCCTATAGAAGGATAAAAAAAGTGGTTAGAAGCGTCAAATGCATGTACAATTTAGAATGACTTAGCAGTTGTCTTGACTGTTACTTAAATTGCATAAGTTTTTATTATGTTATTGGTGCAATAAATTGTAATATATTATTTTTGTTAAAATGTACTTATTAATTAGGAATTCATTCATTTCTCTGTGACAATTCATTATCATCTAATCTAGGACTAATAATCTATTTTGATTGAAAATAACTGAGCCATTTTATCTCAATTTTGACATCAAAATTTGAAAAACCATTAAAGGAAAAGCCTTTTGTGAGTCACAATTTTTTTCATTTTGAAATATATATTTATATATCACTAAAAATTAATATATTACGTATAAGCATTTTAATACATCATTACAATTGCTATTTTTAAGGAAATATACAAATACTGAAATTAATATATACTTTAAAAAATAGAAAAAGTCATCAATTACAACACACCAAACACAAGAAGACAAATAATAAACATACTTTTATAGTAGAAAAACAGTCTAAATGACTGCATGGGCCTTGAGGTTTCAAGAACCCGTGATTTTGAGAAAGGGGTCATTTTTCATTACACATCACGTTCGAAATACTGTATTACTCCATATAAAGATATGATTTGAAGCTAAAAATATTTTGAAAATAACTAAAATGATTAATAAACTAATCTGCTCCAAAAATAAAATAACAGCTTATTATCATAATTATTATCCGAGCAAAGTGATAAAAACCCAAACAGACAATTGTGCATCATTACACAATTCTTGTATGAACTCCAGTCATTTGTATTTTAAAAATTGTCTATAGATTGTTCATCTTTGTTAGCTCACTCCATGAATAAAAAAAATGAATTTTAAAAGCCAGAAAAGGAATCATCATTCAGTTACTGAACTACAGAGAGAAATTATTCAAGCAGGAAAAACCTTGTAATTTGGCAGTTGAAATCTTTTTATTTTATTTTATATAAAAGAATCATAAATCAAAAGTCAAGAAATGACGATAAACATTCTTCTTATATTTTTTTCTAGATACAAATAGAGTAACAAAAGGTACTTGACTTATATTAATATATCATATTGGCACAATTTATATATATATATATTAATTATTTGATAACCAAGAAAATATGTCGAATTCGGTATGAATATTATTATAAAATAATACGGTTAATATATATATATATATATATATATATATATATATATACGTAAATAGATATATGAGATATATCTATCTTGTAATTTATCATTTGTGTTCAACCAAATTTAGATATGATGTACAATAAAACTACATAATAGTGGGCAAAAAATCATTGCTCAAAATAGCCAAGATAAAAAGATATTTTTCCTTTTGAAGCACTAACAAAAATTTAATTATCTACCAAATATGGACTATTTTTTTAGTTTTACTTCCATATAAAACTCAAACCATTCTCTACAATAAGTAGTTTATATATTGATGACTTGATTTATCATAAATCAGCCAATAAAGTCTACAACTATTCATTTTTTTTATTACAATAATAAGATAATAATAATTTAATAATTGCATGATGCTAAAAAATATAACATATAACAGTCTGACATATGATGCTACAAGAATAAGTGACATTTTCTCAAAATATTTTATACTCTGAGATATTTGATGATTGATTTGCACCCTTTTTTGAAGTTGTACGCATTTCAATTTCATAAATCAATCTAAAAAAACAACATCAACAATTTCTTAATACATTTTATATTAAAATAAAAAACCTAATTTCAAATTATTTATTGTTATTTTGAGTCCCGTGGCAATGGGACTCCAAAAGACGCTTTGATGATCCCTTTGTCCTTCTTCAAAAATACATATTTATGGTTTTATATACCTTATATAAAAGATTGAATAACAATGTTGGAAGATTTTAAAGATGAGGAGTTGGTGGTTGAATTCTACAGAGTATTTTCTGACAGTACATCTAGGTTTAATGTAGAAGGACCATAGATTAGAATAATTTCTGGCTCCTACTCCTTAATAAACTATATAAAAGGCCTCAATGAAGTAGACAATTTACCATCCAATAACTTGGAAATATTCATTTCAATTTGGACAGTATTCACATATTATGTAAATCCCTCTACTTTACGTTCAAGTAAAATTAATGTAGTACTATGGGGTATTGAAACTAGGATCACTGAGTGCATTATATTGACCAAATTATAGGCATTTTAAGACTAATTGGTAATCAGTAAAAGTTTGCCAATTACATAAATTTATTTCATACTTTAAAAAAAGTATAAATATAATATATCCATCCATAAAATGAAACACCATTGTACTCTTTATAACAATGAATCCACAGTTAAAAATTCTCGTATATCTCAACAATATTGGCAGATGTATTGCTTTGGGATGGTGATGAGAAAAATTATGTCACGGTCGAAATAGTCATAATTTAGGTTTTATGTGATTATCTCACAGTGTTTTCAAGTGCTCATTTGAAGAAGAAGAAAAAAAAACACGTCTGTTTTCGTGTGCGCATTCATATATCATCAAATGTGAATGTCCACAAAGGTAAACCCTCATTTATTATGCTGACTTATTAAGGAAAGATTATTGTGCGGCTCAAGTCTCTTGATCTCTCTGACTTCCATTTTAAAATAATAATCTTCGTCAAAATAGATAAAAAAAATTACAATTCGGTTCTTATAAAATTAAATATATATTTTGACAAAATAATAATTTGATGTAATAGTTTATACAATTGATAAAGAACACTTAATGTACCTATATGTAAGTACTGTTTATTAATAACAAAGATATGATGTGATATTTGACTTGGTTCATTCCTAAACCGGCAAATCAATATTACAAAATATATAATTGACTTTTCTTAGCTACCAATATGAAGGTACATGAAACTCACTTTTTTTTCTTCACTTTTTCAACTTAATATTAACTTTTCTCGATATTCTATACAAAGTACTTACATATATATATATATATATATATATATATATATATATCGATAGGTAACTATATGTAAATTTAGAACTCCTTGTAAAACGTAAAGCCTCTTATCAAATGGTATTTATAGTTGAATCAATATTCAGAACGGTTGGTTGCTAAATGATGCCAAGAAAAAGAACAACAGAAGGTTTTTATTCCTTTTAGATAAAAATATAATTTTGGCTTTAATATTGTTAATATATATACTTAGATATACAAACATTAAAAAAAAGGTATCAAAATTAGACGTGAGTAAAAACATTTACCAAAAATATTATGTTGATGTAAATAGGTATATAATCTTGTTAAATGAACATGAAAGGAATAATTTTTTTATTCTCAAGATGAAGAAAAAAAATATTTATAAAAAAAGTTTTGAATCTTTATGTGGTATCAAAATAATTTATGAATAATGGAATGATCCTTGAATATTAAGGGAATATATATATTTAAAAAAAAAAGTTCCATTAAAGATTAAGACAATAAGAGTGTAATAAATATGTTCATAGATATTTTGTATGTGTACATATTAGACACCAGTCAAGGTAGAAGACATCTGCGCAGTTTACGACTATGGTTTAATAATATCCTTTTTCAATTTTGAAACAATTAAAGTAAATTTAGTTTTTTACAGGGTTGTGACATACTAACAAAGTTTTTTTTATTGACACCCTGGTACTTGAAGTGAAAAAATTAGGTGTCGATACTCTATAAGACTAGACAGGTTATTTTATGATGGAACCCTTTATCGTCCTCTGTTTTAACGTGAATCCCTGTCAAAAACGCTACATCGATTTATTTTTTAAGTTAACACTAATTAAGGTTCAGAGACATAATTTTTAATCTAGAAATCGCAAATAAAGTTCAGGCAAGGTCTAAATAGTACGTGACCGAGTTGTTATTCATACAAAATGGTTTTCACATACATATATTTAGTATAAAGTGTAACAATACTAAATTTACAGTGATTCTTGCGCTTTGAGCAGAAAAAAGGGTCACCTACAAGAAATTTGATTAATCGGTCCTATAGTTCTACGACAAAAACAAAACAAAAAAACAGTGGACAACCTCCCCTCAAGATATCCTCCAGACAATGAATTGGATATATGTATAATGCAAAATTTAATTGGCATCTGCAAATTTTGATATTTACACCTCTAATTCATCTGCATATCCACATTTTTAAATGTTCGACAGATATCTAATCTACATATGCTCTGCTGGTGTCTTAAAAAAAAGCAAAAATTGACTTAGTCACTCAGACAATTTCATAAATGTTTGAGTGGAGAGATGCGTCAGCTGTAACATCAGCTATTCTCCTACACTTTTACAGGGGAAGACATTCTTTGAGAGGGAGAGAAAGGAAATAAATATGTACAAATTCATACCTATCGGAAGATTATGCCATATCAGGGATTCATTGATTAATTTTTATTATTTGTAGACGGCATGTATTAGTCCATTATGCAGGGTTGGTTAGTACTACTTGCTCTTCCCTCAATAATAATCAAGGAATAATGATAACAGTATATGACAATAAGTAGGAATGTAAATAATATGCAAATCGGGCTTATAAAAAAGTGGAGTTGGCTCTTCAAACAGGTCTTTTTGTTTTCCAAAGCTATCATCATTTTTCCAATATTACTGAGGGGAGAACATCTACCTGATAGTAAAGATCTCGCGTGAAAGAATACATGCATTAAGTTTAATAAAGCAAATAAAATGTAAACAAAAAGGACTCAAGTCCTCGTATAATTATAATTAGTTAAAAATATATAATTTCCTGACATTAATTTCAGTTAATTTTCTTCCTCTGGTCTATGTTATTATTTATTATTGTATATATAATGGAGAATAGCAGCTTGTAGCTCAGTAAAACGTCATGACAGCTCAAGCTGCTTCACTCTCAACATTTATCAAATTGTCAGAGTTACCAGGTTGTTGATTTTCTCTTTCTTTTTTTATTACAAGCCCGATTTGCATATTATTTACATTCCTAACAATAAGTACAAATTGCAAGCAACTAAAAATATCGCGTGCGATATTTATAGATCTAAATATGTACCTACAAGGAGTTGAGTATCTCTGTAACAATTGATCCTATGATATATATATGTATATATACTTATATAGCTTGTCAACATTATTTTTGAACAGAAGGTATATAAAGGAATTGACTTTATTGGGGACTTTTTATTAAATAATTACATACGACTTAAAAAATAGAGTACATATATGGACTTAATCCCTTGGATCCTCACTATTTTTATGGCCCTCCGATTTTTTTGTCATTAAGGAGGTTTACTTTGAGTTTATTTTTTCATATAAGGGATTTTTGTCCTGATATTGACATATATATATTACATAAACAATCGAAAGTTGATCAAAAATGCTTACATATACTTCAGTACATGACACTTTATTTCATATTTTTTGACGATGCTATTCAATATTTATTGCTGAATATATGCTTATATAAAGCTCTTAAATATTGTATTTACAAAAAAAAACTATAATTACCTTCCATGAAATGGTACATAAAACTACTCGACTCTATTTATAAAAATCAATTTTTGTAACTTACTAATGATTCAACCTCATTCATGTACAGGCACTTCATAGCAAATATTTAATATATGTATAGTATCATCAATGCATACTATGAATTAATAATAGAGTATCTATACTATGTGTATAATGACCTGTAACCTATTGCAAATGCTTAGAAGATTCCCACTTGGTTACATGGTATATGTTCTAATTGAATATATGTCTAATTAGGTATAAATTATATTTATATACTATTTTTGAATCGTATTATTTCCTAGCAATGATTTTTTTATTTATTAATCTTTACTTCATATACCTGTGATTTAAATGCAGAATCAATAGACTATAAAGAATGGATCAGCAATTCAAAATAGGGACGTATGATAGATAGCTTCAGAGTTCAAAAGGGGAAAATAATTTGAACGTAGGTTGATTTTTATTTAGGATATATTACCACGATTTCTCAAAAGCATATTTGAGGGTTTTTAATCATGTAAATCTTTACATAAAAATAATTCAAATTTTGAAGTGAGTCATTTTTCTTTGTTCATTCTCCACAAAAGCATTCAAATGTTACGTTAAAAAAGTGAGGAAATATCTAAGAAGAGTTCTGAGCTTGGATCATTTTTTGATATAGATGTTTATTCATAACTTTAAAGGCACTCCTTGTACAATGGTAGTAATAATAATCCTAATATTTATGAATTTAAATACATTTGGGGGAGCCACAAACAACACTACTAAGCCACTAAAAGCAAGAATCGGAATTATGAGGAACTAACAGAAATTAAAAACCCCATATCATACAGATAGAAAAACATTAGAAGTGTAGACAAGGTCTGCATATGTCAGAGCCATTGACCTCATCTAACAAATGGGTTTTCTTCAATGAATGACATCACATTTGTTTTTTAAATAATTAATTGGTTGATTATTTTAACTTGAATGCTGACATTTCTCAAATACAATGAGTAATGAATTTTGTGGACTGTTTGAATCTAAAAAATGTCAGTTACAATTAGTATTCAGGGACTGTGTATTGTGTCTAAAAGTAGAGGGTCACGTAATTAGAAAATACCTTCCAAGGTGACCCACATTAACTAATTTTTGAATTTCTTGTAAATTCTAAAAATGTGGGGACATGGCGTGGCCCCTTATATTATTAACTAGTAAACCGTGAATTTTATAAAAAAATCTCGAATTAAAATACCGCACAGCTAAATATATAGCGAAACCCGGACTAAATCAATGGTTAAAATTTTATATATTATAACTCCTTTCCCTATCTCAAATGATCACGCATACGAGGCATTTTATATCTACTTTATATCTACATTATGCAAAAATAACAATGGACTCCTCTATGTGTGTAGTCCTTTTTTTAATTTTGGTCAAAATATTTACATATTTTTATATCATTTTTTCAAAGTTTTTTTCTTCAGAGATTCACAAAAGTAAGGGGCCCGTTGAATGAAGTGTTAAAAATGACATAATTCTTACTAAGGTAATTATTTGAAGTGCGAGTGTTGTATTTAGGAGTTTACAATTAAATATTTTGTCGTAATCTTTGTCGAACAACATGATTATTTCATTGAATATGTATTTACATATATGTACATGTATGACTCAAAATACCTGTGTAATTAATCCGGAAATACATGATCTAAATGAATAAGCAAATATATGCTTTGTACACATATGTATACCTAGATATACCTTATATTCATTTACAATGCACAAAAGCTCATGTCAAATTATGTAATGGAAAATCATACATTTTTGTCAACTTTTCTTCAATATACTTGAAAAAAAAAACTGATTTGAATGTGTAAAATTAATTTGTTAAAAGAACATTATTTTTGTAAATATAAAATCCATTTTTTCCTAATACTTTTGCTATCAGTTGATCAAAGTTATTAAAACTTAAAAATTATTCATTGAGGAGATAGTTGAGTAAGATGGCCTTGAATAAGATTAGTGTAAGAGTGTGTGGACTCAATCAAATGGAGTAAATTTCTTTGGTCTATAATACTTATTAGTGATCCATTGTAAAAACCATACAATATAATCATCTGCAACACCTTGAAAAGTTGGACTCTGTATTATTTAAAAAATATTTTTTGAGTCTACTTTTTTTATCTAATTTCATAGTTTAATTCCATGTTTTAACTGTTAGAACCATCCCCAGCTACGAAAACAGTTGTAACATTGACAGATTGCATTCAAATGCAATTTGTAAAAAAAAAAAACTACTGACTGGTGTAGAATCAACAACTTAGAACTGTAAGCATATCGTGTTTAATTCTGGTACATGTAATCCAAATTTGGTTCTAAGGTAAAAAATATTGCAACTGTCCCCATTTCATTTTACCATCTTTTCAAGCCCTTGGATCTTTTCTTCAACACTAAAACTACCTTTTTATCAATAACTACCAATTCCGTCATTTTGACAACTATTAATTTGCTATTATTATTTGATTTCAAGTTTGTATTTAAACAGTGGTTAAGTTTCAAATATATACTTTTGTTTTATTCATTTTACCACGTTTCCAATATAAAAAAGTTCAAAATATGTACATATCAAAACTTTTGTCTCTCTAAGTCTTTTCTTTGTTTTCTTCTGATTAACCGCAGTAATATGTAGTATTGCTAAGTATCATTTTTTTATAACATCAATATCAAGTAACACAAATAATGAGCCTAATTATAACTCATGAGTAAGAACTGTCAAAATGATGATGTGTTCTTTTTTTCTTATTTTTTTTTTTTTTTGGTAGTTCGAAGTAGATTTTGTCAAATTTAATAGTAAAAAACATAAGGATTTTGGAAATGTCAAAAATCTACAGCAAGATACATTATATATTTATTTCGATAAAGTAATTTGACAAAAAATACCTTTCAAAAACAGTCAAAATAAAAAGTTGTTACTAACCTAAGAATCATTTTGCACTCTACTCAAAAAGCCGTTGACAACAAATATGTACATATTTCAAAGTTTCTCAAGAATAGAAATGCACAGGAGCAGTTTGTCTGATGATAATATATGTACATATGTATGATAGGAAGGAAGGAAGGTCATTCGGATCTGGTGTGTGTGTGTGTGTGTGTAGCTACCCTATTCTCATACTCAGCGGAATCAAGTTATGTTCCAAACATCAAATACATAAATTAGTATGTTACATGGATATCGTAGCTCAAGGATACTTACTCATTCATAAAGAAGAGACTCTCATTTCTTTTAGACTCTTGCTATTTTTGTGTTACACTCTCAAAGATATGCACGTACATAAGTACTTCTACTCAAATCTATCTTTGGAAGATACATACATACATATACATATATGTGTACATAAGAGAAGTGTAGTTAGGAAGAACCTACCCACACGCTCACATAGGCGCATAGCCTATGTTACATAGGAGGGTTATGCACGCCCTCACCAAAGGGATATCTAAATAACATATAATAGTTAAAGAACATCATATGTTTATATTTTTATTTTATTGTTGACTGGAATTAACTCATGACAGTTAGTTCAATAGCGATGCAGGGAGTTGTTATCAATATGATGAGTAGTGTTTAATATATTTTGCATAGAATTCTTAAATAATGGTGCTTCCCTGTATTTTTATATTGTGTTGTACAAAGAGTAATTGATATACAATTGAAATAAATCTTTTTTTATTTAATTCAAGAGTCTTCATAATTAAAATAAAATAATTACGATACATACATACATTGAATTAAGAACGAGTTTTATTTTGTTTAGTGTTCTGTGACAAACTTGTTGTGATATTTGTTATATTTGTGATTTATTATACATATATTTTTTGTGTTTCAAAATATATACTTACAAGGAGGTGATTGCCAAAATGAAAGCAGAAAAAGTTAAGATTTCATTAAAGCATTTTGCTACAGAGCCACCATCTAAGAACATGTCTCCTTCGTTAAAGGAAGCTTTAAGGTAGGAATGGGTAGAACAAATAATTAATGATTAAATTGTAATTGTTATAAATATTTCTTTGTTGTATTGTCCACTTTGTCAGTCTCTTTAAATTAATCCTCAAATAAATAATACACACACATATATTTTGAAACATTAGACATCTCTATTTGTTACTTGTAACTCAATCCATAAGACGTCTTTCAAAAAAATGTCAACATGTGTTTAATTAATTGAAGAAGTCTGTTGTTGGCTTATAAATATGTACATATATTTTTTCTTCGGTTTATACCTGAAAACATTTTATTTAAATAAATGTCAATCAATTAGGGGTCTTTAACATATTGAGTTCAATGCTTACAAATGTACATAGATCGCAAAAGAGAAGACAATATAATTGTAATTGGAGTAAAAAAAAAAACCAGACACACCACAAAAGACGTTTGGTTAAAGACACTTAGGAGATTAAGTAACGTGTAATTTGATAATCCCTCAGACCTTTTTTTCCAATCTAATGTCTTATTTCATTTCCTCCATCAAATAAATATTAAGTGAGTTACTTCAACATTGTAATAATGCATGGATTGAGGTATGTATTTTTGCATTGAAAGGTTTTGACTTTTTCATCATGTGTCTGACGATACTTTGATTTTCAATCAAAATTACAAGTTGCAATTACAAAATGACAAAATTTTAAATCATAAAATTTACGGTACGTCTAAATCAATAATTGAATGTTCATTTGACATTTAAAAGGTGGTTTAAAATGGACATAAAAGGTGTAAATATTGAGTAGTTTGATGGAATTTTACACATTAATAACTATGCCCTGCTACATCATATATACAATTTGAAGGTCCATGGCTCTTTCCCTTCTTTGTACAATTGTCAAAATGCCTATTTAAATGAACTGATGGCATTCATTTACAGTTAATAATTTTTTTTTAAATGAATTAAAACACTATAAGATACACATTTGTACACAGTCCACACTTCTAAGTATGTATAGAATATAAGCATTTATGTAAAAAAGATCTTAATTAAATGCTTCCTGTCAAAAATAAGTATGTAATACAATTTCAAGCTGTATTTCATACAAAAAATCCCTCTCTATTCAGAGAGTCACATTCAAATACATACATACATACCTAATTCAGAGTAGCGAGGATGTATCAATGTAAAGTAATTCTAAACGTTAAGAATCTACAATAATTAATAGTCCTATCTACCTACATATGTATGTATGTATATAATTTAGTCTACAGACCATTATCAATTTTTCTAAAAGGAAGTGACGTAAGTTCCTTTTTTCATAAAATATAAATTTTTTTTCTACATACGTTTTTTTTTAAAAAGTACAAAGTACATGCTATTAAACTTGTCATGCATTATGTATATTAAAAAAAAAGAAAAAAAATAGTGTTAATACAAATGTTGTTATAATAATATATTGAGAAAACAAGTTTTTTGTTATAATGAACTTTTAGCGAGAATAATAATAGTAGAATAATAATAATAATAATCATAAAGTAATATTGACAGAAAAATGATTGAAGATTCAATGCATTTTAATTTTCTAAAGAGCGACATACTCCACATATAATATATAATTTTGAATACATACAATGGAACTCCTTCTAGTGAGAGAGCAAATAGATGAAATACATAGTATAGCATTGTTGTTCAGATTCGGTCTATTTATGTTAAGGCACTAGTAGTTTCAAAACCCACGGTTTACATGCGAAATGAATAAAATGTAAGATTGTAGCATTGGCACATTCATGGAGCCAATTAGCCAGATTGTTAGAGAGAGTACTGGTCAAGGATGTGCATCAGAGGGAACTATATAAAAAACGTACAAAATATTGATGTAAAATACTTGTATATTTCACTCAAAAAAAAAAAAAAAACTTTACCTCCATCAAGATGTCACTTTTGAGCCATGACGCGCCACCACTTTATTCTTCCTTTCTCCATGAGGTGTGCAATTTTTTTTTTTTACCTTTCATAGAATTAATCCTGTTAAACTAATTAACAAGGTGAATTCTTGAAGATTGTGTAGTAAGATATTGTGCAATTCATAGTGCCTCCAGCATCTCTAGCGGATAAAAAAAAAGTTGTCTCTTAGCAAAAAAAATAATTAAGTTTGTATGTATATAAACTGATCCTGTGATAGTCGTTTCATCACTTTCTTTTATAGTTTATATTAAAAAAATATGCACTATTAAATTTATTATATATTTTATGCAGACCAAATTGTCTGAAATGCTATGAAATTTGAAAAAAATTTATTTTTAAAATGCTCATAGAATATATATATATATATATATATATATATATCAATTAGAAGGAAAAAATATTTTTGCATATATATGTATTATACATTTTTATTAAAAAAATATTTTCATTTTTAAAAATAAGCCATATCTTATCACAAAAATGTGATTATTAACTATTTAAATACGTCAAATTGGAATTTTTCAATAACATACATTTAAAAATCTATGTAATTTACATATAAACGTTCAAAATTAATGGTTCACTTCTTCTTGAGAGAATAAGAAACCATTCCTTGGGTGGATAAATAAATATACCTCACCAATACAATGACATACAAACTTTTGTATGTATACAAAAGTAGTCCTCATTTTCAAGCAATAACGGTTACAAATAAAATAAACAAAATATTTAAAATAGATGTTATTAGCATACCTTTGAAGATATAATAAGAATAAGATACTTAATTTATTGTAAGCTGACTTTTAATGTTTATATATATATATATATTTTTTTTCTTCATAAAAGAACATTTATTTACATATGTTTTTAAGTTGCCTTTATCAATACCTAGTTGACTTATAACATTGAACATATGTATATATATATATATATATATATATATATATATATGTAAAATACAGAATAACATGATTAAGTAAATTTATTATACAATCATGTGTTTATCATAGTGCTCCATTGAAGCTAATGCTACACTCACGACACAGCTGCTCAATCATACAAAATTGTTGTGAACAAGAAACTTGTTTTGTTGTTTTGTCATTCTTATTTATTTTTAGAACAAAGCAACAAGAAAAAAAAATTTTTTTTTTGTAAGGTATCTAATACATTTTGAAAAAATAAATACTCATTTTATTATAGCTCTACTCATAGTGTGAGATCTCGTACTTACAAGTTATTTCATTAGACATGTAAGAATATGCATATTTTAATGCTTGTTACCTTACATTATATTTGTATTTTCTATCTATAAAAAAGAGGAAGAGGCTACAATGAGGAAATAAACTTACTTCTATGCAAATTGAAGCAATTATTTATCCTTTTTATACACTCATGACAGTGTAACTACTTGTGTTTAAAGTATAAATAATAGTACAATCATATTTTGTTTATACTATTCAATCAAAATGGAGAATATTAAAGTATATTTATCCATTATTTGTATGTCAAATAATAATTTTTAGACAAATTTTTAAAATTAATTTCCTGAATACGATTATATATTTTTTGTGAGTGTGCAGTTGTATATATTTTGTTTTTATCAAAGAGTTTTTCTTGTATGTTTTTTTTTTTTTTTTTTTTGTACGTTATGCATTGTCAACTCCATCAAAAACTTTATAATTGAATATATGTTTATGCATGTTTTTTTTTGTTAGTATTTATGAACTTTTAACTTGTAAAAGTTTCTAGCTTAAAACATTTTACAACTATCTATCTACAGATCTAAATAGAATAAAACTAGTTATATTTAGTATGGCAACCGTTGTTTCAAATTTATCATGTATTGATATTTAAATGGCTTCAATAAATCAAAAGAAATATATGTTTTAGGGGTTAAAAGTCCATTGAATTTTGAATTAAAGTGGTCCATACATAACATATTATATTAGGCATTTTTTCTGACGTCATAGATTACATAGGAACGCCATGATGGATGTGCATACCTGTTCAAACAATCATAAACGTCATCTGAGGGCTTTAAAAATGTAAAAAAAAAACACTCTTAAATAAACTGTTGTATAAGAGGAAATTTGCAATAAAATTAGGTTTTCATTCCCTTCAAAATGGTAAACTATCAGTATAATGATATCACATGAAAACGCTTTTGGTTAAATACTTGAATTTCAAACAGCATTTAATTTGAAGTACTACATTTCAAAATCGGTCATTTCCAGTATTTGCCCTCAAAGAATAAAGCTTAGTTTGTTTGAGTAATATTTAACTGATATAAAGGTAAAGGGCGGAGTTATTATTTTTTCAGAAAAGGAAGTGTTTTAAATGAAATGCGTCTTGAAATTCAAGATGGTAATTACCATACCATGTCAATTTCTTGATAGATGAAGTCAATTTGATTATTGCTATAATATTTCTATATGAAGTACAAATTAATTAGTTACCATTTTTGACCATGTTATACATAGATACATACAAATATGAAACATTCTAATTACTTTGGTAATATGTTAATTAAACACTAATTTAAGAGCTTAATAATATATATACATATACACACCTTAAACACATCCTCCTATTAAAAAATCCCCTTACATGTCCTTGAAAACCTGATATTACATATATGTATACCTATATAAGTATATATATATGTATGATATGCATATATGACTTCAAAACACATCAATGAAGCATGACTACTTTCCCCCCGCCCTCCCTTCCACATCTCAAAAGTATTTTTCCTTGTTACCTAAACACCTTCTACATCAAATGATTCAATAAATTAATTTGTACAGAGGATCATCATCAATAATGTTATGTGTGTCTATAGACCATTTAAAATGGTATCCTTCCAAACACTGTGTAACTCTCATGAAACGCCCTCCCTTACTTTGTAATTTATTCCCCACACACATTGTTGAGCTTTACTGTGAAGGCCTCGTAGATAACAATATACCTATATGTAAGTATATATGTACATAAAACCTTTCATTATCTATCTTTGTATAGAAAGAAAGAAAGAAAGAAAGTAAAAATATTGATTTTATTTCCATTGAGGAAAAAATAGAGAATATCTCATGCCTACCAAAATTCCGTTTGATCAATAAATATTTCGTGATACTTTTATGATATATTTCATTATATTTACAAAAAAAAAAAAAAAGAAGAAAAGTTGCAAACTCTAATAATGATAAAATAAAAGAAAACAATTTATTGATTTGGTTTCTCCATTGTTTAAGGAATGAAGGAATTACCGTATATATGTATAGGGAGTCGGTTTTTTTTCCAATATATTATTTACCTTTTTACCAACTCATTGTCAATTATTTCATAACCATTAAACAAGCAGGGCAAAGAAACTATCACCAACCTTTTTGACAAGTAAAATTTAACCCTCTACGTTTAAACTAGTTTTGATCCATTTAGTTAAGGTATATATCTTTTTTTCTGGTGTCATCAATGTTCCTTAAAATTTGTTTTATCAAATGAAGAAGGAAATTTTAAAAGTATTTAAGTGATTAACAAATTCTCAAATTTAAAATTGTTATTACAAAACATAATTTGTGAATCAAAATATCTTCAAATAAAATCCAAAAAAAGTACAAATGTAATACCAGTTTAGGTAGAAATGATGTTGAGTGCCCTTTTGTATCTGCAATGGTCCTGACAATTGCTTTAGATGAAGGACGTAAATAGGATATTTTTAAACTAGGGAAGGATCCTTAAAAGGTGTCATTAGATTAATGTTGCACATCTTGGGAGGGGGGGGGGAGAGAGAGAGAGAGAGAGAGAGAGAGAGATTCGTGTCTCTATGCTACCGATATACAATGTAACCTCGACATACGAGGAATCCACTTTGCGAGTTGTTATTTTGTTTTGAATTCTTGTTTTAAATTATTTGAATTTCGAGCCGTGGATAAGACCAGTTTATTTATGTAGATTATTGTAGGATTTATGTTTGTATTTATTTAATTCATTGATTTGTGTACCTTAATGAGTTAAAAGTATTATTTTCACAACAACAAAAAATGCGGGATAAAGAATTAGATGGACTTAGTTTGAAGGTTGAATACGGATTAAAGTCGTAGATATAGTCTTATGTTACCATTATACCTAGACTAGATAGTGGGTGAGTATTAAAATCAACACGTCACTAAAAGGGTGGGCGAAATTAACGTAAGCTTAAAAACCTCTGAATCATACATAGGTAAAGTTGTTGGTTGCGTAATATGTAGTTTAAATTTACTCATTAGTGAAAAAAAGAAAAGAAGCATTTATAAATGGTTTTATCTGGGTTATTTCAAAAATTTAAAAGTCTTCTAGTCATAATCTGATTATCTATTTGAAAAAAAAAAATTCTCATTGTGATGAAATTTAAATCGTAAGACGTAGCTACAGAGTCTTCGTGGTCACGATGTTATAAATAATATTAAAATATGTCACAAAATGACTGGATAAAAAAGCATAGTTATGACGATGTACTCCTCATAAATTTATACGATCTAATTATATATTTAATGTTTATATCTTACATGCAAAAAGCCTTGAACTCAAAGATTGAACTCTAAGCACATCATCTTTGATTTGTAATATTTTTAAAATATTTTATTATGATGTGTGTTTATGTCTTGAAAAAATAGCAAATTACTATTTTAATTTACAAAATATATTTTTTTTAATAGTTTTTCTTCACTCTTGAAAATGTGTGTCCTAAATGACTAATAGTCCTTTGTAAGAAAATAGTTTCTTTATTGTTAAGCAATCATTTTTTTAAGAAAATGATCAAAAATACTTACAAGACTTAATTCATCGATATATTTAAATACACAAACCCAATATCTAGGTATATATACATATATATATATATATATATATATATATATATATATATATATATAGTATTTCGAGAAGAAATAAGTTAAAGTTTTTAATCGTATATTTTTGATATACAACATAATTTGGATCTCAGGATCTCATTTCTCAAGATTAACTTTTTTAAAGAACATTAATAATATATTTCCATAAAAAAAGTGCGTAATTGGACAATAGAAAATTGGGATTTTTCTTAAAAACAAGTTTCTATGATGAAAATATTAATATATATTAATATAAAAAAAATTAGCACAAATACTTATTTGTAATGACATTTCCAAATTTTTCCATAGAGACGAATTATGAAAAAAAAAAAAAAAAATCAAATCTGCCATTCATAATGATAATCTTAAGAGATTAACTCTTATGTGATGGGATTAGGTAGCAATAAAGAATTTTTTTTTATCAACATCCATTAGTTTTCTTGGATACATAGATATTGAACTAATTATTGTATCTTATGTGTCCCTTTTCTATTATGGAGCTAGCTGGGGTACAAAGCAGACATTTTTGGAAAAAAATGCTTTGAGCAAAATGCAATACTATCGACACATGAAGTAGTATATTTAGGGAAATGATATTTTCCTTTTGTTTACTCTTTTTTTTTTAAAAAAAGTTTTTTTTTGTGTCCAGTTGAATGACAAAGAAAATGTTTTTGAAGACAATGAAGAGAATACAGATAAAAATATATAATATATATTTGTACCTACATATACTTCTTGTTTGTAGATATGATTTTGTGCCTATAGGTATAATAAGAATAGAACTCCAGAAAGGCTTATCAAAAAGTATATAAATAACAAAAAACAACTAAGAAAGTTATTACAGAGATATAAAAAAAAAACAAAGAGAAGGAATTGTGTGACCATCGCTTCTAGATCTTTTTCTCAAATCTATGAATATACACAGACAAATATTTGCTTATGCATAAGTACATGGAATGAAAGTTACATTCGAAGAAGAAAAAACCCATGCTGTTGACTCATTGTGCTTCATCTTATTTTGAGTCCTTTATGATTTTTACCTATGCATATGTACATAAATGTATTTTTATTTAGAATCACATGATACAAGAAACAAAAAGTGTATTTAAGTGAAGGGGTTTGTAAAGCCAGTTGAAAGAACGCAAGTTAGTCAACACTAAGTACATCCAATGAGAACAATTGCATATCTGTATATGTTTGCAAATAGTGAATTCACAAGTACTTTTTTTTCTTCTTCTTCTTCATTATTTTGGCTTGAGAACGCCTACACCCAAAGTATCACCAAGGAAGAACTTGTTTCTATATATACTTATACGATTAGAAATAAAATTATATTACAAAGGAGATGCTAATAGATAAATGCTCATTTTTTATGTAGATATGACGTCTTGTCTTTATGACTCAGTCAAATATGATTGACCTCCATTAGAACCTTGATTTTTCCTTCTATCCTTTAGTTTTGTCATATTTTTTGAGTTTTTGAAAATGTTTGGAGCTTTATAATGGAGTATCATTCATACTCTAATAAATCCCTTAAAATAATATATTTTTTTCCCTTCATATTATTTTCTCTCTGAAGGGGATTCTCTTACATCAACAAAAATATTTTCTAAATTAATGTAAAATTTGAAGAAAAGGATTTCATTTTGAAAATCAAAAATGCTCAAAAATATAATTTTATTCGGAAAAAGGCCCTACAGAGTATGGATTATTGTGTCAAATATGACTAAAAATAGAAAACAAACCTTAAAAGTTGACTTTTTTTAACATTAAATGAACAAAATTCTTAAGCCATATATAACATTGAAATCGTTTAAACTCATTCATTCCAATATCAAAAGCAATTACTTTTTAGTTGATGATACAATTTACATAAATCCTAATGTTAAAAATATGTACATTTTAAAATCCACAAGAAAAAATATTGTTCAAGACTCAAAACCAGGCTCTTGATATTTATAAATGAACATTTAGATCACATAAATCACGGTCTAATTAGCAAATGAACAAAGTAAATTTTATAATTTAAATAATTGTAGCTTGATTAAATTGACTTTTTAAATTGATTCTTGTTCAACAAAATTGGTATCCATTGACACATGACCAAGACGTATTCATGACTTTGATGCTTGGTTGCTTTGAAGTAGATGATGCAATTGTATATTTTTTTTATAGAGAGAATAATTCTATGAATTTATTCCTTAAATAAGGATTGCTTAAATTGTGTATTTGCTCAAAATATTGCAAATATTTTTGTGTCTTCATTCTACTTTTGTTCTTCAAATTCATTATTTTAAAGAACTTGTTTTGCCATCTTCTCAATAAAAACCAAATTCATACATAGGTAGTTTATTTACGAAAGATTAATTAAAATTTAGAATTTAAATCATTTGATATACTCTTTAATTTGTATGAGTATTTTTTTATACTATATAGATACAATTCCTCTATTAAGTCAATTTCATTAATTATATTGATACACCAGATCAATCATCAAAATTGAGCTCATGAAGCATTGATACTGACGCCAGATATTGCATAACAAATTTAAAGGGACGTCAAATTTGAGGAGTAATTGTTGTTGATATACTGCGGTTACTAAACATATTTTGCTTTAAAAGTATTAAGGAAACTTCATCTAACTAAATTACAAAAATTTAACTGTTGTCTACCTAGAAATCAACTTTATGCCAATGAAAAACTTGATAAATCAAAACTTCTATGAAATAGGAGTATTTTTTTTTTTAGAGAAGAGAACATTTTACTTATGATAGATTTTCAGTAAATAGTAAAATTTGAAGTTCATACTATGACATCCAAAGTGTTGACATTAATTAACGATTTTCAAAATGGAAAAAGAAGCAAGGGTTATTTATTTATTCTTATCAATTTTTACCAAAATCCCCAATTTACAGAATGATGACGTCATATAAAAATGCTCCATGACTCTTCAAACCATTTGTGAAAGACTAAATTTGTCCAAGTAAGATTTTAAGCAAAAAATATATATGTAAAAAATGAAAAATCATTATTATTTGATCACTGAGTGAAGAGGATTTTCTTGTATAGACTAAGAATTGATGATTATGTGATGACTGACTAAATACTTAATCATTCATTGCCTCAAGTCAATTGATGCAAATAAATTATACCTATTTATAGAAAGAGAGTATGGAAATATTATATTGAATTTGACCCACTTATGATGTATGTAGACTGTTCCTCCTACAGTTATTGACAAAAATAATATAGGAATAAAAAGAAAATGACCCAATAGATTGCATTAAATATCTAATATTTGATAAATAATTCAAGGTCACCTACAATGATATGTATAAGCTTGATTGACAAAGCAGGTAATTTGTACATACCTGACAATATTATAGATATATGTATCTTGCTAATAAGGAGTCATAAATAACGAGTTACTTACACATTATTTCTTTCTTTATATATGTATACACAGTCATTGCTTCAGCAATATTGAGCTCCTTTTCAATAAATACTATTTTTGTATCAAAGTCATAGTTAGTGTTGTTATTTTTTTTTTTTTTTTGAAATATAGAGACACAAAAAAAGATATATACAAGCAGCAACGTCAGAACCTCATTCAAACATCACATACCTTTATATAAAATACCTTTATGTAAGCTTTTAAAAACATCTGCTATTTCACTTCTTCTTCTTTTTTATTATAAGCTAACGTTTTTATTTGTTTTTTTTTTTTGTTATACTGTTACAGCTCGCTGCATTTTAATTGTGATTTTTTTATCATCGTCATGAGTGCAGAGATGAAAAATAAGATTCAAGATATTCTTTTTGATATAATCACGTCTTCCGTCTCTTTCTTTTTTATTCTGTAAGAGAATGAAGTTAGAAATCAAATACATAGACAAATCATCTCACATTTTATTTCTCTGATAATAACAGTACATACATACTATATGTATGTATATATACGGTTACCTATGTAGCCATATAATTTTATATGTATGTATGTACATACATTGAGAAATAATTGAAACACATCATGATGTGTTAGAAAAAAATACTATTGTCGAGAGAGTCTTTATCAAACTATCCAATTACCTCTCTGTGATTCAACAAACAACAGAGTTGAATTTTTGTATGAAACACATGAGAGATGATATTCATAATATCTATAGAAATGACTGAAATGTGTTGTGAGTGTTTCCAAAATGACATCGTCATTTTGGAATAGGCATAAACAAACAACTTTAATAAATTACAAAAATAAAAATATTTCTTTCTTTAAAAATAAGGTAAAGAGTGAATTACTGCCAAGCATTTGAATGTCACAAAGAGGCAGACAAATAAAAGGACTTACCTTAGAATGTCTATCAAGAATCAATAGTTTGGTATTAAAATATACAAGTCAAGTTGTATTCTATACAATTATTTAAACAATTATTTTTTTCATTTCTAAAGCAATTGGATGAAGTTTCATACCGACTTTTCTTGTGAAATTTGTTCATTGTATCTAATAAATATATTAACTACACTTCCATTTATTATGCAATCTGAGACGTTAGTGAAAAAGTTCTATAAAAAATTTATTAGTTAATTATACAAATATTCCATGTAGTTATAACAACGTCATAAATTGCATAATAAACGGAAAGTGACGCCATGTTTGGAACATGGTTTTTGACATATCTATGTACGTAATTAATTACTAAGCAAAATTAACAAATAAATAAACTTGCGAAAAAATCTTAGAGAAACTACAACCAATGGATTTTTAAAAAATGTAAAATTGAGTGATCAACTTTCAGAATGATTACGTCACCTCTAGAAATTAATGTAAAGATATTAAGTACTAAAATATAGGTTTATGTACATAAATAACAAAACTGTTCAATGTTATTTTAGAGGCTTGAGTAATTATTGCCTCACTATAAATAATTCAAACAACACTTTCTAAAATAAATTATCTATATACACTTATGCCTTAAATATATGATAAAAAAATCTAGACCACTCGAATTAGCACTCAATGAGGCATTGCTGTATGTTTAATTCACAAACATAATAGCTTACAAATCTTTCATGCTAAGCATCACAAAAATACCCTTTTCTACTAAAATGATGAATACACGAGACTCACTATATTTAATTTATATTGCTTTTATGTGCAATTAACTCTTGTCGTATGAAGAGTCATAAAAACAAATTTGAACAAGGCTTTGCCTTGTTCTATTCGCATTTTAATTATGATAACATTATATGACGTTCATTAACCTAATCATATTTATATACATTTGTACATACATAGATATTTCTGCAATTATTTTATATATTCAAAGGTGAAAGTTTCAAACATAAAAATATCTACTTTGGAGACAACAAAAGTCAACAAAAAAAAAATGCTATACTTGACTCTAGAAATACCCAATACAATGATTGTGAATATTTTATCAATTCTATCGTACTAAACAGAGTTTTCAAGCATTTTCAATATACATAATTTATGTATTTTTAAATATTAAAAAACAAAAGATCACTTGAAAACAAACTTAATTTCATTTAAATGTAATGTAACACATTTCATTTATGTGTTTATTTTTATTTGCTTATAAACAACAGGGGCTCATTTTTGATTTCTAAAGTAGTGCTTCTATAACTTTTTTTTACTCCAGGATGAACTAATGATGTAGTTAAAACTTTGGAGTCCATCAAATAACAAAATTATTTCTCTGATTTTGTTTTTTTAAATAAAAGAAACAAACATTTTACGATACATTCTTCGTGTGTAATAGTGTGTTGTGGTACACAGTTTGAGAAACACTGGTCTAGAGGGTCAAGATTGATTTTTTTGAAGGCCTTGGTTGCAGTCTTAAAGCTTTGATTATTGTCTTGGTCTCGACTCCTTCCTTCAGAGTCTTGATCTCGGTAAAAAGACCCAGATATTAAAAAATGTACACCTACTTTTTTCTCTAAGCTCCTTGTGTGTTCGTCTTGGTCATAACACAATAATATTGACGATATATTTTATTTTTAGATATGTGTAAAAAAACATTTTGTTTACCTCTGTTTTAATTACCTATGAAATTTTGTAAAAAGGTCATTAATGTATGAAGTTACTTATTTCAAAACAAAAAAATAAAAAATAAATTGATGTTAGCTTCTAAGATTTCCTTCCTACTCCTCTCCTCCCTCATTTTGCTGTGCCTATTTTCTAGCACTCCTAAAAAATATGCATAATAGTTCAAGGCAATCATTGCACAAGTTCTACTTTTTCCAAAAAAGTATATATATATATATCAAATAACCACCATTAAAAGTCATATTTTTAATAATGATCAATGATAAAATACGTTATGTACTTCTTGGATAAAAAAAGGTTTCACGCTACTTGTGGATCATCAACATTTTCTTCCAAGGTTATTATCCTTTTTTGCCCTTATAAGGACTTTATAAAATAACTTTATTAATATTTTTTATAGTTGAGAAAAATATCTTTAAGAATTATTTCTATACAAAATAACAATTAGTTCTTCTTGAGAATAAGCTACGTTCGTACATCAATAGAAGTCTATTTAGTTATTTTAATTTTATGAATAGGTGAACTTTTTTTCTTCATATTTTCATCTCACCTCCTCAAAAAAAAAAAAAAAAAAGTTTAAATTCTATTTTTTTCCCCCATTTTTTTTATTACAGACACTATTTTACAACATTCGTATACATACATACATACATAGTTTGCCCCCAGGGAATTATTTTATCATCAGCTTCATTCTTCATCTTTGGTTTATAACATTTATATTAATATATACTCACATCTCCTTTTTTTTATTTTTTTGTTCATCATTAAGAGAGTATCAGAAAATGGACTCGTGATCATTTATCAATATGACTATTAATTTTGATATGAAGGACGAAAAGGATATGAAGAAAGTAAAAAGAAGAAGAAGAAGAAGGGGGAAAATCAGAAAGAAAATATGGTTTATAAATTATAAGAAATGATATATTTGAAGAGAGGTCTTTGTTTCGTTTTATTATGCTATAAATAAGTATCCCAATTCCTTCTGCTATTTAGTGACTTCCTTTCAATCTTGTATGTATTGAAAATGTAATTACCTATTTTGAGTCAAGAGAAACAACCACTATATTTGATACTATTAACTAATACATACATACTTGCATAGACATTTTATGTGTCTACTTATCAGGTACGTAGTCTCACTGATATGAAATACTTCTCTTTGTTAATGGGATTTCTAATTTTATCACATCTCTTATATAATCCTAATCATAATAGTAATGAAATGTATCAGACATAGATTAAAAAAAACATATTATAATTTTTTTTAAAAGGACATAAAATAATAGTCATATCTCGACATATAGAACGTATTTAACGATCTTTTTGAGCAGGTAAATTGCGTAATAAATAGCAACTATAATTGAGATAATAAACTCCATTTCATGGATGTTTTTTAAATTAAATTGAAACTGTTGTCACTTTGACTATCAAAGTACGGGAAAAGTTATTCGAAGGTCATCAACACTCAAATCCTAGTTAAACACCTTCAAATTTAAAAGACATGTACATATGTTGAAAACATGAATATTATTACAATAATTATATTGGACCATCATTTCACGAAATATTCATTAATAAATTCACTTTATTGCTTGTAATTCTTAGTTTATTATGCAATGGAAATATATTATCAAAAAATATTCATTAATATCTCAGGATATGGAACAAAGGAGCTCTATAAAACAGGACAGTGCTCAAATTAATCTCCTTACAGGGAATAATTGTATCTTTTTCTGCTTCATATATAGTATTTAGATCATGTTCTTGAAGAGTTTATAGCCAGAAATCCTTATATGCATATATCCTATTCCCAAATTAAAATTCTTTATCTCTAATCAAGAATATGTCAAAAAAGAAGAGTAAAAAAATTATTTTTACTTTTTCTATGATTTTTTTGTCAAATATCGTTTTTTCCCGTATTTTAATGGGTTTTCCAACTTGCGAGTGAAACTTTCTCAAATCCTTAAACATTTATGAAACCTTCCATATTCTTCGAAATGCATGATTGTTTATTTGTCAATGACGTCAGAAGTACTAAGTGTTTGTAGCCTATCTAAATATTTTTTTAAGCTCAATGAGAATTGCTCGAATAAATACACTATTTATTTTCTTGATCACACTTCAATTAACTAGTAATTCTCCATTCTGTAACCCATTTAAAATATTAAATAATCAACCATACCATTACTTATGATATGCCCTTACATTTTTGGTAGTAAACAAATATTTTTGGAATACCACACAATGTTTTTCAAATACTTATATCATGGTAGCTTGTAAAGTTGCATTACTAAAAACCTCAAAATATTATTTAAAGGATATTATACAAAATTTATAATTTTAATTAAAACAAACAAATTATTTATTCACATCAATATACAGTATAAATACATATACATATGTATGTATGTATTTATTATGCAAAAAGCTGCAATTGAAAAGGTGCAAAAATAGCATATACTTTATCAAAATGTATATATATAAATATATGTACCTATATTTTATATGTATACTAATTTGTTACAAAATATACCATTTCAAATATTTCTACGAATATAAATAAATATTTCGATAAGTCATTAATAAAAGATTGCATTAAGATTAGTTGATTAAATCTAGCTCCTAGCCTATTTATGATTCATATTAGGAAATGTAATATTTTATTCAGAGATTTAAAAATGTCAACATATGTTATATTTGACATTTTATTCGTATAGTATGTAATTATGCAAATTTAGAGCTTCTCTTGTCCACACAAATTAATTTTTTTAAATCCAGTATGAAACATAACATATACAGTGTAAAATTATAAGATATTATTTATATAATTCGTATTGAGTTTATAATCTTTAGCTTCGTTGAGTGTATTACAATTTTATTTTTTGATCTTTTTTTAATTTACATTTTATCTTATGAATCCAAATTTTGTACATTGCCTTTTTAACATAAATCTTTTTAATATTTGTCAAATATTTATGCATATATATATATATATAGATCCAATCCCCTTGTTCGTTTGTTTGTCTGACCGAGCATCACAATCAACCAGTGAGACAAGGGTGGACGACTTAGGGTAAAGTCATCAATTTAAAGAACATGACTATATCTTGTCGACTTTTGAGATTGACCAATGAACAAAATTTGATTTAAAGGCTTAGGAGTTCGAATTCAAGATTGTCTATGATAAGTTTGTTTTGATATTTAAAGATTAAACATAAAACATAATGTTAATTTTAACATATTTATGTATTAAAATGTTGTATTGCAGTTTTAAGAATAAAGTTGCTTGTTTTTTCATTAAAACTATAGAAAAATCAAGTCAAATTTGATTAAATTCCTTAGCAAAAAAATAATTAATGATTAACCATTAGTTGCCTAATTTTTTTATATTAAAAACTAATTTATTTTGATTGATTTTTTTATACGACTCATGTCGTAAAAATATTTTAAACTAATGCATAATTGACCGTTTGCCTATAAAAAAAGCAAAAAAAAACCGTTATTTAAAACTCTCTATAATGTCATTTAAAAAAAATTAAAAAAAGAAAAATTTATATAAAAATAATAGCTTTAAAAATAGAACTTTTGTACTTGCAAAATTTCTCTAACGCATTAGTTGATAGGATTAATTCGTAGAACGGAAAGGTATTATACATAAGGTGTTAATTTTAACACGTACTTTGATTATTTAAACTGAGTTTTAATGATGCCAAAGAAGAGCAAACAAGGGCAAAAAATGTAATCAGTCAGTTTTTAAAAAATACTAAAAAGGTTTTTTTTCAACATTGTATTGCCTTGAAAAGTTATTGTTTAGGAATGTTTTTTTTAAATATGTCAAAAGTAAAGAACTTCTAACGTTTGTTCATCAAATTCATCATTGAGATGACCATTACATAGGTACTGGAATTCTACATTGAAATTATTTCTTGTAAAAAGTGCATAAGGAAACATGAGTCATACTTGCAGCTAAATAAATAAAAAAAGTGCAATTTAAATTGCACTTATTATCTTAAAAACCAAGCACTGGTAGAAACAAGGAAGTAACTCAACGGTTATTTTTCTTTATTGGTAATTTGTATAATGCAATATATATATTTATGAAACGTGAACTTGATCTGGTTGAACTCTAACCTAAATAACTCTTATTTTTGCGTCATTGAATACTCCATGATTATTAGACATGAGACACTCATTAAACCACCACGAGGTACTTTTCAAATTAAATAAACAAGCTTTTTATAGAGGTAATTTTTTTAATTTTTAAAAAGAGATTAACTCAATAAGACAATAATAAAAATATGTTTTGTTCTTTTAAATAAATTCTCAACTGGACTTATTACTTTTTTAATCTTTACTTTATACTTTTATATATTTGACTGGAAGGAGATTGATATTGTATTTGGTGAAAATATCGATTGGTGATAAGATTTTGATAAAGTATGAAGGCAAAAAAACTATATATATATATTGTAATTTCCGTCCATTTGAGATACACTTTTTTAAAAATATCTTTGACTTTTCAATACTTTATTATATAAAATACTATTATTTTTTTGAGTTAACATCATTAGTCATTAACAGACTGCTACGATTAGGGACTAAAAATATAATTCAATTCATTAATAACAAAATATATGTATGTGTTATCCTTAGTTCTCTGTTCACACGTGTTTGAAAAAAAAAAAAAACCCTGAAAAACCATTAATTTTCATCATATAAGTACATACGTTCATAAAAGGTGAGAATCATTATATGTACATATTTACATTTCCTTGGCTCTCAAAGTTTTAGTAATATTCTATCATTACTTACATACTAATCAACTTGTGCATAGTTGTTAGGCTGTTGAGCACATTATATACCTGAGTTTATGAAAAAAAAATATATGTAAAGTTATAATTTATTGACGGATAATTGAATTATAGTATGATTTGTATTAAAAAAAGTAAAAAAATTGACTGTCTGCAAATACTAATGTAAATGATTTGAGTAAAAATTAAAATATGACTTATCTACCGTCTAATCGATATATTATTTCTTGTCAAAAATATTGGTAAATCATAGAGAGGGAATGTTGATACTCCCTCTCTCTGGCTCTTATTAATAAATATTCTTATGAGTGGATCTACTCATGGACAGATGATTATATAGTCCTCTATTCTACATCACATTGAGAAGGATAAAATAAAAAGAAGTCCGTATCTTTTTGTATAAACTAATTTAGAACTCTACAGGTGAAGAAATTGTCTATTTAAAATATATATTTGTGTTTACAGTCGTATGCTAATAGTGTACAAACACAATGAACACTTTGCACAAAACGGGCAGTGAACAAAAAAGTTTCTTTTCATGTGGAAAAGTAAAATAATAATATATATTATAAAAAAGTTATAATTGTATTAACACTTCACTTTGATTGTGATTTTAAACTGATCCATATTTTTACACTTATGTATGAAAAAGCAAAAAGTGTATCATCTCTCCCTCCCCTATCCTAAATGTATTGTTTATCCGTAAATTTGAAACTGGAGACAAAGGAATTCAAGGATTATTAATCATTTGATATGTAGTGATGTGGTTCTCTAAATCGACTTGATCTTGTCTCTGTATCGACCCTTCAAAGTCTTTGTCTTTTCTTGGTTTTGAAATCAAGTATGAAGCAACTCGATTAAAAATTTCCTTCTCTTTTTTTAAAAAAAAAGGAAAGAAAAATCTGGTCTCGACACATTCAAGGCCTTAGTATGACTTTGATCTTGGATGAAGTGGTCCTGATCAAAGCACTGATACTAACATCTGTAATTACTTACTGCATCTGCGTGAACAACGTACTTATTTTCCAAAATGTTGTTCAATTAAAACTAACTGAGAGGATATTTCTTGTGAATAAATTTAAAATTTGATGTGATATTTATCAACTGTTTTAGTCAGAAGATGTTGAACGGTTCTTGTATTAGTGTCCTTCTACATGAAAAATCTTTTTAAGATGACTAAAGCAAGTTAAATTTCTTCAAATCCAGAACATCAATTGTACATATATTCAATTGATCACTCCTAGATTAAAATAAAACAATGCTGCATATAGATATTTATTTATCTAAAAATAGTGCTTCATAATTTACTCGACTTTTTGCTTCTCTAGAATAACATTATTGAAATCCATCAATTATGTAATAAGTACTACTTCATTTAAAAAATAAAATTAAAAATAGAATGATTTAATTTCTATGCATTATCTAAAAATTAAAAAAATTGCACATGTTTAAAGTTATCATTTTTAGATTCTAAAAATATGATTGATGACGTATCAATTTCGACACATGCTCAGATTAAATATAATTTGTGACTCTCATTAAGGGCAATATAGGTCAATAGTTGTATCCCCCTGAATATTAATGCCTCAATATTTTGTCATTGGTTTTGTTAAAGTGTTTTTAAATTCTTAATTTACAATTAAGTTGGGAAATTGTGTTATATTCACACTAGGTTCTTCCTATACAAGTTACAATATGTACAAACATATTGTACAAGGTGATATTTTTAATTTCCTTTTTACTGAATAAGACGCGAAGGTGTTTTAAATTTAAAAGTACAAACTACATATATGACTCCATCACTTCATTTATACTTATTAAGTTATTAATTATTTGTCAAATATTAAAGAGTGATTCGAATGTATTTTTCTACATTTAACTGTGTCATATCGTATGCTTAACTCTCCTAAACGAGGGACTTATGCCTTTTCATTACAAAAAAGGGTTAAAAAGTGTCCAAAATATGTTTAGTACATGGATTGAATGATGTTTCATTTGTGTATTTTACTTTAAAAGCCATACATGATAAAACTAAATATCATCATACAAAAAAACCCACCTCCTTTTAGTTCATGGCCATAAAGCCTCCCATAATGAGTACCCATACACTCAAGTTCATTATGCTTAATATCATTCTTCACGAATTAATTATTTTCTCATTTAGAGTTATGCCTCCAGTACAAAGGAATACATACATGTTTGACTATGAAAAGCGTGCAAAATTTGACCTCGACTAATGAAGGCTGATTTAAAAAATAGTTGCTTATACGAGCTGCTACAGCACCGCAACTACTACTGCTATATGATCCTATGACCCGATAAGCAAAGTTCAATGCTAATAAACATTAATAGATTGGATAGAAACAAGAAATTAAAAAATTGCTCTTCCACAGGTCCATATCATTATTCATCCTTCATCTGTGAAAAAGTTAATTTTTGCCAAAATTTTGCGTTTGTTCAATTAAATGAATGTTGCATATTTACATCTCTGCATTGCTGTATCGAATTGTCAGGACAACATATTAATGGATTGACATCAAAATGACTTTTAAGACTTTTTATTCCAAATTATCTTATTTAAGTTATCCTAATCATTGAAATTCATATCATGATTAACCTAGATAGATAAAAAAAAGGGTTTACTAAAATTGACGACTAAGAATATTTTGAAGAGGAAAGGGTAATGGTCAATAACTCATAGGGATGAAATTCCTAGGACATAATTTCTTATGAACTGAAGAGGAACTTTCATTTGGAGTTTCTGGAAGGGTGCTAATTGACACTTTGATATGGCTTTATCAAAAACTTTATGAATAATAATTATTGTTAAACTTCAAATAAATTATAAAGATATGTAACGTCACGTCATTTTTAAAAAATTTGAACTTCAAGAAGTCGAAAAAAAACTCTTGAGTTATTTTAGGATTATAAATTCATCTTAGATGTTTCAATTTATTAAAAAGAAAAAAATATATATACCAATATTATGATTAGTTTATTCCAATTTCAGATATTTTTTACTTCCAACATCATTGCTATATAAAAATGACGTATTTGGAATGATAAGAAAGGCTCACAAACAAATGTTGAGGATAGAAAAACAATCTTATATGTTTTTATATTTTTACGAGTTGACATAAGTTCGTTGACGATTAGAAAACCCTATAGCTAATCAATGTTAAAATCAATTTAAAATTACGTTTTTATACATATTGTTCTATCAGTATTTGTTGTTCATTACAAATTTTAATTATTGTGACAGGTATTTGCTTAATGAGAAAACAGTTTATTGAGCTCTCAAATACATAAATCATAGAATCAGATTTTCGAAATATTTGATTAATAAATTAGATATGTTAAGAAATACGAGTTTAAAGTTTGATGAGTGTCTATTAATCATATACGTATAAGTACAATTTAATAGTATGTTAAACCTTTATTTCTTTCAATCTCCAAGGCTGTTAAACTTCTTCAAATAATGAATATTGATGTAGATTTAGAAATATATCATTGATTGAATACAAATTACTCTTAAATTCCTATAGAATATAAATGAGTATCAAAATAGGTTGGACTCTAATTACACAAAATACATTATACACCTAAAAACCTTTAAATGTATGAGTGAAACCCACCGAATCGAGATTAAGTATCTTAGTGTATACACTATCCATCTAATTTGTAAAGTGTTCCTTTTGCTTCAAGATAAGTAAAATAAGTAAAGTTCTGATCAGATTTGATAATTTCTTCATGTTTCTATTTATATAAGTAGATGAAATCCTTGCAAAATGCAGAGAACATCCTCATCAATAAACCAGAATAGTCCTTAAATTCCGTTCCATTATTTTTATAATAGATTATATATGCCTAAAATATTATTTATGAAAAAGATGAGAATTTTTTTTTTGATGTATTTTGAATGATGACTGTCATATAAATAAATTGTAGGAAAAAAACCCAATTATGCTTCATACCGTTAAGGAGTCATTTTTTTTTACAAAACCGAGTTAAGTTTAAAACTTGTCGAGTTTGATTCCAAGACGCAGTTTCAGGACTCGAGTCAGTCCGAGGCGTGAGTACTCGGATTCTAGTTTTCATTTAGGTATAATCAATATTAATATACATAACTTGAAATGCCTATTAGTTTCAGCCTTCAAAATCTTATTCAAGTCTCTTTTTCTTTTAATTTTGACTATAAATCCCCAACTCTGTCAATGAAAATAGTGTTAAAATGATTTTGATAAACTTTGAATAGCGTTTATTCAAAGATTGGTATTTAAAATGAATAATTATTTTTTTTTTCTATGTGCAGAGTAATAAAAGTATCAAAATGTATACATTAGCTAAATAACTAATAACTAATGAGCTTTTAGCCAAATGCAAAAATAACTACAAAGAATGTTAATTGAGGACATATTAAATATTTTAAATAACATAAATATCAATATTATATGTAATTAATGAGGGAAAATAGATTTATCGTTCTTCTTTTTTTTTAAAAAAAAAAAAGTCGTAACGAATCAAGGATTGAAACACAATTCTTCTATTTTATGAACTAGATATGTATAAATAAATTTTAGGAACTTGCATTTTTAAAAATAAATACCGAGTTAAAACATGAAATATACATTAAGAATATAAGAATAAATGGTCACTGGTAATTTTTTAGACATGAATGTTAAGAGCAGTGCACTTATTCAAGCATTGTGTATCGTTGCAAAAAAAAAAAAAAAACAGAAACAAAAAAATAGTACAGGAGTGGGAATAATAAAGGCCTTCTATTAAAATGTGAGGCAAGAAAGCATATTTGTTTTCCTGTCTGGAACGGTATTTACTTTATTTTTCAAGGACACGTGGATATGTATCTAGACATACACCTCTTGAAATATCTAAAATCATATTGTAAGCATTTTGACTGTTGCTTGTTGTAATGCACTTAATAAGATCTATTGATACAATACTTATTCATACTCAATAAACCATTGACTTTCAAATGATCAGTCTCTAGTACGTTACTTAATAAAAGTAAGCAATTGCTTAGTCAAAAAAGTAATGGTGTTATAACGGCACTGCTAGAGAGAGTAATTGGTTATTCGTAAAAGCATGTAAAATCTTATTTCTGACTCACAATCAATAATAATAAATTTATTTTGACATATGCTGAATTAAAAGTCTTATGATTCATAAAAAAAAAAGCATATGACGTACAAAACAATCAGACATGGGACTGTTTCTTTGCTCAATCTGACTTTAAACATTGGCACATTGACAATACAGGTCAACAATATTACTCTAATAGTCTTTATTCTAATCCTATTTAGTATTTGTTACACTAATTACATAATCTATAATTAATTTTTTGAATTAAATCAGTGCCTAATCGAACTTAATTTGCTGAGTGCTTATACATTTTTTATATATGTATAACTCCTATCAAGCTTCCTATAAAATGTAATGTGTCTCTTGGAAATGTGTTTTTGTTTTATGTGAGACAATTCAATCCAGAGAAAAAACAATATTTATGGAAAAGAATCACCTTTTTCTAAGGTTTTTTTTTATCTGTTGAGGGAGAAGAATAGATTCATTAGAACTATTAGTAATTGTTTCTTCTTTTTAAAAGAGTGTATGTTGGCTTCCAACTCTTTATACTCGCAACCTCTTTTTGTTAAGGTGGAAAAGTCAAGGAATCCACTCTCCTTGAAAAATAATAACGATGCCAAGTGATGTGATGATAATGTTGTAACTACATGAAGTCATTTTTGCAAAACTGCCCCTGAGGAAAAGGAAACAAAACATCCTATTAATCATATAATTCCTAACTACGAGACTCACAAATCCAATACTTGCAATTTTTACGTTGGAAAGTCCTGTTTTAGAGGGTCTAATTATGTATTAACATATTATTAACAGCTTAAAAGTGTTAAAATCAGTTTGTCCGTCACATATGCATAAATACATACATACAACATTGTTAACTTCAAAACCTTGGTGCTATATTTAGAAGCTGATTATAAAATCCCATTAAATGTACATAGAACTCACCAAGTAGAAAAATTGAAGAAATTAATATTAACATAAGTATGAGGTTGAAGTTATGTGTATCGAATACAAATACCTTGAACTCTTTAAAGATGGCAGTATGACTCCCTTATTGTTAGATACATTAATGGTACATAATCATCAATATATGTATTATGTATATTAAATAAAATAATATTGAACGATATTATTGATTATTTGAGAATGTGAATACACGTGTACATATACATATGTAGACAGGACATCAATTATTTATTTATGGACCCATTGACCATTTCGATTCTATTAAGAAAAAGCTGATTTATATATTTTTGAAACGAATGTATTTAAATAGCATGAATACTTATTTTTTTAATAAATCATTTATTCCATTCCATGTCTTGAATTTTGTATACAAAATGAATAAGTATATATATATATATATATATGAAAGAGGGAATAATGACCTTGATCCACCTATCTCATTAATAAATAACACCATCTATGCTTATATATTTTTGCATAGGTTTATGCGTTTTTTGAGCGACTGATAAGAGCTTTAAATTTGCAGTAATTTGGGGTTTTTTTAAAACTTTTTGCGATTGAGAATCAAACTGTTTCCTTATGCTCCTAGTTTGTGCTTCATCATAAGTGGCTAATTAAGAAAAAAACAAAAATGCATAGATAATAAAAATACTTAAAAGTAGTAAATTATCCTTAAATGTGTTTTTTTTTTTTTTTTGCGGCAGAGGAGGTTTTGATAAAGTTTATGTAATTATCTATTACTGAAGTACCTATGAAGATGAATTAAAAAATACTTTGGCATTAAACATTTCAGTTTAAAATATCAATATTAGGTTAACTTATCAACTTAAAGTTAAAAGTCAATGTTTTAAATATAAATATATGCGTGAGAGGCAATTTTTAATCATTTAGAGGACTCCTGGACCCAAGGTTACACTTAAAATTAAAAATATTAAATAACACATTTATTTTTGTAGGAGTATGGTTTGCACAAAAAACGAGGCACTTGAATGTTTAAGTTCCTGGATAACCCCGGAATATCGTTCTTATACACATACATAATTGAGTGTGTTCCATTTTAGAGGGTTTCTTACAGAAATACTTCAGTCTTAATTTTTCTTCTCCTGAAAACTATTGGAAAAACTTTATTGGGTCAATGATTTTGCAAATTTTGTCACCTCTGACCTGAGAAATTGTAAAATTGAAAATTTTATTAAGTAGGTACTCTTATGGATAACTTGTTGTTGTATGAAAAAACTTAAAGGTCCCAGGGTTTTTTTTTTATTTTACTATTTTGTCTACAAAGGAACACTATTATCTAACTTTCAGGCCTTATTGGGTCAAAACTGGCCATTTCTAAACTAAAAAACATCATAAAAAAATTCAGAGGTCTGAGCAAACAAACTTAAAAAATTGACCTTTTTACTAATTCGGGTTGAGTAATTTGAGCCAGTGTCCTTGTACAATTCTTTATGCAAATTGGGGTTAGAATATAAGCGCATACAAAATGTATTGGCTTCTAATGAACCATCTTAAAAATATCGTTACTAAATGCATTTAATCAAGGATATACTATTTTCATTTTCTCCCTTTTTTTTTCAATTCATCCTCAACAAAGCTAGATTTTAATTCATATATACATACTAAATTTACATATATGTGCATATTTTAATACATTTGTATATAAAAGACATTAGTGTTGTAAAAAAAAAAAACTTAAGTACAACTTTGTTTTTTTATGTACATATTTGCAGAATGAAATAAAAAGTTTGGTATCTTTTTTTTTTGCAATATATATATATATATGTTATTTGGTAAAAGTTAGCTAATAGTAAAAAAAAAGTGATGTGTATTATGTAGAAATGTGCAAATTTTATGTATCGATACTTGCATTACTAATGAAAAAATAAATGATTTTTTTTTTGTTAAATTACCTATCTTCTATAAAATTAAGATCAAACTTTTTTTTTTAAATAAAAAAGAAAAGGAAAATTGGATTGAAATATAATTTTTTATGATGCTAAAAATTAATATATTTTTTTTTTAAAAAAAAAGAAAACTTTCTTTTTAGTTTTTCATGATTGATTGATATCTTATTCTTTTGATTCTTTAGATAAATATATTATATTTCTTAATTTTAAGTCAAGAAATATTCTTAAAGCAAGAGATCAAAATGTGAATTAATTATTTAATGATTTTATCTTCCTATATAAATATCCTTAGCAATTATTATGTTATTTTAAAATTAAAGAAATTTGTTAATGGGTAAGTAGAGTAAATGAAGTGATAAAATATAAAACCTTTATATGTTTTTTTTATAGATCAAAAATATATTGTTTTTTCTTACAAATGTTAGAATGTGTACAAAGTCAAAAATTAAATCATGAATGATTTACTGTTATGATGTTATTAAAAGTTTTTTCTTGATCCTTTTTAAGTAGGTTAGTCAAAAAGAAAACTAACTTATTAATTTGATTCATGCAGCAAGATATACAAAGATATATAATAAAAAAAACCTTTATTGAATTAATTTTTTAAATAAAAAGTTTTTTTTTAGACAAATCTTAATTTGTACTTCATGTCTTTGAAACATTAGTTTTTTAGTTTTTTTTTTTGTAGTGTATTTTCGGATATGAACACGTAATCATCTTGATAATTGAAAAAAAAAACCCAAGCTATGATCAATAATAATTAATAGTCTAAATTAATGTCTGCATACCCATTTGAGAAGCTTGTACCTTTTAATACACATTTTTTGAAGCATCCCAATTACTCAATTTTTAAGACAAATGTGCACTATGTTACAATTAAAGATTTACATACCTTAATACACATTTTCAAATTTACAATATCTTTAAGCAAATTTTTACATAACTAAAGTATAGATATTTATGTATTTGTAAGTATTTCAAAGATCATTTTATGACGTCTGTGGTTATGCATACGTATGCATATAGTATATCATAACTTACTAAGTTACTTGATAAAGCATAGATGTGCATATATGTAGGCATATCTATACATCCTCAAATTACGACTACAAATTCAATTGTTTTTATCAGATGTAAACTGATATTTGTGTATACATATATGTATATAATGTAAACAAAATATAATATTTTTTTAATTTTTAGCATGTGACATTATTTGGACTTAAAAATGAAAAAAAGCAAAACAAAAAAACAAAATGCATCTACTTTAGTAAATATATGCATAACAAAAATGTTTTCAATTAAACTCCTTTAAACCCTAACAATATATCAAAATAACTTCATTCATCCTATAATATGCAATTTAGCAAATTATGTTATGTCTATACATATGTATGTATATTTATATAATTTATGCACTTTACTAACTAAATGTGTACGCACATCAAACAACGACATCTTTATAACATATTTCTCTTATATGTACGTATGTATGTTTTATATACTCATTATGAAGGTTAAAATAAAATCCAGTTTTTGTACAAGGAAAGTCTTGTACAGACACTTCTGTACTAGATGGAATTTGTGTAGATGTCGAAAATACATCATTAATAATTGTAGCATGCGCTTATTTAAAAAATTTATTTCACACTATAAATCAACAGAATCATTTATATTATTTTATAATTCGTATTCTTAAAATTGACTATAGGCCAGAGTAATTCCCAATCATTGGGCATGCATAATCCCTTTTTGATGTCTTGAAACCACAAGTGCCCCTCAGTAATGACTTATTGTTTTTTTAGCCAACGGCTAACATCTATAATAAGTTTTTTAGGAGGACTAATTATAGTTAAGAGTAGGGAAGTGTTTAGGGGCTAAGAAAACTTGTTCTAATAAAAATTCTTCAAGAATATAATTAAACATAAGTTTAGGTAAATTACATTTCCTGAACAAGAATAAGAAATAACTCAGGCTTAGGGGGAGTGTGTACACATCGAATTATTTAACGGGTTTTAACATGTTTTAACTTTACATGTTTGAATGATATTTGCTATAAGTGAGGCCCACGTCTCCTCTTCAAACCTTATAACTACTGCATGCATATCCATGTCAAAACAACACAAATTCATCTCTTGTACAAATAGAATCAATTATACTACTTACTTGATTATACTTGATAACTGTTTTTCAGAAACCTTGACTTATTATTGAGGATCTAATGCAATTACATAAAGGATGTCTTTAGACATCCATTGCCAACTTTTATTTTGATGAACCGTATCAAATTTACTCCAAGCTTCTTCTTTTTCTTTTTCTTTTTTCCAATTAACTAGCCAAAATCATTACTATGTAGGTAAAGGTCACGATTTGTATGAAATTCCGAATTAATAAATTAAAGATTTTTATATTTTTACCTCTAGGATTAGACCTACATATGTGTTATTTAATATAATACAAATATGGGTAACTATGAAAATAACAACGTTAAATAAAACGTTGAAGCTAATAGATAAAAAGCATAGATACGTGTTATGATGTTAGACTTAGATGAAATCTAGTACATTATTGTTTATTTATGGTAGGTTCATAGCAACACTTTTTTTTCCTTGCTCTGATTCATGTATATATATATATATATATATATATATATATATATATATATATATATATATATATATAATTACGTACAACTCCCTTTCATGCCTATAATGCCAAGCAGAACTAGATAGTGCATCATTTATTATCTAGTCTATAATAGATGTACTAATGTAACAGACATCATATTTACATGATGAAAATATTTATTAAGAAGCAATTTATTGTGAATTAGATATTTATTTTTGAAGTCTTTATATCATGGATTTTGTTGATTTACAAATTATTTACCTTTTGGGTGAAAGGAAAAAAAAATTATTCACAAAAGTGTGCCAAAAATTCCATCATAAATTCATTACATTGATCTACATGGGAATTTCATTTCAAAATATATATTTAAAAATGCCTCTTTTTCCAATGAAAGAATGACCTTGTATCACGTATTTGTACTAACATACTAAAACAATTATAAAAAAATAACCACCTCTGTTTATAAGTATATTTACAACTTCTTCATTAAATGTTTTCTTTTCTTTTTTTGAATCCAACATTAGCTACTGATTTGATGTTTCACATATTGTTGTTATATGGCATATGACATAACTTCAAATGTGATTTTTTTGCACACATGGAATGACCTTTTTTACATTACCCTACAAAATAGATTTTTTTTGAGTAGCTATATTTTTTTAGGTAAAAAAAGGTCTAACAACCATTTAAATTGAAGAATGTATGTATATAGCATAGTATATAGTTTCAGAAATGAATTGGTAATTCAATCCTATACACGACCTCAAACTTGAATTGGTTAGTGTAATTATAACACTGTATAGTTATAAAACTATCTAAATAATGCATTTATTTTAAGTTTCACTTATATGTATATGTATGTATAAATAGACATAAAGTTCATCAATTATAATGTAATCTGATATTACATTTTAAAAAAAAAAGATATATCTATGTATGTATAAATGTATCTACAATGCTTTTCACAATTTACAAACTCATGCTCTGTGATTATTATTTTTTTTACCTTTGTTACTTTACTACATTAATAATAATTAAAGCTTTCAAATGATTAATCGAGAGAGGAGAGTACAAATTATTCCCAAAAGACTTTTCATGTCAAATATACATAGATCTAAACATGATATGTTCAAGGGGGGGAGGAGGAAACCCGCCGTATGGAGGAGATGAATCAAAATGATTCATTACAAAAAGATAAATGTTCACATAAATGTTTTCATTTTATTCATTTATTTTGCAAATGACATTTCAAATGAGTTTTCTATAATAAAAAAAAAATAGGTAGAGAAATGTCTCTTAGTATATGTAAGAGACTTCAAAAGATAATTATTTATTCATTTAGTAGAATTTCATTTCATTATACTCTTTCAATCAATTCATATGGGCTGTGCTACCTTCATAGGAATAAAAATCTCTGCTTTCATTTCTTAAGTTTTCTTTTGAATAAATTGATTTCTGTTCTCTTCTTTTCTTGTTAATTGAATGCAATGAAATTAAGGTTTTTTTTCCTTGAATAAGAGGAATATGCATAGTATTGCAGTAATGTATCCATATTGTAATTAAAACTATATATATATATATATATATACATATATACTCTGAATGATGAGGCGTATGCTGGCTCAATAAAAATAAATGCAAATATTTGTATCAAAATTAAAGTCAGGTCAATATTGTTTTTTTGAAGCTGATTAATTGGGATAAAAAAAAAGAAAGAAGATAAGTAACCGAATTCTCCCCCTTATAAACTTTGTAAAAATAAGCACACACATATGCTTAAATATGACTCTTCAGTCACTATATAATTGCTCCTAATTCACCATGCACCAGGAGTTCATTTTAAATTACATACTAAAACTTTTCTTGTTATTATACATAATTGTTAAAAACTAAGAATTCATAGTTGCAGAGAGCACAAATATGTTGTTGGTTGTTTTTTTAATTATCCAATAATAGTTATCAAAAATCCTGAAAGCTCTATCATTTAAAAGTACAGTCACATATAATCTTAAACTACATGGATTGTCTGGAGTATTTGTTGCTCTCTCCTTATAAAAACCATTTGCTGTACCCTTCGGACACACAAATAAAAAATTGCGTGCCCAGTGAATAGATTGTGTGTCCGGCACATGGTTATGAAACGAAATTTCAATTTTTCCTTGTGTCTAAGTTATTTATGATTGTTTTTGATCCAACAAAAAATAAATTTACAGAGACTGTCTTGCGGGCACAGAGATGTGTTGGAGAGTAAAATATTGTGTCAGGGGGACACGGATATTCTCCAAGTTTTGGCTTGGTTATATAAATTTAACTTATAAGAGTAAATGAAGCAGACCACCAAACCCAATAAAATCATTGTTGCGTTCAAGATACTGCTTATTTTAGTTTTTGAGTACTCAGATCAGACACTCATACTAATTTCTGCATTATGTATTTTGAACATCAATGATGCTAGGTACATGACAATTCCTTCATGCCTGTGTTAACAACAGAATTACTTATCTTTGTTACTCAAGTGTTCAAAATGACGTTCTTCTATCCCATTCATTCAACAACATATATTTTCATGACAGCTGCATACAACTGTCAATGTTTGAAATGAATAAAATAATCTTTTTCAAGAGCAGTGCAGGTTTTCTTATAGTATAAGGATCTTTTATCTAACTAGACTCTCTCACTCCAGATCTGTTGGTCACTTCTGGTGCTCAAGGGTAAAAACAAATTGTTTTATATTCAAAAAAATTGATGATTTTGTTGCCTAAGGGAAATAAAGATCAGTAATGATCGGCAAACTTCTACCGATAATTATATAAATGGGTGATTTAATACACTTGCAGATATATCAATTGGACTCTAGTCTATGTAATTCGATCACTCACAATTTCTATCAAATGAATAGAGGATTTGAAATGTTTTTGACCATTTTTTTAAACAACAAATAATGATTCTACTTTCATAAAGTGCAATTAGTTGTCACAAATTGATATTTTTAATTTAAAGTTATTTTTCCATATCACATATCCAAAAATCTGCGGATTATTTATAGACTAACAACAATACAAAAAATCATAACATTACTATCAATTATTTCTTCAAAAGATCAAATTGCAGTTTCAAATATAATCAAATTCACTTTTTCTTTCTTTTTTCAAAAAGCATATAAAAAGGTTAATAATATATTTTAGAAAAAAAACAAAAAAAAAACTTTCTTAATAAATTGTATGAAACATAAAAACTTTGTTAAAAATATATTCATTCATGTAAAAGAATATGAATTTTTTTAAATGTATATATGTAATATAAAAATCTACAAGTTTTATTTTATTATTTTTAAATCCTAAAATGTAAAATACTGAATAAAAATAATTTTAAAGTTTTTTTCTTCTTTTTTTTCACACTATCAGTAGAACTTAACATATACATACATATAAAAAAGTTCCTTATTAGTTAGTAGCATTATTTATTTTTTATTTATAAATTTATAGTTTCATAGAGAGATTACACATGAAAACGAAAGACTAATAAGACGATCTTTGTATAACTCTGACAAAAATAGTAATCAAAAAAGATAAATTCTCATTCTAAAAAGGAAAATAATTTGTAGTTTGTAGCCACTACACTTTTAATTTGATAATAACTATTCCCTATATGAGGCTATATTTCTTATAAAAAATTATCTAATTTTGAGAAAATGGAATGTGAATATCAAAAGGCCAATCTTTTCCAAGGTTTTTTTTCTTTTGAAAAGGAATAATATTTCAGACTCTGATTATTTTTTACAAATTAAGGAGGTCACTTGAAGTGAAAATAATAATTGATCTTTCATTATCAAAAAAGGATTTTTGTTTCGCAGCAAGCAAATTTGATTTAATTTTAATTTTTTTAAGGCAAATATCAATCAAGGTTGATTCAAAAATAATAAATACAAATTTTATTGATTGTTTATTTTTATTTGTATTGGATTTTCTCCCTTTTTTTTAAATAAAATATTCATTATCACGGAATTTTCAAATTTTGAACACATAACCTCGAGCTATTAATTTTGCAATTAAATAAACGTTACTGCTGAACTAGCAGTAATCATTTATAGAAATGATTCGTTAGAGACAAACATGTGAGAGACTTACAAAGCTCTTCAAACATCAATAATTCATGGCTAAGATTAATGATAATAGGCACATGATTACCTCCTTTCGTGTAAGTTATATGTCATCTATAATTTACTTGCCAAGGTTGTAACTTTGTAGGAATCTATCTTATAAATATACATACATACATATGTACATACAAATGAGAAAATTGAAGCCCTATGCTGTATGCCCTATGCAAAAAGAATAAAAGAACAGAGAAAATGCATTTAAACGATGTACCTTTCGAGTTGTTTAAGTATTTGAGATGATGACCTTCGTCCTGAGAGTATGTATATAAATTTAATTCCCTTAGTAGCTATATCCATGTATGTAAATATATGTTAGAAACATGCATGCATGCAACATTTCTAAAAGTATCACTAAAAAATAATCTATTTTCTATTAAATTAAATTCATTCCATTGTCTTTCTAACTTTGAAATATTCAAAGTTCATAGTTGAATAATGGACATTTGAGTCCGCAATCCTTTTTCTTTTAAAAAAAACTCCTAGACACTTCTAAAATACTCTTTCGAACAAAGTAAGGAATATAGGATAGTCATAGCAAAAATTTCTGTTCGCACGTGTAAAAATTATTTAATTAAATAATTCCGTCATGTAGCATTTATTCAATTTATTGCTTAATCTGAGTATTTTAGTTTTTTAGTTTCTTAATAGTTATTCTGTAATTATCATAAATTAAGGTGCCCAACACATATTTGCCGGTTCAAATGTGCCCACGTTACTCGTACTTTTAATAACTTTGTTCATAAAAATGCCTTCATTTAATGTTGTATATTCAATTGCATTCTAAACATCAATAGATACAAGAAATACTTAAATCTGTGAAATAATATATATTAATATTTGTTCTAAATATTATTGAATTCGATGAGTGGGAATTATTTTTGCTAAAAATTTAGTGTTCTTGGCTCTCAAATTTGAAAAAAGTATACAAGTTGTTTTTAGCTGTAAAAGAAGCCTTCCCATAAATTATATACTCATATGAAATTCAAACTATAAATATATATGCTTAGAACCATATCCTTTGTCACACTAATTATTTGATTTTTTTACTGATATATAATGGAAATAATAAGATTCCAATAATTAAAAATATTCAACCTGTCTTTTACATACAAGGTTCTATTATTTTTTCTAGGAAAAATAATTTGACTATTGTTCGCCAAGCAAGAGAATATTTTTATGTTGCTACAATGGATCTATGTGATATAAGATTTAATTTGTCATTTTTTCCCGGAAAATTCCTAGAAATAATAAGAAGCACAACAAAAGAGCCAAAACTATTGACATTTCTATGAATTCTTATTGTATAGAAAAAAACATTCCATATACTTTTAGACTTTTGATTGAGCAAATTATTGGCATTTTGCTTGCAAAATGAGATCTTTAGGCTTTAATCAGTAATTGTAAAAATCATTCATGTAATTTTTTTTTTTGACTTTTACATTCCAAGAAGCAGGGCTTTTATAAGGCCAAGACAAGAATTCAAAATGAGGCATGTAGAAAAACTGATTTTTTTTTCTCAGACACTCCTAAGTGCTATGGGGTCAAGAAACAAAAAAATATATTCAATTTATATGATAATAAAAAGTTTTTGAAAACATAATTTATTCATCTAAATATTATAACAGAAACCCGGCGGGCTCAATTAGTAATTGTATTAATATACTACAAAGTTAATTAACCTAATTAATTTAATATTTCTATATTTTTTTGCTAAAAGCCGACCATATAGCCCTCACTTTTGGTTTTACCTATCCGTGTAATTAATGAAAAAAAAATACTTTAAATTGATTATTGTTTATATCCGAGGAAGAAACGCTAAATAAACAATACTGTTTATATATCTTAATGAATTATTTATATTAATTAAAATATAAAACAAACATAAATAAACAATTCAATCATTGCTTGGAAGAAAAAAAAAAGTTTTATTAAAGTCTTATCGATATAAATATGTGTATATTGAATAAAGATAAACATTTGAGTGTCCCGGTTTTTGGGTAGTATTTTTTTACCGTATTATAGCCCTTACATCGAAACAACATCAAGAAAATGCCTTTTTAAAGATGAAAAAAGGGTATTTTTGGATCGAAATTGACCTTTTTCAAACTTCTTATACCATTTCAATTTTTAAGCTATAAGCCAAATATTTTAATTTTAATGACTTGAATTTACAAAAAAAAAAATTATACATAGTGTACTTTGTTTTCAAAAATGTAAAGTGTCTCATATGGCTCTTTTACTGGAATAAGTAAAAAAAATTCTTCTCATTTGAGAGAAAATAACATGTTTAACGTCATTTAAAGTCACATAAACTTTGAAATCTTTTTAAATGTCTTAGGTTTTCAAAGACAAATTGTAATTTTGATTTTTTGGTAGATTAAATCTTTTGTAACTACTAAATCACCTTATAATTATATAATTAAGATAAAACTTCTGAAAGGGGTCAATTTTACCCTAAATTTCCCTTTTCTTCACCCTTAAAGCACATTTATCATCATGTAAATTTAAATGGCAATAAGGGAGTTGAAATTTTGGTTTTTTACAGAAAAAATCAAAGTGCAGTAAATACAAAACTTTAATTCCAAAACAAGATACTCTACTGCTCTTCAAATTTAAGATTTTGTACGAACTGCAGTTTGGGACAACTTGATACACGTATATTATAAGAAATTTATTGTTTAGGAACTCAAAATTACAAATTTTCATTGTGTTTTTTCTTTTTGGGAGACGCTTGGATACACATTTTGTTAAAAACAATTCTTCTATAAAGTTAAAACTTGTACTGAAAGGAACACACGAAGCCGTTTCAAGCGTTTACTTCTGGACTGTCCAAGTTCTATTATATATATATATATATTGTTACAGTCCCTGCAAAAAAAATTACATACATTTATAGGATTTGATTAAAAGTTCTACTTTTTTATATCAAAATGATTCCATCAGAAATGAAAATTCATACACCTTTTAATTTTAAATATGTCCTTTCCCTTAAATTGTCTATTTCTTTCTACCTTTGTAGTAGGAGTGCGTCTACTTAAGATTTCTTTAGAGCTAATGATAATTTGACAACAGAAGATAAATTGAATTATTTGCTCATAAGTATGTACAAAGTTGGAAGTTCACTACTGATGGACTCCTTTCTTAATATTCTTCTCAGCAGGCTAGTGCCCTCATTTCATTCTTTATTACTATTTGTTAATTCAATTTATTCGTCTTATATGTATATATATATATATGTAAGTGAGTATGGAATGGGGAGGAGGAAGCCCTTCAAGTGTGAGGAAAAAAGACACACTCTTGAAGATAGATAGAGAGAGAGAGAAAGGAATCTTCTTCCTCTTCTAATAATAATAATAATAATTTTTGAAGATGGATGAAACTTAGAAAAAAAAAGGAAAAGAAAAATTATAGATTAGTGCTATGTATGTGAGAGGATGTTGTGTCTTGATGGATTTCTTCTTTATTTATATAATATAATATATAATATAAAAAAAAAGAAGGAACGAGCAGTAGGGAGTTACAAAACTAGAAACAATACAAACAGCACTCTGAATGTATATTGTATAAAATATACATAAGTATATACATGTGTAAAACAGGGCTGTTCTTCGAAAGAAAAAATGAAAATAATAACAAGGGTCTGAGGATATAAATAATGAGTGATGAAAAGCAGAAATCTTTCTTCAAAAGAAGAGTTGTTCCTATGAGCAGCGTTCTGATAAATTTAAAACAATGGAATTAGAACACCAAAATGGATCCAAGAAAATAACATGAGGTCCCTTTGTATAGATGTAGGTTACTTGCTCTGTTGTACCTTGAACTAAGTAAAAGCAAATGATTGTACAAGTTGTAATCAGCAAATAAAGCAATTTGAATAAGGAAATGAAGGACTTTGTCATAATGAGTATGGTAGAAATCATAATACTGTCATCAAAAAGTAAGGTGAATTTGTTAATAAAATGTAAAGTTTTCAAAATTTAGTCTTCCAAATCCCCTTCAAAGTAATCCCTGTCCCATAAAACGCACTTTTGCCACAAAAGTTGTCCTCGAAACAGTCGGAATAGTCTTTTTCCCGTATAACTTTCAAATTTCGGGTTGTTTTATCCCCTCAATCGTGTCAAAACGGTGCTCCCGCAAAGGATTGATCAGTGGTTTCAGGGTCGTATTTGTAAATCCAAGTCTCGTCTCCAGTTTCTAAAAATAAAACCCACTGATTTATAAGACGTTATTATAAGATTTATGGCTCATTATTATAAAAAATAAGTGTCGTCACTGGTTTTTTTACATGTATATTAATTAGACTCATGAGTTGATTAAAATGAAGGTCAAATTGCAGCTTGTACAATGCCCTAACATGTATATTAATATATATATATAAAGCACATTGGAATCGTGACCCATGTAACTGAATTTCACTCTTCAGGTACAATGAATGAAATGACTTTATTTTACTAATTGATTAAATGAATAAGAAATTAGTACAAAAAAAATAAAAATATTCACATGACAAAAGAGAAAGCGTTTGCTATACTTAATAAATAATTATTTGATTAATTCAAGTTTGACCTCCTTAATTATGTCATTAACATGTGACAAAACAAATATTGTATAGAAATAAAGACAGTTCAAATTTCCAACTAACCATATACCAATTAACAACTTTGTAATATACTTGTTTGCATATGAGAGTCATTGGTCATTGTTGAAGTTGATAAGTAATTGATTATTTCTTTGAACACTAAATATACAAAACCTCTTCAAAATTACATCAAAAAAGTAATAGTCTTTATTGAAATAAGTAAAATCTTTGATTTGATTAAAATGGCAAATCATTTAACCAAAAATAATAGTCAATTTGTGACAAATAGTTTGAATACAAATTAGTCTGGCCTTCTTTTGACTTCAATATAATTTCACAGAAGCATTTATCTACATATAAAAAAAATTTAAAATAATTATATTTTACATGAGTTTAGATATTTTGAGACTTTATTGAATAAAAACTAATTACCCTGACCCAAAAAACAACAACAACCACGACCTCATCTGCATATATTTTTGTTGAAGTAAAAAAGCACATTAAAAAGTTTCCTCAGAGCAACTCAAATAACAATTTCACATTACTTTTATAATTATTGCTTTTTAAAAAAGTTATATATTTTTTTAACGTATCACACTCCTTTTTTTTTCTTCCTAATACCCTTAAAAAAATATTTCTCTTGTTATTCTCTTGTATTCCATGTATTTGATAAAACCACAATTATGTATCCATAACTTTAAGCTTTATTATTATATAAGCTTCTTAATTTATTATTATACATTTTTATGGTTGGTTCGTAATGTGTTTAAGAGTACACTTTAAAGAGAAGGCATACATTTGTTTTATCAATTTAACTACTACACGAGTTAAGTATGTCTATAGGGATGCATAAAGCATATGGAGAACATTTATCATAATCTATGTAACATTTTATGGTCCATTTATAATCATATACATATATATACATACGTGCTGAATCATAGCTTTGAAGTGTACCTAGGTACATCTATGTATGTATGTATGTATGTATGTAACATCCTCCCCCTCACCCCTACATGTACGACACTGTCTAATTGATTTAACTATTTAGATATAGTCTCCTCATGTAGGTTTTATTGTGATCTAATAATTAATTAACTTTTTTTTTGTTAAATTAAGCAAACGTACCCAAATGAGCAAGAATTTATTCCTATATAAATATGTACATATATTATATATATATGCAATAATTACCTAATGAAAATATACTTATTAAATATTAATGCATATTTCTAATGATTTTATGCATGTCAAGCCTAAATTATTTACTTCAGTTTGTAATTGGTTTTTTTTTTTTTGGTTTCTTTTTTTCTATAAAGCAATCTGTTCATTGATATTAATGCTGTGATTTTAGTAAACAAATGCTCCAAAAACTCCTTTAAGACTAATTGATGCGTGTCCATAGGAACAGTCATATTTTGGTGATGTAAATCGTGAATAATTATTATCATCACTTTTCACGCATGGATTAAGAGAGTAAACTAAATTTGTAATTAGTTTTTAAACATTTAGAGGGATTGAGAAGGACCAAGAGTGTATTTTTTTATTGTGTATGATTTCTCAAACTACATGATTAGTTACATGAGAGGTTTCCCCCACACGCTTATTATTATATAACTGACCCATCAAAACTAATTTACCAAGTAAATTGATTTGAATAAAAACCAAACATGATGCAAGAAATAATAATCTATTTTTCTATGAGCTCTTTGTTTCTCTTACACGTTTTGAAAAGAGTCAATTTAAATGCGTCTCTGCTTATTTTTTAAGTTTAGATAATATAATTTTTCTATCGTTTGACTCCTTTAGTCAAATGGCTATTAATGAAGTGTTGTACATTTCTATCAAAAAATGATTTGATTGTTCTAACCGAAGCTATTAAAATATGGCGAAATGACGACCATGGCATCAATTTATATACAAATTTATTGGACTACTAGACGACTTTTTTTGTCTGCTAAGAGCGCCGCATAGGATACCTACCATGAATTACTCTATAACTATCATGTACAACCTCCATGGACTTCCCTTGTTAATTCAATTAGAAGAAAGTGAATTTTGTGAATAGACAAACAATAAAAATTACGACATCTCGCGTATCGTCACTTTGTTGTATAGCTTTGATTCTAACATGTATGATATATGTACATGGATAAAAATACCAATATCAAAATGGAAAATGATTTTCATACCTCACTAAACAAATTTTAATTCTCTTTATTTCTCTAATGAGTAGGCTGGCAATAACAAATATATGTATTTAGATAGGGAGGAAGGAAACTTTAATATCTGCTTATATTAAGCCTTCTATGTATATTTTGAAATACATAACTATAAAAATCATAATATATTACTTTCATACTTATTATGATTAGTAAGTTTTGCTGACTCAATACAATTCGTGGTTAATCTAGCATGGAGTCTTTTATTTTACTTCTTCTCCTCTTGTATGTAGGTAGATTGTATAACATACATATATTATTTCTCGTCTTATTTTCTGTGGATGATCCAAATTACAAGTCATTTTATATATACATATATATATTGTAAAAGCAACTACAATAAATAATATCCCTGTTCGTTATATATATCTATGGCTCTTCATCATCACAGATACGTTTTTTTTAGATTCTTTATTCACTGCAATGTATACACACAAGTAAGTATGTAGATTGATTCATTAAGGCAATTTATTACATGGAAATATTTATTCCTTGTGTAGAGACATAAATGAAATCGTTGGGGAGATACATATTTAACCAATTATGTTAATCACAGTTAAGGAAGAGGAGGAAAAGAGACATCCCTGTACATTTTGTTTGTACTAGAGCAATGTGTAGTTTAGACTACACGTACCTTTCATGCTCTAGAAATGCTTGTAATGATTCAAAATGTACTTTAATCAAAGCTGACTAAGAACAACTTGGGTTCTTAAAAAAAATTCTACAATCATTTTATGTATATAGCAGTTGTTATCAACTATCAAAAAAAAAAAAAAAGCTGAATGTTTGACACATGGTAATCCATATTGGGAATCCCTCTTGTGATGTCGCCAAGACAGTATCACTCGAGTTTTATACAAGACCAAGGCTTTGAAGAATAGACACCAGGTTGATTTCTAGAGAAAAAAGTTGTTTCTTGGAATTTTTTTTTCATTTTGCATCTTTTGTCTCGACAGGTAGCCCAGGACATTGAGAACAAAGTCCTAAAACCATCAAAAAATTAAACATTCTATCACTCATTGTCCAATGTCTAGACATGGACAAAAATGTTGAGATAGTGTTGAGTTGAAGGAAGGAAAGAAAAGTAACAGCTCCTTCCATTTCTGATTATTAAGAAATCATGTCGAAGAATGTGGATTTCTAACAAACTGTTCGAATTTGCTTCAATTCCTCCTCTCCTTTCTATCAGTTATTGGGTTATCGTACCCAATATATGTTATTGCCAATAACAGTCAGCTAAGAATATGAAACAAAGGTACCAGATAGTAATTGTGGGCAACCTTACTTACCCCAACAATTTTGTTCATTCTTCTACGTATCAATTTTTCAATTCATGCGAGTTTTTTGTTCGAGTACATTTGTAGATATCTTTAAAAATAAATTAAATCGTTGATATTCTTTTTCATTCATTTCTTATCAAATTAGATAGTAAAATATATTCATTCATATATTTTTATATGTCTATAAATATACCATTTAAAATACTTTTGTAAATCTTAAAAGGCTGTACATACATACATATGTCTGTCTGTACGTTTTCATTTATATGCTAATTATACTATGGATTATGTCTCTTAGCAATCATAATATGCCTTTATTTTAGGATTTTTTTTTAATATGGAATAAAATTGTATTAATTGGATATTACATTTATATTTATAAAAAATGTCGACATTTATTTGGATGAATAAAATACAGTCCATACGAATGAATCAATTTATTAGCAGGGCTTATATACACTTTGAAATGTGTAATACTTGTAAAAAAAACTTATTGATTTATATTTAATTAAATCAATGCTTCAATATACTGTCCTTAAAGATTAATTATTTTCATAAAATACAATTCAATCATGTCGGATTGGATGAAATCATCTGACATATAATCAATCTCCCAAACATTCATTCAAAAAGAGAAACAATAAAGGTTTAAAACTGATAGGTAATAAGGCAATTATGTCACACCGGTAGGGAATTTGCTAAATAGCTTCACAATGTAATGATTGAAAAAATAATTAATTCTAGGAGAGCTATTTCGACTTTTTGCTCTTTAATTTAAAAACTTTGATTTTATCATTTATTTTGTGAATAATTTATATTTCATTTAAAATTTACTACTAGCAATTTTTAATAGAGCCATACAAAAGAAGAGGGAAGTGAGTCACTTTTTCAATTAGTGTATATTCCCTGACAGACTTTGAAATTGAAGAAATTTCTTTAGATCTCTCAAATTCTTCCTTTGACATCATTATTTATTGACGTTAATTGGGTGTATGGGCCTTCCAAAAAACACATTTAATGGCCTCTAAGCACCGTCAAAAGTCGAAATATAATCCTGCTTTAATAATTTTATTTTTCCTTTGACTTGAGTTACGATGATTCATAAGCTTTCAATATATTATTCCGTCATATTAAAGTAAAAATAAGATTTTCAGTCATCTTAAGGTGTTCCACCTTTTGTATCAAACTAAATGTGCAACTAATATTTTTTTCAATATCAATATTTTTGGCTTCAAATATATAACTAGGGTAAAAATATACAAATGAAAAAAAAATACAGACTTATTTTATTGAATTTGCAATGAACAATAGAAAATTACATTTGAGCAATAATCGTGTCAGTATGTCATCATTCAAGTTTAGTGGGTCAACAATCAGTACAGCTGTAAGGAGTAAGAACAAAGGATCAACTGCCTAAAGAAAGACAAAGTAATTTCTTATGTTTGTGGGATAGCACCAGAGAGGAGAGTCTCAATTTGATACCGAAGAAGTCATTATTTTTGTATCCTTACTCTAGAATCAAATGAATTGATCAATTAGTGATAACTCATAGTGTGTTGTATGTAACGTGTTATAATGAAATTAACTGCCTGCTTACTGCATATATCTACTTACTTACATTTTTGAATGTGTATACACTGAGTTACTGCTTAATCATATGATTATCCATAGATATATATATATATATATATATATATATATATACATTCTTTATAGAGCTCTTCATTGCTCATTTATAATCTATAATTACATAGGTAGATCTCATATCTGCATAAATATTTGCAATGTTTCGATTCATATAATTTAACATATTTGCTGAATTGAATGAAAGGAAAATTAGTCAGAGAATTACTTATCATTTTTTTTTTTTTTTTGGCGTCTTTGTTAGAATGATAATATTAATGAGCCAATTCAAATATAAATAAATATTTTACGTCAAAATGTGCTTTTTGTTTAAAATAACTAAATTAATATTCATGAGTAAAAGGGGGAAAAAAAGAAAGAAAAGTTTTTACTTTCTCTAGTAAGTTTTTAGATCATTTGTATGTACATATATTTAGATAAATGTCAATTGACTTATATTTAAATAATTTTTTATTACAAAGTCAAATATTGCGATATTACTATTTTGTATAAATAATCCATTCAAAGTTTATTAAAAGTTACCTGAACAATATAGTTCCTACAGTACTGTAAAATACTTTTTCTTAAAGGAAAAGAGAAAGCCGACAGGTAATTGGTTTTTTTTTTTATTTCCATGATATAGAATTTTACAAAATGCTGGGCACAATTGATAGTGAGGACATGAATATTCGCCCAGATTTTATTTAATTACCAAATGTCTCCAAAAGGTTTACAACATTTATGTAGCAACTATCATGAATGTCCTCTCCCCACCTGTGGGAAAATTCTATAATTTTTCCCTGTGGTACTAATTAGTTATAGAAAACCATACTAAAACAATCAAATGCAGACTTAGACTTATTGTGCCCTTGATACATTGTTAGCTGGATCAGAGCTAAAACAAAGTAAACAACGAAATGCCTTTTTTATCCGCTAGGTGTACTGGGTTTGCTATGAATATCACTATAACTTATACTCAGTCTCCATAAATTCTCCTCATTAGTTCAATTAGAAAAGTTGTATTCTACCTAGTGAAGAAAAATATAAATATATATGTATCTTAAAAGCAAGATCTTACAAACCAAAAAAAAGTTGTTTCCTGGGAATAATTTTTTTCTACTCTCTCAGCTCGTCCAAATATATAACATAAATGAGTGTCTCACACCGATTTACTTATTTATCCATGTTTATATACATTCCAATAGCTTTATAATATAAGATTTTATGTAGTCTTTCTCTTCCGACACTCCTCTAAAGCTTAGAAGTAATAGGTAAATGTCTGTATGATAATCAAATTCTTGAAAATGTGTGTTGGAGTACAAATGTATTATAACGTAAGGTATTTTAATTCCTCACACTAACTAGTCGGTAATTGATTGAAATGTCGACAGATTATAATTTTTAAAATCAATATTCAGACATCCTGATCTGTTATTTCATCATAGGAGTTAAGAGTCATCTCTACCTATTAAATTTCATCTTTTTAAAATTCAAAATTACATTTGTTTCTCTTGAAATTTCAATTTACATATTTTTGACCGGAAATGGACTATGACTTGATGTAACACCAATATACGTATCTGTCATTGATGGTATTACGACAAAAATAATTGATATTGAGCAACATTTGTTTCTAACATTTTGACTCATTATACATTTATAAATTCCTCATATAAAAGACGTCAATTTTGTTTTTAAAGTTGCATGATACAAAGTTCTTTAAAAACCTTTAGGAAATTTTAAGGAAAAGATTTGTGTCATTAAATTTGTATGAAGGTTCAATCCCTTTCCTTACACAATTTAAGTATCCTTCGCTTTAAAAAAATATAAATCAATGAGCCAATGAATCAAAGTAGATCCATTATAGTCAGACGTGAGCTCTTAACAAGTTACATATTATGCTTTCTAAATGATTTAGAGCCATTACTTTATTATTTTTGGTTAAATACACGGTTAAAAAGGCACTACTAAAAAAATAAGGGTCCTAAATGAAGATGAAATCCTCGGGAATTGTTGAATATATTTTTGTAAAGGATCTCCTAATTGCTAACTTACATCAATATTTGATAGCTTTTATTCAAAAGCTTTTATTCAGAAATTAATGAGTAGTAAGGCAATTACTCTCCACATTCCTCATCTGTTGACCTATTGTATATACAATAGTAGGAATATTTACAACTCCGTTAGGGACATCCTTTTTTAATCTGTTTGGTGAACTGAGGTAAAAATCTGCCACCCAAAAAAGTAAATGAATTTATTTGCATCATACACAGCTGAATAATGACACATTTTGAATTTTAAAGTATTTCAACCATTTACACTCATAAACATCGATTAAAATGTTAAAAATAGTTTTGTTAATCCAAAACATGGAGAAAAAAAATATTCATTTTAAAAAAATGATCTTCACAACATTAGTTTGGGGTCTCAATGAGATATAATTTGATGTTAACATAGATAAAACATTAAATTATACTTGATGTAGATAATGATGTCTATGAAATATTCATTAGTTATAACGAATTTTGAGTACTCAGTACATGTTAATCACTTTTGACGAGGTTGCGTGTAAAATATATAGAATAATTACTTGTATAATAATGCGTAAAAAAGAAAATATGAAGAATGATAACAACAAAACAAAAAGAAGGGAACAAATAAGTTTTATTCACTCAACCACTAATAAAAATTGCAGAATATACGATTAACTCCTTAAAAGTACACTATCAATACATTAAAGAATTACGTACATTTATTCTGACTTGACATTTTATGTGGATACTATACTAAAGAATGCAGTCGATGAAATGGAATTAGAACGGAATTTTATAAAATTAAGGTACAAAAGATCTCAGTTCACTAACGAAAGATTCATAATAAATAATGGACAAAAGTAGATAAACAAACTCAAACCTGACAAAAAATAATAATAATAATGATAATTTTAATAAAAGAAGTTGGAATAATGTTGTGTACATACTGAAAAAAAAATTGAGTGATTCCACTAAAACAATTATACATATATCGTTTTCCATCATTGATTACTTAATGTATTTTAATTTATTCAAAAGTTAATACTTAAATATATGTAAGCGTACAAATATTAAAGAAAAACCCATAAAAACTTAATTTCCATTCTCCACAGCCAATACTTTCATACAAATTTATGCATCAGCTTTACATGGGGAATATACAATCTACTCGTATGTTGATACTTAAACTTTTTTCTCGATAGTTTTAAATTGTTCTTTTAAATTGATACTCACCAACTTATTATTATTTTTACAAACTCTTTATTTCGTAATGAGAGAAGGGGCTTTGCATATTTTAAATTGATTTTTATGGTTATTGATGATGCAATATGAATGACTTAAGCTACTACTTTTTTTAAAAGGTATTTTTTTTATTTACTTTATTGATGTTACGACACTGTGTGTATAAAAGCTATGTCTTTGAATCAATTACTTTTGATCTCACTGCTCCCGTAGTGTTATTTACATAACATATAAATGCGTTATCTAATATTTTATTAGCTGTCACTGTATCTGCTTTCTCTCCTCTGGCTTTTAACAGCTGACTCTTCTTATTTGGAATTTAGAATGACACTACTATTCCTTTGTTCGCCCAAGGGGTTATCATTTCAACTCGAGGCTTTGAGGCTCATTAGTACAATTAGTTCCAATTTTTGAAGCTAATTTGGAGTGAGATTTTTAATCGTACCACATGACTTTGTCATTGTTATAAGTTAATTTTTGGGTAATATTCAACGTTATTAAAAAAACGTGACAAACCAATTTTGATTATGGAAATTTTGATTGATCTTACAAGTAATTTTTCCCTCTGTAATCAATCATTTTTTTTTTAAATATGTATGTATACATCTATTTTCTCATAAATCTTACACGTCATAAAATATTAATTGTATTGGTGAAAGGTAATAAATTTAAATATATTTTATTAAAATACTATTGATATTATCTTGTAATTTTTTTTTTTTTTTTTTTTTTTGATGAAAATATATATTTATTTAAATAAAATATTGGTTGGATAATTTTTTTTTGAGCGTTTCATAAAGTTCACCTACTCATATATGTTTGTATGTGCACTCTGTCTGTATATATTTACATCAATTTTTTATATGGGTATTTGAATACACCAATAACAATGATTAAAAAAGGTCTTATACAATTGATGTATATAATTTATATAATAAGTTTTTTTTACAAAAGAATAAAAATTTGTTCATTGTTAAAAACACATGGATTCTACGTTTGTATTGATTGATAGGCTACTGTGAGTAATTATATGTGTGTAAGGCACAAAAGGTATAATCCATTTGTTTCCTACAATTGTATTTCCTTTGTTATGCCATATTAATTTATTTCCTTTCGCTTTTCCTCAAAATTTTTCAAAGTCATGGCGTGAATTAATAAATAATTTAAGTTACAAATATATTTTTATGACATATGTGTCAAATTCACTCTGCTGTTATTTTTTTTTTTTACGTAAAAAGCACATTGATAATTAATTGATGGAATTTTTAACATACTTTTCTAAATTTTCACAATAAATTGAGTTTGTGATATAGATATTTTTTTCTCAAAGTAATTACGTTCTATGTCCTTTTTTTCCATATAAATAATAAATGATTGTGTGAATATTAATCCCTTCTGTGATGTATTTAATATATACAATGATATTTCAGAATGAGACAGGATTTAAGTAGAGTTTTATACCTCGCAGGGGAACAAAAAAATCATTGCTATAAACTATATTTATTTTTAAAGACTTATAAAATAGAAGAGTTTTTAAATAATTGAAACTTAAAAAAATGTCCTCCTAATCTAGGCTTTTTTTATATATAGTGGTGATAACATAAGAAGTAGATTAAAAAATCAATTCCTTCAAAACTTTTTAATGAATGGTACGTTGAGAGTAAAACTTTTTTATTATCGTAGCAATATACATATTCCAATATTTATATCATATAATGTACATTAATATAAGCTTATAGGCTCTTAACAATGAGTTGAAACTTTTCTAACTTGCTTGACTTTTTTTTTTTCATGAGACATATGTAGATCAACATTTTGAGAAAAAACAAAAACACGTAGCCTATGTGTTATAAAAGATATTAAGAAATTAGTAGAAAAAATAATGACCAACAAATTAGTTGATAGATTCATGTTCTTTGTATCTACTAAAATAAACTTACATACATAAATGTCTAGTACAATACATTAATTAAAATCCATAAAGAAATTATTATGACTAGAGTTATGAAATAATCAGGAAATGTTCGTTATTATAATAAAATAATGAACAAGAATCTAAAGGTTTTTTACGGTTTTTTATTGTTATTTATCATTTTTGCACATTGAATTTATTTAGTGCACAATTATAAAAATATTTGGTTGATCAATACTTCATACGTGTATGTACAGCCTAGAATAGAAAATTGCAATTAAAGTTCATTAACTAACTTTTCATATATGTATATATACGAATGTATGTTGGTATATTTGAATAAATTACCAATAATGAAAACAAGTTGGCTTACATAGAATATAATTAGCACAGGTAGCTAAGAGGAAAAGAAGCAATGCTAAAAAGATAAATACTTTTTGATCTCTGGGGATCTAATTTATGTGTCTAAATACAAGAACATACACCGCATATAAGTATGGCTTGATCAGAAGGAAAAAATGTAGCAAAATATTAAAATACACAGATTAATATATATGATCAGAAAAAACTGTGTGTTTGAAAAGCCTTTTTTTCTCATTTATTGTGTAAACACTTATGACTCATTTGAGGTTATATTGAATTTGAAACAAGGAAGGAACGTTATAGATTATTTTTACACAAAACAATACACATAATTAAAAAGAATGACATCGTCTTGTTAATCTTCATGACACATGGAACCACTCTTCATGTCAAGATTTTTAAAGACTAATTACGGAAGTCTTAAAACCGCAAAATTTTACTAATATCCTTCAGGCAAGGCTACTCAACTGATGGTACAAATCCAGATCTTCCGAGTGTTGTAGTTGGATACCTGGCCCCAGGAAGAGAAAATATAGTTAAATATCATAAAGGTCCAGGTGAAAAATTGCACATATAATAAATATGTAAATGTCCAATTGTTTTGTTTAGACCTATATTATAACGTTAACGTCTAACGAGCTTGTGTTAGAGTACATATTTTGGAGGGCTCTTGTCTGTCCTTGTGACTGAGTAGAAAGATTTACTATATGAGGGCGAATCAAATAGGGGTTTTTTATTTTTATAATTTCTTGCTTTGAACGTAACTCTCTTACTGAACTTTTGTTCATACTAGTTGATTAGTCCTGTTCAATCATTATGATCTTGGTTGTTATTGAGATTAAACAATCTTATGTACTTTGTTACTTCTATTCAAAACCAACATAAAATCAGCACTGAATAACTATATCTTAAAAGTTCTTACAAATGGAGGTACTATAACATACTTATTAAACACCCCGTATCAATCCGTCAGAATTAATCTCTTGTAAACAAATGATTTTTGGCAGATAATACTATGTTATAAATCAAATATGCAAATTATTATGTCAATGAATAATTAATATTGAAATAAACGAAGCAGCAGTACCCTTGATTTTTTAGATATATGTACATATGGGTTCTAGGACATTTACTCCCTATATAATTTAATGAAGTTACCTTATTCTTATATGAAATAGCTGCTCAAACTAATGCACTTATAATCACAATTAACAATGTTTTATATGGTCAATGCAATAGTATTTCAAACTTGAGTTAATCATTAAGGAATTTATTACCTCTACTTGTGGTGGTAAACAGGTGCTAAAGCAGGGATTTATGTATATATGTCAAGCAGAAAAACATTGCCAATGTTGTGGAATCATATGGGTGTGAGATGGGATACAACCTCAAGCAATGCAAGGCCAGGATCAGTGTCACACTCATATACCAGATATTGGACGATTTAAGGTATATCAATCTATGAAACATCGTGCCATTGATTGATTTGCATTCCTTCAGGTTTGAATTACTTTTGCATTGACCACATAAAACATAGAAGACAAGATAATAAAAAAATTAACCATTATGATCATAATAGTAGCGTTATATATAAAAGCAGTTATTGCACTGAAGAATGCGGTAACTTTATAAAATCATATGTATTATGTTAACCATATTGTTTTTTATTGATGGAAAACGAATTGATATTTTAAGAGTTTTTTGAAGGTCAGTGGATCTTTTGCATGCGAAGGAATTAATTTTGAGCAAATGCATTAATTTCATTATAGGCCATTTAGCCAATCACGTCTCCTTGTTACTTAATTAAGCAAACAAATATAAAATATGGATCAACTAATCAAATTCATGCTTTAACTTACTACAAATTGTCATGGTAAATAGAAAGATTAGTGAGTAACTTATAGCACAGTGTTTTCCGTCTAACATCTCTCAAACTTTAAAAAATTCCATCTATTTAATTTATTTCTCCTTCAATAAACAAAATACTCACTAAATCACTTAACTTTGAAAAGGAAATTTGCTAGAATTTAAAAAATGAACAAAACTTACTACAACTAGCTATTATTCATAATCGTGTTTATTGTTGTTGTTTTTTCATTCGAAGGGATAATATGATCTTATTTTGTTTTTTTTAAATAAATTATTTTCTTAAGGGTTCAATTAAGTTAACTCATTAATATATATTTGCTCCACTTTTCCATGAAACTATTTTGAATGTCTTAAAATATATTTGTATACTTCTATTTGTTTTGTTACTTTTGTTCTCAAAAGTATCTAATTCAATTTTTTACTTAGATATAAAGATGTTATTTTGTTATTATATTAGCTTGTACATACTTTAAAGAAGACATCTTATGACCTTTTGATTTTAAGTTCAGCATACATCAACTAAAGGTGTTAATATTTATTGCTAAGAAGAGAAAAAAAAATACTTTAATGTTTTAAGGGGTTTTACATCATAGAGTAAAGTTTGTCAAAATAAATTTTCATGAATCAAATTATTCGAATTCAAATGAGTTACTTTTTATACAAAAGAAAACAGAAATGCCATGGAGATTTTATTCTCAAAAATGTCAATATCACAAGACGTCCAGGAATCGAAAAAAAAACACGTCATTCTTAACGAAAAATATCGAGCTTTCAATTCATTGGGCCAGTACAATAGAAGAAATTTCAAAATAAGTCTCAAAACAAATCATGTGAACCACAGCACAAGGTTTTTTTCCTCTTTTTCAAATTTTCCTTTTCCCTTTTGATGTTTATTGTTTTGAGTCGACTAGAAAGGCTGATGTGAGTTAAGGCAGATAATATAAAGGGAAAGGGAGTACACAGAGATATAATATTCAATGCATTTCTCAACTTTTCCCCCGAAAAGAAAAAGATTCCCGTCTAACTTCATTCATTCCTTTATTTGGCAATATTTTATTGATCAACCAACCATGATATGAGCTCAACAAGTCAACTTTCATTCCACTAATAAGGAGCAGAATAAAATAATTTGTCAACTAACAAAGTTAGAAATTGAATTATCATTGAGTGTAATAATAGTTTTAGTTATCAAAAAAGGAGGATTCTAAGTGTGTAACTAAATGATCTCTGAGGAAATGTAAAAAATACGACATTACAATGACATCACTGTTTTGAAAAAAATGAGCAAAAAATTAAAATATTTTTCCTTAATACAAATGATAAGCCATTGTCAAGTTCTTCATTACATATCGGAAATGAATTTTCCTTTCATTACATATAGACACATAGGATTTTCAATTTTACAAACCATTTAAGGCAAAATCGATCTATTATAACCTTTTTTAACGTCTTTTCTCTTTAACAAAAATATTACAGATTTATTTATTTTTACTTTTTTGCTCTATTTCATCAGCACTTAAGTTTTATTTTTTTACGATGCAATGAAAAAGGTCTCAGATCGTAAAACTTTATATTTACTGACTTAGAAAAATATTATATATATACATATATATTTCCTTTTATAGGGCCTTTAATAGAAGCAAAAAAAAAGTACTATCATCGAGAAATTGCTGTAAAAATCATATACTTTTTATTTCAACAGCTGAGCAAAAAATTAAATACATATTTAAAAAAAAGTATAAATACAATAGAGAGAGAAAAAAAAACAGAAGCTTCGCTTCCATTTGGCTCCCAAAACTTTTGAAATCAGATTTATTATCCTATAGTCTAGACTTTACGTATTTATCAATTTTTGAACAAGTTAGGGTTTCATCCATGACAGTCATTTTTTTTTTTTTACTTTTGCCGACATTGAGAAAAAGTTTATGGATAAATTAAGATGTTATAAAAAAAAGAGACAACATTATTTATATATATCTTAGCTATATATAGATAAAAAAATCTTTCAAAATGATGAAAAAAATATATTACAAATGAAAGATTTGACTGTAAATTTTCTGTGTCTGTCTCAGGAAAAAGTCAAAATTTACTTTTGAAATGAAAAATTAATATTTTTTTTTGCTATATTTGAAATTAAGTTATTTTAATAATTACAAAAAATGTTTTATAAACTGTTCATGAAAATAATTATTTTGTTCTTTTAAAGGGGAAATCAATATTACTTATAGAGAGAAACTGTATAGTGTGTAGCACTATTTTTGATTCTGTTTACTTATTTTTCCTTACTAATAGGTGTTTTCTACTAAAATGCAATTATTATTATAATTTTGAATTTTAATGATATGATTGTGCACTCCAAAAATTATTGTGCTTCAATTAGGCAAACATGGTTTTAATTATAAGACTTGAACACCAACCATAATCAAATCATTCGTGATATTATTTCTAGTCAATTTGGTATAGGATTGCTATTTGTAGACAGTCCTTTTGAGCCTAGAGTACTCAATATCACTGAAAACTTTATTAACGAATTACTGAACTTCTTTAAAGAAATAAAAAATAAATTTTTGAAAATTTTTGGGCACTCATGTCAAAACCTTTCTTGACAATTCAATTTATTTATTTTTTGAAGTATAAACGAAAGTCCTCGTATAGTTTATAGATGAATAAAAAAAAAAAAGGTTATCCGCTTGATTTTGTCTGTACAAAGACGTATTTATAGATATATATAGTATGTTGAGTATATTTTTATTGAATTATTGATGAAGTGTCTCTCAATAATTGCATTAATTATATATGAATCATCTTTCTTAAAAGGAAAGTGCCAGAAGTGCATTGATATATTGCAAATTTATCGAACAAATGTAATATATTTGACTTATCCATATTTCAAAGGAATTGTAAAGTACATTTCCTTACATTCTAACCGCTCATAATGGTTTGAAAAGTATTTCAAATCTCATTCAATGGTACATAATTATTTATTTATAAAAAAAAGGATTGTAATGGAAATTCATAACATTTGCATGACATCATTCAAAGACAATTGACAAATTGCAAATATGCATAATTATACACTAGTTTACTAAAATATAAAAGTATAAACTTGGTTAATCGATAAAAACCTTACAGTTTTTGTTATGTATACAACTTTTAATCGATTATATTTGTTAAAAAATAAAAATATTAATATTTATTTGCTTTTACAATCCTAATTAGGATTTTTTACAACTTTTATAAAGTTAATAAATCGATGGATGATGTTGTTGTACAAATATATTATTTGTAAAATATTATGAGAACTATGTAATTGCATGCATGTACGTACAAATCATAGTCTTGATTGAGATTTTCAAGAATATTATTTTAACTTCCTACATCATTGCCAAAAAAAGATCAAATTCTTCAACTAACTTGACAAATACGAAAAATAACAAAAAACAAAGAAGGCATTGAATTTATTATCTACATACTTATTTAATTAAAAAATAAAAATAAATTAGATGATCAATGTAGGAGCAGCTCTTCTGCAACATAATCATTTCCTCTGAAATTTCTATATTGGAAGAGCTGAATCATTTCAATTCATAATAATAGTAGTGTTTGTATGTACAATAGCCTTAATTGTAATATAAAAAATTCTTTATAGTAGTGTATGTATATAAGATATTCATATATTTTTAACACAGTAATTTACTTAGTTTGCAAATCCTCAATCTTCAAAACAAATAAATAAATGTACAAGTGTTTGATATGGAAATATCAACGACTATTAAAGCATGTCTACCCCATAAAATTTGCCAGGAAGAGATTAGTTGGTGTTTTTTATTCCAAAAAATGTACTCACTCTTCAACTAGAAAACGGATATTATGTGTTGTCTTTGACGGGTTTTTTTTCAGGGATTTCTCTACTCAAAATGCCAAGAAAATTATTGGTAATAATAAAGCAGCAAATTTAAAGAATAACTTATTTTAAAATCTAACCAAAGTTAGTTTGGATTTTTGTATGTATGGATACATTTTTTATTTTTTTTAAATAGGAAAGTATTATTTGAGAATTATAGTTAGTTCTCAATTTGGGCTCCATGAAAACCCTTAGGTCTGGGGTAATATATCCTCATGAATATTTATAAAAGTAATGATCATACAACATTATTATATACAATTATTTTTCAAAGTATCTCAAAATTTAGAGGGATGTTAAAAAGCTATCGATCCCTGTCCCCACATACATACAACTTTCGCTACTCAAAACATACATTTTTATAGATACAATGTGAATTTTCCGTTTGTAAAATAAAATGATCTTGGGTACATATTGATACAAAAAAAGTTGGGCCAATGATACATTCAAATGTGCAAATATAAATTGATATAGGTATGTATTGTGTGTAACTTATAAAGAGGGTTGCTAGAGAGCTAAAAGCAGTTATTAAATCTTTGACTGACTACCTTCAACTTAGTATAAAATTATTCATTCATTCAAACACCATTTGTGCACCTGTACTTTATTAAAATAAATTGGTTTTTAAATATCTTTTTGTTTCCCAGAGTTTGAGAAGCACTGATTAATGTGTACATATAAAAGCTCAAAGCATATTGTAAAAAACATGTAAGTCACATTTTGCGCCTATGTAAAGAAGGGAGGGAAGAGGGGGGGGGGGGCTACATTTCAGCTCCATTTAATTTCTTAAACAACATCAAAAATATTATAAGAAATAATGATAAAAAAATTTTAATCCCATTAGTTGAAACGCACACACAAATAGTATAATTTATATAATGTCTTTATATATGTATAGTCATTAAAAATTTGTTATTAATGTTTCTTCTTTTATTATGAGATGTGTTAAACTACATTTAGTATTTTGTAGGAATGTATGTAGACTCTTAAAAGTTTTCTATTTTTTAAGTTTGAACTTACTTTTGTATGTATTGTCAATTAAAGTAAGTTTTTGTATGTACGAAAATATATTTTCCGTTTTTTTGGGTGATTTATTCATTTAAATTTAATGCACATATATTTGTTAATTTATGAACACCCTTTTTACTTAATATTTCTACATTAGAAAAAGAAAAAAAAATATATTTTTTCTAGAGTAAAACTTTACAAAAGCATGTATTTTCAAGATGTTTTTTTATTTTTGACTTTAAAAAAGAACATAACTTTTTCCTTTATTGTGGAACTTTTCTATAACTATCAATAAACAAGTTTTTTTTTTTAAATCAAATCATATCAAAATTCCAAGCATCACTATCAAATATTAAGTTTTTTTTTTCTTCTAAAATTTATAGTATATATCATAGAGTATAATTGTGCCTTTGGGAGAATATTAAAGCCTCTGATTCCAGATTTATTTTATGAAGAACTGATTCAATTTATTTTATCTCTCTTTGGGAAAAGAGGTTTTAGAACATGTATTTCAGTTTTCAATTTCAATAAGCATAATACATGGTTATAAAATTCTCCTTAGAAGAAGGGAAACATTTCTTTCATTACTGTTAAGCCAACATTTATATTGAATTATTTATTTTTATTGATTATTTGGCAAATGAATCGATAGAATTTATGCAAATTAATTACAGACAAACAACAAAAACGAAGCAAGTTCTGGGTTAAACTAAACTTACAAATATGTGAACATATGAAGTGCACTGTACACTTTAATTAAAGTGTAAAAAAATCTTTGAAATGATGTTGGTAATAAATAATTTTTTTTTAAATCCCATTTATCCAACTTTTAAAGTTATTTTAGTGTTTTTATAGAGTCTGGAGTTATCTATACGTCAATTTTACGTGCTTTTCACACGTTTGCATGCATTAATGAGATAACCATATCCAAGGGTTGCATCATTGAAGAACATTTACTTAAGGGCAACAAAAAATAGAAATTTGTATTGCAAATTGTTAAAAATCTATGAAAAAAAAATCAACAAAATTTTTTTAGATGAAGTTGTTATGGATTACATAAAGAAACAACGGCCGCAAATGTTTCTTTTTTATAATTAAAAATAAACTTGTATATAAAGTTTTCAAATTTTCACAGTTTTCTTCAAGAACTTTTTATTATTTTTTTTTTTTATTTTATGTATATTTTTCCCCATCTACTCATTCGGTCAGAGTTACTTTTAATACAAAAAAAGTACACAAATTATTATTGAAATATGTGGATATGGTCATTCATTATAACTCAAATGAAGTGGAACGAAATATACATTAATACCTTCTCATCGTCCAAAATGTAAATTTATTACCATTTGATGCTAATGAGTAGAGGTTTTAAGAGAGCTCCAAACACTTCTTTCCAACATGTTGGTTGTTGGCTAGCTGATATATAAATTTAGTTTTTTTTAAAGCTCTAATAATTCTTTCCTTACTTTTTCCTTGTGGAAAGATATTTTGACACGCTTCAAATGAGTTAAAAAATGCTTAAATAATATCCTTTGTAGCAAAAAAAAATATCACAAAATACACATTTTTGCATCTCTTGCTTTTTTTAGCGAGTTGCTTAAAACTCTTTAGGGATAAAACAACAACAAAAGATAGTGACAACTTCTCTGTTCCTTTCTTATTTTGGGACTCATCAGTCACACAAGGTTTTTCTCAATTCTTTAATAGCGCTATTCGTACTTTGTATGATTTTTGACACGCAAAGAGTGACACTTTATTTTACATCTTCAGCCATGATTGACACGTGTCTATTTATGAGAAGTAGCTGCATGGCTATTACATCAGTAAAAGCTGAAGTGGATAGATTTTTTGCAAACGTTTCTTGGAAGAAATGTTAAAAGCAATGAAATTTGTTGAAGGTGAATTTGCACATCTCTGGCTGCTCGTGAAATATTAGAATTCCACATTCTATCATCCCCAAACCTCAACAATTATCCTTCTCGAAATGAAAAGGAATTACAATTTTTTTTAATTTATAAGTTTTTGCACTTAAAGAAAATTATGCATTTTGATCTATTTCAGTCATATTCATGTTTGCATTCACTTCTATTTTTATATAAATATATAATAAGAAAAGAAAATTACTTATAACACCCTTATATCAAGTTATTTTTCTTAATATACTCCTTGTTATTATTTTTTGTTAATACGTAGTTATAAATCTTTATTTATAAATGTAAGAGCTGACTGACTCCTTCCAATGGATTTATTGATAAATCCCATCTGATAAAGTATTAGGGATATTTATTACTTACGAAGGAAAAAGAAATATCTTTTTAAGAAGGCTATTTTTATATAAGATATTTTATGTATTATACATATAGAGTGTGAAATTAATATTTATGTATGTCTCATTCAATAATATTGATTTTTCTTGATAAATCTTTAATATATGTACATACAAAGTTGATAATAAGTAATTTATTAAACAATGAATCATATTTATTTGTTAACATATTTTTTGAAGAAAAATATGTCTTTTGTGCAATTTGAGGGATGTTATTTTGGCGTAAAGGTACTTCGAGTACTAACTTAAGTCCTTGTAGTCGACTTATTGTGTTTGACTAAATACTTTTTGTGAAGTTTATTTGAGTCTATGTACATTTTTGGATATGTAATTACATATATCAAATCTAATTATTTATAATAATAAAAATATACCTATTTAGACTTTGTTTTTGTTTTTTGTTTTTTTTACTTTAAATATATTAAACCAAGTTTATGACTTTCAAGTCCTAAATGTACCAACTAATTAAATGATATTTTATGATGATTTTTTGTATATGGAAAAATACAACTTTTTTTTTTTTTTACATATTTTTTGTTTTTAGTACATGGAAAACTTTTATAGATGTCGTTTACAAGGTGAAGTAGCTTTTACAATCTGTTTGTAGAGGTATAGTTTGTAAATACGTCTCAAAGGGAGATTCGTAATTAATAAAAAAATCAACTATTTCTTTAAAAAAAAACTCAACCATTTAATAAGAATAACCGTGTGAAATAGCCGCTATGGATCTGAGAATTATTTAATGAGTAGATACAAGATTTGCAGACCTGAAATAATTTGAATTTATTTTCCATTGATCCGGATTCGGTTTTTTTTCTTCATTTATTCATTTATATTATAATAATGGGCTATTAAAAAATAGACAGCTCCTATTAATTTCTTGTAAGCTGTCAATTATTAGTTAATATTGATTGGTTACACCATCAAACATGTCTAGTATTAAATAAAAATGAGCTCCACAAATGGAAAGATTTGGTGACTATTACCAGTATCAACTGATTTTGGATCTTTTTTCTTTTTCTATTTGGAAGAGAGGTTGTGAGAGTCTACAAAGATTTGTTATGTGAAATAAATACTTGACCCCCTCAAACATCTGTAAATGTTAACAACATCCAATGTAAACGATTTATTTGTATCTGAATAAAAAATCAATATACATCATTGGATGAAAAGTTCAAAACCTGTCATTACGATGCATTTATACGTCTTCTATCTCTTATTTCTCTCTCTCTCTCTCAATAACAACAACGATGATAAAAGTAAAAAAAAAATTGAACTGTTCATTAATTCCTTATGTCCTTGATATTATCTAACGAAGCATTTCTTTTCTTTTCTTTTTTTTTTTTTTTTTTTGCTCTTCTGACTTTTTTGATGAAATAAAGGAGAAAAAATAGATTTCCCAACCTCATTACTAATTATAATCAATCTACTTAAATTATTACTATTAAGATAATGACTATACCATACAACGTCTTTCAGTGAATTTTGATGAAATTATCTTATATATATGTATATTGTTTTATTAGGCCTAATTTGTACATTTTTTTCTTCTTTCTTTACAGGTAAGATGGCCTTAGACTTTTTTAAAATAGAATATCTCCTCTGCTCTGCACAGAATAACAAAATGTTCATTGATAATAAATGGACATTACTTATCATGAAAGCTTCCCCTCCAACGCCCTAATGAAAAATAGAGTAATTATATGTCTCTCCCGCCTCCCCTTAAGTACTTATATACAATGAGATGTTCTTGGATATTGTATGTATATAAATAAATGTTTGTTTTGCTTAATTAATTTGATCGTAAAGGGGTAGAGGAATGTTACATATGTATGTACATTATTGAATATCCTTCACAAAGGATTTTCAGTTATAAATATTTACCAAACTATTGAGTCATTTATCCTCACAACTGCTCTAATCCTTCAGAATTTGATAAAATGTGAGGTATGTATGTACTTATTAACGTTGTATTCAAGACTAATTCATCTGAGACAGATCCAAAGAGGACAAAGACTCGATGTAGAGATCGAGAGCAAAAGACAAAATTGTTCTTGTAGTTTTTCATAGGAATGAAAATTTTTTAATCTACCTACTTTGTTCTTTCGAAGGTATGAAGACCCAGAAAAATTAGTATTAAGACCAATGCCAAGAGCATCATAATTTTATGATAGTACGACTTTAGAAATAAAATTCACCATTTTCATGCAGAAAGAGTAAAATGATAATTTGATGTTCTTACATGGTATACCAACAAACAGAATCAATTAACCAGTCGGTCCCTTGGTATTGCTCTGATCTGATTTTTTTAAAACTTTTAAACATAATTTAGATGCAAATTTCAAAGTGATTGGACTTATCAAAGATGCTCAAATGATATGTCAAACCTAAAATAATGAGTGACGGTGAAATTTTTTCATAGAGCAACATGCAATATGTAATTTTATAGAGTGAATTTACTAGACACTTTTCCTATTGTAGATAATGCTCTTTGAACTTCAACAAATAAAATCCTTATAAAATCTACGAGGTTTTGTAATGGCTATTTAATTATGAAAGAAAATTGACATTCTTAGAGACTAGCGTGTCTCTTAATCAAATTTTGTTTAATATTTTTTTTTTTTTAATTTCCTTCTCATCGTAAATTTTTGATAAACATACTGTAGATATATAAACTGGAAACATGTTTGTCCACACAAAACCTCATTGCATAAAAATAGATAACTGTTAGAGTTATATACATATAATAAGATCGTAATATGCCCGGAATGTGGAAATATTTTGAGAAGTTGTAGAGTAGTATAATATTTATTATAAGATTTAAGAAACTGTTTTGAAGGATAAGGATGCAATGAAAAGTGCTTTGATTGCCAACATATATTCAGATACATACATCGATGCATAAATGCAAACTGATTGTTTTCACCATAGGTATAACCTGCACCTATGTATTCTTTGGTTATTTAAATATATGCTCATATTTCTAAATATATATGCGTATGAATTATCCAAATAATTTCATTGTATTAAAAGAAAGTGGTTGAATTAATTTATTAAGTAATAAAATACGAATAAAAAGAAAATAGTAATTTAAGTAAATAACGTAAAAATTTGCAAGGATGACAAAAATATGTATATAGATTGTATTCTAAATACATCTTATTAATTTAACTTCATTATAATTTATTTGTTAAAATGGTTACAAAAGTTGTTGCCCTTATTTTTTATGTTGTAAATATAAGCTTAGTATATTATTATCAGGACAAAAAAAATGTAATTTATTCATTACTTAGGTTTGATACAAAATTATTTTTTTATATATAAAAAAATGTCAAGAAAATCCAACAAAATAGAAAATTATTTTTAACTTTTTCATCAAAATTATTTCTTTCAAGGCTTATATATTTAGTAAAAAAAAGTTATATTAAAAATATCTGTATAAACAGATACTTGATTTTCCTTTTCTATTTTCAGTTCTTACATGACTCGTAAATTTCACAAGGTGGTTAAAGCCTTGTAGTAAAGTTCACTATCGTGCATAAATAGATTTATAATCAATGATTAGGTGATTTTAATTATAATCTTTTGTCAATGATGAAACAAATAAATATTTCATGATATATATATATATATCTTTTATTTAATGTTTTGCTGAATACCATTGTTATACCATTCCTATTTAAATCATTTTGAACCCATTGCGTTTGCGTGGTAATCATAAATGTAACACGTAGGTATTTCTTTCTATTGCATCATTGAATTAACTTACCAAATACAATGGATTGACACTAAACCAAGTTCACGAATCAATTATCAGCTCTAATTTACGTCATAAGTAAATATGCATATTAAATATTTTTTCATTTTGTGTCAAAACATTGGATTTCAACTTCATTAAATTTACTCTTCGTTTTTTTTTATTAGTATCCACCCAAAATATAGCCCAGCCTATTTTTATGCTAATCCTTCCATTGGCTATTAGTCCAAAGCAGTTAGTACCTAAAGAGTAGACGTAAATGTATTTTTTGTCTACATTTTTATGTATGTACATTCATTCTAATACATTCATAAATTACGTTGACTACCCCTTTAGTTATAACTTGAAATAGCAATAATCATAATAATAATAATAATAGAACTCCTTTGTGTATGAGTCATCATTCTTCTGTGACTAATCATTGTAGTGTGCTCCTATCTTCCCCCAATTTGCTCTATGATATATTTTCTTATTCTTTTTAGGGAGGAAAAAGTGTTTTACATCTAATGTGTAGCAAGATTACTATATACATACATAGATGCAGTTGTAAAATTCATTCACCAATAGATATACATAGACTTATGTACAAACTACCTACCTATGCAAAAAGTTTAGATGACTTTTCGTTAAAGAGAATCTTTGAGAATCGCGTAGGTTGTTCTTGAACTCATTAATATATATACATTTGATACTATATTCATTCAGTCTTTCAATTGGAACGTTCATAATATTAATTGCCGTTGAATGGGTGTATTATAAGTATATCTGTTTATAGCAAGCAAGCTCAGAGTCATTGCTGTTTAGCTTTAAACTTCTCTTATACGGATATACGGAGTTATTATACAACTTCAAATGACTCGTGTTAAATGAATTTTTTTTCTTTTTTTTTTCTTTATAGTGAGTAATGTAAATTACGTTGGTAACAAGGACTTTAGTCACAAGAAATAACAATCAATCAAGTTTGTATTGATACACTTCATGGAACACTGATGCTGCCATGAGTAATCAGCTTCTTGTTATTAGACACACTCATAATAATTATTGTCATTGAATGAGTGTAGATTTATTTATTTATATATAAAAATAAAAAACAAGCTCTGAGTCATTGTTTGTCAGTTTTTAAATACCAAGGACTCATTTCACTTGGCGTTTTCTTGCCATTCAAGGCTCTAAAAATAGTTTGACTACCTACATAACTTTTGTAGCCTATTGTAAAATCAGTCTTCATGATTCAACCATGAGTTTCATACATTCATTACAAAAAGTCAATAGACTCATCGTATCCAAGGATTCAAGTAGGTTGATAATTGCACTTTGTACATACATATAGGTACTAAAACAACTTTGAATATATGTATGTACTCACTAAAAATCATTAAGGGGTAGAATTACTATTTAGAGGAGGTAAATATATGATGATGGTGACCTAATCAAAGGGTCACATACAATTAAATAAATATATAGTCATTACTGGGGGGAAATCAACTTTTATATGAGGTTAACTTGTTGTTTTTTTTTCCTCATAATTTCCTTGTAATTATGTATATTATTAAGTACAAGTTTTTTACTCACCACAGGATCGTTATTTCTTTCTTGGAGTGCTGTTCAAGTCTCATTAGACGATTCCATACTTTTTTGTTGTTCCTGTTGTTAATAAATAAGTACTAAACAACTCTACAAAAGCTATAAAAAAATTATAGACAGAAATGATTAATAGTCAATTTGTTTTATATACATATGTATGAACATGTCTTTTAAAGAGGGTGTCATTAGTTTTTAATAAAGTGTATGTATGTATTTTATGTAAAAAAAAAAAAAAGAATTTGTATTTGGTTATTTTTGTGGTACTTTTTATAACAAATTTAATTAATTAATACATGAAAAGTAGATATTATACGGCGTTGTCCCATTAAAACGTTGATTTGATCAAGTATATCTCTCAAAACTTCTTCTTTAAAAAGAAAAAGAAAAAACCTCAAAGTCAGTTGGTTCTTTCCAACTGTGGAAACATATATTTTTTTTTCTTTTAATACTAAGGAGGAATATTTATTATCTGCTTGGATATAGATAATTGATGCTCAACGAATCAATATTATGGTCACTAATAAAAGACGAAAATAGTAGAAAAAACCAACAGTTTACAATAATTTGCCTTAGAGGGATAACGTCGTGATTGGTTAAACTGGCTCTTGTAAAGCTGCAATAATTAGTTTGGTGAAGAACTGTAAAAAGGTTCAAAAATAATTGGCAAACTACGCAGGATTTTTGTCTGAGATGAGGGAAGAGGAGGGGTAGAAAGCCCATTAGCATCCCTTTCCCTGTAGAGATCACCACTATCAATTGTTTTTAAGATGATTTTTTTTCTTTTTGGGTAAAGTTCACATTGTATTTAGATCCATTGGATAAGTTTATTATTTTTTTCGAAGGTCGCACCCTCTAGTAATATATTTATGAATTATTTTGTTGTTGTTGTTGTTTTATGAGAAAGAGATCAACTACATACAAAGGGATATATATATATATATATAGGGACTCAAAAACTATAATATATATATATATATAATATAAAAAAGGGGGGGGGAGAGATTTCCCTTAGGAAAAAATGGTCAAAAAATAAAGATAAATAAATGTATCTGTCTTGTATTAAGCATTGAAATATTTACTTTAATGAGTCTCTAGAGATATGTTATATATACCAAGAGAAAAGTAGAAGTAGACACTCTAGCTACGATAGCGTTCAGCATTCAAAAAACATGAAAAAAAAATCTTTGATGTTCATTAAACACATGTACATATATACATTAAAAAAAAAAAAACAGAAATATCCCTTTAAAAACCACAAAATATGAGTTTTGGTAGGTAGTTCCCTTTTTTAAAGAACTTCATGGTTCAAATTGTGCTCCTTATTCTAAAATGTACACATTTACAAACTTTTTACGCAAAATAAAATAAATGATTCTTCTTCTTTGTAGAATTATTTAACTTATCTCTTAAAAAAATTGTCAAATTGATGTATTAATAAACATTAAAGGTAGTTTTATATCAAATTATTTTATGCTTATGCAATACTTTAATAAAAAATATGTTCCATTAGTATCCCAATTAGTCATTTTTACAAAGCTTAGCCGAGAAAAAACATATTAATCAATGAAAAATATTGAATTTTTTATTTATTTATATTTTCTTTATTTCATCAGGTGAATGTTTCAATAACTTGTTTATATTAGTACGGGTTGTTGTTTTTTTTTACACATTAACGATTTCGTTAAGCTTTTATTCTTTTGTTTTTCTAGAATTTCCATAGCCAATTAATGCTATTATTATTTGTCATCAATGTCATTTATTTTAAATCCATGTAATTTTGTTAAATTACTCATTCTTGTTATATAAAACTACTTCATTCCCATCACTAATTTTGCTTTTGAAAGCATTGCATTTACGACTCTATGCATGTATAAACACATTAGCTGTATAAATGCATTGCACATTTCTATAAAAAGGCCGTGTAAATGTTAAAAGGTGTTTTTTAAAGAAAATTGTTTAAAAAATCTTGCATAGAAATAGAGGCTAATTAGGTTATTTCAAACAAATCATTTCTTAGTATTGTAGAGAGTATCAATATATTCGAATATGATTAGTTTCAGAGAGAAGTTAGAATACTCAACTACTAAAACAACTATTTCGTTTTGACCCCTGAAAAACCAAAAATGGGATATTTTTAGATAGAAAGCTTTAGGTTTTACTTCTCAATGCTTGTTAACCAACCATAGAGTAAAAGTCTTTAGATCACATTCTGATGAACAAACTACCGTATTTTATGAGGGAAAGCTTATTTTTTATATAGTATTTTGTGATGTGAAATAGGTCGAAATACCGGCGAGCGTAGCTCCTATAAAATAAAACTTCATTTTTAGGAATGTAAATAATATGCAAATCGGGCTTGTAATAAAAAAAGAAAGAGAAAATCAACCTGGTAACTCTGACAATTTGATGAATATTGAGAGTCAAGCAGCTTGAGCTGTCATGACGTTTTACTGAGCTACAAGCTGCTATTCTCCATTATATATACAACAATAAATAATAACATAGATGAGAAGAAGAAAATTAACTCAAATTAATGTCAGAAAATTATATATTTTTAACTAATAATGAATTATTATACGAGGACTTGAGCCCTTTTTTGTTTACATTTTATTTGCTTTATTAACCTTAATGCATGTATTCCTTCATGCGACATCTTTACTATCAGGTAGATGTTCTCCCCTCAGTAACATTGGAAAAATGATAACAGCTTTGTAAAACAAAAAGAGCCAACTCCACTTTTTTATTACAAGCCCGATTTGCATATGATTTACATTCCTATTCATTAGCAGGCAAGGAGCACTAGATATAGTTATCTTTTGTCAGCAGTTACGGTGTATTTTTGTAGCATAATGGTTTTTAAGTTCATCGGGATTTCGACCTTTTATAACTTGTTGTTATTAGTGATAGACTTCCAAGGAAGCTTTTGTTTAGAGGCAATAAAATGTTGATTGTGTTTTCTATGTCAAATTTTTGGATTTGTACCCAAGATCACTTCGTTTCAGACCAAGATATATATATATATATATTGTTATATTTACATACATTCAAAAATTAACTTGATTACTATTTGCAGTATTGATACTTTATGGTATTTCGATCTAAGTTTTAATATAAAAACTATTAATGACGTATATTTAAGTTGAAAAAATATCCAATTAGAGAATATGAATAGATATACATTTTTCTAACGAGTTATGTTATATATTCTAATTCAAAATGAATTTGTTTGTTTGTTATTTTGTATTATTACTCCTTCAACGCATTATTATGTGATTAAATATCTTATGTAATTGTGTACATACAACATATTTAGACCTGAATGATTTGAGAAGAAGTTTAATTAACTTAATTGTGCAAGGTTGTTAATCATCTAACACATTTAATATTATGTAGAATTTCATACAATTTAAATTTTGATTATAAAAAATGATTTGTGGTTTGCAATATTGTAGACTATGATTAATCGAATCACATTTTTTAAGAGTAAAGATGCACGTTTTGATTCAGGAAAGTTTATTCACTCTTAAAAATATTCTTAGTATTCCATTCTTTTGTTAATAAGATAAAGACTTCTCAAAAAAGTATTTTATAATATACCTTTGCTTGTCCCATTTATTATTTTTGCATATATCTATGCCCTTATTTTTTATAACTGGGTGACCCTATGTTATTCAAATAAATAGAGCAATGTATTTCGTCATCTTTTATAATTAGAACTCTTTAAGAAAAACACAAAACTTTTCATGGAATGGGGGTATGTTGTCAAACTTTTGTGTGATTATGACCGACTATGGCCTAAATTTGACTGAGAATTTAACTGAGTGATACTTTAAGGTGGTACATACTAATTGAGTCATCTTTCAATTTGATACGAAATATTTGCAAAAAGATCCAGTTCTAACTGGGTTTTTGCTATCATTCAGTAAGTAAAATAATTGAATAATATTTGAAGTCAAATGTGTTACACATTAGATAAAAAAAAATAGACACAAAATTTAGTACCAACTCTATATAATGTGTGTGTGGGTATGGGGGAGTTGAACATACAAGGTGCTTAAATGGCTATTATTTGAAAAAAGTGAATTGTATTATTAAGATGGTAATTGATATTACGACTTAGAGATGTAGAGATTCAGAAATCAAATCTGAAGAAAAGATAATTTCCAATTTTTTTAATCATTTATTCTATTGGTTTATTTTCCTAGATCTCAATAGAGGGGGTTACAGAGTCAGTCTGTCTAATAGAAACACTTGGCTTAGGGTTTTCATACTATTTGGAAAAAAAATTAAAGTATTGATGTATCAGTGGGGAAATTTGAGGTGGTGTTATATTAATCAGTAATGGACAAAAATTGCAGAGTAGTACGAATGTTTTGTATCCCTTTAATAAAAAAAGGTGTAATTTTTAAAATAAAAATAAAATCAACTATTTGTTTCCAAAAAAAAAGAAATGGAAGTCAAGAGATTTTAGTAGCATAACCATTGGTAGGAATGTAAATAATATGCAAATGGGGTGTGTAAAATAAAAAGAAAGAGAAAATCAACCTGGTAACTCTGACAATGAGGGGGAAGCAGCTTGAGCTATCATGATGGCTTACTGAGCTACAAGCTGCTATTCCCCTTTATATATACAAATGAAGACATCAATAATAAATAATAACATTATGTTTACCATAGAAGAGAGGCAGAAAATTAACTGGATTTAATGTCAGGAAATTATATATTTATAACTAATAATTATACGAGGACTTGAGCCCTTTTTTGTTTACATTTTATTTGCTTTATTAACCATAATGCATGTATTCCTTCATGTGAGATCTTTACTATCAGGTAGATGTTATCCCCTCAGTAGTAATAAAGGAAAAATGATAACAGCTTTGGAAAACAAAAAGTACTGTTAAAAGTGCCAACTCCACAAAATCTTACACGCGGCATTTTGCATATTATTTACATTCGTAACCATTGGTACCCAAACGTGGTCAGTGGTGTTATTTCCTTTAGGCAATCAATGTAACTTTTAGGGACATGACATCACTGTCATTTAGTATTAAAACCCTAAAATGAGAATAAAATTAATTAATCTACTTTTTTAAACATTTCGGAGATATTACAAGTTCTCAAAATCTTTGCTATAGTGATGAAAAAAAATTACATATGCAGTGGACTAAATTGTCATATCTGGGCTTTTCCTATGTTTTTTTTTAATTGGATCTCAACTAAGGTTAATTTGGAAAAGAAAAATCAACTGATTAATAGATTATAGGGTTTTTAATTCCCAGCTAGTTTGATTATTCATATTATTTTACATACATTAAAAAATAAATATATTGCCTCAGTTTCCGTGAGTGTAATATATCAATTATAGCAATAAACTTGAAGGGTATTTACAACTGTAACTTTTGTATATATGTACACATAACTATGTAAAAGAACATACAAAAATGTACAAATGTATATCCTATTACAGAACGCCATAACTTAGTTTCCTTGGTGAAATAATATATTTATAATTTTGAATTTATTAAATGTAGATCATGATACAAAGTAGAAAAAATGTAAACTTTTTTTTATCTTGTTGAGAAAATAAAATATATTACTATTTATGTGTATATATATGTGAATATATTTCAACCATGAAAAACAAACAAAACCATGCAAAGGAGCTGAAACTTTAACTTTTTTTTCTTTCCATAATGTATTCGACAAGGTTTTATTCAAACTTAAATGAGTATTTGTTTAACTTGAGAGAGTTGATATAATTCACTTTTAATGAGTAATTTTATTCATCTGTCATGTTCAATGTATTTAAACTCGATATTAATATATTGTTGAGCTGATTTCCTGCAAAATCAATTTTATTAACTTTAACCTATATTTTTGACCTAGACAGTTAATGTAATTAAAGTATGGATATCATTTGAAACTGCTATTTTTTGTCCAAACAATAAATATATATACAATCAAAATATTATCTGTGGACAGCCATCGATAAAATAAAACCGAGTTCACAATATTAAAAACCTATAAAACAAAACTATCGACTATAACTTCTCAAAACCTTGGCAAATGAGTAAAGAAAAAAAACCATGCATTTGTCAGAATAGTCATGTAGTGCTTTCGTATAGTTATGTCTACTGCCCCATCTTGTAGCTTAGGCAGAAAAAAATCGACCAATATATCGATTATCGGTTTCTTAAGTTCCAAATAATGGTTATTGCTCCAAATAAGATTCCATATTGGTCGAGTCCTAGTGTGTATTCATCCATGTTATAAGGATCATTCATTTGAAAATCATTCTTAATTTTAATAGATTGTAACTTTTCACAAAATTCAATTTGATATGCTCCTTCCATTTCTAAGGATCATTTGATATACAGCTTCATTAGTTCAATGTCAAGATATGATTAGTTAGATACTTACTAATTTATTACACAAGACAATAAATGCCATTCTTTCAAAATATGCAGTCTTTAAATAAGGTATTATACTAGTTTTGTATTTAAAATTTCCAATGAGCAAAGCATTTGATTTACTTGGACTATATTTTTTGTTTGAAGAAACAATTTTTTCTTTTTTGTGAAGGTTCCTTCATTAATATAAACGAAATGAAAATAAAGTTTTAAATTTTAGCCTTTGTTTATAAGGGATTTTTTCCCCTTTGGATTTACTATTAGTCTATATAACCATATATAAGATATAATTTTAGCAATAACCTTTTTTTCTTTAATAATAAATGAATATATAAAGCAATTAACGTCATGGATGACCGGATTTTATTTTTTTAAATAGTTATACTTTTTGGTATGCACAAGTATTAACAACCATGATCTACATTAAATATTATTAAAAAGCCTTTCTTTTTTATCTGAATCCCTCAATGCAGTTCTTCTCAATCATTCTCAAAAAGTCAATCGTCAGAGTTAATAAGGAAGTGTTTTCCAATCGACGATTAACCATATTTTGAAAAGCCTTCTTACTACTGGATACACTACCAAAATGAAACAAAAAAACAACACCACAATTCAGGAAATAAATTTGTAATTTTTATTCTACTTGATAAATGGATTAAGTTTGAGAAGCACTGGATTACCTACAAAAAATAAACTCTGGTATACGAGTAAATGTATACTTAAGTATACTATACGTAGGTACACATTGAATATTGAAATTGAATTATCCACTCATGTATATATTGAAGAAAAATTGAAAACTCATTTACGAACAACAAACACTGAGAGTAAATATCAATATGTTTGACATGGGGAAAATAAAAGAAGAGGATGGTAAAAAAAAAAAAAAAAACTAACTGTGTAAGTGAATTGAAATCTTCCTAGATGAGTATATAAGTGTATATATATATATATATATATATGTAACTCTCAAGAGAACAATGTATGATTTTGTTAAAAAAAAACATATAAAAGTTAGATACAGAAGTAACTTGATACCCTCTACAAAGAATAAATAAAAAATAAATCCTTTCTTGGTTATTTGCATAATAATCTCAGTTTTTTGTTGTGTGTGTTTTTTAATGAGAGATGCAAACATTGTTTGTTTCTTTCTTTCGGTATCTATGAATATATATATATATATATATATATATATGTAAAGTTAGTTAAATAAAAAAATTAACTGTTTTTTTATTATTTTTTTTTGTAATAGTCAGAAAAGTCTATAATAAAACTGATTAATTTATTTGAAATTAATACCCTTTTCATTGCCAAAAAAAAGTCATTTTTTTAATAGCAGGTACAAACTAGAGCCAATTTTCATGCAAGGGCAGTAATAAAAGAAAAAACTCTTTTAAAATGCATATCAAATTTTTTTTTTTCTTTTTTTCCAAAAAAGTATAACTTTTTTGTAAATTGCAAAAATATATTGCACGATATGTATAAATATATATATATATATATATATAAGGAGTTTGTACATTTTTGTTATAAGGGAAGGAATTGATTTGGTTTATGATTTTTTTATTCTAAACTTTAAAAGGTATAACAATGATATTTTTTTTTTAATTAAAACAATGCTCAACTTTTATTTTTCAAAAAATATTTTTTTTTTGTTCCTTATAAATAAAACCCTTAAAGAAAGGAAAGGAACATAAATAATTCAATTTTAATGAATTAAAAATTATAATAGGTTTTTCAACTTGAAGTAGATATATGTACATATATTCGTCTATTTAAAAAACAAAGCAAAGCTTTCTTATGTAAAATTCTTCTTTAATCTATTAACTTTTTTTTTTCCTTTTTAATTTTTTTTTTTATGAGAAAAAAAAGAAAGATTGTCGAGGAAGCAAAGGCTTATCAAAGCTATTTATTAAAAAAAAAGAATAAATTGAATCAAAATCTTTAAAGTAAATTTAAACAATAATAATAGAGAATCAAAATTAGTTCATATATATATATATATATATAAAATATGTACATCACAAGAAATGGCACTTATGGGTGAAGAAAAAGTTGACTACCTGGACTCTTTATATGTTTTTCAATTAGTAAAAGTTACTTTTTATTTACTTACATTTCAAAAAGCGGTTAAATCCTCAAACTATCTATACGTAGATTGGCTGAGAGGTCAAACTTTTTGTATCATTTTTTTTACATCACCTATGTAAATAATTTTTTTAATATATTTATATTAATAGACATTTATTTATAGTTTTTTTTTTTTTAATATGCTCATTCATTGATTTCTCTTCACTATTAAATCCAAAGCTTACTAGACATTTGGAGTATGTAGATAGTGTCAAACTTTGTAACTATATAAAATGAAAAATGTTTATTTAGGAGTGTTTTTGTGTGAGAGTCAGAAAAAAAGTTAATTATTTTAAAAATAGGGGGAAATGTCACCTAGTATCGAGTAAATCATACCAAGTACAAATTAAACGTACTTCTTGGCTATTCATGTGTGTATATTTTAAAAATCAGTCTAATACATAATTAATTACAATGCATGGTAGGGTGATTCAGACATCTATTAGTAGGTTGTTCGAATCACTCAGAGGTTATTAATGGATATATCCTTCCTCAATGGAGGTAGAAAATTAATGACAACCGGATATAACATATGTATGTACTTGATATGTTAATATGTTTTATATATGTACATACAATAGTATCATCCCATCTGTGACTCTCAATAAAGTTTGATTGAATCCACAATTTAAAGTTTCTAGGATGTTGTAATTTTTACAAACCTTGGCAGATGAGTCATACTCTATTTTACTATGGATATGTGCTGATATTATTTTTTTATAAAAATGTCAAGGGTTCATTTGGAAAGATACAAAATAAGTCAGTTTTGTATCTTTTAAATTATCTGTTTTAACAAATCTATATCCGTCACAACACGAGTATGTACAGTCTGTGTAGAATAATGCTATTGAAAAAAAGACAAACTATGATTTTTGTCATTTATTTCAGCTCCAAATAATTCAATGTTTGTTTCTACGTCATAATGGGTACCTTTAGATAATATGGTATTTACATAATGTATAGTTGTTTGTACAAATCCCTTACTCAGTACTATAATTTCCGAAAGGTAAAGGAGACAAATAATATAACTTCTTATGTGCATACATATACTTACACACACAAATATATATATATATATATATATATCAAACTAATCGAAGTTTTTTTGTTTTTGCTTTTTTTTTTCCTCTCTCCCCTTGTTTATTATTGTATATGTACATGTTCCTTACATATTATAGAAAATAAATAAAATTATACATTAACATATAAAATTATTATTTAGCTTTAAAAATAAAAAAAAACACTATTACATTGAAAGTACGTACGTATGTATATTTTATATTCATATTTTACCTTTTCTATATGTATAGTTATATTGTATATGTTTTGTATATATTCAGTCAGTCACTCTTTGAATATGTATGTAGTTATTTATTAGGACCATAATATATGTAGGAAAATTTGTACAGCCATGATACTAGGAAAATAATAATAATTATATCTCATGATTACTATATATAGAGTCCACCATTCGGTTTTATTATAAGGTATATGTAATTTGTGATTACATCAACTATAATATTATGTTTTTAACAAATTTTTTTAGATATTGTATGCAAATAGGGATTCACCTATAAATCTGTCAATTGCAATCATTTGGAGAATAATAATTATGAACACAAATTTGTCAAATAGTATTGATTCTCCATTTTGCCCTAAATGCTAAATTTCTCATAATTAGAAAATCAATAGTTTTTTTTTAGTCCTTCTACCTGATGTGCCCATTTTTGAAAAGTTGTTTTCTTAACTTTAGCTTCCTTTTTGAAAATGAATTGGCCCATTTTTGTTCAAAACTAAATTTCTAGACATGTCGTTCATTTATACATGAAAATACTTATGTGCTCTATACTAGTGTTGTTCAAAACTGTTTGTTCTAAACATCTTACAGCTAAAGTGATAAAACATTAAAATATCAAATGTAGCCAAAGGACTAAGTGATTTGTATTTCTAATATGTAAGTAATACATTTCATGGGATCAAAAATCGATAGATCTCTAAATAAAATTCCTTTTTTTTTTACTTGTCTTTATGGACAAAACAAACATGATGAAATGTCTAAGTGAAATAACAGTTGAGAACCACTGCTCTATACGTCATTGACTCCACATTTCATCTGTTTTAATATTCTTGGTTGTCTTAGGATCTCAGTTGATGGGGTTTTTCACATTAAACTCATGTTAAGAACTCTCTCTCTCTCCGTCATGGCAGACTCATTCTTTATTGGCCTAGGTCAGCGTTTCTCAACCGGGGTTCCGCGGAACCCTAGGGTTCCGCAGACGGTCTTTAAGGGTTCCGCGAGAAAAATGAGATTATATAAGCTATTACACTTTTCAGTCTTTTTCTACAGTGTGGTAAAATTTTGTCACCAGAATTTTGACTTTTTTTATAGTGACCTATTGCTAAGCCAGGCTCTTAAGAGAACTAATTAATCGTTTACATTTGGGATATATAAGATGAGAAAGTATGGTATTAATCATTTTTTGCGCAAGGGTTCCGTGAGACATGGGATATATTTTGAGGGTTCCGAAAAGGGAAAAAGGTTGAGAAACGCTGGCCTAGGTAAAAAGTAATTGCAATGCTAGTTTAAAAATATACGGGTTTGCTCAAAGAAAGATCTAAATCTTAAGTCACAACGTAAACTAAACATTCACGGATCACCCGGCTTTTTAAGAATATCCTTTAGTCATGTTTCTAATTCACTAATTTGATGATGCATTTCGATTGGTAAATTAAAATATATGTATATATATTAGACAGGTAATTTTTTTTTTTTGCGTGTGTGTGAGTAAGCTCTCTCTTTGCCTTCTATTTTCTTAATTAGATTTATTTGATAAAAACGATTTTTCTTCTTTTTTTTCCCCCACTTCTTCTTATTTTATTTTTATTAATATAATTATTTATTATAATTGTATTATAGTGTATACTCAGAAATTCTTTTACATCTTTTGTGTTCATTAATTCTTAATGAATTAGAACAAAAAAAAAATCTTCACTCTATTCTTTAAAGATTAACGACTTTCACTTACATAGGTATATAAATATATATACCTTCAATAATATTCTCATGCATATATTTTGATTAGCAATATAGTAAAAATAATATAAATTATCTAAGGACATCTGATTATAGTTAAGCCAATATGAATATTTTTCAGGACATAATTTGCGGCTGAAGTTCACTCATTTTCAAAAAAAGATCCTTATTCTATTTCTCTACATTTTCTCCCTCAAGAGAAATAAATAAAGTCTCCAAATTGCAAATTTGTAGATTGCTAATGTCATCACTCACACCAATTTTTGGATCCTTCTTTATTAAAAAGTAGGAAACTGTTTGTTTACAGCTTCACAAGATTTAAGTCATGTTTAATAAATTGATGCTAAGGGACAAGAGTAGGAAAGTCACTTTTTTGACTCTAGACCAGTGTTGCCCAACCATGTTTTCCGAACATGGGCCGGCTTTATGAAAAAACGACGCCAGTGGGCCGGACTCACATTTCTAGTCTTACATTCTTTAATAGAACTACTTGAAATAGACTCACGCGGGGGCCGGATTCTAAGGCTTCGTGGGCCGGATCTGGCCCGGGGGCCGGACGTTGGGCAGCACTGCTCTAGACCCTAACATTTGTTCATGATTCCACTGATTGTTTGGCTAATAAGTAAAAGTATGAGTAAAGATATTCTCTAACTTATATTTCCATTTCCGAGTTTGTGTCCACAAAAATAGGAAGCAAAATTAAAATTTGCGAACATGCAGTGTGAGAAATTATTTTTTCCCATGAATACTTCATATATACTTTGTTATTGCATTTTCGAGCACAAGAGTAATGCTTCAGACTGCGATAGATATAATGTCTGAGTGTTTATTTTCAATTTGCATTATAAGAAGGAAAGCTTAGTGTTGAATATTCCTTGAGTCCCTCAAAAAAGACTTACATTGAAGCAAAAACTATTTTTTTTTGTTTTTTAAATAAGCCCGTTGTCATTTGTCATTTTGATAAAATAATTTAATGAAGCAAGATCTAAGATAGTTTTAGATCTCAAATAACCCAATTTAATACCATAAATAAAAATTGAAAAACTTCTACAGGTTTTAATATGATCTAAACTTTAAATGAATAAAAAAAGATGGAAACTGCTGGTTTCGTGAAAGCATTTTATAAAAGACAAAGTGTAAAAGCCTTTTTACAGAATTTTCATAATCATTACACAAATTTGAACTTGATACTAATGTGAAGATCAAACGATGAACAATGTCAACTAATACAATAAAAACACACAGAACATAGATATACTATATATTTGTTTAACTAAATGGTTCATTTCTTCCCTCTTTTACAAAGATTCAAACATGAACTTAGATGTACAAGAAAAACACAATAAATCTCAAAGTTATACCCGTAAACATTTTACATAGATATCGTCTTCTCCCCCCCCCCCCCTCAATAAGTTAGCAAACGTATGAAAGCATCTTTCGCTTCATTTCACTTTATTTGTATATATGTTGTAAAAAAAAGTTATAAGATTTTTTTTGTTAGAGAGAGAAAAAGACTTAAAGGAAAAAAATAGGTTCATATTTCCTGTATAAATCGGAAACTTCTTTTAGTAGTACTTTTTCTTCTTCTTCTTCGTCTTTTACTTTTTGACAGGGAGAAAGAAAGAGAGTGAAAGAGGGCTATCTAAAATACATACATACATACATAGATATTTGAAAGTTAGTTTTATTTTTTCTTTCCCTATCAAATAATCTTTTGATATTGGTTTGTATTTATACGTATATATTTTGTGTATATTTGAATAATATAGATATTTGATGAATTGGAAATAAAAATATGATAAGGGTTTATTAATTATAATAATTCATAGGGGATCTTCTTACCTTGCATATATATATGTATAGTATAAAAGTAAAGGATATGGATTATTTGAAGGAGCTCTGCGGATTTATTCATCAGAAAAAGACACTTACTCGCTCAACTATAAGTTCATTTAAACCATCTAAAAAACCTTTTTTAAAAGGGATGTAAAGTTCATTTACTGGCGTAGTTAAAATGCAGATTCTAGTAAGCTCGGATAAATTCTATCAACATAGATATGGGTTCCAAAAATGGGATTAGACATAACTTTGTTAGAGTCCTTTTCAGTTTTAGCTACTGATAGGAGTTTTGTAAGAATTGAATTTGTAATGTACATAGTTTAATTTGTTTTCAATAATATACTAAATTTTTGAAAGGTTTGATTTGATTTTGAAGTTATAATGTTAAAAACTTTAAATTATATTGACCTCACAGTGTATTAAGCAACTTTGAAAATAATACATAAAAAAAGTCATATCGAAATGTTGCTAATGATCATAAAATATTTACCGATTATTATCCATTATTCTCAAGGATCTATCAATTCATTATACTTGAAATACTCTGATGTTTTGATATACAAGCATAATTTGTTCAAAGAACATCATAAACTATTACATATACCATGTAATTTCCCCCTTCTATGTTTTACTTAAGTTGTAGTTCACTATATCTATATAAAATACTGCCTGAATGTATGACAAAAACTTTTAGTCAAGGGATACTAAAGTATCATTACATTAGTAAATTATTGAATTTTGTTTAGTTAATATTTACTGTACATTTTTTGAATTTAGTATTCTTGGAAATTTAGTAGCTACACCTTTTGTATTGTTCTAACTTTTTTTTAGATTTTTAAAGGTCAAATTTAAAGCCATGGTTTATCATAGGTATACATAGTTAATAAAAATGTTATACTGCGTAATATGTGCTCAATGGTCTATAATTATTGACTTTAATTGCTGCAATTGCTACATTCAAGAGAGGGAGATCCAAATGACAACTTTTTATCATACTTATATTATAAGATATAAAGAGTTAAGTCTCATATCGGGTCTTTAAACGGAAAAAATAGAGTACCTAAAAACATGGTAGGGTCTGTGTATGAGCGATAATATGTATTTAAGATTTATTACATGTTCTATCAGAGGGGAAAAAATATGAATTATTTATTTGAAGCTAGGAAATAAATCATTTCGAGGTTGATTTTTTATTTTTTTTGCAAATAATTGGCCAAAATTATCATTAATATACAAATTACATTTATTCATTTATGTAGGTATTTGTTTAGTCAACGAATTGACACAGCAATTTTATGATTTTGTGGAACTCTCTCTCATTGAAGAGACTTTTTTATATGCCTTTGAATTATTTTGTGAATTTTTGATTAAATTATACAAGTGCTATTTTGTTTCTGTACCTCTTTTGGTAAGATGTAATCTTCTAAAAAGGATTTTATAAATCATTTCCAGTGAATCCAAACTTTTTTGAAAAAAAAAAAATTGAGTAATGTAGTAATATACAAATGTACTTTTATATTTTTTTTTGCAAGGAGCTCGAAACTTTGTCTCTGTAGAGCATGGACTTTATTATCTGCATTTGTTCATAAATCACTACCGTGTCTCTTGTGATTCATAGAACAAGCACCCAATGTAAAGGCTCCTAAGTAATAATATTATTGTATAGGCAACAAGAATTAAATTAGAAAATAACAACAGTCAATTGAATTAACCAATAGTTTTATGCAGTTTGATAATTAATATTTAGCCTAAATGTTTGTAATATTAACGATATTTTCTTTCCTTAACATGAAAAGTTTTTTAATTATTTAACCTAGAGTGACCTTTTTTGACATTTTTCATTCCATTCTTGATCCGACAATCCTGTAGTATACATATATAATAACGATAGTCCTTTATTACCCAAATACTAAAATTTTGCTTAAATTCCTATAGTTATTAGCACAATATATGCAAGTTATTATATCATAATGAATCCATAATAATTTATAAAATCAATGGTTGTCGTGTCCAAGTTCATAGTGTGAAAAACAGGCTTATAACATGCAGTTTCAACGTTTATTTTCTGGACTCAATATTTAGAATTATAATACTACATTAAATATACAACAGTTTACAAATTGTATATTGTATTCCTATGTAGATACGGTGATCATATACAAAATTCCATATAATAAATAAATATTGTTGATTATTATGAAAGCACAATAACAATCCTATCTATAGCACGGCATTATTTGGCCATTTATTTATTGTCCGAAAAATATAAATATGTAAGTAAATACAAACATATGTACCTTGGTGAGAGTCACTTCTACAAACGAGAGGGCTCTCCTTCTTTCTTCAAAGAAATTTTATACTATATGTAATACCAATATAACTGTAATTACAGTGAAGGAAAAAATAATCGAAAAATAACAACTGGCATGAGTTATGCACTTTTTGACAGGATATAAGTTTATACCTACATATCTACATATATGTAGGTAGGTAAACTGTTATTTTACCATTATTAATATTTTGAGTTCTTCTTGACACATATATGGACTATATATAAATATTTAAGGATTGCTCAATGAATGTCGAATGTTGCAACTATTTCTTCCTAAATGAACCGGTCCCTTTGTGATCCCTGGGATTCCATCAATGACTATGATAAAAACCCTGATAAATTGGCATTCAAAACGAAAAAGAAACATACACTTTTGTATAAGCGTAATTAATGTTTGTATAATTATAAAGTGTCGTTGTTTTTTCCTCCAACATGAGAGACTTTAAAATGTGATGACGTCACAAGTAAACACTCGTATAAAAAACACTTTTCCACAATAAAGGACACGTTATTTTTTAGCAATTTATTCAAAATATATGTATCTTTGTATGTACATATAACATATTCTTTGTAGAAATCCCTTGTGACTCCTATTATTTTTATAGCTGCTCTGATCATTCGTTCTTGCATTTCTTCATAAAGGTTTTGCTCTTCCCAAGATACCATTTTTGGCTTAACATGATATATGGTTCCCCTTATATAATTCAGCTTCCTTTATTCTTATCTTATCCATTTGTTGTTGATAAAATAAAATATAAAGATATAGACAAGACAGAGAATAAAAACACACACCAAATTGAAATATTAAAAAAAAAAATAGATTCAAGAATTTCTCACGGGATTAAGAAAGGAGTGTGTCTTTTTTATTTTTTCGTTCCTCTCTCATTTATATATATATATAAAGATCCCTAATTCCTTTTGATAAGTGTTTTTTTTTTTTGTAGATTACATTAAGACAAGTTAGTGGATCTATATTTAAACCGTGTTGAAAGTTTGTATATATAAATATATTTGTAGTTATTGTGTGTATAACTACATATGAGTTCGTATGTAAGTTTTTTTAATTTTCCATGTACATATATACAAATATATTTTTGTCAAGTAGAGTGTTAAAGAAAAAATTCTTTTTCCCTTATCAGAGTGTTATTCAACCAATTTGGAAAATTTAGTCAGCTTTCAATATGTGTTTATACTTACTCCTTTCTGTTTTATTAGTATTTTGAACGATAACTATGCATTTCAACTCAAATTAGCTCACGTTAAGCTGTGAGCATTGCACTACTATTAAATAAAAATAGTTTACACCTTCAGAAGAACGACATCGTTACCCAACTACATAGATTTCAAACTCTTATTTCTTCCTCTTTTTGAAGAAAAGGTTGGAAGATATTAAAGAAGTCACATATTTATCTTCTACACAAGAAGTTATATAACATATACTGCTATGCATGAGTTTGATAACGTAATTTGTAGGGTATAAATTGATGTAAAAAAAATCAGTTCATCAAATTGATAACAAGTTATCTCACAATTTTGTATAAATGTACTTATATATTATTAAAGTGATATTAAACTTCTTTGTCTGTAGTCACAGATTATTTCAATTTCTCAATTGAAATAAAATAAAGTGTAGAAAAATGCTTTAAAAAACATTGTCTATTTGTTCTCTTTGAAAATATTAAAGGAGCACAATTGGGATTTATTCTTATTTTTATATAAATATTTACATATTCATTAAAAGTAAAAACTTGACCATAGAGTATCAAAATATAGGGTGGGGAGGAGGGAAGGGTCTGGCACAATCATTACAAAATCTATCTGAAATTTGATGTGTAAATTAGCTCCTTATATGGTAAGATATGTAGGTACATTAATCAAGAACTAATTAATCAATTTGTGATATAAAATTTGTATCTTTAAAAAAGTGTGACAAAGAAGAAGTACATAGTTAAGAGTGGAAAGACTGTTTATATTCTTTTTTTCTTCTATTCAATTAAAAATGTTGGTTTAATGCAAAATGTAAGGTAACTCAGCTCTATGTAAGGGAAATTAACATACTTTTTATACTTTTATTTTTTATTTTTTTTAGCACTAAATATTCTTGTTACTTTTTTATGTTACTCGATATCGAAGAAAAAAGAAAGAAAGTATTTATAGAAAATATAGACCCTACACAATTCTGTATATTTAGAAAAAGCTATGCAAGACTATAGTTTTATATTGTACAAGATACAATAAAGAACCTATTTTTTTATCTTCATCAACTTCATTTTTTTTTCTCTCTCTCTCTAGAGGTCTGAAGAAAACAATTTTCATTTTTAAAGTCTTAATTAATACCGTATTTTGGTCACATTAAGAAAAAAATATTTAATGAGATCTACTTAAAAAATAATGACTGCCACGTGAGTCTCTAATGATGAGCTTCTACAACATACAAAACATCTGTGGAAAAATCGACTTGAAAGTTTATTTTATTTTTTTATTAAATACCTACCTACCTAGGATGAGTTGAAATTGTAAAGGGGTTGCTAGTGACAAGTTTTTATACGTCAGACAATGAAATAGTAAAAGTAATGATATAATAATGACTTGGTTCTTTCTAGACCGAATGAAAGAAAGTCACTAGGTCTTGGCAGGCAAAATTGTGCATGCAAGCTTTATAAAAAATTAAAAGACATTTTGCAAAACTACCATTTGCTCGAGCTTAAAAAAATCGAAAATACGGGCTCCAGTTATTGGAGAGGTTTTGTTATGGAAAGGTATTTAAAAAACTTCCGCCTTAATTGTCAATAAAAAATTAATATCATGGTAATAAATATGTATACTCAAATTACGAGACACCAACTTGCAAGTAATTTAACCCAGGATCTTTACCCCCCATTTTTGAACACGAGTAATGTATTGTATAAGAATTTAGTTATTTTGCTTGAAAAACACTAAGGAATAATGATCTCAGAGGAGGCTGAAGACAAATAATAATTTTGAGTAGAGACTTTGATAATTGCTATCAAATGATGGTACTTTTTTTAAAAAAGGTAGCATTGTTTTAACATATAAACATTTTTATTTTACATGGATGCTACTTGTAATTCATGTAATTCACTACTGAATCTTTTTTCGAATTTTAGCCAGTCTTTAGGGCAGGCATAAATCCATTATATAACTTTTTCAATACATTACTAATATTGATTAGTATTAATGCATTGATTGAGTAATTTTATACTTTTTTAATGAAAATTATTCATTAATATGTATTCTATTGTAGGTATATTATGTAATAAAAATATCAGCGTTTCTTTTACTCGTAAATAAGTAATTTCAATAAATCAAAATCAATAGTCGATAGCTGAGGTGCAGATATATGTAATTTTTTAACTGGGAGAATGACATCTTAGGGTTACAGAAAATCGGACATGTTTGTCAAGCTTACAGCTTTCTTTACAGTTGGTAGTGGTTAAAATGCCCCGTGAATTATTAAAATAAAGCATTGTGAGACCGTGAAAATTGGCAATCTGTATAATTTTTTTAACTTACAAGCTGTATCAAATCTCATAATTGTTTTTAAACATAACGATTAGTCCCTCAAAAATAATATATATTTCAGCTAGCTATAAAGAGTTAACAGCTAATAAAACATATGTATTTATATGCATATATATATATATATATGAGAAAATAGTATTATTTTGTAAGAAATTATATTTATGTGACACTTTTTCAAGTATTTACAAGTTTTTATTCATCTTTTCAAGAGAAGACACACACAAATTTCATTCCTTGTTATATAATATTGATAAAACAGTCATATTGAAAAAAAATATATACATACATATATAAGAGGATTTTTTTTTTTTTTGATTTTTTGAGTGAGTTACACAATTTTTGAATATCATCTCTCCATACACTTTTTCTTTCTTCACCTCATCATATTGCTAAAATGAAATATAAAATAACTACAAGATCAGCATTTTGTAAATACAACAACATCCTCAAGCATCTTTTATAAATCAACAAAACTAATTAAAAAATCTACGAAAAGTGACAGTTTTAGTTCTTTCTAACTAAGAAGGTGGAAAATATATATGTGTGTGTATATACAAAACCACTGAAAGAATAAATCAAATCATCATAATCCCCCCTTTAACAATTCCTAGATGGTTTATGTTTTTTGTTTTTTTTTTGTTTTTCGTGAGGATATTCTCATGAGACGTCATGCGATTCTTTTTCTTTCTCTCTTTTTTTTTTCTTTTTCTTTTAAGAAAAGAGTTAGCAATGAATGAAAAAATATTGATTAAAGGTTTGAAGGAGAGAAAAGGTAGAGAATGATAAAAAAAATTAAAAGATACATACAGAAGGTTAAAAGAACTCTGGGTTGTAGTGAATTTATAAGAGTACATCATTCCTTTACAACATCAATTAAACAACTCTCCGCCCAAAAAAAACCAACAGAACAATGAGGAAAACTAATTAATCAAAGAGCTTCAAGTTCAAAGACAGAAGATTTTGTTTCCTACAAATTCAATGTGTACCTTTGTGAAAACTTTACACGTAGATACATGTAATATATCCAAGAAAGAATAAATAAACTTTTATTTTCATTTTATTTTTTATTTTAAATAAGGATTTTATTTCAACAATGAGCATTTTCTTTTAACTATGTCTGTAGTTTCCTTTTCTTAAATTTTCATATTTGAATAATCTTGTAAGATTTTTGGATATATATTGTCTAAGTTTAAGACATAATTAAATATTATAATTCAAAATTTTGAAATGTACGTTATATGAGCTTTTACGTGGAATGGATAATAGTTATCAAATCAAAATGAACGGACATTTAAACAATCAAACCATTTTTTATTTTTCAACTATAGGGCACTATAGTTTAATTCAAGTTAAACTAATCATGATTCGTAACACTAATTAGAGACAAGTCTTGACAAATAATCCGATATTTAATTAATTAAATAAGGAATTGTTGATGTTAACAGAGTAAGCCTTGAAGGCTTTCCAATTTTGACGTCATTGACAAATAAACAATGACTTTTTTGAAAAGTATATTTATTTAGAAGGTTTTATTATTAATAAATATACAAACAATCAAAAATAATCAATAATATTTTCAATCATTTACAACTTTATTTGGGATATTTAAGATAAATAGTTTCCATAGTAATCGAAAAATCTTATATATATATATAAAGTCTTTTTTAACAAGATTATTATTATTGTTTTACGACATGGTTCTTGTTGTTGTTGTTTTTGGGTGGAGTAGTAGAATAAAAAGTATAAACAGGTATATTTGCATGTAACTCACAAGGATTAGTTAGTATAAGTAGATTATTAAAAAAAAAGTTTATATCTTCATATACCTATCGGTAACATAGTTAATTAGAGCCTTGCATTTTATGAGTGTGACAAAATGGTTTTTATCAGATTAGACAAAGTTTTGTGTTTCAAATAAAGATAAATAGTCTTGTATGTATCTTTTGTGTGACAAAAAAAAGGACAACAGGATCTAGAGAACTATAGACATTGTTTATTGCTGTGTGTGTGTGTGTAAATTTATTCAAGCCAAATTTGCATCAAGGTATCTTACTCTTTAAAAAATGTCATTTTTTTATGTCAATAGACAATCAAATCATTCATAATTATTTATGCTTAGCTAAAATTTTAAAAAGTCAAACACAGGTACATAGTTTGAGTCATTTACCAGGGAACTTACAAGACCTATATCATAGAATATGGGTTTATATCAATGCAATGACTACATAATTTTATATTTTTCAGAAATATAATTTAAAAAAGGTAAAGAAAGCCCTTTTATGTAAAAAAAAAAAAAAAAAATATGATCCTCACTCAAAGTACATCAAATCTCGTGGAATATTTTTTGATTACATATTATCAAAAAAACATATTTTGTGATATAAATTTAATTAAATCTGATTCGACTTCCTTTTAAATGGTAATATCTGGTCCTTGAGGGTTTGTGTCTTCTCAAATTGGAGAAGTTGAAATTGCAATCATTCATTATTCTGAGTTCCTGACAATTTGAGTATCCCTGAACATATGAATAATTTAGTAGATTAATCCCAAAGAATCAGTAGCTGCCAAATTCTTTTAAGTTTTCATTGGTTGAACGCCTTTCAAATGAAGCTTCACAGTCTTTTCTCTTAGTTCCATCAAGTGTTGAATAATAATAGTTCAAATATAACTAGGTTTTATATAGTAGTTCAATAGAGGGAGTTCTGATTCAATCCAAATCAATTTTGACGCCCCCCCCCCCTTCCCCGCCCCAAAATATATACATATATATATATGTACAACCTAAATATAAAACGGAATTTTAAAATTTTGCTGTTAAAATAAATTACAAACAAATCAATATTGACACTTTTTTTTTTTTTTGAAAAAAAAAAGATCCATCAAGTCATCAACTCAAAGGTCTACCTTGTATCAGTTGTATACCCTGCACCTGCCCAAAAAAATAAAAAGCAACTTGGTTTTTTAATCATCTTTATTTTTATTTGAATAGAAAGCAAGCATTCAATCTGTTTGTTCGAGACTGTCCAATTAAATTAATGTCCTTTCTTTTTCTAACTAAGAAAATATTTTTATTTTATTTTTTTGTTAAAAAGCAAAACAAAATGCTTAAATCATTAATAATTCAAATAAAAAATGTTAATTACATCGAGTTTGTATATGAAAAAAATATAATTTAATAAATGAATTTCGTTTTCAAGATATACATATACATACTATATGTATGTATATGTAAAGGGAAGAAAAATCATATTTTTTTCTTCTTCAAGAAACAGCCCTTTTTAAACTCACTCTCTATTGAAATATATGAATATACAAAATGTAGTCAAATGAATACATTTTTATATACTACTCCTATACATAGATATAAATGTATGTATACATATGTTAGAAATGTATATTTTTATGTAACTATCAAAGTAAGGCATTCAATTCGGGACATATCTGTCAATAGTTGGAATTGTCATTTTGTGTGTGTGTGTGTGTGTGTGTTCCCGTTACTTCTTATAAAGGGTGGAGTAAGTATAACATTTTTTTCTTCTTCTCAAAAATAAGAACAATTTAGTTGTATCACGCAAACAAAAAAACAACAGCAATTTATAATATATATTTATATACATATTTTTGTAGACAAATACATACATTTTTATGTATGCTCTAATAGGAGTTTATATTTTTATTGTTTTGTTCATATAAAGTGTTTATTTTTTTTATTGTAAATGTGGTGGCTAAAGAGAATCATTACCAACCAACCAAGCAACCAACCTATAAAAATCTTGCTTAACTTTTATTTAATAATTACAAATCATTATCAAATATATTTTATTTAAAAAAATAAAAAACACCAATCATACTAAATAAAAGATACCCTGGCCCTGATTAGTCGTCTATTAGAAGCTACATTTATGTTCGCTACCCATTTACATATTTGTTATTTAACATATTTTTATTGAATAAATGTTCCATTTAACTTTAAATATTTGATATTTAAGTAGCAATATCTTGGTCAATATTAAGGACTCTTTTTAAAGGTCATATATATACATTATTACACACAACTTAATTCTAAATAATGTTAATTGCTTTGCGTATATAATTTAACACATTTTATTGACCTTTTTGTAGAGAAAATATATTTAATTAAATTAAAAATTATATTTTTTGAACAACAATTATATTTAATAAACGATATTTTGTAGCATTTTTGGAACAGAGCTTTTTGGTTTCTCTTACAGGTAATGTTAGTTTATCAAAATGTATATTTTATAGTTATAAGTAAAGATACTTGTACGGATGTAAGTAGCCAATTTAACAAAGAGTATTATTTCTTCTATATCAATGACACTTCATATTGTGACCCTTGTTAAGAGTCCCATATATACACCATTGACACACTCAATTATAAACTCTCAAAAGCCATTGTTTATAAGAAAGATTCCACTTTCAATTACCCGTCTTTTATATTTAACATTTAAGTTAATTTGTCCATCAGAAATATAGCAATTAGGTATTGAAGGCTATTGAGGCTCTGAGAAGTGATTGTTTAAGGAGCTATAGATGTGCAATATATAATTGAGTATGGATATTTATGCTAAATTGCTAACAATGACCTATTTTTTGCCTAGCGAAAAAAGATTTAATTTATTTCAATATTTATTTTTTGTAGAACAAATACAACTTAAAATACTTAATAAACGCTTTTAGGCTCTAAAAAAGAACTGTTTAGGGGGGCATGAAAAAAACAAATATTCCAAATCTTTCTACATTTTGTCAAATAGTATCCTTAGAAGGTTCATAAAAGAAAAGTTTACATAATAATCAAGTTAGAGTGATTGTATATAGTTCATAAATATATATATATGTATATATACATAAATAAGACTCCGTGTCATTTAGCCGTTTACTATGAAAAAAATATTTTTATATTCTCTAATCTTAGGAATTTTTAATTAAGAATTTTTTTTTTTTTTTGAATAATTATAATAATATTTAGTTAAATGAATTCGTGACGAATGTTATTTTTTTTTTTTAGGTAGTATTTATATTATGACTACAAAGAATTGTTTTTGAAAGGTGTATTATTTTTCTTTTCTTTTTCAAATCAAACATTTTTGTTTTGTTTTGTTTTGTCTTGAGTCATTAAATTTACTTTAATGAAAGGTACAAAAAATAATGAGAAAGTTTTTGAAGAGAAATAAAAAAACATAACAATTTTAATGCACTAACAATCTATTACTACTTAGAAACAAACAAACGCCTCTTTTAAATTATGTAAGTTTATAGTAAAAATGTTCAATTTTTTTTTTTTTGAAACTTTGTAAGAATTTAGGATGCATTTGGTGAATCTAAGATATGTTTTTAAAATAAAAAGTCTGGTCAATTTACTCTCAGAGCATTATTCCTATACCAAACTGCATCAATATTCAAATATACACTCAAACAGAGTCAGGAATTAGTCAAAGACTAATAACGTCTTGGTTTTTTGGAATTTGATGCAAAAATAATAATTGATTTTTGTATCTAGGGAAATTTGTAGAAAACAGATCTATTTTGGGGGTTTCTTATTAAATTATCGGAAAATTATGTAATTCACATTCTGTTATTGTTCATTGCCACTAAATCATTTTAACTAATCCTGTTACTTTAGTTGTCAATATAAAATATTAACTAAATTGAACAAATAATTTTGAATACGTAAGCACTATATCTCTCTCTCTCTCTCTCCATTATATGTATATATCATTATGGGATATTTTTGTGACTTTAAACTTGAAAAAACCTGTAAAAAAACCACCTAAAAAAAGATCAAGAAAAATAATTATAAATATTTAATCTTGCAAGGGATATTTAAGTAGGAACTAGCAGAACTTAGACGTATTTATTTTAGATAAAGCTCGTCTTGAGATTGTTTTTTATTTTTTTATTTTACTACAATAATATATTTTCTGTGAGAGAAACCAAATACCTTTCAAACAATTTTTTGGCCTCTTACAAATATAAAGTTTTATAGTATAGAACGATTTCCGCTCATGTCCAGAATTGCACAATAACCTAAAGCGAATCCATGTTGAAGGCAAGGTTGTTAATATAGTTATTAAACAAAATATACAAATTTCCAAATAAGTTTGAAGGAGCCATCATCAACCAATGACATTATAAATACTTATAACAATAATAGCACAAAGCTAAGCAATTGCAAGGGAGCAATGAATAATTCTTATAACTGCCTCCTCCTTCAAGATGGCCGATTTTCAAAATAACGACACCAAGTGTAAAGAGACCTTTAGTTTTTCGTATTGTGTAATTAGGGTTTATAGAACGTTTGAACCATTGCTTTAAATTTGAGGCGTGTGGGGCCTTCTAAAAAGGGTGAGTTTTGTACATACATATAAAATTCCTTTCCATACAAAAATGAATATAGTATTGGTCAATATGGTGGAGAGTTGGTAGTAATTGTAGTTTATCAAAAGTTTAGCCTAAAAGAGATTCACCTCATATAACAAAATATGTAGGTATTATACAGAATAGGCTCTTATAGCTCAAACCCTCAAGTAATTATATGTTATTTGGATCGATAGAATGTGTTTATAGATGGGAATGACAGCGTTTAGGGATAGATATCTATAGTGTACAAATGTTTATAATTGATTAGTAGTTATGTATCTATTCTTCCATCTATGTGTGTTTCCTTCTTTTCCTCCTTCTTGTCATCATCATCATCCTAAACAAGACCATATGTTACAGTACATAATGAAACTATTTGAAAATGCTGTACAGAATACACTCTCATTTCTGTTATTTTGTGTATCTAGAGAAAAGGCCACTCCAGATGTTGGAGAGAAGACATCAGATTGTTTTGTTAGTTTATAAATATATGTTTTTCATAATGGAGATGAGGTGTGTGTGGGGGGGGGGGGGGGGGGAATTTTTGTATCTCTGAATACTTCAATTTATTTTCATTAGGAAATTTGATTAAACTTTTCTTTTTTTTTTTTCTTTTTTTTTGGGGGGGGGGGGGGGATGTCAAAATGTGCTCAAAGGATGATGTAGAAATCAAATGAATCAATAATAAATGTACTCAAACATCACAACATACCCCTATAATGATATATAATTACAAACTTTTTCCCGCCAAATTTTTTCAAATCAAATCAGATATTTCAACATTTTGTCATTTCATTTTCAAATTACAAATACGATAGATAGTGTTAAAAGTTAAGCTAGCTTATTAATGTGATGATTGCCCATATTTTACACATATTATGTAATATTGAACAGAGTTCAATATAAATATCAAGTTTGATTTTCAAACCTATGTAATAATTAAGGAGTCAAGGAAAATTAAAATAAAAAAATTTAATCATTTTCAAGGAATCTTTAATTCAAATGTCAAAGTTTTTTTTTCATTTGCTCTAAGAGTAAAATGTGATCCACATTTGAAGACAAAAATATTTACTCTTCATTCAAATCAATTAATAACATAGTTATACCTAATAAGATAAGTTTTGTTGACTGACAATCCATATTTGATGTTAAAATATTCATAAATAATAAATACAAAGTCCACTGAAATAAATGACAATACATTAGCACAGCACATTAATATTCTTAGATCGAAATAGTTAATCTGAGTTAAAGGCGTACTTTATCATCATAAGTGTCTGCATATTTAATATCTTTATTTTAAAATCCTTTAAAAGAGCTGAAGTTTATAATAGTGCCTATTGAAAAAATATATAACAATAATTTGTCTAAATATATATATATATATAGCATATATTTATTTTATTAAAAGGTACCATTTTACAATTAATTTGTCAATATACATATATAGTATACAAAGACCATACATTATGCATGGCATTAAAAGAGTGAATTTTTAATTTAAACCTTGTTTTTTCGTCTATTTTTCTTCTTTTTTTTTTACACAAAAAAATCTACAAGGTTTCATATTTGACTATATTATGTATATAAAACTCATTTTCGTCAGGAAATTGGATTTTTTTTTCAACAGTGCAAGAAAGCATTTTTTCCCGTTGATATATATATACATATATGTATATATATATATATATATATATATATATATATGAAGTTGTTTATCATGATAAGGTCTATTTATAAATATTATATATTTCATACATACTTATATTGTAATATGTACATAATAACGAATTTTAACATTGAACAAGAATAAGAGTTGTTGAGGAGTTGAGTCAATTGGAGGTCATTTATCACGAATGGAAATAGCACTTTGAGCTATTCAGTATATACAGTAGAACGTGGTTATTAACATTATTTATACAGACAATGTAAGCACAAATTTGACTACATCTATTGCTAAAATAAAATATCCACATTTTCAAAATTTGCTTATAAATGTGTAGTTTGTTTGTTTGTTTTGTAACTAGACAAATAGTTATAAGGACTAATTCCTTATAGCTTGCAAGAGATGTTGAGCCTCTTTGTAATGCGAGTTTTTCATCAAATAGTTAAAGGGTTTTTAAAAAGACCCATGGTCTTTGGGAAGGGCTTGTGGTTTAGGTTCCAAAAACATTCGTCAACCTCAGAAACTCAGATAGTAGACAAACATTGTGTCTTGAATCACAAAGGGCTTTAAACATAGGTGGTAATACTCTGTATAAGTGGGTTTTAGAATTTAATAATTGAGTTATACATCATCATAGGAAATAAGTGAATTGCACATTTTTTTTCTCAATTCAACTTCGGACTCAGTGTTTATTATTCACATAAAAATACCTTGGTAGTTTAATTGGTAGCTCTGCAAGTAATTGTAAGAGGATCTGTATTCGAATGAAAAATATTTTCATCATTTAACAAATTTAAAATTGTATTGTGTATTATTTATATCAATTGATTTTTTGAGAAGTCAGGGATACTCAACGTAAAACAACAGTGTTAGAGACTACCATTTAAATACTATAATTCTGAAAGGCAACCAATTTGAAGATTTTTTTTAAATTATCAAGGATCTTTTTTTTATCTTTTTTTTTTCTTTGTGTATTTTTATATATTTATCTTTAAATCGGTTAATGTGTTGGTTTTTTTTTCCTAGGATCCTCTATTTTTTTTTAAATGTCTGTGTGTATTGAAATTGCAAATTTGATGGTGATTGTCATATTCAAATTTGAATTTTTCTCAAAGTTATTATTTGTCGAATAACATATATTTTTAACACAGCTACGAATTCAAGGGTATGACAGAGACCCATCCCTAAGACCAATTAAACCACATTTTATATTTCAATTCATGTGGTTAAAATTGAATTAAAAATGCAGAGTTGATATATGTGGATCTAACGTAATTGTTATCTTTTTAAAATAAAGATGATGAGACTATTATTTATTGTCTCCAAATCAAATTTTTTCATGTTTATTTGTTCAAATTAACAAAATTAATTATGTAATGAGTGACTAATAGTTTATAGTAATTGACCCTACTGAAGAGGTTGCGCGGTGACTTTTTTTTCTCTCCCTTTCCCCAATTAATAATAATAATAATTGTTTTATTGATCTATGTACATAAGTTATAATAAGTTATTTTTTCCATGTTATACTATCCTTGTTTTTTCTTCTTAAACATTATTATTATTGTTATTATTATTTGAAGTCACTAATTGTCTTACTTATAAGTAGAAAAACATTCTTGAAATTATTCGATACGGGGAGAAAAAATATCAATATATATATTTTTTTATTTTGTGACTCTTTCCCCTTAAGTCCTCCTCCTCTTTCTCTTCGTCTTCTTCTTGTAGCTTTCATATTTATGTATTATTAGTATGGTAGTTCCATTTCTTATAACCAATATATATATATATATATATATATAAATAAGGTTACGTTAAGTAAATAATAATATATATATATAGGTATATTTCTATACAAAATAATTAATTGTTTTATAGTTTTAATTTGTTGTGATCACGCAATTCTTTATTTTATTTATTTTTTCCTCTCCTCTCTTGTTTTTTTTTTTTTTTTAATTTGAAAAGGAAAAAAGAAAGTTATAGTATGTTCATACATACATACATACAAACATGGTTAGGCAGAACACACGAAAAAAAAAAAAAAACTTCTTCTCCATTAAAACACCCTCTTTTAAGAAGCGAAAGAAGAAAACCTTTTTTTTTCTTATCAATAATACATATTTGAAATGTTGAAAACACACACTTAAATATGTATACATACATATGTTCTGTAGAAAAATTGGGATTTTGTACAAGTTGTACAAAATATCGGAGGACTCTGGATACAAATTGCAAATTAAAAAATCATACATTTTAAATGCAAAATTTAATGATGAAGATTATGCTATGACTCAAACTCACTGGGATGTTTAATATTCTATCAAGTAGCAACGCAAAATTGAATAATTATAACTTAAAAGCCTTTATACAAGTGATAAGTATTAATATCATTATTGAATCTCCAATAAATAATTAATTACTGCATGAAAAAGGATACAAGGTTCTTTTAAACATAGGTAAGTAAGAAATAAACGAGTCATTAATCGATCAAATTGAAATAATTGCATCAATTTTTAGTATTTAAAATGGTTGATGTTTTAATAATAATAATTAAATATGAAGATAGAAATTGCAATTTGTACAAGTTACAACTTGTAGAAAGCTCATATTTGAACACAACACACATACATATATAGACATACATACCATATATATGAATATATATATATATATTCCTAAGTATGTATGTTTATGTCGAATCTACACATTTATTATGCAAGGCTCCTTGCCAATTTTTTTATCAATAAAATTCTACGAAAAAATAGATATTTCATATATTTAAATATTTTTTTTTATCGTGGAATTGATTTATGTTCTGAAAGGTAGGCTTCTACGGTTGGTATACATATATTTATATGTATGTATAATTTCCACTCTCTGCATATAAGCAGTATCATATAGAACTAAAAAAGTGTATTTAACTAAGTAACTGGCAGTTTGAGATTCAAGTGTTTAGTACAGGATGATGAAATGGGTTTAAAAAAAACCCTGAAAATACAACTCTTGAACGATTTTAAAGTATATTTTAAAATCGTTAAAAAAAAGAGGGACTTTCTTTTACTTGTAGAGAGGTAATTGCTTACTTCAAATCCAGACCAGTGGTTCATGGGGACTGAAATTTTGTCTGCATATTGATTTTTGAAGAAAAAAAAAATATGTACTCATACTTTGAGAACTGAGCATTTGATGGGGTCAAAAAAATAATATTCAGAGTTGAAAGGTGGAAACTTATGTGGTTATAGAATTGCTACAACAGATATCAAATATCAAACTCATATCAAATCACTATCTATATTATGTTTAATTAATAGTAATTTGTATATAATGTCAAATCTGTTTAAGAGCAAAGTTCCTTTAAGAGCAACATTTTCTCGGAAATAAATTATTTGCTCCATAAAATATACTGCAAAATAGAATCATAATGATAAAAATTTGACGTAATTTTTACTAGACAATTTTCAAACATTCACCGATAGAAAGGTGAAAATATTTTATGGGCCTTTCTTTTTCCCCTTCATATTCTATTCTGTTCGCTTACGTTGAGATCTTTAAAAAGATTCGTCCAATATAATGAATGGGTTGTTGATGTAATTGAAAAAAAATAAAAATATTAATCAATCTTTTTTAGGAAGGATTAACAGAGAAAAATAACAGACTATATGAAATATAAAAATGCGTAGAAACGAATAACAAATTATCGTATTTCATTGTGAAGGGCAACTGATGTACTTAAGTACTCAAGAAATGGGAATTTCTATACTCTTAGGAATATTTTCCCTGGGATTGATAAGTTGCTTTATTCCGAATTTAAATGTATATCATCTTTTACGAATGAATAATTATGTATATTTTGCTGGCATTTGCATCTTTAAAATCCATATATTCATTCATGGACATGTGGACCAAAGGAGTTGATCCAAAAATAAAGACGTTTTAATTTATGTTCTGAAATCCTTTTTATACTAGTTTTATAATAGTTTAAATCTAAATGAGTTAGTACAGGAGTTAATATTATTAAAAAAAAACCCTCATATTAAAAAAAGTTATAGTAATGTTTAGTGGTATGTATCTCTGATATCAATTCTCATTATGTGGAAAGGGGCTCTACTAACCCTTTACATCTGTTACTTCATTACAAATCTTTAAATCGATTTTTATTCCTCTAAAAACCTCCCTAAATACATAACAACCTAACAACATAATCTACAAGAAAAATAAATTAAAAAACCCCCCAGAAATTAGGGGATGAGCATATGTGTAGTTAATCATAGTATCATAGAAAATTAAATTTTGTTCAAATGAACCAGTGGCAGATGGAACGTACAATTGACCGGGTTATCTTTTTAAAAGTAACTTGTATGTAAGTAGATTTTAGTGTAAACCTTTACACTGGGTAAATGTTTTGTTTGTTTTTTTAATACCTACATATGGTTTTTTTCTTCTTCTTGATAGATTAAATCCTATGCTACAATATAATTACAAAATTTATCCCATTGCTTTAAAATCGGAACAGCACAAAACGTTATTAGAAAATGCTTAGTTCTGTCCCAAAAAATGCCCATTTTTCATCTTTAAAGTAATTGACCATTCCAAAATGATATGAGGGACCCGAAATTTTGTAAATAGCATTTACATGAAGTGCTATCAAAAAAATTACCACAACAACGGAACACTCTAATATAGATTTTATTGTTCAATTTAAATAAATATATATATTTCACTTTTTTTTAATATGCTTTCAATATTTTGAAGGATACTAAATGTCACAATTTTCTAAAGTTGTTCATCTCCCTGGTTCACTTTCGTCAAATCCATGATACTTAAGCTTGAATAAAACCTCGGAACAGTAGATTTTGAAAATATTTTCATAGGACATTTGTACATCCTACAAAATGTAGTTCCCTGGATCAGTCTTGGTTTTGATTTTTTGATTTTTTGTTTTGGACTTTTGAAAGTATTGGTTTTGTTGTCAAAAATAAGGCCAAAACTACATAATAAATTGCTAAAAATATATAAATATAAAGTTTTATCTTTGCTTTGGGAAATGTGCAGAACGTTTAACTATAGGCGCAAAAAAATTTACGTCATAAAAAACAAAATTAAAATGAATACTCAAATACAAAACTCAGCTCAAATAAATCAGATTTAAAAAAAAACCTTTTTTACTAAATTAGTGCACTTTTTACAGCACAATTATACTTTAATTGTGACGATGAATCAATTTCTACTTTTCTACCTTTATGACAAATAGCCTTTGAATATGTTAATGTCTCAAAAATATCTCAAATAAAAATAAAAGAGCATGGATTGAAGACAAAGATTACGCAGAGTCCTCCATTTTGTGACCAAAATTTAAAACTTAATGTATGTTTATAAATATATATTCTAATAAAATATTGCCTCCTAGGCAGACCTTCATTTATTTTATATAAGAGTGTCAGAGCAGTTGTTCACGCACATAGATAATCTCATTAGCTTTCCCCTATTTACAAATCAATTATAAATAGATTTAAATCTACTTCAATCCTCAATATGGAGTCAAAATATATAAATATGCATGAATGTAATTCTAAATAATAAGTATGGCTTAGAAATATTAAATCATATTGCATATTAAGAAATAAAAAATGGTTTATATGTATATATATATATATATATATATTATAGTGAAATTTTATATTGGGAAGTTTCATTTTTTTTTTTTTTTTACATGTACGTGACAGTCATATTAATTTTTTATTCTTTTTTGAAACATATATATATATACATAAAACATAAATATGTGTGTTATATATATTTCATATTCAAGTTACGATTATAGAAAAATGAAATATACACACTTAGTTGTAATATAACATATAAGTATATATTTGATATATCAAGATTTTCAATTTTATACTATAATGTTACTCATATGTTCATGTGTTATGAATGTAGAGTGGGGTAGATACAAGACTGATGTATATACAATGCATAGAAGACATGATTATATAGTCTAATGCAGGTTTGACTAATCGTGTATACATTACATATTTCCTCAAGGGTCAAGGGTTTTTAAATGACAACACTACAAATTTTGATTTGGAACTTTGATATTTTTCTTTTTATAATATATTTTTCTTCACATGATTTCTTGATCTATTTATAATGTGTCAAAGATATGTGGCCATAAGAACGGATATAGTCTACAAGCCATTATCATTTGAAAATTTATATATTTCAACAAATATATAACCTTTTTGAAAGCTCTTTTTTTCAATACTTTTCTTCATATGTTTATTAACACAAATTAAATCTATGATGCTAAATCATTTGACAATTTGGAATGGCTTTTAATAAATTAATATTAAAATCCCTTTGAAGCACATAAAAGTTGCTTTAAATCACAAAATGTATTTTTTTATTATTGTTATTAATGCAAAATATTTACAAAGTTCAAGCAATTTCTGCACCAATAGTGGAACAATGCTGTCCACAAATTATCCTTAAATCGTTTTTCTTTAAATGAAATATATATGCCTCAAGTTGAACCAATTTCTGTACAATTATTTGAACGATTTTGACCCAAATCATGGAACAGAAACCTTATTTTTTGTTCCATGAAATTTGACTCATGTCTGATAAAATAATGGAACAGTTGCCCACAAGTTACGAAATATTTTTTATATTTTTTATCTAGAATAAGCTTCAAAGCAATTTCTTCCTGGATATATATATGATTAGTCTTTAAAATCTACCGTAAATCATTAATCATAGTTTTTATATGCTCTTTTTCTCCCAAATTTTCCCCAAATAGCAAAAAGTCTATTCACCAAATTGACACCTAGTAATGATGCAAATTTATTCAATTTTTTCTTAACCCCAAAATATAATTCCAAGCCCTTCTACAAAAATATAAAAACTATTGTAGAATGGTACCTTAAATAATATACCACTCCAATGTATTCTTTGTCAACTGTCGATTTGTTTACATACTTTTGCCCTCTCTTAGTGTAGTGAACATCGATTTTTTTATCTCAAATTGAATAAGGCTTAACTAAGAATACCCCAACATTAAAATAAAAAATGCTTTGAGAATATGAAAGAATGACGTAATTGACTTAGAAGCATATATGTATGTATAAATTTGAGAGGTTGAGAGATTCAAATAAATGTAGTCATGTGAATATGCTAAATATATCATGAATGAAGAGAAGTTGTATTAAAAATGCTTTAAACCAAATGGTTCCAAATGGTATGAATAAAACATCTACATAATTCAACTTTGTCATAATATATTTATTCATATGTATTTCATTTGTTATTTGATTATTATTTGATTTTTCCTGGAATATTAGCTCTAAAGAGTAAAAAAAAGTGGAGCACTAAAAACGAATTAGTTGATTTTATGTATATCAACTTTTATATATTTTATATCTATAAAAGTTATTTGTTAACGTACGTGATCAGGAAGAAAAAAAATAGCAGGAAAAAAATTAATAATTCACATACAAAAATATATATATATATATATTTGAAATACTTTGCAATTCAACATTTCCTCTAAATATATACAAATAATTTTTATCAAGATTCTATTATAGCAATCATAGTAAGAATATCTGATGACAGTTTTACGTTCTATTAAGCAAAAAAAAAAAAAAAACTTATTTCTTTGTTTCACGTTTTCTGGTAAGAAAATGATTTGTCAATCAATGATTTTTTCCTCTAAAATATTTGCTTCTACAACGTATCACAAAATTTTATTACTTATTATTTATTTTATCTTATAAAGATCTGTCTCAGACTCATTGGATGCAATTGATAGATCTATTTTGAAGGATTTATGATAATTCAAGTGCTATATAAAGATTATATAAGTACATACAATAAGAAGAAGAAGAAAAAGGAAGGGGAATGAGGGGGAAACTCCCCCAAAAGAGTGCCAAAAAGATACATAAACAATGTGTTGATATGATACAAAACCTACAAACAACACATAAAAGTAAATGTATAAAGTTGCTCACAGTTTTTATTTAATAAAGTCAAAAGCCCCTGCTTCTGAAGACCCTCAATGTTGTTGCAAAAATAATCCATCAACTTTAATTCTTTTGCCTGCGAAAAAAAAAAATTTATGTGCATCAAAGGCATTGAAAGTGAGTCAATTGCTATTTAATCGAAGACATTCTCACAAAACCTCTTACCTTCATTCAGAATTATTTTTTTATATAATTGTATTCTGTGAAACAAAAAGTATTTTGATTGTTTTTGTAACAAAATTTCATTGTTGAGAGATTTTTAGTGTCCAAAGAAGGTGGAATAATTAGTGAAGAAATTTAATAGGACAGTTAAATTGTAATCAAAAGTATAGCTTCTTAAATTTTATATCCAACTCATGAAATTATCCCTAAAAAAATGGATACAAATAAAGTAAATGTTTTATTTACGAGAAATGGGATTAACAGTGGTAAAAGTGAAGATGCCACTTTTTCTTTATGATAACTAATGCCGTTATGCACCAAAAAAAAAAAATAATAATAATAAAATAATTGTCACTCTGTTACTAAGAAAAACTTTAAATTTTAATAAATCCATCAGTCTCATCTCTGAGTGTCTTGTATGTCATTTTATAAATTAATTACTTTTAATTTATTGCATCCATTTAAAATAATTAAAAAGGTCCAGATTTAAATTTGTTTATCTGAATTACTATGTTTTTTATGTAGCGAATAATGAAACGCCGTTTATTTAAGCGTTACTTTTATGAGTAAATAGTTAATTTTGCCAACTAGGTTTCGTTATTTTTTCGAAGCATTGTGTCCAACACTCTCAATGAGAGAAATAGTAAGAAAAGATGGAATTAATACCTTAGATTAGGATCAATATTCGTTTGGGATAAATACATATACCATTCATGATTGAAAGCTTGCTTTGAAAATGTAATTACTAATCATTTAATAGCAATTGTGATCAACAGCTGTTACATGGTTCTAGCATGCTCTGAGCCTTTTTTGGAAAAATGACCAATACAAAAAAGCTTCAAGCCGACCACTACTTTTGCAAATTGAAAATGAGCTCACGTTGTCCATTTTACTTACAATGCATAATAGTTAATTCTATAAGAATTTCATTCATTATGGACTAAAATGGAAGGACTCTGGTTAATGGGGCTAATTCATGGGATGAAATGATCAATTATTACTACACATAGAATTGTGTTTTTAATTTCCCTTATATTTCAAATCACGAGTTGGTTTTGCGTTGTAGGGGGTATTTATGTTCTTTTTTAAATTGGAAGGGATCCTCTTGATTAGAAAGGTGTTTTATCATAACTTGTTAATCTATATACAATAAACACACATAACTGTATTTATGTGATGTATAATATTATGTATATGGTATATAATTGATGCCATAAAGAAAAACAGGACTCCAAGTAATGAATCGTTGCTTTTCTGTATATTTATACATATAGATATTTACATATCTATAGAACATAAGACAGATGTATATTCAATGTCGGATCGTTTTCCCTCTCCACTTGGTGGAAAATTATAATAATAATAATAAAATAGAAAAATCGATTTTTACATCATTCCTTTTCTGTACAACGATTCCGTCCTTATTTTTCTATATTAAAGGTCTTCTTTTTATCATCATTGATTGGTTCAAATTGCACTCAAAATTAGCTAATTTATTATGTCTATGGTAGATGACACATGTTCCTTTGAATGTATTATTTGGAGTTGTGTCAAGGATATCTTTGAAGCCAAAGGGGGACTGATTAACACTAAAGACTGCCTCAAGGGTATAAAACACTAACATTTTACTGTTTTACCAAAAAACATTCACGCAGGGTCATTGAGGACTTCCTCAAAGCTTATTTTCAGCACATTTATTTTTTTATTGGACACTTTTTTTTTGTTGTTGCAAAGCACAAATTGGATTGATAACTCCAAATTTATTTGAAAAAATTTACCTTCAACTAACCAAACGAATAGGAAGAGAAAATTGAAGACATTTACCTCAGTCCCGTCAACAGTCTTTGGTTCTAATAAAAACTCATTCATTATTTCAATTCACTAAAAGTGATTTCACTTTAAAAATATGTAGATATTTTTAAAATACAGTTAGCGTGTCTCTAATAAAGTGCTTGAGTGTAGGCACTCTTATAAAATGTTTGCTACTTGACGTGCATGTACAAATATACTTGAATATAGCCTTAATTAAGCTTCCTTGGCAACAACAAAAAACTAGGGGGCGTGAGTGTAGAATTATGTATTGCACGGTTTCAGGATTTATTTTTCTCATAATTTGGGAAATAAATGAATCCTTCCCTGATGGCTCAAAGAACACTCTATAGGTTCTTTCTTATTATGATAAACGCCATAATAATTATTTATATAAAGAGGTTTTCATATATGTGTACATATATATTTGTTGGACATTATACAAGGAGATGATGTACCATCATACCCCGGTCCCCTACAGAATCATCACTATCCAAGTGAAGCTCATTAATTCTGTTTACTTAAAGGCTAAGCTTCACTCCTTGTGTAAGGAAAAGGAAAAAAAAAACCTAAGTTAAAAATAGTACCTTTGTATAACCCTCTCCATTTCAAAAATCCCTGAAGGAAAAAAAAATCACTAGACCTCATTTAAAAAGAACAGATATATCACATTTTAGATCTGTCATATATTTTTATTTATTTTTTAAATAGTCTGTCACTCAATATATTCCACAAAATTGTTACCTATAAAACATTGAGTCTACCTGTAATGTTTTCGACTTTCTCTTCGATGTTTTGAATGTTTGAAACAAAAGTAAGGGTTTATTTGTATCAAAAATGATATATTTATTATTAATATTAACCCTGAAAAAAAGTAATAAAAAAAAAAAAAAATTAGCTGATATAATGAGGTCAATAGTACAATATGCAGATTATTGCTATAATTAGGGCAAAAATATTTATACATATGATAGCTACAGGTACCTGAATATCCAGCACCAAAGCATAAAATGTGTCTGCGTGTGTTTTTTTGTTTTTCATAAATAAACATAATACATAATAAAGGATTCGAAATATTTAAGGTCAACCTTAATTTAATTTAATTTAAAAATTCAAAACACCTCTTTGACTGTAAATTAATGTTAGGAGTGTGTTTAGGGACTCTCGCTATTGCAAACAATTGAATGGATATTGATTGATTGATTGATTGTTTCAGTCTAAGGGTATTTGCCTTGGGCTTTTTACAAAGGTAACTTAAACAGATGTATCAGGAAGTCTCTGTTTCTTTCACTTCTGATCTAAATAATGAGCCCATTATTCATTAATAGGTGAAACGACTAAAGTATAGAGGATGATATTCATTGTAGCAAAACACATATTTAATACTTTGAATTAAAAGCAACTCTGTGTCTGAAAAGTTCTCGTAATTCACAACTAACTGGTAGAACGGACTTTTCCTTAAAAATAAGTTTTATACTAACCCATGGGAAAGATGACTTGATCCTTGTAACAAGCAGAGATGGGAATAACGGTCTAAAAAATGCCGTTGCTTTTTTCAGTAACGGGTTAACTTATTTAGTTACTTTCTCAAAGAAATGAATGCTATCCCGTTACTAAAAAAAAAAAAAAAAGATTCCATCACTGATAATAAAACGTTCAACTGAAGGTGTGTTAAATTACATTAGAAAGATCCAGATTGAAATTGATTTTTCTATTTTACATTGTTCCTTTTTTTTTTTTTACTAAAATATAAAATATCTTTTATTAAAGTAAGAGACCCGTTACCTTTTTGAGCAACTAATTACTTTTGCTCTTGAGCAACGGTGTTACTATGTGGATAGATAACGAGTAATTAATTACTTTTTTCAAGTTATGTCTTGAACACTGGACACGAGAAGCTTCTGAATAGTTCTCGCATAAGGTTATGGTTTATGTGACTTATGCAAGGAAACTAATACCAAACTATCCATGAATTTATTCCCTTGTTGTCTAAGAAGTAGTATCATAGGCCTGAACATTATTCGCAATCCAAGGTATTATTGTTCACATATTTTTTTGCTAGTTGCTACGTCGTGTTCTTGAAAAATCATAGAAATGCATACCCACATATGATACATAAATGGGGTAAAAGCGTACAAACAGTGATATGATGCAATGGGATGTGAAAACGGAAATTTTTCTTTATTTTCCATCTGCTGATGATTCCAAATAGATAGAGGGCGCGTTGACAGAGCGCCGTAGAGATTATTTACCCTTTGATGATGGGGAGTGTGTGTGTGGAGGGAGGGGGGGGGGGGGGGGGGAGAGGAAATTGGCAGATGCAAACTACACAAAAATATACTACTTTTATAAGAGATAGGGAATAAATTGTCCGATTTTAAGGACTCTTGTTAACACATCTTTTTAAAATAGAAAATGCTCGATGAAAACCCATTTGATGAATTGGTTATTAAATATTTAATAATACTCAGCGTAAAAATTAAATAAATGAATCGGGAAAATATCTCTCGATTTGCCAATGGAATGATTCCATAATATGATTTTATTTTTTTGCAATTATTATCTGTCAATAGCATCAATAAATAGAAAAATATATCTCAATGTTTTTTGGGAGAAAAAAAATAAGTGAAAAAAAGAAAAGAAGGTTATCGACATCTGGACTAGATTCATCATCATCATCCCAACACTTCCTCCCTATTTTTTAATACATATTTCATCTAATGTAAGAAGGAAAAAAATACCTTTTGTTCGTTTTTCCATTCACCATCATGTTTATTGATTTTTATTTTCATCATTCCAGTGAAGGATGCTTCGTGACGCAAAAGAAGCGTCATTTTTATTATTATTCCTATCATCCGGCAGCGTTACCGGCTTCCTCCTCTGTATTAAAGTCATACTTCTTATATGTAGTGCATTTAGTATTTCTAATAATAATTATATGAATAATAAATTCGTCAGCTTTTACACTACTTTAAAAAAATTAAAATCATTGTTGTAATTTCAAAGATGCGCTTATGATATAAGAAGAAGAAGAAAAAAAAAGGAAGGAAAAGAGGAGGAGGGGGGGAAAAAGCTTCAGGCGTGCTCTTCTTCGCCCATCCGCTTTCTTTCCTTTGTGGCGATGAACATTACTTTTTTCTTCTTCTTAGAGGAGCGCTCTCTAGACTTATTTTCCCCCTTCAGCTTACGTGTGTTATGTTGAGTGTGAGTGATGTATTCCCCCTTCTTCCCCGTCTCGCCCGGTCGGCCACAGAGTAACTACAAAAGGAAAAAAAAAGAAAGAGAGGAAAAATCTGATGCCCGCCGAAAACGCTTTTTTTTCATACTTGAAAAAGAGTGATTTTTAGTCCTTTGGTAATTTCAAAGAGGGAGAGAGGCAGAGTCGTTACCTATAATTTTAGTAGTTAATATTTCTCTTATTGTTTTTTTTGTAAAGTGGTGGAAGTGACGAGTTTCTTATTGAATTATATAGCCTCATGCTTATCAAAGAATAGTATTAGCATAATTTTTTTAGCGAAAAATAATATAATATTATATTCACTCATATCTGCTTTGAGCAAAACGTTTCGAGATCCACTCATTTCTAAGGCGGAGTAGTAATGAACTTAGTGCTGACCTCGGGACCACCGCCAGCACAATTAGATGCTCCACCGCACTGTCAACCGTAAGTGAATTATATAGGTATAAGAATATATGTACATAGAGACAATGCTCTCCTGAAGATTTATATTTTCAAATCACGTACCACCACTGATTGAATAAGGGAGAGGAAATAATAATAAAAATATGATGTGAGGGGCTTTAATTTTATTCTAGAGCCGAGGTATAAATTGCATTATCTAATCATTTCGTTAAAGGATCATCAAATGAGCTATTAAGATGTATTTAATACATGTAGAATCTGAAAATTTCTTGGACCCTGTGAACTCACCTTTCCCATTGTTATAGTGGATATATGTATTATTTAGAATCCCAAACACATTGATGGCAATCCAATATAAAAAATAGCTTTTTAGCAGTTGTTCCGCAGACCACGTGAATTTCCATTCATTATCATTCTTATTTCTCTCGTGTTGTTTCGAATGTCGATCCTTCTAAAAAAAACACCAACAATACATTAATCTTTGACATAGTTAATTACTCATTAATTTATTAAAGTTGAGCCTAATGGGAGAAAAGTGACAGCAATGAACGGAAGAGCGGAGTGATCCTTTCAAAATGACATACTTACTAGTTATTAACAAAGACATTAAGTTATATACATATATATATAGCTATACATGTATGAATTATGTTCTCGAATCCAAGTGCTTGACATTTAATGTCCGAACTAAACATATAATCAATATATTTATGTGTATGTACATAAATGTATTTTTTATGACAGCCTTTTCAAACAAAACCAGACTCAAAATACATGAATGCATATTATTTGTGTATACCTTAATAATATAAAGTATAAAAAACCTTACTCTTTTGCATTTATCTATATTTGATACATACCCATCTATGCTTTTCTGAATGTGATGTGAAAGAAATGCTTTTGAAAAGACATTTGGAATAGCCCATAGCTTTTTTACAATCGAATTTCTTCAATATTTTCTAACTCTCAATTCTCTGGATGATGTTAATTGATATTTTTAATATAATAACTGATTCTATGATATTAAAGAAATTCCAATGGATTTCCTTTTTACACCTATTTTTTGATTTATTTAATAATTGAAATTATGGTTTTGAGTGTTTCCTTATACATACTTGTCTTTGGATGAAGTCCTTTATTATTAAAAACATTCCATGGAGCTCTCAAATCTTTTTAGAGCCCCATTTAAAATGATTTTAATTCTGACATTCTACCATCGATTTTTGACTTTCAGTTCCTAACACATTTCTTTAGATGAAGTCAAGGAGTGTTATGGAGTATAACTTGATTTTTGTTATTAGATACATTCCTTGGAACTCTGTATTGTCTCCTTTTCACAATCCAATTTCTTCTTTAAAATTGCTTTTATTTGGCGGTTTTATTAACAGTTCCTATAAATTATTATCATCGACAATAAAAATTGTATATAATCTATATTCGTTCTCTAAATAGTCAACATGATGTTGTCAAGCAGATAATGAGCCAATGGTTGTTGTAAACTACATCTATATAGGCACTCAAAATGATGTACTTTACTCTTTCAATGTTAAGTTATTGTATTCTATTCTTTCATTTTGCCTGGAACTTTGTTATTATAGCTAAATACATTGTTTTTATAAGTATTTTATTAATTCTAGCTCAAATTATTATGCATGCTCTCCCCTAGAGGATATTTGCTAATGTTTGTGATCAATTCAAAGGTGCTTTGTGACGAAGAGAGAAAGTCCTTCTTTTATGCTTAGTTGTGAATCATTTTTTTTCTCTGATATATTTAATAGTTCTATTGAATAATCATCTTTTTTTTCTTCTTCACAACAACAATGTCTTCTTTAAGGGATTTTCTTTTTTTTTTTTTTTTTTTGGCAATCCCTTTGCGTGTTTATACTATTAAAGACTTAACAGATCGCATGCAAGAAATCGTTTGATGTCAGCTGATTGTTTATTTCTTATACATTCATATGTATTTAAAAATGTGTTTTTGACGATGGGATGATACTAAGCACACAAATTTTGGGATGATGTGGGTTTTAAGACTCATGCCAAATACTTTTATATATATACATACATATTATATTCCTTCTTCTCCTCCTCCCCCTCTTCTTCTTCTTCTTCTTTTCTCTCCAATCGTTTCCTTCTTTCTCTTTATTTTATCTTTCTGTGTATAAGTATATATATATTTTTTTTTTTATTGTTAGTCAGATTAAAAGCCTTTTTATATAATCTAAGGATAAACACGCAAGCCCTCTGTGGTTTTGTTCATCTCAACATATTCTTAATGATCATGATATTCGATCCCTTCCTCCTCTTGATCAATACATGTGTCCCGTCAAAACAAAAACAGGCTATGTAGTATGTTTTTTCTCAAAAATGGGTCTAGATATCAACTTGAACTGATTATTTTCCTTATTAATCCGTCAGAGGCACTAAAAATAGCGCTTAAATGTTACAAAACATTCCAATTTACTATCGTTGAAAAAGGATATAATATACTCTACCTATTTGAAGGGCTATATTGGAGTCAAAATGTTGCAGCCATCGGCCCTGGTTATCTCAATCCATCCCTAAAATATGTCTTTCAATTATTAGGTTGTTTATATTGATGAAGTAAAATTTAATTATTCGGAGTTTGTTTTTTTTTTCTTGTGTCAACACATCGCAGTACATAAAGGCATAATTTATTATGATTCAGCAATTTCCAGCAATGGTCCCATGTATGTGTATGTACATAGTCAGATAAATTAAAATGACGTTTTTGGATGATAAGGAGGGAATTTGTGGATTTTTTGTACATTAAGTTTTCTTCACTTTTATCTTGAGCACTGATGTATTAATAAGAGTGACCTCCTTTTTCGTCGTTAGCCCTTTATTTTTGAATTTCTTGACCTGCTCCACATCAAGTGGAGTGCTTATTTGTTATCATTTTTGACGTATTTGGTTGAGAAGGGGGGGGGGGGAATTTTATATAGGAGACAAACATTGCTTTTCTAAAAATCTGATACTATTTTCTATCTTTATAAATAAAAAAAAAGTAAGATTCAAAATCATAATTATGTCCTCGTTTTTGGGAAGCTGTGGAATTGACATTCCTTTGTGTGGTATTAGGGACGTCGATGGATAGGAATTCTGAATCCGTTTATTAACACTCTGATCAACGTTGCTTCAAGGTATAAGTGTATGTAGTCATTTTGCTCTGCATTAGGTATTCGTGGAAAATACATCCATACATACATCTTTATAGTAATGTTAAATGATTTTAAGTATTTTGAAAAGGGCAAATATGTACTATTAAATACACCTAGAAATACGTTCATTTTTTATGTATATGTACATATGTAAAAATATAGATTTACGTGTTGTATGGATGGAACTGCCAAGTGTGAAACAATGTATTGACTTGCAAATGTTATCCATCTCTACTATTTTAAAAGTTTAATCTTTATTTCTCTAAAGTATAGAAGATATTGAAATATTTTGATAATATATTTAATATCCATGGTAGTCTACATTATTATCGGACTGATAAATGATAAAAAAACCAACCTCCGTACATTCGCAAAACCCGACTCAACAGAGTATTGCTGAACATAAAACATTATAGTATTCTATTATTTTTTTTGTAATAGTAGTACACCTTCAAATGACAGGAAATATATATAATTTCAGGCATACATATATACAAAACTTTTCCATCATTAAAAATAAACTTTTTTTATTTATTTTGCTGTAGTATTTCCTTAAAGGTTTTTCTCTAATGAAAAAATATACAAACTCTGTTCGTTGTTGTTCTTCTTCTTCTTCTGCAAATAATTATTTATTTTTGAATATTAATTAGTAGAGTGAAATGAGGTAGATAATTACGTTTGTGTTCTTTTTTATTTATATCTTCTACTGTCCTTCTACTGTGAAGAATGTATGTACACAGAGTTAATAGTCTCTTCAAAAAACAACAACAAAATGTTGTGAAGAAAATAAGCATAAAAATTAACAAAAATATATTTGAACAATGCTTGGGCCCATTCTGTGATACATATATGTTACATTTATACACATATATGTATGTATGTATATATAGCCGTTGTTCATTCCATGATTACGAATTACATATGTACGTAGGAATTCCAAATAGAGATGTTATTATGTATATATATATGTATGTATTTTTCTTTGAACTCCTGGTTCTATGTTTATTGATATACATACATATATGTATACGCGCTTTTACTAAACCAATATATGTACAGATATATGTAGAAACGAGGGGGAATGCTACATAGAGGGCAAAAAGCTCGAACAGTGTTTATATATGTACATACATATGTATAACCATGCATGGGGAACCAAATTGTATTAAGGGTTTTTCAAATTCAATTAGACAGACTTTTACATAGCTTTTTATAGATATATATATATATATACAGTATACATAAAAACATCCATGAACATATATATATATATATTTATAAAATAAGAACTCTATTCTATCCATGTATGGAGGTATACAATTGACTCACGTTGTTGAACAACAATCCCTCTACAAGGAAATATTGATTCTTCGAGGTAGTGTAGGGATGATGGGTATTCGAGCCACAAATCTGGAATTACGTGTGGAGTCAAGAAACGTGATCAAGTTCTCTCGAATCAATCTTCATGGCTTGTTTTATGAGGTTGAAGAGGTATTGCGTTGTAGGTAACGAGTGTCATTTGACTCATTTGTTAATTCTTTATTTTTCATGAGGTTTTCAGTTTCGTAAACTCTATATAAGGGATTTGGTCCTCTAAAAGGTTGTTGACATTACTGTAGATCAATAGGGTCATACATGTGTTATATTGTACGACAAGATATTGATGGTTTAGATATATATAATTTTTTTTAGTACCATTTTACCTTCGAATTGGAATATAATGTAAGGTAACCAAAAGAATTGTTGACCCAACTATTTTTTTCTTTCCATAAAACTGCAGTCTCCAGTACAAATACTAAATGTTTAAATACTACTATATATATATATACCTTTTCACGGATATGCCAATAGATGAATTCATATAAAAACAAAAAAGCATCAATATAATCAAAGTTTATTTCCTTTAATTATGCAAATGATTAATTTTTTTTGGTGTATCTCTCCTTTCATTTTTGTAATGTTTCATGTAAAAATTCAACTTTATCTATATAATTTGTTATATACATAGGTACTTATCACAATATTCATACTCAATTTCCCATGCCAAAAAATCCCATAAAAACATCTAAACTACATATATATATATATATATGTAGGCTATGAATGACTTTTTATATTCATTTCTTAGGAGGATAAAAAAGTTAATTAGGGTAAATACTTGAATTTTGAAGAGCATTTATTATCAAACACCTCACTTCAAAATCCATTATTTACACATAATATATAGTAGCAAAATATTAGGTGTAAGGATAAATAAAGCAAATAATCGATTTTTAAAATCAAGTCCTTGAAACTCAAAATTTTACCCCTCTAACATATTTTTTAAATAGGGGTGTGTCATTACTTTCTACACGATTGGGGGGGTATGCCATCTACCTCTAACAATTAAGTAATAAGAACTTAGGAAGGTGTGCGTTGAGATGGAAGGGGGGGGGGGGATACACTTTTATATTGGTGCCATATTTGGGTTAAAGTTTTTCATCCATTCAAAGAGGGTTGTTTAAATTGAAAATGTCATGATGCTGCATATGGTGTTTTATTCGTGCCCAACTATGTAGATAAGAAATATACATTTATACATCATTTTAATACTAATGCGTTCTTTATATTTTCAGTGCCAGAGTTTTGCACATGTATCCTCAAAGGTAAAAAATTAGAATATCTTAAAACATTCCTCATTTTGGCGTGACTTTGTAGATACAAATCAATTACTAATCATCATCATCACCTTTTTAAGTATAGTATGTAGACTTGTCTTAACACCCAATTGTACTCACAGAAACATACATCATAGGTAATGTCGTTGAATTGGTATTAATAGCAACCAACGACGACGACAAATTAATGTAGAACGTAGATTTCTTCCATTTTATTTTTAGCTGTTTAATTAATTATTTATATGTGTTTGTATATTGAATTGGAGTTGGAATTTGTAGAGTAGTCATATTTTTGTATTTTATTGTTAATTATAAAGGGTTAATAATGACATAATTGTTGTATTTGTATCAAAATAATTTACATACACCTTACTTATATTATTGATACATACATACACCATTCATTTAGTATTTTCAAAGAAATATTCAAGGGAAAAAAACATAGATACTAAAAGTGTGTGAAATGTTGTTATTATTATTCATGTCTCTTTCGTTGTTGTCTGAAAAGAAATGTAAAAAAAAAAAATCAAATTCCTGGAATGTTTTTATCATGTCATATTGAAAAAAATTCACGTAGAAAATAATTTATTTACTTGTTTTTAGTTTGTTAAATCCTCGATGACGTCTTTTTTTTCTTTCTTTTTTTTCCTATGGAATTTCATGTTCTGTGTCTTAGTATTTTATTTTTTTTCAAAGCAATTAATGTGAGCTCATAAATTTCTTAGGCATATTTAAATATGCGTTTCATTTGATGTTAAATTATTTAAAATATTCCCTTCGAATGCGATTCAATTGTCATAAATCGTAACAAAAATTGCATATCAAATTTGTTGAAATGTTCCCCCAAGAAGAAACTTAATTACAATGTTAATCTTTGTGTTATGTTTTCTCTTGATTATCGCTGCTTCTTCTCTAAGATAATGAAGTGGGATGAGGGAAATTAATGGCAAATCTGTATGTACATACATATATATATATATGTATAAATGTAGAAGGCTGGAAATGAGTGACCTTCATTAGAAAAAGGAGGATGAAAATATCATCCTTGTTCAAAAGTTCTACAAGGGCTACAAATTATTTGACCTATCTTTAACTTCTATACTTATGTATATGGTCATAATAATTGGGCCATGAGGGCTCGCAAAAGGGCTCCTCCTCCTCCTTTTGGACCACATATGTACTTTCAACAAGGAATAAATCCTTGCTTTTTTTTCACATTTTGAACCCATTCCAGTTATGAGTTGTGATGAGAAATAAAACCTTTTAGGTCATAACTCATCATTCTATCATTTGAGTAATGTTGTTGATCTATTTATATATAAATATTTTTTTTTTTACCTTCTACCAATGCCTTATTTTACGTCTACATAATATATAAGAAGCACGTGATCTATAGACAATTGAAATTCCATTTGGATAACTATATGTAATATTATTTTAGTTGCCCTTACTTATGGCTATGAAAGCAGGAAAGGAAGGGGAAAAAAACCCAATGTATTCTAATCTCAATTATATATTTTCTTCTGTTGTATGGTTTTACTTAGGAAGAAGAAATGCCAAGAAAGAAATTAAAATAAAATATAGGGAAACGGCGGAGATTATTTATTTATATCATTATATACATATATATATATATATATATAGAAAGACATATAATTTACCATTAGTATGTACTTAGATTCCCCATATTTAATTGAATAAATAGTAATTATTAGGAAGATATATGTATCTATATTTACTAAAATATATTAAATAAGGGAAGAAGAAAACAATTTAGATTCGATTCGATTATTTTTTTGGAAACTGAGATAGGTAAAGAAGAAAAAAGATAAAAAAAACTCATAAAATCATCTTATGTAAGGAAAAAAAGAAAGGAATAAAAATCATCCCCCTAGAATAATTTCGTCTCTATTTCATTCAATTTTAATGATCCTTTTTATGTGAAATCCTATTAGGTAGAGAGTAAGGCCATAAAATTACATACTCAAGAAGCTCCTTTCTAAAAAGGATGTAATTAACTCGATAAATTGTCAATTCTTGCACATCTGTAATAGTTATTAAAAAAAGGGGGTATTTTAACAAGGTTATTTGTGATTTTGGAAGATACTTAAAGTAGGTAATTCCTTCTTTTTTTTCTACCTACAAAACCTCTTGTGAGGACTTGAAGTGGGATGTAACATAACAAATGCAGCTTTTCAAAGATAGGAGGCTTGAGACAACAAGTTTTGATAGTTGTTTTTAAAAGGAACTTGCCAAGAGGATAGTATCTGAACTATGCCCCGAAGCGATTGGCTATTTTAACTATGAACTTATGTTGTCACTCCTATTTTATAAAAGTTGGGAGTAGCTAATAAGCGGATTCATTTTTGAAATAGTCCCCGTATTCCCAAACAAGGAGGGTATCTAACTTATGATTGAGGAGTCTGGACCCCAATTTTGAATGTTTGAATATCATAATATAGGGGGTGTCCTTCAAAAATTATGTCCCTTAGATAGTTCTAAGCTTTAGAACTTTAGATTCGGCCAAAATTAACCGATTATGACCAAAATATCGAAATGAAATCTTATCTGACCTTAAGCAAAAAAAAAATATCAAACCTGATCCGACATATTCACTATATAAATAAGCTATATTTTGATAAAAAGTGTGTGTCCATCAGACCTAAAAACCGTTCATAGATGAATTTAAAATCTGGATTATAGTCTACGAATGGTTTTGAGCTCAAGTGGTGATACTATTCGACATCAGGCATATTGTACCTTATTAAATTTCCACAGAGTAAAACTACATAGCCAAAATTATAGCAATATAATATGTTTATTCTTCAATTATGAGAGGCACATATCCTGTATAATTTATTATATCAATAAATGATATTGCTTAAAATTTTTAAATACAAATTAATTCTTTTTATTAATTTTTTTTCAAAAACATTTCTTCATTATGTATAAAATGAAAATTAGAGAAATCCCCATTCTTTATATTTTAAACATAATATCTAACAAATTGATTAATATGGCTTATTGTTACCATACCATATTTATTTATTTATTTTTCTATATAATTAGTAAAAATATGATTTGATTTTAAACGTTTTAATTAATTTTTTGAAATGAAAATTATTTGACATAAATCTTTTTATTATTTTATTTAAAAGTAAAAAGAAACAGATCTCAACCTATTCAGGTTTTTTACGACCGTGGGTAACATATTAAGTGGAAGGAGGGGGGGAAGCAAGGTGTAATAAATTTAATTTTGGTTACATGGTTATATTTTATTATAATAAAAATATCTCTGCTTTATCTGGATTTAAAAGGGTTTTTTTATTCATATATTATTATTAAATAATATAATAATAAAAAATGATATAAGAGCTGTTCCTGGTTTTTGAACCATTGTGAAATATTATTTACAAAAAGGATTTTTTTATTAATATAAAATCAGAAACAAAATCAATTTTGAATATCATATTCTAAAGGATAATTGATTCTCAATTTGTTTAACAGTTCGTAAAAGACTGATTTTTTCATAAATTAGGGGCACAAAAAAAGTATTTTCAGAAATTAGGATCTTACATATTAATGTTGGATAAACTATAATTTATTATAGTTGGTAATATTTGTCCTGTATGGACAAAAAAAAACATTTTGGTGATGTAAATAAAATCACAGAACTCTTTGAAATGAATCAATGTGTTTTCTTTTTCAAACTCGTTATCATGTCATGTTCATAAGTTCTGACCTGAAGAGAATATCCTTTTAATACACCACCTACCGATTTCAGATATTTTGCCCTAAATCCTTTGACTCTAGTTCTCAATATACAACTTTTATGGCCAATTTCTCCATTATCGGTTAAATGGAGATTTAGCAACTCGAGTCATATTTAATCCAACCATATATTTACTATAATGATATATATATATATATATATATATATATATATATATATATATTAGAAAAAGTATTTGATGGATTAATTTGAAATTTGACCTAAAAGTAGTGAAGTCGTCCAGCTTGTCAAGGGAAAATTTTTTGACCTCATTTTCGGATTGAGAAACATACTTCAGTGACAGCGGTTTAATTTGAGCCTCGATAAAGTAGTTCGAATATCTAAAAAAAAAATATGCATGTTTTACTTTCTTTTGTCCCCATGATATGCATACATATATTAAAACAGTGGCACTCAACCTTGTTTTAAATTATGAGGATTCACATTGAAAAAGAATAACTGTCCACGGGCTTGTAATAAGTTACAAAGTTACATTTTTTTTTTTTTATTTGACAGTCTGCATTTGATCATCCCTTGGATGATCAATCGACCAGGATCGATTGATTGGGCACCACTGTCCTAGAGTATCTATTCTCAATATGGAATCCACGTATAATTTTATTCCGTGTTTGTTATATTCATAAAAGTCACGAATGCAAATTTTATACATTTATAAAAGTGTGAATTTATTTTCTCTTCTCTTGCTGCAAACATTGTGAGAAGAATGAAGGAATAGGTGTTCTACGTGAAAGAATGTCGTGTAGTTTTTCTTATATATATATATATATATATATATATATATATATATATATATATATATATATATATATAAAAGAAACTTCCTCAGTATTGCTTTTTATTTTCTTCTATAAATGAGAAGAAAGAAAGCCGAGGTCCCCCCCCCCACCTTCTTTTCTTTTAGGTTGATTTTTATCGACATACAAAGAAAATAAATAAATATAAAACAGTCATTTTCAATTCTTCTCTGTATATATAGAAAGAGTTAGACGAAACAAAATACATAATAAAAAATCTCGTATAAAGTTTTTTTTTTTTTTTTTTTCATCTTGAACAAAACATAGAAAAAAGAAGTTTATTTTTGTTTCATTTACTCTCTAGCTCCATAGTTGGATATATTTATGTATATATATATATATATATATACCATTCAATAGTATAGCAAATACAATATGCAATTTGCAAATGCCTCAAAAACATTCATGCAGAGGTATGTTTATCATTTTTTTTTGGGGGGGGGGATACAGTTTAATTGAAAAGAAGAAATTCTGTTGATAAGATAGTCCGAAATATTGTAAAGAAATTATTAAATTATTTATAATTTACTTATAGGAAAATTAGAACAAAGTTTACTTTGGAATGACCACTATTTGAAAGAATTATAGAGGAGGTCAGTCATTTAATCTTAGACTAGGGCAGCAACTTTAGATTGATGTCACGCTGATTTGTAGCATTTTCTTACTAAATTATTGAGTAAGTCGAGGGAAAAGCAATTGGTAGATTTCAATTTAATGTATATTTTGTTAAATTGCACTTTGATTCTGGGAGAATCAATGACAGTTTATATGAGTATGTACTTTTACACATACACGAAGCCTGCAATTATGTTATACTTTATACATATTTATTTTGATCATTTATAATAATAAAATTATGGTCTTAAAGGAACGCTTTTATCTTGATACATTCCATAACCATTCATTAATAATTGATGAGTTAAATATATACATACATACATATAAAAGGAGATGGAAAATATACATACATATAGTGAAAGAGTTTTATCTGTTTATATACACATAAATTTATACAGGATATCTTACCATTGTTCATAGAGGGAAAGAAAAAAGCAGTGTTTTACCTACATTCGTAATCAAAGATAAAGGTTGTTTAAAATTAAAGTTTTTTGTGAAAAAAAAAATATACAAAAATCAAGTGGACATTTTTTTATCATCTCATGTTCAAAATAGCATCATCATCAAAGTACTATAAATCTACAGGGCAAAATAAAATACAAAAAAACTAGTTATGTTATGTATATCGTAGGGATGTAACGGATCCGATCCAGTTCGCAAACTACACACAATCCGTGTACGGTGAAAAACGAAGAGCATTTTTACTGACGTATCAGCATTGCAAGTTTATAACAAGTTTGGTGATCCGGTTATTCACACTTAAAAAATAAATTAAACACTTTGCATATTTTCCTTCTTTTTTTTTTTTTAATTCCTTCCTTTCGAAGGCTCTAATAGATACATATGTACTTAAATGGGTCATACAGACAAGACATTGTCATGATTGTCATTTGTTAGGGTCTAAAAATAATCTTGTATGTATAGCTTGTACCAAAAACCCAATTGAATCCAAAAAGAAGACTCAGATACGAACCATTAAATTTACAAAAGAATTACAAACTGCATAGCCGTTCAGTGATCTGCAAAGTTAAGGCCTGTAGGATATAGTGGCGGTTTTGCCCTACCTCTCTTGAATATTTTCAAAGGGCTGGTAATTGAGGGGGAAAAAAGTCAATTCTTTTTCTATAAGGGTCCACCTAAAAAAAGAAAATGACAAAGGGCCGGCCATAAATTTTGTAACTCTCTAAAATCAATAATGCTTCCCCCTTCCCCTTGTAAAATTGTGCTTCTGACTATTAGTATGAAATAGTTGGTGGTTGACATAAAACTTTAGGATAGTTAAATAACTAAATTTTAAAATTCTCATTTCTTCTTGAAATGTATGGTTTTATTAGCATAGAACCACACTCCCCTTCTCCTCATTCTCATCATTACTTATACGCAACCATAAATATATACACTACTCATAATAGTCTTCTCTCCACTCTCATAAATGCGATAGGTCCTTATCATAACCCATTATCATCCTTATAAAAAGAGGGTTTATTCACATGAAGTAGAGAAATGATGATTTTTTTTTTTTTTTGAAGTCTCTTTCTTAGCGACTATTGTGTATGTTTTTTTTGCCTCTTACTGTTTACATGGGGAATGGTATCAATTTCAGCTTTGTGTACATATTTAGTATGTATTTTGATATCCTGACATTCAAAAGGAGAATCTCGTTATCCTTCTCTGGAGTTTCGATTGGACCAATTAGCAGAAGAGAATCCCTTCTTTTCTTCTTCTCCTCTCTTCTCCTGTGTACACCTCTTGAAACAATTCTTTCTCTTTTCTACTTTCTCTCTCTCTCCCTGCCCCCTCTTTATTTTTTTAGTTAGTATTCTCTGCTTGTAGTCCTTTTATATAATGTGAGGGAACGACGATTTAATTTGTGGGGAAATAATAAAAAACGATTAGGAGTAGTCTGAATCGGGTCTACAAAAAAAAAAAGAAACCACAGCACTTTACTTTAATATTCAAATCACAGAATTGTCGTGTGTTTAGGTAGCCCTGGTTTATGTAAGATAAAATGGGTTGAAATCTATATGTATGTAAATATATAAAAGATTTCTCTGAGAGTAATTTTTTGTGTGTGTGTGTTTCATTTTGTGCTGCTACCATTCCTATAGTTTTTAATGTATGGTTTATTCATCTATGGTTGTCCGAAAAACTATGTCAGATGAGAGGGATTTTAATTCATTTTCAAATATAACATCTTACAAGTGTGTTTTTATTGATGAAACATCTATACATTTCCTTAGAGTGCAGGAATTTGTAACCCGCGGGCCTGAAATGTTCTCTATGTACATCCTATAACACTGTTGTGACTTTTAGCTTCTTGGAAAAAAGGTGGCGTCCCCCTAATACCATGTAATTATACTAGTTAATTTGGGTAATAAAGTAGAAAATGCTGATATTTTATTTAAATGTGTTTAAATATCGAACTCTTTACACCACTTTTGAGTTATATCTGTTTTTATATTTATACATATAAGTTATACTCAAACGAAACCGTTTTGGACTCGGAATAAAGGAAATTCTAAAAAACCGAAGGGGATTTTGGACGTCAATGTGATTTAAATGTATTTAATGAAGATAAAGATAAAAAAAATTTACATTCAGTAGTTACTTGTAATAAAGGGCATCAAACACTTTGTCAAAAGACACTATTAATCGAAAAAAGCAACAACTAAAAAAAGCTGTACCAATCTAAAACTACTAATAATGCCCCTGGCCCTGAATTTAAACATTGAAATACAGACCAGAGATTTAGAAAGTAAAAAATTGTTTTAATAGAACTGTCCTACTCACCTACCTTTGACGGCTACTGGTCTAAAATAATATCTAAAAATGATATTAATTGGACAAATCATGTTCATTTATGTATATATATTCAACAGAATCAGGGCTTTTGTTTGGCTATGAAGCATAAAATAACATAAATGTTATTTGTTCTTTCCTCCACAACTGGTATCACATGGTTAGGTGACCTTTATCCTATCTCTCAACCTTTTTTTTTCGTTTCAAAAAGAGAAATAAAAAGAATTATATTTTCAATTATATTTCTCAACAATGGGTAGGTTAACAAAAGCGGATTTGACTGCAATCCATCAACGTTTCAAGAGGGGTAGACAGGGATGCGTCCGGGATTCATGTACATGGTCATTCTTCATCACGTGTGTGCATTTTCTTGTAACTACATAGATATTAGTTAGTAGTTTTTTGTACATACATTGATTATTACTCTCTTTTCATATTTGGTTAGTTTTGTAACTTTGTTAGTTCGTTATTTTTGACAAATTATTTTCCTAATTGAATAATTACCATATGGTGTACCAAACTCTCTCTTTCTCTCTTCTCCCCTACTACTCTCCTTGTTCTAATGGGAAGGAATAACCAACAAAGTAATTGCTCATAAGAAGAAGAAGAAGAAGAACCAACAGCACAGCACAATGTTTAAACACGCTTTTTACCTCTTTTTCTATGTATATATGTATGTACTTCGTCTTCTTGTTTGTAAGCTTTCCCCCCCCCCTCCCTATTATTAATACTTGATTTAATTATAGTTTTTTATTGTTCTCCTTGTCAGAGGTTGAGTGAGTGAGAAGAGAGCCTTTTGCATATATATATGTACATATATATCTATAAAGATAGATAGATGGAAGGAAGGAAATAATGAAGAAGCGTCTCCCCTATCTTTTATTCTTATTCTTATTTTTTGCAATGACTCTCTAGAGTATTTTAAAGTTCATTTGATATTCTTCTTGTGGATTATTGCGTTTTTCATATGATTTATAGATTTTCTTATTTGTATGAAAGCGGGGGTTAAAGGCATATATGTATGTATGTGTACAGAAGTTGTTTTATACATAGTTATGTATGTATACGAACATATTTTGTACCTTGGTATATATAACTATAACTATATATATATATATATATGTAAAAATTTGTATACATAACTATGGAGCCATAAATTGAAACATGCTTATGAAAGCATTTATGTGTGTGTGTATGTATATATTACATAAATGGGGTGCCATTAGAGTCTGTGTGTTTGTTTGTATGTACATATATATTTACACACAACCTTCTTCCGTCGTCTTCCTAGTAGTACTTTCCTTGACTACTTTGATTCATTGTAGTATGGCTGTAGGTCTGAATAAATATACCCAAGTATCATCGTCCCTTATGCATGTATGTATTAATTAGACAGCTTAATTTTAACCCGGGATTTTGAATGCCTATACACAATATGTATTGAGATGATTACATATTTTTAAAATACCACCGGATATTTTACTTATATTTTTTACGTTTAGATTATGTTTTACCTTTTCTATGAAAAGATATGTAAGCTACTACTTATTCATTGCCGCCTTACTTGACTTTCACAGGAAATAGTATGTATAAATAATATTGCTGTCCTTAGACTATAGGCCTACAAAAGTTTGATTCTTGGTTTTATTTATTTATAGTTTATTTTTTTAAAGAAACGTTATTTTTTTCTTAAAGTGTGACTCACCTTTAGCCACTGACATTACATATGTATAATTTATCCTGTGGACATTTGAACTGTCTTTCTTTATAAATTAATGGACACCATTTAAAAAAATAATTTAGATCCTATATTGATCAAATAATAGCGATCCTACTCTTGAAGTACTCTCAATAAGAATATAAATCTGATCCTCTAGGGTTATTTGAGACATTAAATATTTTGTCTGATGAATGTATTATCATTAAATTATAATTTTCTTCACATTGATAGAATGTATTCTAGTTGATGTAAATTTATCGATTTGATAGCTGTATTATGCAAAATTATTAATATTTGAAATGATTCTTCAGAACAACAATATTTAGAGAGACTTGTTGTTCAATAAATTATTTCTTTTTAAAGTTGTTGTTTTAATGGGATAATGTGGATATATGTACAAAAATCCATCATCATCCAGAATATTTTGATTAACGAATAATATGTAAATTTGTAGTTAACAACAAAATGTTAAAAATACATAAAGGGATATTAAAAAATGTTGATGAAAACGAATTTCGGGTGATTATATTCTTTTATATATATATATATATAAATTATGTATTAATTTATTCTATAAACATTTCAATTTTAATTGAGAGATAGTTGTAGAGATACACTTGCTAAAAGCCTCTCATTTAGAATGTTGAGTTTGTGAACAATTTGTTCTCTTCAACAGCAAATAATTTTATTTATTTTTTGTATCCCTCATGATGAAAACTTTTGCAAATTTATAATCATATTAAGATCTGAAAAACTATTTTAATTTTTTGAATATAAGTATGTATCCCCTCTTGTTATTCTCGTAATAGTAATAACTTTTATAATGAGAAACTTTGTTAGCTTTGTGCATAAACTTATTAGGTAGTAGGATAGTTAAATTGTTCAATAAGACACTCACAAATGGACAAAAAAAACAAAAAACAAATTCAATGTGAGGGAAATTATTTGAATAAAATTCTTTGTGTTTTGGGATACTTTGTGATCGTTTCAATTTGGAAGATAATGAGACATGTTCTTGGTAGAGTTGGTTGATATTTTCCCTATTTTTTATATCAGTAAAATCAACAACTTATTTGAGCTGACAATTGTTCAGCTCCTTGTGACTAAACACGCTGATATTTGTCACCGAATAATAAGTAACTACCTGAATGTTAGCTTTTGTACCAGAGGAGCACGTAATTCAGAGTATGATCATATAAAAAAAGGTTTTTCAAAGTAAAACCTTGCTTTTCAGGTATTACTTCTTGAAGTTTTCATCTGAAGCTATTTCTAAAATACGAATAATTCAAAGGTACACAATTGCAGGGATTGGAACATGCATTTATAAGACTTACTTAAAAGTCGTGAGGATCAAGACTAAACCACTTGGTTCTTGTATCTAATTAGACCCATGACAGCATCATTTTTTTTTTTTTTTTTTCATCGGAAGGGATATACTTTTTTTTTTTTGTTCTTATTATTATTGTATTAGGGGGGGGGGGAGGAGTAGATTCCTTCACTTCCTGCATTCAACTTCCTACAAAATTAATCCACCCTTTTGGAAGAAGAAGAAGAGGAAGATTGATTCATGTCATTATATTGTGTATATTTAGGTACACATAGTATAACCCGTGGTGGATTTTAGAGCCAGTAGCTATTGCGAGTCTATGACTCATTCTCAGACACTACTTTTTCTTTCCTTCTCTTTTGAATGAATTGAGGACTCTTGTAATACCATGTACATATTATGTAGTCGAAGAAGAAGAGGGGGAAAAAAAGAAAGGAAGAGAGAGGTGGAATCAAACTCCTTCTCATCATTTAAAAAAAGTTCCTTTTTTTTCCTTCTTCTTCTTCTTCTTTTAGAATACCCCCACTTTCCATCACGTGGGGCTCTCTTTATTTAAATATTGTTTCCCTGCTTTATTGCATATTACATAATATATGTATGCAAGTAATGTAACTCAGATCTATCTTTTCATAAAGTACGGTGACATCAAAGAGAGACAAGCCTGTGAAGAATCCCTATATTCCCTTTTTAATCCTCTAAAACAACCGTTGCCAACTCTGGTAGTCCTTTAAAACATATTTATGTAATACCTTTAATTAAGAGTGATATCGTTTTGAGAGAAGATCTTCTCAACCCTAATTGATGGCAATATCCAAGTGTGTGTCTAGTAGCAAGATAAAGCCCCGAATGTTTCTCGTTTCAATCTCCAAATATTTGTGCAAAGAAACTTTTCTTTTCCAAAAGAAATTACTAACTTATATATCTCGTAATCCAGTTCATGAATACAGATGATTAGAAATAGGCTGGATTGAAAATTATTTGGAGAATTGGTTGAGTAGGGGAGGTTCATGCACTCCTCCTCTAAGCCCAGTTAATTATTTCCCTACGCAATTTTTTCACGAATTAGGTATGTCATTTTAACATCATCTATGTATGTATGAAGTTGTTTGAAATTCCTTCACAAATGTATTTTTACTTTCATAAATATTTAGGTATGTAGGTCCGTTGACCTACAAAAATAAACGGAGGGAAAAGGTAGTAGAAAAAAAATTAAGTTTTTTACGCCTGATTACTTACTCAAGGGAAAACAAGTAACTGAATAATAATAATAATAATAATAATAATAACAAAAAATTGCAAGTAAAATTGTTTAAGTAAAGAAAAGGTCAACATTGGGCCGGTTGTCTTTCCTAATATAGGAAACTAGGGAAAAGTGACGAAGAACTTTTCAAAAGCACTCCTTTATCAAGATATTTACATATATTTTTAGTATTTTTAAATACATTCAGAAGTAATTCTTTTTGTATTCAATATAGTATTTATCATTTTAAATGATAAAAATGAAATAGAATTTAATCAATGAATTGGAGGGTGAAATGCCGTAGATTTGTGCATAAAATTTGAAGGACTTTTCACATTTGCAAAAAAAAAAAAAAAAAAAGTTGCACCGATTGATGCATAGAACCTCTCTTTCTATGCAATCAATGCAATAAATATCTCAACCAAAAACTACGACTACCTGCATGTGTATTTTATAAATATCTAAGCAAAAAAAGATCTTTCAAACATTGAAGAAGGAATTTTTTTTATTTTTTTTAGGCAGGCAATAATAATAATCGCTGTTCTATTAAATATTATTCTACCCAAGGGGATCGTTTAGCGCCTTTTGAAGTAAAATAATAAAATATCCCTCTACTACTACGACTACTACATACACCCTCTCCTCCCTATAACAAATTTATGGGCTGGGTATCTTTTGGAATACTAAGTAAGTTGCTCGCTCTTATGTATGATGAGTCCCTCTAGTAAAAAGATACACTTACTCCGTGAAGATGTCACATAGCGATCTTTATTTTTATTGTACTAACGTCTCCTCTCTTTTTCTTGTCTTCAACAAAAAAATAAATGATAATAAATATGTGATTAGTTATTTCACCAATTATTTATCTAACATTTTCTTATAAGTTTTTTTTTATATATCTATGTAGTTATTGGCTAGGTCTAATTCGAACAAAAAGTCAATAATTAGGATATCAAGAGAAGATACAAAATAATGCATAGTGTAGGTTTAATGACGATTTGGAAAATCAGTATGGAGCAAAACGCAAGAAAAATTTCTATAAAAAATATGGTTTCGAGTCTTCGTTTGAAACAGGAAACTTTATTTGGCTCCGATATGAACGTTCAAATAGAAAAATATTATTTCTTTAGGAGGGAATTTTTGGGACCTTTTAGTTGTAGTTTTCGGTTTTCCTATGAAGGATTAATTAGAGCATTTTTTTTAATTGAAATTGGGGATAATTATTTAGATAATTTGTTGGAAAAGTAATCCTAGATTCTTGACGGGATTCAAAGAAATTGTACATAAAATCTGTACACATATCTGTAACAGTAATTGAAATTATAATTCAGAGACTCAGAAAAAAACATGAAACGAAGAAGGATGAAATAAAAAGGGAGCAGCAAATAACATCCTTACAAGAATAAGAAGTAGAAAACCATTGTTAAAATTCAATTTACAAAAAAAAAAAAAAAAAAAAAATCCCTTTTCTGTCTTCAATGCTCCTCAATGCCCTACAGGATTCTTTTCTTTAAGAAGGAGAAAAACATTTTTTTCTTTCTTCCTTTATTTCTTCCCTCTTCTTCTTTTTTCTCCCCACGACTCTCCCTTGCCTTATTCTTCTTTCCAACTGCCTACGCAGATGATGTGAAGAAAACAAAGAAGGAACGAGAAGTGTATATACACAGAGTATACAAAAAGTTCTATTCAAATTTCTTATTATTTAAAAAAAAAAAGAAATTTGTGAGTTTGCATTTTAAGTCATAACAAATATTATGTAAGGACACTCCTGAGTTCACCAAATAATACAATCACTTCTGTTAGAGACTGATTTTTTATCTCATTGGAATCCATAAAATGTTATATTCAGTGATAAAATTCACCATAAAATTATATAAAGAGTGGCATGTCCCAGTTTAATGACTCTTGAGTGCAACTCGAGCCCTTAGCTCTAGTTGTAAGTAAACTCTTTCCAACTGTGGACATTTTACAGAAATAGACTCTAAAGCTAGCACTACTTCAATATCAATTAACGGGGCTCATAAGATGAGTGGCAGAAAAAATATTTATTAATAAATTAAAGAGTGATCTTAGAGGCATCTTTTTATGTTGCCAAAGAAGGTACCTACACATTCATACAACTGTCATTAATGCATCATTTTGTGCATTGAAGCATATATACTTAGAACCCCATGTACTTAAGATGTGGCAATTCACTATTCAATCATAAATCAATATTGGATTTTTTGAAGAAACAAAATACGTGATAATAACTTTTGAATAATGGATGGTTGATTTGACGACCAACTTCTTGAGAATAGTACATTTCATAACTTGTATACAAACAGTCTACTCTACAGTAGGGGATTTGGTTATTGTTATTCCTATATGTATGTATGTATGTACATTGTTGTTATTCACTAAACACACTAATTACAAATAATTATACAGACAACTTTTTCCGTTTTATTATTATTATTATTATTATATATTTCTTTCTTACTTCCTACGAAATAACCATACATTAATTATATTGTATTGTTGTTATTATGTCTTTTACACAGAAGGTAGAAAGAGGGCTACGGGGGAAAAAATACAAAATAAAAGAGCCGTACATACATATATACATACATACAAATCAGTCAACTTCTAAAAGCTCACAAAAGACTAATTGATATTCACCGTATAGGCTCTATTATAGTCGTTCTAAAGCTATGTACACAAGGGGCTATGGACTACTTACATGCCCATTCTGCATAGTTGTATTGAGCCATTCATGCCTATGTATATATGTATGGATGTCTTCCTTTGTAGACGAAAAGTTAAATGGATTGCAAAGATGATGCATATTTGGTTATTTTGCAGGGGTAATGATCTTTTAATGTAATTTTGAATATTTTACGGAAGTTATGAAGGTGGAGCTACAAAAATCTAGTTCATTCGTTCAGAACTGAGACACACATTTCCCTCCACGGTCATTTTGTACACTTTAATGCCATTAAAATCTAGGAAAAGTAAAGTATTTCATTTTGTGAACCACCAAACTAACTATCCCGTCGTTTCGGTATCAAATTTTTTTAATATACGAAAAACTTTGTTGTGGGATTGGAATCAACGAACATGCTATTTGTTACCACTGAACTGATTACTTTGTTGGCCGATCATTTGCTTGCACTATATTAGTAATAAGTCTTTGCAAATGCTGTAATGTTTGCAAGACAGACACTTGATTATTGAGTGTTTTGCACTAACTACGAGTGCCTGTTGTCCAATTGAATCATCACTTTCAAATCGATTATTTCTAGTGCTGTCCAAATTACCGAGCAAAGTATTAGATCCAGTTGATTATTTATAATCTGTAGGTAAATACTAGAGATTGTCTATTTTTGAAGTTAAGTGTTTGATATGCAATGCTTTGCATCAAGTGCTTCTTAGTATTTAGTTTCTTTGCATTCGTCATTCCTTCGTAAAGGTCAAATGATACGAAAACGAGATCCCTTCTGCTTCTTCTAGTGATCAAACAAGAGTTACAATTGATTGGATTAAATTATATTTATTTCTAAAGATGCTGCTTTTAATTCAGGGTATTACTCAGGGTATTCACCACCAATTTTAATTTATATTCGTATTTGTTAAAGAAAATAAAGGCATTTTAAAGCATTAAAAAAGTAGAAAAATAATTTTATAGATTTGAAAATAAGTACAAAGAGAAATAGAGAGGAAATATATATATATATATATATATATAAAGAAGTGATTAGAAAAAGCACATACAAAAGCGCAGAGGCCTCATTAACCAATGAGAAAGCTAGTTTTATATGATCGTTGAAAGACCAATCATGGTGTATGTGTTTTCTTCTTCTTTTTTATACATATATATATATATATATATATATATATATATAGATATATCAGTTTGACTAAAACTGTCCATTTTGAAGAAGAAAAAGAAGACTGATGAATGTACAAACATAAGAAAGAAGCAGTAGAGATTTATTGCATAGATTTGATTTCTCTCATCCATTCTCTGAACGTTTTTTTTATGCATATTCTTTTCTTTCGTTTTTAAGGAAAGGTTCTGTGTGGAAAAAAGTATTTCATATTTTCACAAACTTTAACGTAGATATGTTATTTGTTTTCATCATCATCAGAGTTTGTTTTTGCAATTTTAGTGATAGGAAGTGGGTTGTTTCTATGGCTTCTCCTTTTTTTTGTTTTTTTAAATTAGTATTCAAAGGTATTTATGATGAGAAGCCTTTCAAAAGAGCTGATCCAATTATGGTTATATTTGGTTGGTGGTAGAAGAGCTAAGACAAAAAAGATAAATCATTTTGTATGTTTTCATTCTCTCAGTCTCTGTACATGACACTTCCTGAATAGACGACACATTTATGTATATATATATATAGATAGATATATTCTTTTTCCCTTTTCAATTACATAACTAGACAATTTCCATTTAAACGTGTTTCTTATTTACTCTTTCCAGTGTAAGCATGGACAGTAACGGCGTGGAGAATAGTTCTCAAACTGGATCCTCTGGTCGATCAACACCTTCTTCAGACAGCTCTCCTGGTAAACTATTTGTTGGTGGACTCTCCTGGCAGACCACACCTGATAAATTAAGAGAATATTTTGGACAGTTTGGGTCTGTGACGGATGTACTCGTTATGAAGGATCCCGTGACACAGGTTGGATAATTGCTTCTTTTTTGCCTTACATTTATTATATATACTATAATACTATAAAGTGATTCTCAAATCATCAATGGATTTGTGCACCACTGGTTTATTATTTTACTATATGCATTTTTATACAAATATACTTAAAAAGTCCTTCTAAAGATTATGAAATTTGCAGGAAACGTGGCAATGAATTAACGGATGAACTCAATAAGAATTTTTGAGTCTAATATAAAAACTAAGGTTTATATTTATAAATATATAGGTATATATACATACATAAAAAAGTTGAGGTTTTTTTTTTTTTTTTGTATTGATATTTAGTTAAATTTTTTTTTTAATATATAATTTTGTTTGAGCGCGGTTATTTATTAACCATATACATATGTACCTAGTTACTACTACTTTTTGCCTAAGAATTTCTCAGTATCTCTTACAATTACATACTTGTGGATATTATAATTAACAATCAAAATTAGTTAGTCTATAATAATCTCTTCTTTTTTTTCCCTATCTCTCTCTTTGCTACTAAATATTAAGTATACATATATAAGAATATATTTGCTGTTGATTTCTGTAATTTTGACAATTTTTCTACTGTTCCACATAGAGTATATAATATTCGCTCCGCCTCAAGGTATAGATAGAAACTGCTAATCTTATTATAATTTTTATTTCCTTTTTGGAAAAGAAAGTTATTCTATATAATGCATATATTTGTAAGATGCTTTCAAATAAAGAAATATCTTAATGTAGATTCTAAGCTGCTTTGCTAGAACACTATTTAGTAGCATCAAGTTTATTAACAGGACATGAAATTACGTTTTATATATATATGTATATATACATTTAGGTTTTTATTATCTGGTCGATAGAAGTATTTATGTAAGTTATAAATATTCTCTCCAATCACGCTTTTCAATATTTAAAGCATTTTGGTTAATTAAATAAGTTGATCACCTCTCCTTGTGACATTTTTTTTTTCGGAGGAGAAGCCCTCCCTGATACATGCCCATAAAAGTTTTAGCAAAACTAAAAATTTGAGGTACAATTGTAGGATTACATACTTTTTAAGTTACTCTGAATCATAGTATAACTCTCAACGTTAGGGACTAAAAAATAAACAAAAATATTTCTATAATTCAGAAGAACCTAAAAAAATGACAAAGAGATTTATTTTGAAATATTGAATTTAGGCACTTGTCACAACTTTTGTTCATGTTTATGAACATTTTAATTTCAAGTCTTCTCTTTAAATATGTTTTATCAACAAAATATGACATTTCATGTAAACAAAAAAGTTGGCTTTTGATTCAAAAGGATTCCGCTTTTTTGTCGTCAAGTTAGGTGGAAATGAGTCTTAGAATTAGAATTGATTTTCTTGGCATCGTATGTACAATTATAGATATAAAATCCATCGATGTTTTATTGTAACTATATTTACTTAAAATTTTGAATCTGTAAGACAGATTCAAAGGATTTTTCATCACTAATTTCTTAATTGAAAGTTTCAAATTACACAAAAAAAGAAGGAAATAGTACATTTACCATGAAATGGAAAATTGCGTGCAATTTAACCTATCGTGTGACAGTTTTTTGCTCATCACATATGCAATTGAAAATCTATGATGTATAATTTGATATTTAATAATACATATCGATTATTGATATCACGAAACCTAATTTTTCCCCTTTTCTACTACTTTTCATACTTCTCACTAATTAGCCTTTTTACACGATTCCCCCTTTTTTTTTTCTCGACTTGATTTCATTAGTAAAGGAAAATCTGCTTACATCTCTTTTGGGAGCTTTCTAATTAAATTTATTTATTTATGTAAAAATGGAGGTGAAACTTGTTTTTTAATAGTAGGACTGTTGTAATATTTTTTTTTTTGACAAAATAAATGTAAAGTACATTTTACAAACTTTGGCAGAAGCGGGAAGGGGGGGGGAGCAATCAAACTTTTCTAAATTGATTTAAATATGTGGTTGTTGTTATTTTGTATGAAACTTTATCTTTTTTCTTTCTTTCTTTCTTTTTTTACTCAATCAATATATATAACAATGTATATCGAACTTTCAAAAAAAAAAAATTAATAATAAAAAAATAAAACTTTCCCCTAACTACTTAAAAAAAAGGTTCATTATTTGCTTCTAAAAAATGTAGACATATATACTCATAATTTGAAGACGGAAGACGTGGAGGGGGGGGGGGGAAAGCGAAAGAGCTTAAAAAACAAAGAAAAAAATAATTAAGATTTTAACCCATTCTTCCCTGACACTCAAAAAACATTTTGGATTTTTCAAAATATGTACCCATATTTCTTCAAGGCTGAGTTTTTGTTTTTTCGATTATTTTGGTATCTGACTGCCGTTAAGTAAGTAGTATCTGGACACATAAACTAGAATACATGGTCCAAAAAAAAATAATTTTTAATGACTTTTAGGCGAAATAACATAGTGTGTGTGTGTCTTACAGAAAATAAATGGCATAAGAAAATGTTCAAATGTAATAAAAGAAAAACATTGTATTCATAATATAATATATTAAAGTAAAATAAAAACTTGTCAGAATATGTAATTTTTTTTTTTTTTTTTACTATTCAAAAGATTTTTTTAAGCTGAAAAAATAACAACATTTAATGCTCTTAAAGTAAAAATTTCATATTCGAATAATAATATAAGAAATTTATATATATATATATATATGTATAGTGTATTTTTTGGAAGGGCTTCTCTGATAAGGAAGCATAAATGGATTTACATACCTACATATATATATGTACATATATATACATAGTCCATTCGAATAGCAGGAAGTAAGGGAATTTTTTTAGTTGTATTTACATAGATAGTGTGGGTAGTGGTAAATTTTCAATTATCCATGTACATAGTTTAATAAGAATTTTTCTTTTTTTTTTCCCCTAAAGAACATTTTGTTTCTTATGATCCTCAATGTATTATTATATACATACATATTATAATCAATTTATGCCAAAAAGGAATGCTGCTTGCTTTCTAATTTCCTGTGAGGATGCGGATGATATGTGATACACGTATTTATCATCATATCTTCTACTTACCTACATAGACACAGCTATCAAATATAAAGAAAATCAATCACCAATGAAGCGTTGTCAAACTCGTCTGTGCTTTGAATTCTCTACCTTTGTAAAATTTAATTGTAAAAATCAATCCTTGAATAAGGAAGGGGAGAGAGAATTGAATTGAAATCAAGACAATCAAAAAAGAAAGAAAAGTTAATATGGAATGTAAATTAATTGTTTTTATGAGCATATGTGTGCCATTCTATCACTTTTTTCAATCCTAGAATGTTATACTCTAATCTACACACAACCTCGAGATCTTTTACTATATACTCTAATAGCAATCAAATCTATATTTCAATTGTAGAGAAGTAGTGCCCTTTCTTCATTCTTCAAATGATTCACATTCTGCTCTAAATTTGATAAAGAGCCGAAGTTGTGAGGTGTTGTATAAATTCACTGAAGACAATTATAGTAAAAGAATAAGATTTTGGAATCTAACAAAGCCACATGAATAAAATAACTATAGCCAATAGACCTGAATAACTATTCCAATCCCATCCATTAGGAATATAAAGTTCAATATTAAACTAAAAACATGAATTGTTATTTATATAAATGAAGTTACATAATTTCTTATTGTTTTGAAACTTCTTTCTATATGTGTGTGTGTTATTGTCCTTCAAAGTCACTCATTCCATATTTGAAATTAATATTAAATTTTGCTCTAATTTAAATAGGCCTACTTTCGAATGTTGAACTGTGTCATACTCGAGAGACAAAAAGACTCTCATTCTAGAGCTGTAGTAGTAGCTATATGCTCAAATTCACTAACCTCAAAAGCTTTTATTATTTTTATGTACTTTTATATAGTGGGGGTTAAATAAGACCTTCATTACATTAAGAGATGCGTGTATTTGAGGAGGGGGGGGGGGGAGTGCTTGAAACAAAACATCAAAAGAGTATTTAAAAATTGACTTTTAAGGGGTTTGGTTAACCCTTGTAAATAATAAATTAATAATTATCATTACACACATATGTCTACTTACAATTTGTATACTTTTAAAGTACCTAAACAAGGTACAGAGTTGACTTTTTGCCAAAAAAAAAATATACATATGTTATACGTTGTCTATATATATATATGTATGTATAAAAAACTCTTTCTTCAAAATATTTTATTACCTGAGATTTAAAAAACAAAAAAAAATTGTGTTATTTCTGTCGTACTTTTTTTTTCTTTTTTTTTCACTTTCTATCAAGGGGGAATATTTAAAAAAAAAAATACAATTAGTAATTAAGCATATTTTTTTAAATGATAGAAGTACCTGTGTGATGTACACAGGTGGTGATTACGTGTATTCAAGGGAGAGTGGCAAATTTGGATCCCTGCCAAAAGTGTGTTTTTTTTTAATAAATTCAATAAGAATTTTTTTTTTGAACTGTAGAAACAGCAGTTTTTTTAGTGATTTGTATTTTTCTTAATTAGTTGCTTTTCACGTGGTGATTTGTATTTTCTTATCCTTGATAACAACTATAATAGAATGAAGTCTTTTTTATTTTTTTTTTACGTAGAAGCTAATACATAATCATTGATATCTAAGAATAATCCAATTGGCAATTCATTAATTTACAGCAATTTAAAAAAAAAGGTGAATGATTTGTTTACTTAGAATATTGCATAGTTTTATTAGGATGTTGTATTAAAGTCAATGTGAGGTTTATTTTCGTCTTTAGATTCATTTCTTATTTATTAAATTGCATTGTTGTAGTTTTTCTTAAGGAACATTTAAATATCACTTATTATTAATTCTCTTATTTTTCATTCTTTCTTTCTTTTTTTAATTATTTTTTTCAGAGAAGTCGTGGTTTTGGATTCATTACTTTCTCTACACCGGACGCAGTGGATCGTGTCTTAGCAGTGGTGACCCATACACTGGATGGGAAAAAAATCGATCCCAAGCATGCAACTCCCAAATCCAAATCGAAAGCGAATAAGACTAAAAAGATATTTGTGGGTGGCGTTAGCCAAGACACTTCTGCTGAGGAAGTGAAGGCTTATTTCAACCAATTTGGTAAAGTGGAAGAGGCTGTTATGTTAATGGATCAACAGACAAAGCGACATCGAGGCTTTGGATTTGTAACTTTTGAGAGTGAGGACGTTGTGGATCGTGTTTGTGAAATTCATTTCCATACTGTTAAAAACAAGAAAGTAGAATGTAAAAAGGCTCAACCCAAGGAGGCCGTTCAAGCAGCCAATGCCGCTGCACTCCTTGGTAAACGTGTCATATTAACGAATTTAGGCCTCCCTGGAGGGGGAGGTGGCGGGCTTTCACTTACTGGTTCCCCATCCTTAAATGCCAATACAGCAATACAAGTATCTCAACCCCAAATGACAGCCTCTTTAGCCGCCCAACTTACAGCTGCGCAAAGTCATATGGCAGCCATGGGTGGCTATGGGAAACTTCTTGGAGCCACTCCCATCTCTTCCTTCCGATACGCTCCTTATCCAATTCCTTCTATTACGGGTCAAGCTGCAGTGCAGGCTCAAGCTCAAGTAGCAGCTGCTGCTGCAGCAGCGGCTTTAGCGGCACAACAACAGCAAGTTGCAGCCTCTCCTGCAGGCTTTGTTCAACCTGGAGCAGGAAATCACAATGTCGCTCCAAATCAAACCCAACAGACCACTCAACCTGGTATTCAGTCATTAGTTCATGCAGCATCTCAGCAACAGCAGCAGAACCCCAATCCCAGTGCAACTCTTCCTCAAGGTCCTACCGTCTCAACAACAGCTGGAGGACCTGCCGTCTCACTAGCAGGAACAGCAGGGAATCATGCCTCACTAGCTGCAGCTGGAGCAGCACTCGGAGGGCATCCTTACCAAGGTTTTAATCTAGCCAATGTGGATATGTCCAGTTTTCAAGGAGTGGATTGGTCAGCCATGTACGGAGTGGGAATGTATGTCTAATTATTGAAAAGAAAAGGAAAAACAACATCATCTCAAATCAATCCCCTCCTCACCCAACCTCCTCCATTTTTTCTTCTTTCTCCTCCTCCTTCTACATCGTCAACAAAAAAAAACAAAAACATACTCACGTCTCTTATGATTTTACTACTTTCTTCTCATAATTTACAAAATATGATTGATTAATTAATTAATTCATTGGTATAATACTAAGAAAAAAATGAAAAAATATTTTTATTTATTCAAATCATTTGTTGTAACAGAAAGTTGTTCTAGTAAATATGAACTCTTAACACCTTTCATCATGATTCACTCACACATGTCTGTCACATAATGATAATAATGATATATTTTCTATATCTCTTAAAAAAATATATTAAAAAAAAAAAAAAACTATAAACGGCCATATCATGTTATAAAAAAAGGAATTTTTTTTGTATACATCGCAAAAAAAAAAAATGGGTTGACAAAAAAAAAAAAGAAATAGATGGGACATGCAATAACGAAAAAGGTTGTGACACACACAGAAGAGTAATAAAAGCCCACCCGATATTTCCCCTTATTTTTTGCTCACAACGAAGTCAACCTAAAATTCATTAGTATTTTATAACGTCCAAAATATATTTATATATATTTTAATTTTTTGTTAATTTAATTTTTTTCATATATATATATACATATACTATATACGTATATATGAATAATAGAAAGCTTTCATTAAAAAAATTATTTTGTGTTCGTTTTTCTTTCGTTTCTTGTTTCTTTGTTTTTTTTGTTTTTTTTTTTTGGAAAATTATTTTTGCATTTTTTAATTAATAATAATTAAAAATATTCATTATTGTATATATAGAAAATAGGAGATACAAATATATTTTCAAAAAAAACAAAATAACCAAAAAAAATGACCCTCAGCCCCTTACCCCTCCCCCCTTCTTTTTGACCTTTATTTTTTTGTACCACCCGTGAGAGAGAATCTTAAATTATGATATTAAACAATTTAAAGGATAATGAAAATAATAATAATAATAATTATGAAAAAAACATAACTCAAACGGATCTCATAGTTAACAACATATATACTACAAATCGTTTATAATAAAAGTACAGAATTTCTTTTTTTTTTTGCTTTTTTTGTGCCAAAAAAAATACTTAGAAAATCTGTCAAAAAATATACATACATTTTATCTCTAGTCTGCTACAACTATTATTATTATTATTTTATTATAATTAAAATAAAAACATTTCTCCACTTTAATTTAAATAAATAATCAATGTATTTACTATTGTAATTTAATACAGATATTAAATGATATCTACTACATACATGAAAGGAAGCAATAATTAAAAAGAAGTTTTACTCCCGACTCTTTAATTTATTTTTCTATTTACTCGATAATTCCACCCAAATTATCCTTTATTTATTTTTATTAATTTTTTTTTTGTTTCTTTCAAAAATGTGGGAACAATAATGAAAATATACATATATATATATATGATTCCTTTTTTTCGCATTATTTCTCTACCGCGCGTCGTCTTCTTCCTCCAAAAAAGTTTCATCTAAATGATATTTTTATTTTTTTTGCATTTAATTTGTAGATAAAAAATTCGGCAGAATTTTTCCTTTCGTATAACTAAATAAATAAATAAATACTAATGAACAATGATAAGACTCTGTAACCAACACTCACGAAACCTCTTACATATCAAATTATTAATATTTTTTTTTTTTCTTCATCATTTTCAGAGATCAGTATGATTGTTGTTCATTAGACTGAATGCTGCTTTTTTGGGTTAGAATTTTTTTTTTTTTTTTTTTGACTATTATTCTCACAAAACAAATCATCATCATCATACACCTTAGTAACTTTTTCTTTTCTTTATTTTTTTTTTATTATTATTTTTAGTCATTAAGAAACTTTCTTTCTTTTTTTTTTTTTTTTTTGATGTAGCTCATAAATATATATATTATTATATTATTTTATTTTTTTTCCTTGACATGCAACTAGGTTGTATCTATTATCATCTAATATATTTATAATATTATATACATACAAGGAATTAGGGTCGTTCATTTCTTAGAGGCCGCCTATATTCTGTATTAAGCCTTTTTCCGTATTTGTTATTGTTAAATTTTTTTAGAAATAAAAAATCGTGAAAAAAATATCCCTCAGTAAGTTTTTTTTTTTTATGCTTTAAAAAAAAATGTTGTAAATATTCATAAATATATATATATATATATATACTACGAGTAAGAAATATTAATAAAAAAAATATATATTTTTTCCATTTGAACTGGTGATTTTTTGTTTTTTTATGCAGTAGTTTTTTTTGCGTATATATATGTATATATATATATATATATATATATATATATTGTAATTGTATTATAATTATTTTTTTTGCACATTTTTATCTGTAGAAATAATATTAATATTAACATTGCTATGAATAATTAATTAATTAATTACAAGAAAAAGTATGGTTTTTTTCGACTAATAAACATTAATTTTGACTTCCAACTTTTTTTTCTTATTTTTTTTTTTTTTTCTTTTAGAAAACCTTTTATAAGTAGATGTTTAGTTACTTTCTAATATTAATAATGATTTATTAATAATTATTATAATCTTAATTGTATTTTACAGTAGTTGACAGCACAATACTGTAGTGTTCATTTAGCCTTGGTGTATTTATACGACTTTGTTTGTAGTCTTTAGAATTAGTGTGTACATTAGTCTTCTGCATGCAGTCATATTTTTATTTGTGTGTAAGTACATTTATCATGCCTAATCCACAATGAAACTCTCTGGTTAGAAGGTCATGACACGTCAGCTATCGAACGCTATCGAGAAGACTCACTCTGAGCATTACTTTTTTCTTTCGAGCAATAATAAGAATGAATTAAGAAATTTCTCAAGTCCTTGATCGTTATTTAATCGATCTTTCTTGGAAATGAGAGCCTTTGTGTTAAGTCAGGCTATTCAAATCACGGTAACAATAACAATACATATTTGAAAAAAAAATATGAGGCAATGTTTGTATGTGGGCCGACTTAAGACCGGTTTAAAAATCATTCTAATGAACTTGGATGAGTACAGAATTGCGCTAAATGAGGTTTATAAATGTACATATATTTAATACTTTTGTGATGTTTGACTCAATTATAATCACGGCCTGCTTAGTTATACACACTTTTTTGTTAGCAGCAACATTCAAAACTATATATATATAACTTTTTCAATTATATATATACTCGTTTTTTTGTACTTCATCTGCTATTTAAATGTGTAATAATACAAATTATTTGAGAGGGGGGGGGGAATATACTATAATGTTGTTTGGTGTTTCGATTCAATCAATATTTATGGTCATATAAGTTCACATACAAATAAGTCACAAAGCATTTACCAAAAGCTATATCTGAAATTTGTTTAGAAACTGTTTTTATCTGATTAAACGATACATGTCGATTTTCACTTTTCGATCATCTTATAAAAACCATAAAATAGCTGAAAGACCACCCTTTCACGTTCATGTTATTATTTGGAATTACAGTTGTTTTAAAGGGCAGTCCCTGCTTGATTTGTCAGCTCTAGGACCGTTCTCCAAACTATCGAGCATACTGTATGTTGTTCATTAAACTCTAAGAAGTGTGCTTTTAAAAATCTCTTTTTTCTAATATCTTGGACCTGTTACTAATAGGATAGTCTTTTCAAATGATATGAGTATTGTCAAATGTTTAATATTCGCACCAAACCAGTATCACCCTTGACTGGAAATATGAGATACTTTATGATTAATAAAGTAACATAAAAACTCCCTAAAAGTTTAAATAAAATGAAAACATACAAATAATATTTACTCACTCACAAATTATTATTATCAGAAAATTATATTTCATATCAAGACAAAATTTTTTGCTAACCTCCTTAAATACCTTTTTATTTATTTTGAAGTAAACTCATTGTGTATGTCACTTATCCATAAACTAGCAATCAAGGGTATCTGATCTTTTACGGTGAATATCTTATTAATCTATGATTAAAATTCGAATCAATCTACATGAGACACAGCATTTCGGTTGGTGGCTTTTCAAATATTTCTACTTCGAACACTTGCTGAATAGTTATTATACAGAAGAAAAAAGTATTCATGTATGAATATATATATATGTATCATAGGTTATAAAAATGGATGACAGTTTTTTCTTTTTAAAAAAAAGAAGAAAAAAAACATGTTTATTTTGAAGGAAAAAACATCTTCGACACGCTTTTATTCTAAAGAAAAAAATATATTAATATGGAGCGAATATTTCCTTCACAACCAAAGGGAAAGGAAAAACTTTCTTTTCTTCATTATTTAAAGAAAAATGATTCATTGACGTATTTTCTTATCATTTTTAACTATTTTTGACAGGATGATATATGTAAGAGTTTTACTTTTTCCTTGTCCTTCTAAATGTATTAAGTTATGTATACATTTACATATATGATGAAAAAAATCGGATCTGTCATGTACCAGGGAAGTGTTGAAGAAGAAGATAAGTTGTATATGAAAATTTACATTTGTATATGTTTTAACTAAACGCAATTTTGTTGCTGCGAAGAAAAATCCGTTATTTGTGTGTTGAAAAATTGATTTTCTTTCATATTTCTTTTTAAAAAATATATACAGGAAAGAAAATCGTATGGTTCATTCCATTCAGTGAGTAGGTAATGTAGCATTAGATCTATTTAGCTACTCATATGAAACAAGGCTATTCTAAAAACAATAACAACGAATAAAAAGCCCTGATACAGAGAGTATCCTAATATAAAAGCTTTTCCTTGGAGCCAGTATAGATGTAACCCTTCAACAAATCTATTATAGCCGTAATACCTTGGATCACGGGCAATATATTTAGATTCTACATTGAATTACCCGAACAGTACCCGAGTACGTTGTTATCCAATGCTGCTGATACTTACTTTGTAAAGATACATTACCTGGATGTTCAATAAATAACGTTGACTTACACATTTAGTCACAAAAAGTCACCTACAAAATGATTCCTGCGTCAGGAAAAGGAAAGTTGCTACAAATCCGGGAATTTACACGTTGTCCAAATTGAAAACGAACACTTCTTCTTCTTCAAAACACTTCAAAAGGCCAATAATACATAAATATTCCTATAGTTTGTTACTTATAGAGAGAACATAATATCTGCAGCAGTTTTTTCAAATCTCCATGTCATCGTTAATGGTAGTTAAAACCAACATAAGAGTCTTCATTGTACATATGTACCTCTCAACCTGAAAATAATATTGATTATAAATACAAATATTGATCAAATATCAGCTCCAATTATAAGTTAAAAAAATGAGAAATAAATCAATCGTATGGAAGTCAGTCGTGACTACATTATATGCACAAATGAAAAAATAAAACAAAAAACCCAGAGTCATAAGTAAGGTAATTAGTTAATATTCCCACTTTCTCCGACTGATGGGCAATTATTTATATAACGATATGGCTATCCCTTGCACAAAATGATAGTATTTTTGTTCAGCATGTCATTTGTGATTTGAGAAACAAATCGAGAGGTGACAAGAAGTAAAATGTAAATATATTTAAATTTACGTGCCTTGATCCTTGTGAATACAATGCATGTAACACTTTGTCGTTTAAAGTTTATAATTATTAAATAAGGCACAAATCTAGATATCAAACAGTTTTTACTTTGCTCTTGGATACATTTTACCCTTCAGGGTGTTATATCATCATCCTGTCTCGATTAATTTTGTGCATATATCATCATTGTCAAAAATACATATTTGCTTTTTATTTATTTTTTAAAGAAGTATATTCTTTAAAAGTAAATTGATATAAAATAGTGCTTTCCATATTTTGATCTCATGCCTCAGGGTCCGCATGCACACACACAAAAAATTTGAAACTAATGTAAGGTGTATTTTGTACATAAATAGTGTTAAGGATATAAATAGTCGATTATGAACACGAGTCCTTATTTAAGAATTCGAGTCAAGTCCTGATTTTTTTTTTAGCATGAGTTCAATTCGAGTCTGAAGTTGTCGTTTAAAAAGATATAAGACTTCTACTTCTGAGAGTACAGGTCAAACACACTCTAAATAAAATAAAATTGGCGTCTTAATACACATATATCAATTTTAAATGAAGGATGTTTGTGAATCTCAAAACTTGAAGTCTTATATAATTCTGATTCATTTATTTCAAGTTTAAGTCGAATTTTAAATAGCAGTTCAATGTGACTTTGGTCTTGGTCGGGAGGTAACTTGTACTTGAAAAAAAATAATTATTTCGCAACATTACGAGAGATTGAGAATTGAGATGTTTCACGTGATTGCTTATAATTTATAAAAAAAAATGATTGAGAACAAGGTGTAGATATCAATAGTAATTTTTGAATCTAATGACATCCTTCAGACCCACAGACTATGATTTAATTGGATTTATCAAGAAGTTTTATATTGGACAATGTCTCAGAGACGGATATGTTTTTACATAACTTAACAATGAATACTTCAAGAAAGGAAGAGTTGATAATTACCAAGAGAGATTTTGAGGAACAATCAAGTACAAATTTGAATATAATGGATTGCTTCATGGGATCTATTCTTCAAGTCAGAAGTACTACAACTCCCTGTAAGAATTGGGTAGACTTGAAGACATAGTTGATGGCTCAATAGTGCAAGATTCAAACAGAACATTTCCATGCTAATCAAAAAATTAATTACATTAGTAACAAAATATTCCTTTTTGAATAGACCTTGTTTTCGATAATAGGTTTCAGTTTTAGAAAGTTAAGTTCTAAAGAGCATTGATAAATGTATCCATATTGTTAAGATAAATATTTGTTTATGGACATTTTTTTAATCTACATATATTTTTACTGTAACTATTGTTATATCATCAATAAAAAAAAATCTAAAATAAATGAAATATACTTTTAAAGGAAAAATATTTTTTTTATTTTTTTTTAATATGTACACGAGTAATAAATTGGATTTTTTTAATTATATACCTACATACATATTCACCTTATACAAAATATCTATGCCTATAAATAAATACATAGATTGTTCTAACAATGTTAAATAAAAGAAAAGGGATTCCTTCATAAAATATGCAAAACATTGTTTTTAATGTGCTACCATTAAATATTCAGAATATGGGAGAGAAAACGTTGTAAACATCAATGTACTCATGAATGATACATGTGTATTGCTAATCATTAGACATAAATAAATCATAAAATTTATTATACTACATATGTACTTGTTATAAAATAAAAGAGTTTAGGGGAGAAATGATATAGAATTACTCAATCAAACGGATAACAAATTGTTAGTTAAGCCTTTTTTGAAGATATATTTTTGACCTTTGCAGAGAGTTTTGTTTGTATATTAAATTATCTTTTAAAAGAATTTATGTGGGTTACACTTGTTATATCATTAGGGTAAGAATAGTGTAGAGATTAAATATGTGACAAGGACTAAAACCCGTCCTTGTTGATAACCAAGCTAACCTAACGCATTTACTACATAAACTCTACTCAGCTCAAGCCTAATATAACCCATCATAGCTCCGACATTTTGATGAATGTTGAGAGGGAAGCAACTTGAGCTGTCATGACGTTTACTGAGCTACAAGCTCCTATGCTCCAATATATCCATATACAAACATTATGTATACCATAGATGAGAGGCAGAAAATTACCTCAAATTAATGTCAGAAAATTATATATCTTTAGCTTAGTAGTCGTAATCTAGCAATTATTACGAGAACATGAGCCCTTTTCTAACATTGTATTTGCTATTGTAGATGCTCTCCCCTCAGTAGTAATAAAGGAAAAATGATAACAGCTTTGAAAAACACAAAGACCTGTTAAAAATGCCAACTCCACAAAGTCTCGCACGTGGCATTTTGCATATTTTTTACATTCCTGGGTATGTAAGTTCGTGTAGGTGATGGAAAAAGAAAAAAAAAAATGGAGGAAACAAGTTGTGTACATGTCTGAGCTAAAGAATTTATGTGATTTCATATTTGTCTTCGACAATTGATTTTGTAGATATTAACCCTTGAATACTTTTGCTATTCAACATATTGTATGCATGTTATCCCTTTCTTTTTGCTTTGTTCAAAACACTTATTAGTGACAGTGGTATCATGTTTCCAATGGCTCATTTACCCTTTTAATACTTATTCTTAACTGCTGGTTTTGTATGTTGATGACACTAATGCTAAAGTCTACAAAGTAGTTTTTTAACGACTTTTTTGTATCAATATACCAGCTGATCGGTTCGCTCATTTAATCATCAAATTATTGTCTTTTTGAGAATACTCGTTAATCAGAATCCTATGCCAAAATATGGATTTAAATTACGACTTATAAAAAAAGTATCATTAAAATTCCTGAAAATTACGACTAAAAAATCCGAAAAAGTTTTTAGTAAAAAACTCGGCCAAAGTATTGAATATTCTGGGTTTTTTAATCCATATCGGTCGAACTATAATATATACATAACCAGGGCTGGAAAGGTAGAGTACCAAACTGTGAAACAGTGTGGTTCGACCCTCATAGTATGGTATGCATGTCTACCGTACGTGAAAATTGATGAGGGAAAGTTGTTGTTTTTTTAATTATTTCGTATGAAGACACTAACTTCAATATAGTTTTAAAATGCTTATTGATTAAAGGACTATGATGGAAACTATATTTCACATCTGAATATTTTTACTTAAGTTATAGAAAAAAATCAAACACTCCATTTGTTTAATATGTTTGTAATGATTGTCTGATATGAAATATCAATGATTCAGATTACTTATTGCATAATTGTGCAAGCATGCATAATCAGCCAATTAAAACTTGTAATCCAGTTTAATTATTTATTAACATTTCAATATTTTAATTAAGGCAAATTTGTAGCTTGCTTTGATTTGTTTGAGATGGATATATTATCAGGCTCTGAAATAATGAATCAGTTGAAACAGTGATCAAAATGAATAAAATAAAAAGACAGAATTCGGTTAATTGAAATATTAACTTTAGTTTTCATAATACTAAAGTACAACTAAAATTTAAGTTAGTTGTGTATACATTAGTTTATAATCATTAATAGGAAAAAGTAACAGTTTTCAACAATTTCAATCATTCAAAAGTTATGTACAAAGTATTACGTCTGAATGTCAATCAAGAAACAATTAGTTCATGAAAAAAAGGAATTGAATATTTAAAATAAAGACAAAAGTTTACTTTTATGTCAGTGATCATTGAACACTTTTTGATTCATGTTTATAATATTAAATGACTTTCTTTTGCAAATAAGGAAATGATGAAACTTGCAAGAGTTAACTTTATTTTTTGAGAAAAGCTTTATTTGGAATGATTCACCATTAATTTTAATACACACTCTAATTTTTTCAATGGATTTACTTCAAATTCAACAAAAAATACTGCGTTTTCCAGCCTATTCGAAAGACAAAATATTCCCTGTGTCTGTAGGACACTCGGTTATAATATATTTTGTGCCCTAGTAAAAACGTATGCTACAATGATATTGTTTATAATTTCAATTAAAGAAGGTCTAAATAGTATGACATTAATGTAACAAAATTTAAAATTTTTTTTGTTGCCGAGTTCTAATGACCTATTTATAAGAAAAAACTATTTTTTTGTTTGTTTTTTGTATTTGAAGAATGTTAAAGAGTGGAGCTGTAAAAACGAAGAAGAGAATATTGACATGGTTAGTATTCGACAAATGAGAGTTGCTTTTTTTATTTTATCAGCTACAAGGAGCTTCTCTCTTTTATAGTGGGGGTGGAAGGAAATATGTAAACACAAGTTCATATCTATCTCAAAATTATATTACAACGAGGGGTCAAAGTTCATCCAATTAGACATTTCATTGATCAACTATTATTTTTAATTATACGATGCATATTAATTAGTTATTACTAGACATGGGCAAAATGTTGAAAGTGTGTTGAGCTGAAGTAAGGAAGGAAAGACATTTATATGTATATTCTCTCTACTGTTGAAGAGACAACTAGCAACAATTATAGCAACTATTCAAATACACTTCAATCCTCTCAGTTTCCAATAGTCATTGAGTATTATTTAAAACTGTCAAATAACAATAAGGCGATAAAATGCAAAGGATAGTAATTGCAGGCACGCTATCTCACCTCAAAAATATGCCTATTCCTAGTTATTACTCCAATACATGCAGTTAGTGTTACATGCTCTCTCTCCTCAAAAATTAAGGAATAGTAATAATTAAGGCTTTAGAAATTATAAAGACTAGTTCAAATCAAGCTACTAAAAATTTCACACGCGAAATAAAGCTATCAAATATAGAGCTCTTTTACAAAGTGTGCTCCACCGGCGCAGAAATGGATAACTATATGTCTAACAGAGTAAAACACAGTAAACGCTCTAAATTAGGCCTGCATTACATGATTACTGTTTTCTACTTTTTAAGCGTCGTGTCGTAAGGATAAAGAAATATTCTCGGTTGATATATATTTTAGAACGTTTGATTATATTGATCAATTTCTTTTACCTTCTAGTAGAAAATGGAAGTGAGAAAAATATAATTTTGTATCAATATAAAAATAATTTCATAAGGAGTAATATTTTTCAATAAACAATTCACAAAAAAAAAAATTTGAAGAGAAAGAAGTGTAAAAAAGTGTATTTATTAACTCTGTCCCTAGTATAAATTGGAAGTCAAATATCTCACATTTAAACATTTTATAAGAATAGTTGTTTTTTAATGTCATTAGATTTTTTTTTAAATAAGGGTATTTGTTTTAATAATTAATTATTATTATTCTAACTAATGAGCCATGTCTTCGATATGCCGTTGTTTAGATTAATTATACAATCTTTGACGTCAATGAATACGCTCTGAGATTATTGAACTATTTTCAAGGATATCAAAATGTATGTTGACATTTTTTTTTTAAGTTTGTTAAAAGGATTACTAAAGAGGGTTAAATCTATTGGGTAAAACAAAATTTTAATTATTGCCTTGTCTTTGCCTAATTTGAGTGTAGAATTATACATAAAACAAAGCTAAAATTGCAATGTCATGTGTATAGAAATATTCATATCAACTACACAGATAATAATATTGAAGGCATATTTTTTTTAAATGCCTATATTTAGAAAGAAGATTGAGTGTGTTTTGTGCATATATATATCAGGACAAAGCAAGTTATAATAAAAATATAGGAACAAGTTTTGCAAATGCAAAATAGGTAATATATTATGAATTAAAATTAGGTTCTTTCACTTCATTCCATGAACGAACTACAAAGTAAATTAACCGATAAAACTGTTTTTCTATTTCTATATTATTATTACTTATAAGAAATGGGCCAAGATATTCAAGATTTAACACATCAAATTAGGCCACACTTATTTAATTTGAATGTGAAAAATCGTCCTTTCTTGCAAGCTCCAATCTCTTCAAAATGATGTGAATTTATATTAGAGTCAATTCAATTGGATCCCATTTTTTCTTTATTCTCATGGATGATGTATTTGATACAAAACATAAAATATTTCAAAAATATCTTAATTTCATCCTTGCCATGAAAAAATGAAATCAAAGGCATGGATTTGGTTCTTGAGCATAAACTGATTAAAGAAAAGTTGCATTGGAAGAAAGTTGCACACTGATGAAAATTTCTCAATTTTTCCTTTTTTCTTGGTTTTGCTTTTTTGAATAGTCTTAAACGTTATCAGCTGATATGTTGTCAAACAGGGTTTACATATCTTTTATTGTACATATAATAATATTAGTTATAATCACAATAAGGTATCACTTACATCTTTAAAGGTGATTTGATTATTAATTTCATTTGTACCAAATATTTTTTTCCAAACTTAATTACAACACTTGCCATTTGAAGTAGAAACTTTAATTATTAGGATAAATTTATAATACCCATTAATTATGATTTTTCTTTCATGTGATGCATCCTCCAATTCTTAATATGCAAATACATAAATATGAGCATGAAACCTTTCATAAAGTCAAAAAAGTCAAAAATTACTCCTTAGATATTTCAAAATTTAAATAGAATTTCGAAAATTGTATTATCTTCATGGAAATTACTATAAATTCTTCGTTTAAAATTCTGTTTTATAATAATTTTTTTATTACATTTGTTGTTCTTGATGTTTTCAAAATACTTTCATTAAAAAATATATTTATCATTTATGGAGACATCAATAAAAATTTTTGGTGGGGTAATTTAAAAAATAAATATACTTGCTAAAAATCCTCACGTGCCCTCCTTTTCTTGTTGTGTCACAGATCCCTTATAAAGGAACGTGTCCCACAGTTTGAACAACATTGATTTTGTGATTAAAATATCCTAAAAGAGCACTATAATTATTATTTCCGTGGCTGACAAGCAACTAAAAGACATGCATGAACATATAAAGCATTCACTCATGTCAGAGATTAAATAAATAACTGGAAGTGACACCATGTTAAGGACATAGTTGCTGCTGATATTGTTATTTAGTAAAAAAAATATTGTAGAAAATTGTGTAGGAAAAAAGATTATTTTTTCTTCTTATAAAATTTGATTGTCAATGCTTCCAAGATGATCAACTTTCAGAATAATTACATTAAACCCTTTATTCAAAAGAAGAAAAACAATGGTCTCAATACAACCCCACTGGTCAGCATGGTTACTATACATGGTTTGTTTAATAGGGCCTTTATATAATTAACTTGAAAAAGTTGTATTTTCAATATTTTGAGAGTCTAATAAACAACTTCTCCATTTGCAGTACAAATTTTGTTTTACAAGACATAAAAACAACAGCATTCAAACACTCTACTAAAAGATCTAAAAGACAGATGAAACGTTTCTATTACTAAATATAAATATTGTGTACATACATACGAAATATATTATACATTAAAGATTAAAGGGAAAAAAAAATTTATTTATATAGCTTCCAGATAAATAAACAATATTTATTATCATTCTTCCAATAAAGTTTTTATCATGTCAAAAAAAAAAAAAAAAAAAAAAAGAAAGATTTTATTTCTTTTCGATAACTGTTTTTAATCAAAAAATAAAATAGAAAAGTTGTAGAAAGATAACTTTGTTAAGGCATAACACACAACAATAAAAATTCATTTCTTCATATATATATATATATATATATTTGATATCAAATTATGTAGGCAGTCAAAAAAAATAAAAAGTAAGAAGCAATGTTTATATGACAATGATCCACTGATCTGTTTCAAAGTTGTTTTTTTATTAATAATGTTTGGTATATATTTTCTCTCTAGGGTATTTTGTAAGCACTTTTTCCATAATAACATCTTGGAATACGATTTTAGAATTAGGCGATAAAACTTTTACCTTCTTTTCTCAAAGAAAGGTCGTGTTAAGAATGAGATATATTTTCTATAAAGAAAAGTTTATAAATGTATACACAGGGTGGCATACAAAAAGTCTTGAAGCAATTTAAAATATATATATATATTAAAAAATGAAGATTTTATTTGGATACATCTATAATTCAATATTAAACACGGTTGTCAAAAACAATTTAATCAAAATCTATCAAAAAAGAAATCCAGTTACTCTCGAAGACGGAGAATAAAAGTAAGGTGATTCTTTCCATGAGTGTTCAGATTATTCAATTAAAGGAAATCTTCTCAAACACTGGAGACTCCAACTATATGTATATCCATCTAGGGGAGAGGTTTTGTGTAGCCCTACCTTAGATGACAATATCGTGGATCAAAAAGTGTCTGAATGACGTGCATTTGTTGAGTTTGTCTACTGAGGGTGTCATAAACACTCCAGAAACAGCAAATATTTGATCAGGCCTCAGAACCATCTCAATTACATTATAGAAGCCCGAAGGGTCCTATAATATTTTTGGGAAAGGGAAGTCTGATCCGATTCGAAAATTAGATCGGGCACGGGACGTAAATATATGTAATGTCTAATATTTAGGATAAGCTTAAGACTTTGAATCCTGACTTGAGTTGTATGTACATAAGTATTATTCAACTACAAGGAATCAAAGAATTGACTTGGACTTGTGTATCAGTGATATGATGAGACTTGACACTAAATCGTAAAAACAGACTTGCGTGTAGATCCATCCGTTTATTCGTTATTGTAATCAAAAGAAATAAATGCAGTAAATATCTGTGTAACTTGATACATTAAAATCCTTATAAAAAGATACTTTATGACAATTTACATACATCCCCAACGGTATTCTACATATAAAGCTCAACATGCTTTCCTTTTCTCTAAAATGAATTCCATACTCCTTATATAGATTTGTATAGTAGGATTTTGATAGCTGTGCATGGTTAGATGTGTAAGATTTAGAATATTATGACAAAATGTAGGGTTCAGACAAAAAATGTTTAGATTTAATCCTCTTAAAATCCAAGATTCGTCACTTTAAGAAAGCACGCAATGTATTAGAGGTTTTCTTTCAAAAATCTATAATGTACATATGTTCTTTTATATATGTATATACTGACGATAGTAAGTGAATGTGAGTGATCGAAAATGTAAAAACTTCTAAACATTTAACCTCTTGAGGCTTCTTGCAAATTGAATTTCAAGTCATCCATACGACCGATTGTTTTATTTATGTACAGAAATTTCTTTAAAAAAATGGGGAAAACTATGCCAATTTTACCAAACATATATACTGAGCCATTCTCTGTGTATATAAATACAACGTCTTAGATGTCAGCTGACAGGTAAACAATAAAAAATCTATTTTTATTGTGTGGGTTCATCCCCATGCAGCGTTTATTTAGTCCACTTTACAACGAAAACGAAGACAGAAATTACCCCCCCCCCCCATAAAATGTGTATTGCGTGGTGCCTAGTCATTTTTAACTCACTTTCAATGTCAAAACGTATCAATTAAATAGATGTGTCTTCTAAAAAAATTAAAAAAAGAATGATGACAAGTTCAAATAAATATCAAATACAACTTGCCAACTACAAGATTTTGACATGATCGACAACCACCGGGAAGGCCTTGTTTTTTAGCATCTCTAGTCACATCTATGAAATAAAGTGTTACCATTAGAATAAATAAAGATTAATTAAAAAGTAAAGGAATAATAAATTGTTTATTACTTATTTATTTATATGTGAAGGAACCACCGCGGCACTTATATTTCATAACAAGCCGCATAATGCTTAATTACTATCAATAAAGTATTATAGTATAACAAATCCCAAAGATAGAAATTAAACCCTTGATAAATTGAATATCTCATGGAATATCTATTTGTGCATTATCTTTATTAGAAGAGCCTTAACCCTTTGTTAGAAACTATCATTGTTTTTACGATACACTCTTGAAAGATACTATTTAAATTTTAGGTGCCAAATAAGTGCTCACTGCGTGTATTTTTGAAAAAGATGAAGAAGAACCCAACAATTAATGATATCAACATCCACGACGAGCTTTTTGAGATAAACAAAAATACTATGCATTTTCTCTTTTTTTCGTCAGTTGACTCTTTTGATTTAAAGCAGCTGACTCTACGTGTTATGAACTCAAAAAGGGTAGTATTAATATTTATGATTTAGATAAACATAGATAAAATATATTAAATCAAGGATTGCGTGCCCTTTTTTTGAACTATTGAATATAATACAAGTATTAACGATTGATTTGCATATAATTGGTAGAGTTGATCAATGTACTATAGTATATCTAAATAAATAACTCTGCCCAATATTAAAAAGTTGACAACTACAAAAATACAGAAGGGTAGCAACTACCAGTTGTTTTTCAAAAAAATTTCTTCCCTTATGAGAGTCGAGGTTGCGAATACACACAAAATCTCGTCATGCATATCATCATCTATGAAGGATATGAACAAAGGAAAAGAATGAGACGTAAAAAGGAACCAATAGATTATTATACTCAAAATATACGAAAAATACTCAAAAAAGACATATTCGCTCCATTAAAAAAGGGTATTTACAACAATTTTGACTCAAGGTTTGAGGAGCATTGTAAAAAATACAGGCGATAAAAAGTAAATAAAATGGACTTTGACGCATTTAAATAAAATTTGCTGTCGAGAAAAAGGCCAGTTAACTAATGTAGGGTGGAATTCTTTATCTATGTACACAGTTTGAACAAATTTTAAGTGTAAAAGTATATTAAAAACTGTCATTATTATATTTTTTCCTGTATTCAAATTTCCATTCCTATACAGAACTCAAGAGAAGGTAACTTTACCAACCCTTTGTAGATCCCTCATTACTTGTTTATCATTCAATATTATATGTATAAAATAGTTTAGTTAAAGTGTACTATAGGACTTTTCCTTAAGGCCGTCAAAAAAAATATAGATACAATGAAAGTATATTATTATGATTATTATCTTTTATAAATTCAATAAAAAATTCCCGTAAATAAAATTTTAAAAAATAATGTAAAAAAAATGTCAAGGGTAAACTGCTGATAAAAATGTAAAATGTATATATGTATGCTGTAAGTAGTGACTAGGTACATAGGATTTATACCACAAGGGTATATAACGTGCTATAGGATTATTAATAGCTAGTAATAATTTTTACTAGGCTCTGCTATATAAATGATTTTTTTATTATATGTAACTCTGGTATAATTCTACTATTTCTTTCATTATATGTACATATTTACTCCTTGCAAGGAGTTGAATTTCTAACCACAATGCGGGAAAATACATAATTACTATAATTAATTGATAGATAGGGTTACCTCTCCTCTCCTCTCCTCTTTCCTTCTTAATCAATTAGAAAAAGGAAGACATTTTTAAAATCTTATATTGTTTTGTGGTGTTGTAACTACAAGCATATTCTTATTGAGTCCAAGTAGGGATTGTCATGAAGTGTTTTGGTACTTTGTACAAGGAGTTTGAATATTATAACATGAGTGACGTAAGTAATAAATATGTATCAATTGAGTGCATTGGATTGATAGACACTTGATGAGGGATAATTTCGTTGTAGGAGTGCTCCTATTTAAAATAAGGATAGCAAAAGATACTCTTTTTGTTCTTTAGTCACTAAGAACCCATATTACAAAAAAAAATAATAAGACTACTCGATTACAAGTTTTCAAACCAACTCCTTAAGATGGGTCTAAAAAAAGTCTTTTAAATTTTTTTTTGAACATAATCACCAAAACCAGTAGTATTATCTTGATGATCAAATGGCTCAATAAATGAATTTCATCTTTGAAAAGTGAAACGGTTTTATTGACAAAACGTCTTCGTTGCTGTTCATGAACCTCTTTGACATTGGATTTAAGACGAAGCTTACAGGACAAAAACTTGCATCGTCATTAGTGTGTTCATTTTTTGAATTTTGGAGATATAACTTTCAATTCATTGCGCAGTCCCCATTCTTTCACCTTGAGGGAACGCTTTTCCATTTGTAGAGTGAGCCCATTCTCAATTGAAAGGTACATTATCTAATAGTGTTTATTATATGATAATGTCATTTGAAGGGATGCATGGAAAAAGAATACAATCTGATGTGAGTGTTACAAAAATGAGACTCATCGAAATGAATGTGAGCCATTTTGTTACATATTTAAATAATTTATACATATAAAAAGAAAAAACACTTATAAAAATGCAAACTATTGTCTGTCGAAATGATTATGTTAAGGCTATCAAAAATAAATGATTTTTGAAGAAAATATTCTATATTCATTCCTTTCTATATAGGTACATATTGATTTTTATTTGTGCACATTTGTATACTTTTCTATGTAGCTTGTCTATGAACATGAATATATTATAATAGACTCTTCTATTTAATATTCAATCCTATTATATTGTTAGCATGAGTATTTTATACAAATATATTCTTCATTACTTTTTTATGGATGCTTTCCTTCTTCGGTTTTAATCGATTTTGAATCTTTTTTCGTACTATATAAAAACGTACTATAGGTAGGATCTTGACGACGTACTATAAACAATTGTATGTTTAGAAACAATATATTGTATATGTATATATAATATTTAAATTTAGTATTCATTATTTCATCCAAAGAAAATGCTTTAAAGTTTTGATATGATGCAGATTGTCGTATCGAAATATTCTATTATGAAAGGATTTTTCTTATTAAAGAATTCAATTATTTATATTTAATTAAGAACAAACTAAAATAAAGCTACTTTTTATCCAAAACAGTTGAAGTCCAAGGCGGATTCATAATATAATTTTAAGCTAACATATAATAATTTATAAGTAAATAGCAATAAAATCAATTTAATTTGAAGTCTTTGCACAACAAAGTTAACAAATAGAAATAAATAAAGGATTTTTCGGGGCTATTATATTTGAGCGGGGAAAACACATGATTAATAATAATAATTATTATTATCCATAGGGTAATTTAAATTACTACCTTCTTGTACGTACCCTCTAAAGAAGAATAGAATGGTCTTTTAGGATAGATACATGCCACACTGGACATCTATGACTCCTTGGACGACAACCACTACATTACAGGTGGTATATTTGAACATTGTGTCTTTTTTAAGTACTCCTCCTATGTTCTTTATTATATGATCAGATGAATCAATTATTGTTGCAACATCATAACCCTGGTTTTAGACGTGAAGGGATGAAACTTTCCATTTTTTTTATTATTTAGGAATAATGCAGCTATTAATGCAGGACTGTAAAACTAATAGATAAAGCCATCTAAACATTACTGATTAACTCAATTTTAATTTTATAGTGATCTACATATAATGAAATCAATTTCACATTTATTCATACCTAAGAGTAGCACCTGTAAATAACATGGAGAATGAATATTATAGGTGATGGTCCTGCTACACATGGTGACAAATAATGCCCAACATTTTTACACATATATCCTCGTTCATACAGTCAAATCAAGAAAAAAGAAAAAGTAGGATTACATGAACTTTTTCTCGGAAACATTTTTTTTTTTTTTTTACATTATAAACTACTTGATCAAATTCAAAAGAATATAAATTAAAACTAATTTTGAGTACATATCCCTACTTTAATTTTCTTTACAAAACAAAGAAAAAAGAACTATTTAACTATGAACAATGTCAATAAATATTTATGAACATATAAACATTTTAGATGCACTTGAGAGAACGGAGAAAATTGGGGTTAAATGGAAATGTTGCTCTTATATAAAGTCTATGGCCCGTCATAAATGTTACCAATTATAATTTGGATCTTCTCTACATAAGAATTTTTGAAAAAAATAAAATTAGATTGTCTTTTTCAATGATATTTTATCTTAATTTTAATAATATAGTTGTAACTCCAGCTTGAAGTTGAACTCAATATCCATATAATCCAAAGGCTGACTAAGTTCAAGAGTTCAGAAGAAAAGAAAATGGAAATAAATCTTTTTTAACGCTCAATTTCTTTCATTATGAGTGGAAGAGAACTTGAACTGAGAAACAGAGCTTAAAAAAATACATTTAATCGTTCAAAAAGTGTAATTTAATAAAATAATATAATACGCTTTGTATCCCCTGGAGGGTCACTTAGTACTCTTTAATTTTGAAAATAGTTTTATTCCTCTGTTACAGTGTTATCTTAGCTTTTTTGAACTAGGATCTACAGCTGTATTATCCGCCGATAGGCTACCACGTTTTTAATGATATGCAATATTAAAATCATGTTTATCTAAAACTATCTTGTAGTGTACTTTTAATTATCCCAATGATAAACGGTGGATCACGATCGACCGGTTCGGCCATTAATATACTTTTAAGAGTAAAGAAATCAAATTATGATTTTAAAACAACTTTACGCATAATAGTTGTGCCTCATGATAGAAAGTTGATTTTAAATATAATAATCTGATTAAAAAAAGAGAAGGCATTAAAATATCAGCTAAAGATTAACAGTTATATTACAAAATTCGTGGTACTTTAATTAATTTGTTGGTATTTATGGCTTACGTTTTTCAAGATACAAAAATGCATTTTTTTTTCAGGTAGATTCTTGAGTCATGTATTTAAACTCAATGCATTAATTCAATACAAAGCATTGATACTTCCTTAAGTATACTCCAACATTATTCTACTTTGTAGCAGTCTATTCATTGTTTTTACCCTTAATTTTAGTACCTTTTTTTTTATATATATAATTTCATTTATCCAATTTTGTTTTAATCAAAAAGGGGATGCAGATATAATCATACATGGAGTATGTTTTAGGTCTTACATATCCTTTTATTTATCATTAATGCAACGTGAATATAAATATGTACAATAGATGGTATGCATAAATGAAAGGCTATGTCGTCTATGCATTTGTTCTGAACTAAAACTCTACTTGGGGGAGAAAGTTAATGATTATTTGGCATAAATGTCCACACTCCTTTTTGGTATTAAATTTAGAAAAGCTTGGAGGAAAATGAGGAAACGATCACATTGACTCTTATTTGCTATTAATTGAAGAAAAAATAAGTAAAGAGGATGGATCTAGTGTTTCATTAGCATAAAAGTAAGATACACAATTGATATTTGTAGAAATAACCTTCCAATATAGTGAAATTTTCGAGATAGATTGCTTATAAATAGTAAGTTTTTTTAAAATATATCATAAGCTACTAAAATTTTACTATTTACTATCTCATATCAAAATATCATGAAATTTAGAAATTGGTTTCCAGGAATCACGCTAAAAGGTCAATTTCTTAATAAATCATAGGCCCTTATATGTATATAGATACATAGATATTTTAAAAACAGCAACACGTATTTTTAAAATACATGGACTGAATATGCAGTCATTATAGAAATTTGCCTAATAGTCGTCTCGGTCAAATCATAATATGAAATTTAAATATGTACATTGAAAACAAAAGTATCTATTTTTAAATTTATATAACAAGTTAGGAATTTATTTACAACTGATTTATAATTAACTACATTTAATTATCATTAATATTTGTACATATACATATATTTATAAACAGAATATTTTCTCATTAAAATATATAAATTATTACATTTTTCCATGTTGATGGGGATGTTATAAAGACTGGAAGTATCAGAGAGTCAAGTTTTGCTAGTTTATTTCTCTTTGCATTACTTCTCAGTATGATAACTGAGAAGAACTGTCACTTAATGAGTAATATGAAATGTTAATTCCTACAAGAACAGTTACTATATGTATACAAATATATACATATACATAAATGTTCAGCTTACATATTTCTAATACAAATTTGGCAAAAAAAGTAACTTTTTATTTTCGGTCTTTTTACAAATGAATGCAGGAGTTACCTCCTTAGAATTCTGTACATAGATAAATAGAGTATATCTATATGTACGTACATATATTCTTAAATATATTAAGGAATATATCTACCTTAGAAAGTCAAGGTTTTATTTTTATCCTGAACGTATAATTTATTGTCTTAAAGGAATGCAAATGAGACGTCATATCTACAATTATTTAAGTTCTTTGAGTCTACATCTTTTGGGGATTGATGATGCGTTATATATATGTTTTAAATACAGGGTTTTTTTTTATTTTTGTTTGTTTTTTCCCTACTAAATTCTTTATATGCAAATAGCTTTTTAAATTTGTTGATTTACTTAATCAAATCCATGGATGCTGAAAAAATAATTGAAGGTTGCATTATGAAATATGATATTTGTTGTTCCAGGCGAGTCAACCTTTGCAGACAATGGCATATTGTGTTGTCATTCCTAATTACGTAATGATAAAATTTTAAAGCAAAACAAATTAATTTTACAGATTATCTTAGATTGCTTGTGAAACTTTATCAAATACCTGAAGGAAAGTAACATTTAGGTTGTTGAAGCTACATATTTTCAATCTATTGTTTGTTTTTGTTTTTATACTCTCTTATAAATTACCCCATTTCAGCCTTGTTTAGCCCAATTAACAGCTAATTCATGAAATGACTAATGAAGTTTATGTTCTAATTTACAGTAGTGTAAAATTTTTGTTGCTCCGTCATGCAGTCAAATCAGAGACAAAAGCCGTCACATTGAGCAAACTTTTTTTTTAATGACACCATCATCAATCTACCTTGACTTGCTTTTTGGGAAAAAACAACAACAATATATCTACATTCTATTCTTTCATTTACCTGTTTGCATCAGTCAACTCTTCTCTGATTTAAAACAGATGACTGTTATGAAGGGCGTATATTTAATACTTTTTCACTTGCCCATGTGTACCATTGAATAACCAAACTACCTATAGTAACATAATTCCCATGGTCAAATTTGCACTTTTCTTTTTGAAAGTCAAGGTTTGCGAGTAGACAAAAAAGCAAGTCGTATATTTTGAAGATATAAATATCCTTTTTTTATGCATAAGTAAAACTTTATGGTTTCCGTACATTGGCAACATTATAAATAGTAAGCTGAAGCGTTTGAATTGAAGGGGAAAAAATGGACTTTTTTTGAGGGATCGATATATGTATATTGCAGGATTAATTCTGACAGAACAGGAAGAATGATCGATACAGTAACTCTAATAAAAATTGACCAACTATAAAGTCATAGTATTGAACTTAATCAACCCTGGAATCAAATTTTAAGTTGATTCATAACACTATATAATTTTAAAGTCAATGATTAATAAACAATGCATTATTTGGAAGGATATAAAGAGTTTAGTCCCTAAACAGGCTCAATAATCGAAAATATTTACCCTATAAATTCATTACATTCAGGTATTTAGAAAAGCTTCACTAGCCATCAGAAAAGCCTTTAATTCCATGTAACATTTATATAGGTACATTGCCTAAAGTTGTACAAATATTTTTTTCCCCCCTTGATCACCTCTCCTACTCCTGTGTATCCATAATATTTATCCATTTACTTTTGTAATAGAAAACTAAAGATTGAGTTTTGTTTTTGTTTTTTTAAGATAAGATCTCTCATATTAATAGAAACTTGCCCTCCGAACAAAAAAAAATTAATTGAATAAAGTACAAACAACTCTTGTTATACTTTTTTATTGAGATGATCCAAGTTTTTTTTTTTCTTTTACTGTTATACATTTATTTGTATTAGAAGTTACTTCTCTGCTGTATAAACTTGGCCATGCTTTCTGATAATACAGAAATAATGAAGGAGAAAAATAATTGTAAAAAATGGTATGAATTAGATGGCTAGATGAAAAGAAAACAAAATATAGGAAGTTTTTAATACATAATTATGTATTTTGTGGCGTCATTGGTGTTCCAATTGACTAAATGAATATCCATTGACATAACATAGCACTTCCCAGTCTTATCCCATTAACATCTAAAATTTACTTTATAGTATTCGGTCAGCTGTCGATTTGTCCACTATTTCATTTCTTATTATTGATGTTCTCAATGTTGATATGCTGAACTCGAATTACAACTTGTTATGCAGTGAACACATCCCTACAATACAGTACTCTAGTTATGATTAGGGGGGGGGGGATATTTGGGATCTGTTCCCCCAAACAATCTTTGTGCCATTCAATTACATATACCAGGTCTATGCTTATGAAATGAGACTTTATTAGTCAATTTCTAACGTGTACATATTGTGAAAAAATGGTGGCAAAATTAATCTTCCAAATAATAGCCAGAGCTAGTGACACATTTGTCCCATCTCTCAGGTAATTTGTGGATTTTTTTTTAAATGGCCGTTTTTGGATCAATCATCGAGCCATTTTTTGGCTTCTGCGTGAGAATTGAAGTGCTGTTGTATTAATGCGTGACCCATCGATGCAAACAAGTGATAATCTGATGGCACCAAGTCTGGTGAGTAAGCCACATGCACCAACGATTCTCAATCGTCCAGCATTTCTCGGGTCTCTCTTGTTCGATATGGCGGTGCATTGTCATCAAAAAAATTACTTGGTGATGTCTTTCGGAATATTCTGGGCGTTTTTTGAGTATAGCACTATTCAAATCGGCCAATGTTTGTTGGTAGCGTGCACCGTTTATTGTTTCACCGGATTTTAACGAGTTGTACCAAATTTTACCATGTTGATCCCAGAAAACGCCAACTTTTTCTGTGGCCTCCACGCCAAAAAATTTCAAACCACCTGGAGCGCTGTGTTCTGCTTAGAGCACCGTAAGCTTTTGATGTGCTTCAGGTGCCTTTTGTCTTCAATCGGTAACAGAAAATCAAGGAAGTCTGCAAATCGTAGTTTGAAGACACGAAATTCGACATTTTTAAGAACGAACAATAATGCATTGTTGTATGAAACTTCACAAACAATGAACTGAATATTGTTGTCAGATGACAGACAAAAAAAATAAGACATTTGAGATGGTTTAAAAATACTCCTATCGACATTTGTTGCCTAATGGCTGAAAGTCTTATATCATAGGTATAGACCTAACGTAGGTATGTACACTAAATCAAAATTTGTTCTATTAAATTTCTGAACTGTTATAATAGTATTTAAATGATTTAGACTACATTCTAGATTACTGTCCTTAATAATTGCTTATTTTTCAATTGTGCCCCAAGATTGAAAAAATTTGTAGAGCTCCTCCTCGGATATAAGTTTCATTAAATAAGGAATAGTCCAATAATTGAGATTTTGAATTTTTTTTTTTTTTGTTCTTCTCTTTTCAAAGGAAAGGCAGAGATCTAATTTATATAATCATTTTAATCATAGCCAACCAAATAGCCTACTTTTAATGAATAAATTATTATTAACGAGTCTATTATTCACAAGTAATTGAATGATTAAATATCACATAAATGTTCTCTAACATGAGAGCAGTTGTCTCTTTTTGAATTGACTTAATGAAGGAAATAACTAATCAACCACTCAAAATACAACTTGATAACTTTTAAGGAAAACGAGTTGTACCTATGAGGTTCTTTAAAGCTATTTAGACCACTAAAGTAATTTGTAATTTACCTTTGAGCAAGAAAGAATTTAGTTGAATTTACATGTCACATGACAAAATGGGTCAATTTTGGAACAGTCACTTGAATAATTTGTTTCTCAGAACTTTCCATATTAACATCTTCAAACTTTAACAACCATCTTTTTTTTTTAAATATGAAGAAGTTCTGTGTCTACAAAGATTTTTTGTAGCATTTATGATATGTTAGTTACAAAGGAACCTATTAATTGGTATGTGATCCAAAATTGATCCATTTAATTTTATACTATACACCTCTCAAAAGGGTTTCAAACATGGTTTTAAATATAAATGTATCATCCTGTAGCATCTCAGAACTACCATTAACTCCCTTGTTTTGAAATAGTTTACTCTATATTCGAGTAAAAATGTAGTATACATATATACCATAGAGCTGAATGAGGTTCCTCCCACTTTTTTTTAATAATTTGATTGTCACACTTCTTGATGATAATGGATATTCTTGTCATAATTTAGATTTTCTACAAATTAATAATAGATTAATTTGTTATTATTGGATTACCTAATTGTTTTACAAAGAATCACATTAATTAATGCAATCACTTACATTGGAGGTTAAGTAAAGTGTACTTCAATAGAAAATCAAATTAATTCATGAATGACATACTGGCTTTAATTACAAATTGAAGGAAAGTTTAAGTATGTATCATAATAACCTTAAGGCATTAATTACTATATTTAAGTTCTATTTTTAAAGAATTGTATTTCCATCCAAACATTCTTAATAACTAAATACACAGGTGAAATATTGGAAGTTAAACATACCTACAATTTATAACTCCATTATTGAAAATATTTATTCATACATTTTATGGGTTCGACAATTAGTTATGTCGTCACAGTCACAGTTGTATTTTAACCCCATTATAATTAAACAATAGATTACACTTGAAATATAAATCCTTCTAAGCATAAACTATTTACTATTTGACGTTTTTTGTGTGTGTACACGTGTAAATTGTTTTGATATTTCGAGAGTTTTTTTTTTCATTGCTTCATTAAGCTTTCACAAAAAAACTTTACACATTTTTTACTAGAATTTACAAATAATCCATTTTATTTGTATTGTAATGAGTAAAACAGGTTTAAATATCCTAAATTCATCAAATTTATTCCTTATTATATAATAAAAAGAAGTCATTTTTATAAGTCAAAATATTCTCATTTAGTATTAAAAATATTCTAGCTTCGTTTAACAGACGATAAACATGGAACATCTTTTAACACCATATCAAGTTTATTTGTAATTAACAAAAACATAGAAATTTGGTTCGTTTAACAGTTAAAACAATTGAAAAACAATTTACCTTGAAGGTAATCCTTTTGATATGATATTTTCCTCTTTTCAATAAGGAAGAAAAATATTCCCATTGAATTTTCTGATTGCTCTCTAAACAATCAAATATCTAAAACTAAATAACATACAACTACAATTTTTTTCAATCTATTGTGTAAATTATTACTAATATATTAAATTTATATTCATTTCAAAACATAAACTTAGAGTAAATACTAAGATACTTCAGTACTAAATAAGAATATAAGTAAATATGACGGAATTTTTTTTTTGTTGGAAAAAGGATAAAAAAATTGTCAACTCAAGATGGATACTTGAATATAAATATATTATCTATTAAGTGAAAATCTTCAAACATCTGTTTGAAAGGACATGTGCCTACAATTTTTTTTTTTTTAAATTAAATTATAAGTCATATTTTTATTTTTTTTTATGATTTTAAAAAGGATTCAGAGTCAAGACTAATTTGAATTTATGTGGCTCACAAAAGATATTTCTCAAATATAACTCTGAATGGGAGCTTTTGCCTTGATTACAACATACATTTATGCTCACAATCTTCAAAATGAAGGATTCATAACCATTTCTAACATCTATTCTTGTTTATTAAAAAATACAGGTTCAAATAATAATAAATTGAAAATATTTTACAGGCTCAAGGATCAGGGTACAAATGATCACTTCTTTTTCTAAAAGTCTTTATTCTAAGGTATCTTTAATATTTACATAACTAAAGTTGTTTGTTATTTGCTGATATTTGTCTAGAAATGGTTCTAAAAATATATGTCAATTCTAAGAGGATTCTATTCTACAGTTTAGTTTATCAAACATCATTAATTCATTCAAATAAGTAATTAATTAATGCCATTCAATTTATGAATATTAATGTTTACTTATGTAGATATATAATTGTTATTTTTTTGGTTAATAAGGAATAAATGTCGAATTAACGAATATAACGATTATAAAATTATATAATGCACATTCAGTCATTGAAGCAATACTTATCTTTTTTAATGAAGGTATAAGTAAAGCCATAACGTTACTAATTAATAGGTTTGAATAAAACCTTTTAGTAGGATAAAACATTCATATTACAAAGAAAGCACGCTCCAAGGATTGGTAATATTGAGTTATAAATCAACAAGAAATGAAAATTTACACACATAGATGGACGATTTCTTCTTAGTTAAGTATTTTTATCGAACGATTGACATCTCATTTGAAAGCTGTGGGTCTCAGCTCTTTAATAGATTCCTTATTAATCCATTTCATGTAATATTCAAGGAATTATATATGTACAAACGTTTTGGTCTACTTTTGGTCCTACTCCTTCCGCCTATGCCCTTGGGAGTCCCTTTAGGGCAGAACAAAGACTGGAAATGAAATTTGCATTAAAGACAATAGCGAATCATTATTTTTTAATGCACAAAATGAGTATCCTTTTAGGCTTCAGTTGAAGTTAAAATTGGAAAACGGGCCAAAAAAGCTCAAAAAGTAGAGTTTGATTGCTCAAACACTGTAGGACTATTCAAAAAAAAATTACAGATATAAAATCAGCATTCAAAAATAAATAACTTTCATTATACTTATACCCCTTAGGATTATTACTGTTTACCACTGTTATTGATTAATGAAAACGTTAAAAAGTTAATTTAAGAGAAATATATGAAAAAGCCCTGCTATTTAACTTTTCGGAAAAATGTGTGATACTATAATCACTCAACCTCGTTCATTTACTCATACTATTTACATATTCTATTCACGTCTCGCTTTAAATTTATAGACTAATATTAATACATTAATAAATTAATTACAATTTGCAAAGTCAATATGTGATTGTTCAGATCGATATTTTCAAAGCAAATTTTTTGTACTTATATTATTCATTTTACATAATTATATTGAAAATTTGTTTGTATTTAAATAACGGAACAATATTTTATTTATAAATATATATTACGCAACCTCTTGTAAAATCTTTTTACATAATTTTACAATTATTCGATATTGTTTTTAATTCCAAAAGAAATTGAATTTATAACTTGTAAATTGTTACATCTATTGACAAATTAAAGGTATTTAAATCACACTTCTAAGATTGTTTTCATTTCATAATGTTCTAAAATGCATTCAGGAGTATGCAAGTGTTTTATTTTTTGCATACCATGTTTTCACGAAATATGTTTGTATTTTATTTGAGAACAATGTCTTAATATTATATTTAACAATTTTATGAATAGTCAGTAAATTATAAGAACATTAAAAATAAGTGATAATAGAATCGAGTATTTGCAAAGATAAAACGAGAATAACTCGGTGGAGTAGACATAAATTACTGTCTGCAATTTTCAAAATATTTACAAATAACGTATAATATAATCATTGTTGCAGTTTTTCTTTTGTAATAATTGAGTTTTTCTCTTTATTCAACATTAAAAACTTACATTAAATCATTTTGGTACTTACAATATAGCCAATATTTTAACTACAAACAAACATAAATTACTGTATTGTTGTTAGTCTTAAAACGTACAAGGTTAATTATACTTTTAAGGAAAAGTAATTGATGCAATTAAATTGTTTCTATAGTATCTTAGGATAATCTGTTGAATAATTGAAAAAATCCATAAGTTTGTCATTATATACAATAACTTAGTTTTATTTATCAAATTCTCACAAATATAAAATTAAATTATTTCAAAGTATTAAAACCAGACCTGGATTGGAACGGTATCGGCTGTTAAACAAAATTACACTATTAGGAAACTTATTTTTTTTAGTATTGTTTTAAAGGCCACCGTAAATGAGGTCATAATTTTGAGAGATTGAGACCATGTGAAAATAATTGATCTTTTTTTAATAAAGAAAAATAGTAATCACTTATTTCTAAAAACACAAGAGCAAGACTTTGAGGGATCGTAACGAAATCAAAAGCTTTTAAAATTGATCTTGAGACCAATAGGGATCTCCAGGACCACATCAATATTATATATATATATATATCGTTGGTACAATGTAACTTTCTGTTGAATTCGAGAAGGTTCGTATCAATTAATATATCAACCTCTTCATTATTTTCTATGTTTATATCATCGAAATCGACGTATTGTTAGGATGTTAAATTAGTATCTGTAATTGTCTGAACTGTAGATCCAGGAAATAAAATATACAGTATTATGAAAGTATCGAGGATTTTGGAAAATAATTGTATTGGATAGGATCCTCTTGACTTTTGATCTCTCAAATAATGATAAACTACAGAATTTAGAATGAATTCGCATATTCAGACTTGTATAAATGATGAAAAATGTCACAAATAATATTAAAAATGTATTTTATTCTGGGAATCATATTTTTTATATGGGTCATAATATCTCATAAAGACAAAAAAATGCTTATGCTCACAGATCATTTTGAAACGGAGAAATGTAGAGGTTGGAAGATCAATATAATAATAATAAGATCTTTTATAAGTAAATTGTTAATTCCTTCTACGTGTTTTGTTTGAGTGAATTTGCACATCTCATAATTTTTATAGAGTTTATAAATATCGATGAAATAATTAATTGATTATCATTAATATCTACGATTCAGAACAGTTTAGAAAAAACCCGTTAGTTTCACTCTTATCGTTAAAACTATTTAATTATACCCTTCAGATTTGAAAAAGCTGAGAATGAGTCTATAGAGAATAATGTTCAATAAAGTGTGTTTAAAACAAAATAGTGAATAGTGCTCTAAAAAATTCAAATTAATGGAAAGAGTAAACGATGAAAAAATGCCTTTAGCTTTCCTTGGGGCCTACTAACAAATAAATTTTCCTTCAAATGCATTTTTTGATTATCCCTTCCGGATTTCAAGGATTGTCCTCTAAATCTTGATAAAAGGAAATTTTATGATTTCACATTTTGATGTGTACACTAAGTAAATCCTTTTAAATACTTAATTAAATTGCCTCATATAATTAGAAACGATGACGTCAGGTCTCATCTCGCCAAATGAAAATATCCACTTATAATTCGGGAATAATTATTCAATAAGATAAACAACGGAAAATTTAGCATATGCACCACAATATTTTCGCATATTAAATATTTATATAACATCACGTCTTGACATTAATTCATAGAATTAACAAATCAAATTCTTGAATTCATGAGTAAATAATAGAATTCAATTTTTTCACAACCATTTTAATAATAATACTTATTACTTGGATTTTGGCCAGGACAGTTTATAAAACTCATTAGAACAATCGTTATAGTAATTTTTTTTACGTAGGTTCTAAAACAAGGGCAGACCAAGTAGGAGGCGAAGAAGGTGTCGCATACTAATGTAGAAAGTATGTTAAATTATCACTCTCTATCCCCTTTCCGTAAATATTCGTTCCCTTTGTCATGATATCCTGGCATTGGTCCTGTTTTAAACGCTCGCTACTTTTGATGATGTATTTGGATGGATAATTAAAGTTTCATTATTGCTGAACGCATTAAAGGCCATAATTCTACGAGTACAATTTTGTGATTTTTTTTTTTTTTGCTCGTACCTTCTGTATATATCATAGGGAAAAAGTTTATACAAATACCTTGCAATTTGAAGGTTTTTATTGAATTTTTTCCATAAAAGTATAGGACATTGGCTGGTAGTGGCCGATGTTTAGTGATCATAAGCTCTATATTGAATCCATATTATATAAAAAGAAATTGGAATTTTTTAAATTTTTCATGTTCCTTTGCAAACGTAATGAAATGAAATCGTTTTTATATAAATTATCTATTTATAAAATTTATTCAAATTGAATATTGAAACACCTTTGGAATTTTTAATATCTTCAGTAATAATAAATCTTGCATTCTTAAATATCAGATTTTTTAAAAATAGAAAACTCAATATTATCCAAGTGATTTATCAACAATTTATATGTATTAAAGGATTTTATTTTAATCTAAGGTATCGTATTTAAGCCATTGAATTCTCTTAGAGTTTAAATTGCTTTGAATATATTATGTAAAAAGATGCTTACCTCATTGGTGTTCATGTATAATTTAATGGAATGAAATAATCAAATCTCTCCAAAAAAAAAAATCTAAGAATTAAATGAAATTTTATTCAAAGTACTTTTAATTTGTTACATTCAAACTTAATTTTTATGAATTTTCTAACATTAAAATATCATTAATTATATACAGACATCTAAGAATGCACCCATATCCTTGTAAACAAGTTTTTAAAATAATTAGTTATAATTTTTGAGACACTCTAATCGTCAAATAACTCATTTTAGCACCTAATAGATGTTTATTAATGTTTTAAGCATATTAGAGTATTTAGGTCAGTTTCTCTAGGAGAAAAAATAATTCTACAAATTCTTTTTAGTCTATTGCCATAAAATTATGTCAGAAGGGAATAATAATGTTAGGTATAGGAGTATTTAAACGTTAATTGACTTACTTAAGACACATTAGAAAAATAGTAAATAGGATATTACTCAAATGATTTAAGATTTTAATATTATTGTCCGTTTAACATCTTTTCTTGCCAGTTATTTTTATCTAAAAACTATGAAATAATCTCAAAATAAGCTTTTTCTATGTCTTTAAATTTCATTTTCTTAATCTGCATATTCAAAAGCATGTGTCAAAATACAAAAATATTACAGTATCGAAAAAATTGGGGTTTTTTTTTAGATGTTTAATGTGCCTACAAGTGTTAAATTGTACAAAATCCCAACTTTTTCAAAATTTATATAGTAAAAAAAGCAAAGTATCACAAAATTTAATAGATTTATTTGAGTACTTGGTACAGGGATTCCCCATTGAGTTAAAATTCGTTCAGTCCTGATTTCTCTATGGTGCTGTATTTCATTTCAAATCCACTATTTGCCTAAAAGGAAAATAAAATGTGTGTTCCTGGTATGCCTTGTGTATTAGACAGTCTTATATAGTTTGATTTCAAACAATACAGCATAGGTTAATCCACTGATTGGGATGTTACGTTGTAGGAATATGAGGTATATTCAGCTGACATCCTCACTATACGAATTAACATATGCTTACCAATTTCGAAGTATACATAAATGCCACTTTAAAGAATATTTATTTTTTTACTTATCACAACATTGATATCAAAACAAAAAAAATTGCTTACTCCTTTCACAAAAAATGAATATATAATTCAATTTAAGTAGTAAAAATAGTATCAAAGTATTCAATAAATAATGCACTTGTTTAAAAATGTAAAGAAGAAAAAAAAGATGAAATTACTTTCACTTTTTCTAGCAAATTTTTATTACTTTGAAGTGTTTGAAGTTTTTTTTATGTTTTTTTTTATTTATAATCCTTAAATCATTTTGTGAAAAGGACATAATATATTCATCCATTTATATTGACTCAAGTGTTTATATCATAATAATGATAAATATACTTAACCTTAAAAGTAACTTGATATAAACTTTCTCCTTATTTAACTTAATTGAAAATCACACCTTGTTTTGAATTTGTTTGCTAATCAATGACATGGGTGTCTCTTATATTCATATGTCTACCTGGAAAAAGAATTTATTTGATCCACTTCCTTATTACTCAAGTATAATTGGATGGCATTGATTTCTTATTTTAGTTTGTATATGATTGGATTTTTTTTTAAATCGTTGACTACGTCATATGTGTGATCTCCATGTTTTTTCGTAAACGGAGCAAAACTTTTTTTTTCTTTAAAATAAAATTTCTTATTTTATCTTCAATTCCAATTGCTTGCTGGCGTTTGCCAATTTGTTGATGTTGCTATGAAAGTTCATTTCTAGTCCCTTTTATTCTATGTAAGAGAACATTTTGACTACAGTGATACCTTGGATTGTGAGAAAAAGGGAAGGAGGTATGTGTTTGTATTCTAAAATCATTCTAAACCAAAACTGACTCTTTTAAGGGGTTCTTATAGGTAAATTTACTACCCTTGGTTGGTAAGGATCAAAATGCCAAGGAGTTGAATGACGATTCACCAGTTTCTTTTGCCAAGAAAGTTGAATAAATTAAACCCCAAAATAAGCCTTCTAGCCCGGTGAAAAAGATGGAGAATTTGATACATTATACAAAAAAATATTCACAAAAGAAAAGGAAGTATCTTTTTTTGTGGACGGATGTTGTGGAGCTGATACAGAGAAAGAAATGAAAATATTCAGTGATGACACATCACCAATGACCTTATTGTAGACACTAAAAGTAAGTAAACTTGCTACTTATCCCCTCGTTATCAAAATTAAAATGAGCACTTGATATTGATAAAACTTTGGGTACTACTGCACTTGAATATGTAAATCGTACAATTTCCTCCAAAAATGTTTTATTTAAATTTCAAATAATAAAATGTGAATTTTGCCAATCTTTCTTGATAAGTCAAGGAAGAAAAGTTTGGGTTAATGTAATTGTATGAAATGATTTTATTATTCAAATTTAGCGTCTTAATTTCTCTTGGATGAGCAACGTGGATACTTTGATAACTAGCAATGTAAATCATATGCAATTCGGGCGTGTGATAAAAAAGTGGAGTTGGCTCTTCAAACAGGTCTTTTTGTTTTCCGAAGCTGTTATCATTTTTTTTTTCCCTTAAGAATGTAACATCAACTTTATCTCAACATAATGTTTTACAAGAACAGAACAGTCTGCAAAGATTAAATCATGGTGAGGAACAAAGGAAAAATTAAAAAATGGTTATCATTCATTGAGGAGAATGAAGTTAATGATATTTGTGAATATAATAATGAATCTGGAGTAACGTATTGTAATGTTTGTGGTTTGATGTCTTCATTTGTATACATATATAAAGGGAAATAGCAGCTTGTAGCTCAGTAAAACGTCATGACAGCTCAAGCTGCTTCCCCCCTCGACATTCATTAAACTGTTGCCAGGTTGATTTTCTCTTTCTTTTTTTATTACACGCCCGAATTGCATATGATTTACATTCCTATTGATAACTGTTCTTCAAGGTATTAATGACTGCTTGAACGTTTTGAGTATACATGTGAATATAGATATATTTTCATTTTAAGAATACTCCGTTCTTAATTAGAGGATTGATTTCAAGACGTATACTCGACCGAGAGAGGAAAATTTTGCTTCATTTTTAAGCCAAGCAAAAAGCATTAGCCCAAAAAATGGAGCCAAAAAATTTGTCTCATAGGGCAAGATACTTAAAAAAGAAATTTTTTAAATTGAGGGAACCAACACTTGATGATATCGGTTTGAAGTGTTTATGATGTGAATTTGCTGATATTGAATAATGAATTTGAAGTACTCAAAGACATATCAACGTAGACAACCAAATTTCAACTATTGAGTCAGGATGAATACACCAGATATATGGATTCACAAATTTTTCATGAATATTTAATATAAGGTTGTCCAATTGCAAGAAAAACTTTGTTAGATATCTAACATAAGGTAACATATACGTATATACTTGTAGAACTGATTTACTAAGTATTCATGTAATGAATATAATGTTTAATCAAATTAACAAATCAAAATCATATTCTTATTTACACTCTAAATATAGAGTAAAAAGAAATATTTTATAAGGGTTTTATAATTGATATTAATTATAATGGTGTTAGTAACAGCTAATATTTTGATGAAGAAAATATAATGAATCTCATGTAATCCCTGTTTGGTGAAATAATATAAATATTATTTGATTTTATGTATATTTTTAGATAGACTGCAAATACTCTCTCAATCTGACGTTTACTGACTATTAAAAAATGAATCATATATGTACAAGTTTGATAAACAAACAAAATACATAGATTAATGTTATAATAAGTAAATACAAAGTTTTAATTTTATGGTACTAAGCATGGGCGTATCTCATCATTTATTTAATCAATTCAATTGAGCCTTATGTATGTATTTTTTTAACATACATACTAGAGCGGAAAATGCTTCTATAAAACATTGACTATATTAACCAACTTTCTACACTAACTATATTTGAGTAATACTTTTCAATCAAGAGATTTATAGATATTTTTTTTAAATGCGAGCTATAAATAAAATTACAGGCACGATAAATTCTTTCAACTAATCTACTTAACAAAATCAATCAGCTTTGACAAGTTTTTTTATTTTTCCTGAATAATCAGTTTATTTTTCTGGAAATTAAACAAACCATACAAAAAAATACATTATTTAACTATCATTATCGAAAATTTGTTTTTTTTTTCTCATAAAACAATTTTTGAAATATTCCAAATATGATATGTAATTGTTCACAGATGAATATTAAAGTTAAAGTTACATAAACCAATCAATGTTTTAAACACTAATAAGGCAAATTAGAAGTAAAAATAGGTAGCTGACAATAAAATATATGGTAAATTTTTATGTGAGTGGAGTAAAATTCAACAATATTGAATATATACAATAAATTTATTCAACAAAAATGATGAACTTTTAGCTTTGTTTAAATTTGAGTCATTGATTTTATCTTCTTTTACTGTTTGTACCATCTGCTTTCTTTTTATCGTGAGAACGAAAAAGTATATTGAATAATAATATATGTATAATGAACAGGGTATTAAAAAAATGAGAAATGAGTAGAAAAATGAATGTAAATATACAAATATATGCAGGTTACCAAAAGATGTAAATTTATTTATTTCTGACTTATTTGTAAGTCTTACAGGCAAATTAAATAAATAGAGTAGAAATAATGCTTTAAAAATATATAATATTTCTACTCTTCAATATTTAACTTTATCAAAACATTGTATCTCAATTTAAATTCATAATTTTAAGAGAACAATAATTCAAATTTTACGATATTTTACAGATTTTCAATTCAAAATGCATCCATATAGAACTGTTTTTTTGGTTTTTTTTTGACATTTAATGATCCGTTTTATGATTAAATGACCAATATGCAAAATAAAAATACCCAGGGATAGCCAAATTTTTGTATATAGTATAAGCTCGTATTATTCTATATTTAATTTTTGAGATTACTTAAATGAACTTGATATAATTTACTAAAGCATTTCGATAATAATTATCAAAAATATGTAATTGGTAGGAACATTTGTAAATTTACGTTCAAAAAATCTACAATGTAAAAATTATTCTAATCAAATTGAAGTATTTACCTCATAAATATATGCAAACAAGAATAGTTTATATCGAAAGGTGTATAAGCTACTTTTTTTTAGTATAAAATATGTCAAGTTATTTCAGCATAAACTTCAGATGTGGCAAGAAAAAAAATTGTATTTTTCTTTCCATGGCAATTGTAAACGTCCTTTTCGTTACAAAAAGATAAAAAGGTTATTGCATCAGTGTACAAGTCCAGTGTTTATCAACTGGTGTGTAGCAAACCTGTTATAGCTGTGTCTTGGAGAGCCTATCAAAAATTTAAATAACTTTTATAATAATATTTCCATCTCGATGAATCACACTAGGTGCATGTTATCATGAGAAAATAGAAGTAACGAGTACAACTATCAGAGTTGATCAAAAGTGAGTCGACCTCCAAATGAAATATTATACTTTTGGTAGATCGTCAACTATTAGTTTTTAAACTGGTGTGCGCCAAATGAAAAAAAAAATTGTAACTATCTTTTTCATCTTTGGTGTTATCAATAAGCCAATTTCTAGAATTTCAGCTCAAAAATCTTATCAAAATATAAGTTTTTTTTTTCTCGGCCATATCGGCATATCTTTATTCGAATACACATACTAAAAATTCATAACAGGGAATAACTTGGAAAGAAACTGATGGAACATCAAAAACATATTTAAAAACAACACAAATCAAAAGTCGCTTAAAAAGACATAAAAGTGCAGCAAAAAAACAACAACAACAAAGGTTCAAAAACAACAACTATGAAATACTTTGTAAAGTTCTGAAGTGGAGTTTTATTATTGATAGTACGCCGGAGATATCTCGATCAGATGATGATCTTTTTGCGTATAGTACATGGTGGGCCTTGGTGATGATGGCATTGATAATATTGTCTTCCTGTCCGGTATAAAAAGCGATAAAATCATCTTTCTTAAATTTATAAAAACTAAAAATTTCCTCTAAATATTCCCCTATGGTGGAATATAGTGGGGTAAGTTTCTCACATTCAAAAAGAAAATGGTCACTTGTTTCATCCTTGACTCCACAAAATACGCACTTTCGTTTTTCATCGGCAAAAAATTTAGCGTTCACTTTTAGAGTTCCAGTAAGTATTCGATATTTTAACCATTTTTCAGAAGAGGAGAGAAAAGCATTTTTTAAGACGTTTATACTTTGTGATACTGGAAGACTCAATTGTCTTCTCTGTAAGTACCCTATAAAATGGTCTAAAGTTGGAGAATAGCATAACTTTCTAATGTTAGAAGCACTCATCAAAAAAAATCTTAGACGTATTGGCAAAGTTGGCCTTGGGACTGGGACGTAGTTGCCGAAAGCTGACTGAAATTGAAAGAATGCCATCCTATTCAGCAATATAGAGGAGATTGCTGTTTCACCAGCAAAGTCTACTCCACATGTCTTTAATTTGAAATCACTTAGGAACTCTCTGGTGGGAAATTCCCATTTGAGGGATTTCTCAAGAGAACACACAACACTCTTTATCAAAATATAAGTAGTTTGTGATATTTGTTAGTCATTTTCAAACTTGTGAAACTCTTTTCTGTGTAAAAAGTATGTTAGAAATATTAAATAATTTAAGCTTTAGAATCACATATTTTCTTTATAACTTTTCCCATTTGCTGTTCTTTGCAAAGTTTTGTTCTACTAAAAGTTGCTGTTTTTTCTGCCCAGCATAAAAATTGAGAATGATTGGTTTGCAAGATGTTATTTCAAATATGTATATGAACTTTTCTATAGCCTCATATGAAACTAATCTTTGTCGAAATGATGTATCAAAGTTTTAAATATAATTAATCACTTTAAAGAAATCCTAGAGCAAATGTTCATTCAAGATTTCAAAGTACCAAAGGTTGATTAAGGGATCAAATGATGTAAAGCTGTATGTTTCATTTAAGTATTAAAATGTTATTTTCAATTTGGAATAAAACCTAAAAAATATTTAATTTTTAAAACAGTTTAACTGGAACGTGAGTATATTGATTCAAAATGTATTTAAACCCTTCATAAATATCCCATTAACTCTAATGAAAATAGAATAAACAAAATGAGTCTTGAAACCTAGTTAAATTTTCGAATAAGTTCATCACTGATATCTAAAACATAACTTGCTAACATAAATATGTTAAGCCTTGAGAAATCAAATATCAAAAAAGCATATTCACAGAATTAGTTAAAAGCACAAAACGTTGAATTTAAAGAAGGTTAAATAAAATGCAAATATGTAACATATTTATAGGTTACACAGCAATTTTAATGCTTTTTTGAGCATCTTCTTTCAAAAAGAGAAACAAAGTGGATATGTTGGTCATTCGTTAGGCAATTACGTCATTTATTTAGGAGTAGGACTATTCACAATTTTAACAAGATTTAATTTTATTTCAATCCTTAGATCACTAATAAGGAATAACCGTTAAAAAATGGCATATGAATTATAATTTACTGTACGAATACCATTCTTATATGTATGTATATAAAAACACACTTTTATCGACAAAAATTTCATACAAAAATATCCTGATTCATTGATGAAAAGTATTTGATTAAAAAAATAATTCTCTTATATATATACATATCTACACGTAAATTATATGTTGCACTTATCTATATGTCTACTGACATTTATTTAATGTCTCTACAAATAAAATAAATATTGTAATATATGTAATTTAATCTAACACAAACTATAAGAGGAGTATAAAGAGCAATTTATAACTTTCTTTCTATGTATTTGTGACTACTATTGAATAGTCTAAAACAAAACAAAACAAAAAAGACACAAAATGACTTTTTGTTAAATTCGTGTAATGTGTATTTTCATTTCTGCAATCACACACATTTGCCAAATTAAAACACTTCATATCTATAAAGGTACAAATGTGGTAAGGATGTAGTTAAATCATGAGGCCTTTTGTCCTCAGGAAATTTTGTTGATGAAGACATAGGCAGACACACATCTTTTATATTTGTCTGCACATCGTTTAGAAATTTTGGATGAGGTTGTGAAAAGAATAATGGACTTAGTAACGCACTTACTTTTTTCTAATACAAAGTAACTTATTTGATTACACTTTGTTATTACACTACTATGCAAAACAAAAAAACAAAACAATATTAGTCCTTTAATAATACAATTATTAATTATTATTATTACAATTTATGGCCAATGCAGTAAAATGAGAAAAATAATGTTATTATGATTAAGTTTAATATTAACTATTTTGTGTATGTTTATAAATAAATGAGTACCATAAATGTAAATAAATCCCTTTTTGAGTTAATTTTCAATATAATATTTATAGTTCTTTGTGGTGCTGTGGGCCATTGATTCTAATGAGTAATAATACTTTATATTAATAATAATTTATTATTATTTAATTTATAAATAATATAGTACAATGTCTATTATGTCATAAATTAAGTACCATTCATGCCTTACTCTATAATAACAATGAAAATATTAACTTGGCGTATATTAAATAAGTAGAAAGATCCAAATTCAAATTTATTTTTGAGTCAAAAATATAGTACCATTTAAAAAGAGAGCAGCACTTAAACTCTTTTACTGGGGAAGACAAGTTCATATAATTCATATTAGAAAATTAAATTAGATTAAAGATTCTAAGGTCACTCGATTAATAGATTATTATCTGTAGCCTGTATTACGCGTGCTATATGTTATCTCGCTAAAGAATGAAGGATTGAGTCGTGGATTTTTAGTGGATTTTTGCTCGAAATTGAATGAAGATTTACACATTTAGATGGACGATTTCTTAATAGTTAAGGACTTTTATCGGGTGCTTGACATCTCGTTTGTAAGCTGTGGGGCTCGGCTTTTTAATACATTCATTATATTAACCCATTTAATGTAATATTCAAAAAGTTATTTAAGTACAAACGTTTTGGCTGACTTTTGGACCTACTCCCGCCGCCTACGCCCCGTGGAGTTTATTTAATGCAAATTCTAGTTCCAGTCTTTGTTTTAATCTAAATGCACAAGTGAATCATTATTTTTAAATTCACAAAATGAGTATCCTTCGTGGCTTAAATTGAAGATGAAGTTGGAAAATGGACCAAAAAAGTTCAAAAAGTAGGGTCCGATTTCTCGAAAACCGTCGGACTTTTGAAAAAAAAAAACAATACAGATTTGAAATCAGTTTACAAAACTGAATAACTCTTATTGTAATTATACCCTTTAGGATTTTTGACTGTTGACCAGTGTTATTAAAGTATCGGAGCTTTTACATTTAGGGATTACTTGTTACGTTAGCTCAAGTGCAGTAGCGCTATTAATTGCTTTTTTGACTTTGAAACTATTAATTGAGGAATGTATTACTTTTTCTTAAGTAATGCACCAATATTGGCTGTGAGTATCATACCTCTAATTAAAGTATGTTGCAAGCATATAGGATACTTCAAAATATTTATCAGGGGGGGGGGGTGTACAATTTTATTTTTAATCATGATTAAAATTTATTAAAATGTTAATGAAATACTTTTCATTAACATTTTAATAATTTTTTAATTATTTAACCTTTACTCAAATTTTTATGATATAAATGTTTTACATTCCTTTAATTCTTTTTCCTTACAATGACTCAGTGTTTCAACAGCATACATCTACTTATAGTAGATCCCTTTAGGGATCAAAGTCTGAAGAGATGTTCTTATACATCCTCATTAGATCATCCACAAGCTTGGTTGAAAGGAGACATTGAAAAAAAAAAACCTTTGATACACTTCATAACGCTGAAACCTCTTTCAGAGTCAGTGTTTGTAGATAGTAAGACAGGGATTAAGATCATCATTGACCGAAGGTGAGATAACTTAATTTTTTTTATGTAGTATTAGGTAATATTTGAGTATTTACAATAACTAAATAATCATTTATAGGAGTATTAAAAAAATACCAGGTTAATACCACACTATAAATATATAGGGTAACGTGAACAAATGTTTATGTTATGAGTCATGATTAAACAAATTTATACATATTTGCTAACAAATGTTGTTTTAATGTTGATAACGAGACCAAACAAAATTTTTGTATTAATGTTTCGTCTGATTAAACAAAACATTTTTATTTAACCTGACGAAATAAGGACGAAACTAAATCTGACAAAGCAACAAGAATTTTAAAAAAATTATTATAAGAAATTAGTAGAACCTTTAAGAATATCTTAAATTAGATACTGTTTCTTGAACATTTCTCATATGTATGAATAAGTTAAATCCAGAAATCTAAAATCGATATATATTTTATATGAACACTGCTTATATACCAGGTGTTTAAATAGCAAAAAAAAAGTTATATTTATTACATAAAGACACTAAAATTTACTGAGATATATCATTTAAAGGATTTAAGTTTGTCTCAAGGCTTTATTTAATATATATATATATATATATCGGTAAATTTTAATTTATGTGATTACCTAGGATGCAAATATGTATTTAATTGCCAAATGTTCGGCTGATGTTTTTGCCTGTTTACCCTGAAAAACAAAACAATGATACAGGAATACGATATTTTTATTTTATTGAAGAGTTAATAAAGAAAATAGAGGTCTTTTTAACTCTGATATGAGTCAGATGCTATCATTTTTGTTTAAGATTAATTTAAGATTAGATATTTATAATAACATATTATGTATAACGTTTATGTTATATATGTATATACAATATTTTTGCAGTGAAATAAATAATAAACAAATATATTTCTGTGTAGTTATTCGTGAATCTTTATTGGTTGAAACGTTAAGTTATATATAACATTATATATTTATATATGAAGAAATAAATTGTCCGCACATAAACAATATCATTATTACTTACGATTCTTTTTATTTGGACTCAAATGGTTGCTTCAAAGTGAACCATTTTAAAATCGAAAGAACAATAATTTTGAACATTTATAATATGCAAAATATGTAATTTGAATTTAGCAACTATGTAAGGGTTTCAATATATTAGATCCTTTGGAAACGATCTGTATCTGGAACGACCTGGTAAGAGAGCAGCAAATTGACAAAGTTCAGCATTTTAACTTTATTAACGATGCAAATTGAGCTTTTATACAAACAAAATAAGAAAGCAAAACTCATATTATTTATATAATACAAAACAAGATCAAAATTATATCTTTAAAAAATTAACTTAAAAAAAATGATAAACGTAAAGGGGGAACAAATTTAGTAAATACGTTACCCTGAAGAGAAAACATTTCAACTACTGGAACAGGAACACCTCAAGGAGATAAAGATTTAGTCTTGAAGGAGTCAATGTTCTTCTGAGGCACCAAGTTATTTATTTTCGTTCCCTTCTCGTTCCTCTCTGACATCTTTTTAAACACTCAGACACTAAATAACGATTTATAATGTAGATTTTGAGTGATTTTGGCACTCCTTACTCTATACTAAAAATGGTTTTTCTTCCAGAAAAAGATTCAGAAAGGTGGTGAAAATGTCATTAAGGTTCTTAAATGACAGCTTCCCCATCTTTTATATTTTCCATTGTGTAGTAGTAATGTGAGTGAGTGAGAGATACACGTAAATTCATCTTTGAGTATCTTATTAAGACTATATTTTGAACTGTATTTCTCATACAAAAGATATAAACGAAAGTAAACAAATTTTTTGAATAATTATGCATAACTTTTAAAATATTGGCGAAAAGACGAGCAGTTCCGACTTTCCTAATATTTATAACATGATATCATGGCTTACTAAAGCATAGATTCAATAACTTTTCAGAGTTTTCTATGATGGAAACGAAAGACAAGCTTAGAGAAGAATGGATTTTTTTTTATGTTTTACGAAAGTTGTAATTTATAGCCTCGAATAATAGCCTCAATAACTTTTTATTTCCAAGATATTTTCTTAAGATTGTCAAAACAATACTTTGACAACAAAAAAATGAATATGATTTAAAAAGAATGAGAAAAGAGTTTCATCTCAAGCAACTTATAAGCAATATGTGACATAGTAGGATTACAAGGATTTCAAATTGACCTATTGAGATCCTATAAATTCAGTTTTCCAATGTTTTTAAATGGCATTGGAAGATGAAATTCCAGTCCTCAAATTTGTCCAAGTTTCTGATATTGGTCATAAAATCTGGCATTAACTTTGCAGTATTTATTTAAGAATAATATTTAAGAATAAATTTATATATTTTATATAGGTGCATAGGTAGGTACTTTGTTCCATTTCTTCTTGAAACTTTCAAAACTCGATCTGTACATAAGATAAATTTTTGTATAAATGTCTAAGTAAACACAGATGTTAAACATTTCATTAAGTTATTTAATATTTAATGGGTCCACCGAATCTCAAACTTTTTTGTTTATTTTTCTTGCATATAATTATGTTGTACGTAGAGTATAATATTATTTTTAAAAAAAAGTCATGGGAAAATGCACAAAATTGATATGTAAATTTTTAAAAAATATATACAGGGGTGACGATAAATTTTAAACCTCTTTCAATTTTATTTATTGAGGTGTAAGTTAGTCGTGGAGTAAATTATTAAAAGTAAATATTTTTTTTAAATTTATTAAATTTAAATCAATATTTTATAAATTATAAAATATAACTGCCTCGTTTATCGACTACATCATCCCTTAGACGAGATTGAAATGCCTTACACCCTGCAAGCACCATGGATTTAGATAGTTTCTTCAATTCCATCTCAATTGAGGCTCGGAGATCTTCAAATTTAAATACTGACAAGTTTTTTCCCTCGACTCAAGTTATCCCTACACAAGGTAGTCGAGGGGCTTAAGATTTGAACTCGAAGGGGACAACATAGATTTATGCCAAAAGGGAATTTTTTCTTTAAGCCCCTCTAGGCGTTGATTGCTGGTGTGTATTGGAAATCCATCTCGCTGAAAGGTCACCTTAATTGTTTTAGATGAGTGTGTCTCAAACCGCAGAAGGGCCACGGAAGTAATCACCCATCTTCATACCATCCGGAGTAAAAACTAAAGGAAGCTTTTCTCCGTTACTTGAAATCCCTGCTTAAACCATAAGGGATAGACTATTAATCCGGATTGGAATAGTTTTTTGATCTAAGGATACATCTTTTGATGAGGAGGCCAATATTTGATCGTTTTGCTGGTTGAATTTTTGATCCAAGTATCATTTCTTCTCATCCAAAAAAACAATATTTCCTCTCTGCGTGCAAAATTTTAATGATTGTTTACTTCTTTCAAACTGGTTCATCCGTGATATGTATCAGGGAAACTATTTCTTGTTCCTTATGGATGATTCGATTCATCGGAGTCCCTGACACATTGATCTCCTTAGCCATTTTTGCTGTTGATCAATAGGGGCTTCTGTACATCTTTACTTCAATTTTCCAGATATTTTTTGGATTACGTGCGGACCTTCAGAGTTCACTTCTTGCCGTATCATCAACCTTTCAAGTCTCTCAAATCTTCCTAAGGTTATATTTAACAGAATTGAGACTAATTAATGGTTTCAAAATCCAGAATATTTGAGAGTGTGATTTACCAAGACAATATAGATTTTCTACCACTTTTCTTAAGTGGTGTATCTCAACACTTAAAAATAACTCTTAAAAATAGACTTGATCGAAGTGCCAGGTAGAATCATCACTCATCAGTAACAAGGGCGACGGAACCATTTCATAGGGAGGAGTTTTATAAAAATGACGTTGGCTAAGGATTACATTATAATAAAGTAACCTTTCATTGTTATTGTTTTTCAAAAAGTAAGTACCCATCCTCACACTTGCTCATCACAATTTATGATCAGTACGTAATAAGCTATACTCCTGTTCTCTTACAAACTATTGTGAAACAGTTAATATGAAGAGTCCATTTTGGAACTATTCATTTGTATTTCATCAACTTTTAAACTTATAAATACTCATTTTCATTGCTTAAAGTTGCAGTATACATACATTTGTTTAATTTATTTAATAGCTAAATTAAAATGAAAGATTTTGCCTAGTTAGCAAAAAAGATTTTGAGCTCCTTGGGATTTTGTTTTCATTCCATGACCGGCGTGATTGTGAAGTAAAATTGGAAAATATATGGAAGTAAAATCTGACTTTACATAAGGGCAATACTTAATAAATAAAAAACAACTTACTACTTTGATAGCTTTAACTCTGAAGCCTTTGGAGGGGGGGGGGGGTATAATTATATATCTATATATTCTATTCTCACTCTATGTTAAAATCCTGGAGGGTCCTCTGTAAGTAACCACATATTGGTGAAGAAATCGGACTTATGACTTTGTCTTAGAGTACCATGTCGACCACCTTTTAAATTCAACTTTTAAGTGCTAAATGTTCAGACTCTACTCAATGATAAATATACTTTACTCAATCATCTACGTACGACCATCTATTGCTTATTTAATTTCCGCTCAAAGGGTAATTTCCTTCTGTAACACGCAACATTTGTTACTACACAACCTTCTTATTTTGAAAAAGAAAATTGATATACAGAAAAAATCTAAATTAGGCTAAACTTTTACTTAATTTGGTCCATAGAATTGCATTGTACAAGTCAGAATTTGTGAGAATGCACCTTGACAGTATTTAATTCCTAGAAATAACAATGATGATTAATTTTTAAACAGATAACTTTATTTAATTAAAAAAAAGAATGAAATTATACATATGACAATGATGAGGAAATTCTGACAAAAGGAAATAATGTGATTGATATAATAATAATAATAATTTGCATAACACATGTAGAGATCTACAAATATATATTTTTTGATTATTGATTCATTTATGATTTTTGTACATTGGGACAGAGCAATTTAAAAAAATAGTATCGTCATTTTATTCTCTAAGAAAAGAGTGAAAAAAGTGCCAGAAAAAACTTTTAATAGATGTGCTGATTTAAAAAAAAAAAAATATGTATATGATAATTGATGTATTGAGTTCTGAGAAATCTTTTATATGTTCACACTTGATAACGTATTATAAAATTTAATAGATTTAACTCAGTTGTTAATAATAAGAAAAGGGTAAAGCTGACCTCCCAGTTTTTTTTTTTTAATAAACTAAAAGTGATGCCATGAGAAAAATAAACTTTGGTAAAAAAGGAGTTTGAAAAAAGGAGAATGATGGCGTCAAGTGAAAACGTTTTATTGATAAAGATTGATAAAAAATCAAATTAAGGTTAAATTCTTACAGCAATGAATTTAAAACCCCATGATTTTTGTATTTTTTTCGAACATTCATACAAGGGTTAATTATAATCACGGATCAATCAGAGTATTTTAATTTCAAGTATGTAAATTTAGTTAACAATGTATAAGTGTTATAAATTCATAGTAATGACATCAGTAGTCATTGTTATAGAGGAATACTTAGAGGTATTAAAGTTTTGAATCGTCACAGTCGAAGGCTCTCATCTCTCTACATTGAGAGAAAGTTTTTCTGCTCCTTCGGAACATTCTTTTAACTAAAGTTATAAAACATTGTGTCAAAACGCAGCAGTTAACTAGGGTATATTTCCTTGGCTCCGAAACAACTTTTTTTTTCCACTAGATGTCACTTGTGAGGAACATAAATTTACATATGTAAGTATATTTCGATTTTTCTTCCCTTGATAGTGCTTATTTTATTCTAATTGAATTTAAAAGTTAAATTCATGGAGGATACGTATTTGTTATCGAGTAATTTGGCTCCCCTAGCGAAAAAAAGTCGTCTCATAGACAATTATATTTTGACAATAGTTGTTTACCTGATGGTCGTTTCGAAATGTTTATGTTTTATAGCTTTTCTTTTGGACAATCATTTTAATAATTCAACTGATGTACAAAATATAAATGGTTATTTTGCACATTCCATGGAGGAAAACCTCATCATCTTAGTTTCTTTGTTGAAACTGTTATTGTAAGCCTTTTCTAAGGAGTTAAATAAATTACTATGATTACAACAATAAATTTAAATTTGACCGCAATGTGTTGAATTTTTGTTTATACTGCGGAGCTTTAATTCATGTTAATTGCCATACTAAACGTCTTCATACAAAAATTCATACTCATTTAATGGGCATATTAATGCAATTTCTAATATTTTTAATATAAGACAGAGAATACTCAGTCCTGGTTCGAACAAGTATTCAACATAAAAGTAAATAAATAATTTATTTATTAAATGTGTGATTTTGAAGGAAAGCAAAGAAGTGATTTTTTTTTATTAAATAACTTTTTTGTGCGTGTGAAGTCAATGGATTTGAGGTTACAATATCCCATTTTAAATTTCGTGATACTCTACAATATCAATCACAAAGGAATGTTATCAGCAATTTTATTAAAATATGAAGAATAATTAAAAGCAATTACGTAAAAGAAGAGGTCAGAGACTGTTAACAAAACAAAAACCCAAATCTGTAAACATTTTGCAAAATTATATCTCTGATTCATCATAATACCTTTACATGAAGAAATTACTTTGATGCATTTTTATTCATATTTTTGCTTCATAAGAAATAAGGAAATTGATCATGAAATGTTGCTGTTGTTCTTTTGTGGACATTTTTGCATGCATACATAAAATAACAAAAGAGTTAATTTACATGCATTGTTGTTGTTTGTGTGTTATTTTTTTTGTACTTAAACTTTGTTTGACATATTTATATTTATATAAATGTTGTAGAAATAGAGTCCCTAAGATGACAAGTGCATTTGACGAGCAACATTGAATTGAAAATAGTAAAACATTTGGAATGTGTGGGTAAACGAGTAGAATTAACAGAAATCAATTTCACGTAGTCAACTTATTAGGAACTGATTTTGCTTTACTTCCAAGTATCTTCGCATGTGTATCAGGAAAGTATTTATTCTTTGTCATGCTGCATAGAGTGACAACTGGAGCATCGTCTCTAACATTCACATTAAATTTAATGGGGTAGATGAGCAAATGTCCCTCTGGATCCCCGCTCTTGTCTTCATAGTCCTTCCAATTTTGAACGGCACTCTCTCGAATGCTTCGGGAACATTTTTCTGTCCATGGCTCAGTGAAACTTTGTTCCATTCTGGAGAGGTGTTCATGAAAGAGAGACATTCGAAATCGAAATATTTCTCCCTTTGGAGACACAACGTCGTCATATTTCCCTTCTTCGGATTCTGTGAGTACTGCTCCTGGTTGGAAAATCCCTACTGCAAGCTCAGAGTCTCGGTCACCGTCCAGGGAACGCTGATTGATGTTTGCACTACCAGTTATAAGGTAAGAATCGTCTACGATCATGAGTTTGGAATGGACATAAATCATTGAGCGACGAGATTTTCGTAGTTTTTTTGCACGAGAATTTATTGGACACTCTGTGGTTGGGACGTCTGAAATGTAAATGAAACTGTGAATTTGATATACATTATTTTTTATGTACATGTTGTTGAATATATTTAGGGCTTTCTAATTAACTGATTTATCACTCTCTCTACATTATTTGTTAAATAATGTAGCATAAATGCGAAAATACTTTAAATTTACTTCGTTTGAAACCTTTTAATTCCCTCCAAATAGATTTTTAAGTGTTATTTTATGGCTGCTATGTAAGATAACACGGTAAGTAAATTTTTAATTAAAACTTTTCCTATTTTTGCGATTGCAGCTAATTTTTTGGGGTTTTTTTTTTGGTGCATATAAAACATTCAGACACATTTTTTTATGTGAAGTTGGAAAGTAAATTTTTAATAAAAAAACAATTTATAACAATAAAAAAAGGTGAAGGTGGTATTTTATTATTTTTAACTAAATATTGATACAAAATATCAAAAATTAGAACTATAGTAATTAATCATGACGAAAATTAAAACATGAATATGATTTTTCAGTTCATGAACTTATTTTATTAGTCTATAAATTTAATAAGTTAATTCGATTCAACAAGTGCAAGAAATAATTGGTTACATTAACGCTTAGTAAAGAAATACAAAAGAGCAATCAAACAATCCTGTAATAATTTCCATATGTCTCAAGAAAGTGCATATAATCAAACAATTGCATCTTACCAAATCTTTGCTCTTTTTTTCCAAGACAAAAGAACATGAGGTAATCAGTGGGATGGGAGTCTCCTAATCGTTTGGCCACATGTAAAGCCTGTGCTATTCGAGTATACATCATTTGCATTGTCTGTTTTTGCCAATAAAGCATTTCTTGAATGGCGGAATCTGTAGGTATCCCCTCAGGATGAAGGGGTATAACAATATAAACTGTAAATCTAAACAATAAATTAAATCTGTTAAGAAAATTGAAAAATAAAAAAATTATGGTATTAACTTCACGTTATTTTATTTAAAAATAGAGGGGAAACAATTTAGCATTATGATGTAAATTCTGAAGGAACTAACATTTGTATAAATTAAAAAGAAATAAAGCCTTTTTATACACGGAGGAAAATGTATCTATCTTTTTAATAAATATATTAGGGATGTTACGATATTTTGTTCCATTGTTAATGTGCTTTAACATTTGATAACTTGGTCTAGGTAGATTATTCAAATATTAACAGTTAAAATCTGTAAATTATACTGCGTAATGAAGGAAAAAATAAATACATCATTGACAATTTAACGCCCCATATATGTATTTGTATATATGAGTTTATGCGGAAAATATTATCATAATAATTTCATTAATAAACAATTATTTCCTAATTGCGATAGACTTCAATTTTTAGTATATAATTTATAAAATAATCTACATACGTAACAATGCAAAACTTTTTTTTTAATTTAACAATTCGGTTCTAATTTCATGATAACCATAGATAACCTTTTTTTATATGTTATACATAATGTGTAAAGAACGTAAAAACCCATAAATTTCCAAGAACAAAGAATACTTTTGTTTTAGAGTTGAAACAATATGTGCCCGTGAAATATATACAATAATTTATAGGAATGCAAGAGATTGCTGATATCTGATATATTATGTTTATATATCAGATGAAATTTCCAGTGTTCTGAATTAAACTTATTTCAGATTTTTTTTTTTTTAATTCTTTTTGTAGCATCATAACATTCATTTGAAATATTTAGTCTATAATGTCATGAATATATGCATATATATTCCTAACCATTGGTGGGGCTTATTAAGTTACCTACTTACTACTACCTTTACTATGAATATTGAGTTGTTGTTTTTTTAAATTATTAGAAAACAATGTAATGTCATAGAGTTATTACATTGCATTAGATGAAATTGATAGAGCTTTTGAGATCAAAGCTCTATAAAAAATCATTTTTATTAGTTGCGTTTATATTGGAGAAAAATATATTTGAGTTAGTTATTAAAAAAAATCAGAAAACTGCCATAATCAATTAAAGTTGAATAAAATAACTAAAATATAAAGCTACTATATTGGTCAATCTAAAAATGAGGTCAGTTACCATCATTGGATATTTATAAAAAATTGCCAAGAAAAAATAATTGAAATATCAAAATTTAATTGTAGATTATGTTTGGTGTAAAATAAGAAAAACTATTGAATTATTTTACATTAAAAACATGGGGTTTAATTGTTTTATACTTCCATATCGTACAAAATCATTTCTCTTAGACTTTTCAGGGGAAAAAAAGTAGGAATAAATTGACAAAAATAAAGTGCAAAGGTTTTGAATTCAAAACCAATGTAAAAAAAATAAATGAAGTATGCATCAAAATATGATGATATTGATGATATGAATCATTGTAAAATAAATGTAAGTCATCCTATAAGACTTTGGCATTAAATATTCGGCATAAAAATGTGTTTAGAAATTTAGAAACAAATACTGTTTGAAGTTGTAAAAGTTGATTAATCATCTTCAAATTAACTTATTCAGGTTTAAAGAATACATAAAAAACTAACCCAATATACATATGTATATCTACGAATACAAAATCTCAATCAAGATCAACTTTTGTATTGATAAATTGTTTTTTTTTAAAGATTGAATGATCTCATATGGAAATTAAACTCATATCCGGAATCAAAATAAAATTTTTAGAGATAATAAATTATTATTATTACTAATACAAAATATGTTAAAATCTGTAAAAAGTGTAAAAATACTCAAGAACTTGATTTGATATAAATAAAACTGATTATAACTATTGATTAATTCGTAAAGTATCTCTAGAAATGGATCAGGAATCGAAATTTTGTTGACTTAATGTGTGTTACACATTGTATCTTTGAATAAAGAATACCATGTTATTATTCTCTTTGAGGGATGGAAGCATACTTTATCTAGATGGAAATGAATGTAGAATGTATATTGATACATATATATTTTTACAAATAAACATGGCTGAAATATTATTGTAGCATAAGTTTATATCTAGAATACATAGATATACGTATAACAACTTACATATGCGTTTATGTATATCTTTGACAAAAGTTGGAACATCTAACTAAATACATATATGTGGAACGTAAAAAAAAATGTACATAATTTATATAATTTACATTCTACGCTGCTTCGAACTACTCGTTCAAAATACATTTATGTACACGGATATAAACCATTATGAATATTCCTTCATTGTGAGGGTTTTTTAAGTTTACTAGCTTAAAAGTATGTTATGTCATTCAATATAATTCAATATACATAAGTACATACCAGGTCTTTACGTATGAAATGAGACTATTATTTTTCAATTTCTAACGTTTATTGTGAAAAAATGGTGGCAAAATAAATCTTCCAAATAATAGCCAGAGCTAGTGACACATTTTTCCCATATCTCAGGATATTTGTGGATTTTTTTTAATTGGTCGTTTTTGGACCAATCACCGAGCCATTTTTTGGCGTCTGTTTGAGAATTGAATATTCTTTTAATTCTTTTAATACGTGACCCATCGATGCAAACAAGTAATAATCTGATGGCACCAAATCTGGTGTGTAAGCCGCATGCACTAACAGTTCCCAATCGTACGTCTCCACCAATTCCTGGGTCGCTCTTGTTCGACAAGGCGTTTTTGGCGTATAGCGCTGTTCAAATCGGCCAATTGCTGTTGGTAGTGTGCACCGTCAACTGTTTTACAGGGATTGTGTAAGTAGCACATACAGTTGGTATTCTTAAATACCAACTGTTAATTTCTGCTATAACAGCATTTATGTTATATGCTATATACCATATGCAAAGAATCATTTTTTCTTCAAACTTATATGTATATTCTATATATTTGCATCATTATGAAGTATATCATTAATAATTATAATTAGTGTGTGTTTACTCATGTACTGATGAAATAAACATAGTATCAAAGCAGCAATACCTAATTTACTCCGGATTGATGAGTCCAGATTTCCATATATGTATATGGCATAGTTTTTCATTTCAATACCTTTCTGCAATTTTGATTTGATATTATTTTCTTTCCCTTTTTAGTACTTTGAATTTTGATCGATTTAACTCGAATTAGATGTCGTTCAGCTGTCACTAATTCCCTGTTGGAAAGAATAGGCTAAATAACAACTTATTTTTGACCTTTATATATATATAGGAAAGGTTGTGAGATATAATAAAGATAACGACCTGTTGATAAGTATAATACAAATGATTGAATTTCCATTTGATGGTTGATATATTGAATTTTTTCATGCAAATTACGAATTAATAAGCATTCCATGATATCCTAAGAACATTTATGGGACAACAGTTCCATAACTTTTTTATATATACTATAATATATAAATAATTTTAATTGGTCATCATGAAATAAGATCATTCATTAATAGTTGGTTAATAAAATGGCAAGTTTTATAATTAAACACTATTTGTTGTGACGAACAACTTGCAACTTGTAAAAAACAAGTACAAAAAAAGTACAAAAAAAACATGTTTTTAGAGTTTTTACCACTGGCGTAATATGTTTATTTTCCCCTTAGACACATTATTCCTTTAAAAAAACACCTACTAAAGAAAATCAGATAATTTAATAGAAATACAATAATTTTCAAATGGGACAAATGTCGATCTATAGTTACCTACAATTCATTTACAATTGTAAAAAGTAGCCTACACTAGATATGCTCTAGGATAATATATCAAACAAAAAACAAACAAACATTTATAGTTCATTGCCTGTTTAATTAGAAGAAAACCACTAGGAACCGCAGTATCAAAATTAAGTACTAAATGAGTTACATATAAAAACATTAAAAAAAATTCTCTCGTTTTTGTCTCGTCAGCGTCAAAAAATATTCGTTGACGAATATCATTGCGTCTCGTCTTATATTTTGTATATACACATACAGGTATACAAAACTCCCAAATTGCGTTAAAATGTATAATATAAACAGTGATGTAAAAAACGGCGATTTTTAAGCGTGCGATTAGCTCCTCCCCTTGATGACGTCAAAAATGGTATGGTAACTTTGAAAGCCAGCTTATTTGCTGTCGATATAATACTATGACTGTAGCTGTGACAGCCTTGCTCCAGGCTCAAGACAGCTTTTCTTGGACTTAAAGTAATTAATTAAATTAAATTGATGTTTTAGAAAGATATTATTTAAATCAAAGTTGTAGATATTACTTTAATTAAACAGGAAATTTTCCAAATTTCAAAATCGGTACATTAGTTTTGGATTTATTTTTATTTTTGTTAAAATTTCATTATTTGTATTAATTTTTAAGAAAAATAAGTACACAAATAGTAATATCTGCTCTATATATAAACTAATCTTCAAGTTTTTAGTTTGATAATAATGGTTATTCATTCATTAACAAAATATAGCTTTAAGTTTATAGATATTTGCATATTTTAAATACAATTATTGAAGATTTAGTAATGATATTTATAATTATTCTACCTTTTCTATAGCTCAAGAAAATGGCTGAAAATATATTTAAAATGTCAACAAATGATACATTTTATAGGATAGAAGTATAAATATTTGACTCCATAAAGTCATTTCGAGAGATATTAACATTAAGAAAGTTTTCAACCAAAATTGAAGGAAAGGTTGTGTGATATTATCGTAACTTTTATAATAGATAATATAATATACATATGATAAGAATTATTATGTCAAAAGGAAAAGGAAAACAGCTTGATGATTTATGAATGATGAAAGAATATTATGAAGGGTTTCAACTAACAGGCATTTTGAGAACTACTCGCACGCTTAAAAATCGCCGTTTTTTACATCACTGAATATAAACAAGGCTTGTTACAGGATTTAACAGTTGGCTAAGTCTTACTGGACATTAATCTAATAAATGTGTAGAGTAGATACAATTTAAAAATACACTTTTCCGAACTCAAAGTTTCCAAGTCAAACTGCACCTTTTATGTTTAAGAAAAAATTAATTTGTATTGCAACAAACTAAATTCAATTATATGTAATTTTTTCCTAGCGAGTAATTGAATTTATTTAATAGAAAAGTCTATATAATATCATGGGATTTTATTTATATGTACACATGTTATAATTATATGTATAGGTAGCTTTTACCTAGGAATTCATTTGATTAGAATATCTTTGTACATACCTTTTACCCTTTGAAATTGCATCACATATTTTCTCTGTAATTTCCATTGGAATAACATTGTAGCAATGAACATCCTGATCATCCAGCCATCCATAGGCTGATCCCAAGAAGTATTGATTCTCAATATATATAAACTTCTTTGCCTTTCGAATTGCCTCTGTGTAACCTCTCACAATGGAGTTGTCAACACTTCGTCCTTTTTTAGTCGTAAATGATGTTTCGTTTTCTAATTGAAATCTAATTGGAATAAAATAGAGTAGACTATGTTACATCCACGTTATATTTTTATCATTGAATTGATTCATTAATGTAATTTACAACCACTTATAAGCCCTATAATGTCAATTGATAAGTATGGAGCATTTTACCAAATTGACGCAATACTGAAGGGAGGGATTTATGTAGATAGTTGATATAGTTAATAAACAATATGGACAAATTTCCAAAATATAATAGGATGCTTTATTTAATGGCTTTAAAGGCATGATGGGGGTCTTAAATGTTGTTTGAGTCAATAACTTGATTATTGTTAATTCAATAAGTAACAAAAAAAAAAGTTGCATGCCTCCTCATAAGTTGTAAAACAGGATATTTCCTAATTTTGCCACTTCCGTTCCATTGTCACATTTTTAAAAATATAAACCAAAAAATAAAAATAAAAAAGGGAAAATAACTAATCATTTTCTTTACTTAAATACGTGCTCTAAATATTAACTTAGATACTCTCAACCCCCTGTTCCAGGAGTAAGGTACGATATTTCGTCAAGATATGGAAAGATAAAAGTTTATTAATCTTGGGCTAATTTATGCCAGACTACATACAAAGAAGCCTCTCTCTTGAACCTGTAACGTCAAGAGTAACACTGAATTATGTGAATTACAACCCTTAATCTGCGCTTTTAAAATACAAAACCTAGGTTTGTAGTATTAAAAAAAATGTGGAACCTATTAACTAATATTTTGTAGGTCTGACAGAAACTATCAACGCACATGATTGATTTATGGGATCTTTTGAAACAGTTATAGTGAGTCACTTCAAAGAATGAGTGAGATAGTGCAAAGTTGTTGTTTTTTTTTTGGGGGGGGGGGGGGCTTTTTGCAAAAAGTTTTAAATTCTTCGAAATGTAAAAAATCAGTTCATCAAAATTGTACATCAATTTTAGTTTCTGAGGGTATAAAAATTACAACTTATATTCTTTGTTCTTAATCAGGTGCTGTCTTTCTGTTTCAGAAAAATAATAATATGTTTACTAGTGTTATCAATGTTCTAAAATGTTGGTTGTTGCAATGCAAAATAAATTATATAAACTTGTAGTTATAATTGCAACTGTTGGTTCGTGCGGGGTTCAACATTCTAATTACTCTCACAATCAAAACTGATGGAGCTCATTAGAAGTGTGTAGAATTGTTTTTCACATACGAAAGAGTGTGTTCTTCTAACTAACTTTATTCAGGAGCAATAGTGATTTGTTTCCTGTTTTAATGAAACAAAAATCACTCGAGGTTGATATAGCTATCTATACAAATTCCATTCTTGACATATTTTTGAGTTTAATTTTCCTTTTTTAATAGAGTACAATCAAGGAATTTTAATAATTTCAACACGTAACTTTGAGCAACTTTTGCTACAAAAAAATTGAAATTAAATTAATTTGACATCTTTTGATTAATCAATTTCCTTTATCAAATCTAAGTAAGGGTTTCTTTTCCTATAAAATTTTGATGTTTAACACTCCTTCAAAATGAACGACTAACAAATCAGGTTTTTTAAAACTATATTTTGGAAAATGGGACATAAAAGAAAACATGATCTGCAAAATAAACTTAGTCAAATAATAATCATGTATTTAATTTTTTATCATTCAATATATCCAAAATTAGAATATAATTAATTAAATATATATAATATCAATAGTCAATATAGATTTATATAACAAAATGAAAATTAATATTCAATAACATTAGTTTAAAAAATCTGAAAGGCTTATTGTGGTGACACGCTAAAAGTAAGTGACTGTTTTACTAAGTTTGACTATATTTCTGAATAATAAGTGTTAGAATAATATATGTATATGGGAGAAAGTTTCTCTTACCTGGCTCCATCTGATGTAATGGATCGAAAAATTTGAACCTTCCAACTATCCTTTTCATGAAGACCTGGTACGTCCTTAATATCATAGTCTGGATACTCTACGTTTTGAATTAGAAGTCTTGAGTTGTCGGGTAGCTCTTTACCCCATCTTTAATGATACAATATAATTAGTAATGCCTTGGCGCAATGCATGATAAATTATTATTTTATCATTATTTTGCAAAAAAAAAAAAAAAAAGTTTATAAGTTACAAGAATGTTTTCTTTGCCAACTTTATTTAAAATGGCTTTATAATGAGAATATTACTATATTAATAAAGAGGCGAGTGTTATTAATTAATTTATACAATCTAATAAAAAATATTTTGGTGTACACTTGTCTTACAAATGAATGGATCATAAAGGTTTCTTTGTAAAGAAAGAACCTTTGATTTAATATATACATCATCATCTGAATCAGTAGTGTAATTAATAAATTAATTATTAACCTAATTATCCATTTAGCAAACAAAATATTTAATTATTTTAAAATTAAGGCTGTTTAGTTAAACACACAAAAAAAATGAGAAAAATCGATTTATTTTTGTCTACTTATTTTGACTTCTACAGTATACGATAATCATGGGACATTTTTAATTTAAAATATAGCAAAGCAGGGCTTCAAAATTCCATCTACAGAGATAAAACATTTTTATAGTAATTGAAACCATCTTTAACTTCATTTCATTCTCGTAAACTTTGCTCCAAAGTTTCTTTCTTTTAGATGAAATGATGATAGAGAAAATAATTATGCATATATAACCTGTGCCCCCTGGTGTTTATAAATTATACTAGTGCTACACTAGCTGAGAGAACACTAGTGAGTAAATAATTAAATGTTAAATATAAATGAACGGAAAATTTGTGACTAAATTGTTTAAGTTAGCTATGAAAGAAAATTGAACAATTTTCATAATTTATGTACTTGTTTGCATAAATGTAATATTTTATTACGTCAAACGAATCATTTTCTTTAAGTCGTTTAAAAATCTTAATTTTTAAAAATATGCTCTCATATTTAAAGTCATGTTGAGCTCTCACATGTATATGTTGTAACCTTATCATCATTTTGTATTTAAAAATCATTTAGAATCAACATTTTTTCATTCTATGAGTCAATTTAAAGGTTTCTCTATTTCGAAAAACATATAATTTCGAATTGGAGAAAAGTGAAATTCGAAGGAGACTCTGCAATAGAGAACAAAATATATTGGGAAGCAAAAGTAAGCAAGTAAGCTTTTCATTCGAAATAAGGTCTGATACAATATTGATATCTACTGTTTGACAGAAATAAAAATAAGAACATAAGTGATAAGAAAAAGGTTGAAGGCCAAGTCGAGTGATCAAAGTAAATGTTTGGTACACTTCAAACTATCATTTTTTGAATATATCGTCAGATGGATATTTTTTTCAGATATTTACGTACGTTCTAAAGCTTATAAGAACCTCGTATTTTCATTTCATTTTAAAGCTATCAAATTGGTTTTTAAATTAATGGTATTTAAGGGGGAAGCATTTTTTTCTTTGAATAATAAAACGATACCCTAAAGACATTAAATGTAGTAAATTTTATCATCGTATCTCTTTGTTCCTTTCAAAATCCCACGTGAAACATTTTTCATATATGACACTCTAAAACTAAACTAAAAGGAAAAAGTAATTTTTCGGCCTCATGCGAATTTACAAAAAATAATTAGACATTTCACATTACAGTGCTGGAGTACAAGCTTCACTTCTTAAGTAATCTACTTTCCTTTGATAATGTGTTGTTATACATAGTTGTATTCAACCATATCATATGACAGATAAAAAAAGTATTTTTTGATATACATATATGTACGTCAAGGAAGCGTCATCTATTTGGTAGAGCTGTAAAAGCTACTTTTCTGCTTACATATAATAACATTAAAGCATGTTTAGATGCTACAACTGACGTCAGAATTTTTATTTTAAAGTACATTCCCTTAGCTATTTTATTTTTTAAAGTGAATCCACAATTTCACGCTAAATATTTTCTTCAAATGAAGAGCCTTTCAATCTAATTATTTATTTGTGCAGGGATAGTTCTTTTCAAGTTGACTATTTACATCAATACAAAGAATGAATCAATATAAGAAACAAACTCACTCTATGAAATCAAAGTTCCAAAATAAGATTTGTATTAATATTTTAAAGAACTAGAAATTTATATCATTTTATAATTTGTCAACAAATTATTTTTACTAACTAATTCCTAGTACTTTCATAGTCGAAATTTTCATTATAGTAATTTTGTTTATACATAGATATGAAATTCTTACTAAAAGTAATGAATATTCTTTTTTTTAAATTAAGCTTCAGTGTTACTCAAAAAGAAAGGCACACAGTTTGAGAAATCCTTTAGTATTGAGTATTAATTAGCTATGCCATCATTAATGAAGATGAACTCACACATCCATCCGACGTGTTTGAGCAATACATAATTGATTTCTAAGAATTATACATCTTCGAAAGTTCGAACCTCAATAATTATCAACCGTTTCAAAATGGAAAGCTTTTAAGATTAAAACATTTTCTTGTTTGTAGAGGAGAAACTCCCACACAAAAGTTATATCGCAGAAATTACAAATTTTACGTCTTATGCCACCTTATTTTTAATCCATTTATTTATATTTATTATCAAATTAGACAATTACTCTTGTATTTAACATTTTTTTTTAAATGATATCTTTCATTCAACACTTCAATCTTTTTGTTTGATCTAACCTGACTAACACTTTCCTTGACTAAATAAATTCTCAATGTAAATAAATTCTTTTTTTTTATTCAATCTATCAATATTGTGATTAAAGTGCTGAGAGTTGCTTATACTAAGTAATCCATTAACATTTGATAGAAAGAACAATCACTTTAATTATTTGGTATAATTTGAATTTACTTAATTAAAAAAGGCTTTATTTTCGTTACTTTTATTATCAAAAATTGATTAATTGTCAGTCAAAAGAAATAAAATATCCAATTCTATTTTCCAAAAGTTAAAACCTGGATAGATAGTTAAATACATGAAAAATTATAAATAATAAGAGATCTCATCAAAAACAAACATTCTTTTTCAACTTGTTGCAACAAATCAGAATCCAAATTTATTCACCTTTCTATTTATAATGCAACCAAACTCGACAGTAACAAAAAATAAATTTGTTTAATTTTGACGAGTGACATTTTTTCACAAATTTATTAATATATATTTAGATATTTAATAGATTCAAACTTGCCTGGAAGTTCACACACAAAATAGGGATTATTGATGTGTAATTCATAGAAACTATCAAAATAACTGCTTTAATCTAAATCTTTACAAGCATATATTGCATGAATAGCTGTAATAGGCAGTAGTTAGATGACCTTAGTTCTATAAGTATTTTACATATAAATAAGGAATTTACAAGTCATTTTTAAGAACATTTTCTATTTCTATTCTTTTTACGCTTTTTGTTCATCGATTTGAGGCAACTGTCAAGGAGAAAGGTATTCAGAAATGAGACGGGGGAAAGTTATTTTCCTTGTTATACTTATTTACACAAGGGGCTTAATCTGTCGATAAATAATTAATTATGTATTTTTCCATCTCAGATCATAGAGAAAGTAAGGAGCAATTTTTAGCAGAAAGACGGATTTTGTTCAATTATACTGACATACTAAAGGGCTTCTATAACAATTGTAGATGAGCCAAACTTGCAAGAGGAATAATGTTTTATTTAATAGTAGGGAATCATTTAATGTTGAACAACAATAGATTCGAGCTCAACCAATTAAAATAACGAGGAAAAAGATTTGTCCACAGACAAATCGAGAATTGACAAAAAGTAAAAATTATATTGTTAATAGAATAATGTATATTGTGTGTGGAAAGAGGTCAATTACTAATCATCTTTACATAAATAATGTATATACAAAATATAGATATGATGCATAAATATGATGCTATGAAAATACCCTGTTGCAGTAAAAAAAAAAAAAAGAAGGCTTATATCAATTTTATTACACTCTAGTATTTGATGGACTCAATGAATTGGATCACATATGTTTATTGTGCTATTAAAGGATACATAAATAGCCATAAAAACATTATTACTCATTTATATAATGTGAAGAAGAAATATAAATTTAACTTTATTCACATTGTTGCAATGCCTTTGTTTTTTTTGCTTTTTAAAAAATCGTTATTTTAAATATCTTAAAGTTTTAAGTTCGACTAGCGAATTATTTGGAACTTTAGGTACATAGTTCCATCTAATTAATTTACTGATATCTACATATATGTATATTCCCTAAAGAGTAGAAGTATTGAACTTTCAAGCATGTAGTTCTGCATGAATTTCAAAGTGTTAATGCTTATTTCTCTTTACAAAGAAACATGTAAAAACAGGGTTACTGATTGAAATTAATTGATGATTTTTGTACTTAAAAACAAATATTGATGTTTATTACTTTAACTAAATGTGTTAGTTTTATTATTGAAATGGATTTTTACTCGTTATATATTATATACTAACACTACTCTGACGTAATGAAAGACTACAAAAGACTAACTCGGATATCAAATATATAACACGTGCCTAAATAAAATGGATTTTCACCCATATCTCACATTGTATCAATAACGGAACTAAAGAGTTGTATAGATGAACGTTTGTAAAGTTCAAATTCTGCTAAAATCAATAGAATCTATAATTGAATATAATGCCTAAGAGTCAACGAACCATAAATGGAAATATACATACGTAAAAGCCTTTCTATCAAATACAAGGTTATCCTAAAAGAAAAAAAAGTAATAATCTCATTGGTTTTCCATAAGGAAATTAATATCATACCATTAAGATCCTAAATGACATTGATTAATACTTACATATATGTAAGGAAATTGATGTCTCATGAGATCAAAGTCTGATCTGATACAATTATAATTCCTATTCTAGCTAATTGTAAATATAATCAAATAAGATGTAACTTAATAATGACTACTAAAGGTACAATAGTAAACATAAAAGTCATGTCCATCTGCAAAATATGTATATCATTTATTAAAACGTAACTTTTTTCACTTCTCTACTGACAAAGTAAAATAACAAGGACGGCTTTTTTTTTCATACTTACATATTTAGGCATATTTACATACATATATATATATATATATATATATATATATATATGCATATTTGTAAAACTTTTGATGGAACTCAGCCATATAAAAATTACATAATATGTATATATTCGTATACTTGGGAGAAAACTTCTAAGTGGATTATGGTTTAGAATATCTATAATATTCATATATGACTTATATAAAGTTATGCTAATCATAGAGATAATAAAAAGTGAGAGTGTATCTCTCAGTTATAGGGAAGTGTTTAAATTTGTATATTTTCTCTTTACATTTGTCTTTTGAAATAATGGAACATTAAATACTTAAATACGTGTGATGTATAGTAACTTTAATAGAAGATTATTGATTAAAAATACACGATAGTTATCCTGAATTAATTACGCTTGTCACAAATGTTTCTAAATCATTTTCTCGATAAATAAATGCATAGTTATTTTTTCAATTAATTTTTCTAGATTATATATTGTTATATTTGGCATTGAAAGAACAAAGTAATGCACTAAAACCTTATTATATATTTTGTAGATACATCTTTTTATATATCAAAATGTTTTTATTATTTCTGTATCTCTTTCTAAATCAGGGAAAATGGTTTGTAAGCAAAAAAACAAACAAAAAAAACATTACAAATAACAGAAAACCATTTTATTTGAGTTTATATATTATAGATTTATCATTTTTGATCACAATAATAAAATTTGTGTTCTTGTCAAGTGAAGACATAAACCTTCATTTTATATAAAGCATCATCAAAAAATCTATTGTATAAAAACGCAAACTAAGATACACATAATAAGATTTTATTCTTGAACAAATATATTTTTATATATTTGTATTTAATTATTGAGGTTTGGTAAAAATATTTCAAAATCCAAAGAGACAAAAAAATACAATCCCCTTCTACAGTCAATCGATACTTCCTGTCATTATATGTATAAAGACTTGAATATCAAAAAAAAAAAAAAAAATAAAAGTTCTTTTTTCAGTTTGTATATCAAGGGTGTCTAACAAACGGCCCTTGAGCCAAACCAGGGATTCAGAAGGTGGAATTAAACAGCATTACTAGACAGTACTTTATCAGCATATTTGGTGAGTAATAATAAAGACTACTTTTTACTACTCTGACCCTATGAAGAACTGAAATACCAAAAGAGTCCTTCTCTTTCACATGGCAAGAAATCAATTTGAGCATTTTGGACATAGAATTAATAAATAGTGGACATAGGTCACCAAATGAATGTAAGTTTATTTTAATAAATTGACGCAATTTTTAAAGTATTCAACTAATGAATTTATTAATAGTTTTTATCATATATGTAGGCACATCTGAGCTTCGATATATGTATGTATATAATCTAATTTGGCCGGTTAACTCTGCTTCTTAGAGTGGTTTTTGACTGATACTATTTGATTTAGTTTTTATTTGCTTGTGTACTTTTCACACGTTTTGATATCTTTTTGAATGCAAATAATATAATTATGTATAGATTATTTCAAAACGTTTGTCCTTAGAAAATAGCTGTTCTATGGACTACAACTATGACTATATTTCCCTTTGTTTTCTTCCAATGAATTATTATTGTAAAACAAAATAAGAAAAATACCCAGTAATGCAGTAGTATCAATTCCCATGTGTATATTTTAAAAGAACATAATTACGACTAACAAATAGGGCATGTTAAAATAACAATTATTTTTTTTGTAGTTTTATATAAATTCAGTCATGTTCATGTTATGATTTAGAACTTTTATTAAATTATAGGTAATTTAAAAATGGGAAACCATCAAATGATATAGGAAAATGTCAAAAGTCTAGGATTACATTAAATTTATTATCAAAAAGAAATTAGTCAAAATATATTTATATCTCTCCAAATAGATCCATCACATTTATTGCTTGAAGCATGAAATGAATTAAATCTAGACATCTTATAGTATGTATTTATACTATAAGGTATAGGAGATATATGATCAATAGTTTATCTATGTAAGGTATATTATTTTAATATTTCCACATGTATATATTTGAGTATAGAACCTATTTCAATTCTATATCTTTCAGATACATTATTTCATCTTTATCTAAACTATAAATTCATTATATGTGTTCGAGGAGAATATATTGTGTTGAAAGCAATCAATATCGGATCCTTTTCATTCTTTCTATGGGTCATGAAAAGTAACTCCTTGTCTTCATCGTTTTTTTTTTTGTAATCTTTCCCATATTTTAAATGGAGTTCTTGTATGATCAATGTACATAGTCTTGTACTCAAAACTATCTTACGTTAGATCAAGACAGGATCCAGACTTTAATGAGCCAAGAAAAAGACTTTGAAGGATGGAAATCAAAATTTTTAAGGATCAAGGTTGTTGTTTTTTTGTGAGAAAGAAAATTTATTTGAGTTTCTTTGCACTAAGATATGATAAAAAACAAAACAAAACAAAACAAAAGAATCAAGGGAGGATACCAAGGCATAACCAAGATCGATTTCAAGAATCACATCAATAATATATCATACTATAAAAACCTATTTTTACGTGTACACTCTCTTTTGGCAGTAAAAGTGTTAAAAATATGTATTTGCACAACTTTTTTAGTATAAAAAAGTATTGGCATCAAAGCCAGATCCATAATCATTTTCAACTTATAAATAACAAATAACAATTTTTAATTTCAATGTCTGTTCTTAAGAGCAATTCCTACAATAGTTATCAATAACTGTATATTTTCTTCTTTTTTTTAAATACTATGGTGTACATATATGTAATCAAAGTTTTGTGCTTTCTCGATGAAAGTTCTTTGTCTCCTCAGTAGATTTGTTAAATTTAATTTTAATTCCATTTATACATTTACATAGGTTACACAAAAAATGAAAATTAATGTACAAAAATTGATTTTTTCTGTATTCAAATCAAATATATTTTCAAAATGGTACAATTTTTTTTTTTTTTTGCTATACCTATAAAGAACTAAATAAATTTTCTTACCTTTCGACAAAATTAATCATAATATCCCTTGCAGCCGGACCTTCAATTTTGCAATGAATATCTTGCCAAGGTAATCGTGGACCAGTGTTGGACTTAATATTAGGCTCACATGGTTGATAAAAGTCTCCAAAATGAACACCTTGAAGGGTTCGATACAGTGAATGTGAGGGTGTATCGTAGCGGCCATCTGTGAAGGAAAATATCAATTAATTATAAGATATTGATAAATAGATATATATTCTGTACCTGTTAAATCAATGCCACCAGTATATGCAATGATTCTTCTCGGACCTGCTTTCGTGATGGGTTGACACTTTGAGCCAGATGCATCTAATATGACACCTTTTTGATGATGAGAATAACCTAAATTTGTTGTAAGTCGAGCATCTAAATCCTTATACTCTCGTGCACGTGTTTGACGGCCAACCTTGGCCACAAAAACTCGTGTTCCTGTAAAAATTAAAACAAACTTATAACACATTTGTATGAAACACTTCTTTTTTTTTGGTGTGTGTAACAATATGTTCATAAATGACGTTAATAATTTGTACTAACAAAACAACACCACAATAATATATGCTTCACTTCCCCTAGAAATATGTAAAATATTTTATTTAAGGGGAATAAAATTAATGCAAACATACATATATACGTATATATTTATATATATTTATAATTAAATAATGAGAAAAAATAGTAAGCACTTTTGAGAAAAATAACAAACATATGTTTCATTAGAAAAAAAATGGTATTTTTTTCACACTAAATAAATTCATATAAAAGAAATCACAGAATGCTTTGTAATAACGTAGATATGTAGACTATTATATATATATATATATATATATATATATATATATATATATATATAGGTAAGTACATCAAGATACTATACAAAACCATCCCTTAATACCCATAGTTCATATAATAATATAGCACTATCAAACATTTGTTGTGTTTATATTAGCCAAAGTAAAAAAAAACAACCAATAAATTAATGTTTCTTATTACAGTTATGTTACGTTAGATATAAATATCATTTTCATAAAAAAAACAAAAAAACTAATAGAGATTAACTAAAATTACTGTCGTATATAATGTATAGCTATATAAAATGTTCTTCCAACTAGATTTTATACCATTTATCCGCACTCCATAAAAATACACAAATGTAATCCTCACTCATTCTGTAGAACATTTAAGGAAAATACTTTTTTATTCCATATCTAAAAAAATGTTATACAAATGTATATTCGTTGTATTTTTCATTTGCTACATAAAGTTGACCACAAAAAGAAAAAAAGACTTTACAGTTGGAAAACAGTTTATACCAGATCTAATAACAGCATGAAGTAGATGACATTTAAAAAATTATTTGCCAAAATACATACTTAGATAGACAAAAATTATATCTCAGCATATTAATCCCCATGCAATGTCTAAAACTGGAGTTGGACTCCATCACAAAATTATAGGACTATATGTACATGTAAGTACCCATCAAATATAATTTATAGTTATAAATCAATCGTCTGATATGAAATGCATTGAAATAATTCTAATTGTACAAAAATATAATTGCTTTGAAAAAATTAAGGCTTTTAGGATTTTGGTACTCGTCGGTGTCTAGCCTGAAAGGCTTAATGCTAACATTTTAACTCTTTTATGCTCGAAAAAGAGCAGACTACGGATACATACAAATGCACCAATCCATTGAGTAGATTTAGTGAAATTGTTGCAATTAAAGATTACTCCCACCGACTTTCACAATCCTCTCGTCCCACAATATATTCATTGTCTTATAACACATTAAACCTGGGATATACTTCGAGAGTTAAATACAAATATATATGTATATATATATAACAACATTATGCACACAGGTGGGAAGGAAATTTGTATTTCATGATTTGTTCAATTATAAATATGTGAAAGATTGAGTCGAGTGCACCTTAAAAAGTCAATGAGTAGGGTTGTATAATCCTTTTGTTGTCGAATATTTTACTAAATACCTTTTTGTATATGTAGACTTGGCCCTTCATAAATATTTTTTGATCTGGGCTATGAAATGCATTTTCCTATTATTTTGTAGCAGTATTTTATATGAAGTATTCAGTTATGAGATGGATCTGCAGTTTTTATGTTAAGAAAGAGCTCATTATTTTTTCAAACATCCTTTTTGTAGAAATTGCTTTAAAACGTTATTTTCTCCAAGTTCAGATAAATAATGTTTCACAGAGCTTCTTTTCTTTTTTTAACTTCTTTCTATCAAGTATTTTTATAGAGTACTTGAAGTACAAAATGTTTAATTTTTTTTTTTAATGATATCCTTTTTATAATAAACTTTTTGAAAGCTCTTCATTCAAGTGTATGTACATATATGTAACTATATGTAGAATGAAGATGTACTTTGATTAATGTTTACATAGTGATATATATGCATATCTAAATATAGTATCTTGTTAGTAACTAAAAGCATCTAAAAGTGAACATTACCCGACAAAGACTCAGTTTAAAACGAGAGCAAGTCTCGTTTCGACAACCAAATTACTAGTTCATATATAAAGTATAATTAAATGAAAGGTCTCTAAGGTCAGGAATCTTCAATGGCATTTGTCGAAAAAATTTAGTGAAAGATTTTTCTTACAAACACACATTTTCTATAGGAAAATACACTATTAGTTATTTTGTAATGAATATTTGATGGATTTTCCATGAAAACATTTTTTTTTTGGGGGGGGGGGGGGGGAATTAATGTATTTTAACATTACAATTTGGAATTATTTGGATTTAAACTCTATTCAATCTAGATTTTTTTTTTCTACATGTACTCATATATGTACATGTAACTGACTCTGAGAGTAGATTATACTTGTACGTTTTACTTATACCCAACACTGAGTTGGAAGATCACAGAAGTAGTACAAAAGATTTATAGTAGAGCCCGTACAAAAATGATTGTGTTTGAAACTGATACCAATAAACCAATAATTTACTAATTTTTTCCGCATTAAATTAATTTTTATATATAAACGGTAAAAATAATAAAGTGAGGAATGATGATCATTATAAAGTTCACAGGGAGGAAAAAAATATAAGGAGAAGATTTCTTGAAACAAATTAATTGTGATTCAATCTCTTTACTTTCTACAAAATTCATTCACTGAGAACGCAACTCATACTATCCCAAACTATCTGGAGCTCCTTAAAAATGAAATAAAACTATATATTTTTAAAAAAAGAGTTTTACCCACATAAACATAGTACTTGATATTCTTATTTTATAGGTGTTTAAAAAAAAATTTAGGCCCTGATATCCCCTTTTCAAAATTATTAGTGTGCTCACAGAAAACACTCATCTAATATAAGCTGTTGGATGACCACATTTGAGTTTTTTTAATATTGTTGCTGTTGAAGTAATTTTGCATAAGATAATTCTTTACATTTTAGACCCTGGAACCTTTATTGTCTCAAAAAACTTTTGTATTAATTTTAATTAAACCTGAATAAATAAATGTTATACTGAGATACAAGCTGCAATTCTCCTTTATATACATATACAAATAAAGACATCAATAATAATAAATAATAACATTATGTATGTATACCATAGATGAGAGGCAGAAAATTAGCTAAAATGAATGTCAGGAAATTATATATTTTTGACTAATAATTATTATACGAGGACTTGAGTCCTTTTTCTTTACATTTATTTGCTTTATTAACCTTAAAGCATGTATTCCTTCATCCGAGATCTTTACTATCAGGTAGATGTTCTCCCCTCAGATATAAAGGAAAAATGATAACAGCTTTGGAAAACAAAAAGTAGTCAAAATCTCGCACGCGGCATTTTGCATATTTTTTACGTTCCTAGAGATAACCCGACTGTAGCCACTGATCTGTTGAGAACATTATTTAGGAAAAAGGATACAATGGCTTTATATTTTTTGAAAACAAACGATGTCTTTCACTACCACTTAACTACAAATCATCCTTGAGTTATAGAATAGCCCTTGTAAAATTGTAACAATGATACTCCTTACTTTTAGGTTTACTTTATCAATCATAATATGTAGCCCCACTAACTTGTATACTTATCAATTTAAGTGTCTTCACATGTATTCTTCTCATTTTTAATAAAGTGCATTAAATTAAGCCATTGAGAATATAGAAAAACTAAAAATATTCTATAAATACAATAAAATTTTATGAACCCTTTAAGTGTAAAGTGGATCTTACCTTTAAAGAAATTTTCAGTTTCTGTATCATGTGTTCCCATGATGGCTGTCGTCTCACCCCAGATCATAACCAGGACGCGAACTCCAGAATCAGCCTTATTTAGAAGTAATTCACCCAATGAGAGATTTGCCAAGTCTACCTCCTCTGGTGTGGAAAGTTTTTTCCAATCGTCCCCACTAAAATAATCAATAAAAGAAAGAGTATGTCAACATTGAGATTGTATTATCAATGAAAAGGATTAATTAGAAATATATTTATCTAAGACATCTAAGTAACAAAGGGGCGGGCGTAATTAGTTTTCTCATTCCACTCCTACTATCATATTGTTTTATCCTATTAGTTTGCTACTGATTGCTTTTAACATTTTATTGTAAGTAGGGCTATACTAAGAAAAAATACTAAATCCTAGTGCTCCCATTTAAGAAAATAGAATTTTTAGAATTAATTGGCAGCAAGTTGGCCTTAGAAGTCGTAGTAAACCCAGATCAGAATTAAAGAAAAAAGTATGAATTTTATAATTCTATATTAAGGGATTAGTGACGTACTGCCCATGGGTCAAAATGTATTTGGAAATGATTTTAGTGGCCTGCTAAATTACTTCAGGTTTTTTATTACGACTGTAATTATTAAAATTCCTATCAAACACCTGATCTATGGCACCTCCATTGCTCGGGCATGTCTTCTTTATCCTTTATCCTTTCTAGATACTTTTTAACAATTTCCATATTTTTAATAAATAATTTCATAACAAAATATTCTGTGACTAAGCCAATAACAGCAACAACAAAAACCCACTTCCCTATTGGTGCAGGTAGACCAAGTGTTCTCCTTTTTGGAAATAAAGTACATACAAATGGTCACTCTAATATAATATCAATTCTCCATGTTGTACTTTTTGCTAATAAAGTTTTGACCATTCCTTAAAGTATGTCGATGGTAGACCAGGATCCAGCCCACCTCATAATACTAGGAAATAATTGACCAAAGTATTGTAAAATATTGGGTTGCATAATTAAAAAAAAAAAATTTTTACACCACACCTGTATTTGGATTCCAATTTTCTAAGTAAAAAATTCCTTTTCTTCAAATTTTTACCCCCTTATAGAGACATTAAACATATTTTCTTGATAAATGAGAGACAATAAATTACTCAAATAAACATATTTAGTAGATAAACATACATATGCCAGCTGTCACAGTGTTCCCTAAATGTTAGTATTAATTTTGTTGCATGCACCAACGGAAGCAATAACCTTCTTTCTTTTTTTTAATTATGAGCATTAAAAATTTGCAACAGCTGGATCTCCCTAAAATCTAGATAGTTTGTTATTACATCACTACCAAATTAATATCAAAGGATTTAATTATTATTATTATATGCAAGTTATAATTATTTATTATTTAGTTAATTCAATTATGACAATACTATCATAGTATTCATTAAGATTTTTACGAATAAAAAATAGATTACGTAATCATAGTTTCATATAGATATACATATCTATATCTATTTTTGAGTTAAAGGTGGATATGATTAACTCAAAAAATGTTGGTGGGCAAACACGCTAATATTTTGGATACTATATATGTATAAATTACAAATTTGCTGTATATTTGATTATATACCTATATGTATATATATATTTTTCACATTGAACCTAAAATTATGTCTTTTATATTAGGAATACGTATATTTGACTAAAGTTCCATTATGGAACATATTTGATACACATGTCTAATTTGCTAGATAGTTAAATAAATTAAATATTTTTTTTGTTGAGGTCTCGTGCAATAAAAAATGTTTTGTTTTTTTTAAATACAAAAAGTATATTTTTTTAAATCCCAATTTTTAAAAAAGGAAGTAAGTTATCAATCATAGCAGAGCGTTATAACACATTCATATAAAATTACTATGTATTTTATTGTCAACTGTCGATTTTTCAAATTTTTTTGTTCTTATTTCTTGCCGTAGATTGCATAAAATTGATTTCGGCTCTTTTTAAGCTCAGAACAATGTTTTTTTATGTATATAAAGAATGATCCTGGAGTTGGAAAGGTACCAACTGAGTTTTGATATTTTTTTTTGGTTCCTCTTTCAATGAAAGATTGCAAGATGCAATAGAGAGAGATAAGTCCTTGAAATTAACTGGTAGACAGCCAATAGCATAACTATCTACAATTGTTTTTCACTTAATAATAATAATGATATTTACTTACAACTTGACAAAATATAATTTGAGCTCAGTCAATCAACATTAAGAAAGGTTTTTAACATTTCCATAAAAATGGATTATTTGTAAAAAAAAAAACAAAAAAAAAAACTCCCTGGAACTCCAGAAGTAGGATACAAATATTATTTAGACATGCAAGGGGAGTGTCTTTTATGCGGAAAATTAGATAGGAAAACCCATTTTTTCTGGAAATGTTTGTATTAAATGAGTACTACTATATGAATGTTAGGACTTTGCTGAAGAATAATTTCGAATATAGATATAAATGACTTTTAAACCTTTTTCAATAGCACAAACAATAGGGATATCAATGTTATTATAACAAAAACCCAGTATATGTTATATGTACACAATGAGAGTACTATAATGAAAGGACACTAAACAAAGAATAACTATAATAAAACTTTATATTCATATAGAGCTTTTAACAGCATTTTCTTTCAATTATTTTGGATATTATTATATATATATATATATATATGATATCGAATATTTGGTTGCCTCAACTTTGAAGCTTTTGTTAGTCTGGTTTGTTTTATAAAGATAATTGATATCAACAGATGTCAATTTTTTGATATAAGTATTAAAAACAACAACAACTGGTGCAAGAGTCATGGGTATTGGAATAGGAGAAGGGTGGAGTGTGGGCAAAGGACCATTGTCATGAATATATGACGTCTATACATGACTTCTTGATGTATTGTGACTCATCATCCCTATGTGAGTTATAAGGAATTAAATTTTATGAGATTAAAACACTTGTTCTTATACCACAACCATTTAGTTTAGTATTTAGTTTTAAAGCCATTTTGCATTGTGTGTATAACATGTTGTTTAATAACTAAATCAAAAGCTTTATCTCATTCAATGCACACTATAAATATTAAAATGTAGTCTATGACATGAGAGGTAATGAGAGTTAAAGAAGACTTAAAATATGCACATATATCAAATGAAATTAAAACATTTTTTCTTTCTGTATTATGAAAGACAGGTTTTTCATAATAATATCATACATTATTAATGACTCAATTAACATTAGTTAACACTCTAAACCTTATTATACATAAACTAACTTCAACACGGATTTTTATAGAAATAAGTCCCGAAATTAGTTATTAAAAAGGTTTTGAATTGTATAATATAATGTATTCTATTGATAAGTCAGTTGTTACAAAGCATTTTTGATTACTAGAGACTGTAAGAAGGTATATACAAAGTAATATGAATGCAAATTGAGTATTAGCATATATAAAATATTTACATACAAAAGTTTGACAAAATATGTAAGCTGTTATTAAGTATGTAAGCTAATATACAACATACATAATTTTTTTTTAATTAATAGTTTTTTATTAAAGCTAATTTAACTTTCTACGAAATAAAGTATATTATATTTTACAGATTAGTGTTGTAAGTATGGTAAATAGCCAGTTAGCTTCATGTAACATTATGTACAATTTTTCTTAATTATCAATGTGCAAATTGTTGAGTTGTTTGATTGTCAGGTATTTTATATCAATTGCAGTTGTTCGCCAAACAAAAATGAAACCTTTTTCATCCTCCAAAATATGTGATTCCTTATTTTTCTTATCGATTAAGATATCAGTTCCTTTCATTTCCAAATTGTAGATTCATTGAGAAGCCAGATTAAGGAAGGATTCGAAATATTTTTAATATGTACATAACGTGTACTTTGTAATTGCCTAGCATACAAAAGTTATTATGCCAATATTTTGCAATGCAAATTTTTTAAATAAATAAATAAAAAAAGAACTTTTCACCATATTTATATCAGGCTAAACAAAATACATTTAGATAGTTCAAAATAGTTAAAAAAACATGGACATTAAGGAATTAAATAAGCTTAGAATGATTGCACTAAAGTGTCTTAGGATGAAATTTGCTGTAAAGGAAACAATAGGAAATTGAACTGCAGTTTAAAAAACACACTTCAACATTGATTAATGTGATAACTTTTTTCATATTTTTAAGAAATATGTAAAAAAATTTCTTAAACATTCTCATATATTCAAAATTTTCATATATATACAAACAAACTTTTTTTGTAAATGCCATATGTGAAACATGCACTCTAATAAATCAAGAATAAAGTTTTCATAATTTAATATTATTCTTATATTAATTAATTTTTGCTTATTGAGTAAGAAAGTTGAATAATTTATTGGTATATGTACGTACCTTAAGCTACCAATCCATATGTTGTGAACATCTTTTTAAAGGCTTTAATCCCTAATTTATTTAATTAATGTACCAAAACTAACAAAAATATTAACATTTAGAGGTTAAGCTCTTAGACTTTAAAGTTAAGAAAATTGACTTTTTTTTTTTTTAATTTCATCTTCTTTCACATTATTATTATTCAAATACCTTGGGATTTAATGTTTGTTATTTTATAACTCTTTTAAAGTGTATAAGCAATCTGTAAAATGTATTTAAACTAAATGTTTTTTGAGTGGACATATTCATATAAAATTTATCCAAGAAGGAGTTTCATTTTTAAAATATTTCGATGGCCTTATCTCAAATGGACCACGATATATATAATTTGTTTTTTTGCAAGGGGATCTTTGTATTAAGTTAAAGTTCAAAGTATATGGATACGAGGTATGAAACTTTTTTTATATTGTACTACAGTGAACTTATGAATGAGTAACTTATATTAAAAAAAAGTCAAAAGTTACACTATTAAAAGAGGAGTCATCAAATGGAAATTCAATTCTTTCTCTATACCAATTCAAAGTACATAGGATTATAATCACTTCCATTGGCCATGAGATGGCATATTTACATCCATGGACGTTCTAGTCTTATACATATAGCATTTGTTATTCAAAATGTTTTCTTTACTACAACTTCTACAATACACAGTTAAAATTTGATCTCAGCAACTCCAATAAATAAACGATAATATTATATAAATTTATAGATTACTTGATATTAAATAATAGTATTAATAATAATTTATTTTTTTTAGAACTGTAGAATGATGATAAGTTAAAATTAGTTAATGAACATACAAATAAAAAAACATGTGTATGTATATCAAAAAAACTTCAATCATTTAATTATTTCTTCAAAAGCTTTTAAGGGTTTTAAACGCTATCATTAAAATTTTAGATAATGACGATACATATTCATAGCAACAAATATACTGAATCTCATATGAGCTATTGTACGTTTTATATATTTAATAAACTCTTAAGGGCTATTAGAGCTATTAGAATTGATTTACAACCATTCATGGACAGTTGAGAAACACTGCTCTTGATGGAGTGATGAAGATTTTCAACCTTTTTCTATGTGAGGGAATCATCAGCATTCCAAATACGTAGTATGAAAACTTTTTATTCTACCTACATTCAAGCCTTTCAACTCAATTCATCCTAGAAATTTAAATATGAATGCCTCTTCAACTAACCCCAATATGTCTTTGAAGTATTGAGTGGATGTTTATGAAGTCAATAAAACGATATAGTTTATCATTTTCTGTTATTTTGTTAGATTGCCTTTGAGTTGAGGACCATATTTGACATTCATGGTTCTTTAACCAAATAAAGAAAAAACTTTTATCGAGATTAAATAAATAAAATAATGTCTGGGATTTTTTTTACCAAAAGTCAGAAATTATTTCCACATCATTTAATACTATGTAAATATAACATTATCCATTTATTTATGGATACATTGAAATTTTTTCAAGTATGTATATACAACTGCACACTTTAGTTTTCTACTTTCCTACATTTTTTTTTTTTTATAAAAACTAATATATTTCATTTTCCAACGAAAAATAATGAAATAAATCGATAAAAGTAAATTAAACATAGATAAATTAGATTTAAAGATTTGTCAATAAGTAATGATTCTAAAATTGAATTTAGACAAATTGAGAATAAGTGTACACATATTTTTCATGAAAAACCAATTTTTAAAAGATGCATAAGAAAAAAGTTATTTGTAAAAATTCATAGGAGGTGAAAAAATAAATAAATATTATTGTAGTTGACTTAATTCAAGTCTGTTCAAAGCTCCTTTAGTCATTCTTGTAACAGGAAAAATATTATGATAGGGTGCAAGTCAGATCAATACTTGAAGTTTAATTATATTAGAGCTGTGGAAAAAAGAGTGTTTGTGAGTTGACGTAAAGACTACGTTTGATATGACATCATAAAAATAGGGTAACTTGAAGAGACATCATATCAGCTGAATAACGAAAGAACTGAAATAGCTGTTACTATATGAACATATTGCTAAGGCAACCAAGAAAAAAGGTCATTCCTAAAACAATGTTTATTTTGTTGGAATCTTTTCATTGCAAAGGATATGATTTTAATTTTTTTTTGATTTTTTTGTAATGTACAAACATAAACTGTACTTTTTCCATATGGTGTGTGTTCTGTACAAGAATTAAGAAAAAACGATGAAAGTTTCAGCAAAAAACTAATATATGACAACAGACATAATTTTGTAGTGATGCTCGCAAAGGGTTATATTTTCACATCTCTATATTAATAATAACATTTAAAGTCACTATGAGGTTTTAGCTGGATCCCTCAAAACCATAAAGAAGTTCGTGTAGAGTAGGTTTGCAACCAATCAAAGTGACTTGATACCTGATTGAAAGTTAAATCAATAAATCTTTGAAAATTTACGATCCTCTGGAACTGTTCAATGACTCTTGAGTAGACTAGCCCAATCTTAAACTGTCTTCTTGACCACCCCTCAATATCTCTTTTTGACTCCAGAAATGGTCGTTGTAAAAGGCTTATTTGGGTACTATGAAAGTAGAAGGAATCAACCCTTAAGAATGGAAGGATCAATTTGAATAGTTATCTTTATAGCTGGTAAATAAGATATATAATTTAAGATTTACTTAGAGAAAAATAACAGCCCTATATATTTTTAATTTAAAAATAAATCTTACCTTAAAAAAAATATGTAATTAAAGAATTTATTATTTTCTATTAGTTAAGCCATGCTAATTTGTTCAAAAGACTATAGAAAGTTTTAATCCATTAAAATACTTGTACGTAGAATAATTTGCATCATAATCATGATACAATGTTATCAGGGCTATTTTAAAAGATTAGTTAAATTTATTCAAGCATATATTTTGCATAAAATAGTTATTATTTAAAGTATGTAAGTAACAGATATATATTTTTTTAATCTTAAGTGCATTTTTTTAAGAAATATTAAATACAAATTTTCTACTTGGTAATGAGACATACTCAATGAAATGATGTTTTCATTTTGATAAAACCATATATAAAACAGGATAGAATTCTAAATTTCAAAATCCATAAAATAAATGTATAAATTTACTTCATTTCTACAGCAATTTGAAAGTATGTAATAACTATGTAATCAACTTTTAAAGATTTCAAAAATATATTATTATACCTTTTTTATATTTTAATTTGAGATGATACTTTGCAAATATAAACGTAAAAATGAACCCTTTTATTTCAAAACTTATCATTTTTATCAGAAGGATAAAAATTGTTGTTTGTAATACATATAATAACATAAGGAATATCACCAAAACATATAAAATGTTTTATAAAATTTAGAAAATGTAAAAAAATAGGATTTTTTTCAAAAGGAAAAGTGTTAATCTTTTAAAGTATGGTATTTATATATTGCTAAAAATGTTTATAGGAATATTTTGATTTGACAAAAAATTTGTGGAATTACCATTACAATATAACCTCTACTCTTGAAATCGTTAAAATAAACTTTTTAAAAAGTCAAGAGGCTTTATCGTCATTCAAATTCTAATTTTATTATAAAATATTATTGTATCAGTAAAAAAAATATTAAAAATAGATTCTTTGTGAACATATTTTTGTTATAGAATTTCTTAAGTTTGTTGTGATAGTTTTGAGTTTTCATCTCTTGATTATTAAATGTACTTTTATTCTGTAATCGAAATAGTGTTCAAATAATATCAATATTTAATAGCTTACAAGAATTGTGCACTTGAAAGTACATTTTAATGTATCACAAGTATATAGATATGACGACTGATTCCCTCTTTTTTTTATTGCTTCATGTAAAATCACAAGAAACATATTCCAGACTTTTCAAGGCATAGAAAACAATAACCCAACATTGGACCCTGACTCCTCAAAGATGAACAAAGAAAAAGCAACAATGAGTTGTCTTAGATAAGACTTTCCTTCAGATAATATTACTCAACTAAGAAAAGAATTAGTAAAGGGTGCAGTTCATCAATGTGTCCTTTCGAAATAAACTAATGAACCGTGACTTCTTTTTTTTTAAAGAAAATCTATTTTTTCTTAATTAACTTTTTTTTCTTTTACTCACACCTAGCCGTCATAGAGTTATAAAGGAACAGTTAATATCTTAAAATATAAAAAAAATCAAAGGAGGAAAATTTGTTCCGCAGCAAAATATCCTTGCAGCAAATTTATGTCGAAAAAGATTAATAATATTATTGATTGCAATATTTTAAATATGGATAATAAGTGCTTTTTTTATTATTATTATTATTTAAAAGTAAGCATAAACATAGAATCACAATGAACAAATGGACAAAAATGAGTCAACTACGAAGGTCAACCTTTGTTTTTTCAATATACTAAATAACAAAAAATAATTTGTGTACGTCTAATCAAGGATCTGTTTTTGTTTTTTACAATCTAATATTTTCCCCATTTCAGCTTTAGATAAGGCATGTTACACATAATAATATCTCTACGCATTGTAATCAATAATGCTTGAACACAATGCACAATACATATGCACAACAGAAATGAAATATGTTACCTTTCAATCTCGACTTATTTATTATCGATATTTTCAGTTTTCATGGGTACATATAAATACATATGTATATGTAATTAAATTGATCTCTTGAGTCCAGGTCTTTTACTCCATGACTCTCAGATTAAGAATGGTTCAAAATAAAATTATAACTTGATTTTTATTCACATTACTATCAATTTTACAAAATAATAATGTGATTTAATTATTAATTCTACACGTGTATGTATTAATTTATAAATAACAGTTTATATACAATATTAACATCACTAATTCATTTAACAAATATATATTTATTTATAAAAAAAAGTATTAGTTATTCAAGTCATGGCTTCCTATCTCTAAGATGTAAATTTGTTTCTTCGAGTAATAAGTATTTTAATACATAATTAACTCTATAATACCAAATGCATTGTTTTTTTTTTTTATAGTATGAGTTTTGAGATCCTCAATTTGACCAATTTGACGATTTTGTGGCTCAAAATTTATATAGACACAATTAGAAAAAAGTAAGTAATTCATGATTAAACAGAAAAAAAACTAAGTATTTTCTCATTTTATGTACTTTTATAGTGTTGAAAACTTATTGCCTCATCAAATAAATGCTTTAAACTAACTTTTGAATAGAAGTATAGAATGGAGAAAATAGTTTAATAGTTTGAAAATGATAGAATAAGTTTATGATGAATCAGTTTTATCAAAAATTCAAGCATACAATTGGTACAAAGCGTTTAAAGACGGTTGAGAAGTCGTCGAAGACTTGCCTCGTTCTGGACACCCTTAAACCTCTAATACCAGCAATAACATGAAACATATTTACTCTTACTTATAAAATATTAAATCTATCCAGTTATTTAGTTAAGAAAAATGACTACTAATTGGACATCTATTAAGTTATTTGATACCTGAAAGGAGACTGAAAGAGTCACAAAACGAAATGAAAGTCTCTTTTGAAAACTTTTTATTAATAGATATTTTTGTAGTATATTTCTTAACAGATAATTAATTATTTATTAAATACCATTGTTTATAATAATTATACAAAATCAGTTAATAAACATGCAAAAAACATCATAAATAGATTAATAAACTGTGGTTAGATGAACTTTTTTTAGCCAGGGGATAAACAAAAAAAAAAACAATTTGCAAAAAGTGTGTTATTGTTTTCTTTCTTAAAGAAGAGTATTAAATTGCATAAAGACTTTTAATGCATAAATATTTTCAAAGGAGCATTTTTGAAAGGCATTTTTTAAAAAATTTGAGTTAGGTTAAAACATACATACTTACATACAAAAAATGATTATCCTGGGATTTTTAAACCAGCGGAAATTAATGTAATAAATGTTACTTAATGTGTAAGGAATTATTTATAGCATGCATATATGTATCTTGAAGAATTTCATACCTCTTTAGTTATACTAAATGTATCTAATTAAACGTATATTTTGCTCCTTTTCTATTCTGAAGTTTTCTGTACTGTTAAATAAATATATATTCATGATACGTCTTGTTACAATTATATGTAAGGTGCTCTTATAACTTAGATACACACTCTTAATATATAACGAAACAAATTTAACATACATACTATGGGTGAGGCTGTTTTAAAGTATATTCAATTTGAATTCAATAAAAAACTACTTTTAACTTTTATATTTGAGTAAAAAAAAAAAAAAACAGAGGTACCATCTAAACCCAATTCAATTTAATAATCACTGATTAGCAATTAAAGTCTTATAAGATATTGTAACGTTCGGACGAAGGAGTCAGCTGCATTAGTAATTGATATATAATCTAAACTTTATTATGTATACCTGAAACCAAATGGCTTTGTACCTCACTGTATAAAAATATATATTGAACAGTCTGTCTGTTTATTTCTCAATAACCATTCCTGGCTATATAAAAAAAAGTTTTGTATAAAAACATAATATAAGTCCATAAATATATTAAGTCTCAAAAGATGCGTCCCTTAATGGAAAGAGATAGGACCGTTGTGAATCTCAATCACGATTCAGGTTTTCCCACCCCTTGAATCCAACAAATTTCAAAATTATAAACAAGAACTTCAAACCAAAAATGATTTTTTTTTAAAGAAGGCTGCCTCAACTCCTTACCTAATGGAATGTTGTTATTCATAGCTTTATCTCCATCTTTGAGTAAGAATTACACTTTTTCCGACTCCCACTATTAAAGGTATAAAATATCAAAAATATTTTTCATTCCTTTGGAAATTTTGGATAATAAAAGGAGTACAGATCTGGGTAACCCAGAGTCCTTTATCATCGTTGAAACAAAGCACGATTTATAAGAAATTGCAATATGGACGGACTCTCGTCAAACATGGTTTATATACATATAAAATATTTTTATGAACAAATTTGAGAGGAATCCAAAATCCAGGGAAACAAAAACCCTATAATATCTCAATTTTCTCTATTATTACACCTATATAAGTACTTCTGGATCTTAGAGTGGTAGTAGAATAAATAGAGAAAGCTGAGGGAGTAAATCTACATTCATCTGATAGAGTTTTTTATCTCAATAAATCTTCTATATCTTTCAAGGAAGGAAGTTCCTTCCTCGTGAGACTTGACAGTCTGAGAGTGAAGGAATGTTTCACTCCTTTTAGACGGTTTTTAATAGTATTTTATTATCACATATATTATTTCTTCTACTCAATTATTAACTCATTTTTATTATTTGTCAGATTTACTTTTTATAAAACTAATTCTTTTGAGGTTTATGTAAAATGCTCATATTAGTTTTATTAATTTTTTGTATAGATTTGACGACCATTTTAATTAAAAATTTCATTTTATACCTCTTTAATATTTTTTTTTATCTTTTATAAAGGTACCGTTTAACAATTTATTATTACCATTTTTAAGATAGCATCTTTATATCAATCATATGAAACTTAAAAGTGAAAAATTGTAAAACGTGTTACTTTCCATATTAACGTAACAATATATTTTTATAGACTCCTGTCAAAAAACTTTTTATTTTAATAATTATTAAGAATGATAATTAAATAACCTATTTTTTCAATTTAAAAAAACATTATTTATAAAAAATAATTGGGAATGAATAAACTTTAGACATATATTTAAGCCATTCTCTCTTTTTGAATGGCAAAAAAGCAAAATTAAAATAACTATCTTATAGTTATAATCGTTGTAATAATTTAATAAAAAATATGATTTAAATAATTTTATTTTTGGGAATAGGCTTTTGATACATATATGCTGCATAAAAAATACTATCTGTGTTGGATTTTTTTTATTGTAATCAATTATTTTAGTCATTATAGATCTAATTTACTAATTTGTTAATTATTATATATTTAATAAAAGTAAAAAGCATATAAATAATAAAGGTAATTATTTATTAGGGACATTAATTTGATGACAGTATTAAAGAAGGAAATACTTTTACTTAAATATTGTTAAGGCATTTTAATATACTATAAAAGGTTGAATACCAATTATAGAGGATGAAACTCATTTGTTTTGCTCATTAAAAAAAATTGCATTTTCAATGTTTGGATCACGATAACTCGTCATTAAGGAATAGCATCGAATGTTCAATTATATAAACCCATAACTAGTCAGAATTTGAACTAATTTGACATATAAATTGGGTGATTAAATGTTTTTATCGGCTCTAGGACAATATTATAATATATTGTTACTTATATAGAAACATAATTTAAGTTACAAGCTATGAAATATATGAATATAATGAAAAAATTACTCCTCCAAAGAACATTTATTCAATTAATTACCCATATACTATATGAAAGGTGAAAATTTGGTTTTTAATATATTGTAAATAAATAAATAATACAATAAGAATAAGAACAGTATTTAACTCAAAATATTTTTAAATTGCATTAGAATATTTTTCTATGAATTTTACTCTCACGCTTTCTACTCAACTATATCTTAAATCATTGTCTCTTTTGTGAAAGTCGAAATTTTTTGTTCAGTGTGTTTCAAAATCAAGGTCAAATCAAAATGAATTTCTTTGAGCAATTACAATTTCCTCGAATCCGAAGAGAATTTGAGGAACTTCAAGTCATGATGCACAAAGGATTAAATAAGGAAGAATGATTAAAATCTGGGAATCTGGGAAATTCAGAATCCCAGTAGTAGTAAAACAAAAATGTCGTATAATCCAAGTATATATTTTCAATTATTTTTAAAAGAGATAATTTGTTCAAGTGTCCTCTATTGGAAGAAAAGTTAAGTAGTAGCAATGAAATAGTTATTCATTATAAGTTTGATATATTTGTCGATTGAGGTTTGTATCTATATATAAAGTATGGAATAAAATACAGTATACAGAAAAAAAAAAAAGAATTGTAGTCATAAATATAGATACAAACTTGATATTTACAAATATTCAATTAAATAATAATTAGTGAGCTGCATGTTGTAGACATGCAAAGCACTTAACTTGCAAGCTATAAATACATATTATATCCAAAATACTGAACATTTGTAAAAATGGTGAACAATTTAGAAATTGTATGGCTGACACATAAATGATGAGATGATTGAGAGTTTTTTAGATCAATTACTCGTCCCCCTTTTCTTTTTCCAAGAATCAAGATGTGTATGATGCAAGTGTAGATAATAATTGATAGTCTTTAATAAGGTATCTATAAATAGGAAGAAGGAACAAGGTATATTGTTGTTGTAGAAAAATGCCCAATATTCAGAACATTTATGTGCTTCGTTAAGCATAACTCATTAACAATGCATGAAACCTTCTTTCTTTCTAACCATACATCATAAGAACTTTATGGCGAGTGATTCTTTAATATGTATTTAATATACATATATAGATATATATAATTTAATAAAGCCTATATTATGAAATAATAAAATGAAGAATTTCTTGAGTAAAACCCTGGGAAATCTCAGAAAAACGGGATCCCGAGAGAGAAATCCTAGTATGTAGTGTTGTTTTTTTCTTTACTATTATTATTTCTTAAAATAGTTGTTTTGTTGGATGTATCTGAAGAGGATTTTTGAACATTATCTTATAGATGTGATGATTCAACCTGATTTTAAATATGAGAAGAGTACAATAGAAAAAGGAGAAAAATCGATGGATTAATTTCTAGCTATTTTTACTTCTCTTTTTTTGAAGGAATCGAATCCATTTGTTCCTTAATATTTGTAAAGTTTAGCTCAAAAGTCATAACTCTCATTCCTTCGGTATAAACAGTAGGGAAAATAGTAATCAAACATGTGCGACCATAGCTGTGGAAGTACAATCAAGAAAGTGCCTTGTTACTATTTATATTACTCTAGCTAATGCAAATTGCAAATTTAACAGCTTCATTGTAAAAATTACCTACAACAAAATGTGAAGCAACTAATTTCCTTTTAAAAAAATTCAACATCATTTTGAACTGGCACATGTGTATAACTAATGAAACTATTCTTACATTTTTTTTTTTTTTTGAAAAATACTAGGACCCAAGTCTAATTTTTATTTATGGTCGAAATATATGTACTCATTAGTTTCAACATTGAATGTAAGAATAACTTCTTCACGAACAATATAATTTGTACACACACTAATAATGGGTCCAAGAGCCATTATTATTATTATTATTATATTTACTAAAATTACAGAGTAAAATTTAATGGAAAAAGCATTAAATTGAAGTCTTTTTATATAAATATATATATTAAGAATTGTTCAAATGCTACAAACTATGACTTTAAATATACTTGACTTACATTTTTCAAATTGAAAATTATCAATTAAAGATAATGTGAAACGTCTAAATGAAATTAGTCTTTTTTTTCAATTTAATGAATGATAAATGTTTGTTGAACTTATTTTTATAAGACTTAAGCAGTAAATTACTCTTTCATCTTTGTTCTTTTTTTATTTATTTTTTTACAAACACACAGAATATGAAAAATGTATGCGAATAATTGCATTCAAATCAAAAACAAAAATAAGTATTTTTAAATAAAAGCTTTATTTATAGATTAACATACATTAAAGATTACTCAGACACATTTCTTAGAATCCAGATAACAAAAGATAAGTACAAAACCCTGTAGTAATATCAAATTAACTATACAAAAAAAAAAAAAATTCTGAAAAGTGTTTTCAACAGTTCTGTATATTGACTTCAATATGAGAAAATGAATTACAAGTCAGTAATTTTAAGGAACTCTTTTTTTAATCTTATGATTTTAATCTTTTTTCATTTTAGGCAAAAACGAATAGAATCTAATTTTATAAATACTAACTGAAAAAATTCACATCTTTAATTTAAAAAAAAAAAACAACAACATAAGAAAAGCCTTAATTATAAAGTTAAGATGGATTTTATTTTTTAATTAATCCTTTTGGAACAAGGTTATAAGAAGAAAAAAATAACATTTTAACCACTTTGTTTTAATTTTCGAAATAAAAACTGCACTTTAATTTTTTTAAGTAAAATTTTTTTTCCTTCTTTTAATAACTGAATGTTTGTATTATAGAATGGGTTTTTAGGTGATAAGGTTACAGAGTAGCTATTAATTAAGACTACGAAAGATAAAGGGTTTTTCAATAGGACTGACGCATTTTTATTTCATTTGGGATGGCGAACTACGTCATTTTTTTTTTTTTTTTTCTTTATTTACATTTCTACTCACAAATAGCTTACTAATCAGCCTTTGCAAATTATCAAAATTTATTATCTATATTCACATTCGGTCGAGGCAACTTTAAGAGAGAAAGATTCATCTTCAGCGACGATACTCATTTTTGGCTCAATAATGTGTTTGTTAATTAGCAAAACACACATGTGCTTTATGAGACACCATTGCAGTTCGAAAAACTTACTGTTTGGTGGGGATTTCATGCCGGGTGTGTTATTGGGCCATACCTTTTTGGTTAATGATAATAATTGCCAGAATACTGTGACTGGAAATCGGATTATTTTTGGCCCAAATTGGATGGTATGGATTTAAATGACACGTGATTTCAGTAAGACTATACTACTTGCTACCCAGCAAACAATACTATCGATCTATTGAAGAGCCAATTTGGGGAACATGTTATTTCCAGAAATAGATCAGTCAATTGGCTCATGCCATTTGACGCCTTTGGACTATTTTCTATGGGGCTATGTAAAGTCACTGGTCTACACCAATATTGAACGCAAAATTCCTTCAATTTCGGTCGATTTATGTGAAAAGGGGGCAGAAAACTGGATTCAACAATTCGACTTATGCAAACTTGATCATGGTGGTCATGTTAAAGAAATTGAATTCCATACTTAGTTGTAGTTGAATGTACTTCAACACAAAAAAAAAGAAATTCGTTCATATCTCAAGCCTTTTTAGTTTTATTTAAAAAAGAAAATGTGTGCTCTTATTGAAAAACCCTTTATAATCAACTGTTATATAATTATATATTAAACCATACTATTACTAAAGTTATACACATCAAAATTACGAGCATACATCCCCGCAAATTTGCTTGAAAATAATTTTGCTAATTTAATGAGGCACATCAGTCATCAAGGAGTAATAAAAAATGATACGTACATCGACTAGTTGACCATAATTTTTTTATATATATTTTTTTAATAGGGTTATATATTTTTTAAAAAGAGATAATGCTCCACGTCGATGGCACAAAGTAAAATTCAATTGGAGATCTAAAAACGTACATTTAAACCGGAAAAAGTTAAAAAAAATTGAGGGATTGTTAACAAAGAAAAACCTCCCCAAGAATAATTAGGATTAAAATATGTTTTAATTATTCAAATTAATTGAATATTCATAGTTAAAAGCACATCTATATACTAATGAATAATTTCGATATATATCGTTATTTTATATTCATAAAAAGTTGTGTCACATTGTTGCAATCTATTTATTGTTTTAAAACGTGGTCTAACACATAATGTGATATTTTGACCATTTTTAATAAGGATTTCTCCTGAAAAAAAGATATTTCAAATCAATACTTAATTTTTTACCCCATACATTTTTCGATTAAAAAATATTTTCCTTTTCGAATTATGATACTAAGCAAATATGATTATATTTGAACAATAAACATGAATTTAATATTTTTTTTTTTTGGTCATTTAAACTAAAGCCTTTTACTTTTGGATTAGAAAATGGAAGTACAACTTGAAAAATAGTTGAAAAATTCAAAAAGAAGTTTTCAATATACTAAGAAGTCAATATTATTGGGGTCCTTCCTCTTTCTCTTCTACCTTTTTTAAATTTCAATATCTAAGGTCAATCGTACTACAATGCTCGCTAAATAATTGTCCACAAAGCCTTGATAAACAAAATCCGTAGGATTATCAAGATAACATAAAAATATACGTCAAAGAAGCAGCAAAGACATGCACTGAATAAAAAAAATATTTATTAAAAAAAAAAACTAGGGCTTTCAAAGACCCAGGAAAGAAAAAGTATGTACATTTATATCTTGTGTTCGTATTAGATTAGATAAATGTTTCATAGAACAACACACTTTTAGTATCAGGATAATTAAAAGTTTTCCTTTAACTGAAATTGAGAATTAAACAAAGAAGTGTTTTTTAAATCAAATACATAGGCTTTGAATCCATGCACACAGTTCAATTGAATTGAATATTGAATATTTTTGAAAGTTTGACTAAGGATTCCTTACATTTCAAATACCTATAGCTCCCAGGTATTAATGTACATATGTATTTGGAAATACAAAATAAAAGTATGTGTGTGTCTCATAGCAAATACTAGAGCATCAAAGAAAAAAAATGGTTTAAGAACACGGAATTTGATATCCTGATACGCCCCTACACATAATATACTCGATTTCAAGTATGTACATACATAAAGGGAGGTTTAATATTACAGGTTTTATTTTAAAACTAAAGAAAGTTCTTTTATTATAATATATAATCATTGCCAAAAACTTCACTTTTTGGCTGTCAATTGAAATTATTTTCGAATGTAAAATACATAGATACAATAATTTTTATGCATAACTATGTACTTAAAGATGATGTCTTTAAGCATTGTAGGCAATGCCAAATTCAATGAAAGGGATAATAGAATACTTAGAATATTAACAACTGGTACAACAATAAAAGTTAGATGATTTTTTTGTAGATTTTTATGAGAAAATAATTTGTTCCAAATCATAGTAATTAAATCCATATTTACCATTAATTAATTATCCTCTAATTCTCAATTTTTAACATATTTTTTTATATAAATTCATAGTTCTTAACCCGTATTCAACTAAAAGTCTTTTTTTTTATGCTACGGACTATTGATGCACATTTGAAAAAAAAATAAAAACCTTTATTGAGAATCCCTTGGAAAAAAAGTTATCCATTTAAGTTATAAATAAAAGTCAATTTGAAAAACAAAAATCATCTTCGGATATTCATTTTATAAACAAGGAAAGTGAGGAAAAGTTTTTCGTTTCATCATATGAATGTAATAGAGATAAGTGTATATCAAATGAACATTACTTTGCAAATACTCAATGCTATTGAGCATAACTAATAGGATTGAAATACACTTTTGTATATAAATTTGCATCAAAATAAGATAAATCTCATTTGTATATGTATGTATATAATTATTACTTGAAAAATGAATTTCAAGTTCGTGAAGACTCAATCAGAAAAGGACCCAAATTAAAAAGACTCCCAGGCTCATCAAAAAAATGGTAAAAATATTTTGTATTGTATTGTAAGTTCCATATTTTAACTTAATTATTTGTCTATATATTGATTCTTAAACGTCTATGTATAAGTAACCACTCTGAAAACCATGGCTTATCCTTTTTTCCCCATGTACTAAAATATTTCGCCTAGTTTAAGGGTTTTATTTTCTATCAAAAATGTACTAAGTGTGTTTCCATGACGTCATCCTTCTAAAAGTCCGCCATTTTGAAATTATAAATAGTCCAATTTTATAACATACAGAAAATCAAACAACATAGTTTGTATTTATTTGACATGAAAGGCCGCTGAATTTAGTCTTCCTAAGATTTCTTTCAAAATTTATTCATTTTCCCTCATACCTTTAATAACAATTATGCCTTCAACATGGCCTCAGTAAAGAATCTCTATTCCATAAAATACCCTGTTTGACAAAAAAAAAAATTATATTTTTTGTTAATACTTTGAATAGTTCACATCTACTGACTGTTCCTTGAAAAGTTAGGTATTTGACAGGAAAAGTGATTTGCCAAATATGAAAACTATGAACTAATTACTTAATGTCTATTTGTATATTATATGAAAATGACATACTCACTTCAAAAGTTTTATCTAACTATAAGAACATGTAAAGAAGTTAGGATACAAAAGTCAAGATATTCATTTATTAACTTAATAAACAATATCCTTCAAAAATAATATTAATGTATTTAATAAATAACTTTAAATATATTTTTCAAATACCATAGGAGCTATGAATTAATTAAAATAGTAAGAATAAATGATAAATTAATTATATAAATATATGTATAACTGAAATAATAATAATAATAATTAATTAATCATTTTGATAATTAGCAGTGAAAAACACAAATAAACAATGTATTACATACTTATTCAAGTCTTCATCATAATAAGGCTAGGGTTTAACCTCCTCAACTTTTTTGGCTACAACTAGTGGTTGAATCAGTACACAAATCCATTTCACCAGGTAGCAACACCCACTAAGCAAATCTCTTTGTAATGAAGCTATCGACGTACATTGAATTGTACATCATTTAAACTATTTCTAAGCAAACATTTACTTTACAAAATTGTATTTTTTAAGTAGATACAATCGGCCATAGAAACACGGGCTTAGTGGACCATTATGACAAATATTATGAGTTATATATTTGTTTATTTACGATACACCCACTTGCAATGATGAAATAAAATAATTGGAGATGTTTAAAACTATCACAACTGAGAGTATGCTATAAAAGGACTGAGTCTAGGTTGATTATATTTGAATCAGAAATAAATAGCAGGGATTATGATAAATAATTTAAAAATGATTTTAATGATGAATGATTATAATTCCACACTTTCCTCAACTAAACAGATGAGACATCATATCAGCTGCTGATAACCTTTGACTCTTTAATAAGTAAAGAAAAATAAAAAGTATTCTCTCTTTTATATCAGAACAGATTATCTTCTATTCATTTCGATAACGAATCAAGAGACAAATTCTACTAGAAATATAAATTTTGGTACATTTTTGTATATCAAAAGTAAAACAATTTAGACATTTGTTTAATTTTTGGTATATTCCCTGAAAGTTGAAACATCAAGCCCTGTAAAGTGTCACTATACTCCTGTCTAAGGCCTTCCATTTTTCTTTCCAACTTTCAATACAAACTAATATATTTATTGTTTTACAAATCCTTCAAAGATATTGCAAACTTAGGCATAACTTTTGCAAATAACTTTTTTTTAAATGAAAATAAAGCCCCTATTATAAATCAGAAATCAGATGTCTGGTCCGAAACTAGAAGTTTCAGAAGGTGCCCTGAATCGCAGTTATAAAGCGTTGTTTTGAAAAGTAGGCTTCGACGACTGAAGCACGTTCCTCATTATTCCAACACATGATAGAGACTTACTGAGGTGAGACTCGAATCTTTAGAGCCATCCCATTAGGACTTCTACTGATCAAAAAAAGGAAACCCTGGTCTGCATACATGCTAAACTAAAGGAAGAAATCACAACGATGCTGAATATTCATTACGTGGTTAATGAAGGTTTTCGTAACATCGTTCCCTATAATTAATTAAATCTGCAATCAATACAACTTTTGGTGTCTGAATATTTTACTAAAGAAATCCAAAGACTCAAGCTGAAAGTCTACATATGTATAAAAAAAGTTTAAGGACTTGACCTGAACTTGTGAGGAAAGACAGACTCGATATCAAAAATGTTGAACTCTACGTAGACTTTGAATGTAGGGAATTTATCTTCCCTCTCCCCCTGATTTTAGCTATCATTCATTTATAGCTAAAATCTATAAGAATACGCATAAAGTAATGTGTGTGTCCAAGGTCATCCAAAAAAATAAAAAAACGAAAATGGTCGGACTCTCGAGAAAAAAAAATATATCAGATTTGAAATCAGTGTGCAATACTGAATAACTTTTATAAATCCCTCTAGGATTTTTGATTCTTGACCAGTGTACATACTCAGTATTTTTCTATGTATAAAAATCCATTTGAGCCGAGCCCTGGACTACATATGTATATTTGGCAGAAATGAATGAATAGAGAGAAAAGGGATTTGAAATGAATACATACAATATATGTATATGTACATTAATTCAATACTAAGTATCTAAGGACACTAATCGCATCATCAGTCATGGAAGTCTATTCTATTCTATTTATTAAGACGTTAGTTGTGTTACACGTATAAGCCATTTCTTGAATCCTCTTATAAATAGAGAAAAGAAGCTTAATTCCATAAGCTCTTTGTAATTATACTCTAAGAGTATAATATGTATCTTATTATCTGATGAAGAAAATGATATGTGATATTTATTTATTTATTTATTTAAATTATTATTCTCTTAACACACACAATTATACAATTTAATTCATTGAGTCTAATTCTAAAAACTTGTTACTCCTTCTACAAAATTCTAATATGGCCCTTAAAAATACAAAACAAAAATAATGAAACGCTTAACGTTATTCACGCTAAAATTGAGCGCATCATTAGGCTTCTGCATAAGTGTTTGTAGTGTTTTTTTGTTTGTTTTTTGTTGAACAATGCATACACACAATAAACATATTTACGTGTTATTAGCAAAATGAGCTTTAAATTGCGGATATGATTATTCTACTGCCTTTTATTAGTAAATGCTTTTACTTAGTAATATATTAACAAAACTATAATATTATTATTCTTTGGAGATCCAATCAAAGAAATTTCAAAATATATATAAGTGCTATGGCAACGTAATTTTAAGTCGTGCCTAGGTTTACCTCATCTCCAGGGGGAATCATGTGAGTTACCTACATTATTTTGAAAATAATTAATTGGAACATGGAGATGTCATTGATTATAAAACAATCTTAAATTAATAAGCAGGATTAAAATAAATTTAAAAAATGAAGATAGGTATGACGTCACCGGTAGGAAAATAATAAAGGTGGAAGGATGAATCATAAACCATCAAAATTTAATTTAAAAAGGCCTGACTCTCTAAGTAATGGTTTAGTTGTATCAAGTTAATATGTAAATATACATATTCACACTCAACTTATCTGACTCTCCAGAGTTCCCTTTCATAATTTAAAATTATCTGCACAAAGCCTTAATTAGTTAATCTCTCACAATAACTAATGTCCTTAGAATAGGATCTTATATAAAATGTGTAATTGTACAATTAATTGGCAACCTATAAGTTGTTTGTATCTTTATTAATAGTTATATTCTATTTTTAAGTATTAAATGTCCATGAAAGGCTCGGCAAATATAGTGTCACTTATTGTTAGCATAATTTTTATGACATAATCATAAAAGTGGTTTTTACACTCACCGGGATTTCTTAAAGGCTCTCTTCTTAAAGTACTATCATACATTTCATAATGAATAATAAGTTGCTAGAATAAGATAATGAAGTGATTCTGTTAAAAACGCGGAAAATAAAGCTCTGAATTTGTTTGTTTACTAAAAAATAAATGATGAAAATATTTTACTCGATTGTATTAAATATTTCTGACATTTATAATAGAATAATTATTTTTGAAAGGCATTTAATATGCTCTTTTCCCTTTACAAAATCAATACAATTTTCTAGTTTGTACCTAATTAATATTTTAAGTTTTGTGGGATATACGAAAACGAGGTACCAGACTTTTGAGTAAACAAACTAACTAATGTAATGTTTTGATTGTAAATTTGCAAATGTTGAATTTAAAATCACCATTATGTTTTTTATTTGAAATTTATTATTACAAAAGTATCAAAGCTCTTAGTTGTTTAATCATTAAAAAAACATTTTTTAACAAAGTTTAAATATTCATTTACTTGTTTATTAGTTAAAATGTACTGCTATTTTAATTACATTTATGCACGAATCAGTAACTCTCCGTTATGAACATCGGGTTTTTTTATATAAAATGACTAGTCAACTGGTGTCAAAAGTAAAAACATTGTTTAATTACTTAATATTCATTAAATTTTGTAGTATTTTTTGTATAAATTCAAGGCATGGAAAATAAAAATATCATTTTTTTTAAATGACTCTTATCAACATTAGTTTCAAGTCTCACTAAGATTTTGGGAACCAAAGAGTGTACATCACTTGTGATGAGGTTGTGTGTATTATATAAAATAACTACTTATCTTATATTAGGTGGGGTAATCTATCATTGCTTGAATAAAACCATGTATAAGGCCCTTAAAATCATTAATCTCGCCTACACTGTAAAAAAATTTATTTTGAATATAAATGCCTTTTGCTAGCAATGGATGAAAAGGGATGTTATGAAGATGAATGAAAAATATAGATAAATGAGGATAATGATATGATCCTAAAAGTTTGTTTGCTATTCCGAAATGTACAATTAATCATTCCTAAAGTTTGAGGAAAGTGTGTTTTTCATACAAATACATAAACAAAAATGGTAATAGTCTGAGTCAGCAACTCTACAAAGTAATTAATTATTAATGACCAAAAGTTGGAGAAAAATTTATATGTCAAATATATCGAACAGTTTGATAACTAAGTAAAAGTTCTTGACTTTTTCCAAGAAATGTTTTTTTGTATATCATTGTTTTCGTTTTTCCGCCTGGACTCACGGACTGGAGCCCTATTTTATATAATCCAAAACAAAAATCTTAAGTAATTCAATTATCCAAATTATTTTTTTTCAGATATTCAGCCTTTTATTTTCTTTGAGACAACTTTAAAAAATAAAACATGTTGCAAGGGTTCAAATATTTAGTTTCCCTTATCTATGTAGGAAAAATTTCTAAAAAAGATCAAATCCTTTTAGATATTATATAGAAACTTTGTTTTATGATTTATAGGAAAAGGAGTTTTATTTTTACATTTTTCCAGGGTATAATAATGCTTAGAAATAATGGAGCTATCATATTGAACAAATGAATTTGTTTGAAGGGAAGGTAATGAACCAAATATATACATATATGTATAATATTCATAAATATATTTATGCAAATTTGAATGGTTAAATGAATAAGTAAAATTTATTATGTTGTATATATAATTAATTGCGAGTGAATTTGTTTTAAATTGCATGCAAAAAAAAATAAAAAATATAAAAGCATAAAATATTATGTCTTAAAGATATGAGCTTCCACATGAGATGAGATGATTTGCATAACCTGAAACTTAGACCACATACATACATACATGATGAATTAATTCCCCTTACCGCAAAAGTTTAATTTTTGTATTGATGGACCAACCCATGATGTAAATAAACTTTGTAGCCGCAACAATACTTTTGAAAAGATCAATCCAGAGACTAGAGGGGTAGTAGTCAATGTGGGAATCAGTTCCCGTTCCAGGTATGGAGATTTGAGAATCAATGTTTCTAGCACAGCTGTAAAGAGTCACACGGTTCCCCGACTTGAGACTGAAATAACAATCCCTACAAGCTCTATCAATGTCTGAGGGCCGTATTTCACGGACACAGGGCTGATACACGACTTTGAGATAGAGCTGTCCATTTACTTTTCTGCTCGAGTCCAGGATGTCAATCCAACCTGTAAAATTAATAAATGCTCTAATCTTATACACACTTATAAAATCACCACCAATATGACGTCATCATTGTGAAAGTCAGTTGACTCCAAGGGATTATAAAGTAGAATCAATAGATTAACTCATTAGTGAATTGTTCACTTATCGTGTATAAAGATGTTATAAATAGGAATGTAAATTATATACAAATCGGGCTTGTAATAAAAAAAAGAAAGAGAAAATCAACCTGGTAACTCTGACAATTTGATGAATCTTGAGAGTGAAGCAGCTTGAGCTGTCATGACGTTTTACTGAGCTACAAGCTGTTATTCTCCATTATATATACAACAATAAATAATAACATAGATGAGAGGAAGAAAATTAACTGAAATTAATGTCAGGAAATTATATATTTTTAACTAATAATAATTATACGAGGACTTGAGCCCTTTTTGCTAACATTTTATTTGCTTTATTAAACTTAATGCATGTATTCCTTCATGTGAGATCGATCTTTACTATCAGGTAGATGTTCTCCCCTCAGTAGTAAAGGAAAAATGATAACAGCTTTGGAGTACAAAAAGACCTGTTTGAAGAGCCAACTCCACTTTTTTATTACAAGCCCGATTTGCATATTATTTACATTCCTAGTTATAAATGAAATTCAAATTTAAATATTGGTTTCGTATTAACTAAAGAAGTAGAAAAAAGTGCTTTATTTTATGTTTATTCAAACATATTTATTGCACAATGCATTCGCATTGTATTTTTTAAAAAAAAACCATTTATATTTATTGAACCTGAAAGCATATTCAAACAATACTTTTAATTATATAATAATGATAAAAATATTATTGTCAATAGATTAGATGCTTTAAATCCCATTGATATATTCTACAATAAAAGTTGTAGAAGAATGTGGAACTATGCAGTCCAATAATAATAACAATAAAACCACATTTAAGGTGACTATTCCTATTCATGGACCAGATAATTTTATTTCCTTTACCAAGGATGTCAAAGCCCAATGGAGTGAACTTAGAGATGAGTCGAGAGAATATTTGCATTATTTAAAAAATACTTTATTATAAAGTAACATTTCCAAGAAAGACTCAAAGACTTTCTAATTAAAATAAAAATCAGAGGCAGACGTAAATGAGTGTAATATCTGGGCCCTTAATTTTAGGATATTAGTTGAGGAAAAGGTCTCTGTTTAAGTCTCATCTTCATGTGCCCACCAATTCTTAGAAAAATAATTTAGAGAAATTTAAAAAAAAAGAAAAGAAATTTAAATAGTATAACACTTAATGATCCGTTTAGGATTGTTGTTGTTGTTGTTTAGTATAAAGACCAAAAACAGACATTCCAGCCCCAAAAAAGGTGTACTCTTATAGTCTACAAGAGAGCTGTTCAAAATCCACATTGAATGATTTGACACATACCCATGAAAAAAAACCCGACTATTTCTTAATATTCATTGCAGTACTACTTTAAAATCTTGCAAGTCCTTTCATATTGTATGATTAATTAAATTCATACTTATTTCTCAGATGATTTTTTTTTTAATGAATCTTTTTTTTTTATTTTTTTGGGGGAGAGTTAAGAGAAAGGAATATTATGCTAGTTGTACGCTAGGTGTCTCTTGAGAGACCAGAGAGTTTGACAGAATAACTCTGCGTGTCTAAGAGCAAAAGGGGGGCAATCAGTTACGCTCTCATCTGGGGTCTGCTCACGTGCTATAATTCAGGGTATATTAATTATTAAAGAAATGGAGAGCGTAGCATTGTATTTCAACCATTTGTAGGAATGTAAATAATATGCAAATCGGGCTTGTAAGAATCAAAGAAAGAGAAAATCATCAACCTGGCCACTCTGACAATTTGATGAATGTTGAGAGGGAAGCAGCTTGAGCTGTCATGACGTTTTACTGAGCTACAAGCTCCTATTCTCCTATACATATACAAATGAAGAAATCAATAATAAACAATAACATAATGTATGTATACCATAGATGAGAGGCAGAAAATTAACTGAAATTATATATTTTTAACTAATAATAATTATACGATAACTTGAGCCCTTTTTGTCTACATTTTATTTGCTTATTAACCTTAATGATCTGTACTATCAGGTAGATGTTCTCCCTTCAGTAATAAAGGAAAAATGGTAACAGTTTTGGAAAACAAAAAGACCTGTTTGAAGAGCCAACTCCACAAAGTCTCGCACTCGGCATTTTGCATATTATTTACATTCCTAACCATTTGTTAGTCCGTTACCAGCTTAGAGATATATAATTTAATCCTTGAATTAAGGAAATATTTAAATATTTGTAAAGAAAGAAGTTAGTTGTTGGGTAAATGGACTTTTAAAGCGTGAGCGGTGTTTAAGTTCGAACAATGATTCAAATAGCAAATGAAATAAACAAACATTCGAGCACAAATGTGTTTTTTTTTTTGTGTAAAGCAGATTGTAATAGATATCCACTGTTTTAAAATAAACTATTATTATCATAATTAAAAGTTCATAGACAACTTTAATACATAGTATTTAATGACAATTTGCTTATAGAAGGTTGATTTAAAGAATTATTCGTCTTTTTAATTTTATTTACCGTATATCCTCGCATATAAGCCGACCCCTAAAAACCAGACCTAAAATGGTGAATTATAAAAATTCGCGTATAAGCCGACCCTATAAATCGTATTGCGTCATACGCATCAATCACAGCAAAAAGTTGCAGAAGAGAATAAAACAAAATGATAACCAGTATTTTTATGTTTAAATTTTATTAATAACAGTAAGAAGTATCTCAAAATCCTTCAAATTCATCATCACTTTCACTGTCTGACTCCCCAAAGAGATCTTGCCAGTCCTTCAATGTAGATGTGACATTATCATCATCCCACGTTTCTTTATCTTTATCTTCATTTTCTGACCCTGCATCACTGCCTTCATTTTCAGTTTCATTGCTATCCTCCTGCCATACAGCATCATCTTCAGTACCATCTAAATTGTTGCTCATACAACATTTCAAAAAAGATTTCTTTATCATTTCTTCGGAAATCATATCCCATACATTCTTCACCCAAGATACAACCGTAATCAAAGGAGGGCGTTTGAAGTTCCCGTTGTCTGTGCGTTCAGCCAATATCAATCAGCACTGCTTTGAGTGCGTCTTCGAGTGTCAGTCTTTGAGTACGGTCAGAGTTATGCGCGTATAAGCCGACCCCTTAATTTGGAAGCTTTTTTTTTGGAGTTTTAAACTCGGCTTATATGCGAGGATATACGGTAGATTAACATTTTTTTATTAATATAAGACAAATTTTTAAGAGTCTTAAAGTGACAGGGTCTTCATTTTCCACCTTCTTTTATGAAAATAAATGTGCAACTGACATTTGAAGTACATACACAAAAAATAAAAATAATATCAACAGTTTTGATATGGGAACAGAATTGTATTATCATGGTTTTAAATCTTTTTTTAATTCACGACAAATAATGGAATTAAATTTAGAGACAAAATATCGGATTTGTATGCATTGAAATGAATAAAATTTCAGGCTATTGGATATTATTATTCGATTGTCAAATACTTGAAATATGTACGTGAAAATACTTTCACGTACGATTTGCATTACCTTTTAATGAATAATATTTAATGTAAATGTGATTATTTTTCATATATTGACGGGGTTAAGGATTGATTCAATGCATCAAAATCCAACCCAATAATAATTTGTTATATTTATAGCAGATGTGCACAGACATGTTTAGTTTTTTCATGCTCAATAATAATTAACAATTTTATAAGTCATTTTTCCTTTGTAATTAATAATAATAAAAAAAAACAAATTTAGAAAAACGGGCAAAGTCTACAAATCAAATATTGGCACAATTTGAATTTATTTTCCACTTTTTTTCAATAAAAGATATAATTACGACGTCAAAACTACAAAAGTAGCGCTACCATAATTTAATACTCAATAATGCAGTGGGTTAGTGGCCAAAAGGGGCACTTTAAAACTTTTCCAAAGAGGGGACCCTCCGTTTATTAAATTTTTTTTTTCTTGTACTAAAAGTTCTATAAAAACTGAACCATTGGAGATATTTCAAAGTTGTCAAAACATGTTTTACTTGTAAAATTTTTATCTACAACTTTTGCTTCAATAACGTTTTTGTAACTTCAATATTACAATTTTTTTTTTTTTACTTGAATATAATGGTCTACAAACTCTTAAGTTATGAACCACTGGATGGATTTTCAAATTTTCAAAACTAAAACTGCTTAAAAAAATAAGATCTACAATTTGTGTTTTTATGACTTTTCTGTACGGTAAAGTTCTGAAATTGTTGAGTCATTCTGAAATTAATAGAGTAAGTTATTAAATAGTAGTTAAAATATTATTATTTTTTTGTGACATGAAGTTACCCCTAATTAAATAACTTTTTTGTTTATGAACCGATTTTCAAAATTGCAATTGGATATTGTCCAAAAAGTGATTCTTTACATTTCTTGATTTCAATAACTTTTTTCTAAAATCAATATTGCCAATTTTAGAATTTTTTTGGTTATTTTCAACTTAATGTAACTCATGAACCAATGATTGGATTTGCAAGATTATTAATGCAAAATTACTTAGTAACAAAAGTTCTACACCTTTAATTTAATTGAATTTTTTGCACAAACAATATTGTAAAAAGCCCTAATTATTTCAAGAACCAATAATCTGATTGCAAATTGTATTAATAATTTTTTACTGCAAAAATAATTTTCTACAACTTTTACTTCAATGAAATTTCTGTAAAATTAAAATTGGCAATTTTTAATTTTTCTAATTTCGTAAAATCAGCAATAACTTCGCCAAATACGCACGGATTTTTGCAAACAAAGCTTAGTTATGTTCCTTGATGCCAACTCTACAACTTTTGTTCCAATGATTTTTTTGCTAAAACGTCTCAATCTCTTTTTGCAAAAAACGGACATTCCAATTAAAGTACTCTCCAGCAATAACAATAAATTCTTTGTTCCCAAGGGAAACCCCACAATAATAAGGCAAAAGGACGCCATTGCAATAACTCTGCATAAAGTTCTCTGAGAGCAAAGTGTATTACATATTTTTTACTGCAAAAAATATGTTCTACAACTTTTGTTCCAATGAATTTTCTGTGGAATCAAATTTGAGAACATTCTAATTTCTTTAATTTTGCAAAATCCGCTATAATTTCGCCAAAAACGAACGGATTATTGCAAATAAAGTTTGATTAAGTTCCTTGACATTAGATCTATAACTTTTATTGCAATAGTTTTTTTCTAAAACCCAGATTTGCAAAGTTGGATTTTTGTTATCACTATAATCCCTGTCAGTATGTTTGTTATAATCCTCTTTTTATTATTTTCACAACTAGATAAAATTACAAAATTTGCTATTTCTTTCACCCAGGATATCTCCTGAACCAATGCTCCGATTTCAAAGATTTTTACAGATTTGAAATTAACAATTGTGGTTCTACATTTTTTATTCCAATAACATTCCTTAAAAATTAAGATTTCGACTACTTAATTTTACAAAAAACTTTTGCTCAAGTTATCACCAGAACCAATGATCAAGTTTGCAAAATTTTAATTGTATGTGATTCATAAAACAGTTTTCTACATCTTTTGTAACAATGAACTTTGTCTAAATTTAACGTTTAGTACAATTTACATATTTAATTTAATATATATATAGGATTTACTATATAAGAAAAACCCAGTTATGATTTTCTCTTTTCACTTGAAATAACTTTTTATATAGCTGTTTTAGAGACAAATAGCAACTATAAGAAAAGGTAGATAATAAATTTTAAAAGAAATTTGTAAAATATCAATCATTTATGTTCATTAGTTTTGGAGATATGGCCGTTTTCTCAAAAGTTTTAACTTCGACACATATCCGTAAATAGCTCCAGAACAAAAAAAGATACAGAAGAGTTTAATAAACAGAAATTGTAGTATAATTAATTTTAAAACTTTTAATATAATTATGTTATGTCGCTAAAGTCAATATAAATCCCGATATTTTTGGTTTGAACAAAATATGAAAATCGAGATTCGGATTTGATGAAAATATAAGTCATAAACTTATATTCTGATAATAAAAAAAATAATAATTTAATGATTTTAGAGGGTTGATGTAAAAACATAAATTGTAGAAGAGGTCAAATTACAGATTTCATTATAAAATAAGACTTTGAAGTTGGTTTTAAAAGTCTGGAGATACAGTCCAAAAACGTGAAATTGTTTTCGGCGCATACAAAAAAAAATTTTAACTTTTAATTTTTTGAAAGTGATATTCTTTCCTTTAAGTCCAATCTGATCATGTGGATGCTAAATAAATTTTTTGTAGTTTAACTCTTTAAATGTGCTATAGAAGTAAAATAAAATAAATCTTTGGCTACTCACAAATTGTTGTCAAATAACTTTTTTTATAATGATTTTAAAGAAAAGTTGTTTTGATACAAAAAGGTAGATACAGCATTCAATAATAGATTTGTAAATTATCAATCATTTTTGTTGACATATTTTGGAGATATTTTGGTTTTTCCAAAGGTCTCAAAGTTCGACTCACTTCTCTTAATATCTCCGTAACTAATGATTTTTAGGAAATGTTTATTAAATCAAAAGTGTAGTACATGATATTTGCAAACTTTCATTTAAAATATGCCAAGTTGCTAGAGCCCTTGTGGAAAAAGATATTTTGATTATAAACTTTTCAAAAATATTTATAATTTGAATAACATAAAGGGTATTTGTTTTAGAGGAAAGTTTAATTAATAAAAAAAATGGATATTATAAAATTATACATTTCATTTTAACACAAACTTGTTTTTTAATTTCTGGAGATAACGTTCAAAAGTTCAGGCGCCTTTAATTTTTAATTTTTTTGAAGTGATATTCTTTCGTTTGGTATTTTATAATTTTTTTTATAGTTCAACTTCTTATAGGTGCTATTGAAGTATGAAATTCTGTGTAACTTATGTTATAATACATATATAGGGACTAAATAAGAAAATCCCATTTAAACCCTTTTAATTTTGTCGATTAATAATTATTTGTCGTCAAATAACTTTTTTTCCAGAGATTATAGAGACTAAGGGACATTATACAAAAAGATAGATAATTTATCATAAAAGATATTTGTAAAATATCAGTCTTTTTCGTTCATTGGTTCCCAAGATATTTACTATTATCCATAAACTTATTTAGTTAATCAATTGCATTTGATTCCTTAATTCGATGTACCAAAATCCATGTCAAGTAAACGCAATACATTGATGATCAAAAAGTAGACATCAATAATGATGAAGATGAGGGGTACTGAGACACTCTTCATAAGAACTCTATGATGACTCATCAAGGAACACATTTCCTTTCATTGGATATCCATGGCCCTGCGATCCCACTCTTTCCTCGGAGTTGCCTTGTAATTAAATAAGCGATCCATGTTTTTGAATTTGGTTATCTTCAGCTGATGTCAGAGTCTTCTTCTGAGCACTACTACTACAGTCTATAGCACTTGTTTTTTATTAACTCTACCGTGAGTCTTAGATTTCAAGCGAATTTTTGCTCAAAATTGGATGACAATTTACACACTTTGATGGACGATTTCTTCAAAGTTAAATGCTCTTATCGGGCGCTTGACATCTTGTTTGAAAGCTGTGGGTCTAAGCTCTTTAATGCACTCCTTATTAATCCATTTCATGTAATATTCAAGGAGTTATTTAAGTACAAAGGATTTCACCGACTTCTGGACCTACTCCGGCACCCTACGTCCCTTTGAGTCCTTTTAGGTCCAAACAAAAGCTAGAAATGAAATTTCCATAAAAAACACTAGCCAATCATTATTTTTTAATGCTCAAAATGTGTATCCTTCTAGGCTTAAATTGAAGTCAAAGTTGGAAAATGGGCCAAAAAAGTTAAAAAAGTAGGGGCCGATATCTCGAAAACCGTCGGATTCTCAACAAAAAAAAATCAATCTGCAAAACTGAATAACTTTTGTTATTCTTATACCCCTAAGGATTTTTAAAAGTTCAAATTTCTTGACCTGTGTAATTATTTAGATCATTATTATGAATTAATGCAATTTAATTTATCTTTAATTAAATTAATTAAAAAACCTATAATTTTACTACCTCTTTCTACTTTTTTTTTCTTTTTTTTTTGCCTAGAGTACATATAATATTTTACAAGGATAATTTCGAGTTAAATAATATGAATTATTTTAGTATTGATGAGACTAGACTATGGGTGATCAATATACATATTTATTTTACATCCAAAAATAATAAAATAATATATTTTCTATCTTCTAATGTACGTATTTGTATAATTTATTGGGCGTTTCTTCACAATATATGTAATTCCAAATGAAGCAGCATTTCCTTTTTTATTTGGTGAAAGGATATGCCTTCAATACCTTACCTTAATGCCACGAAAAATAACTAACATAACCATAAAGAAGTTATTACAGTTGAGAGTGTCATTAACCAGAGTCATTAACTATTAAATATACAAATATGTACTCTAATGGAAAATGGACTAAAAACTAAAGTTATTATAAAAGTCCCATTTTGAAGAGATCCAATCCATTTAACAGCTCTGATCATGCTATTACATTAATAAATTGAAGAATACGCAAATGAGTCAATATCAGTGGCGTCATTGCGCTATTTTATCTGTACTCCAGGGGGCCACAAATAAAAACATTTACACTCCTTTCTATTGTCCGCCATTGATTTTTCTTCTATGGGCTCTAATTAGTGCTTTTTTTGTCCGCTCGACACCTCGGCTCTCAAAAAGGGAAAGGAAAAATTTAGAAAAACAACGGGTATGTTCCTTGTTGCCAACTTTTTAATATTGGGCAGAGTTATTATTAAGATATACTACAGTACATTGATAAATTCTACCAATCGTTAATACCTGTATAATATTCACAAATTCAAAAAAGGGCGCGCAATCCTTGATTAAATACACTTTTTATACATCAAAATAATAAATAATAATAATATCCTTAACGAGTTCATAGCACGTAGAGTCAGCTGTTTTAAATCAAAGGAGTCAACACATGACAAACACATCTGAAGGGAGAATATAATATAGTGCTTTTGTTTATCCCAAAAGGCTCATCGTGCTAAACGATGATTGTTTAAAGTCCAAATATCTCGCTATAAAAAATTTCCCTATTATTAGATAAAGAGTGGTTCTTATTGGTGAATTGGAAGAAGTGGCTAAATAGGTACTAATTAAATTTGCCCCATATTATTTTCTCTTTTTGGATAGGTTGAGTGAGAGAGTCAATACGGATCAAATTATGAGCTCAACTATTGTAATAAGCATTATTTCTTTTTATAACTTTTAATTTTTGTCAAATGCTTTTTATGATAAAATGTTTATTTTCTCCTTGAATAGACCTATAATTGACCAAACTTTACACAATAGCAAGTTAGACAAAATTAAATTATCCCCAGAATGTAAATGCAATCAATACACAAATAAACAAGATTGCAAAAGTTTTTAGTTTTTTTGCTTGTTGTTGTTGTAGTCTCATATATATTCATGATTAGAATTATGCATTGGGTAGAGGGGAAAAACAAAACTTTTCCCCTTTTTTTTTCTTCTTGAGAATAAAAAATATTGAGCGGCTTAGATTTTGTACTCAATATTTATATCTTATAAATACAAAACAAAAGGCATTGATGTACATACACGAAGAAGAGTAACTCATCACTTTCTATTTGAACAGTTCAAAGGATTTTTCTAATATGCAATAAAAGATTCTTGAATAAGAATGAAAATGGTTTTTAGCTTTCAAATGGTAAAACATGGGTTTTACAGCCCGTTAATTTGGCAGACTTTTATTCATTACACAATTACATAAACTGATGAAATTGACTTTCAGTTCCATTAATGAGGCAAAAATAAAGGTTCTGGACTGTTATTTTTTACTTCGCTTGGAACACAAGGTGTATTTGTATGTATACCAACCTCACCTATATGCAGAAACTAAAAACTGATGCCTTAAACATGATATATAATATAAAAATTTCGTTTAATGCGAGTGAAATATGATTTGTTATGATTTTAACCAGAGTTACTTATTTTTCTCTCCTTCTTTCATAAAAACAATTATTCAATGTACACCAAAACTTGTGGTCAAATCGATTTGTTTGCTCGCTAGAAGCATTTCTTAGCTAATTGACTCACCTAGTTCTTTAGGTGATATAAATCTATATTGTTTCTTGCATATGAGAAAAACTCGTTGGAAATAGAATCCAAAGTATTAGCGTAAGGGGGCGACAATTTACCATACAGACATTTCACGAAAAATACTATCAAAAAGATATCAAAATGTATATTTATGTACAAATTAAAATCAACTTGTGAGAGAAAATTTGTTTATATTCTTTTTTTTTTTTAGTTTTATTTATCATTTAAGAGCAACATAATATTTTACTTTTTTGTCGTAAAATTAATTAATTTTTCTTTTGGGGAGTAATATTTTAATTATACTCATTAAATTGAAGTAACATGTGGTTTCACTCGTGTTACTCTGTAACTTTGGGAGTAGGTGGGAGAAAAAAAAAGAAGAAGAAATTATTGCTCAGGAGCCTTCATTGTCTTATCTACTCCTTGCTCTAAAGGAAAATGCAATCCTGATTAGGAATCTGTTTCAAACTGCATATATATATATATATATATATATATATATATATAAATTGTTTGGTACCGTATATCCTCGCATATAAGCCGACCCCTAAAAACCAGACCTAAAATGGTGAATTATAAAAATTCGCGTATAAGCCGACCCTATAAATCGTATTGCGTCATACGCATCTATCACAGCAAAAAGTTGCAGAAGAGAATAAAACAAAATGATAACCAGTATTTTTATGTTTAAATTTTATTAATAACAGTAAGAAGTATCTCAAAATCCTTCAAATTCATCATCACTTTCACTGTCTGACTCCCCAAAGAGATCTTGCCAGTCCTTCAATGTATATGTGACATTATCATCATCCCACGTTTCTTTATCTTTATCTTCATTTTCTGACCCTGCATCACTGCCTTCATTTTCAGTTTCATTGCTATCCTCCTGCCATACAGCATCATCTTCAGTACCATCTAAATTGTTGCTGATACAACATTTCAAAAAAGATTTCTTTATCATTTGAGTGCGTCTTCGAGTGTCAGTCTTTGAGTACGATCAGAGTTATGCGCGTATAAACCGACCCCTTAATTTGGAAGCTTTTTTTTGGAGTTTTAAACTCGGCTTATATGCGAGGATATACGGTAAATTGTTTGCCAAAAGAACTGTTAATGATGGCAATTCTATACATATTTTGTAACACAAGGAACTAACTCAATAAATGAAATGTATTGTTGCTTAAAAGCTGTAGTATTTGTTTAACTTTTTTTATTACATTAAACAGATCACATTTAGTTTAATATTTCATTTTAAAATATACCTACTTATGTACAAATTGATTTGCACATATTATTCAACTTGATATAGTACAAAAATAAATTCATTGACTTCTTCCTCTATTTAAATGGGTTTTTTTGCAGTAAAATTGCACAAAAAGTTAAAGAAAAATATCATGAGCTTTACATATTTTAAGTAAAACAGGTCAATTAGAATCTGATACCTAAGAACTCTTTTGTTTTATTATGAGGATAAGATAGATATTAAGTTTTTCATAAATATATGTATGTTGCTTCATTTTGTCTTATTCTTGAGGACTAATAGTCCAATTATCTTGCTAAAAGGATAAAAAAGAGGAAGGCATGATATTTATTTATTCTTGGATTATAAAACAGAATAGAGAAAAATAATATCTGACTGAAAGATTAAAGATAAAAATAACTTAGAAATGAGTTTGAGATCATTTGATTTAACGACAGTTTAGATAGTGAGGCAGGGTGACATGTCCCTTCATTAAACTTTCAAATAGATTGACCAATTACACAACTAAGATACTTTGAATCATAATTCTTTATTATATTATAAAAAATAATCATAATTTTATTTGAAAAGTTATAAAAGATATTGACAATTTACATTCCCTGAAAATATTGGATTTTTTTATATAATACAATAGAATAAACAATTAAAAAAAGTTAATTCGTGTTCAATTCAACGTGTCTTATTTAATCAAATAGTAATTAATTATTCATATAAGCCTTTTAAAATTCCTTTGTCTATTCTATAGTTTGTAAAAATTAAAAAATAACAATGCAGAGAGTCAATGGAGTTCTGTATATTAGAAATATTATCTAATATAAAATATTCTTATTTTGTAGATGTATCAACTTTGATTGAATTTTAAAAAAAAGCTTTTTATTTGATTTGAGTTTAAATTTCCCAGAAAATATTTGCATATATTTTAAAGCTTATTTAAAGAACTTTGAAACTCACAAAGGAAACGGAATTTTTTTTATTAAATTCTATCAATTTGGTGCTTCATTTGTATATTTTTATGCTGCAATGTATAATATTATAATTTGACATACCCAATTAAGGTTCATTAATATCCATTCAAAAGATATTAACGTTTAAACAATGAAATAATTTACAAAAATCCACAAATTATATTATTCATTGTTCTAATTATAAAAGCAAAAATATGCTTTTTAATAAATCATATCATGCATATATGTAGGGTACAATTAAATATATAGAAAACAGAAAAGGAGCTTAAATCTTTTTTTCTTACAAATACCTTTAATTAAAAAAGTTCAAATTAGAATTGTGGTCAATGATTTTTGAATTACTATTTCAAACCAAAAATTAAACTTTTTTAAAAAAAACTGAGACATAACTTTTCTATTTCAACTTTTAATAAGGCCTTTGGACCTAATTAATCAAATTTGTATAATTTCCTATAGTGCATTGTAATTTTAAAATTGTATGGAAAAAATTGAAAATGGGCAAAGAGAAGAGGGCAAAGAGATATTTTTGTATGTAGTTAGACAAAATAATGTCTCAAATAATTTACTCTAGCATTTTATCTCTTTGAATGCTTATAGACTCTACAAATCAATAGGCTCCAATAGAAAACACTATCAACACAAAAAAGGTACAACTCATAATATAGCATTCAACTAAGTATCAAAAAGCATTGAAATAGGAAAACATTAAATTGTTTTTGATGAAGACATGAAAAATCCTGAACCACAAACAAAATTATGTATTAATATATTGAAATAAAATCAACACTTGTGAACAAAGGAGAAATGTTTCATAATCAAAACATAACAAACCACCACCATTTGGTGGCAAGGAGCAACATATCAAAAATGCTACAAATACAAAATACACCCTTATATGCAATCAATATAAATTGTTTTTCAAATTGATGATGTACGGGCTTCTACTCCAAAAGACTAGCAAGTATTTAAAATGTATTTCACGAAAAACAACTGGGTGTCACTATACACATATGTATATATTGAAAAGCAAACTTTTTATTTTGACTGGGGAAACAAAAATTAATAATAATAATTTAGGAAGGAAAAATATAATATTGATTTTAGAGTCTCACACTTTTGAGACAGAATGATAAATAACTCTGTGTAAGTTTAAACCCATTTAATTTAAGAGAAATTGTATTAGCATGAATTTATTGTATTTTTAAACCATATGTTCCCAGACACATTATATTTAAATACTTAAATATGTACATACCAACTATAAAAATACACGTGAGCTTGAGGTTGACAGCTTTTAAATTTTTAGTTTTAAATTATGTTGGGGTTTTTTTTCTTTAAAGGAAAAAATAAACAAACACTTGACTAACTTTTCAATGGAAAGTAAAAGTGAAAATATGGACTTGAATAAAAGTAAAAATTAATGGAGCTGTAAGATATTATGATTGATGACTTGAGGCTGAAGGCAGGGGGGAGAAACATTGTTTTTGATATTATTATTTATTAGGACTATTGTAAAACAAATTTTAGAGTTATGCATATTTTAAGAATACGATTCATGTTTAAAAAAAAATAAAGCCATGAGTATCTAAGACCAGGGTTTTTATTCTTGCCAATTTCTAATTTCTGGCCTCAAAACAAAAGAAAAAACTAAATTGGCTATAAATTTGTTAATCTGAAACTAAAGTATATATTTCAATATTTGATGAGTTGGGATCTCTTGATTTTGAAGTTAGGTTTTGAATGAAAAATTTAATTTTGAATCAAAGATACATAACTAATAACTCAACCATCATAATAAATAGATATTTCAACTTACAATATTTATTATTTCAATATTTTTTAGACTTTGTTTATTTACATATGGACTTGTGAAGTCTTGAAATTTTAGACACTAAACATTTCATATTTTACTTATAATTGCTTGTAGAATCATTTTTAGGGAGTCATAAGGGGTTGTCAAATAAAGTCAGAGTGTATTTATTTTCAACTCTTCTTTTTTAAAAACCCATGAAAAGTCAAAAAACCCTGATTTTCATATCCTTTGAATATCTCGTGAAAAATTAAAAAACAAACAAACATTTTCCCCCCTTTTTTTCTCTTTTTTGCCAAAATATCAAATTCCATGCACATTTTATTAAATACATTTTTATCGTGGGATCGAGCAACACATCATAAATTAACGCCCAAAAATTGACACAGAAAAGTAAAATCTGGTTTAGCCATTTTAATTTCGGATATCTGATAATTACAAAAATGTTTATTAGTCAAAGTTTAAGGAGAAGATGCATATAGAAATTTTGTGTCTACTCCTGTATAAATATTAATATAATACATTTTGAACCCTTCAAACCATTGCTTTAAGCAGAACTTATAAGTAAGGTACATACTTTTAGTGTCAATCTTTTAGTGTAGTTTTAATTTTTCAATAAATTTATTGTATTTTTTGTGGGATTGTAGTAGAAAAGAGACATTATCTTTTTGATTACAATGTCCATGTCTCTAAATGACGTCACATCTCCCTTAGTAAATATCGTATCTGCTAATTTAAAATATTTATTTGATGCTTGAAATTGATAAAATATATTATAATAGATAATAGATTCCAAATGATAGTTTTCATTTTGGAGCCTACTAATTATTATATTTGAATGAATCAATCCTTATATAATATGTACATATATGCTCTTAAATGACTAAGTACATATATGTATATTCTCTGGGCACAAAAGATATCAAATTTCAATTGAATAAAATTTAAAAATTATTTTTTTTCATAAAGTTTCTTTTGAAAAATATAATACTAATTAAATTTATTTATAGAAAAGAAATGATAATTTTTCTCCAAATGTCTATTATTTAATTTTGTCAATGTACAAATTTTTTTTGTACTTTTTAATAGCATTTCAAAAACTTGTGTTGAAAGTTAGCTAGAAAGTATTTAGATACGGGCGACTAAGCACCTATATCAATCCTTAGAAAATTGCAAAAAAATATTATTTTTTTTTATCTGTACATTTCATTTTTATTTTTTTTTAAAGAAAATATTTTCGTAGAAGATGCATCTGATAAAATTTATTTGCTGGCAAATTTCATATGAGTATCATTTACAATGTAAAAAAAGCTACAAAATACACATTTGATAGGAAATGACTTCATTTTTTATTTTTGTAGCAAAATGCTTCAATGGGAAAAAGAAAATGCTTATAGAATAAGGAGATAAATAATATTTCCTTTTTTATTCTTTCCCTTACTACTCGGAAACATCAGTTGATGAAATATCAGTGAGGGTTACCATATTTTTACCGCTCTCAGTTTGTGAAACTCTGTTTTTGTACGTACGCAAAGGATGCATGTTGATTTCTTTATAATGTATTATTAATTTAACGGTTCTAAAGATGGTTAATTTATCATATTTATTCTTAATTCTATAATGTAGACCCCCCAACCCGTATTTTTCATCAGGTTTGTATTTAGAACAACATGCATTATGCCATAAACCAATACATATTTCATTTTAATTCATAGAACGCGTTTATATTAACAAATAATTTTTTTTTTTTGCTATAAATATATCCTTATCAAAGTCTGCTCTTTCGATAGCAATTACTATGCAATATTAATTCTTTACAACGATTGCTCAAATCATGAAATTTTAAATTATCTGCGATAATTAATATTATTAATATTATAAAAAGTTGTAGTTGTAGGCATTGCTAAGAAATAAATATAGGTATGGGTGATAAAATCATATATTAGTGTGAACTTTTGATTTATGTTCCAAAAATGAATAATTTAAAAAGTGCTTAAATAAAGTTTCTTTGCAATAATAATTTTTTTTTCTTCCACAATTTTAGGCAAAAAATAATTAATTAATGAATAGATGTAACATTGGCGCCTCCAAGAATCCAATAAAACTGCCTGATAAATTTATAACAAGGTATACAAACTATTTATTTTATTTCTCATCAGCAAGGTCTATATTCTATTTTGAAATACATAAAAATATATAATTTTATATATAAATACAGAAAACACATATATGGAAAATTGTGCATATAAAACATAAATAAACATTATAGTTTAAAATTAATTTCCTTTCAAAGACCTCTAAATTACAAGTATATCCATTAATTTTTAAAACAGCATAAGAATAGTTAAAAAATTCCTAAAAACAGACGACTAATATAGCGAAAAAAGATAATAATTATTATTTATTGCATCCAAACTTTCCGTATTGTTTTATTATTAACTATTTTACATATTAGTATTTTTTTATACTTTTCAGCAATGATATTTGATAAAGCCTAATTAATTAGCTACATTTAAAAAAAAATCAAACTGGGCCAGATTTTTGAAGATCAATTTTTGAAGCACAAATTTGGTATCCCGTAACATATTTAATTAATTGATTAGAAAGTCAAGTCTTTCAATTGTTTTTGACATTCCCAACGGGTTCATAACTTTATTTTACAGTGTTAGCACAACAAATTTACATTTTATTAATAAAAGTTCAGATAATTAAACAAGACATAGTTAGTTTTGATATTTGTATTAAAGGCTGTAACGTGTTTCAACTTTCCCCGACTACTCTACGTTCAAAAAAGCTAAAAAATTCCATTTTTAAATGAGCTAAACTCTTAATTTCATTCGAGTACCACTAAGATTTTTCTGATACAAGTAGTCTAATGTATAAACGATTATAGGAAACTTTGAATTCTTTTATCCTTGGACAGGATTGGGATTTTTGCTTTCATATTTGCTTTCTGCACTTTGTCATGACTTGACATTCAAACTTCAAAAACAGTATTTTTTCGTTCAGAATCAAATGTTTTTTTAATGCAATTTTGTGTTTAAGTATTTAAAATGCGTCTACTTTTTAATTTTCAATTAGATTGTTCCATTAATTCAAAAATTATAGCAAATTATATTTTCTTAAAAAATATATTATACAATACAAAAAGTGTAAATTAGACAAATCTTCAAGGTCTCATAACTTTTGAAGGACTTGAAATTTTGCAAATCAACAGATCTTGTATATATAACCATCTCATTTAATTTAATCAAAATCTGAGATGATGGATGTCATGACTTGTCCTTCGTTTATATGAAATGACCCAATATCAAATGTGTATATGTATACATATATTCTTTTCTAAACAAACAAATGGTTTTTGTCCGCATAAGCAACCTTGGACATTAATGAACATAAGAAAAATACTCCACATAGGAAACTTATCTACATATTAAAAATCACAAGCCTTCTTGTTGGCCTTAATAAGGTCAAAATAATTAACTTAATATTCATTATGTAGAAAATATCATCATAAAAATGGGCACTGGATGAATAAGTTTATGTAAATATAGTCTAAATTATCACCATCTTCGTATATTTTAGAATACACACATGTAATATCTTATAGTTAAAATACCTTAAATTTAAAAAAAACCCTCAAAATGTCACTCAAACTTTAAATATAAAATATATACCTGAGTGTATCTTTGAAAATAATATTAGAATTCTGTTCTAAAGAAATGTCAAATAAGGTCTGACAATCAACGGGGAAAAAACCCCTGAATATCGTTTAGTGACAAGTATCTAAATATCTTTTGATTTTTATAGTGTAAACTAAATAAGAAATTCCAAAAATAATTTCAGTCCTCTATATGTCATTAAAATATTTATTCTACCAACAGAGATTATTGTATCTACGCTCTATTATGTTTTTAAAATTTGTTTTAAACGGTTTAAACTTTTTTATTTCTCCGAGCAAAATGGATTTGAATGACTTAAAGGTGTTCCTTAGGGGATCATCTGATATTTGGCAATTTTTTATATAGCTCAAAAATGAATCAAAAAAGGATTTGTATAACAAAAAGATCAAGACACGCTGGGTTTTAATGTTCCTATGTACATAAGTAATATTTACAAGCATCAGAGGATGTACAAAGTACCTTCTTCATCCATTGGTAGTGAACTAGGATGATCTTTAATCCAAATGTTATAAAACCGCTTCCAATTATATTTACACTGTATTTTATCTCCTGCACTCTTTAATAGGACATGAACCGTTCAGTCCAAATAAATAAAAAAATTTGTGTTGTGTCTTTTGTAGACATTTTTTGTAAACAATTTTGCCACTTTTGGCCAAGTTTTGGTAAATGCAATCAATTTTTTCATTTTTTAATGTTCCCACTAATGTCATATAATATGTTTGTTTTATATATAACAAAAATTAAAAGAGATGAACATTAATTAAGTATCTAATATTCGATTGAAGGAATGAATATTTAATAGAAAATTCTTATCGAAAATACAAAGCTTAAATTGTAAAATTAGTATCTTTAACCTTTGTATCATGTAACAAACTTAATTTTCTATGTATGTATGTATATATAATAGTTACAAAATCATTCTAACATCTATTATTCTAGTACCGTTGTCACAAGTATTAGTATTTGATTGCTTCCTCATGAGGGAAAAGTATTGCAGATGTATCACATCAATTCCTTTCATGATTTTTGTTTTATTATAAGCAAGTTATAAGAAGTACTAATTTATTCCAGGTATTTGACAAAGTTTCATTTGCAATGGGAAAACCCCTATGAAGGAAAGTTATATGAACAAATTATATCTAACTAACTTATAGAATAAACAATTTATTAAAGTGCAAAGAATTCCAAAAAAAAAAAAAAAAAAGTAAAAAAAGGAATTGGGTTTTTATTTTTTATTGACGTATCACTATTAATTTATTATTCTCTCTTAAGTAAGCTAAAGAAAAAGAGAGAGACAAACACATACACACTCTACTCCGGTTCTAAAAGAACCAACTATTTTGCTTATATATTTCTTCACACGTACATATTGTGTCTAAATAAAGACAATAACAACAAGTATTATACAATACAAAAAGGTTTTTTGCTTGTTTGTTTGTTTGTTTGTTTACAGTTTACTAACTTTAAAGATTTGACGTAGGGATGTACATAGGTACAAGACATAGCCCTTTTTAATATTTGTATATAGTGCAATATTTACCCTGGTATCGCATCCCCGGCTTATATAAAAGGTCCTTGACGGATATTACAATTTCCCCTATTAGCTCAGAGCTAATTTCATCTTGATCTTTGACTCGAAATAGTAGCTTTTTTGCATGATGACAAACCATTACTCTAAAGTATTCGTTCCATTGAGGATGGAGATTGTTGTAAATTACCTGTAAACATGAGAGCATCTCAATATTAGTCTATTTTTTAACAAAAAATAATTGAATTCCATATATTATTATTATTTGCTTAGGGGGAATATAAGGGGGGGGGGGGAACAGTTTCTACGTGACCTTTTTGACAGAATATCAAAAGTCTAGAGCCACAAAATTAACAACACACTTCTATAAAAATAATTATCATTATTTAAACAACTAGTTCGAATATTTGTCAATATATTTCTTTGAAATATTGAATAAAAAAACAGACTTTGAGGGGTTAAAGTATATTTTTTTGATCTAAATAATGGAGTCAATTTTTCATTACTTTCATTATTATAATTTATAAAATTAATATATATATATTACAATTCGAAAATCACTCATTGAGGCAATATATGAAAAAGTGTAACCTTCAGTACAAAAGGGTCAGTTGTAAGGGGTGTATAAAATTGTCCTTTGACTGTTTTTTCTTCTTCATTACTATTATGTATTTATATTTAGTTTCAGTTTAAAATAATACAATAGCAAGGAGAGGGCCCTGAACGATATATATTCTATAATACTGTTCAGTGGCCTTATTTCATATCATTGTCCAATGATAAATACATTGTAAGTTATTAATATTGCAATTGTAAGTATGTTGTATTGAATTTTTTCAAATCTAAGTCAAACCAGCTCCCAGTCATTGAAAGTGTACAAAAAGTAACGTGAAAGTACTTTTTTTTCTTGTTGTTTTATATATATATATAAATTGTTGCAGATTAATTCAGCCAATGGCCAACACGACATACTATCAAAAAATAAAAAACTTTTAGCATTTTGACTCAAAAGTCTCTAGTTTAATCTTTTTTAATTAATTAAATAATCAGTTCCCTATATCAATTGATAGAATACATTTAAGGGGGAAAAAAATATCATCTTTAATTTAAATGTGTTGAATATAAACTCAAAAGTATTATATTTTTTATTTAACTTTTAACAATGCAAACTTTTGTTATTTTTTTGGTAATTGTCTCATAAAGTGGTCATGGTTCTTCAGAAAATTGTCCATTTTTGAACAACTTGCTTTTAAAATAACGTACTCTATAAAGCAATTTGGTATGGGAAATTTAGTTAGCTTTATTTTAAAAATAGTTTAAGATATACTCTTATTTATAAATAGTTTCAGATTCATAGTTAGATGAATTTCATTTCAAAAATGATGTTTTCTTCAAAATCCTCAACTCACATAAAGAAACGCTACATTTTTGCAAACACAATGATTTAACAAATTATATGTAATTAAATCCTCATCAGATTGACAAACTTTTGTATAATTATATTCAACTCATTAATTTTATAACAAAGAGGCTTTGATTCGTCAAAGACACATTATTTTGTTTTTTCTTTGTGTGTCGTGGGGTGTAAATTACACTTCACACAAAAAAAATTTATTACAAAATTTAAAATTTTTTTATTATTAACATGTATAAAAAGAGAAATAATTTTTGTTTTGGAATTGTATATCACAAACAGTCACAATAATATTCTCATTTGTACTGTCCAATTGTGAATTATTGACTTCTTAAGCAAAAAAATATAATCAATGTTGTTGTTTTTTTGTCTTTTGGAACATTTGTAGCTTCTCCTTTTGCAAAATTGGAATAGAAAGTCTTCTTTTGACTGGGTCTTTAATTTAAGAGTATGATCGAATATTCTTAAATATCTATAAACACTTGCAAACGTTTATCCATACGACGGTGTAATAATAAAAAACCTCTACTAATGAATACACTATTTTATGTCAAACTGTGAACCCTAGAGCTTTTTCAAGTACGTTTTATAGTATTTTCGGGAAAAAAAAATGTACCAATATAAAATATCATTCATAAAAATGCCAAAATGGTTCGCCAAATGAGTTTTTTTTCTTCTCATTAAATCAATTTTGAGTTAAAGAGTGAGAAGCACTGCTCTATGAATGAGTAACATATTTTCGAAGCTACCTTCTCCGAAACAAAGACACGACATATACTATCTAGTTGATATTGTCTTAGTTATGACAACATGACACTCAAAAGACAAGACTAAGACTTTTGTATAAAAAGCGAAACAAAAACAATACTGTTTTCGAAGAAACACATCATTATTATACAGATGTGAAATGTTTCTTGGGATCCATCTTGGCCTTATATTCAAAATCATAATCAAAGTAAATTTTTTTTTTGGAATTTTTTATTCGTAAGTCCCGATCCATCAATATCTGGTTCTTGTCTTAATCCCAGCTTGCCAAAGTCACGGTCGAGGTTAAGGTGGATTTAACCCTAACTTTATATTTAAAAAATGTATATATTAAATAAAAAACCTATTGCAGAATTAAATGCAAATGAATTCAAATTCTCTTTCTGTCGCAATAAAAAAAGAGATTTAAAAAAGAAAAAATCTTGAAATGATGTGAAGAATTTTTAAATAGGGAATACTTTTGGAATAATAAAAATAAAAACTTTTTCCTATCTCACTGGAACACGATTTTTTGTATTCAATTTTAAATTAAGAAGAAGACATACTGATGTATATCTAGAGAGTAAACTACATAGCTCACCATCCAATAACACACAAATTACCTTTTTAACAATGCATGCTTTTACGGCCAGACACATGACATTGGAATGTAATTAAATTGTGTTGAACTATATGAAAAATGAAAGAATCAAAACCTTTATGTATATAAATATATTTGTTACATACAAATGTTCTATGGTTGTTAACAATATCTTTATATAAAATTAGCCTTATTTGCAATTAATGGTTTTGTATTTAGTTGACCCATATTATTATTTTGTATCCTGTTGTTGTACAGTTATATTTTATTAAGATTAACTTATACGACATCAAATTAGGGTTTTAAATAAAGATGAAATAACAAAATAAATGAAAATGATCTTTTGACACAAGATCTTAATTTCCACATTTCAGCTCTCAAAATGGTTTCTACCTTCCAAAATGTGTCAAAATATTTAACTTTAAATACAAAAAGATCAAATGGAGAACAATTACTTTATTATTGGTTAATACATCAAACACAACCTAAAACTATTGATCATTGCATTATTTCACGAGAAAGTTGAACAACTATTGTAATTAGTACTTGAATTACGTGTATTTTCAATTACCTTTACCTTGGTGTAACTTCAATATAATATAATATTTGTCCTCTACAGGCTTTTTTTTTTTAATTTCATTCTCTTTAAGTGAATAACAAATAAGTGGAAGGAATAGAAAACAGGGCATTCTTGGATCAGTTTGAGGCCATGGTCTAAGAAAATCCATGAAGTACAAACGGTTGCTTGTGCTGTTTATAAGGATCGATGATTTTGAAAAACTATGTTTTTCAAAATACAACTGCTCTAAAATCCGTGTGATATATGTTTTAAATAATTAAAAGGGTTCACTTAGTGTTATCTTTTTTGGGTCTCAAAACCTTTTCTCTTACAAATAAAAAAAAAAGGTCCAAATCATTTGATAATTGGCCAATTTCTACTCTAACTGTGCTACTATTCTAGATTTATTTGTTAGGAATTATTCAGAGCTAAACAAAAGCTGATTTGAGCTCAAGCAATTAACTTTCCAAACACTTTTTGTGCAAAATTGACAGCTGACAATAAAAAACAGAGTGAATTTGTATGTGAGTGAGATGACACTGTGTCTTTACTATTTGTGCTTATCCCAAAAAAAACAAATTGAGCAAAAGATATCAGGGAGAAGAAAAAAAAATTGAAAAAGAAAAGAAAATACGTGATATCTAACAAGCCTGAGAGTTCAGACATTTATGCTTTTAAAACACTTGTAACGAAATTTTCTATATGTATCAACAGAACCAAACCCGCATTTCACATCGGCAAAAATACACACACACGCACAAAAGTGAGTTGATCTCCATACACAATTCACTCCTAACGTCAAATGAAACAAATAAAAAGTGACGTAGTTGAGAGAATAAATTAATCTTTAATAAAAAAAAGCAACAGATCAAAAATGATAGTACCTATGTATCACAAAAGTTTCACTATCCATCGAAAAGCTCTACCTATAATATAATTGAAAATGAAATAAGCCATATTTCTAATACAAACACCAAGATAATTCTTCTTATATAAGAAGTGTGCAGAATTTAATATCAACAAAGGAATGAAAACAAGTAAAGAAATTTAATTTAAGGACCTCTTTCTTATTATTATACATATTTGCCTAAATATATTATATAAGTGGGATTTTTAATCTACTCCCTCATGTCTAAAGTAAACAACTTCTAATCATATTTGTGTATATCAATACCTAAATTTATAAATTATACTTTTGTGTTAGTATTTTTTAAATGTACTTTTGTCCTTATTGGTACAACATACTCTGTGAGTTAATATATGATCATGTAATATAAACTTTCTATAAATGTGAAAATAAATGAGTAAGGTTATGAATTGTCATAAAATAAAGCTAAACACATTCTCATCCTTTGAAACAATAGTTATTATTTTCAAAAATAGAAGGTTTAGTGAGAGAATAAATATATTGTAGTTTTCAACGAATAAGAATTTATATATAAAAATTTACACCTTTAAAGTTTCTCTGTATACAACTATTTTCAGTTCAGAGTCAAAAAATTTATTCAAGTATTGGTTTAAAGTGTAGGTTTCAATAAGTTCTTTCTGGCACTCAGAAAGTGTCAAATATAGTTGCTCCAAGGTTTCTCCCAAGGGGATAGTGTATAGCTTGTGAAAACGTTTGGAAATACAAGGAGCCATTGAGTCAGCTGTTACAACAATAAAGACACATATTCATTTTGATGCTGGAAATGAAGACTTTTTGCCGTGTTCTTTGGAGAAAAATAGGATAATGCTACAATTACAATGACTTAAGGAAAGATATTAATATGTTATTGGGAAAAGATAGAAAATGTATATTCAAAAACCTTTTTAAAACTTTTCAAATTTGTTGTTGGATTTTGGATTTCAAGGAAATATTCGATATATCAATTAGTATATTTTATTATTCCTTGGTAAGTTTTTTTTTTATGTATAATAAAGAGGTATTTTTATAATTGTGAATAGTTCTTAGAGTTGCTTTTTACACTTAGTACGTTAGATAGGGATAACTGGTGTAAATATTATAATCAAAACCTACTGTTTAAAGATCTTAAACCTATTTTGATGTTGCTTTTATCATGTTTATAATCTGTGTCATCTCTCTTTGGGTAAGAGTGCTCCAAGGAGAATGAGTTTAGAAAATGTAAAAATAATTTGTTTAATGGCTCAAAGTTTCTACTTTAATTTAACGTGTGAAGACTTTTTTCAAAAACGAACAATATCGTTGTCAATTGAATTTAGGGTGATCGATATATTTTTAGATTCAATCTCAATTTTGGAGAAGTTTAATAAGAAAAATCTATGTATGTATATGTTAGAAGGCCATTGAAAGGAAAATAAGAAAAATATATTAAAATAGATAATTATAATTAATCCTAATGACTGTCCACCCATTCTAGATAGTTCATGCGTATGGCTATTTCTAATTAGAAATACTCTCAAAATATATCCTTGCACGCCCAGTATGCAAATTAGTCTATGTACATCTCATAAAATTGTGTAGAGTATATTAACTTTGCTCATTTAATGTATTTTTTAAAATGTTCTATGTAGAAATATATTTCAAAACAACTAAGGGTAAGGGGCGATTGTTTGAGACATAAGGTCTCTTATAACCCCATATAAATTTTATCTGTAGCTCTTGCAGTTCAACCTTTGTGACATTCGAGTATGGAGTATACCTAAGTAAGTGAACAATACGGGGAACGACTATTTTATTCCATATATTAATTTTGTCAAGTATATTTATACACGAGTTGTCGTAATTTGATGTTGATTTATGAACTGACTCCATGATATTATTTGTGTTGCAGTTATTCGCAGTCTCAGAGCCGTTCTCCGATATCGTTATACCGAGAAGGGTCGCGGATGAAGAGTATTTTAAGGAGGGAAACGATTCCACTCGTGAAGATTGCATGGAGGTGAGAATTTCCATTTTAGTTTCATTCATAAAGAGCCCTGAGTGTGTTGTATATCTCTCTAAAATTTGAAATGTTTCTTTTATAAAAGATATTATGTCCTCAGGTGTACCTGAGTAGAAGACTGAAAGACTGAAGACTTCCATCCTCTTGTTATCATGAATGAAAACATTTTGTCACCCGATGCCGCTCTCGAAGAAGAATCCCTTAGAATTGTCCCAATCATGTGTTGATGAACCTTATTGAAAAGCCACATTTAAGGAGTGTACTGAAAATAAATCTATGCGAGATGGAGTCAAACGCCTTATTAAAGTCGACCAGCAACGCAGCAAATTCCTTCCCATCACTTAGGGAGCAATCTATCGAGTCTTGTATTGTCTCTGCCACCCTTCTCCCTTTCATAAATCCCTTCTGCGAGCCGCCAATAATAGAGGGAAGGATTTGGATCAGTCTGTTGTTTATAATGTCAGTAAGAATTTTATATGACGTATTTACAAGTGTTATTGGTCAGTAGTTAGAGATATTCAGGCAATTCTTATCTTTTTTAGGTATCAGAGTTAATAAGCCTTCGCCCATAAATCTCAGAGCAGAACCTTGACTTTGGATTTCGCAGTAGGAAAATGGGTGCTAATTCCGCTGCAAATCTTTTGTAAAATTCAAAAGGAAAACCCTATGTCTGTCCCTGGTGATTTAAATTTCTTTTTGTAGTTTTCAATGTAATGAATATTTTCGCCTTTTGTAATGGGCGACTCCAGTTCATTAAAGTTTTCTCCAATGTGCCTATGAGTATCACTAATGTCCTCAACAAGAACTGCATCTGTATAAGGTTGAATAGAAAGAAACTATTTCATTACTTATTTCATTTGGAGAGTTTATGACACTACCACTCTTAGTTCTTAAGGAACTAATTTTCCTCTGGCTCTGTATATTCTTCTCCGAGACCTGGACGGGGAGGGTACTTCTTATGCTCTTTTGAATGAGCTCAGACTTTGCCCTAAGAGCTCTGGCAAAACACTGGGTCTTAAAAAAGCTCTGCCTTTACATTCACCCTATTGCCTTCAGAACTTTGAGTCGATTTAATAAGGCTCGTCTCTGAAGGGCGGTCTTTTACCCTTTTCAATTAGGGACTGCCGTGCCATTACTTCAATTCTCTCAAGTGTTGAGCATGGGGAGAGTAGATTTTTTCCAACAACCATTTACTCTGCCACTAATTATTTCTTCTATTTCCCTATAGGTATCCTCGTCTTCAAGTAAGGGGAGACGTTGAGTTTCGAATAAGAATCCCAAACTGGAGATGACTTTTTGAACTGCACCAGGATAGGGAAGTGATCGGAAATGTAATTTGGTAAAACGGTAAACTCCGTAAAATGCTTTAGAATATTAGCTGAAGGAAGAACGTAATCTAACCTTCCTTTTTTTCACCTCTAGGGCTCTATTTAAAATACATCATGGAGGGGCCATCAACATCTAGAAAAATTTGGGCATAATAATCTTCTCAAGGTAAGCTCAGTCTTCTCAAGACATTTAATGAACTGTTCAACTTTTCAAGAATGAAATCATCTACTAAAAATAATATTTTGAATTCTCAATTACTCATTAAATGTTACATATCAATGATTAAATCAGATAAGCAGTCAGTTTATTTTTATGAATATCAAAGATAAGAATATCTGATAAGATGGCATTGCATGAAGAAAAGCTTTCTGATTGACCTTGTTTATATGCAAAAAAAAATAAACAAACAAAAATAACTAATGAGGCAATTTGCATTTATAATTCTTTTAAAGAATGCTTTCATTAGTTATTATAAATACATATGCATAATGCAGTCTTGCAACTTTGAAGGATTTCAAACTTAATTAAATTTATTTGAAAATAAATATTCTCTTTTGAACACATGCCAAAAATTATCATTTTAAGGAAACACAACTTCTTTTGAGTTTTTTGTGCAATGCTTTGTTATTATGATTGATTAAATGTTTGAAGTTTTATTAATAAATATTTTATCCTTTCATATATATATCGTTAGTGTTATATTCCTACTACAAAACTAAAATAAAGAACTGTTTTTTAAATTATTCTTTTGTGAAAATAAAATATGTCACAAATGAAGTAATTTTTGATAAATGTATGCCTTTTGAAAAGTAAATAACATAAATTTGAAAGTATCTTGATTATGTCGTATTGTACATAATTTAATGCAAAAGTCACAAATCGATAATTAAAAAAAGTTATTTTTTTTTGAAAGTCTTCATAAGATACAAATTCCTAGAGATGTTTTTATGTTAGTTTTATGACCAATAACAAGGTTATACAGTATAAGATTATTGCTATTTTTTTTGACAAAGTGTATTTCATTGGGCAAGAAAAAGTAAGATTCAAAATAAAATTAGTTTTAGGAAAGCTCAAACATTTTTCTCAATTCACTAACTCAAAGTTCATTGTACTTTTGTCACCGTGTTGCATGTTCACAATAGAGAAACTTCACCGTGTGGAAAAACATATTTGGACTTTTTTCAAATGGTCAAGATGAAAAGAGAAGATCTTCTGTTTCATATACATACGGAAAAAAATATGCATGAATACTATTTTAGTAAAAAAGTGATTGATATGAAATGAAGAAAATTAAAGAGCTTCGTATTAAAGGTGTTTAAGTCTCAAAATACTATCATTTTATGGCAGAGTAACTTCAAATTTTTATTTCATTTCTGAAAAAAAATTCAATGTATTGCAAAGCCAAGAGTGCTTGCTTAAATTTTGGCATTCAAAACTTGGATATTTTATAAATTAGACTTATATCATTTGTTGGAAAAATATTTGCCAGTTATCTCAACTTTTACAAAAATGCCACTAAAGTAATTTTAGTACTTTGTAGGTAGGTTCTTCAATAATAATAAAACAAATTTAGTGAATATGAGAACAAAATACCTAACATAACATGTATAGAGAGAAAAACTCAAGTGCAGTATGAATGGAAATCGATTTCCACAAAAATATTTTGTTAGCGGTACTCCCCAAGTTCAACCTTTCTTTGTATAAATTTCCTTAGGGTGAGATAAGGAGTGAGCAGTGAAATTGCTGGATCTTAAACAATACATATATGTATTTGGAAGTTAGATGAAAAAAAAAACAAAAACAATTCATTTTTTCAACGGATTGACTTTAATGAATTCTTTTAAAGAAAACAAAATTATCCTTATGAATCACTTTGGCTTTTATTAGACTTAAAATACTTCAAAAGTGTCATTGAATGACCCTAAATATTCAGCTGCATTTAACTAATAATATAATCTTTCCTCATGTAACTTGAACCTGACAATATTCTAAAGCTATTCAACTTATATATTATATTTTAGCTATATTCTATGTTATGCATAAATGCACATAATTTCATTATTCAAATAGACTTGATGTGTAATGTAAAACACATTAAAATGATTTTTCCATGTACATGATAAATGCATTTCCCTTGATTTATTTATAAATTGATATTCATTACTAAAAATAATAAATCTTGAAATAAAAGAATGCCCAAAATTATCAAATCCCTTCATTTAGATAAAAATGCAGTTTATGTATATTCAATAAGTTACCATCATCATCATCTCTCATGATTTGAATGTAAAAAAAAGTATGCAGACAGATATTTATATTCAAGTCTCACTTTACTTTTCTTATTGTATGCATGGAATTTTGTACTTATTGTAAAAATATATATATCTACACCTGCATATTACTTAAATACTAAAGTATAACCCAAAGTAATACAAAATATTTGTTTTATCCCTTAAATATATCGGGAAAATATTATTTTAGGCATTGCAATTGGATTTATAAATCAAATTAAATTGTGTAAAACAAAATATTGTTTCTTTTGAAGGTAATAATAATTATTATTGAATAAAATAACATACAGAAGTAAAGTTCGTCTAGCTAAAATGATAATAATAATTGTAATTTAGTGAAACTTTTCATTGACATCACAGACTGCATAATAAAAATGAAAGTAACGTCATATTCAAAACAGGGTTATTAAACAAAATAAACATTTTTTTAGGAAAACAAACAAACATCGAATGGCTTTAAAAATTTATATACATATCTAAACTTCTGGAAAAAAAGAAATAATTGATAAAATGATGGAAATTTCTATTTGATATCACTTTTCTTATCCAGGAAAGATTGGTGAAGATCTGGTATTTTAGGATTTTCCTGGAACATGCTTGGATTATGTAAGTATATGTATGAAAAATATTATGAATTTGCAAGGGAAGAAATCAAACAAAAAAACAACTCAGGAGCACAAATGTATTTATATTATATATCATTTCGTAACGTCTAAGGCAGCGTTTCTCAACCTTTTCCCCCTTTCGGAACCCTCAAAATATATCCCATGTCTCACGGAACCCTTGCGCAAAAAATGATTAATATCCCAAATGTAAACGATTAATTAGTTCTCTTAAGAGCCTGGCTTAGCAATAGGTCACTATAAAAAAAGTCAAAATTCTGGTGACAAAATTTTACCACACTGTAGAAAAAGACTGAAAAGTGTAATAGCTTATATAATCTCATTTTTCTCGCGGAACCCTTAAAGACCGTCTGCGGAACCCTAAAGTTCCGCAGAACCCCGGTTGAGAAACGCTGGTCTAAGGTATAACAAATGAATGCAATGAATCCTTTGGAAAATAGATATTAGTTACAATCTAATAATGATATTGGAAAAAGAGACAAATTTACCAAAAAGGTTCATAAATTTCGATCATAGTTCTTCTTCCATTACAAGTTGAATAATATTTATACTAAGACATTCGCAATTAATATATAAATACTCTTTTAATTGTCATTTTAGTAACTGTTCAGAGATATTTAGAGCTGTAACAATTAATCAAAAATTTTTCTTTGTATCGAGATTAATATGATATTTTTCCTCATTTTAATTATAAATAATACATTCTAAACAAAAATAATTGTGTATTTTTGGTTGAGGTAACATTGATAAACAGGTGTTGTATATTTGAGTGTTGATATAAAACAGAACAATTTAGATCAATGCTGTTAAAAATATTAAGAACTGGTAAAACTACCTTAAATTGTTCCTATTTTTGAAATTTAATAAATAAATTGTATATCTTTATTAGTAATTTTTCAATCACTAATAGACAAAGAAACCTCCACATTACTTAAAATTATTACATTTTATTAAAAAATAAATGAAGAGAGAAATAATAACAAAAAGAAAGGTGGAAATCTTTTTTTCTTATTATGATTTGCAAATTGCTGTTTGAAGAATTAATTACAAAAATAAGCATTTTTTCTTGACATATATTAACAAATTTTAAATATTTATGATGTAGAAGCAAGCAAATTTAGTCTATTGGTTATTCTGTTTGCTGAGTTTAGATGTGCAATAAAAATTTCGAATTAGATGGTCGATTTCTTGAGTAATGGGTTATGTATGTACCTCAAGAAATCTCAAAATTTCAAAAGGCTACTTTGATGGTTTACACAACATTTTCTCAAAATTGCATTTCAGTCATCATACTTTAAACATTTTAAAAAACGAAAAATTCGACTTTAGCTGTTTACTAAAGGACGCGTATCTCAAACACTAATTAATATTTTGCCATGTAACTTGGCACAAATGTTAGTGACAGTAGTGTCAACTTAAAAACAACAATATTTATCACTTCATATTATATATAAGGGTAGGCAAAAAAAGACTATTGACCTGTAGAAAACAAAGAATAAGTTCTTTTTAATTAAAACTTATTGGTCCATTTTGAGGACATAATATCTTTGAAATCTACTAAAAAAAAATTTTTAAATCAATTATTTTATTCTAATTTAAGATATTTTCGTATAAAATGTAAGATTTTTGGAAGCTGATAAATATAAAAGAAGTTACAAGTAAAAAGGATGGAAAGTTGAAAAATATGAAAGTGTTCAAGCACCATTTAGCAGTTGGATTTAAAAATAAAAGTTATACAATCTTTGGGATAACACTCTCTTAAAAAATAAGAAAGTGAAAGCAATCAAGGTTCTACGTCATCCCTGTGAGGAAGCGTGTTCACAGGTCAAAATATTTTTAGCCTTTTTGTATTTAGATTTTTTACTTTAAGTTCTATTATGTTTATTATCTGATATGGGGATGAATAAAAACATTTCACACTTAAGAAAGTATAAAACATAAATTATTGACTACAGCTCCAATATAAATGATAAATGATGTTAATAAAGGCATTTAGCAAGAGAATATATGTATAACTAATCATATGTTAATTAAACCTTAACAACACATGTCTCCTACATATTATACTCTTTAAAAGAAAGTAACTTTTCAAATTCTTAACATTTAAAAAATACTATAGCTAAATAAATAGACTTTGATTACATTTTTTTCAATCTCAGTTTTCAATTCTTCTATATAAGGAATAAAAAAACTTCTTCATCTATATATATATATAAAAGTTAATTTATATAGTATTTTCTTTTGATTGATAAAGAGGCAGTGACTTGGCAACAGGTGAGTTAAGTCAATAACTAAGACCGAATTGTTTATCTAAGTTTTTAATAGTTTTTATTTCAAAGTAGCATTTAATTATTATTAAAATAATATAAGTACAAACAGAGGAGTGACTTTGAGGATCTGTAAATATTTGCTAATACATTAAATTAAGTCATTGAAATGTTGACCAAAAAATCATCGCTCTCAATATGCCTACAATGAAAGCATCTTATTATATACACAAAGGTGATTCCTCACTATTTATACTATTTTGTATATTAGGGAGTTGGGAAAGTTTGCTCAAGACTGCAGTCTTTAGGCATGTAATAATCATTGCCAAATTTGTTGCTGATAGATCCAGATCTGGATTTTTAATTTAAATTCTAACATAAAAACTCAAATATCACAGAATTTGATGATTTTTAGAGCTGAAGCTCTTACGTAAAAGAAAAAAATGTAAAAATGTAAAATCAGCTGTTCATGAGATATGGGTACTTTCTTGAAAGTTTATTATTTTATTTAACAACCAAAATAGTTGTATGAAAACCATCAATATGACGCATAGTAGATGATCCAGACACAGATGGTTGTTACAACCATACAAATAATGCCTAAAAACTACACTTTCTTGCTCATAAATTCATGTTTTTTTACTGCCCCTCCCCCCATGTATACTATAAAAATACTTAGGCACATTTTGTCAAACGATATTCCTCCTCAAATATTTCCTGGGTAATGTAATTAATATATTAAAAAAAGCTACATTTTTATATCCTTTTAACAATATATGTATGTTAATTTTTAAAAAATTATACTAAGAAGGTTTGCTGATATGAAAATGCTTAATTAGATTAAGTTAAGAAAATGTTAGATAAAATGTACTTACATAGAAAAGCAAAAATGACTATAGAAAAGTTTCATAAATTTGTTTCTTCCTAGGAGTATAAAATAATACATTGACGAATTTCTAATTAGTTTCTCCAGAGGAAATTCAAATCTTTCAAATACTCTATTTTAATTTTTTGAATAATTTTACAGTTATTATAAGCTTTAGTCAACTTTTAAGTAAGGATAAATATAAAAAACTATACATCAAAATAAGTTTAATCATTTACAAATTAAATATTAAATCTACATGTGGTTTTATTGTTCATGATGTGAGATCATCCAAATATAAAAAAAACAAACCCAAATTTGTTTTTATTTTTCTTCATTAATCCACGGTTTTTCATCTCTTAGAATAAAAACTATAATGTTATAGATATTCTACTTTGAAATAATTAAAACTTCAAAGATATTGAATAATAACAAAAACATTCAAAATTTACAGTTGAATAAATAAGGCCAATGTGTCAATACTTTTAATAAACATCGTGAAGCAGTTAATGTAATATTAAAATGGTCAAACACAATTTTTCATATGTATTTATGACTTGACTAAATTTCTATCTAATGAAAAATGGTTGATTTTTCACTTAAATTTATTATAGTGTAAAATAAATTGAGAACTGAGCAATTGGAACCATCAAGTACTTAAAATTAATTTATATCAAAATTTTATTTTGTGCTAAGGAAATGTATGAACTTTCATAGTCATATGTAAGCCTTCCAGCAACGAACTCTATTTCCTGAAAGGTTTATTTAAACCTCATACACAGTATATCAAAAGATACCTTTGTTTCCGCTACAACTAATTTATGGTAGCGGAATTCTTTCTTAATTCAATCTAGAAAAATACTAAAATATATGTGAGTTTGTATTATATTCACGTATAATAACAAAAACAACTTGGCTGACAGATATAAGATATTTATCATAGATGTTATTGTTTAACAAATTCTTGGAATTTTTTAATTAAAGAACTGAAATATGGCAAGTAGTAACATATTTTTTATATTAGTTAGTAAGGAATATGTGAGACCACCCTTTGGGCCCTGTGTATTAAGTATTAACGTTTAGAGCCATGAAGCAAAATTAGAGAATCAATTCCTTTTATAAAGTTATTATTATTTGTATAGCAAGGCATCATGAGTCAATACTGAGTCAGTTTAATGAACAAAGAATCATTTTTCCATCAAATTATGTTATTAGATATTAACATAATTGTATAAGATGAAAAAAAAAAAAAGGTTTGAAATTTTATAATCATTACCACCTGTGTTAATATGAGTTCACATATGTTAACTGAATATTGTGCAATTACTTTTTTCATATTAAAAGTACTTATATATATAAAGTTTATGAGCTTACTTGATATTAAGATTAATATTTAATGAATTGCGTAGTTCTGTTTTGCTCATATATTTATTTTTTCTGCATTCAACGTTATAAGAATAACTTTTATATTCATAATATATTCTTTTGAGTAGAACATGATTTAATTTATCAAAAAAGAAAGGGCATAAACACATAAAAAGGCCTATCAATGAATAAACAAATTATATCTTTGTTTTAAAATTAGTTATTATATTTGTTGTTAAGAATAATTTAAAATGTGTTCATGAGTCTCCATTTTTCACAGCCTTTAATAAACTATTGAGCCAACCCTATAATCATTAATTAGTTAATTAATTTTTTTACATATGGTTTTTATGCTATTTTGTTAATACATAACACAATTTATAGTTTTAATATATAGATAGAAATAATACAAATCTATGGGTGGTCAAAACATATGGCTATATTTGTTGAATAATGGGGAGAGCTGTGAGTTATATTAAACATATATATATGACCCATGAAACATTTTAATTATTTTAAGGCCTTAATATATTTAGTATCTTGGAATAACACGAGAACTAAATGAATGTTAAACATAGATAAACAAGATTAAAAAAAATCAAATTTTTCGTTGACATTGGGGAATAGTACTTTATCCCATGAAAATCACATTTTCATCCAAATCCAGGTGAGTTGGGGATCTTTAAATATAAGGCAGAGTATTTCGCAACAACAACTGATATAGGAAGAACTCTTTATTCCCTCAGTAATCATATGAAGAAGGTTCATATTAGTCATTTTGAATATAAAAAGAGCCTTAAAATTGACAACACTAATTCCATTGCCTTTTTTTTTTATTCCTTTCGTTTTGAAAGTCCAGAGACTTTGTGAGTTTTAATTCAGATTTGTCACATCCCTATAAGTTGGTTTATAAATTTAAAAAAATTAAATTGGAACACGGGAGCAAGAGTTAAAATTAAAAGGATTCCTTCGAAAGAGCATCATAAAAATTAAGGCCAGCTGAGATTTAAAGCAGCTTTTAACTTTAGTATCCCAGGATTCATGGAGATCCAAAAGTGTGAGGAAAATTTTTTATTGCTGTATTTTGAAGCAAAGAACAGAATGTGCCTTTTACAAAAAGTGAATAAGGATATTTTGGAAGGTCGTGAACAGTTAAAATAGAATACTATACATATAGACAGATTTTCTATGCAGTTCCCGCTTTCTTTATTTTGGAAGAAAGGCTTCCTTTATGCGATTTGTTGAACTACATATGTATAAGATTATTTACATACATTCTTGATATGAATGTCAATAAAATTAAGTAATCAGATGTGTATTGTTGTTTTTTTTCGCAAAAAAGGATATGATATTGTTTTGCAAAAGTGTGAGAATATATTTATTAATTCGAAGTGAAATTTTGTGAAATTGACACACCCAAAGGCACTCAACTTCCTGTATTCCCCTAATTCTAAGAATATGTCTTAGTGTCACAATGTAATCTTCAAAGAAAATCATTCAATGACTGACATCTAAATTTTATTAATAATTCCTGAAATTGAGTAGTGAAATTATCTCCTTTTTTGTAAGGATTTCTCTTTGCATCGATATAACGTTTCTAACGATATTTGTTTAAAAAGTAGTGTTAACTCATGAATGAATGAAATTTTAATAACTTTCACAACATCATGAGGCCTCATTCTATGTAGTACTAATTCAAAACAAAGTACTGATGTTAATGTAACATTGATATATACAAAAAAGTGACTTATTTTTCTAATCACTAATGGAGTTCCTTGAATGACAAATCATGTAAGTTAATTTTTGTGTTTACTTTTCAAACTGGTGTCACTCCAACATTAAAAAAATAAACTTCAAGCTGATTAAATTATGTAACAGTCTTATTTACACACACAAATGCTTAATAATAAGTAGAAAAAGAAAAAGTCGATGATATAATTTGTATGCCTATTACTTCAAAAGTGTAGTTACATCAAAATTCATACAATTAGTCAATTGATCAAACATCACATTCACTTTTTAAAATATGTTATCATCGTTATAAAAAATAAATAATTTTGTTACGGGAAATGATCTATACAATTCTCTCAACATATATATATATATATATAATTCCAATTCATCCTCTGATAATTTCTTTTAAACTGATATTTTGACATCATCAACAAATCGTCCATATTATATCAACTTTTTTATATGATATCACCATCATCAATTTGCAATGACATGACACTGATGTCATCTTTTTGTGATGATTTGTTCTAAATACAAAATAAATAACACATCATTAAGCAAAAAAAAAAAAGTGTAACAATTGAGTGTTAATAATTGAACGTCCAATTTTGAGAATAATGTACAAAGTTTAAACTATTGAAAAAAAAAAGACAAACAAAAAGATGTTTTACTGAATAAGAGTCAATAGTAAAACTTCAAAACTTTTTAAACTTTGATTTAAAAGTTATTGTTTGTTTTATATTTATGGAGAAAAGATGCAAACAGAGTAATCAATATATATATATATATATGAACACCTCTGTAACTCTGGGCCCTAACTAGTGGCGACATAGTGATTGATGAAAAATCTATCAGGCTAGATGATACCAATACGGTGTTCCAGGCTGAAGTCGAGGCTATCCGAAGTCTTGTCTGTGAATTTAATCTCAGTAAAACAGAGGGCAAAAAACTGCTAATCCTTAGTGACAGTCTTTCTGCCATACAAAGTTTAGATACTAGACCGGGAGACATTTTGACGGCAGAAATCGCAGACTGCAGGAACCTTCTGGAAATAGCCAACTGCTATATAACTTTGGGATGGGTAAGAGGTCATAGCAACTTCACCGGTAATGAATATGCCGATATGCTGGCTAAAGAGGGGGCTCGTGGTGGTATACCAGTCTCAGTCCACCCTTCTACTTGTCAAGTGAAGAATGCTCTGAGGCGGGAGACTTTGTTTAAATGGAGGACTACTTGGCTGGCGATGAGCAATTGTCGACAAACAAAGAACTTCATTTCTGAGCCATATGTTGGAAGAAAGCTATTTACCTTCAAGAGACATCAAGTGACCAAAATAGTGGGACTAATCACAGGGCACATCAGTTTGAAGAGGCATCTTCATAAAATGGGAATGACAAATGACCCATTCTGTAGGCTTTGTGGGGAGGGAGAGGAGACTCCCATTCATCTTATACAAGAGTGTCCACGACTTGCACAAGGGATGGACGAGATCGCCGTGGAGTCGCTGGGAAAAGGAAAAACCCTGGAGGAATATATTTACAAAGTTTTTATGTATTTGTGCAAATTTAAATTATTTTCTATAAATAAAGAAGTTAGCTCCTAGATAGTCTATTACCGGCTGATACCGGATTCAGTTCCGGTGAGGTGGGGCTAATCTAGGAGCTAAACAAACCTCTGTAACAATCCTTTATTACTGTTATAAATATTTATGTTAATTTACATATAATTTATTAAATACCAAAAATACTTAAAAACTATCAAAATGAAAGATTGAATAAAATTTTGAAGGAAACCAAAGTTTGAGATACGATCAATCGAAACTGACTTCAACATGTCAAACAATCCAGAAAGGGATAGTTTACTCCCAACAAAACATCAGTCCAGATATTTTGGAAGGAACACTCCAGCACTAATAAGGTTATCGATATTCTATCTCTTCACCACTCATCTTTTATGGTGTAAATATGAAAAAATTATTCTCTTTTAGGTAGTATGAGTGAGTTATTATGGAACACAATCTAAGACAAAGTCTTTCTAAATTAGTTTCTCAGATATATATGTACGTATTTTCTCTGGAGAAAATATTATATAATAACGAAAAGATATGTATATATGTGTATAACTTTTTGGGCCTTCAACTTGGATTAATGAAAATAAAGGTATTATAAAGGTGTAGAATTTTTAAAAACAAAATAATGAAGAAAAAAAAAATGAACATTGGCTAGTTAAAAAAACTTGCTACGCAATAAAATATTATTACAAAACAAATTTTAGGTCCGTCGAACAAAATTTTGAGGTTCTACAAAGTTTATAAAAGTGCTATTTTGATGACTATTTTTTGAAATTTTCTTAAATAAATATGTTTTACATCTAATATAGGCAATACCTAATATATGTCAATACTTAATATTATATAGACACAAGACAAATTTTTGCTAGATGTAACAATATTAAATGATTTCAGTCTATAAATATTTTCTGTACCTTCATAATTATTTTCAAAAATCAACAACAACAAAAAAACTTGGTTACTATTTAATATTTAAATATTAAATTATATTCTATTTTAAATATTGAATTTCAACTATGATTATAATTTGAACTGAAAAAACTATAGCTTTTCAAGTTCAAAATGGGAATAAGCAAGTTCAATATAAAATAAATAATATTTAGAATAACATATGAAGAAAAACAAAGATCAGACACAAAGAAAAGGACAGCTTTTAGTGGCAAAAGAAGCAAATGGTAATTGAAGACAACTGCTTAATTATAGATGAATTTCAGAGGGTGAATGAATTGATGAAAGAGGGGGCAAACGGTAAATTTTTATTTAATGCTGAAAGAAATGATTTAAGCATTTGAGAGAAAAGATCAAGAACAGCTCTGAAACAATTAATTAAAAAAGGACTTAATGAAATTACCCCAATGATTTGTTATAATTATATTGCTAGCATCCAGAATCGTTTTGTTTGACGTGATTAATTTTATTGACATGAGATTCTAATAAATTTATTATCACACATATTAAATTTCATGAATATTATTTTTCATTATTTTTTCCCATATTGAACTTGCTTATTCCCATATTGAACTTGAAAAGGTATTGACAACTCTTATTATATTAGCTTTGTTAAATCAATGAAAGTATTTAAATTTATACTCTACAAATCATTTTTTAATTAAAGAAACTATGAAACTTAATGATTTCAGGTTCTTTGTGGAACTTTTATATCTTTTTCTAGTGAACTAAAACCTATCTAGCATCCATGCTTCTACAATAACTTTTAACAACTATTTAATCACAAAGAAAAAAATAAAAACATATCAAGACTCTTTATTATATATGTTGCAAAAAGCTTTTTTTTTCCAATTATATTTAAAAGATTAATTTCTACATGATATAGTTAGAAATATTTGTGGTGTTGTTCAAAGAATTTGCTATAACTCTATCGACCAAAAGTAATTTCTAAGAAATGCATTTTTTTTCTCATCAAAAAGAGCAAATAAATATGTGATTACAAATCTATAATATTCAAGCAAAGCGGATACTTTGTTTACCATTGTTATCGAATATTGTTACACAAACATTATGAAAAAAATACATTACTTCTTATTTGTATACTTAAAAAATACAATTATTGATACAATTTGTTGTGCAGAGAGTAAATACTTAGTTGATCTTTTTACATTATTTTAAATAATGTATAGGATTTAAAATTACGTCTCATCATCACGTAATGAGAACTAAACTTTTCTAATAAACTAAAAATAAATATCTTTACTTCAACATTCAAAATACTTTTTTGAACATCTTATAACATGCAAGTGGAAATAAATCTATAAAAAAGTTTTTCAATGGGAAATAACATTTGTTTGTAGAAATTTTTGAGAGAAAATAATCAAATCATATTTTCTAATCTTGCTATATATATATATATACATATAGTATAAACAATCATCATTTGTAATATGAAATTTTAATACGTGAAATAACAATCACTTGGGTTCATAAATATTTGTGTATTTTCTTCGAAAATAGTCCTTGATTATGTTTTTGGAAAAATATCCATTAAAGCTTATAAAGAAATTAAATCAATAAGCTAATAGAAAATTATTGTTATGAATGAACATTTAAATAATGTTTTTTTTCAATATGCAAATAACTAAAAGTTTTGATACCTGCATTTACTGTAGATAATTTTTAAACACTTAATATATTGGTAAAAAAATAAGGATTGCTTTAAACTTAAAATTCGCAATTTCGCAATCAAAACATTACATACAGGTGGTATGAGTTAGTTTGTTTAACTGGTTAGACCCTTACTGCTACCAAATATAATTATTCTATGTTAAGCGATTATCTTAAATTGTATGTTATAAGTTCGAATATCTCAGAAAAGTCATTAAACATTGCTCACTAACGGAGAGAGCTAAGAGCTAAGAGACAACTCTCTTAGCTACAAAGAGATTCAATTAGATTCTTCCCTAAATACTTACTTGCTATTATCTCTCCTATGATGATCAATCAACATTCTCCAAAGGCCAATTATCTTTTTTAAGACATTAATCCTACTCAATATATGGATAAATCTTGTGTTCATTAATAGAACATTAAATGTAAAGTTTTTGACAACTATTCCACAAAATTTTTATTTTATTTTTTTAATTTATAAATATTGTTCGTAAACTATCAGAAGGATATCTCAGACTCTCACCACTCAAATTAAACTCAATTAGCCTTTATTTCTAATTAGTTTTATTTCTAACTATCAAATGAAATTTGTATTAATTAAAAATAAATTATATCGTAAACAGTTGTTTTTATAGAAAATATATTTTATTTTGATTCTTTTTTTTTGTTTGTTTATTTGACAAAACGATTAGGGTCATAAATTTAGAGATTTGAAAAAACAGTTATTTCCGGTGAGTCTAAAAGTTACGCTTGAGAAGATGATGTCATACAAAATACATCAGCTCATAGAAATATGCTACCGCCTGCTATATTCTAAGGATCTTTTGTTTAATTCATTTCAGTACATAGGGTCGCAAACGAAGAGAAAAGTTTGTAGTTTTGACAAAGTTATAATTTGATCATTTCCTAATATTATTTCAAATTTTGATTAATTGACCACACAAAAAAAGCAAATAATTACAGCTATCAAATATTTATTTGTAAGGCAAAATCTTAATTGATTCCTGTTGCGTTTAGCCTCAAGTTTAATTAAAAAAAACTCTTAATTATTTTTGTATAAAAATAGACATTTTGACATTGACATAGATTGGCTTGAACACATACTTTATTGGTAGATTGAGCATGTAAAAAATATTTATATAGACAAAACAGAGGAACAAAAATTAAGACTACAAATAGACATTTTGACACTGACATAGATTAAAACTAACTTACGAACCTACTACTGAGTCTGAAACTTCAATTAGTGAATTTGAAACCTCATCAATTTTTTGATTTTTTTATATTATAATTGGATTCTTAATTAATTCTGTTTGTAAAAAATGAATAATATATGGCAAAAAATTAAATGAATAAATTGTTGACGAAAATTTTATTTATATATGTACAAATATAGATTTTGTATTCATAAACATATGTATGTACATATATTATTTATCCTTTTACATCGTCAAATAAACATTAAAACATATTTACATTCATACTTAGGCATAAAGTACAATTTCCTTCTATCCGCTTTAATGGGGTTTACTTAAACATGTATCTGAAGGTGAAATGAAATAATAATATTTACCTATTTTATGTAAAATATGTACATAATTTATAAGTATTGGGCTGTTTCTAGCAATTTTGTGATTGTACATATGTCCATTTTTTGACTGTTTTCATCACACACACACACAAAACAAATATTTGGGAAGGATTTTCAAAGACATAGAACACCACTAACAAAACTAATCACTCTATTTATCTACTCTTAGCCTTACTAGCGTTCTAACCATTGATTGATTCAAGTCAAATGAATGAACTCTTAGTTGTCCGTGAGCAGCAATTTCTAGAATGAAATGAAGAATTTGGAAACAATATGGTCTAACAACACCCATCAACTCCTTTTGAGATGACGTCATGTTGACTCTTGCTCATGTTTTGGATACTAATTTGTTCAAATGGAGTTATCATTAGGTTCCTCATTGAGAGCATGTATATTAAACAAATACGACCGTTGAGAGTAAAATTGACGAACTCTATCAAGGGTGACTAATCATAATTTTGTTTTGCAAAGAAAAATGAACACATGGCTAGACTTCGATACCCTCAGGTGATAACCAATGATGTCTCGATGATGCCATATAACTAGCAACCTTAGAGACGTTGATATTAGTCTAAAATGTTGACTGGAGCAGTGTATTATTATTTTTATTTCAGTTGGTATCTCCTTTTTCGCTCCCTACTACACTTTCAAGAGTGTCAGTCGATAAAAAAAAAGAATTGCTCATTACTAAATATACATAATTGACAAAACTAATGCATTATTACAGAATGTCCCTGATGAGTTACAATACATCCAGTTGAATAGAGTGAAACATCTGTTATTTTGTTTTAATATAGTCACTCCGAGATTATACGTGAAGAAAAGAAAAAACCCGATTAGATATATGCATATATCGATTTTTAGAACAAAATAAACGTCTTAGAAACTAAAAATACATTACATTTCGGTTTTATAGCTAGAATTGTAATACATATATCTATTAGCAAAATATGTACAATTTAGAGTCTCAGTGATGTACATATACTGCAATTTCACATGACGTCATCATTTCAGAAGTCGGCCATCTAGAAGGCATAAGAACAAACATTATAAGATTAAAAATTAAAAGGGTTGAAATACTGTGTATTAATACAATGTTTTCATAGGTTCAACAACACAGAGTAGAACTTACACGTCTATTAAAAATCAATCTTTCTGTTTTATATCTCGGATCGTAATAATATGTACATATTAAAAATATGTTCGTAAATAAAAAAATATCGTAGAAGCTTCCCAAATGTCGTAGCTATTATTTTTGTGAGGAGCAGAGATTTTTTTTGTGATAAGTATCTTTTTTTTTTAGTTGGTAATCCATTCAAAAAAAAGTTAGAAAGCTATTTTAAATTTTTGAACTCATTAGGGCTGAATGAAAAAACGAGATAACATTCGATGTATTTCAACAAAGTGATGTTTAAATAGATAATACTGTACAGATATACAACTTTAGGTAACAAATAAATGTACATAAAAAAATGAGTAATTGGGATCATTGGAGACAAACAAAGACTCCCTTTCATGCAAGAATTTACTGTTTTTTGTTTTTCTTCAAAGAATGAAGTAAAATTTCCTTTTTGCTTTTATTTTTTTTTGGAAAATTTGTGCATTTTGCTTCTTGAGCATGATACTAACATGGCGTCACTTTCAGTTTATTAAGCAGTAAACTATGTATAACATGAGTGAAAATGCTCTTTAAAAAACACAGACTAAACCAAAGAGATTGGAGATACGTAACACTTGCTCCACAGACGATAAACAAATTTGTAAGTACTCAGTTCACAACATCAATCCATTTTAACATGATCTAATATTTCCGCCCTATAACTTGACTTTTTTATGAATTAATAATAAAGTAGTACCCGTACGGGTGTACAAGCAAACAGTTGATCATCCTAGATGACTATCAATTCATTGTAAGTCCTTTTTCTTTCTTTCTTTCTTCTATAATAACAAAGAAAAAATATCGTTGATATTTTTGTATGTATGTTTAATATATTATAGTATTTGAAAAACAAAATATTAACAAGTTTCAATTACTAATTCTAATTGATAGATAGAATAGAAACTTTCTTATAAAAGTATGAGACATCTCTAATGAAATATAAATTTATTCCGAAATTACAATAGTAAAAATTATCCCCGGTAAAAAAAAAAAAGTAATCAGGAGTTTAAAACATTTTAATGCTTCATTTGGCATATGTAATCAACATGAATTGTTACAAACTTTATCTCAAGGGAATCATCAATATGTATTCATTTTTTCAATTATTGAGTCACAAGAAGTAAGTTCACATTATGAAATAATTGCAAAAATACAAAATTTCACTAAAAAATGTAAAAACTAGAGACATCACAATTTTTTATGGGTTGTGTATTACAAAACTATTGGCATATTTAAATACTTTAAAAAAGAGTCCTTAGATTCAAAAAAATGTAATATTTATACATACAAACATAATTAACAAATATAAATTCACGATTTTTCATTGGGTTAATTCTTACCTAGGTCTTATATTTATCGAGGTGCTAGTCAACATTTTCCCGATAAAATAAGCCAAAAATATTTTCTAAATGAATACATAATTGAAAATCTTGATATTTTTTTTTGATTTGTATTAATCGAAATATTTTCAAAAAAGTTCATATTCCCAGAACAGACTTTTAAAGATAAACTGTTGATGGGTCATTTCAAAAGAAGTATACACTTTTTTAACAGATTTTAATAGTTTAAAAGAACGATTGGTTTTGGAAGTAGAAATTAATTATAAAAATATCTATAAAAATAAATATTTGAAATAATAGGTTTAAAAAAATATATATTTGTTTAACTTTATAAGCATTATATAGACGTATAATAAAAATTTCTATATTAACAAATTAAACCTTTTACAGGTTTAATTTCATTATATAAATAAAATCATTTGATAAAATTGAAAATTATAGTTAGTATAAATAAATAATTGATATTGATAAATGAACAATTATTGGCTCACTTGATGCTAAAATCTCTTTTATTTAGAATTCAAAGTCAAGTCAATTTTTATAAAATATAATATTTGGGCTCTTCTCAGACCTATGTACTAGAGCCGGAAAGTTCATACATAATTAATCTTGTATAATACCAATAATATATCTTTATAGATTTGTGTGTTTATTTGAGTATGTCGTTCAATTTTACAAACATAACACACACAATGATTAAAAGTTCTGTACATTTTTTTTTGGAATAACTCAGGATGAGTAATCAAGATTTAAAGGTTACCTTTGGTCATATAATCCCTAAAAAATTATGTGTGTAGTATTTTCTTCGTGTAACCGCAAATTGAAGAAGAAAGCACTTCGTTATTATTACACGTATAATCAACTCACACAATCTTCTTAATTAAAAGCTCAATGGAATCAGATATACTATACATATATCGTACATTAATAGCTTTTTTTTAAAAAAACACAAACAAGTGATCAAAAATATTAATGGTTTTTTATCCCTTTATTAAATAATAAAGCTTCCGAGACATCGATAGACTCTTTATGAATAAATTCACGAAAAAGTGTTTGTAAATTATTATTAACTTTACTTTAGAGTACTTTAAATTATAATTTTTAAACAAAGACACTTTCAAATTTTTGTTAGTAAAAAATAACGCAGTTTTATTAACAACACTGAATACACGTGTAAAATAATAATTTTTTCATGTCTTTGCACGTATTCCGGCCATTTTTTCCCCCGTATTGTACGACTCAAATCTCCCGTAATAGAATTGCCAGGTTGTTGAAGCTCATAGTATACAACACCTTTGAGCTATCACCAGATACAGAACATGACCTTTGAACCTTAAATATTCCACTTTGGTGTTGATGTCGAGGATATCAATTGACTGGACATAGTGGAGTATTTTTTTTCTTTTTGAGGTTGTTGTAGACCATACATTACTCATCCCCACTCACACTTTTTTTTTGCTATCGAATGAGCAGCTCGCAATAGAAAAATCGTCTCTTGGTTTCTGTCCATAAGGCACCCAATTTCCTTTCTTGTGAATAGTACCTATGGATTTCAATCGTAGTAAAACGGCTTGTTGTGTAACTCCTCTTGCGTTTGACTCAGATCTTCATCAAGTAATGCCTCCAATTCTTCGTCTTCGAATTTTTTTGCCTTCAACGCTGAAATCACCATTCTTGAAACGTCCAAACCATTCCCTTCATAATCCATCAGCTGGACCATTGTCACCATCAACTTCTACGCATACAAGACTTCAATAGACTTCAGCTGCACTTTTCTTTCGATTAGAGCAGAAACATAGAACCTCCCGTGCTTAGTTAACACAAAATTTGACATATTCAACAAAGTAAAAGCAGGTTTATATATTTACAGATGTCTAACCTCTCGGAAACAATCAAAATACTACTTTGAAACATCCATAACAGCAGAGCCATCTTTAGAAAACGGCTCAAACTAACTTGGGGTCCCTATATACATAAATTAAGATTATCTAATTTTATGTAAAATATGTGTTATATATCTTAAAAATTTGTTAATAATTGTTTAGTAATGCGTTTAAAAGTCAAATTTTTAAAGGAAATCCATGATACATTTCCTTTTTTCCAGTATTTTTATCCTCTCTTTTAACGAAAAAATACTCATTCTTGCTGACAGTTTATAAATCAGCCGTTTTTCGAAAGTTCTACGTACATAAAGTTTTGTACAAAAGAATTTGTACTCAGTTTTCAAACATTGTAAATAAATGATAACTCAAGGGTTCCTTTATATGAGCAACTTATGACATTGCAGATGCTTAAGGTATATTTGTTTTTTTATGAAGAAGTAGACGAATAGATAAAAATTACCATAAATTTCATATATACCTATATAAATATTTAAACAATAGAAAGTTACAAAAATTCATGCATCAAAACCTTTAGTTTGAATGGTAAAATATGTTAGTATGATTGATTCATTACAGCATATATAATATATATATATATATATATATATTACATATCGAGTAACAAAGTATGGATAGTGAAGTTGACACCTTATAACCTGTTTTATATTATTTATTCATTTTAAAACAAGGGAATTCAACGTCCTAACTATTAAATAAATAAAAGTTTTTCCTTTCTTTGTCCCCAAAAAACTTTGGTAGAGCAGAGCTGTTCAGATCTTTTTGGAATTAGTCTCTGGGTTAATAATAATTAGTAATACTCATTCAAGTCACAATGCACAATACATCTATAAGTCTATAAGTGATGGAATGATAGAGTAATTACATCAATTATGTAGTTTTAATTCATTTAAAGTAAAAAAAAAGAATAAAAAGACATGGATTGGAGAAGGCAAAAAATGAAATAGAGAGCCTACTTTTTTTTTTAATTCAATTTTTTGAATGACGCATCACTTTAAAGTATAATCAAATGTTTTCTTACCCCTCTTTGTAAATGTTTCAAAAAGGTACATTTTTGTATTTATTTAATTTCCTACATATATATATATTGTCAAATGTGTATTACTTTTGCGTACTGACATTTGGCTAAAATTAGTTTTTCAAGGCTTACACAGACACTAAAAAAATACTACATATATAAAATGATTGAAATAACCTGCTATTTCTTCTACATACATTTTCAAATATGTCAACACAAAATAAATAATATATATAATGAATTAAATTATTTTTATACTGCATACATGTGACCTCCTTGTTTGTACATTCATTATGCATTTATATTACACGTCTGCCGTATTTAACGATTTTTTTCTTATTGTTTTCAATGAAGAGAAAAAAAAACTTTAAAGAATTGTTTATTTAATAGAAATGAAAAAAAAAAAAAGCTGTCAAGGAAAGACGGAGTTCAATAGCCTCGAAAACAAATATAAAAAAAACGTGAAAGTTATCTGTGTGCATAGATAAAAAATTTTAATTGACCCTTTGACTTTAAAAATTAGGCATACATACAATTCAATACGTTGAGTAGCGTGTTTATATTTTTATACTACTACTTATTATTTCAGTTGAGAGTTGATGGAATCATTTAGACAAGTGTACAACATAAGTTAAAACTTTTGAACGAAAACAAAAGTTTTTTGACTTTAAACATTTATTCAATTTAGAGAGTTAGAGAATTAAACAAACGTTTTCGTACAAAATAAAACAAATTGTTTCTTTTTGAGGTCAAATACTTGATTGTCCAATTTTGTATGTATACCCACAATGTATGTGTTAATATTATTGTCATTTTTTGAAATGACTCAATATAGTTACTGTTAATCACAACACAAAAACAAACTAGGATATTTTGTCTGAATTATTATTATTCTCTTATTCATCCTTTGAAATCCATATGCTCAATTTTATTTTAATGGTCAAATAGGAGTCAAATCAAGTTTTTATAAATCAAAATAAGGAAGGATAGTCTACATACCATACATATGTAGTTAATAGCCCTGAATATCACAGCTCATTCAATAAATTTGAATATAAATAGAGGCCATGATTGACCGTGAAAATGTGTCAATTAAATATTTGCCCATTACTATTTATGTGGTAAAAATAATCAATTTGGAGTTTTAAAATTATTTGATTATTGTTCAAATAGATGTAATGATTATTATTTAATTTGACTATTTGCTTTAAAAATTTGTCAGCGTGTCTTCATTTAATTATATATATATATGTATATATATATATATATATATGTCGATGTATTTACAACCGTCTGAAACTTTCAAGTTAATTTATCATTATTATACACATGTGTGAGCCTAGAGAAGAGTTTAATTTTCCCTGTTCTCATTTCAACGTGTTGTCCATAAAGTAAAGTGTTTTTAAAAAAAGCAAGAGCTTCTATAAAGTGTAATAATGCCTTACCGAAGTTGAAATGATTCGTGTATTGTCTAAATAGACTGTGACATAGGGGTCCGTCACATCCTTTTCTTGCCCAAAGCATCTTTTAATATTAAATAAAAAGTTATCAGTATCTGGTAAATCCTTTGCTTCGACAATTTCAACACGAAGCTCCCCATGTAAAAACTCTCCATCCCGGAGTCGTACGCTCTTTCGACGAAACTCCTCCACCTCTTCATCCACAGACTGTGATGTCTTCCAAAAAAAAGGCATGCTGATATGAAATATACTTTTTTTTGTATATGTATATATATATATATATAAACAAATCAACCTTTAATCAAATTAATATGGTCAATGAATAAAATCAAGACTGACATTGCAGTTCTTGGTTACAGAAACAAAGCTAAACTGCCTTAAAAGTAAGGATCGAAGAAGGAAAAAAAATAACAAGAGAGCGTCTTTTGTCTATATAAATATATATATATATATATACATATATAAGTACAGGGAAGAAGACGTTTTAAAAAAATTACGGAGAAGTATGTACTATGTAAAAAAAAAAGCAAAAGGTGGGGAGGGAGGGAAAACAATGTAGCTACAAAGTTTGACTTTAAATTAGCCATTTTATATCTTGTGTGTGTTTGTTGTTAAAAATTCGTTACAGGCCTTGCAAAATTGACTTGTTAATATTTTAATATGCACTAAGATCAGTGCAGGATCTGAATAATTTATGCTCCAAAACACGCAGTTGTTAAAACATTGCACTTAATATATGTATAAATATAAATATAAGGATGTTATTTGTTTGTTTTCCTTGTAGCTAAAAAAAAAAAAAATAAATAAACTGGAATTTCTACATACAAAAAGTGACTAATGGCATTTATCAATTCAATCAAATTTTGACATATTAAAAGAACAAATACATTATAAGGTGTCTTTAGAAGTACAGCATATATGAAATATGAGGGTAGAAAAGACACATTAATTTATTATAAGTAATAAATGTGACATGGTAACATAAAAGCAGGTTCTTATTTTTTTTTGTTTTTTTCTCTCTCGAGAAATCCATTAAAATGATGGACTAAATTATTCTCTTTAAATAGTTATATAGAGTAGTTAAAACATGCCCCTTCTACGATTGATACAATTTGATAATTAAATTAGAAATGCTATTACTATTGTCTAGTTTCACATGTACCATCAAGATACAAATAATTGGCTCCTTCTAATTTTTGCTCGTACACCCGTATTTCCTCCTTATAAAACATCTTAATTTCCATACTAAATGTCTAAAATCTTTGCAATTTGTTTTTAAGATAATGATTGTCTCTTTTAAGCAATATTCATCAATGTTGATGATGCGTCACCAAATTTGAGACGTATATACCTTCTGAACCAATAGTTTACTATGAACCCCATATATGATTCATCTAAGATTAAAATTGGTTTTAAAAGGAGACAATTTGGATGACCCTTTAGTTGAATAATAAGCATTTTAATTAATAATAATAATAATAGTCTAGTCAACAGTTATTTGGAGCAGAGGAACAGTTTTTTTTCTTCTTTTTTATGATGTTTGATATCTTAATAATATTAAATTATTAGAAATATAATTTTTGACACAAAGGTAAATACATAAATAAGGCTTTAATTTTTTATGTTTAAGAAATCAATTTAAAAATTAGTCTATCGAAATTTAAATTACAAATCATTTTGCTCCAAATCATACCTTTTTAATTAATACCTACGTGTATAAATGAACAACTCACGAGAAAAAATTAATATTTATATGTATAATTTGTCACAAATGTTAGTGACAGTTGTGTCAACCTAAAAGCAAAAACATTTATCCCTATCAAAAACATTCAATTCAAATTTCTTGGTATATTTTTCTCTCATAGTAGTAAGTGCTCTAAAATAGTGATTCAGAGTGCTTTGTGGAAATGGTGAAGGTGTCATTTTATCTTGATTTTTCTTTTTTTTTTAAAGCACAATCTGGGTTTATATGCAGTTAAGATTTAGTACTGCCAAAATGATTAAAAGGACTTAATTTAGTAAGAATATTGTTTTTGATTAATTTTTCAAGTTATTACTCAAGTTTAGAAGAGATCCAATCAATAAAATTATAATGATGCCTACATTTTTTATATATTGTGAATGAAGGAACTTTGAAGAGGCTTACTACAAAAAATATTTATCAATTGTTTTTTACTTAGGAAAAACCCTAATTAATCGAAGTAATCTACTTTTACAGTCGTGCAACAATACTTCAGTTACATAACATGCTATTAATTAATTAATTACTTTATGTCTACATTATGCTTCGTAATGTTAATTACAAAGGCATATATCCTTCAAAAAATATTACATAATCCATCTATACATGAATGGATCCTAACTAATGAAACTTTATCACTATGAAGAAGTCTAAGGATTGGATGCTTGAGTTCTGTAAGTAGTATAACATGTGACCGTAAAAAGATAAACTACTCTCTATTTATATGTCTTGACGCTTCCAAAAAATCTTATGGAAACGTCATCTGTGCTGTGTCTTTAAAAGTGAAAGAAAAAACTAATCTCTTTGGAGTCCTAAAAAATTGGGTTGTTTGTGCCTTTTCCTAGGAGGAATAAGAAGAATAAGAAGGTCACGTAAAAATAAAGCCATTTATAAAATTTGTAAAATATTTTTTTCGCAAATTTTTAAATAAAAAATAAATGTAAACCAGTGTTTTTCACCTTTTACTGAGGGATAGGCTATTTTTAAAACAAAATCTATGTTCTTTTAATGCAATTTTATAAGCCTTTATAATCATGATTTAACCGTTTGTTCCCGATAGCCTCATTTATTAGTATACATACATATGTGTTGCAACTAACTATACAAAGTACAAATACACAGTAAATAGAGTGATATCTTGAATTACAAGTATAACTTCCATCCAATTGATACCTTGCTATGTTGTAAACAGGTTCCTACAAAAGTAAACTGAAGTATAGTTGAATAGACGAGCCATTTCTGAAACATTTTCTCCCTTCTTGTTTCTAAAGAAAAAAAATCAATAGATACAATTAAAGTCACATCTTCAAAAATCAGAAATAGTATGTCGAATTTTAAGAGAAAGGATTAAACATTAGGAGTAGAGAAGGTAGAAAAATGTCTTATATGTATATGTATAAGAGACTTAGATTCATACATGTGTCAGGAAGAAAATAATCGAACATAAGGGATGTTGCTGCATGTACAGCTTTTTCATTAGTACTTTAAGTATTTTTATTTGATTGACTTTTTTATGTCATTATAAAAGTCAGTTTACTGATATGAGCATTGAAGTCGGTTTTTACTATTTTATGCTCTGTTTTGATATTGCTATAATTAATAGCCCATAAGGAGCAATAAAGTGAATAGACCTTACATGGCATGTTAATTGCCAACCAATGGGAAATGGAATTTAAAAAAAGATAATGATAACATTTTATCTTTAGAATAAGGAGATTGTCGATTGAAATTTGTATAATTATTTTAGATTCACATTTATTCCTTATTTTTTTCCATCATCTCTAAGTCAATGTACACATGAAAAAATCAAACTACAAATTAAAAAAATACCTCAGACCATACGGTTTGTCAACAGCATTTAATAAATTCATTATTAAGTCATGGCGTCTAATTTTATTTTATTCTAAATTAAACTTGAATCAATAGCTGTTGTATTTATCAAAGGATTAAACAATTTTGAATTGAATTGAATCAAAATCAAGTTAAGGCATATTTAGTGATTAGAGCTTGTATGGGGTTCAATTTAAGAGCTTACCTAAGAATTTACTTTCTGTAAAACAAATAGTGAAAGAAGATCAATGGTATGAAACATTATTTCGATATGGATAATTTTTATTAAGAAATTGATTCACTGTATATTTATCAAATGTGAAATTTTTGCAATTTTTCTATCTCTAAAGACTTCCATGTGTTTTGCTCGCCCTTTTGATGTAGTGGATACTTTTAATTGATGTTATATAAAATGGCCCTATATTTCAAACGTGTTACATTATATAAATTAGGGATTAGATAGCTGAATATTCAATGAGATAATCTAAAAAGCAACAACACTAAACATTAAATAAGTATTCTACTTTATGTTCTCAAAATTGTCACATATCTTGGGTGCTGGTCAAAAAATGAATGATTAAAATTTATGTGAACTCTAAATTTGACTTGATGACTTTTATTGTAAAAACAGATATACATATATTTACTTCAATAGTAGATAATTAATTTTATAAAACAAAAATTTAATGCTTTATAGCATTACCCATTTATTCAAACAAATATAATCTATTCAATAAATAATATTTAATTTTTAAAACTAAAGCATTTTTATAAAAAAAACTTTCCTTTCCTTCAAAAACAACAAACAAATATTAAACTAGCAAATTAACGTTAATAGTGTCAAATTACATATTTTTTTTGTAATTGATTACTTATAAAACGTGTTTCTTAGGTATAAAAACATCCTCTGTAAAGTTTCCGCTGTATAGAATAAAATTAAAAGACTTTCACAAATCAATCTAAATTTCAGTATTCTTCTAATAATAGTATTTTTAAAGTAAAAATTTAAAATTTACCATCCATGTGTCAAAAAACAAATAGTTAAAGTGTTTATATAGCTCTTTTATTTCAAATTATATGAAATAAAGCTTTTGAATATCGTTTGAACGCATTGTAAGCAAGTTGCATTGTGTTTGAAGCTGATTTTTGTGAACGTAATATAATCTTTACAATTTAAAAGAAATTGAAAATATTTTTTTTTCATGAAGCCATCCTATAATATTTAAGTTTTAACATAAATTAAGCAGCCATATGTAGATTTTATGCACATAAGAAAATATCAAATAATTATGATTAATAGTTAAAAATAACTCTTTTACAAAGAAATTCAATTCAATATTCAGGAATCAAAAAGATAAAATCAATATTTTGATTTTAAATTATTTTGCTAGGAGTAAAAATACGTAGAAATGATTGTGAAAGTCTTTATTCACATATCCAAACTTACTTGTTGATTAATAATAATAGTTTTTAATGTGTTTTTTTTGTCAAGAGTGACTATAATTTGATATGAACAAGAGAAACATCTGATAATGAAAAAATGTTGACTCCTTAAAATCAGTAAAAAGATTTATAGGTGATCAAAATATATTTATTCACTTCATATAAGAAATTATTGAAGCTACAATTAATGTGAGAAAATTATATTAAATTATTGATATAATATTAAACATATTTTTTTTTGTTCGTTTATCATAATAAGTTATTTATTTAAATTAACATTAAGAAATGAAATATGTGTTGTTGTTTAAAGAAAAAAAAATGATTTTTTGAGTGTCACTTTAATGTGTCTGATGTATTGAAATATGTCATATAAAACATATTGAATATTTAAAATTATATTTTTATTTTGTTCTGTGCTGAGAGACTAATTAATTAGTCTCAATAAAAACTCTATCCTTTAGATCTTTTAACTTTTAAATAATAATAATGTGATAACATTTATAAATAACCTTAAAAACACAAGTTAACTCGTAAAGATCAAAATAAAACTTTTTGTAGTGTTTACATATTGTGTACATCTATGTAAATAAAATCTCATCATCTTCTTGAAACAAACTGCATGCATTCTTAATATTAATATTTACATGTATCTATATCTACTTTGTAAATCTTTAATAACTAATTATGTAATTAGTGGCTGAACCTTGTAAAAACAGATGCTATGAAACATTGAATTATCATCAATTTTATAAAAACAGAAATCAAAAGATAAAACTAAAAGCTTTTTTATACATAGCTGTTCAATATGGTCGATATTGATCTTTGGGGAGGGGTCATGGAGCTATCAAACGGTTAGTAGGCTTTTAATGGGGTCGATACTACCCCTATAATATATATGTATACATAATATTCAAACAATACATTTTGTCTGAGAGCTTGGAAAAGAATATTCATTGTCCACGAATAGGATTGATAATGTTAATGAACTAATTACAAAGTCACAGGAGATACCTTATTCATAAATTCCGTCCAAGAAAAAAAAAGAAGAATATTTTGGATGGAGTTTTGCTCATTTTTGATTTCATAGTATATCGTTTTGAATAACATCAAATATTAGACTTGTGATTAACTAAAAATGTAATTTCCCATTCTACTTTCCAATTTCTTTCTTTTGATTTGATCCCTAATTTTGTTCAACTGTTAATCTTTTGTATAAGTTGTGTTGATACTGTTTTAGTCAAATTATACTAGTTAGTAACTAAAAGCTGATAAATATCAAATTGTACTCAAATCAATATTTATTTATTGATTTGACTTAGCATAGAGTGAGGATGCGAGTAGAGGCTAATCAAAAAATATGAAGAGCAATCACTTTTGGATAGTATTTACTAGGTTTGTGCCTATATCTGTTCCCCCAACATTATCATGTATTACTAACTAATTACTAATTACTAACTAATTTTCATCAATTGAATTGAATTTGAAAAAACAAAACAAAAGGGACTCCTTGATGTCATATCGATTTTATGGATGGTTATTTGCAATCATTTTTCTGATAAAAGAGATTTAAGAAAAAACTTTGTTTATTTGAGATTTTCCCAAGAAATGACTGAATTACATAAAAAATATTATGATGAATTCGTCAAATAAAAAATGAATAAAAAAACTCTTGCTTCTTTTGTCTAGTGATATCCGGGTAACACCAAACTATCAAATTAATTTATGTATTTTTGGTATGAGAAAAATATGGAAAAACCTATCAATTAGTAACTGTATATATATATTTTCCTTAACATGTCCTCTTATCCATCACGTAACAAAAATCAATTAAAATCTGAATCATAAAATAAATAATAGAATGATTCATTTGTCTTTTTATAAAATATTTGTTTGGCTTATTGTATTGATAAAAATTACATATTGACAACATTAATATATAAATTGGGATATGACTATAGTATAATTGAATTAAAACCCTTGTCATATGACTTTACTTGTAAAAAAAACTAGAGAAACACTGCATTTGAGAATTGTAAGGATAAAAAATATTTGGAGATTCTTCTAGATAATAATTTGACAGCTATAACTCATAAAATGTTTTATACACTAAAAACAATGTCTCTAACATCTCTGAGGGTATTTCTTGCAAGTATTGATATTTTTTATGATTATACATATAATGTACATATATATTGTTATAAAAAAATTTATAAAATATCTATTTTACTCGTAAATACATATGCGGAAAATAAGTAAGTCAAAATGAAAATAAATGATGACATAATTGAATAAAACGAAATAAATTTCTATAACAAATTATAGATTGTACATATATACACATAATACTAAATAACAACAGTTGTTTTTAACTTATGAGACATGTACATATACATCTAAATAAGATCTATGTACGGACATTACTATTATTATTGTGTTTATGTAAACTTGTTATTGTTGATTAAAATCCATATTTTTATTCAATGTTATGTAATACAAGCTCTAGATAAAAAAACAACTGAAAAATTAGCCTATACATACAATTTTAACAACAAGTAATTTAATCAAATATTATACAAAAGAAGACTCACATGAATAAATTCCAGTTAGAACACACTTCAAGACAAAACTATGTGACTCATTTTGAGGACATAAAAGGGCCCAAATAAAATATAAGTGAAAACTAAAATTGCCACAAAAACTTTTTTTTTTCTCTTTAAAAGTAAAAAAATGTATTAACTTTATCAGCATAAGATATTGAAAACATTTAGTGGTCCCCTTTGGGTTGATGGGTCTCTCAAAGTATGCAGCAATCATCTTAATTGTATGTAACCGGTCAAAAAATTTTTTATTTATTTTTTAACTCAAAAGTTCTTAATGGATACATTGAGATTACTGAATCAGTTATTAGAGAGCGTTCCTGAGCTTTTGGGCAGAAAACAATGGAATTTGGACAAATCTGCCAGAATACAGTTTTATTTCATTGTTCTACATATAATGCTGTCTTTTATGATTGAGGAAGATAATTGAATGATATTTGTGTGGAACAAACTCGTGAATTTAACCACCAAAAGGTGGTTCGATATTTTTATTTATTCTTATAATTTACGTACCTATGTATTAGGCTAAGATTACATTGATTTTCATATATTATATTAGATATATGCTATTCTTATACTACTCTTTAGAGTTCATATAGTGATCTAATCAGCTACTAAAAAATTGAACAATTCATGTACATAGATATGCACAACTTGTATGTAAACATCTCTCTAGAAACAAATATGACTCCAGTTTATATCAAAACTCAAACCTATGTATAAAAGTTACATTATTTCTTTCGGACTCCAGAGCATATTATGAACTTTGAGGGTTATGAACATTAAATTTATTTATTTGCCATTATGATTGAAAATTGTGAAATCGCAAAAATTTTATCCTCTCTTAGTTATTACTATCAAGTCTAATAAGAAAAAAAAGAGATAAAGAGAAAGGACTTCTTGAGCCGAATCACATTCATGAGAATTTTAACCTTTGAATGAGAACAACACACAAAATAATAGTTTTATCGAACAAAAAGGGGGACGTATCAAGCTGTGAACCCCAAACACAACGGTTTGACATAGTCAAGACCTTTTAGTACTTTATTTTATTCTTTTTTTTCCATTAAAAAGGTGTGTGTCACACTCTCCAGATCCAAATCTCCGAATGGAAGGGCCAAAGAAAATCACAATCAATAAAATAAATAACTAAGGCAAGGAACTAATTAACGAGCTCAATTTCTACACTCGCAAAGTGGAATGAGGAAGGTTCAGATAAATAAACTTTAATTACAGTTGAGTCTATTAAGAGACTTTTCATATAAGACTTTTTCGCTTTCCTTCCGAATCAGAAAGAAGATCCAAAGGGCTTTAGATCCTCTTAATGACTAAAGATATTTCAAAATTGAATCCTTATTTATACTCTTTTCACATTCATGAAAATTTTAATCTTTGAATGAAAACAATACACAAAACAATATTTAACTCGTGAGCTGAGCAAATGTTTGAGACACTTCCTGAGTACACACTCCCTGCTTACGTTTTGAATTGAAAATTTCCAAAATTATAACTTCTAATTTTTAATGAAGTATCCATAAATTTCTCCTGATGTCATTATTTCATTTAGCTTAAATTAGAAATGGCGTTAGAAGTGTGGATGTCAAAGATACATTCTTTATAATTATTTTAAATTTTATAATATTTAAATGAGACGACTTATTGATTCAAATAACTTTTTTACCATTTATATGTACTTCTAATTATACAGGATTTTCACAATAAATTTGCATTGAATTAATTTCAATTTTAATTATTATGAAAATCTTTTTTTTTTAAACGTTAAAGATACTTTACATAAAATTTTCGAAAAATGAAATAGTAAACCAAAAAGGGACGTCATTGTCGAACTTTGCTAGTTCTGACACCGTTTCCGGGATTAGACGCACGAATACACATGATCATCTAAATATTTGAAATCTATCAATAGTGATGACTTCAATATAACTGTAAAAATGACAAAACTCTTAGTAAACTACTTATTTTAAGACGCGTACAATAAAAATGTTGAAGCTTCTAAAAATATTGGATTGCAAACACGAGGATACATACCTAGAATTTAGTAGTTTTTGCCAATATAATCCTGCTAGGAGTCGAATGGAAACGATTTAATTATATATTTAGATATAAAGCTTCTTCATGATATCGAGTTAAGAAGTATGGTTTATGATGATGAAGAAGTAGGATATTTGTAGGTAACTAAGTCAATACAAATGCATCTTATCAGTATAGTGTTTACCTACAAATATATCTTCTTAAACCTCCAGACAGTCAAATTTGTAATATATATGACTTATAACAAATAAGAAAATTAAAAATTATAATTTGTAGAAAATGAAAATAAAAATAAATAAATATTCAATTTATAAAAATAATCAGTCATTAAGAGGCTTTCAAGCTCTTCGGATCTCTTTCTCCTGAATGGAGGGTGAGCTATTGAAGATTTTTTCTTCAGATGCTCTCTTTATAGAGATCTCTTAATAGAATCAAATTCAATTCAAATTATTTTTTCCTGGGCCTTCCTCACTCCACTTTGTGAGTGAAGGAAGTAAGCTCCTTAATTAATTCCTTGTTTTGTATCCAAGTTTATTTGATTGTCTGATAATTTGTTTTCTATTGGCCCTTCCATTCGGAGATTTGGATCTGGAGAGTGAGACACACACCTTTTTAATGGCGACAAAAGAATAAAATAAAGTACTAAAAGGTCTTGGCCTTGTCAAACCATTGTGTTTGGGGTTCGCAACTCGATACGTCCCCCTTTTTGTTCGATAAAACTATTATTTTGTGTGTTGTTCTCATTCAAAAGGCTAAAATTCTCAAGAATGTGATTCGGCTCAAGAAGTCCTTTCTCTTTATCTCTTTTTTTTCTTATTAGACTTGACAGTAATAACTAAGAGAGGATGAAATTTTTGCGATTTCACAATTTTCAATCATAATGGCAAATAAATAAATTTAATGTTCATAACCCTCATACTTCATAACATGCACTACAGTCTGAGAGAAATAATGTACATTTATACAAAGGTTTGAGTTTTGATATAAACTGGAGTCATATTTGTTTCCAAAGAGATATTTATGATTAGTTTACATATAAGTTATTTTAACTGAATCCGCATTAATATTATAACATTTCAATTAATTTATATCAATATATAATCACATTAGATGAATTTAGATTGGATTAGGCTCAGAGCTACATTTTATCAAATACTTATTTAGTTCTTATTGACTCTGAATCAACAGGTCAAAAACTTGTGAAATTGACTTGATTGTATTTAAAATCCTCTTAATCAAATCTGTCAAATTATTTTGGAAATCAGACATTTAATATCATACTTATGTTTTAGCTATATGTATACTTACGTTTCTACATCGAATGATATAAATGTATTATGATACTTTTGATTATTCATTTACAATTGTAATATAACTCTGTAAATCAAAACTTTTAAAATACATATTTCGTCATGAATTAATTTTTAATTACTTGAAAAGATATTGAATATTATTTGAATCTGTATCTATAACAATATTGAAAATTTCTTATTTTTTAACTTCTTTAAAGACATTTCTATAATTAGTTGGATTAGTTTGACAAATATATAAATCTAATTTTACGGATTGTGTAACAGAACGAACCAAATCTAAATTTCAATATAGCATGCAAAATTATTATTATATTCAATTCTTTCAAAAGTATTCTTTAATCTGTCATTCTAATACTTAATATCTATTTGAATTTATAATTTAGTAACCGTCATTATTTATATAAGGATATATTCATTTATAAGTTCATAACACACACACAGACACACATTATATTTTATTTTTTGATAACACTCAACACTTCTGGTCCCAGCATTTCTCATGATATAATATACACAGAGTTTCAGGTAACTTCGATCCTGCGATCCTAGATCGCGAAGAACTTTCGTTACTTTTCCAAACTTATCAAAATTGAGGAACTTTTCTTGTCCGAGGAAGTTTTATCATCAACCCAAAAATTGAATAATTTACATTTAATTACATTTTTTCGGGCAGAATTAATTATTAATTGCTCAAAATGTCTAAACTGAAGGTTTTATGGAGTCTAAAAACGAAAATTTTCTTTCCCGCCCAACCATGGTGGGCGGTAATTTTAAAGAACATCGATAAACCTAAATTATCTCTTACATATTTGAACAAATTTTGACGAGTCATTTTTTCTTTCCGTACGCCTATGCCCCTAGGTAATTAATCCTTTAAATAGCCATTTCATGAGACAGCTTGTTGAAATATATGCAAATAACTTGTTAATTGATATGAATGATAATTTACTTTATTCAAGGGGGGAATCAGCCACCATTTTGAGGAACCTTTTCTATTTAAGAAAAGTCAGGATCGAGGAAAAAATTACACTTTCTGAAACTCTGAATATACATATATATTGCTTAGTTTTATATCTAAATGTATATTTGCAATTGCAGCAATGGGTAATCTAATGCATATATATATAGCACGAATCCCTTGGTTCATTCGTTTTTTTGACCAAGCATCACGGTCAGCGAGGAGAACTACAGAAGCAGGGTTAACTAAGGGTAATTTGACCCAAAAAAGAACTTAAACTATGCTCTGTCGGTATTCAAGACCAAAATTTGAGGTTGGCTATGAAGTCATAAGTTTCAGGAAATAATCAATTTATGGGATTTTGGGTGAAGTCATGCAAAAATTATTTTATATATTGAAAAATGTGATTATCCCTTCTTAATGACTATATACTGTACTATATTAGAATCATTTGAATGATGTGAGATGGTTTTTGCAATGTTAGTTGATAAGAAAACAAATACAAAAGGTCATCAATATTAAGTGAAGCGTTCACAGGTTGATTGTTGTACCAAACGTCTAACGACAAGAGAAAAATAGCATGAAGTCAAACGGACAAAAAAAAAGTTAGGTCCGTAGAGAGGGTACAGCTGTTTTAATACATTTATGTACATATATTGGGATGTATTTACCTATAGTTTCAACAGCAATGTTGAAGAGTATTAGGAGTTAAAAGACACTAGAATAATCACTTTTAATGAAAAATAATCACGCATAGCTCAAGAACAAGACACTTCTTCATATGAGCACATAGAATTGATTTTCATCGATTACGCCTAGTATGAAAACAAAAAAGATCAACTCTACTGAAAGTTAACACATGAAATACCATTTGTATGGTGTATATAATATGTCGTGTCACCTAGTTTCTCATTAATAACTCATATTGTACATGTTGTAATTAGATACTGTGGATACATTTTAACGTTTGTGATGAAAATCACAAATTCGTGAGTATTCAGTGGTTCATAACAAAGTTTATAGTCTAATTCATACATTAAGAGACGTCAAATACAATTTGAAGCACGACATTATATATAATGATTCATATAGGTCGGTAAGAAAAATAAGTAAGAACCCCAATTTTCCCTCATCAAACTTTACTCAATGAGTGTCAATTGTAAGCCCATGCTATTATTGTTACAAATGAGATCATAATTAATTAGACAAATGTGATGGAAAAATTCATACAAGGAGTTAACAAATAAAAATAAAAATATTTTTCCTTATTCCATGTTTGACTTTTCATATTGAACCTTTTGTGTAGTTCTAAACGAATCTTCTAATTCAGAAAGTGAGTCCTTTTGATCATCTAAAAGAAAAGGTAAATCTTTTTTAAACATTCAAAACTGGAATTAATTTTCATTAAACATAATTAAAAAAAGTTATGTTCTTAATATTTTCGAAACAGATCATAAAAGCATCCTATTATACAACAAAAGTTTTAAAAATAACACTGGAAAATTACATTAAATATAATATTTTCAATAGTTCTCAAAGCCAGATATCTATATGTGTTGTAGACTTCAAATATATTATAAAACAATAACAAATATTATGATTTACAATTTTGTCCAGATATCACAGTTGAGTTTTTAAACTGGGAAATTGAAACCAATAATTATCAAGTCTTCAGAGTTGGAATGGGGTGTTGACTCTTTTGAATTATTCGAATAATAAGGATCGTGAAAGTAGATAAGAATATCGTTTAAGATATCATTATCTTGTGAATGTTGTGTATTCGTCTCTCATGAAGTGGACTCTCAGGGGGACTTGGAGTGAATCTGTGGACTTGATATGAGTTCATAGAAGGATCATCACTCAATACATTTTGACGGATTTGCACGATACTAGGTATCCCCATTGATTCATGGGTTAGATACAAGAAAGAGGCATAATAGATTTCACAATTAGAGGTCATCCCCAGTCCATGGATCCACTCCGAGTCTCTCTCTCTCTCTCTCCCCCCCCCCCCCCCTAATACTCCACGAGAAATGAATTTATTTCTCAAAAGGTTCCAATCCCTGAATTTCAATTTTTCCAGTATGAAAACTCAACACTGTCCACTCTATTGAGATAGAAAGATAAACTTGACAAAGACGTCTTGACAAAGTTGTAAGCCATAACCTAAAATTGGTCCTAATTTGGATGCACTGACGAGATCGGACATAGCTACTCTCAACTTTATGTGAATGAACAAAACTGGTTATTAGTGTTTCATTTGAACCATGAAGGATCTTTATATTGTCTGGAAAATAACGGAAGAGAGGTGGCAGGGGCATATCCTCTCCAGATTTTTTTTATAACCCTGATTCGTTCCGATTTCATGTAATATTCAAAGAGTTATTTAAGTACAAAGGATTTTGACATAAAGGGACTCCTGGTGGCATAGGGGGCGGGAGTAGGCTCAAAATCCGAACAAATCCTTTTGTAGTTCTTTGAATAATATATGAAATTTGTTAATAAATAATGCATTAAAGAGCTGAGGCCCACAGTTTTCAAACGAGATGTCAAACGCCCGATAAGAATCCTTAACCAAGAAGAAATCGTCCATCTAAATGTGTAAATTTTCATTCAATTTCAATCAAAAATTCGCTAAAAATCTAAGACTCACGGAAAAGCTACTTACGTAGTACTGCGCAGAATGATTAAGAAACCAGCTGAAATCCTTTTGCACGCTATTGGATTCCTTATTAATTCATTCCATGTAATATTTAAGGAGTTATTTAAGTACAAAGGATTTGGCCAACTTTTGGGCCTACTCCGGCACCCGACGCTCCTAGGAGTCCTTCTAGTAGCAAAATAAAAACTGCAAATTGAATTTGAGTTAAATACACTCGTTAATCATCATTCTTTAATGCACAATATGGCTATTTATCTTGGCTTAAATTAAAGTTGAAGTTGGAGAATAGGCCAAAAAAGCTAAAAAAGTAGGGTCCAATATCTCGGACTTAATGATATCAAATTAAGAGGTATGGTTTATGATGATGAAGAAGTAGGATATTTGTAGGTAACTAAATGAATAGATATACATCGTATCACAATGGTACTTACCTACAAATAAGTCTTCTTAAACCTCCACATAGTCAAATTTGTAATATATATAATGTATGACTTATAAGAAACAAGAAAATAAAAAATTATAATTTGTAAAAGATGAAAAGAATTATAATTAAATATTCAATTTCTAAAAATCAGTTATTAAGAGGCTGTCAAGCTCTTCGGATCTCTTTCTCCTGAATAGAGGGTGAGTTATTGAAGACTTTTTTCTTCAGATGCTCTCTTTATAGAGATTTCTTAATAGACTCAAATTCAATTCAAATTATTTTTTCCTGGGCCTTCCTCATTCCACTTTGTGAGTGAAGGAAGTGAGCTCCTTAATTAATTCCTTGTTTTGTATCCAAGTTTATTGGATTGTCTGATAATTTGTTTTCTATTGGCTCTTCCATTCGGAGATTCGGATCTGGAGAGTGAGACACACACCTTTTTAATGGCGACAAAAGAATAAAATAAAGTTATGAAAGGTCTTGGCCTTGTCAAACCGTTGTGTTTGGGGTTCGCAACTCGATACGTCCCCCTTTTTATTCGATAAAACTATTATTTTGCGTGTTGTTCTCATTCAAAAGGTTAAAATTCTCATGAATGTGATTCGGCTCAAGAAGTCTTTTTTGTAGTCAATGATATTATTAAAATTATTATTATTTAATAACAAATAATGACTTTAATTTTTTGTTAGTTCATTATTCATTGACCTTTGTTTTCTAATCTAAATTATCCCTTGACTTTTTTCCTAAAATGGTAGTTCATTTATTTTTATTATTAAAAATCCCTCTATGCAATTTTAAAAATTTAGTATCAAAAAAACCTTTTGAGAAAATGTCAAATATAATTATACTTTGGAATATTATTTGAATAAAATCCATAAATCATATATAAACATAAATCAAAGAACATATATGTATATAAAAAATAAGGATTTACCTTTGAAGACTACAGAAAAACAAATACAAATTTCAATTCCTTGTTGTACCTTGAACATAAAAGATATTTCTTGTATTATCTTACAAGAATATATATGAATTGTAAAATAATTTTATTTTTTGTTTCTATATGGTTATATGTACAAGATAATTTCAAGAAGTAAAAGCTATAGCAGTTGTTTAGTTTATAAAGCAACATTAATTATACAGGCTTTTAAAAAAATCACATTATTTCGAATTATAATTCAATTTTTGTTTTGAGAGAGGCAGGAAAACATTAATTCTTTGTATATATATTTTATAATGTTATTAAATGTATATGAGACACTTTTTGTACCTTTTGATCTTCAAAAAGATTGTTTTGTCTTAATTATTAACTACATGGTAGCATATAAGATTAATTATGGAAGCATGTCACTCATAGACTCAAATAAAAACACTCTGTATGCTTTTGTTTAACATTTCCTCCATGTTCATAAACATCAATATTTAAACAAAATAATTAATCTTTTTAATGTGCACTTTTTTGAAGAAAAAAGTCAACTTTCCGTTGGACAAATAAATATATTTACAGAATTTTTGTATCCATTCTCAGAAATATATTGATCACTCTGACAGTTTTTGTATAGGTCCAAGGGTCTTAGACATAATAACATTTTAATGCAAATTGGTGATTTTGGGAGTGTAAAAGCTCGTTTTTTTATATTTTAAAGTGTAAAAGCTTGTTTTTTTTTATTTTAAAGTGTATAACTTTGTTTCTAAAGTATTAAAGTATATTTTTATTTTTTTAAATACAAATTTTGTTAAACCTAAATCACCCCATTTGCATAAAATAGTATTTGAGAATCAATAATAAAGTCAGGTGTGGTTGAAATACATATTATTACTTCCTGGTGAGAGTAGAAGCAACAAATTTGCAAAAGTTAACCCTGGTCTGGTCAAACCTTGGGAGTGTCCTTGTCTACGTGGAACACATAGCTGTAAAATGTCATTTGTTAAATTCATTTCAATTGGAGTGTGTTATGTACATATGTACTATGAATTAAGGTAAATTTCAAATTTTTACTAGGAACAAAAAATAAATCTAATGCTTTTGCCAAATCCCAAGAAATAAAAGAGAGAAGAAATGGATCACACTTAATTAAAAAAACACCACACATTTTAACTTTAAAGCTAACAATAGTACATATAACAACCTGTTGATTGTAGTGAGTATTAGAGCGTAACTTATAGTCTAGTAAATCAAACTATAATACATTTAAGGAGAAAAAAGTTAACTTTTAATTTTTCTACATTTTATATTTTTCTAAATGCTTTGTATTTGATTAAAAAAAAAAGGGGTTACAAATCTACCACAAAAAAGCATTCAGAAAGTCCAAATATTGGTTGAATTGGCAAAGATCAAATGTAAGGTTTTTTTTAATAAAAAAAAATGATAAGTTTTACAGAGTTTTTTAAAAACTTAAAATTACATATTTCATTACTAATGAGAAAATTAAGGACAAAATGTATATTCACTGCTACTCTAATGGCTCATAAATTGAGTTACTAAAAGGAAGTCTCATGCACTTATGAAATAATCTACTAACTAACTTACTAACTACTAATTCTAAAAATTCTAAAAATAACATGGGTGCATTTTTGATATTTCTATAGAATTAATAATTAATTTATTAACTTTTACCAGTTCTTACATAGAGATGCATATTGATGTAATCATCGTAATGAGAAAAAAGATGTCTCTACACTTATGCACACCCTCTAATTTACTCAAAATGTACATCTATGCTATATAAATAGTATTATATTATTAACAAATTAGTGATGTATCGAATGTTGTATTTATATCTTCAGATTATCTGGTTTTTTTTTTAATTATATTAATTATCTGGTAAAACATACAATATTGACTATGCCTTTAGTATTTTGATTTTAATATTATTTACCTCTCTATCAATTGTTTGTATGCAAAACCCTGAAATAACCTCAAAGTAGGCATTTTTTCAAATCTCTATGGCCCAAGAAATAATTTTTGTATAAATTAATTTCCAAAAGTATGGAAAAAAGTGTGAAAACATAACAATATCAAAAGTAGTTTTTTTTAACAGATCAAATGCATCCCCCCCACACTGACACAAAGAGAAGATGCTGAGAGTCGTATATGCAATTCATTTTCTTACACTTTGTATCCACGTCAAACTAACTAAGGCATCATCAGAGGCAAAGGAAACAAAGCCAATACGACATTAGCTCCCCAAGAGCTAACAATACTATAACGAAAAAGTTTGTCATACTAATCCTGTCATCAATTATGTGAAGGTCACTTTTACAGAACGAAAGATGAGGTAATATATCGATCGAACACTCTTAGCTTTTTTTTCTTCTTCTCACCCTCATAATGATGCTAATTAGACAAGGACTCACTCACTTTTTAAATATTTATATTCCCTCTCTTTTTTTTCTATTAAATCAGGAGACTCATATACCACTAAAACACAGGAGTTGAATGAATTATTTTATATCTGCTTCCTACACAACTGATATCATGGGTATGTCAAACAATGACGTTTAAGCAAATGCTAATACAAATAAATAAATAACTATAACATTCAAAAATTTAAAAAAGGGGGGTTATAATCCTTGATTCAATATACTTAAAAAATCAATATGGATCACAGTTCATCCTGAAATACAAAATACATAACATTCTTTGTAGATTTTGAGAAAACCTTTGATAGTTTATAGCATATATGTATAGTATATAGATATGGCTTTCCAGATGAATTCGTATTATACCCTTTCTAACGTCATAATACGCCAAATCAGCTGCTTTAAATTAGAAAAGGAATAAGATAAATGTATTCTGCAAGGAGAATAAATTGTACTTTTGTTATTCAAAAACATTTACCATGATTTTCTTATTTGATTAAGTATCGTTAGCGATATTAAAGCTCTATGATTGAAAATGATTATTGATAAAAAGTATTAGTTTATTATATTAGCCACTCAGTCTATAAGCAAATATGTTTAATTAATCAAATAAAGTGGTTCCCTGTATATTTTTCTATGTCTTAATAACTAATATAAGTACCTACATACATATTACATAAAAACTATCAAGTAAAAGTCTAAGACACCATTAATTAGCAAATGTAAGTTGTTTTGACATCTATTGGGTTTGTATATAGTTATGTTCATAATTGAAAAAGTTCTGTATCTACACAGAAATATAACAAATTATTATAAATTAGTCATATTTTTTAAAAAAACAACACAAATTATGTTGTGATATTATTCTACTAATACCGATTCTAAAATATACAAATTGTATGACCAATAGAATAAAATATTAAAAACCCTTGTTTAATTTGACAAAAAATCTTTTGAAATATCGAAATTAGGGATAAATGAGACATCATGAATTACCAATACAAGTTACAAATTTGAATACAATAAGTCTTTATTAGTATGCAACATTTTTAACAATAGTTAAATCCTATTTCATTCCGCTTAAAAAAGTAGTTTTCCATATTTAAAAATAGATATATGTAAATATTTATTTTTATATCAATATTATTAGGTTTATTATAACTCAAGTTTTCCATCATGGAATATGTATGTTTGAACAACAACCATCCAATAAATTGTTCTTCTTAACCTTTCTAACAAAAGGAGAAATAAACAAAGTTTAACTTTTTCTTTATTTTCTATTTAATTGGAGAAATACTCAGAGTTTAACAAAATTTATACGTATTGTATCAAAGCAAAATGCTCCATGTCTCAATAAAAAATTTTTTTTTATGACATACCCTAGTATATTTAATAAAATTTAACAATGCACTTGGTTACAATGTTAAAATATTTCGTCGAGAAAAGTAAAGTTTGGCTTCAATCAAACGAAACATTTGAAAAACTGTCATGAAAAAATCTACGTTCACAAATCCATTTAATCTAGCCCTGTCTGACAAGACTCTAACACTTTTTCTCTGGATATATTTGATATTGTAGCTTTTCTTTCGTCTTAGATAAAAGTTCCTAATTTCTGACTATAAAAGGATATTGATTAAGCAGTATTTAGTGTTTCTTTTTTTCCTCCTTCAAGTTTACCCATTCGATGGCACTTAGTTTGTGTTCCTAAAAGTATAGATTGCTCCATGTATTTGATCAATAAGTATTAAAAAAATTTCCCTTATTCCTACTTCTCAATGACGTCAGAAGGACATCGTTTCTAATATCTATCAAAAAATTAATAATATTGGGAAGATTTTTGTTATAGAGTCGATCCATCAAATTGATTGAGATTCTATATATCATTTTTTGAATCAAATTCTTTTATTTGCTTATGAAGTGAATTTAAATGAACTTCACTCATTTATTCAACCAATGCTGCAACGTGATTGGTTTCATTGATATTTACATAGTAAAGCAAGACATGAAATAGATTGCAAATTGAGAAAGAATTGCAAGATATAAAAAAGTACTCAATATAATGGTCCGAGGTATATAAGTACATACATAAAAATATTTTATCTAATATTTAGTCATATTCATTCATAATAAAAAACCAAAATGAAAAATAAAATTATATTTTTAACTTGATTACAATTTTTTTTTTTTAAAAAGAAGTAGTTAAATGTATTTAATTGAAATGAGTTGATAAATACATACATATCTAAATGAAAAATTAAAATTTCATTAAGGTAATGAGCACTTAAGAAAATGAATAGTCTCTCATTGCATCATTTACCTAAAGTAGGCTCCTGTAATTTACCCATTTCTTTCATTGTGATATTCATTTGGGGCTTAATTAAGGTAGCTTTGTATTTTGGTTTTAATGAGAGTACTTATGTAAATGGATGATTGCTAATGCAGGCATCTGATGGATCTGAATGGAAAAGTGTTTCATGAAACATTTGTGTTCAGATATTGTATTCAAATGTTGCCAATTTAATATGTACACATTTACTTAAACTAAATAGTTATAACTAACAAACGGTATTAGGATACAACATTTTCACGCTACAATAAGGAGATCACAGACACAATACGATATTTATTTATTTTTTTTTTTTAAATCATAAATAGATTCAAAAAAACCTTAAAAAACCTTAACAAAATGTTACAACGGCTTAAAGACAATTAAAAGCATGACAAAAAGGAATTGAGTTTACCTTCAAAACTTTCTGCTATTCACTCATTTTCACGCCCCTAAATCAAAAAATGTATGTATGTGTATATGCTAATTAGTTCCATCAGAATTTTGTATAATTTAATTAATAACTAGTCTTCATTCATACAAACTTTGAGGGATAAGGGAAGAGAGGAAGCACCAACGAGAAAAATTAGATAGACTTAATAAAATGAAAGATCGTGTTGAAGTAGATATAACTAAAAAACATGAGATATTAGAATAAGAAAAAATGAGAAGAAAAATCTGATCAAAAGAAATTTAAAAAGGAATTCATCATTCAATACATTCAAAAATCTATTTAAGGAATTTCATCCTTACGACACAATAATGGAAAAATCTCTGTTGAAGATGACATAATTAATTTGAAAGGAAATAAAGTCGTTTTAATCAAATCTTTATATGAGACAGACCTGTTCAATTGGTAATAAATGTGTGCTTTGTAAGTGGAATGTTGAAGAACAAATTAACCAAATATAAGTCCATCTTACTCCGAACGAATCTCCAATATCTACTGACGACCAAATTATGTCATACATTATAAAGTACGAAAAAATCTCCTTGAATATATAGATTACCTTATGAGTCCTATAAGGCTTTTGTAAGAGAATTGTCACCGCTTTTTGAGATAAAAAAGGTAAAAGAATATACAGAAGTTCATGAACACGTTACTAAACTCAATTTCAAATTAAAATATATACACTCAACATAGCTAATTAGAGACCAATCACTTTACTCACTTTACTAAGGATTTTGTAAATGCTTGAATCAAAAGTGGATAAAAGAATAAATGGAAGCACGTTGATTTCAGGGCCGTGAAAATAAAATACAATTTCAAGCATATACAAATAATAGGATAATAAAACCGAAATGATTCCTACTAACCTATTAAAGTGTGTTAAAGTACTTAATAGTTACTCGCATCAAATGTTGACATCGTATGCTTCAATTCTGGAGGGAATCCTTCTACTAATCGACCAGGATGAGCCAGAGGTTTTCAATTCAGGAGACGTATTATATAGAGATCATAATTTAACCACTATTGGTCAGACCCTTAATACAAATATGTACAATACACCCAGAAACCTTATGTATCTAAAAAGGATATAATAAGTAAATAAACAAAACTATTATAAACTTTATAGACTCCGATCCCCTTTAATCTGGCTTTAGAGAGATTGAAACAACAGGATGGCCGTCAAACTTCAATAATTTTCTTTTTACACAAAATAGCGGCAAGACTATTTGTCAATGAGGACATCATAGAGAATTCTGAGCCTCTTATGAATAATCCCTTCATGACTCACAAACAGAAGTGAGATGAGAGATTACACTGTAGTAAACTTATGTTTAGAGACAATATTCTCAAAAAGACACTTTACATGTTACATACTTTTATTTCAGACGAAAGAGATACATCATTAACTTGGATCAGGGTTCGTCAAATAAAGATTCTTTACTTATTTTGTCTGCTTCAAAGAGGAATCGGTGATGGGATTTGAGAGTCTATATATTTTTTTTTCATAAATAGAATAACAAGGCCCAGTGCTGAACAGCAGTGGTGAAATAGATTTGTACTTGGGTGGGCTATTACATAAATAGATCACAAAATCTCACTCATTGAAAAGTGGTCCCTATGGTTCCGGCACCACTGTTGCAGCAAGAAGTAGAAAGACCATTACACGACTAAAATAGGCGATGGGGCTAATGGCAAAGGTTAAAATACAGGAGGCTTGATGCAGATACATCAAATTAATATTGAATTTAGTCCACGGAATAAAATTGTCAAAGTGACAGGTTTTTAATTAAATTACTATTTTGACAAACAACGAGCTTTTTAGTGAGTAACGAGTGAAGATCGGGATTACTCAAACTTTTTTTTTCTAGTAACATGGACGTATACTAGAACAGTGAAATTTTGCTTGCAACACATCAATCCTATATATTTTAAAAAATCCGATATTGTACTATGCACAAGTTGACAGCTACTTGCAATCATCAATATCTTTATTGTTATTAAAATAGGAACCAATAAAACCAAAAATATGGAGAAAGTTTAAAAGTTAAATTTGAGTTGAATGACTCTATTTCATTGATAAATATTTGACTGTTTTTTCTTCCTAAAGAACGAGTATTGAAAAAATTCAGGTCTGAGAGTTGTATTTTTAACCTTTTTATGTAATATTTGATAGTTATAGTATTTGTCATAAAAAGTGGATAACTCATTGCGTCTAGCTTTTGTTTTGAACAGTAAATTAATTTAACAAAATACCAATCAATTATTTTTATTTCAATGATTAGTGGTTGAATCAACTTTACAGAAGACAACAACAAAACTTTCACTGCCTTTGAAAAAGTTAATAACAGACGGACAAATAATAATTTAAAAATAAAATAAAATTTGTATATACATATAACATCAAATTCAAATGAATTGGAAGCATTTTTGTATTATTTATAAGGCTGCAGGATTTGAAAATGATCTACCGGACATAAGAACTATTTTCATAACTAAAAAAGGCTATATAATAACTGAATGGATATTATGGTGACAAAAAAAATAAGATATTTCCGCTTTGGACATCCTCAAAGTTGTAACTTTGTGCAGTAAAAGCTTGCATGTTAAACAGATTTGTACAGAGCCCTCATTCTTTTTTGTTCATTTTGTTAAGTAAAAAAATATGTAAATAAAAATACAGATATCAAATTTAATACTTCTAAAAATATTAACATTTTATGTTGACAAAATATTTTTATTCAAGACTATGTTTTATCCCATATATTCTTACATATACTTACAGCGGTTCTTTATACATAGATAGATGATATTTTGAAGGGAAATTTACATTCCTTAAATAGAAAAAAAAACAACAAAATAACAAAGGTTCATCAATTATTACTGATGGATCAATTTGTATTAAATAGGAAAGTGTGACTTACTGATATATATATATATATATATATATATATATATATATATATATTTATTGATGATAGGATAACATTCCTGTCCTCAAAATTGTTTCCCCTCTCCAATTTATCTATGTACTTACATATAATTGAAATGAGAAAATTAATGGTTCTATATATTTACATTCTACTTAGATAACGTTTTACTTGTCTTTATCATCTAGGTATTTTCCCAATTATACCTAAGTATTCATCAAAAAAATTACTTACATGCAGCGACACTATAAATACCATATATGTACCATAGAGTACAACTCAAGTCTGTGGGATGAATGGTCGTTGAACAAAGCTCACATTGGATCATCCCATGGCTAGGAACAACTTGTTATTATAAATACTCTTTAATGTAATAACTTATTTTAATTTAACATCCCGTGTTATTCAATTGATAACTTGCTGTTTAACAACTAGCTAACCTAGTAACTCTAGTAATTTAAGATTTTATAGCGTATATTCTTCACTATAACCATAGATAACCGTGAGATAACTCTCAAGGCTGGTCTTGATGCTGGTTAAAAATAATTATTTGTATACAAATTTCATTCTTTTTCTCTATGCAGGATGTTTAATTATCATAATTTTGTATCATTTCTAAAATTAATCTCTGTAGATTGTACTATTAATTATTTGATTGATACGACTTTTTTCTATGAAAGTTATTGTATGCAGTTAATACAAATAAAATAATGTTAAAAATATGAAAACTACATAAGTTTATCTACATATCAAGCAATTATCCTACTGATATCTTAGAATTGATTGGTTGTGGTCATGGAAGGTCTTGAAATCAGATAAATACATTTTTTGTTATTTCTAATCAAGACCAATGCAATACGAATGATAGAATGTAAAGGGGCTGAACATGTTGACCCATTTATTCTTTATGACATTTGTTTTTTAAAATTATTCACCTCTCAAAATTTTGATACTAACACCTCAATGTATAGATTTTGATCCTTCCAAATCTTTTTTTTTCTTTTAAGAAATATATATAGTTTAAAATATAAGACTATATAATATTAAGATATTATTTTTTAGGGGATATATATATGTAGTTACAACTTTCTAAAAAAAAATTTCTCATTTTGAATATATTAGACTCATAGACAGAAATAAATATATAAAGCTTATTATAATTTTACTTAAAGAAATAATTAAAAAAAAGTCATAGTTTATAATGCAATAAAAAAAAAATACTAAGTTTAATTTTTTTAGACTAAATTATGCAAAATAATTAAAAATATGAAATGGAAATTGGAATATTCATTGTAAATGAAGAAACATAGTTTTTCGCGTCGTTTGCCTTTTTTAAATTTCTATTATTTTCATACAAAATATGAAAACTTTATCAACCATTAAATAAGTCAAGAGGATTGAAGTTCTAATTGAATTAAGATCTAGTTGTTGTTTTTAGTCTTGTACAATACAAAAAGTCTTTTCATAGCAATGTTTCACAACCGGTGGGTTGCAGAGAGCTGACCAAATGTGTAAATATTTTTTGATTTTCCTTTCATACACACAAATAAAAAGCAATTTCATCCTTGGTTAAAGAGGAAGAATGGAAAAAAAACTAACTAAATAAATTGTATTATGCAGTGATGATGGTAAACGTAAAAGCTCAATATGTGAGGACAGATTGAAAAACGCTCCACCTACGAACAAAAATAGCTCACTTTTGCAAATTGAAAGGCAATAGAAATGGGTCACTACAAAATGACCATGGATTTTAGTGTAAGAAGTCTAATTTAAAGCATGAAAATTATTTTCAAATGTCTTGCACATAATAAAAGTGATTTTTTTATATCAAGGGAACTAATTAAGAAGCATCTACATAGTTAAAGCTCTTAGATTTTTTTAAACAGTAGTCTTATAAAGAAATTTAAAATAAAGTGTTAAATAAATATTTAAAAAAAAAAAGTTATTTCGATATTATTTAAATATTCAGTAGAATGTTAATAAATCTAAATGATATTTAAATCATATTATGGTGAATAAATTATGAAATAAAAATGATATTTATTATTACTGCATTGAAAAATATATTATCAATGAATAATAATTCACTATACAATAGAATGTTTGCCCAGGGTCTAAAAGTCACATTTGTTATTTAAGTCGTAGAACAGGGAAATTAAGTTATGTCTTTGAAGCCTTTTTAAACAAATCCAGTTTTTAGAGTATAATTACAATTCAGAGCCATACTTTGACGTGTAAGAATCATATTTATGGAAATCAAAGTTAATTGATATAACAACAATTAAAAAATAAATTATTTATTTTGATTACAATTCCTAAATACTGTGTCTAAAACAGCCAGAGAAAAATGAGGGATTCTATATAAAAGTTAGTATCTGTAATATTTTTTCATCAAGTGGTAAAAAAACATTGCTTAAATTATAGAACAAACTTTATACTACAAATTAATATAAATACATATTTATATTAAAAAGTCTTGTTATGATGAAAGTTCATATTCTTACTAAAGTTATTTTTGTTGTTTAACCCTCATGTAATAATTTTATTTCTTTTTTCAGAGAACATAAATAATAAATTAAATGATCTCTTTTTGATAAATCAAAAACAACAAAATAATCATTAAACATTTCTCAAAAGCTTTTTCCATAATCTTATACATATTTAATTGAAGAATGAATATTTTATAAGGAATATACATAATTTCATTAATTTTTCTGAATAAAAACAGTTTCTAAATATATATATGTACACTTGAGTACAGAAAAATCATAAAATTAATATTTTTTTAAGCAGATACAAATTGTATCTGTGTATAAACTTAATGAATTTGTAAAGTGATTTTGATAACTTCAAAAATCATAGATGCAAAATCTCAGGAATTGATCAGAAAGCAAACCTTACTTTCAAAATCCATTTTAGGATGTTTTGTAAATAAGTCCACAAAAAAAAAGTTGCAAAGTTTGGTGGATAAAAAATATCTCATAGAATCAAAAGAGTGATACTGATATCAATCTCAAATTGACTATAAAACATATAAAAACCGGTTTTATTATATTTGATTATGTTTTTGTGTACAATCTTTTTCTGAACTCAAGTTTACATATAACTCTATACTATTTTTAGGAGTTGCATGACAAGCCTTTGTGATGTTTTTTACGCTAATAAGCGTACTTTATGTACAAATAACTAATTAACCTAAAAATGTATATTTGGTAAAATAAAGTTATGGTGAAAAAATACAAAATTTATTAAAATATGTTACTGGAATAACTAGTTTAACAAATATATTATAATGCAGAGGTGGAGTCATCGACACTTGAAAATAATTTGATTCCCGAGTCGAGTAGATATTATTATCATAACAACTCATACTCAAACTTTATAGCAAATTTCATTTATGATGAGTTATAAAAAATGACGTAGAATAAAATGAGAGTCATTTTTAGGAATGTAAATCATATGCAATTCGGGCGTGTTATAAAAAAAGAAAGAGAAAATCAACCTGGCAACCCTGACAATTTAATGAATGTCGAGGGGGGAAGTAGCTTGAGCTGTCATGACGTTTTACTGAGCTACAAGCTACTATTCTCCATTATATATACAACAATAAATAATAACATAGATGAGAGGAAGAAAATTAACTGAAATTAATGTCAGGAAATTATATATTTTTGACTAATAATAATTATACGAGGACTTGAGACCTTTTTTTGTTTACACTTTATTTGCTTTATTAACTTTAATGCATGTATTCCTTCATGCGACATCTTTACTATCAGGTAGATATTGTTCTCCCCTCAGTAATATTGGAAAAATGAAAACAGCTTCGGAAAACATAAAGACCTGTTTGAAGAGCCAACTCCACTTTTTTATCACACGCCCGAATTGCATATGATTTTCATTCCTAGTCATTTTACTCCGTACAGATATTTAGATTTTGATATTTTTTGTATTTTAGAGGACCTTAAATTAAATCTATTTTATGTACAAGTCAATAAAGTATATTTTATGTTTAATATCTAACTCTTTTAGAATTTGGATTCATAACAACAAATATGATCTAATTTTTACATGTGAATAAGGTTTTTGAGCATTTTCGTATTTTTTTTTTTTTTTTGAAGAAAATCATTGTAAAAATCGGCTAGTCTTAATAATAATAATCAGTTAAGAATTCAGTTACATTTATTTAAACATATATCTATTCACCATCTTGAATGTTTTTACCTATTTAGTCTTTTTTTATATATAATTTAATAACCGAATTAGAATAATCTGTTCTACACTTTTTTTTTTTAAAAGAAAAACTTATTTTTAATTATTTAAATAACAAGTCTACTCCTAAAAGTGATACCAAAACTATATCTACTAAATATTCAACTCTTATTAAACCCTAAAAATTAGAGTCTCTTAAACTATTGAATTGATCCTAATGTATATAACATAGGATAGCGCATCTAATCGAGTTTCATCCGTGGTAAAAGTTTAATAACTTTGCGAATATCAATAGTTACCAATGATTATAACTCACATCACTAAAAGTTGGTTAAATAATAATTGAATAGTAACAAAAAAAAATATCCATTGGATGATTAATTTTTCCATTAAATCCAGTAAAATTCAGTTAAATCTAGATATACATTTGGCAATCTGACTGACTAAAGTGATTTGTGAAATTTTTATAAGTGTATAGGTTTAAGCGTATGTTTGAGTAAGAAAAAAAAATATCATAGATCCATCTCGAAAAGTTATTTTTTTTTTGCAAAGTTTCATATTTAATAGATAATAAGAAATGTACAGATTATTTTTTAAGTTTTTAAGTTACTCAGGAACAAGTGCGATATATTGATATTGTACATGTATGTATTAAAAAAATAAGTGAATAAATATCAACAAGTAATAATTTATTTAAACTATGAAACTTTTTTGTTAATATAACATCAACTTTGAGTGATTTATGGATGTCTTCATGAATTTGTAATTATTATTTTTAATTGCTCTTGAATTAGACCCTTTAGAAGCATACATCATAAACTAATTAGAAATGAAAAATAAACAAATTACAGTTTCGTGATTAATGAAAGCATTAATATACATAATTAGACATGGAACATAGTTATTTTTGGAGACTGGTGTTATTTTTGTGATTACAAAAACATTTATAGAACAAATTTTAAAAAGTGGACGTGAGTAAAGATGAGCAAAAAGTCTTTTTGTATAAATTATATAATAGAAATGAAGTGAGTTTGTGTATATTCGTGTAAATATCTTGTTGAGTTATTGCTTATTTTTAAAATTGTATTTACTAAAAATTCAAATTTTGAGCTTTTAGAATGGTTAAAAATGACATTTTTTCAATAGAATAATGTTTTTGACAATTGATAATAATTAATTATAGCTAAAGTTAAGTTATCAACTAACAAAATTTATTTATCCGTTATTCAATTCTTAATTTTAAACCTTTATTTTGAACTCTTGACTCTAAATACAAGGGAGGAAGAACTCGGTTTGTTAAGCTTATGAATATATCTTTCTAAAAATCATTAGGTCCAAAAACCTTTATACTTTTAGAGCATTCATTATATCAGTCTTGGAATGAAGAAGTTGTTGTCCCATAAATTCAGTTAAAAAAACCCATTAATTGGTTCAAGTAACTGACTCCTTCAAAGTTTTTAAAGGAGTCATCTTTCCAGAATTTTTTTTTCAGAAAATTGGGTAAGAAAGACAAATTGTTAAACTTTCTTTTTTTTTAAAGTAGCTAAAAGACAATCTGTTTACATTGGATATTTTTGAATATTTGTAAGAATTTTTTTTTCCTTCAAATATTTACAGAAGTACATCAAATTAAATTATTTATATGAGTTAACAGAGATATTACAATAAATAAAGAATATTTCTCTTCCATTTTTTTTTTCTTTGTAAAAACCACATTTTTACAAATTCTATATTCATTTACTTGACTTGACACTTTCATTTTTTGATAAAGTTACATTAAAACATTGAAAATGTATTTATTTTTTTGTCAGCTATTGGTATTTTTCTAATAACATTGCGTCTTTCAACCATTCGTTAAAATAAAGAGAAAAGAGCCAAAATGATTAGGAAGTAAGGCAATTAAGTCATTCACTGATTAATGATTAACATGATTTATTTCAAAGGGAATCAAATCAACGCTAAGAGTACTAATAAGACTAGCCAATAGCTTCTAAAAATATATACATATATTATAATCGGTAATATGTCACGAGAAATACTTTAACATTACTTTGTACTCAACTTGTATTTAGTAATCAAAATAAGTATTCAAAACTCAGTTCAGAGGACTGAAACACGAGTTTCTTCTTAGAACTCATTCAAAACTTGGAATTTATGAATAAAGCAAAAAAAGTTCTATACCACACTAACACCCATGAAGAAAGTTATTTGCACACAAGAGTTGATATTAAATTGAACATTTCTAATGTGTTAATTTAAAGGCTCAGATGACATTGATTTATACAAAAAACACTAGCTGAATCTGACGTCTTTGCTCGTCAAATGTTAGATGAAGAAATTTAATTTGGAAAAATCTTTTTATATACAATTTAGAGTATTTCTGTCCCAAGCGCCATGCTGTTTGTATATTCAGATTTTGATCCATTTTGTTGCTATACTTCTGTTGGGTATTTCTCTTTATAAAGAATTAATTATAACACAAATATTTGCCCATATAGGGCAGTAAAATCTGATGTACTAATTAACTATAACACAAATATTGCCCATATAGGGCACTAAAATCAGTTACTTCTGATGTAAAGGACTATATTTATATGTGGACAGAATACATTTTATTGGATATCAAAATCCTATATTTTGCCTTTTGGTCTGAATCTCTATCCAAAAAAGTTACATAGATTATTTTAGTAATTAAATATTAGAACCTGAATATCTCACTTTTCAAGCTAGACAACTCAAAGTTAATGCAAGGAACAAATGCTACATGGTCAGGTTTTTGCGGAAACAGCAAAAAGAATTGCATAAAGTTGTAATCAACTGAATTTATAGAGGCTCCAAAGACGTTTTGATGCTTTGGAAAGAAAGAAATAGAATATGTTCAGCTAAAGTCACTATGTAAATGTACTTATATACTTAGAAAGAAGGAAGTCTACAAATATGTATATGCAATTGAGAATTTGTATTTATTTATGTAGATAGAAATCCAAAATAAGAACAAATTGAACATCATTGAGTATAGGCAATTAAAGCAGGATTGAGAAGACGAAATGTTATTTATGAGTTTCTTTGAAATAGAAAAGGCCTTTGAGTATTTGGTTTCCATCATCTCAAAAATCAAATTCAACCATTTACTGCTAAAAAAATAGTTACAAAATTTTCAAATGATGAACAAATTGAAAATATATACATACACCTATAATAATTATTATCATCAATATATAAACCAGAGTGTACTGAAAGTATGTGTATACTTACATTTATATGAGGGAGTAGAAGGTCAACCTCCTTTAGAACAAAATGATCCATATTATGGAAGTAAGAAGACATTTTTCCATCAAGTTTAACAAAAGCCTTACTTAGAAAGATAATTTATATTATTATTCAAGGGATAGAAAAGTAATTTTATTATTTGTAAAAGAATAAGGGAGTTTAACATTTGTTTTCTCAGAAAAAGTTGTATTAAAAGATGTAGTAACTTAAAACACAAATATATATAAGTTAGTTATTAACTTGAGTTGAGTAATATATACTATGAAACAAATTATGTTCTGTACCTCCGTAGAATCATAGGATTTCTACTGATTTTAATATGTGTGTTTTACTATCATTGTACCAATGATAGATCAATATATCTATTCAATTAATGAATAAACATCATCTTTTTTTTTTTTTTTTTTTACAAAAAAACAATCGATTTTTGTATTAAATAATTTTTTCTTGTCATACCCTATTTAAAGCATACATTTTTTTAATCAAATGTCAAGCACATTTGAAGGGACTTTATTTTGACTCCGCAAAAAAAAGGTGATCTTACCATTAACAAATCACAACTAGTAATCAGTTCAAATTTTGAATGGGCTTAACTTGGTTTCATAACACACATACACTTGTATATGTACCTTAGTAAATACAATTTACAGCACCTAGAGTACAAGAAACCTTGTCTATTGTTGAACTAAACTCTGATATCTATCGTAGGTACATATATCAATTCTACATATACATATATATATATAAAGATATTCTGATATCAACAGCACATATATACATTCTATTGTTCCTATCATCGACCTTTATAGGAATGATTTATTGTGAGAGAGAAAAACGTTTATATATGTAGATGGACATAAATAGGTGTTGATACAAATCATTTAATCCTTAAACTCGAATCTGTCCATGAATGAAGGACTCTAAAACTAATGGTAGAAATCATCATCTACGATTTAATTGAATAGTTATACAAAATTATAGATTTTTGAGTTTAAACGGTATCTAAATCAATGAACTCCTCAATGGATAAATCTTAGAAAAATACCTGTAAATCCAAATGAAACAATAGCACAAATTCACGAGAACAACAATAAAATTGCACTTGATTCTAAAGGTTTTATGTTCATTGACTAATAATCTTGTATTAGTTTTAATAGATGAGGCTGTCAATAATTTTGTATTTCAATTTTTAAGTTATTTTTACACTTGTAGATAGTTTTTAAAAAAACGAGAAGAAGAAAAACAGACTCAATATACTTAAAAATAAGGTCAATTTATGAAAAAGTAAACTTTAAATAAATCTTAGATATATGATATTCAGATTATTTAATCCTGATAAAAAACAATACTAAAGTTTATATTAAAACACTAAAAACACTCTCATCTTGTTTTTTGTTCATTTCCAAAATATAACTCAATTGAAGGCTAAATAATTTTTTATATGATTTAAAACATGTAATTATAATTTATTATTAATAAAACATTAATTAAGGACTTCTCTTAAATATACATTGAATATTATATTTTCTTTGTAATTAGGTTTAATTATAATGCAAAGTTGACTGTATCATTATCCTTACTGTTGAAAGAATTATCAAAAAAATGTTATTTTATTGTTTATTGTACATATTTAGTAGTTTTGACTCAATGATGTCCCTTCATAACTTTGTTTGTAGTTCGTCTATTTGATTTAATTTTCTTAAGATATGAAGCTCAAATTTTAATGAATTTAAAAAGTTGAATTTTCTGTTTTATGAAGAGTAAATTAGAAAAAAAAATGAGCCCTCAATTATTCACTTTCTGGTAATATCCTTCAAAAGAATTCAAGCAATAAATACTTTCATATAAAACCATTAAAAAATGATACATTTTACCATTTAACCATTCATGAACGAAATGAAAATATATTTGAAAGAATTTATTTCTCCTTTCTACGTATGAATTTAGGTCAAAAATTTGAAAAAAGTTATTTATGTTACAGGTATCAGATAGCTATCTTTTGATAACTACAATTATCGAAAATTCCATTAAATAACATCAATATTCAGAGAAACTGACTCATATTAGTTCATTATAGTAAGAAGGATTAGAAAATTATATGGGATTACAAAAAGTAATCACTTGAAAGTAATGAATGATTTAATATAAGAAAAAATCTGAGATTAGTGTATTAAAATATTATTGAGGTTTTGTGGTATTTATTGATACGAAGTTCCGAAAATAAATGTTTTTTTTATTATGCAAATTCATATTTATTAATCAAATAATAAAGTTAAAACTTATTATAAACTTGAACTTATAATCGAAATTTTGAATGACTAATATCATTAATTATCGAAGTTTGTCCAATAAATATTACAAAAACTTTACATAGTTCTAGTACACTACACTTCAAATGTTTTCTCACATTAAATCGTAAATATTTTTTTAAATATGTTTTTTATTTATTTCAAATATATAATTTTCCATTCATTTAAACATTAAAACCCTTTATACAAAATTGAAATTTTGTCTACTAGTGTATTATTATTGAAAATATAACGTGGGTACGTATAGTATGTATACATTCCGTGTAAGGAATGTTGCCATATAGTTCAGTAAGGATTAAATCTAAAATTAATATCAATTATATGATTATTATCAGATTATAAAAACTCTGCATAAATAAGAGTAGCTGGTATAATATCTTATTTTTCCAAAGGAATTCTTTGTTTTTATTCCCTTAGAGCATGCATGGGCAACTTATGGCCGTAAACTTTTCATCCGGCCCGTGGAGACCTTTGAAGTCTATAATTATCATAAAATTTAATATAAAAAACCCGAATCTTTCTATGAAAAGTTACCCATCAATATAAAAAAATCATAAATAATAAAATCGGTTATTTAATAATTGTTTATACGCATGGTATAAAATAAGTATAACTATGTATGCATACATATTTTGCAAATATATAATTGTGGCTTTTGGCCCACAGTCAGTTATGGAAAACATAATTTGCCCCAAAAGTGACCAAAGGTTGCCCATTCATGCCTTAAAGCAACATTAATATAGTTTTGTAAATTCTCCAGATGAGTAACATGTAATGTTACCACCAATGAATTCCAAAAATATTTGCATAGAAAATTCATCAAATTCCTGGATCACAAATTAATCTATTCTACAGACCATAATAATTTCCAAAAAGAACATTGACTCTATTATGTGTGAGTGTTAAGAATACCAAATTTTACAGTAAACATGATTATTAAATAATGTTTATGAATCAATGTTAGCTTGGTCAGCACTTTTTCTACTTGTTTCGTTTTGTGACATTTCGTCAAGAAGATAAAAGTTTTGTTTTTGTGACATTCAAAAAAAAAAAAAATGTTTGCTATAGTCTTTGTTCATCCTATATAAAAAACCTTTGTTTTACGAATATATATTTCCTTTTTATTTGATTGAGTTTAGGATACACTTTGGAAAAGAGAAAAAAAATTCTTCGAAACTGACACATTACTTTTATACGGATTTGACTTGATCTACAAACTTTTTTAATATATATTTTTATACTCTAACGATATTGTATATATATTTATAAATTTACTCAAGGATATCACATGTATCTAAAATTTTAAATCTGCCGAAATTCCGAACATGATTGCACAAAGTTTGCAAAAAATAGATGGAAACTCCTACTATATTAAATATACATAATATTATATTGAAATAATTGAATGGTTTACGGGCGTATTCTAGAAATAAATTAAACATTTGCAAAATTGGGAAGAACAAATTTCATAGTTTCTGAAACAAAGTAATCATTCCATTTGGAATAAGCAGATCAAAAAAGGTCAAAAATTGGGAGCAAATCATAAGTGATCAGTATGATTTTAATACATTATTCCTCTAAAAATTGTTATATATTTATCAAGAAAAAGTAAAAATCTGGATTTCCTTAAGGGTTACAGAGGTTTTTATAACTTTCCTGTGGGACATTTATACATACATCTCAAAATGATCGATCATATAATTTTAAGCGAGTTTCTTGAAGTATAAAAAATGAATCTTAATATATGAAAAAGTTAATTTTTTACCTATTTCTGTATAAAAAATACTTAAGATCGAAAAATTATATACAAATTAATAGATTTTAAAAACCAGTCCTTCAAATGACATATTATCAATATGATTCATTTTAATCAACATAGTTAGTTATTAGATTAAAAAATTCAAAAAATACTCGTCAAACCCTTTTTAAACATTAAATTAATAAATATATGGTACAAAGAGAGGAGCAACATTATTTTTACGCAACTTTTTGTAAAATAGATACAACAACCTCTTATTATTTATTGCAATAACTTTTAAATTTATGTCAAATTGCCATCAGAGTTGTTGAAATAGCAACTTTGAGAATACTTTTATTAAAGTTTGATAAAAAAATGTCTACATAAATTAGTAAGACTTTCCATCTTCTAAAATATGAGTAAAATGAAATTACATCTTACTCTATAAATAAATGTTTTAAGTATCATTCAATTGAATCGAAATATGACATAGAAGATAATATTCAACAATTTTTGATTTTTGAAATACGTTCAAAAGTCATTCATAGACTTCATTATAACCACTATATGTCTACATATAGAAGACATGAAATATATATATATTTGGAGATAACAATAAATATTATTGTTTTTTTTTTTGGTTTTTTTCAGTTAAGCCTTTATCCCCTGGGATTCAAAGACTACCACAAATTATGTTCGTAGTGATATATTACACTATTATTTTATGTCCTTTGTTTCTTTAATATTAGCCCAAGAGATGTAAAATGAACTTATTCTCAACAGGGATATTGATTAGTATAGTCTGAGTAAAGAAATAATTAATTAAAAAAAAATGATTGTAGGTAAGAATTCATAGATTGGGATAGATATATTTTGAACACAAATTTAACATATTTATACATATTCCATGTTAATCAATATATATGTAGGTAGTAGGTGAATCTATAAGAATAAGACGGCTGTGAAAGGCCTTGTATGACGTTATAATAATAGAACAGTTTGATTGGTTTCAAGGATGAGTCAATAAAACTATTCTATAATGTGTACACACATTTGCAAGAAAGGATATTCAAATGGCAAACCATTTTTTTTAAGATAATTGAATAAATTTCAGAAGGAACTTATTTGAAACTAAAGAAATAGATTTTCCTTTAACTGGGGATGAAAATTATTATATATTACAATAGTTATTTATTCATGCTTTTGGACACAAAAATGGCGGGTATCGTATAAAAACATTTCTACTTGTAGTACATAGGATATAATAGTTTTAAAAATCTAATAAAAGACATATTTATATATAGGTAGGTAGTGAAAATACGCAGTAGTTGAAATATATAGAGGATTTGTTCTTTCAAACTATAACGGATCTACGAGATGTTTTCTGTAGTTTATCATGTCTGAAATTATAAAAATAAAATGTGAATTCAATGATATTTAAAAAATAAGTCAATTTGTTTATAGAAAAACTCTTTTTTAGTTATATTAATTTTAAAAAATATGCTACTTTTTGAACAAGAGGATTAAAAAAAGAAAGAAAAGTTTTTAAGAAGTTTAACTATGTACTGGAATAAATTCCATCTATGCTCTGCTCAGCCCAATTTTCCTTTATGAAGTACAATTATTCATTTTAAGAGCCCTTTAGTAATAAAATCGACTATTTATATGCAAAAAAATTAAATTTTAGTTTGCAAAATGATATAATTTATACGATAAAAAACATTGTAGAATGTACGAAAGTTTTTGTACTCCTTTAACGCGTACAAATTAGAATATAGGGTGTAAAAATCAATTCTTTGGGTTTTTTATCGCGTCTTCAGAAATACAACGGAGTTGATCTTAAAAAGCTATAGGGCATACAAATGGGAGCCACTGGCCTAAAACGAGGGATTTATATGCCCCAAAATAATGCTTCTTTATTTGAATCTGAATACAAAAATGTTGGTAATGTGATAATACACTTTTAAAAATGTCAAGTTATTAAGAGTTTAAGAAAAAGTACCCAAATAGTTCCCTATCATCCTCGGTTGAGTTCATTGCAGAATAATCAATGGGAAAAGAGCAAATTGGATTACGTGGAGTCACTGTTCCAAACAGATACTGTCCTGGACCATTCGGCTGTTTTCCAAGTAAAAAGTTGAGGAATGAGAGTTTATAAACATGATATGTGAGACTTAATTCTCCATCCTGAAGGTACAAAAATAAAATAAAATAAAATAAAAACTTTGTATTTACTACATAAATGTTAAAACATTGATACTAAGCAGGGAACATCAACTCACACAAGTCAGTGCGTTAAATGCATTATTTGTGATGGCGCTTAAGCGCTCTTCTCCCAATTTTCCAACATCCATAAAGGCTGTATAAAAATGCTTCAATTCTCCTTTTGAAATAGCGCCAGATCCTATTCAATGTATACAAAAAGTAAAATAAAATATATGTATGTATGTATGTGTACTAATCAAAAAGGTTTTCAAACAGATTTCGAATTTGAATTTGTCATGGGAAATTATTAAATAATAAAAAAAAAGATTACATAATCTAGAATAAACTATTTATTTATATGAACTTATTTTTTTTAATGATGTAAAAGTACATATATACGCTTTATAAATGGTGTATGTATATATATATATATATATATATATATATATATTCAATCTGCTAAATAGTAATTAAATAATTAGAAAAACTTTATTTATATACGGGGAAAAAATAATTTATGTTTTGTGGTCTTTCATCTAAGTGTATACATATTTAGTCCAAATTATCAACATCAAAAGAGAGTTTTATTTTGATATTATATTATATATCATTTAAGTATACCATGTTAGTTAATTGATATGCCATATTTTTTTAAATCTATATAAATGTCTACTCTTTTTTTTTCTTTTCTACTGTAATATTGTATTCAATGTTTGCTCATAATAAAGTTTTTAGAATAAAAATCCATCAAACTAAATGGGAGTCTTTATTATTGATTGAATAAATCTGTACTCAAGAACCTAAGCACTCAGATGCAGGTCAAAGTTTTTGACTTGGATCCATGGCTCCTTGAGAACCTTTTACTTTAGAATTGACAAACTTTCATATTTTAGAGGCAAAAACTCATTTAAAGAAACAAGTTTGTTCCTGGTTTTTGATTTCAAGAAATATTAATACTTCTTTCAACTCATGGCTGTATTGATATGTGACTCCGTTCTGACCATAGAGATAAAATATTATTTATCTCTTTGGTCCTGACTAGCACTCCTAGCTTTTTTGCCTGAAAATCGCATCCTCGATTATAAAAAAGCAAGGGAAAAGTTTGCCATTGCTTCTTTATTTTTCAAAAAACTAAGAAAAATAAAAAGTTGCATGATTATTATTATTGTCCCATTAATACTTTATGACATTATTGTAAAATACATTTATGAATAATTAATTATCAGCCTTATTAACTTTTAATTATTATCTATTTATAGAAATGAGGAAAATAATAGTTTGAATGTGAAAAAAGCCCCAATTAATTATCATGATTTTTCCTTTGATTACCATAAATTTAAAAAAAATATTCCATTGAAAGTTTCAAATTTTGTAAATTCTTGAAATTTTACAAACCTAACCCAAAATCAATGATGTGTTGATACTCATTAAATTATAGTGAAAGGTACTACAATTATCCTTTTATAATGGTGTAGTTTTGTTTCATGTAGTTCTTATAGTTTGATTTTAGTAGGAAGTACAACAAAGTTTATTGACATGCTACAAAGTAATTATGTATTTTATTTTTCTAATCAACTGGTAATTAATAGAATAGAATGGAAAATAGTTATTACATAAATCAAATTATCAGACATGATAGAAAAATCTATGAAATGTTTGTAAGCAGTCCTCCATAAACTAGATAATTGTTGTCTTCAGTGTCATGTATAACTTTGCACCTTAGGCGTCATTCTCTCTTGAGCTGTCTCTGTTGCAGCCCTTGATATCAACTTTAAATTCTTCTTCACAGACCCCCTTTTTGATGACTTATATCACAATTTCATAATTTTATAATTATTAGTATTAATAGTTAAGGATTTTGTTCTTATTTTGACCTATTGGCCATAGACTTAGAAAAGGTAAGATAACTATTGTATAGTACAGCTTTGATTATTGGTGGAACTAATAATACACGTTTCCAGTAAGTTACTGCTAATTTTCCTGTGTACAGAGTTTTTTAAAGTACTTTGGTTGGTATTAAGTTTCATATTAAAAATGGAATTAAATTATCAAGAAACCACAAGTTAAATTTTTTATAAACTTTTGAATAATAAAAAAAGAAAGAAAGAATGAAGTGGATTTTTTTAAAAAGTTTAAAAGAATATCATTTTGTATATTTTGACTTTTTTAAATGAAATAACGTTTTTTATTGTCTTTTGTAACTTGAACATTTTATTAGTTGATAACAATGATTAAAGTTAGTTTTAAGGTTTAAAATATTATCATATTGTAATCCAGAATTTCTATTAATCAAATTTATTTTAATTATATAGGTATTTCCTAATTCAAGTTAATGTCTTTAACCAACCTCATTACAAAATTTGATGTTCATTGAAGCATTTTTTAAAAAATCAATGCCCTTGTAAATCAATCAATCATCTAAAAAAAAAAAAAATTAAAAGGATGACTCTACAAGAGCTTATTTTTGAAAGAGGCTTTCTAACCCTGAGCTGTTTAATAAAAATCATATTTCCTTCATTTTTTTAAAACACAAATATTTTTTCGTCAAATGAACACCCAGCCATAAAATGGCTCAATGATTCATCAATCTAAATATACCTAATATCATTTAACTTACCTGAGCGGTTAATGATTTCAAATAAAACCTTAGGATAGCATTGTAACCACATAGGAAAATCCGATAGAGTTTTAGCCTTTCCAACAAGTATGCCCCAAACATCAATCCACTCGTCAATAGTGACACATGTTTTTGCCTCTGTTTCTTTAATTTCTTGAGTAAAAGAAATGAACAAATTAGTGAAATATTTATAATGAAAAAATGGAGAGGCCCTAGAATCAAGGCCTTATTATTTGTATTTTATTACAAACTACATATAAAAGTAACAAATATTTAGTGTTGTGAGGAATTGAAATGTATTTATAATGTCTTAAGCGTGCATAATTTCAAAAATTTTGGAGGATTATTTTTAAGTCTATAATAAAAAATGAATTTATTTAATTATAAAGTCACTCATGCATTGTAATATTATAATCATTCAACACAAATTATTACTTTTATTATCTTTAAAAAATTAATTTAAATCATTTCATAAAATTAAAATGAGAATTTATGAGTTATTATGAATTGCAGTATTTGAATTCTAATAACTTTTCCTTGTTTGTCGACATGCATTAATGTGATAAATCAATGAAAACTACTCTACAAAGAAGAAAAGAGTCATGAAATCTTCTGCATTCAAAATAAAATTAAGAGGGGAAGGGGGAATCAAAACAATTAAATTAGATGCATTCCTTCTTCTCTGTATAAATGACTTTACAAAACTGTAAAGTCATTGAGGTTGATTGCCATTAAAAGTAACATTGTGGTCAAGAATTACTCTGTTCCAGGATGTTGTACTGGTTACAGGCTGTTAGTTTAAAGACGTATTCATTAGATGAATCTAAAGTTTTGATGCTTAGTATAGAATACAAATTAGGGTTCATAACAAGAAGAGACGATTCAAGTTAAAAAAAAAAAAAATGTAAAATGTACTTTTCTATTCTAGCTGTTGCCTATCAGGATTTTAGAGTATATAAAAATATCGAAAGAAATATGAATATAAGTGGATGTTTTAATTTATTGTTCGTCTAATGTAAGTTGAATAAATTAAATTTTTAAAAAACTTTTCATTTTATAAGAAGAAAACATTTTTCTGCCTCAAGGTCACAGTGCTAGGGGGCGTCGGTGAATTCAATTTTTGTTCAACTTTATCCTTTTGGAGTTTCTGTACAAAATTTGTTTTAAAGAAAATGGTTGGGCGAGTGAGCAGACGCCCTGGGGTATGAGACTTAGACTAAAAAAACGTTTATTTTATAATGAAATGTATTTTAATAATTACTTATTCAGGTCTAGAGACCTCATTTATCGAACTAAATACCTCAAAGTTAAAACAAATGAGTAATTGTATATGGCCAAGATTTATGTATAAGATAAGTTGTTACAAAAAGGGGTAGGTGGAAAATAAACTGAATAAATAGACTTGACGCTTGGTGTAAGAAAAATGGTCTATGCTCATTGCAAATGAGCTCCAAAATTAGATCAATCCATTCAAAAGTTTTGGAGTATTTACTATCCGCTACGAATAGACAGAAGTCAACAAATATGGGTGTATAACATAAATATACTAAAAGAGACTTGGTTTTAGTAATATGTTCAGAGTCCACTCAATTTTTTTATTAAGAGAAAAGTGCATATAAATTATTTGAGGGTCTGAATTTGTAGTTCGTTCCACATCAAAAGAGGATTATAATTTTTTGCAAATATTGCAGTGTATTTGAGTTATTTGAGCTTACCTAGTTCTAGAAACAAAATACACACCTTCTTAGTAATGAACAACAAGGATTAAATAGTTCATTGAGTGAGTTATTTAGCTATTAACGCACACCCTCAAGTTCGTGCCATGAAAACATGAATGGACCACAGTATGGGCATTGAATTTACGACGAATTGTTAACAATAGTTCAACACTTTTTAATACTTTGATCATAACTTTTCAACTATTGCAGTTTCCAAGTTACATTTGTCATTAAAGTCTTGCAAGTACATCATTATTCAAAGTGCTAACATTTTTTATGCACATTTATAACGCAGAAATTAATTCTTGATGACAGAAGATCCCTAACGATTTAAGAATATTAAAACAAGATTATAATCATAAGATGAGATTATATTTTTCCATTGTTAACAGACTCCAGTAGTTTAAGCACTACTTCATGAAAGTTTGGCTTTTTCCAATAAAATTACAATTAAAAAGAGAAAGTAATTTAAGGCATAATACGACGTCATCATAAACATTACTTTTTCTGTTCCTCAGGCACACAAAAAATGTATAATATTTCAGTTTCCCTCTTGAAAGTTTTTATTTTTTCAACTTTTTATCGAGTAAAAATACAGACCTTAATCCTTTTTCATCTCATTCTTAACATACCTATATATGTCTTGTAAATTATTGTCGATATAGCAAATATATTAGATGTTAAATAATTATTATTTGAACTTTTCATTAAGTTCCTTGTAGGATATGAATATATATTAGGAATGAAAAATAAAATGTATGTATAGGGAATAAACTTACCAAAAGCTTTTGTTTTATAAACTATTTACAAAAAGTTTATTTTTGTACACATTATTTGAAAGAATATTTATACGTAAATACGATTCTTTTACAGTAATTTGTATTACTGTTACAAATCCTGATTGATGACTTTACAAAATAATCTTTTAAAGTAAATATGTATGTATTATCATTCAAAAGATAACACAGTTTGATCTCCTTTCCTTTCAATCAACTTCCAGACCATTATGCATTGAACATAAACAAATAGGATGAATGTACATACATATATACATATCTAAGTTGATGTATTATATTCACAAAATATTTAGGGGATTTCTCTCACATAAACCTGCATATGCCTCATTTTTATAATATTTTAAAAAACTTATTTTTAGGTGAAGTTTTTTCTTTTGTAATTTTAAAAATTCTCTGATTAAAATATATGCGTATGTTTGTACATATGTATACATTTAATTTAATTTTCTCGTCATTACTTTAATAGGTGTACATAAAATTATGTCATTTTTAAATGGGTCCTATGTAGAGGCTTTTAGTTAAATTTTGATTTTTACCTATATGACAAACCCACCCAGTTTTGGCAATTGTAACAACAAAAAAAGTATCTTAAAATCTCTTGAAATAACTTATCATAAGTATACGAAAGTGTTTTTTAAACGGATTTCTTTTAGAGAAGACGATCAATCGTCAAAAATTGATGAAAGCTCATTAGGTCATTATCATGCTTACGCAAAAGGGGTCAAATGATGACATTGCTACTCTCACTCAAATCCATTTGCTTTTTTAAATAAAGTCAATGAAGTCTAATACAAATACAAAAATTCTTACAAGTATAGTGTTTATATGGCCCAAGATTAGTGTACAAACAAATTTTTTTTAGAGAAATGTAGTTTATACCATAGGGAACGGCAGGAATTTAGGCCAAAACTGAAACAGCGAGATGACTGTATCATTGAATAAAAGTATACAGTCGTTTTGAACATTATAACAGCATAATGAACATTAAGTAAAATCATAAATAAATACTCGTTATTGTTTGCAAACTTTATATTTAGATAGAGTCTGACATATTTCTAAAAGATGTCTCAGGAAGATTTTTACAAGATGGAGGAAATATCAAAATAATTCTTATATAACTACTGTAATCTTTTCCCTCAAGAACTATATATTTGATTGCTTTACATAAATTAATGATATAATCACGATTGGCTGATTAGACTAAAAAATATCCTTGCAAAGAAATTATGACATTCTTTTTAAAAGCTATTGACTCACAAAAAAATAAGTTTTATTCAACACACAATTAAACATTTTACAGCTTAAGAATGTCTATGATGGTCCTCAGTAGCGGGAAGGTGCAATTTCAAGATTTTTCCCAAGGTTTTTTAATCAATTCTTAGATACCACATTCTATAATTAAAATCAACTTTGAGTTGTAATTAAATAAGACTATGACCATCAAAAAAAGGTGTCATGAATTTTATTCATATTAATTAAATTATAATAATTTATTTGACATCTAGTTAAATGACTTTAAAATATGATTAATTGATGGCAAAAATTATCAAATCTTCTCTCCACATGATTTATGAGTTTTTTATTCATCACATTTCTTAATATTACAAGATAAGATTAAAAGATTTAACTGACGTAAGATGTAACACATAGGATCATGCTTTTAATAATAATTACTATTTCTGAAATCTACTCTACATATTCAACAACAATAAAGTTAAAAAATTCTTCGAATCTTACCTTCATTGTAGCCTGGAAGTAAACATAACACTATTAGTTTAGACATACTATAACGTGTTTTTTTATAAAAAATACTTAAACTTTATTACAGCACATATCATAGACAATGAGCTAATTCCGTTCATTGTAAAGGAATGTTACATGTTTTGTTAAATGCCTTTGTTTCGTATGTGCTAAGGTAAAACATTTAATGTTATTGTTATTGACCAATTATATAAATCTTTGAGGAGCAAAGAGTTTAAAAAAAAACCATTTTATTATGTAAGTTTAATAAAAAGCTGCTTATTAGTGACAGTGGTAACCGAGTTGGTCACCATTGCCACGAGTATGCTGTTGTTTTTATTCTATAAATCCATGATTTTAAAGAACTCAAGCTGCCCACCCCTATGAAAAATTTCACCATCATTTTAAGAGCTTCAATTAAACATTTTTCCTGACGCCTACATTTTTTTTGGCTTATCTCTATGCTGTAAATCTATGCTGTACTATGAGCCGATATAGACTTTAAAATATCCTTTAGTTGAGACTGAGGAATGTACAATTGACATATATTGTGGCTTCTAACACTTTGAATGATAATCCTAAAAATATGTCAAATTTTCTTTGCAAATTATTTAGATAATTATTTTTTTGTTTTGTTTTTTAAATTTTCATATAAAAAAAATTGCAATATTGAATAGTTTCTGATAAAAAAACTATAAACAAAAATAATGATTAGACAAATCTTAGGGATATAGATCTTCGACTAAGTACGTGGTTCAATTTTTGTAATGACGCGTCACAAGTGTTATTTGATGATTAGTTGTACAAAAATTTACTCTTGATCCAGAGAGCAATACGTGCATACTACGTATAAATAATAATATTGTTACAATATTGAAGAAAGTTAATTGAATATCAATTACATTTCCATGCAAATGCATGACAAAAAGTGATCAAAAACCACAAAAAAAATGAACATTTCATAATTAAAAAAGTCATAAAAAAATTTCGTATATGGTCTATGTAAACAAATATAAAGAATTGAGTTTGATGGTCTTGTTTGAATTTTTTTACATTTTTTGTTCATAAGAAAATATTACAAAGTTTAATATGTAAACTTTTCCCATTTTTGTCAAATGCAAGAGTCTAACCTTTTTTTACGACACTGAGTCTTTTCAAACTAAATTTTTTTTAATGTTTGCATTTCAAATTACATCATTTATTTTAGAGGTTTTTGTATCTAGTGTATACAATTTAGAGTTTTTTGCAGATTTGAGACTCTATAGCAGTATATTAAATTAATTTATAATTGACGCAAACATTATTGGTTTGAGAAAACAAAAGGATTTAGAAAGGAGTTTATATTATATTTTCAATTTTTTGTCAATTCAAGTTTCAATCAAATTTGTTAATTTTTTTGTTTTTAAAAATTAACCGTAGAAAAATATTATGGATATTTTAATATTATTTTGTTGTATGTTTGCTTTGTGATTTTAATTCATAACCCCAACATCCTAGTACATATTGTAGTCTATATTCAAAATATCAACAACAAAAAAAAACTAATGAAGTGTGCATTTCAACAAACATAGACCTTCCACACTCTATGCACAAATACGCACTCATTAATCATATAATTTCATTAGTAATATGAATATAAAGAACCGTTTATATAAAAAATAAATGTATGTACATATATAAAGCCTTGAACAACAATTCAAAAATTATAATGGACTTTTATAACAACTTCTTGGGAAATTACTTTTATTTATTTTTAGACTTTTTAAATATATATATAATTCAATTTTATTCTGCTTACCAAAAACTTACGACTAAAAGTTATTATTTTTTTTAAAAAAAAAGTCTTTACTTATTAGTTTATTTGTTATTTATATTCTCCAAAGAATTTTATATATAATTAGTCTCTTAATATAAATTAATGTAATATATTATTTGTATACATAAAATTTTCTACTTACTTTTAAAAGGATCCCAGTAATCAAAACCTGGAAAAATAAGAAAATTATTAATCAATATATTCTAAACACACTATAATTGTACAAAATTGTATCTATAACTCATACATTACAAATCAGTTCCAGATATATAAATATTGATATCAGGAAAAAAAAAGAATCATATACCCAAAACTAAAATCTGTGATCTAAGCAATAGTTAAATTACGAATAGAATACAAATTTTTTCGATCGCTGGAAAAACTTGTTCAAGAAAGATAAATTATTGTCGATCCATTGTGCTCATTTTATAGGCATTAAGGTAACCTTTCCTATCCTTCCAAAATAAAAGTCATTGTTTTTTGACCAATGATGTCAGAAGTAGAATGTTTTGATATCATGTAAATTTTTATCATAAGATAAATTTTCTAAGCGTGAGATAATAGACAAAAAACTCAACTATTATCCTTCAAAATTGTATACCATTTGTTATTTCACTCGAACAGAAAACGATGTTAAAGGACACAACGAATGTTCTCTGCATTAAAGGTGATATAATCCATGGAGTAAGGCATAAGGACCTCTTCTAAAGGGTTGAGATCCCTAAACATTTAATTTAAAGCCGAAAGAGCTGTTAGGTTATGGTTACGGAAAGGGTGAGTGAATGTGGGTCCATATATTCGAATGTTTTGCAGATAAACTATACTTTTATAGAAAAGAAACGCAATAGATCAAATATATTTTCGACGATATTCAACTTTATTTTCGGCATTTGACAAGAAAATTCTTTATTTGTAATTCAAATTCCCGTTTTTGAAAAATATCTAGCCAAGGAAAAATTGAAGAAAATTACTATTTTTTCGACTTTAATTCTCTAATGTCGTCTTATAATTATTATTTTTTTGTTTAGAGTTATAAAAATTTACCAATGATTTAATTCCCCACAAAAAACCATGATGAAGCATATATATTTCTGACAAGAAAAGAAACACAAAAAGTTAACCACAACAAAATATTTTTCTCATACTAAAAAAAGGGAGAGGCTTAGTTTTGAGTAAATAGTAACAAATAAGTTTTATAATACTTTTCATGTACTAGACTCACGTTTACACATGTTTAATAATAAATATGAAAAAAAATATATACTTCGTATGAGTTTTTAAAATAATGGAAAAATATTTTGAAAGACTTTATTAAAGAGGAATATTTCAAAATTTTAAATACGAATTTATCACCAACTATGCTACAAAATTTCTACCTCGGTGAAAAAAAAGGTCCATCACAGTCCTGTAGGGGGCGTTTTATAAATTTTCAATTAGTTGAAGGTTACTTATTACTTATTATAGAAGAGTTTCTATTTGTTTACAAAGGCATTTATAATTAAATAATAAATGAAATAATATTTATAATGGCTGTGTTTAATAAATGAAAATAAACTCAAATTATTTGCTCTTTTAAACTCTAAAGATGCAAGGGGGGGGGGGAGAGAAGATTATATATATCATACTCTCCAACTAAGAGATCCTAGAAGGATATATCCCCATTGCCTGAATGTACAAGTTGCAACCTGTACAACAAAGTAGATCATATAGCAAAAAGTTTAAAAGTTGCCTATGAATAATAGTATAAATAGACAAACTTACCAAATTTCAGATTTTGAACTACCGACATGTCAATGTTTTACATTTTTATACATTTTACCTCATTTTTGAACATTAACTGTATGTATATTGATTACATTTAATTGCAAACTAAATATATATATATATATAATTGGTAGCTTATTCTAAACTATTTCAAAAATTACTTTTTTGATAATGGCTAAATTTTATTTCTACAGAGTAATATTTATCGATGAAGGTCAACTTTGTTTGATCATGTCTTCTTGATTTTGAAAAGAAAAAGAAATAATTTAAAAGAACAAAATGGAAAATTAAATCTGTCAGTGTATTTCGTGTATACTTTAAATGAAAATATATATTTAAATATATACATTAGGGAGTTCATAGTAAGCTTTTCAAATTACCTTTTCTCAATTTTTTTATCTCTTTTGATATATTAAATCAGTTGTTTAATATATTCATAAGGAATCATAAATAGATAGGGAACCTTATTTTGAGACAAATTGAATTCACATAAGCGTACAATATGAACTTTTTTTTTGTAATATCAATATGATACCAAATATATAAATATTTAAAAAAAAAAATTAAATAATTTGAATAATTTACTTCTTGAGGATTTTAACATCGAGCGTACATGTAAAATTAAATTTGGTATACCCAATTAATATATCATTAATATTCAAGTGACAAAACATTATAATGGTGATCTTAGATGCTGTGATTTATAAAAATAATTATCTACAACTTTGTTATTTTGCTAGTTAAATCATAAAAGGGGTATTAACTCCTTTTGACTGCCAGACAATTTGATGTGTTTCCGTCTTATCTTGCATTTTTAATAAATGATGTTTGCTATACTAAATAATATTGTAATTTATTTGGTTTATTAATAAATTTGAACAATATACCTATATATAAAATATAAATAATATTTGATTCAAGACATGCTTTTCATTTTAACGGTTTGACCATATATTTTAGGTAATGTGTCTCAGTCATGGATTTTAAGTTGTTCTTTTGATCGTTACTGAGCTTTGAATGTTTGTATGCTTCAAACACCCACGGATACCCCAGTTACATACTACCTTAAATAAACAAAATATTTTTTTTTGTCCATACAGGATCATTAAAACTTTATATACATATATTTTTGTACATTTTGTGGAATAAGAAAGTTATATCCTCAGGCAGTTAATTACTGGCACTTATTTATAGTGGCAATAGTTATTAAAAAGAAAATTAATTTATTCTCACATGTCGTATAATAAAAGGACTTTTAAAGTTTTTAAAATGTATTCCAGTTGCTAAGAAGTTTATTTATCAAACTTCCACCTATAAATAGCCTTCTATACATTATATTTATAAAACACATTTTGAAAAGTAATTAATTGTTTACAGTTCAACACGAGCAAATTCAATTGCTCATCCAATCAAAGTTCAAAACACTATTAATAAGGGGGGTAAGAGAGGTAGAAAATCAACAGTTGATACAAAATAACTAGGAGTTATTAATATACCGTTAAAGATACCGTTGTGCTTTGATATAAAAAATAATGGTAATGTCTATTTTTTTTTCATTTTTATATTTTTTGGAAAAGTTCAATATTAAAGTAATTATTTTTACTTTTCCATATGAGACATCACGGTGCAAATATGAAGTCAACAAAATACTATCTAATATATGAATAAAATGTTCGTCCTCAAAAACAAACACATCTCATTTATTATTGATGTGTGTTTAATTATATATGTAAACTTATCTGAATCTTTGTAAGAATATATATATACTGTTTTGCATGCATTTAAAGAAATTTCTTAGCTGTTAAAGACTTAAAAGAAAAAGTTTGTTTGTTATTAGACTCAAGGATTAGCAGAAATGCATTTTTTTATTTATTTTTTTGCGAATCAAAAATATAAATTGTACTTCCTTTGTTTGTTTATGATATTTTATTTTTAGTACAAAAATAGAAGAACTTAAATAAATTATTATATATCAAAGGCAGAATTAAATAATCAAATCTTGCATACTTGGCTAAATTTGAAAAGATATGGCTACATATTTTTCATAGTTAGATGTACAAATATTAATTTCCCTCATGACTTCTATTCATATAGGAATTCATAAAGTAAAAAGATTTTTAATGTATGTATGTATGTAATTTTAGAATTCTGAAAGTCAGTCTTGGAGTAGCATACAAATCCATTTTGGAGTAAGAAGAATACAAACCCCTCATCCCATTCAACAGTTAATTTTTTTTTTCATTTTTAACATTTAAACTACTACAGTTCTTCTTTATTACTTGAGGTGTCAACATATAGTCCTTTTTGATAGTGATTTCTCTTTCTTTTCTTTTTAAAGTGGCTATGTGCTTAGTGTAGTGTAGTTTTTGGGAGGCTTTGTTGACTGAGAAATTTTCTTTAGCTCATAAGTTTGAAACCAGCCAACTTTTCTGAATTCTATTTTAACACAGCATCTCTACTAACATTCCTTTATCTACCCTGAAAATTTCGTCCGGATCCAGCGTCCTGGATTTCTGGTCACCGATAACTTTCCAGATTTTTATCTCGGCGGATTCTATATATTCTTTTGCATCTCCTACAAAAATTTTGAAATCATTTTTGAAAAAGCAAACAAACATTTTCGTGACTGCTTTTCTACTATCTTTTAGCATGCCCTGATAATGATGATTATTTGAGTTAGAGAATTAGAAAGGAACGTTTTAATATGCTGGAATCAATCCAAGTTATCAGACACGACAATGAGTACATTTCGTTTGATGTAAGATTATAACTATTGACCAAACTCACCACATCAGTCTTAACAAATAGTCGAAATATAGATTAGTCTCCTTCATATTTTCTGTGGAAAATTTGTCCATTTTGTTGAATAAGTAAGTAGATGAATTGAGAATTATATCTCTGACATGGCGTCATTTTCCGTTTGCTATGTCATTTTTGTTGAGAGGGAAAACACTCTGTAGCTTAAAAATAAATTAGTAACTTACTGTCTTTTGATTTGTTTGAAAAAATTGAAGCAATGTTTAAAAAATTCTCCAAAAAGGTTTCATGGACTTCTTTCAAGACTAAATATTGTACTGTATTGACGGACCAGTCCATGTAATGTCGAATTCTCTGAAAAAGAAAAAGAAAATGATGTTAGGGAGCTAATTAAATTAATTATAATTTCATTTATTAATTAATTATCCGTATAATACAGTGCTTTTCAATCGCTACTCAAACTTTCTAAAATAACTGTACCGTGTAGGTAAGTGATTTTTTTTATCGATCTATTGGATGTGTTATCTATGTATGCATTAATGAACCATTCCTTATTCTTTCAAATACATAATTGCTTATTTGTTAATGACATCAAAATTGTTTTTTGATGTCAGATTTAAAAATTTATATTCATAAAGAATATTTTTGTTATTGTAGGAATGATTGAAGTTCATATTATTTTCTTTATCAACATCTAAGTATATTAATATTTACATACTTATGTCCTAATTGGATTTGTCTATTCACAAAATTGGTCAATTCATCCATTAATTTAATTAAATGTATTCAACAAAGCTTGTCAAGATGTCATTGTTTATCTATCTAGGTCATTGGTGTAAGGAAAATTCGCCGTGAGGTGAAAAAAAAGATATATTTTTTAAAAACTTATTATTGAGCATTTCTAGACCATGCTAGAATCTTTCTTGATTTGAATACCTTTATATACTTAAATTTGGGTTATGAGAGAATTACTTCCTATAAAGGGTATCAGTAGTAACGGATTTTTGCCAAGAAACCTTTAGCTTATTGTAACTTTTATTTTTGAGATAGTTATTTTTTTTTTCAAAAGTATTGTACAAAAATCAGACTATAGAAATTTCTTTACTAGATTTATCTCAATGTATGCATAATAACATGATCATGAAATTCTCCATAACAAGGCTTTAGACATGTATTTATTTCTAAATCTTTTCGGATGTAGTCCTTGTTGTGAGTATTCCTAAAGAATTAATACATTAATGCATCGTAAATAAATGCAATAGATTGAAGAAAAAAGTAATACTATGAGCAAAAAAATATCGGGAAATTTAAATTTAATTGTTTTGGGATTCCATTAGGGATATTTTTTTTTTTTTGCTTTTTAGTTGACACTAGTGTCATTGACATATCAGTCAAATTAAATATCAAAATATTTGAGATACGCGTCCTTTTGTGAAGAAGTAAAATTGAATTTTTCGTTCTTTCAAATGCTTAAAAGAGGCTGACTAAAATGCTGCAATTTAGAGAAATGTTGTTTAAAATCAAAAAAGTTACAATCAATATTCCAGACTGTACTCTATCAAAATTTTGAGAATCCTCGATTTATTTCTCGAGATAGACCATCCAATTTTTAGTTTTAATAGCATATCTAAACTCAACAGCTTTTGTTCTGTAATTATTGACTTAATAAAATTTTGTGACTGCTTTGAAAATTGGAAAAAAAACGTAGGCACAGGGGCATTGCCTCGGGGGGGGGGGGGGAGGACTACTTATGAGGGGAATGAAATGATGATTAAATAAAGATTTTTTGTTTCCATATTTTGAAAAAGTTTGAGTAGCGATTCAAAAACTGTATATTTATATATATTCATTCAATTTAAAAATTTGTATAAATTGATTTAATATAAAATAAAAAATTGTAATCAAACATTGTTGGACTTTTACTTTTATAAACATATGACAATAATAGTATCGATTACACAAAAGATATTACTTTTTTTTCTCCATATGTTTTCTTATAGTTTCTTCATATTTTGTAAAATAGAGCAATCGGGGTGACAGAATATGTTTTCATGTAGAATTTTCTGAGAGAAAAACAACAAACAAACTCCCTGATTCCTTAATTTTATCTCTCCTTGAAATGCGTTTATTCACAAACATTTTTGTCAAATAAAACCTTTCAAATATCTTTCAAACACAACAAATATTATTTTGGTAGAGCTCCTTAGAGATCTAGCTTCTCAACCATGCGTTGTTGAGTTAGCTATCAAATTTAGATGCAAACAAAATTGCTTGTCACTCTATCCACAATTTCTAACAAAATATTTTTGATGCGTGAAATAAATTTATAATTTTTTGTATGTTTAGTTCCATTAGTGTTGTGTCTTTCTATTTCTCATAATTAGTTTTGTGTAATGAATACTCAAAACTACACACTTTTTATTAAACATTTTTGACAAATATTATTTAAATTTTTTTCATAATGAAGTTCCACTATCAAGTTATTGTCTAACTAGGAATGTAAAAAATATGCAAATGGGGTGTGTAAAATAAAATAAAAAAGAGAAAATCAACCTGGTAATAACTCTGACAATTTGATGAATGTTGAGAGGGAAGCAACTTGAGCTGTCATGACGTTTTACTGAGCTACAAGCTGCTATTCTCCATTATATTATATACAAATGAAGACATCAATAATAAATAATACCATAGATAAGAGGCAGAAATGTACATACATAAGATGAATTTACAATTTCTTTGAATTAATGAATCTACATATAAGCATAATTAAAAAAAACATTATTTTTTTTTGTTTAAAGGATTTATTTAGCATTGTCAATTATACATATAACTATGAAACTTGGAATCGATTTTTGTCTGTACCTTCATATTTATAGGTCAAAAAAGAGTTTTTTTTTTTAAATATCAGAGTGAGCTGTAAAAATTGAATTATTTTTTGGAGGAAAAGTACTTATATAGGAATCAAAAATAAGAATCTAAAGGGATCATAAGGGAACTCAAAGCATCCATGGGTAGGAATGTAAAAAATATGCAAATGGGGTGTGTAAAATAAAAAAAAAGGAGAAAATCATCAACCTGGTAACTCTGACAATTTGATGAATGTTGAGAAGGAAGCAGCTTGAGCTGTCATGACTTTTTACTGAGCTAGTAGCTGCTATTCTCCTTTGTATACATATACAAATGAAGACATCAATAATAATAAATAATAACATTATGTATGTATACCATAGATGAGAGGCAGAAAATTAACTGAAATTAATGTCAGGAAATTATATATTTTTAACTAATAATAATTATACGAGGACTTGAGCCCTTTTTGTTTACATTTTATTTGCTTTATTAACCTTAATGCATGTATTCCTTCATGCGAGATCTTTACTATCAGGTAGAAGTTCTCCCCTCAGTAGTAATAAAGGAAAAATAATAACAGCTTTGAAGAACAAAAAAGGTCTGTTAAAAGTGCCAACTCCACAAAGTCTCGCACGCGGCATTTTGCATATTTTTTACATTCCTACTTCATACCATCAACAGAGTGGCAACTGAATGTTACATTATTTGTAGTTATTTGTAAGTATCAAATATTGTTACAATCTACATACATATTAAGTTTAAAAACGTTCAAATTCGACTCTTTATATATTTATTTATTCCGCTTATATTTTATTTTACATTTCAGTCCATTAATATTAAATGAGCTCAGGTTCATTTTAAAGATATAAACAGTAATTTAATAAGAAGTTATGAAGCAAGTTTACTTTCTACGTATGTATACTTTAAATTTATTAAATTTATAATACTAATTCTTTACATCTTTTGCTTCAATTAATTTTTGCTAAATTGAATTATGAGCAACTCTTATAACTAATAGCAAAAATCCGTTCATAATTAGCATCTAAGTTACAGCTGATTGTGTGAATATTATATGATAAAGTTTGATCCTACAGAAAACTCATTCAGGCAAATTTGGTACAAATACAATTGCTAATTGCAAATCTGTAAAAATCTTTAATATCCGATCCTTGGTTCTGGAGATATCTTGAGCAAAGTTATTTGTATAAAATCTTAATTTAAGAGTGACGTCATATATATATGCGAACCAATATGGATGAACCTAGAATCTGAAAATGAATATGACAATTTTAACAAAGCTAGTGATGCATTACTAAAATTTAAAGAGCTTGTATTTGATGTAAGAAATATTAGTAGGGTAAATTAGAAAAACAGAGGCTGTTTGAACAAATGGAAATTTTTTCAGATATTTTCAAATGTTATTGAAAATGATTATTTATACTGTTATATAAATGTATATTGTATAAATTTTATTCTAATTTTGGTTATATTTTTTAAAAGAAAGTTTTAAATACATGTATGTATATGATTTGATACAATTTATTTTGCAGTTCATGCCCAATTTTCCGGATCATAGTTTAAAAAAGCATACCTGCTTTAAGCAGTTACTTGCACTATGTGGTCACTTTTCCAGTGTCCCTTGGCTGGCCGCTTAATACAGGTTTGAATATATATATATATATATATATTTATATATGTAATCAATAATAACAACAACAACAAACGGTGTACTCAAATGATGCTAATATTTTAACTAATGAAAATAATTCCAGCCTTTTTTTAAAGCTAATTCTAATTCTACTCACCCCCCCCCCCCAACATATCAATAAGAAATAAATAACTCAAGTTGCCAATATGAGGTTAACAGAAAGTCATTGAACCAAAGGTTGTAGAGCTAATGTCAAGGAACTCAGGAAACATTGCTAAAATCAGTTCATAATTGGCTAAGTTAAAGCTGATTTTGTACAAATAGCAATATTAGAATATTACATATACATATATTCCAATGTTTGGTCCAACAGAAAATTCATTGAAACACAATTTGTAGAGTTACAGTTGCTGATTGCAAATCCGTAAAAGTCTTTGAAATCGGAGCATTTTCCTGGGTTTAAAAAAATTGCACCTCATTAATATTATTAATAATAACAAGAGATGGCGCTGTAGTAGTTTCTTATAATTATTGACTCATGTTCATTTGTTAAAAAATCTATATCCATTTCGAACAGAAATTAAATTAGAAGTAGATAAAAAATCAATTATGCATTATGTGGTTGAATTATTTATGTTGATAATTTCGTTCTGTAATTTTTATATCACAAATATCATTAATAGTTTCTTAAAGTCATTTATTTCAATTTTTGTGGGTAGTTTTTAAATAATACATATATTAAAGTTTTATTAAATATATTAAGTGTGTTATTTTAGTAAATTTTCATCTAAATTTTGGTCTATTCTACATTTTATATTTTGAATTAACTTTTCTTAGTAATTTACAAATGATGATGAGATCCCTTCATCTTTTTAGCCAAAGCGTTAAACAATCAAAAAAGTGTGTTCAACAACCAAAGGAAACATCTTCTTCCAGTTTGGAAGAAGATGTCCCATCCACCAGGAGGAGGAGGAGGATGGAGATTTCCCAGAGCTCTGTCAAAATAGTAAGGGAGAAACTTTTATCAATAGACGAAATTCAAGATAAAATTGCGAAATGTCTTCAACTAAAGTTTATGAGTAACATTTTTTTCTTATTATTTTAATTCATTAAACATAACAATGTTTATTACATTTTCAGCTGTCAATATGCCACCAGTATATAAAAATGAAATGAAGGACATCAGCTGCCCACTATGCCCCTTCACTACAAAATACGCATTTAGTATGAAGCGGTTTGTGGGTAAAGTCCACAAAATTGACAGTAGTGCAATTAATGCGGATATGGACACCTCTGCTCCTAAGAGGCTGTGCCATTTCTGCAAGAAATTCTTTAAAAATCAATAAGTACCTATTTAATTCATTTTAATACTTTTTTTTTCAATAATTTATTCCCTGTAATTGAAATCTATCGTAATTTCTCTAAACAGCTCTGAACACTCAAAAGTGCCTGAAATTCGAGAGAAATACAATTAACCCATTTCATTCCAGAATTCAGGGGGACAAAGAAATGTGATTTACTTAGTGTATAATGGTTGATATAGGTCCTATTAAGACTATGTATAAGTTTCATAAAAATCAATAACTATTTACTATGATTTTAGGACTAGTCCCATTTGGGGATCATGGAATGTAGGCGTATTATTCATAAATTGTTATATTCATATTAGTAGTCTTTTATTCAAAACTTTGTGATGATAATATCATTACTTTACAAAACTACCACTGAACCACACAGAGTCACATATTTGAGTTAATTTTAGTTAAAATGGTATTCTTCGAAACACTGCAAATGAAATCCAAGGTTGCACTGTCGACATTACTTCCTGGCATTTTTCTTGCACACTTTACACTTTCTTTGTTTCCCATCATCAGTTCTTTCTAAAAAATGCTTTTTACCAATAAGGTTGAGTGGCTTTGGCAATCTCGGGACCTTAACACCAGGCTTCTTAGGTTTTGAATTGCTGTCAGTCTTCAACAATGCTGTTGTTACAAACACTCTAAAGTCGAGGAGGTCCATGTTTTCTTCCGGATGAAGAAGACTGTACAATATATGACTGTTGACAACAGCCACATCCAGACAGTGAGTAACCAATGAGAAATACCATTTTTTACTCTTTATGCCCACTCTGTACTTCTGAGTCTTCCAATCAGCTAAATCCACCCCGAGCATACCAGCATTATATTCTGTGATGCACTTTGGTACTTGAACTGGTTGGCCTCGACGGTTTGCCTGTTTCATTGGATTTACTCCATCAATATTTGACAGTACAGTAACAATGCTATTGTCCTTCCAAGTGCAAGCAAACAATCCAGAAATTACATCAACAGCAGTTTTCAGGAATCCCTTTTCTTTCTTCATCAAGTCCTTCTTTGCTCCAAAAGGATTTCCAGGAAGTCTGTTGAGTCTGACGGTACCAGAAGCCTTGATACCAAGTTCTGTAAGACTCTTCATCAAATCCATGTTGGTAAAGAAATTGTCGAAGAAAACAGAGACACCAGAAGGTATTTTCTCAAGAAGATTCAAAACCACCTCTGTGCCAAGAAGAACATTCTTTGGTCTCGGTTGTTCATTGGCTCCCTGATAAACAAAAAACTTGTAGGTATAGCCAGATGTGCTGCACAGTGCCCACTCCTTGAATCCAAATCGTACTGGTTTCCCCCTGATAAACTGTTTTATGGGGTGTCGACCATAGTACCCTACTATCTTTTCATCCACGGAATATTTGTCACTAAAATACCCAAATTGCAAGAAGTTTTTGTTCATTTTTTCTATCAAAGGACGTATTTTGAAACAACGGTCCTTGCAATTTTCAGGAATTTCTAGGTTGTTGTTCAGATGAAAGTATTTCTTCAATGCCATGAACCTGTTTTTGGGCATGGCTTCCCTAATAATTGGACAGTCAAAGTTGGGATGTAGACTCTAATACAGTTCTTGCCTCGGATAAGGGCGATGCCCAGAAAACAAAAGAATGCCCACAAATACCATATAATCTTCAGTGGTGCAGTGAAAACTTGGATCATTCTTTTGTGCAGCATAAATTTGGCTTTGGTGTTGTATGATTTCAAATATACCACTCATGTTGAGCATAAACAATTCAAATGGATTTTTGTCAATAAATTCACGAATCAGTGCTTCAATGACAGGTTTGTTAGTGTAGTTATCAATCGTGGGTACAGTTGGCTTGGGTGCAGATATCTTCCATTTGGGGATTTCCTTTTGATCTATCTTCGCACGCTTAGATTTCCTTATTGATGCTTGATCTTCACTTTCATCATCTGTACCTACATAAACTTCAACATTTCCAGGCACATCCACAATTTGAGTTTTAAATATTTCTTCATCATCAAATTCTTCTGCATCACTCATTTCATCAACAGTTTCTGGTGGAAGTTCTATGATATCAACAGTCTCATGTTGACAATTCGCTGGTAATTCATCTTCCAGGGTTTCTAAAAACTCCACAGCCTTGTCAATGTTCATAAACTTTCTAGGTTTACTCATTTGAAAAAAAAGGTAAAAATGTAGGCAAAATACCACAATCCCCAATTGGGACTTTCATCATTCAACATGACAAAAATGAATAATATGAGATAGAGAGACTAAATACAGTACACTATGATAAATATGTATACACTTACTTTATATTTGATAGGCATGTTAAAATTTACACATAAAACAAATACACAAAATCTTACCTTGAAGTTATGAAGTTGAAAATTGGAAAATAGTACAAATTTGAATTGAAATTCAGAACAAACAGTGTTCCCAATGTAAAAATTTATCAATGCCAAAATAAAATATTATGTCTCTAAAATAATATGAAATAATTAAGTTTTTGTAAAACCTGCAAACAAAGAAGAAATTTCACTCTAAAATGTGGTCCCCAAATGGGGCTTATGGCATGAAATGGGTTAAAGAGACCCAAGAAACTGTCCCCTAAGACAAAAGAAAGTGGTTCTTGAAGAAGGGAGCACTGTCCCGAAATGCCTCGTAACAGCATCCACGTCCTCTTTTTGGACGTCCTCTCCTCCACATGTGCTGATTCATCAGCCAAAATATTCTCCAACTGCTTCAAGAACTTCATTTTATATGATGTGGAGGAGATGGGCAAGGATTTCGACGTGGGCACATACTTCAACAGGGACAGCGTTCCTAGAGTCATACCTGATTTCTTTGACAAAAGAAAAGTTTGTCTTGTACATTTAAAAAATTATTATTATTATTGATAGACTTTGACTAAATAAAGATATCCAACTAACAACAAAAATTACACTGGTTTTTTATATCAATTGAAAGAAAATTTCAGTATGAAGGTAATTGACTACGAACTGGATAATTAATCTTTTTAATGAAGCCTATAATATGCAAGCTCCTAACTTGGCCAAAGGCCAATTTCTATCAATCAGCAAGCTACACTCAAAATAATATAGATATGTAGAGCTACATATTAGAATTTGAGGGGGCTGTTTCGATTCATATTTCATTTTCAGGAAACACAACTACATATATTGCTATTGTAAGGCTTTATTGAAAAAAGTTGGCAATTTTTAATTAAACAAGATACCAAACGGGAAATCAGCTTCCACTAACCAAAAAAAGATAATATAAACATACAATGGTTTTTATTGATATAAAGAAGATAGAGATGCTTATTATAATTTATAGTACTATACATATATGATCAACTATTTATTACTTATAAGTTGGATGCTCCTCTCTTTATGCTTGAAAGAGTATTCGTTGTATGTAGGATCTCTGTGTATATTTATTAAAGAAAATACAGTTAGAAATTGAATTATGAGCAACATCTAATAAGTCAGATAAGTATTCTTACACCAAAACAGATTTATGTAGAAATTGATTAGCTATAATTTGATGGTAGTTATCAATAGGATTGATATATGAAAAAAGAACCTTATTCCAGGTGATTCAGACTAGTCAAAAATAATGTCGATTAGCAAACTGTATTTGTCACGATATCTCCAAATAACAAATGACACTTCCTCCAGGTTCTATTAATGATTGTATTTCAAAAGCGTGAGTCTTCTAAAATAAACAAAAAAATCACATTTCCTTTTTGAAATATAACACTTCTTCAGACCACAGTCGTCCCTCTTCGTCTTTTTCTTTTTCAATACCTTAGTTTATATTAAGACTTGTCACAAATTCGGACCTCAGTCCTCAATTTCCTACTCTTTCTTCTTCTTGCTTCTATGTCTCCAATGTACCTTGATCAGTATATCAGGATAGCAGTAGTGTATATACATATTTTATATATTTTTTTGAAGGTTTTTGTCATTCTTTCTTTAGACTGTGGAGGACACATTTGCTTATGGTTTTTCAAATGAGTTAAAGTGGTCATATACGATAAAAAAAGTGTCACAAAACACTTATACACATAATGTAGGGATTAAACTGTGACATTGTTTTCATGGTGATGAGTTAAATAAAAGCTGCTTAGAAATATATGTAACATTGTTATGTTGTAATTACTATGTCTTTTATAAGACGTCCTCAACTAGCATACTGTCTCTTAGAGCTATATGATTACTGCTCTAATTTTTTTTATCATTACACATTATAATTCTCTAGTGATCAAGGTGTTTTGTCACAAGAAGAAGCTGAATGGATTTTCCTTCAGGTTACTAGTCTAAGGTGAAGTAGATTGACCTTGAAAAATCTTGTAAAAACTAATTCCAAGCCCAAACGACTCACTATTTATAGTCCTCTCCCTCATCCGAAGTTTGGGTGATTCCTCTGTTCCCTTTTTATACAAAGCATTGTTGTATGCCCTTCAATGCCCATTTAGCCCATATATGGGACATACCGAATTTGGGCTAATTTTGTCGTAAGTACTTGGTTTTTGTCGTCCGAAAATAATAATAACCACGTATCATTGTATCCTAATGAAAAAGCCTGTTATTTTTAGTCACATGGAATAAATTTTTCCTCATTATCATAGTGGATTAATAATAAAGATAATAGATTTCTGTAGAAAGAATTTAATCATACAAAGAGAGTACTTTAAATCCAATTCATCATTTATTTATTACGATGAAAAAAAAAATTCAGCAAGTAAATAGATATCACAGGAGGAATAGAAAACTTTTTTTGCAAAATTAATTTTAAACTCCCGTTAAAAGAAGGTCGACCTTCTACTGTGACAGAGAATAATCTTGAAAATAAAAGAAAAAGATAACCAGCTGCTAAAGTTTCTGTTCTAAGTGTGTAAGGATGAATAAATTTCATCATTTTCTAAAATGAAAATATAAAAGGCAACATTGCTAGATGCCAAATTCCACATTTTCTATTGTTTTAAGAGTCCAGTAGCTTTACACTGCAAAAAAAAAAAAAAAAACCCAAAATTGGTTTAATATAGAATATACTTAATTATTAGGATTTTATAAATTTTAAAACTGTTAGAAAAATGAAAAAATTAAGTTGAGTAAAAAGTACATTAAGTCCTTTACATGTTTCAGAAATATATACATGTATGACAAGGAGATATAAAAAAGGTTCCCTCAATACACGTTGTCCCGTATATGGAACAAAGCTATTAAATTATTATCTATAATTACATCTTTCAATTTTTTTTTCATATAATGATTAGAAATACATGTTTAATCCATTTCACCCTCAAATTAAAATTCATGCGTTCAAGAGTAAACTTAGTCTGATGTCGAGGTTTGAACATATGAATGAAATTTTGAAAATGATGACAAACCCAAATTGAAATGTGTGGATCATAATACAACTTCAGATTCAGTCTCGGTAAATGCAATCTGCAAATTATTCAGTAATGATAGTTCATCCTATTCGAGGTAGAGGAATCATCCTATTCGAAGTATAACTTTATTTTATTCATATCTTTTGTGAAGTTAATTTGAATTTAATATATATCTCATTATTCAATTTTTATATGATAAAATATATGCGGGTTTAAGCTTTCACTTTGAAGAATATTATTAAATAATAATAATAATCATATTTATTGCAGACATGATCTTTAGCAGAAGTAATAGTTCATATATATGTACAAATAAACATCTGTTTCATTCTAATACTTTCCTATATGTTGTTATTTTGAAACGAAAAACTAATTAAAAAATGAAATTAAAAAAGTTTGAAGGGTTTGTAGTTATGTGTGACTTGTTTTTTATTTTATGCAGTCGCCATGAAATTGACTCGATAAAAGTTGATTTGTCAACTGACTGATTGAATTAAATGATAAGACTATAAAACACAAATAAATACATGCTTTGAGGTTTAAAAGTTTATTCTAGTTAATTGGATGTGTTGTTAATTACGAACAGAAGGTCATTTTTTTTAAAATAGGGACTTGGTCATTTCATTTAGCAATTTCACTATTTTGATTAATTAGACCCATTTATACAATTTATATTGTGTGTTTTTCAAAATTTAATTAGATGTGGAAACGATAAAAATAGTCGAAGGTAAAAAAAATCATTGATTTTTTAAAAAGTTTAGCAAAAAAAGACCAGGTTTTTTCTCTTAAAAAAATTAAACTGTAGAGAAATGCAATAGAACATGCCATTGGAAGTAATTTTATTTTTTGATGAAGTTTCTCCCTTTTTCAAATTGAATTAGTACTAATATCATGAAAACATGTGAGCAAGTTCTACACTACCTTTGTTCAAACACTACTTTCAATTGAGTAAACCTTGATACAATAATAATATTAGAGTTTATAATTGTAATTCAGTTTCATCAAATAAAAAAAAAAGTAAGATCCTGGACGGTATAATGTTCAATAGTTTCATAACATTCTTTCCTTTTTATTTACTTCAAGGAGTCTATATCCTCTTTAAAAAAAGTGTGCAAAGTTAGATATCAACATCAAGGAGCAAAAGTTCTTAAAATTTAATTGTAAATCCAATATTGTTTAAATGAAAAAAAAAAAGATTTCTTTGTCAAAAAAGGAAAAAGGACGTTGCGATATTGAAGACAATAAAAAAGTATGTGTATGTTTGACCAGAAATTTAAACAATCTCTAAACCAAGTTTCAACTCAATCCATTTAACTATTTATATTTCCAAATGGGACACATACACAAACAGATATATATATGTATAAAGTTCAATAAAATATAAACATATACTCATAATATGCAAATATAAAAGTCTTTACATAACTCAAACAAATTATCAAAAGGTCTCATAAATACCTTTACAATTAACTTTTTCTTGATTGAATCCTTCATTTGTTTATCTTGTTGAATAAATATCATACATTTATAATATATGTATACATATAATTCAAAAGTATAGTTAAATGCATTGGCATTGTAATGAATATCTTTTTATATTTATACAGTCAAATTAAATACATCTCTTTCAAATAATTATAATTATTATTCATATTTGCTCTCAAAATAACATTGAATACATAAAAAAAGTAGGGCTCATTTCTTATTATTGGGGTTTTAGTTATATGAACAGTTTGATGTTAAATCTGTACATTTTACAAGATTGTAGATTTAAAAATTACTTATTGCCATGTATATATTTAATTAAATTACCTATGATACCAGTTATTTTAATTAGAAATTGTATTTTACCGAAAGTATTTCACTTTTATCCATTAGTTATGAATAAAAAGTCCTCTGAATATTCAAACATGTCATGTACTGTTTATAAAATTAGTAATTTTTTATTCTACATTAATGGGTTTTTTAGGTCATAGACTCCTTTTGTTTATTTTATTATTTTTTCCCATTTCTAGAACTTGAATATTCAGTTTCAATTATAATCCAATGCTCAACATTTATTTTCAATAATAATTCTCCATTAGAACAAGTCAATAACTCCCAAATACTTTGAGAAAATGTCAGAAGAAAATAAGATAGAGAATAATAAAGATAAATTAAGAATTTATGTCGAAGACAAAGAATCAAAAACACGCAATGAATAAGACAGCACAGAATTATTTGTTTTTTTATTACATAAAAAAACGTGGATATTCAAAGTCCAGGACTCTAAATTCTTCATTTTGAATGATTCATCTCATTTTTTAATTCTATGCAACTTGTACAAATCCTATTCCAAATATTAGTTCTTTTCATGTTTAAGTTTCTTTTCTCAAGCTGAAATGAAAATGATAAACTTTCCTCTTTAACTTCATGATGAAGAAGATGTTCAATAATAATTATTAATTATAGTTTTACAGATTGCTTTTGAGCTCTTACGGTTCTTGGTTCTTTTTCTTCTTCTATACAATAAATTAGTAAAAACGTATGTTAGTATTATGATTAATATTAGATACTAAAATTTTACAAAAAAAACTAGGTAATTATATACAAGCAATGTTTTATTTTTTCAGTTAAGTCAATTTATTGAAGGCCTCTACAATTTCAGACTTTGATGATTCTAATGAATCAGTTGATAATTAATTGGATGTTTTAAAACAATAAATGAAAGATGAAATATCAGGGTCAATGTGATGATAAATGGATGACGGATTGCCATGAATTGATTGATTATATTAAAAACATTTATTTTCAAATTTTTAAGTACTGGTTAGTGGGTTATATCGTTGAATAAATTGATACTGCTCATATGATGAAATGAATATGTTTTAATAATTTCTTTTTAAAGGAAAATCTAGAAGAAGGAACACTTACAAAAAAGAGTAGAGTATTGGTGGTTGTTTTATAAAAAGGAAACTATCAATATTAGGGATTGATTGATTGGGGTTCTGAGGGGATCCGCACTAGCAACTGGGACAAAATATCATCAACGGCGAACTACAATCGAATCTCCCTGTGAAAGTCTTGTAATTTGCAGAAGAGGATTGATTTATTTAATTCGCAAATCGTCCCAGTTGTTTCATACCGGGCAACCGCATCGCCTTTGATAGTGGAGAAGACAATTCAAGAGGAAGAGAAGTGGCATTCCAATCTCTTTCACAAGATATAATTTACAGCAATTCGGAGACCCATACCCCTTATTGGTGGAGGAATAACTCTGTTGTCAACGATTATCCCTAAGATTTATATAAAAATCATGAATGACATCTCCAAATATCCGTACAAGGAATGGAGGAACTACACGGTAGCTAGTAGTGACTATATTTAAGGCTTTTGTTTGGAGCAAACCTGACGAATAACTCTACTATGTCTATTTCGGAAATTTAGATACAAATGATATTATATCAATTTTAGGTTATGGTCAATATGCTGCCTAGTAAATCTTTATATGAAAATGTCCAAATCAAATGCTTTTGCAGGCTTCTTATCGATACTGTGGACACCTATGTGTGATAAAAGCTCATTTGCCAATATTAAACGTAAATGAGTTTAGACGAGTTTTAGAGCGGATAAACTGCTTATGAATCCAGGAGTACTAAATCGTAGACCAGCATCAATCTTGCATAAACAATAAAGTTTAGAAAATATAGCATTACAGGGATTTAGAAACTCAGCAAAATCCATTAAAGTGTGAAGGATTTCTGTTTCATCAGCTATCTTCGAAATAAACGTCCAATTTGTTTTAATTAATCGTTAATGTCCTCCATGTTAACGATGCATAAACTTGAACAAACCCAAACATCAAATATTAGTCCATAAATATATTTTTAATGAAATGAAACTAAAACTTGTATTATTTCCATGACATTGCAAGTACACCTAGAGAAAACGTTGATCCAAATAAACGGACATCGTATCAATGGTAGGAAGGGATACAATGCTTCTTTAATATCTACTTGGGTTCTCTGACCAAGAGTTGACTGTCTTTTAAAGTACTTATAGTCTATCTCTCTTTTCGTATGTTCCTAATGTGAATGGCATTACATTCATTGCTTCACTGTCTTCCATATTTCATTGAAACGATCTTTATGAGAATGATATTGATTCAGGCTCTCTTTTAAGGTGTGGATCAGATCCATTGCATTGAAAAGATCTAATCTATTTTTGGAGATTGGAGAATTTTTCAGATAAATTTATTTTCGATTCAACTACTCTAGAAGTATGGGACTCCTTCGCGATTACACTCTTTACCCCTCATACAGCAGGTAGCCTCTCCATGATAGTTTTGCAAAGATATAAATCACTTGTGCAACCCTCTTGATAGCCCTCTAATAATTTCCTTTTGGGCATCAACCCACCACTGATGGGTCTAAGAGCCTGAAATATATCCGGTCGGTCTATTGGAGGAGACATTAAAAATGTTTAATCATCAAAAAAGGTAAGATAAATGATATTTATATATTGTTGAATTAAATATTTATTTCAGTGTAATTGAAGATTTATATTTATACCCATGGAATTGGAAAAATAAATTGCAAATAATATGAAGTAAAAGGAAATATTCTGGAAGAACTACATACTTGTTTGTCGTTGTATGTAAATATATTTTATTGTAAACTACATATTATGTATGTATCTGTTCATTAATTTATCAATCAATAAAGTATCATTCAAATATATGTATATTTGATTCTGTTTTCTAAAGGTTCATTTGAACCTCATGTTGGTTTCTGTATATTAGAATAACTGTTAGAACGTAAGATATTGAATTCCATTTAAGAAAAATAAATTCTACTATTAATGGTTTCAATGTCTGTGCCACCTTAATGAAGTCAATATTGGATTTTTATTTTTTGATGATAAAATACTGACTGAAAGGGCAAATCCTTCCACGTTTGAAATGCTGGAGTGGTCACAAAATAATGGTTCTTTATATGAAATATAAAAAACATATTTTCACAACATTCTAAATAATATGTTCATACTAATTTAATTCCAAGCATCGACTCTCTTTAAAGCCACTTACACCAAAATATGGCAGAACCCACTTCACTCTTTTTCTAGATACCTATGTGTATGTAGTTTAACTTTATATCCATATGATAATGACCTTTGCTTCAATTTTGGTAGATTTTATCGAAAACAAAAAAATATTCAATTACTTTGAATTAAAATATACTTTAATTTAAGCTAGCACATGAATAATTTTTTTCATTGAATTCAAAATAAATTTACTATGGCACTCACAAAACTATCTATCTTTTCCGTGCAAAAACTGTCAACTTTCAAAATATGTATACCCATTGAAATAATTGATTTTCGCTGCAATGAAGCCAATTTAGTTGAAACACAGATAGAAAAATGCCTTATAAAAGCTTGATGCTCTGTCAATCTGACAAACCCATGTAGATTTAATATTTAGATATATCAATTCAAAGACAATGATTTTTACTTTACCTCGATTACAATTTGTATTTTTAGACTGTTGAGCATATAAAACTTAAATTTGTTCATTTATAAATTTTCTGTTATGATTAAAAATATATAACCATAAAGATTTATTCCTCTTTTAATAATTATTTACATTGACTACAAAAAAGAAGTATATAGTTTTACTTCTTAAGCCGAATCACATTCATGAGAATTTTAGCCTTTTGAATGAGAACAACACGCAAAATAATAGTTTTATCGAATAAAAAGGGGGACGTATCGAGTTGCGAACCCCAAACACAACGGTTTGACAAGGCCAAGACCTTTCATAACTTTATTTTATTCTTTTGTCGCCATTAAAAAGGTGTGTGTCTCACTCTCCAGATCCAAATCTCCAAATGGAAGGGCCAATAGAAAACAAATTATCAGACAATCAAATAAACTTGGATACAAAACAAGGAATTAATTAAGGAGCTCACTTCTTTCACTCACAAAGTGGAGTGATGAAGGCCCAGGAAAAAATAGTTTGATATGAATTTGAGTCTATTAAGAAATCTCTATAAAGAGAGCATCTGAAGAAAAAGTCTTCAATAGCTCACCCTCCATTGAGGAGAAAGAGATCCGAAGAGCTTGACAGCCTCTTAATGACTGATGATTTTTAAAAATTGAATATTTATTTATCTTTATTTTCATTTTCTACAAATTATAATTTTTAATTTTCTTATTTGTTATAAGTCATATATATTACAAATTTAACCATGTGGAGGCTTAAGAAGACCTATTTGTAGGTATGCACTATTCTGATAAAATGCATATATTATATATTCATTTAGATACCTATAATATAATTAGATACCTACAACAAATATCCTACTTCTTCATCATCATAAACCATATTTCTTACTTGGATATCATGAAGAAACTTTATATCTAAATATATAATTAAGTCGTTTCCGTTCGACTCCTAGCAGGATTATATTGGCAAAAACTACTAAATTCTAGGTATGTATTCTCGTGTTTGCATTTCAATATTTGGAGAAGCTTCAACATTTTTATTTTTCCCCGTCTTAAAATAAGTAATTTACAAAGATTTTTGACATTTTTACAGTTATATTGAAGTCATCACTATTGATAGATCTCAAATATTCAGACAATCATGTCTACTTGTGGATTTAATCCCAGAAACGGTATTAAATGACCATAATGACTATAAAATCTACTTAAATATGTATAATCTTATGTTACAGGCTAATTGGATCAAGTATAGAGGTGGAAAAGTAGCAATATACTGCGGAAATGGTACTAGAACTTGTAACATTCAAGAACAGTCCGATTGATTTTTGAGCTAAGCACCAAGCAGATCCACAATTCAAAATGTATGTGGATTTAGAGATCTCATCTTTTTAATAACAAATGTGACTTTGTAATGCTTTAAACTGTCTTCTTATTTTAGATTTTCATCATAATTGAAGTTGAAATTAATTCAGTACAAATTTATTGTGAAAATCCTGTATAATTATAAGTACATATAAATGGAAAAAAAATTATTTGAATCATTCAATGACCAGTTTCAATCATGAATTCAATATTCAAGATCAGAGCATAGCAATATAATAAAAAAAATTGATTGTAAAGCTGATGAGGTAAATGAATGGCTTGGTATTCCTATACATATATATAATTTGTAGCTCAAAGGCTTATGTGTTGATATAGCGTAAACAAACTAATAGCCATATGTTGAATTAGAAATTTTGTGAAATAAAAAATCAACAAGTGCTTGGAAGTGGATACTATAGCCACTTAAAAGAAAAAGAATAGAAGTCGTCTGATTTAAATAATATAATATTTGAAATAATTATAGAGAATGTATCTTTGACATCCATACTATTGACGCCATTTCTAATTTAAGCAAAATGAAATAATGACATCAGGAGAAATTTATGGATATTTCATTAAAAATTAGAAGTTATAATTTTGAAAATTTTCAATTCAATGAGTAAGCAGGGAGTGAGTACTCAGGAAGTGTCTCAAACATTTGCTCTGCTCACGAGTTAAATATTATTTTGTGTATTGTTCTCATTCAAAGATTAAAATTTTCATGAATGTGAAAAGAGTATAAATAAGGATTCAATGTTGAAATATCTTTAGTCATTAAGAGGATCTCAAGCCCTTCGGATCTCTTTTCTGATTAGGAGGGAAAGCAGAAAAAGTCTTAAATTATAGGTCTCTTAATAGACTCGACTGTAATTCATTTTTTTTAACCTTCCTCACTCCACTTTGCGAGGGAAGAAATTGAGTTCGTTAATTAGTTCCTTGCCTTAGTTATTTATTTTATTGATTGTGATTTTCTATTGGCCCTTCCATTCGGAGATTCGGATCTGGAGAGTAAGACACACCTTTTTAATGGCGAAAAAAGAATAAAATAAAGTAAAGTTCTTGGCTATGTAAAACCGTTGTGTTTGGGGTTCACAGCTTGATACGTCCCCCTTTTTATTCGATAAAGCTATTATTTTGTGTGTTGTTCTCATTCAAAGGTTAAAATTCTCATGAATGTGATTTGGGTCAAGAATTCCTCTCTCTTTACCTCTTTTTTTGTTCTTATTAGACTTGATAGTAATAACTAAGAGAGGATAAAGTCTTTATGGTTTCACAATTTTCAATTATAATAATAAATTAACAAGCAAATTTAAATTCATCAGCACTCATACTCAAAAAATGCTTGGCAGTCTAAAAAACAAATTGCAATCAATTTATTAAAGAATCAGAGTGTTGTTATGTTACATACAGCATAACTAGAACCATTGTCTTTTAAATATTTACATAAATGTGTGTGTTTAGTTGTTTTTTTAGAATGGTAGCTTGAATTATGAGAGAAACATGATGTTTTACATACAAGTAATGAATTTTTTTTTTAAAATAAAATGAACTAAAATTGAAGGAAAGGTTCTGAAATATCATTCAAGTTCTTAATCTGTAATTTTCTATCGGTGTCGTCTTCATCTTGTTTCGTCACAATTTGTCAGACAATATTTAAAAAGGAAAAAAATGTTTTATCTCACCATTGTCATGAAAAAAGTATTTCTTGTCGAATACATTTTGTTTTGTCCTAATAAAAATTACATTATTTTTGCTTTTAAAAGAATAGAAAAACTGATAATAATGACCCTCGGACACAATCCTCAAAAATGATGGTTTCTTGCATTGTTTTACATAAAATATATACAAATTATTGATATTTAAGGCTAAGCTTACAAAAAATAAGTTTGTAAAATTTACAAATTAGTTACCAAAGTTTCGGTATACGTGATTGTTCCATTTCTACAATGATTTTTCTTCACTTTGTAGAAGTTTTAATAGTCATTTGAAATATATACATGTTAGGGCAAATTATTGTATGCAATTATCTTATAAACATTGAGTAAAAGCTATTGTTGATGCAGAAATAATGTGATAAACAATACAACATTATGAAATATCGAGCCTATAGATGTGAATTAAGAAAGCACATAACTCAAATAATAACATTGTATTCTTCTATTTCAATAAATTGCTTGATTTAATCTCATCAAAGCATTAAATAAAACAAATCAAAAAGACCTATAAAATCGTCATAAAAAATAATAGACTATGAGAAAAAAAACCAAACAACAATAAATCAAACACTTATTTTAACAGGTATTTACATTAATTCTACTTAAGTTATTTTTTTGGAGTAGTTTGAGTCAATTAAGCTATACAATAGGGATATGAGAAACAGAAATAAACTTTCAAATAAATATCCAAAGAGATTAGATACCTCATCATTTATTCAACAAATTCATATAGAACTTTACTAAAGTATTTACATGGGTATAGCTTTTAAAATAATGATCAAAGATGGATAATGGTCAATCTATTGACAAGACCAGATTTTTATTCAATTGTCATTCTAATTTATATACATTTGTATTCCTAAAGCTAAGTGTTTTTAATGAATAACAAGGTATAATTCGTTGCAAGATTCCATGCTTTCCTCACTCTTCCAAAAGAGTTGCAATGATCTCATTACCTCAGAAGACATTGATTCTAGAGGAAGCACTCAGCTACCTCCGACACTTTAATCATGAAGATAGTACATTTATTTTTAAGTAGCAGAAATGCCCTGTATCTACGACTGGACTTATGACACCATTTGACTCGTATTATCCAATTAGTTCAAATAGGATATGCTACGGAGCTTTAATTCTGTATACAGAAAAAGACAGTCTATAAAAGGATCCAAGCAAACTATGCAATGCTCATAAATCCTTTTGAAAAATGAACATATTTTAAAGGTTATAGCTCTATAAATCATTCCCAGTCTCAAAATTTAAAACGATTCCTCATTACCTCAATTATTCAATTGTATTTATGTAAGTAGGGCGGATGATTAAAGTCATAATTAAAATGCTGAAAGAAGTGGTTTTAAACCTTGTTTTTTGATTATCATTTTCATACATACACAAAGATATGATTAATGAGACTCTATTAGTTTAGTAAATTATTTTCTAGACCTTTTTGTTGACTATTGTTGTTGTTTTTACTCACTCTCTTGCCTTCAGGCAAAAACCGTTGGACTATTATAACATTCTTATAAAAACTCTTTAGAGATAATATTTTTTTATTATTTTTTTTTAAAAAGGTATAAATATCCGCAAAAATATCATCTCATTTTTTTAAAATAGCATACAATAATAGGTTATTTAAGAGCAGTACTCACGTCATTCAACTTTTGAAAATCCTCTGATGATATAACATTGTCTGCATTCAAGTCCAATACATGGAAGAAAAAGTAAATGAATTTGTCTTTTTGGAAGTCAGAGAGAAGGATCCCTCCTGGCTCTAAAGTATCTACGTCTGTTTGATCATTACTGAAGCCGCGGTGGACCCATGCAGCTAAAAGGGAAAAGTATATGAATGTATTATTTGAAAATAATCTATTTTATTTGTTTTTTTTTTCTTATTTTGTTGTACAAATAGAAGATACGAAGGTTTGTAGTTGATTAAGGGAAATGAAAGCTGAAATACCTTCCAAATAGGCTACCTAATATACAACAATGAATGAATGAATATCTAAATTGAGCAATCCTTATCAGGTTCTTATAGATTAAACTAATTGGCTTAACAACTTTTAAAGGATTTTTAAAAGTTCTTCCTTTTTAAAATTATTATTTAGATTCTATAAATACAGAAAAAGTTATGAAAATGCAAATGTTTTTATTGGAAATTTTTTACTATTTGACAAAATTAAAGGATATTTTGTATTAAATACCCTTTTCTCAATATATCCTTATTATCAAATTGAATAAACTCTACATATAGTTTATATTGTTTTGGATATTCGAACCATTTAATATATTATTCATTAAGTACCCTAAGAACAGATCCTCCAACTTGACATGCTGTATATTAAATATTGATGAAAGGAGTTGATCTTTTCTTTATTTAAGCATATATGGCCTATGGATAGAAATGCAAATAATATGCAAAATACCGCGTGCCAGACTTTGTGGAGTTGGCTCTTCAAACAAGTCTTTTTGTTTTCCAAAGCTGTTATCATTTTTCCAATATTACTGAGGGGAGAACATCTACCTGATAGTAAGGATCTCGCATGATGGAATACATGCGTTAAAGTTAATAAAACAAATAAAATGTAAACAAAAAAGGGCTCAAGTCCTCGTATAATTATTATTAGTTAAAAATATATAATTTCTTGACATTCATTTTAGTTAATTTTCTGCCTCTCATCGATGGTATTATTTATTGTTGTATATATAATGGAGAATATCAGCTTGTAGCTCAGTAAAACGTCATGACAGCTCAAATTGCTTCACAACGAGCTTTTTGGGATAAACAAAAAATTTATTGTTTTCTCCCTTCAGCTGATTTTCATCATTTGACTCTTTTGATTTAAAGCAGCTGACTCTACGTGTTATGAGCTCAAAAAGGGTATTATTATTATTTATGATTTTGATATATAAAAAATATATTAAATTGCGCGCCCTTTTTTTGATTTTTTGATATACAAGTATAAACGATTGATTTGCATATTGATAGAATTTATAAATGTACAGTATATCTAAATAATAAATCTGCCCAATATTAAAAAGTTGGCAACAAGGAAAATACAGAAGGGTATATACCAGTTGCTTTTCCAAATTTTTCCTTTCCCTTTTGTCAATCGAGGTTGCGAGTGAACAAAAAAGCTTGTCGTGCTTCCCTCTCAATCTTCACCAGGTTGATTTTCTCTCTTTTTTTTATTTTACACACCCCATTTGCATATTTTTTACATTCCTACCCATGGATGCTTTGAGTTCCCTTATGATCCCTGTAGACTCTTATTTTTGATTCCTACATAAGTACTTTTCCTCCAAAAAATAATTCAATTTGTACAGCTCACTCTGATATTTAAAAAAAAAAAAAAAACTCTTTTTAGCGCTCTATATATCTGAATTATTTGCTCTTTCAAACCTTTGTAAAAATTGTTTGGTGAAAATTGGCTCACACGTATAGATTGAAACTTTCAATCTTGTTTGACCTATAAATATGAAGGTACAGACAAAAATCGATTCCAAGTTTCATAGTTATATGTATAATTGACAATGCTAAATAAATCCTTTAAACAAAAAAAAATAATGTTTTTTTTTTTTAATTATGCTTATAGATTCATTAATTCAAAGAAATTGTAAATTCATCTTATGTATGTACATTAGAGTTATAAAGACTAAGGATCAAGAATATCCCCAATTATTGACTTTTTTATGTTTTATAGCCATTGTTTTTTTTATCTACTATGAAACTTCATACAATTTTATGTCATACCGGTTTTTTTTTTTTTAAAGGACTCTTTCACTATTGTTATTATATTTTGATTGGCTATAAAAATAACTGTCCAAATATATGTATAGCTTATGAGAAGACTTGAATTAGTTTATTTCCACATACAAAAGTATGCAAAGGAAATAAATAATGCAAAACTATTTTTGTCAAAAGATCACGGACTATTCATTGCTACAAATTCAATCTTTAGATTATAAACTCATGGGATGTTATAAAATTTCTAGGAGTTTTGGCTTAAGAGTAAATGCAAAAAAAAAAAAATGTTCCTAACGGAATTTGATTTTTTTGATATTTGAAAGTTAAAAAGGAGCATTTTCAAAGAATTTCGTCGGTCATTATTTTTCTTTCTTAGTCCATCTTATCTTTACAATCCTTTATTGAAATTATTAATAACCCTATAAATAAAATTGCACCAATTTAAACATCCTTTTGCAAATAAAAAGAAATAGCCTTGACTTTTTCACCAGTCACTAAGGTTTCATTAAGATAAAGAAAAAATCAACAAAAAAATATTATTGCTTATATTTCTAAGGAATACTAAGCTTTAGTAAAAATTAAAGGACATAACCTTTTCTACGAAGGTTTAAAAATATAATTTAATTAATACATTTTATTAACACTTCCCAATAAGATACGAACAATTTTATAAAAGAATTTACGTTGCAAAAGGCATAAAAATTGTAATAAATACAAAATAGTCAATTTTCTTTTTCCTTGAACCTAAATAAAATTTCTAATTGATAAATTGATGTAATATATGTTGATATTGACAGATATAGTGAGACGATTATAAGCAGTTTCAATTTACTGATGTTTCCAAAATTATAAATGATATTTTATTTCCCTAAGAAACAAGATCCAATTTCTTAAAATAAATAACTATTTCTAAAAAAAAAAAAGAAAGTTATTTCATCCATCTTTTTAAATTAATATAATTTGAGGAATTCAACATCACTTTCAAATCTCATTTAGTTGATACAAAACTAAAAAACGAGTATAAAATCCCATTTATACCATATCGGCCGTCAATAACATAAAACTCTATCTATAATTTAAAAGTTATATAATGCTTATATAAGATCTTTGTAGATGACTCCTTCTTTGAAGAAAATTATTTGAGCTTTTGTTTGGTTATTTTTATTGGAAAGGTGTATTCGAAAAAAAAAAAATCAGCTGATAATTCAGGTATTAAACCCTAATATGTTGCAGAGAGATTAGCGTATCTTTTATTTTTATGATAAATTAAAAAATAAGTTAATAAAAAAAACTTTTTTAATGGCTTTTACTGTATCCTATACATACATGTTCAAAAATGTAAAATAAATGGATTTTACTAAGAGTCAACATACTTCTCCTTCATTAACCCTATGTGAGTTTTATTTTTGTACATATGTATATATATCTTAATTAAGTAAGTAGTAGAAGTTGCGTGACATATTAAGATAAATTTTGAAATTAATGAGAGAGAGAGAGTTGTATTTTAATATTTATTATAATTAAAACATTTAACATTTATTTCTCTAATTAAAAAAATGCATTTTTATATGTAGATTCTACTCGAGCTAAATTTTCAATCAGATTCCTACGTCACATTTTTGAGTTTCCAAAACAAAACACTGAAATTTTGATATTGAAAACTCTGAGTAGGATGAATAAAAAAGAAATATCAAGGATGAAGCTAAATTAGTCAATATGATCATAAACAAATATCAATGATTTAATTAGCAATAGGATATCGACTCTTTTTTTTTTTTGAATGGGTTATAACTTTGATGGCAATGAGCAAAATAATATCAACCTCACCAGGCAATACTCATTAGCTGCATCAACAGCAAAGAATAAACCAATCTTAGTTTCTCTCATTCCACATTTGATGTCATTGATAATAAACAATGAAGTGTTGAGAAGAATATGAAAAATTTCATTAATGTTTGTTAAACAACCGGTAAATACGTACACTAAACCCTTTCTTCTTGTAAATATTTAGCAAAGCTTCATACTTGGTCAGAAAAGCCAACAATTTTTAAAGTAAATAAGTCATTGTTTTTTATATGGAAGGGCTTAGGATAAAACATTTGTTTTACTAGTAATAAAAATAATCCAATAGGATCTATTCTTTTAAAATTGCAATGTATACAGGAATCTTTTATTTTAAATCAAGCATATCTATGTAGTTACATATGCAAGTAACTATAAAGGGTTTTTTAATAGGGATGACGCGTTTTTATTAGCATTAGGGACGGTGTCATATTTTTTTTTGTTCACACTTCTACTCACAAATAGCATGCAAATCATCATGGAGCTGTATAACTTTGAGAAGCCTTTACAAATTATCCAAATTTATTAGCAAAATTCACGTTCGTTCGTGTCAACTTACAGAAGGTTTTCATCAAAAAATCATCTTTAGCAACAAAGCTCAATTTTGACTCAATGGGTTTGCTGTTGGTCAGAGAAAAATACTCATGTGCTTCATGAGACACCATTACGTTCTGAAAAACATACTGTTTGCCGTGGATTTCATGCCGGTGGTGTACTTTTTATAGATGATAATAATTGTCACATTACTATGAATGGAAATCGATATCTAGACATGATAATGGATTATCTTTGAGCCCAATCGGATACTTTGGACTTAGATGATATGTGGGTTCATACAACAAACAATACAATCGATTTATTATAGAGTAAATTTGGTGAAAGTGTTATATCCAGAAATGGACTAGTCAATTGGCTCATGGGATATGACGCCTTTGGACTATTTTTTATGGGGCCATGTAAAGTCATTGATCTACACTAACAAGTGTTGAGTGGAGCTCAAAGGTCGATTTATGCGAAAAAGTGGTAAAAAACTGGGTTCAACGCCTGGACTTCTGCAAACATGCCCGTGGGGGTCATGCAAAAGATCAAGGTAAATAATCTCAAATAATGAAGATTCTTTATTCTCAAAAAGATGAATTAGAATAATTTATCAATGTACTTGCATTTAAAATAAGTGATTGAAGAATACTAAAGTACTGATTTTTGAGGAAAATCATTTTGATTTATTTCATGTTAACAGCCACAAATAGTAATAATTCAAAAAAAATCATATTCTCTTAATGCTTTCAACAATATACTCAATAGTAATTGAATGCACTTTAATACTAAAAAATAAATTCGTTTATATCTCAAAGCCCTTATCATTTTATTTAAAAAAGAAAATGCGTCGCTCTTATTGAAAAACCCTTTATACGTATAGCATTTATAAATTATTTTAAAAAAGTACTACAATTATGTAATTAAAAGCATTTGAGTAATGGTTGCAAATAAATGTACATGAATTAAAACCATAAGTGCATATACTATATCATTTTATCACAAATATTAAGTGGTTTTTATCTCATTGTGTATTATCATACACACAATTATATATATATCAATATAATAAAAGCAATTTAAACATATTGCTGAAAGCATAAGAGTATATGATATTTTTTTGAATTATTACTATTTGTGGCTTTTAACATGAAATAAATCAAAATGATTTTCCTCAAAAATCAGTACTTTAGTATTCTTCAATCACTTATTTTAAATGAAAGTACATATATAAATTATTCTAATTCATCTTTTTGAGACATCGCAAATTGCCCTTAAAGGTCACAATAAATAAATTTGATTCTATTGGTAAGGTCATATCGAATTAATTGAGGACTCTAGATCAGTCTTTCTTAATGGGTAAATTGCGGAGAGTTGGTCAAAAGTGCAAGTAATGTTTGATTTTCATCTTCTGTACAATAATAAAGAATCTTCATTATTTGAGATTATTTACCTTGATCAAAGAGTGTAAGATTGGTTAAGACGAAAAAATGAAGAGTTCTTTTGTGTGGCTGAGTGGTTCATCGTATGTCTTTGTAAGGACGCAGTAATTGAGGATATATAAATGAAAAATAATGATTCATTTCAGGATCAAATTTCATATTCATTTTTTTTTTGGGGGGGGGGGGGGGAAATGAATACATTGACAGTAGATTGATGGTAGATATAAATTTATTCTTCTTTTTAAAAAACACATATTGAATATATGCATAAAGGACCATAAAAATACCTCAATGAATTTAAATAATATGTAAGTTACTTGATGCAAATAAATATCCGACTGATATGTACCTTTTATTTACGGCGGTTCATAAATCTTTTAACAAGTTACTTCATTATGTTGTCACATTAAATATTTTTCAACTACGAGACTATAGAATATGATTCAAATAAAGAATTAAACTATTTAGGATTTTGAATACAAGATTAATATGGTATCATTTTTTATATATATATATATTTATATATTTTTTTGAGTTTTTTGTATTTTGAACCATTCAAACATTGGATGAAGTATTTATTCCAATTATTCCAATGGAAATAACTTATCTGACAGCCTTTTGCAACTACCCAAAAGAATTTTAGAATTATCTACATAGACCAATCACATTTTCACTTTTTTTGTAATACTTTTTAAGGATCGGTTTAAGATAATTGTGTCTGCAGAAGAACTTCAACAATATGTACAGTTGAAATGAAAGTTGTGGTCAAAACTAGATCACCCGAGACCAAAAACCAAAAGTTGTTCCTACTTTTTTAAAGAAAAAATTTAAATCTAATTGCTTTAATCTTTGTCTTGATAGGAAGATCAAGACTTTGAAGGGGTTAAAACTGAGACGAGACCAATATTTTTAACGATGTGTCTCGAGACCAAGACTGATCTTCAGAATCACATCATTACTTGAAAGATTTCTAACAAGTTCAATATTGGGAATAATTTATGCATGAGCAGAATAACTTTATCTAAAAAAATATTAAAATATTATCTAATATATGTTAATTCGATTTTAAATTTCTTGAAGTAGAAAGACCATGAGATTGAAGAATGTTAAATCAAAATTTCAAAATAAATGACAGAATTATAAAACATTTTTAAAGCAAAACTGACATATTGAACTTACACCAAATATGTTCCGTCCATTTTCCCTTCGAGGATGGATTGCTTTCATCACTTTTCCCAATTCCTTTTAAACTGGATCCTAAATCAGACTTTGCAACTGGTAATGAGTCTGGTGAGTTCAAATGAGTTTCATTTAAATCAACAGAGTAACTATATTTCCATTTTTCGAGTAGATTTTTAGTGCGATTCCCTAATTTCGACATTGAGGCTGCCTGTTTCCATTGGTTTAATAGCTTTTTGGATCTTCCCTTTTTCTCGTCGGATACTACTAAACTGCGTAAATGTAGAAGCAAAAACAATAAATAATGTGGTTTTTGAGAGGGAAAACTCACTTTAAACCGCTTTTGTTGATGATTTCCTCATGTGATGGCTCAATATTTTGTGTACTGTTGGATCTATGATTAATTTTACACAATTGCTTTGGCTCGTTCACTCTTTCAAAGCTACCTTTGTGGGTCGTTAGTGTACTGCTATGAATACTATTATTCGATTTAGAAAACTTGGTAGAGGAAGTTGATAGATTGGATGCTCCTAAATTATTGTTGGTTGATGAAATGTTCATTGATTGATTTATCCTTTGCACCAGGGTCTATAAGAGCTAGAATGAAAGATAGAGTACTTGAGTCGATTTCAAAAAATATGCCAAAATAAAGACTAGATCATATTTTTAAAATTATTTATCAAAGTGATTACATCAAATCATATTTCAGTGCATTTTTTATTCAAATTTTTTGGTTATTTTTAGACTTATTTTTAAGTTTGACCTTTAGGATATTTGCATTGATATTTCAGCATACCTTGTCAGCAGTAAATAAAAATTATTCTAAACGTACAGTAAATTTGACTGGGAAAAGGGGTAATATAAATAATCGTAAAGGTATTCGAATTGAATAACTAGCTGATATAACTTTTCAACAAAAAATGTGACTTCATCCAGTGAGCATTCCCTTTTTGTCAGGTAAAGTTCACAGACCCTGTATACGTACATATATGACGTCTCTTAATGTTATCTAACTTTTTATGACATCTTTTCAGGCTTGATTTTTTTGCTCAAGAAGATTACATACATTTTCATATCTCCAGTAATAATTAATCTTTCATTTTCAAAAGTGGGTTTATCTTAAATAATAATTTAAAATAATTTTCATTAACATTACTTTAAAAAATCTAAAGTTTTCGTTTGTTCAAACTTATTAACCATGTTCATATGTGTTATCTACTGTATTAATTCAATGACAGTATTTAACATACTATTTAATATCTTTTCCATCGATTACAAACTATGTAAACTTTGATAATGCATTTCTAGCTTTGTACAAATTGTCATATTCATTTTCAGAGAGTGAGGGAAAGAAAGAAGTGTGGGAAAAAATTAGTTATTTATGTTTTATATATTGCGTCTAAAAGACTTGAATTATACACGATCGGACTTGTATAATAACAATATAAAGAGTAAGTACTCAAGCAGACAATCTCTGAGTGACCGAAATTAGAATTTATTATCTGATATTATTCATTCTTCAATTTCAAGCTCAGAGCTTGTGAAATTTTGTATTAAAGAGTCAGTAAACGCTAAAAAAAGTGACTGTTGAAGCAGGTTCATCTGTATTGTTATGTGTTATTTTAGGTGACTGCCGGCCGAGGATTGCAGGGGCACGCCTAATACAGTGCATTTATGTTTTAAATTACGCTAGAAATACGCCGTTTTTTACATCTCTAGTTATAATTTATAAATTTCCTACGGGTATGATCACTTAGTACAGTGGCACGTCTAAAGTAGGTGACTGTAAGACCAGGTTTGCCTGTATATATATATGTTTGATATAATAATTTATGTATGTATATAAATTCCATAGTTAGTTTAATATTTACAAATATTTGTCCTCATTGACTTCCCTTTTTTAATACAATATTTATTCATCATGGAATTTCAAAAATTTCAAGGCTCAGCCTATTATTACTTATAGGTAATCCAAATACGTTAAGCTAAAAAAAAAGAAACTATTCTTAGAATGCACAAAAATATCAATGTTTGAACTATAATATACTAAATACCATACGGTGAGTACTATTAAACTACTTTGGCTTTTTTTAAATATAACACAAAAGTGGAATGTAGTCACAAGACGTGAGATTTTTTTTTTATATTGCTTGTAGATATTGGCTTATTTTGATTCATATGAATGGATTTATATACATATAAAATGTTAGATTCAGTTGCACAATTTATCATTTATTAAACAACATTAATAAAGTTTGTATGGAAAAAGATGCTAACAAAGACATACAATTAATTGAAGGTTGCACGAAAAGTACTCAAAAATTGTTTTATTAGACTATAAATGAATATCAGTTCTGGGACATTGACCCCCCGACAACCATCTCCTAGGATAATTACTCCCCATATAATTTTATGAAATTATTTATTCTTCAATACAAGCGCTCCTCCAATTAATACAATTATAATCATAATTATAAATATTTTTTCTTTACTTTTGTCTTTTATGTGACCAATGAAGGTATGTCAATTTATCAATAGATAGACATTTGATAGATTGACATGCCTTCAAAGTCTCTGGTCGTTCAATATCTCTTGTGGATATGTGTACTCGTCAGACAGATCAATGACTTGGTCTCGAGTAATACGGATCCTGGCCGTACATTGCTTGAGGTTGCGTTGCATCTTATGCTCATATGATTCCAAACTATTCTCAAGGTTTTTCTGCTTGACATATGTAAATCCCTGTTCTAACAACAACTTTTTACCAATAGAAGCAGAGGTAATAGATTCCTTAATAATTAACTCAAGTTTGAATGACTATTGATCACATAAAACATAGAGGATAAACTAAAAACAAACATATTAATAATTATGATTGTTATGGCCCACTTCAACTTACATTTAAGCCTAAAAGGATTCTTCTCATTTTGTGTAAAAAATTAAAACTAAATGTAATCGCAGTCTCATTTTTTAGAAACAATATCCTTACTTCCTTTTATGCTGACGGATGGCATTTATACTGCAAAGTATGTATTAAGAAAATTAATTCATATCCCTAAAATGGATTTTGATACAAAATATTTCCATTGATTTTGCTCCCTTGATTAGTTTATATAATACACTTAATTTTCATTTCGTCCTTAAAACTTATTGTAATGACACATTTCACTCCTTCGTTACTCATGACAAAGATATCTATATAAGTTGTTTTTTTATCATTTTTATCATTTTTGCTACTGATTTGGTGTAAAGTTTATTAATTTGGCAGAATTATTTTAATTTGGAATACATTGGAGAGGCATCACCCATGTGGTTTTCCTTTCATTACGTGAAAAAAAGGGTCAATATTTTCACGTTTCTAGGTACATAGACATCACAAACAGAGTTTGTTTTCTCTAAGGAATCATAAACATATTTGAGGAAAGTCAACATAGTGTTTATGTCAGACATTTATAGGACCAAATTGTTCATTTACAAAACGATTCTAACTTTTCCTTAGGGGTATCAAATAAATAAAAAAACATTTATAATGAACATTTTCATTTAGGCTCATCTGCAATTCATATTTAATTACTAAGAAAATCTTTTATAATAATAAAGATACAAAAAAGTATAAAAATTAATCTCTGATATTTAAAAGAATATATACTATAGGGGTAGTTAAATTTGCACATGAAAAATGCTTATGAATATCTAACTAAAGGCAAAAGTAACACATCCTTGTTTAAGTCTATTAAAAATATATTCAAAGTTATTGACAGTCGTAAAATATTATTATATTCTAAAATGTTTATTTTTCATAATGGGGATTGTGCAGCGTGCATTTATGTGCCATTTGACATTCGTTATTGCCATGGATGTAAATATTTATAGAATGCTATTTCTTTGATTACCTTTTGCTTTTTTCCTTTACTACCAGATGAGTCGTAGGTTATTATTGCATAATTGATAAACTTCTAGAGCAAACAACAGCATAAATAGAAATCTTCTCCCAAAATATATTCAAAATTTGATCAATATAAGAGATAGTGGGCATTTTTTTTTTTTTTTTTTTTTTTTGGGGGGGGGGGAGCCTTTCTTCTGATGAAAATAATTATTATTAATTGATATATTGTGTTTTCTGGCACATCATAGAATTTAAGACCCACAGTTCTATTACTCGTGAATAAGTAACTAGCTTTAAATGAAGGCTTCTGGCAAGCTGTTTAATACTAATCAAGCATTAACACAGTGTCCAACGACCTTGAATGACCTTATGGAGGCCCTTTGATCTCAACTAAATCCCTTAAATCGTTTTTAACTTTTTTTAACCACCTCAAATTCGGTCTCCGAAGTCTTCAAATTGCATTTTGGCCTCAAAATCGACCTCCAACGACCTTGGACAAGCATGAATTCCGACAGGACATCAAATTATATCCTTTTCTATAATCTGCTACCCTTGTCCCGCTGATACTCGATCAAACATACGAACGAATAGAGGGACCTGAGCTATACATAAATGGTAATCAAAATGAAATGATGTCATTGATTAGGAGTAGGTAATTCAAAATGGCTGGTCTTATCATTAAATAGAACATGATAAGAAGTACAGGTTGTAACTTGTACAAGATAGAACTTGTACAAATAATCAACTCTTACACAATATTTTCATAATTATACACGCCATACACTAATAATATACATACAGTGTTAAATATTAATGTATAATTGTTGTTTATTTAGGGTTAATAACTATGTATAGTTAACCTCATTAAGTAATTATAATTTGGTATATATAAGGTATAACTGATTCAAATGAATTTGTAATAGGAATTAAATGTTGCTAATGACTAACTTTATAAAACTTGTGTATATTGTGAACACCTCTTAATAATTTTCGAAATATATATATAAAATAAATAAAGTTTTTCCAGATTCAAGTCAGTTAATTAATTAAAATCAATTACTTTATCTTTTAGGTAAGTATAATAAAATAGTTATATGCATAATTACTCCTAGAGTATGCTTATGAATGATCATCAAAAAATGTTGAGAAAAGCATATGTAGACTCACAAAAGTTAGTTTTTTATAACTATAAAATTGAAAATAAATCAATATTAACTCGTGCCTTTAAAATAAATAGCTGTGCAAAATATATATTTGTTTATTTCCTGTTAAAAATAGAAATCTTTGTTTTTCAAATTCTTTATTTGGTTGTACATATGATTTGATCAACCGGAATTAACTTTGAGTGCAAATATATATGTACACATAATGTGGAAGAAACAAGAGAAATGACATGATTTGAAGTTAAACTTTTATTTGTTTGACATATTTCAATTTAAAGAAAAACTCTTTAGAATAGGCTTTTGTTTTCTTTTACTCTACTTTGAAATATTGTAGGTATATATATATATATATATATATATTGTTTCTTCCAGCAAATTTAATCTATTAGCATTATCAAGCCATTATTTAATTATATAATAGGTTGCAACATACAAATACATGTTCCTTCATAGATGGAGATAATTGTTCTTTATTGCAATGTGATCAACAGAAATGATATTTATTAATAAAAAGGGAATCTCAATGCAACACCACCCCCTTTTTATTTTTATTTTCTGTCAACTGTCGATTTAACCCTAATGAAGGTTCTTATTATGAATTTATGTTGTTGAGAAGTAAGCATTTGAACGAGTGAATTAAAGGACTTTACGCAGTAATAATAACCTTAATAGTTTGTATACGGACTGAACGAGACTGCTACAGCTAACTACTAACTAACAACTTATACTTTTCTCATGCAAATTTCATGAAAAAAGGCCTTGAAATGACAAATAGTACTATATCCAAAACGCATCAAATCTGAACTAAACGTGTTATTCCTATACTTGATTCTTAAAATGTACTAGAATATTAATGTTTCAAAATTCTTAGTAGATTGAGTCTAAACGACGCAAACACCCCTGTCTTAAACAATTCAAAGTCCTAAACAGGTCACGTTACAAATTTCTTTCAAAATCGAAACTATGTCTTCCACTAGTTTTGAAGATATGTAAGTAACCCTGAGGGAAAGATACAGCTAGACTTTAACTTTATATATAAAAATAGGAGGTGTGGAGAATTGAAGAGGCACTGGTGATGATTTTTTTTTTTTAATGCGGGCAATTAAAAAATATATTCACGAAGCAGATGGCCTCTATTTTTTAACATTTTTACACACATGTGTGTAGAATATTCATATATATCAATGAATAAACATTTAAAGATTCGCATTTGTTTAGTAATGTAAATTGAAACTCAGAATATATGAGGGGAAAGCATGTTTGAACTATTATTTTTCACAACATTAAAAAATATGTATACATTACAGTGAAGAGGCCAACCACACTAAAAAGGTATTCATTTTTAAATATGTATAATTAATACTGAATAAAAAATTGAGTCTACAATTCAATATTTCATATACAGAAAGTATTAAAAAAAAAATTTAATACCCAGAAGCAATAGAAAGCAATAATAAATCAAAGGACTAGGAAATATTTATTTGTAACTTTATTGAATAGATAAATGTATTTATTTAGTTTGATGACTGTCAAAGTATTAGATAAAATAAGGAATTTGACATTATACAGCGTACAAAAGATATAGTTAATTGAAGGTTATAGCTTACAATTTGACCCATAGGTCATTCCATCTATTTCAATAGAGACAATTTGAAATTCAAGAATGGTAAACTTTTGAGAAATAAAGGAAGAAGTGAAGGGGAATGAAGCTAAACCAGTTTCCATCAAATGTTAAGAGTTGGAGTAGACTCTTTGGAGTAGACTATTCGAATAATTAGCCCTGTGCAGGATTGTAAAAGTGGATTTAAATATTATCTAAATTCCCATTTTCTTCAAGAGATGTTGCAAACATATGTTGAATACCAAGGGGCACTAGGGGGACTCGGTGTGTATCCGTGACTGGGAATGAGTCCAAAATGTGTAGGATCACCTCTCATTATGTAATGACCTAGATGTTTTGATGTATCTACCATAAATCTTGACATTACAGGGATAGTTAGTATGGGAGGCGTATCGAGCAAATTCATCTCTCCTGGCATTTATTGGACAGTGATGAACTGGTTTAAGAATGCATTCACATGATAATTTCTTTGGCTCTACATATAGTTCACATAATAAAGTCATACCCCTCATTCAAATCTAAGGAGCTATTAATACTGAGCAATATGCCAGGTGTAGCTTCATCCAGCCATGAAGCCTTTCTCAACTTCTGTCTTGAAAACTAAACGTTGCCCAGTCTATGACGTAAGGGCAAAAATTTACTTAACCATACTCAACATCTATTATTTGAAAAGCAGTGTTCACCACAATTTCATGAATTTATAATCAAATAGTGCAAAACCAAGTTAATTTTAAAAAGTGTTCAATGTTCATTTCCTATATTAAATTATAAATGAAAGTTGATTTATAATTATTTGAAAATTAAATATTTATGTACAACTTCATATCATATGAATATCATACAAAAACATTTTTGAGCAAACCCTCATCATAACTTTTGAAATTATAAATTATATTGTATACCCTACCCCGTTTTGATTCATGCTACTTATGTACGTTCATAAATGATTAGTACTATTTATTTTTCTATCATCCATAATTAATAATACATTTATATCCGGTATTAAGGGAGTTTTAAATATGGCAATCTAAGGGATATAGGATAATACATTGATAGGCATTTATTTATCTATTCTGACATATATTTATTTTATACTTTATATATTTACATACTTTTGTATTCTGAATTATTATTTATAAGTATATTTTGATTCCATGGTTAGATCATTAACATTTATTGATAATATTGTATCTAGGTTATATTACACAGGTCAACAAATTTGAAATGTCAAAAATCCTAAGGGGTATACATAAGCATAATAAAAGTTATTTGATTTTACAGGCTAATTTCAAATCTAGAATTACTTTTTCTCGAGAGTCCGACAGTTTTCGAAAAATTGAACCCCACTTTGTGAGCTTTTTTGCCTCAATTTCCAACTTCAACTTAAATTTAAGCCTACAAATTTTGTGCATTAAAAAAAATGATTGGCTAGTGTTTTTATGCAGATTCCATTTCCGGTCTTTGTTCTGATCTAATGGGACTCCTCGGGTCATAGAGGACGAGAGTAGGTCCAAAAGTTGGCCAAAACGTTTGCACTTAAATAACTCCTTGAATATTACATGAAATGGATTAATAAGTAAGTAATGCATTAAAGAGCTGAGACCCACAGCTTTCAAACAAGATTTCCAGCGCTCGATAAGAATACTAAACCAAGAAGAAATCTTCCATCTAAATGAGTAAATTTTCATTCAATTTGGATCAAAAATCCACTAGAAATCAAAGACTCACGATAGAGCTATTAAAGTAGTAGCGTGCAGAAGAACTGTGAAATCAGCTGAAATCCTTCTACACTCTACAACTTCAGTCAATTGTATATGTTTTTTAGTTGCTCTATCGTGAGAATTTTTGACTGTTGACCAGTGATAGATCAATATAATATCCATCTATTAATATAATTTAGGAATGAAAGACTAATGAATATAAAGTAAATTATCGGGTTTATTTGTGTTTAGGACAGCAAGTTCCTCTCCTCAAATAATAGCAAGTACGATATCGTAATAGTGAGTGAATTCCTGTATTGGTAACAAGTTTGAATATATTTTTGGTCCAGTGCTTCCCAAACATGGGTTGGATGTACCTAGAATATCCAATTACGTATCAGTCTCCCCTTCCCCTTAGCAGTCTCTATAACAGAAGAACTATTACTAGGAATGTAAATCATATGCAATTCGGGCTTGTAATAAAAAAAGAAAGAGAAAATCAACCTGGCAACCCTGACAATTTAATGAATGTCGAGGGGGGAAGCAGCTTGAGCTGTCATGACGTTTTACTGAGCTAATAGCTGCTATTCTCCATTATATATACAACAATAAATAATAACATGGATGAGAGGCAGAAAATTAACTGAAATTAATGTCAGGAAATTATATATTTTTAACTAATAATAATTATACGAGGACTTGAGCCCTTTTTGTTTACATTTTATCTGCTTTATTAAACTTAATGCATGTATTCCTTCATGCGACATCTTTACTATCAGGTCGATGTTCTCCTCTCAGTAGTAATAAAGGAAAAATGATAACAGCTTCGGAAAACAAAAAGACCTGTTTGAAGAGACAACTCCACTTTTTTATCACACGCCCGAATTGCATATGATTTACATTCCTAACTATTACTAATATCAAACAATTATCCTCTTTAAAAAATAATAATAACAAAATTAACAAAAACCCGAGATTAACAAAAGAAATAATTTTTATAATTTAATTTTTTTTAAATAGATTCCCATATTTAGAATAAAGGGGATACAGATGCTCGAATGTTACCTGAGGAGAGCGCAGGTCAAAAGTTTATAAAAGCATACCTACCTTAGTTACTCCAGTAAGACCAAGAACCATTTTTATTATTGAAAATAAAAAAGGCTCATATCCTTCTCTGCCTCGAATAAAAAGCTTCATATTTTTAAGTATGCAATTTTTATTATTATAATACATTTAATTTTTTACAAATATCTTTTTCGACATCAATTTAAAAAGCTGACACAACTGACACTTGATTTTTTTCCTACATTAGAAAACCTTCCTAAGAACATACACAAAAAAATGCCTAAATTCGTAATTGTGCTATTGATATATGTATACTACAAGCTTATCAGAATATGACGTCAGGTATTCTTTGAACATGAGTAGTATTGAATTGAATACAATTTGTTGCTTAATTGTTAACTTAATTGATGCTAAGAATTCATTACTTATAGTATATTTATTTTATAAAAGTAGTACTCTAACAAATGAAAAAATAAATAATAACCAACTATATTAACAATTAGTTTATTTGTTAATTTGTGGAGATAAAAATGCGTTTATATATTTATGTATTCGATTAAACCATGAGCTATGGTGCCTTTAATGGAAATAGAATTATAAACTATAATGTGTATTTATGTTTTATATTACACGCAATTTTTCCTTTAATTGTTTATTGTGTATATTAAATATATAAATAAATTGACCTTAATTAGAAAAAATAACACAGCAATAAACTTTTGAGAACTACCAAATTTAGATAAGCAATCATTTTACCATTTAAACTTTAGACTAAATATGGAGCCCTAGAATTGTAGATAGTGTCATAACCATAGCAAATGTGAAAAAAGAGTTTTTACCAGCGAGCGTCAATCAGCGTGTCAGTTGTCAAAATGTAGAATTGTACTCGCTTTTGATTGAATATGTCATCATTTTTTTTTCTTAACTTTTATTTTATATAAGAGACATTAGCTATTAAATAGATAAGTTTTGACATTAAAAATGGGTTGATCATGTTTTAATCATATCTTTTACAGGTGCCAAGGTGCCATAAACTACAAATTGAATTATTTCTTCTTTTTTGTTGTGATGTGTTAGATCAAATAAAGGCTGAATTGCGGGGAAAAATATAATATTAACAATTTGTTCTTGTATTTAAGACTCAATGGAATATCAGGAGACATGATGTCTGTCATTCTGTGGCACATACTAATACAATACTATAAGCCAAAAATACCGAGAAATTTGAATAACATTTTTTTGTTGTTGTAATCAAAAATATTACTTTGAATAGTCTAGACTGTATTTCTTTGAAATTTTGGTTTATTTCTCGATAAACATAACCTAACTTTTAATTTTAATAGCATATCGAAACTCAGCAGTTATTGTTCTGTAATTATTATTGATTTAATAAAAATTTTGTTACTGTTTTAAAAATTGGAAAAAACATTGGCACATTGGTCTACTTTTGAGGGTGATGAAATGAATTTTGATGATGATTACATGAAGATTTTTTGATTCCTTCATTCTCAGGCGTTATTTTTACGCTCACCAAAAACGGCTCTTTTTTTTTGTATGAACCTATGGTATCAATCAAAGGCTTTAATAAAACTTTTATAATCTTTCTTTGCAATATTAGAAAAAAAATTAGGTGATTGAAGGAGCAACAAAAGATATAAATGTACTTTTTTTTTACAAGAACAGTGATGTGTTTCGGGATTTCAAAGTTATCCCAGGTATTTCAGCCCTTCTGCTTATTTTCGAAAAATAAACGTATTTTTCGGGTATTCGAGATACATTATATGTTTATTATTTATCATGGGTGTTATGGTTTAAAGGATCTATAAAAAAATCCAAGTGTGTCATGATCCACATTCTTATAAACATATTTATGAGGTTTTTAAAATATAAAATGTACACACTGTGAGTATTATATGATTACACATTTAGGATTCTTTATAACTTTCTTGGGGAATTGGTTAATAAATAGGTAATGTTAGTATATCCTCTTTATGACATTATTATTATTATTATTATTATTATTATATAGTAATGTAAAGTTATTATAATTAAAAATACTAAATTATTTAAAGCTCAATATTTTCTCCTAAATTCATACATATATACCAAAAAAATAAATGACTTTTTATTTTATCATTATTTGATTATAAAATATATGACTCCAAGCCTCAATAAGGCTTCTTTAACAATGATTACATTTTAATTATTGTTACTCAAATGAGTTATTTTTGAATGAAGATTTATGTAAAGTGTGCTTTACGAGAAAATTAAAATTAAAAATCTTTTTATTATAAAAAAAAAAAACCAAAGTTTTATTTTGTTACTCAATGGTAGAACCCATGTCTTCAGTACTATTAATGAGACTCCGGGTAGAAAAAAGTTTAAATTTTACAACTTTATAATAATCAAATGTATTTACATCGCTTTTCTTTGTAAAGTAAGGAACCCTCGCTTGTTTATTGAATTAACAAAGTGAATTCATGAAGATTCCATAGGTAATTATTACTTCTAGGTAAAGAAAAGTTGCGCATAAACTGATCAGGAGCTTGACATTTCATCACTTTTATTTGAAGAGCTTTAATAACTTTCTTTTAAAGTAATAATATATATATATATGTATATTTTGCGCTATGTGAGATATAAATTAAATTATCCATCAGATTCCTGTTTATATAGCTCAAATAAGAACTTTATTCGTACATATGTATATAACTCGAGTAGAAATATGAGGAAAAACCAAATCGGAAATTGAACTTTTCAATGTTTCACAACTATGTAATATGTACTTTTATATATGTACATACATATTGATGATGTGTATTATTGGCTTAAACAATTTCCAATTTCCATGAATAAATTATATTTCTAAATATGGTAAAAACATGTATTAAATTCTCATGGCTTACATACCCTGAGATATTTCATATCCAATACAATAAGGTTATTGTACCTTTAACCATTCTAATTCCATATAGGTAGTAATAAAATGTTCTATTCCATGAACTGAGGTAGTCACTCTACTAATAGAAAAAGTAGAAAGATCTAGGCACATATTTATTTCTATTTAGATTTAATTAACTTAATTAAATAAGGCTCCTCTGTGTCTACAATCTACATATATATGTATACACAAAAAAGGGTAATAGATGATACTAATTCAACTATATAGTAAAGGGTTGGCAGGTATTTAGTAAAAATAATAATAAAAATATTTTCTATATAAGTGTTTGAGATACTCGGGGTTCTAATTTTATTGTTCACTCTATTTACTGAGCCTTTAGTATCATGATTAATCTATGATGTACTAAACAACTGTACTGACTCACTGTTAAACTGCTACTATTGACAATAATGAGAGTGTATTGAGAGCTCCTTTAAAAACATACACTTATCTGTTAGGAAAAAAAACAAACCATAGAGCAAATTATTATTAACGAATTTTTTAAAATTCATGAGACAACATATTTTTATAATTTAAAAATCAGTTCTTTTAGATTAAATTTACATTAAAAAAAAGCACATGGCATATCATAAGCATGAGTCTAGTTATGTATACTATATTTTGAACCCCTTACTCACTATGTCATGATGAATACATTTCATGATTAATTACTCTAATATAATTAGAGCTCAGAATAAAAAATTAAAGGTATTATTAGGTAAAGAGTAAGGAACTCTATGAAATCATTTATTTTGAGGGAAGGAGGAAATAAAGTTTAGTCTATCTTCTTTTCTCTTCTCACATATAGCCTTTGAAAGATCACAATTAAAAAGGAATTCAAATTGCTACGTATTTCATTTATTTATTTTAGAAATATAAACCAAAAAAACTACAGGGTCTGTCTTACAGTAGTGATAATCTCATAAAGTAGTGTGAACGTCACGAAACTTCATATAAATTTGATGACTTTTGTTATCATATAGCAAATGATGGTGTTTTCTTTTTTTAGCAGGCACCAAACTATCATTCTACCCCTGATTTTCCAATGCCTTTTATTCAACACAAATCAAACTCAATGACTCATACAGAAGTACCAATATTACATTCATTGTATTTATATAATTTGTTAGTGGAAGATTGGTGGGTAACCTTTTTGGAGTGAAAGAGGTAAATTACATCTCTAGTCCCTCTTAGAGGAGCATGCCATTGAATATACAGTACAAATATATTTTCCTAAACTCAAACTGCTTTGTGGGGAAAAAAAAAGGTTGAAGGGCCATCAGGAAATCTCCCATGGGCCAAAAGTCAATTTTCCGTAAAAATATTACCCTCTACATATTAGATTCTTCATTTCACCATGAACTATTTTGGTTACAATCTATGATTGTAACCAAAATTTGTAAATATCAAAGCAACACAAATTTGGTTAATTTGATCATGGGTATAATTTTCTTTATTTGAGTAGTAATTAAATACAATGTGTTTATAATTAATCATTAACTGCTAAAAACATTTAATATTCTTAGCATGCTTTCCATACGTAATGATAGTAATTAATATTCACTATCAAAGTAATTGAGTACGTAAAATAATTACAACTTTTTAAGCTAGAAATTATTTTTTTTTTTTTTGCATATTAGCGGTTGAACCACAAAAAAAATTAAACGTGCTATATTTAGAAAAGAAATATATGTATATGTATATTTTGAAAGGTTTGAGTTAAATATTTGTTTGAAAAAAAGTAGTTTAAATCCTTTATTATTCTTTATATATGTACATAATTAAATTATGCATTTTCCATTTTATTTTCCTGATTTTCCTTAAAATAATGGTTCTTTTGTTTTATTTATGAATTTATTGAATCATGAAATTCAGTATTAGCAGTTAATTATGATTTATCAAATAAAGCCTTAAAATAGACCATGGTACATATAAATTATTGTCCAAGAAATGGGTCACAAAGTTTTAAATTAATCATTTCTACGTGTAATTTCTTCTCCTTCACCTGTGTGGTTTGATTATAAATAGAAAAATGATATAATCAATCAGTCAAATTGTGAAAGTGAATATCCGATTGCATGTTTCTACACACATTTGCTACAATAAAATTGCAATTATTTATATTAAATTTTTTTGTCTCAAATGAAAAATTACTAATAAAAACATACTTTAAAATATCCATAGTTTTATTCTATTATATGTATAGGGAGCACAAATTAACTTGGTTCGTTTTTTTGTGATAAAAAAGCATTTATTTATGATCGAAATGAACCAACAGCTTAATCAAAGTATCGCCCATATCTGATTACTACTTTTTCCTACCTCTCAGGCAATTTTTTAATTACATTTCTTCGAAAAAATGTCTCATCTTATGAAGTGATCCAAGTTAGGAGCCAATTATTTATCTCTTCGAAAGAAGTAAACGAGTGAGCTGCAAAATCATGCTGCATCCGTCGACACAAACAATCAGTAATCAGAGGTATCAATGTCTGACAAATATGGCAGGTGTGCTAAAATATCCCATTTGAGGGCTCAAAATATTTTGTACGACTTTTGCAACATGAGGTAGGCCTTTATCATGTATAAAAATAATTTATTCAATTTGTCCTTGCTCGTATTCCGGACTTTTTTTTCGTATTGCACGACTCAAACGAATCAATTGTAACCTATATTCATCTTACGTAATAAAACTACCAGGTCATTGATAGCATCCAAGACCTGTATGGCCCCACCAGATTCACAGCTTGATCTTTGAACACGGAATATTTTGCTTTGGTGTTGAGGTCGATGGCAACAATTGATCTGGAAGAAGTGTAGTATTTTTTCTTTTTGGGGTAGTTGTAGAACATCCATTTCTCATCCCCAGTCACAATCCGATGTAGAAAAAACTCTTTCTTTGTTGCCATTGAATGAGCCTCTCGGTGTCAGTTCAAAAGGCACCCAATTGCATTTTCTTAGAATAGTACCCACATGGATTTATATACAGAAACAGCGTGTTGTGTAACTCCCAATGATTATATCATTTCCTCTTGCGTTTGAGTCGGATCTTCATTAAGTAAAGGCCTCTTTTCAACGCAGAAATCACCATTCTTGAGATGTCGAAATCATTCCTACATGATTTATCAGTTGGAGCATTGTCACTATAAACTTCTACAAGAGTTCGATAGACTTCAGCTGCACTTTTCTTTCGATGAAAGCAGAAACATAAAATATTCTGCAAATGCTGCTCAATTACCACAAAATTAGACATATTCAACAAAGTAAAAACAGGGTTTTTTAATATTATATTTGAAACTCAAATTGATATCAATGGAATATAATTGACAGATGTTTAAAGTCTCTGAAACAACTGAAACCTGTGGACACTATAAAACATTCTTAACAACAAAGGCATCTTTAGTAAACAGTATGAAGTTACTTGTACTCTCTTTCCTTTAAAAAATTGAACCAGTTTGAACAGCTGGGCTAGTAGAAAACGATTCCTACATAACTTAACATCAGGAACATTTAGAAATTCTCAATAATATGATTCTTAAAATATATGTATTTATTTTATAACCCTTATAGATAATTTTCCCTAGAGTTAATTTTTCTGAGACGATGTTCTTTATTTATGTATAATTTATATCTACTTATTAATCAACTTTTTATACTGGTATAGTTTTAATGAAATTAATTACTTTTCACAAAAAAAAAAAAGTTTTACAACAACATCATTTCACTTTTAAAAATATATACAGTTTCTAAAAATGGTTTTTTTTCCTACATATAAAGTAATAATTTGGTGGTTCAATTTGAATCCACTAGTGAATAAAAAGGATTTTCCATTTATTTTTTTTAACTATATAAAATTCCTACAATATTTTTGCTTTAATATGAACTTACTTAATTTGAGCAAGAGAAGTATTTATACATTTTAAAGTCTTTTTTATTCATTTTGTTGAAAATAGTCATATATTATTAAAGTATTAACTAACTATTTAGATATTGACAAAAAAAAAGTTTTTCAAAGAAACTTTGTAAGAAATTATGTTTTATGTATGTATATCAAAGTTTTCGTCAAAATATTTATTATTCAATAAATTATGTTGATACATACTAATTAAAATGGAAACGAGTTTGTAGGTTTGTAAGGTTTGTAGGTGATTTTTTCCTATACAAGTTCAATTTTAATTAAACATGACACGACGACTTACAAACCCACTAAAAGATTTCCTTTTTTAAAATTTGAAACAAATTAGGGGTCAATTATAAATTAAGAAATGCTGGCCTTTTAAAACGTAAATAAATTTCTTACACTTTTGGAGATCAGGTGAGGAAGGTTTAAATATCTCATATTGAAAAGTAACGAATTTCTCTAGATGACAAAAAGCTGAAAAGATTCCAATATTTATGTCCTCAAAATGAGCCACAAAGTTTCAATTTTATGGCTTGGCATTGCTCTGTTCTACTTGGATTTTGTCATCGTTCTTTTGCTTTTATTTAATAAAGAGTGCTTTTTGATGGAGTATAATGTCCTCCCTTTGCGTTAGATGGCGCTTACATAATGTATAAACACTTTATTGTTAATTGTCTTGAGTGTTACTCCTTTAAATTAATTATTTGATACTATTAAAGCATATTTAGTTGTACAGTATCATTCTTTCCCAATTAATTTAAATTAATTAAGGCACTCAACCTCGAGTGGATTTTTTCCTCCAAAAATAAAATGAAATCTAACCCAAATATATAAGGGTATAATACCACCATAGAAAGAGAGAGAGAGAAAGGCCCTCAACTATATTTTCTAGCAGTATTTCCTCATTTTGAAATCAAAAGTCAATTAATTATTCATATTTCAAATAGGTTATTTTTACTTAAAGAATAAAGTAAAATATGTACATAGAATTACAGAATCAGGAATTATAAATATGAGTTACATATAAAAGCAATATTTGAAAAAAAAACTAATTAATTTAGTAGAAAATAAATTTATTTGTGATTGTAATTTAGTTTACAGTTTGTTTCCCACTTTCTCAAGTTATCTTATATAAACGAATAAATACAAAAGTTGTGAGAAAATGTTCTAGTTTAACAAGTGGTTATTAACATTTCTGAACATGTCTGATTCATTTTTTGTTTTTTCAAGAGACTATAACTATAATTTTCATCCCATCTGCTATATATCTGCTATAACAATGGATGCTAAACATACTCAAACCTCCGAATGAAATACCATTTCTTTGCTAAAAGAAAGCTTTATTATATATGTATGTAGAATCCAGTTTCAAAGATAAATATTATTTATTTTAATACGTCACAAGTTTAAACAGTTGTATAGTCATTTTATGTCTCTGTCAATAAATGAGTTATAAAGTTTATTTTGTAGTATAAATACGGATATTATTAGTTATATAATAATGTAAATAATTCAATGCATTAATATTTATTTTCTCAAAAAAAAAAAAAAAAAAAAATCATTTCAGTTATGTAAACCTATCATTTTAATAATTTAATTGATGAAATAACACAAAGTTAGAAATGATGTATGTTTATGAAATAAACTGATTATGATATATTTTTTTCGGAGAAATTAAATTACATTAAACTCAATATAATTTAATATTAGTTACCATGTTTTTATATATGTATGTACATATATGTAATTATATTTATGAGTATCTTGCGTTCGTATAATTATATTATTTTTTGATTAAAAATATAAGTTTTGCAAATGGATTTTTATGTACAATAATATGACTAGTATGCTGATTTTTAATTTCTCAGCATAATTAATCCATAGTAGAAACATTTTCTATTTTGTGGCACCGCTGATGAATGTAATAACCACATTTGAGATGACATAAAACATATGGTAATACTGGGATATATCATTTCAGCGGGGATATGTAGATCAATAAGGGAAGAAGCTGTTATTATTGTATTATTTTATTCCAAAGTAGCTCTTATGTTATTCATTTGAAGACATTGCAACGAAAGTCGTTCCACATAAAAAGTGTATTTATGGCATTTTTTTTACTGCAAAGGCCTTTTAATACATTTTTAATGCCAAATTTCATCTATTTAATAGATGTGTTCCCTACGAAAACTAAGAAAGAAGGTTGAGAGCTAATAAAAAGTACATAGCACAAGAGCCAACTTAAAGGGCATTGTTTGTTTTTATTCAACTATCTAATTAGTTATGACCTTCCTTGATTTGAAGTATAGTAGTAACACATCGCAAACACTTGGATAGAAAGCTTTTAGTAGAAGGAGTGTACGTTGTCGAATTGGACTTTGTGGAGTGCTTAGCTCTTGTAACTCTTTCAAAAAAGTCTCATCAATCTCTCTCCGTAGAATAGAGGGTACGAATTAGCTTTTTATGATTGATTACACACAACTTTTCGGGAATAAACTTAATAATTTTAAACTTAGAAAACAAAGAGTTTTCTAAATTTATTAGTAGATGTTGGTAACTTAGTTTTATAGTCTTTAGTTTTTAAATTCAAATTTGATTAAGTGTTTTAGTGTCTATTGTGCATATTTTCATACGACTTGAATATTCCATATACTTTAAAAAAAATGATTTCTTTTTTTTAAATTAGCCGTCTGAAATGCACTCCTAAAAAAAAGGCTACAAGGTTGAACTCATACGGAGTTGCAGCTTACTTTTTGTTTCTATTATTTTTATATACTTTTTTATAAGGAAGTAGAACAAGGACGACCTCACTCATTTTGACTTTTATCGCCTATGAGACAGTGTTAAACACTAGAGACTTTTCATGTAAAAATGTCTATAAAAATAATGATAATAATGCAAAGAAGGAAGAAAATCGCAAAAAGCTGCAATAAGCAGCCATATACATATGTATCTATGAATCCATCTGTAGAGAAAGATGAGTACTTTGAAGATTTCATACTTTGAAAGCCCAAAATTTTTTAGATAAACACTTACTTACTTCATCATTATTTAAGTAGACATTATTTTTGACCCTACTCCTTACAAGGAGCATTTAGAAGAGTGGAAATTCCTTCTGCTGTGTGTGTGTAAGATATATATATTTTTTAATATGCCCTCATTACTTTTTATCAATAAAGGGAAGCATTCCTTTGTCCACAAGGATGGGTAAAAAAAGACAGCTATATTTTTTACTTCATTCATTCTGAACATTATTCATACATACATCGTTCCTTTATGTCATATACCGATATTTAATAGCAACGACATATCCTTCAAAAATAAATAAAAGATTAATAATATGTCCTTCAAAAATTTATTTCTGGTTCTCTTATAAATAGTTTTGAATTTTTGAATTTATGTAACATCATGTATTTTATAATCATATGAAACAATCAATGATATTTGATACTTTTTTGCAATGACTATTGTATCTCCAGGGACTAAACAATATAAAAAACGAGACTAAGACATACAAGGCATATGTGAGAAACGACAGATTCCCTGTTATTTGAGTAAAAACAAAAAAAAGTTTAAGCATTGTGTACATACATACACAGGAAATAAACCCTTCAAAGACTGTAAATATTTCAAAGGCTATGAAGACTATTAAAATAGTGCAATTTACTTTTGTTTGATATCAAATAAATATTTTATTCCAAAAGATTATTGCGAATAATCTTCCATTATCAATTAGACCATAATATTCAATTTAAGGCCTTTTGTCAGCTGGTTTCGGCCGTAATTTCGTGAAAAGATGATCTATTTCTTACATTGATAGAGCTTGTTTTCCTTGTAAAATCATTAACAACTCATAAATAGAAAAATAAATATATGTATAGAGACAGCAAATTTCAAAAAAAGTTTTTGAATGATTTCAGCTCCTAATAAAGGGGATGGTAGGAGTAGGCCTCACAAGGATATAAAGAAGAAATTATAAAATAAAACAAGAGTATTTTAGTTAAGGATTTTATAAGTTTCTTCCCCTTAAAATTTTTGAAGAAATGAAAATTGTCTTTAATCAAGAAAGTCATATTTTTTTCTTACTCATTTGTGGGATTACCTTTTTTTTTTTTTTTTTTTTGTATAAAGGTTTGCTGGGGTTATATTGGAGAGTGAAAAACAAATATTTCATACATTATTAAGTACTCCCTGACCATGGGCTTGCCCAGCTACAGACACCTCCAATATGCTAAAATACCTACGACTACATAGTGAACTCAACTCATCTACGTTTTCAGATCATTTGATATTCACAAAGTCCTTCTAGACATGAAAGTAGCTCGAAAAAAGTCCAAGGACTTGATAAAAAAAAAATTTAAACTCCACTTGGACTTTCCATCCTGGGACCATCCCCATCTATTACACGGTCGTACATATTACATAAGAATGAATCTTAAGTTTTTCTACAAAATATGTACTTAGATAACTTTATACAAACGTACATTTGTAGGGGAGTACAAAATAAGTGTACCATTATTTATTTACGAAATTAGAAAAGAAGCCTACAAAGGGAAGTAAGTAAGTAACATAGAACTTTGCTTCTTGCAGTATCATAAATATTTTACTGTTTCTCTCTCATACAGCAGATAATAATCAAATAATATTCATAAGGTATATATATATATATATATATATATCCTACATGAAATTAAATTAGGTGTATGCCTTATGTATGTGTATTATTAAATAATATTTTAAAAAGTCAGAGTAACTTTTATTTGTTGTACTATGGAAAACTTTTTTGGACTAACGTAATAAAGAAATAGCAGAGACTCAAAAGGGAATCTGAACTCTTTTTCTTCGCTCGCTACTAGTGAATACATATACAAGATTAAGGTTTCATTTTTTGAGAGAAACAGGTGAACGGGTTAGCCTTAAATTTGTCAAGTGAATACTTGTAGTACTCAGTGATCTAGGTAATCAAAATTTGCCAATTTTATGCCCTATAAACTTGTTTTTTGACCTTATTTATTTTTAATAACAAATCAAAATTTGTATGTAATTAACTGTGACATAGTGAGTAATTATTAATCTAATGAGCTCCCCATTAGTAGATTTGAATAGACTTAGGGATACTATGAGAAGCTAAAATATTATATATTAAAAAAAAAAATTTCTAGCAACTTTTGTTTCTGTCAATATTTGATTTAAGAACTTTTATGTCAAAAAAATGGGCCACAAAGTCTTAATCTGAAGGGTTTATTTTGTTGTGTTCTACATATTTCCTTGTAATTTGTTCTCACTCACCAGCTTTTATGAATTATGAATTTATTTATATTAAACTTAAAAAATTCAATCAAGTTCGGGTACCTCTGTTAGTAATTAATAAATGCTTCTAATGATTTTGATGTCAACGAAATTTAAAAATACAAAAAAGATTTAATTAGCATTCAATGTATGTTAACAATTTTTGGAAGACTGTGTGTAGTGCTGAGACCACGATATTGAAAGACAACAACAAGAACAAAACCTTAAAAAGTCGAAAGCAACGTCAATATCGAGAACGATAGCACCATATGAGTTCTTTATATACGCATATTGGTATTATAGTCATACAACTACCAAACACATACCAAAATTTGCATGATTTGTGAACAAAAAAAAAATAATATTTTAGATACATAACCTATCTAATCTATATTTATATATTCTGTTATATTTAAATTAATGAAAATCAAAGCGTGACTCATCCCCAAGGAAAAGATGATTTTTTTGATTATTACATTTTTTTTTCTGCATTGAAATTGCCTTAAATTAAATATAATTATATTATTCTTTTAATTCAAAATTAAATTTGCGTATAGAAAGTAAATGTGGATATATTATTTTTGTCTCTTGCTCAAAAGTTGATACAAACTTATATCCATATAAAAAGTGCTATAAAATTATTTAAAATTAAATGCGAAAATGTTTCAAAACTTGTCTTAGTGAATGCTTCAAGTGTAACTCCTAAGGGATAAGGAACCTAAAATACTTTTTTCCGTGATTGCTTGTGCTCATTCAATTATAATTAATTTGGCTCTTATAACATCGTGTTCTGCCCGATAAAAATGATTTAGACTATTTCTAAACATGTTCACGTAAACATTTCCACTTTTTGTGAATGTGAATATTTGTTGATTATAGATCCTTCAATATATTTTGCATTCAATTCGAATGACATATTGTTTATTCGTACCAGAACCTAAGCCTTTTAAATCAATAACCCCATTATTTTTGAAAATTTTTTCAGTATGCATTCCATAATTATTGAAAATAACAACTAATTGATGGAAATTAAAATTATTTTTTCAACAGACTTTATACAGTTGTCTTGAAAAATTAAAAATTTTGTTCCGGGTCTTTCCAGTATCATAATCATTTTTTATAACAATACTCCAATCATCTGGGTAATTGGTCTATGGATACACCATATGGTAATAATCTAAATTATACAAAACTGCCAGAGCTCCAAAATTACATTTTACTCTTTTCCCAAGTAGATTTTATTCAAAAGGTCATGAAATCAAAAACCCAGACTAAACGTGAAATTCATTTACTTTACTCTAAAAAAAATATAATAAAGAAATAAATTATTCAAAAAATGTGATTTAATTTTCAATGCTAGCATTTCATACATTAATATATACTCTCTCCTAATAGTGACAAAGTTTATGATACCTTGGAGATTCATAAGTAAATACTCGAAAACTAAATTCAACATCCGTAATTTTAAATTTAAAATACTTCAAAATTTGTCCATAAAATTCAAAAAAACTAATGTTCATTCATTGTTCAAAAAATAGAGAAACGTTTAGCTTGGGAATTTTGTATTCTTTTTTTCGCATTTTCTGAGAGGTTATTTGTTCAATTTATGTCATGAACCTATACTCCTAGCTGCATCGAGAATGATAGTTCTTTCAGATTCAAAAGTATTAAGAGATTTATAATCTTAAATAACTTTATTAGGATTATTAGTACTATTTAATATACGTATTGAATAAGTTTGTTGTTCTTTTTTTAAAAAGAAAGTTACATCAGCGGATAAAGCCCGGCAGGTCTGTCATTAACTTTTGTCTCAAATGACACGTCAAAATGTTTATTAGTGTTTGAGATATGCGTCCTTTTGTAAATAGTTAAAATCAAATTTTTGGTTTTTTAAAATGTCTGAAAGACGATGACTAAAATGCAATTGAGAGAAATGTTGTTGTAATCAAAAAATGTGCATTGCATCGATGGGAGATAAAATGAATTTGGATGATTACATAAATATTTTTTGCCCAAAGTAGTACACTTAAACTCGTGGAACATTAAAAAGAGAGCTACAGAGTGTTCAATAACCAAAGAGCAATTCGTAAAATAATCAACTTTACTAAACTATAAAAAAATTATTTTAATCAAAAGCTCTCTATTGTTATAAAAAAATATTTTTTCTAATAAAAAAATTAAATTAACAGGGATATGCGCCATAAAATTGTTACCAACGCAAACTTTGACTTGAAATTTTACCCACAGTTTAGATGGAATAAATTTAAACAAATAACATTAAAATTTAAAAAAAAAATGTATTCAAAACTTTTTTAGGAAAAACTGTAAACACCAACTTTTGCCTCTCATAGACCAAATTGTAGGCTCATAACTATAAAAACTTAATTTTTTGGGACCTGATTGCTTTAAATTTCTCAAACCCTTTGAGAATGGCTTATTTTTGGTCAAAAAAGGTCATTTCTTAAATTTAAATGACTTGAAAAGTCTCAAAAATGGTTTGTCAATACTAAAACACTGCATTTTTTCATCAGTAGGCAGAAAAAATCAATTGGTGTAGACAAAATAACGGATCTACCCAAAAACGGGACAGCCTACTGTAAATTCACATAATTTACTTAATGAAACATAAATGATGTTATACTTGTTCTTCATACAACTGAAAAGAAAGTTCATAATTAGAGAACAGCGATACAAAGATTTATCTTTTAATAAGACAGACAATAAATATGGAAAGTTTGTAAATAAGCTAATTTATTTTTAAATACAGTAATTTTCAAAAACGATAGAAAAAACATAATTTGGAAGAAAATTGGCCATTCAAAAAGAAAAAAAAGTTATACTTCCACAAAACAGAAAGTTTCAACATAAGCTTGGTGTTTCATATAAATTGAGGTGCAACTTTTGTTAATAATAGTAACAATTTTATTGTTAGAAAAGAACAAACGGTTGGTATTCTTGTTTTCTTTGAATTTATTGTCATTTTTTATTAGATCTTTGAGGGTGAAACCTCTTCTATTATAAGAACAATTAAAAGATTACCCGTATACATTTGTAGTAGATTTTGTTAATAACACAGGTCAACAAATTTGAAATGTCAAAAATCCTCAGGGGTATAAGTAGAATAAAAGTTATTTAGTTTTGCACACTAATTACTTTTTCTCGAGAGTCCAACAGTTTTCGAGAAATCGAACCCTACTTTTTGAGCTAATTTAGCCCAACTTCAATTGAAGCCTTGAGGAATACTCATTTTGAGCTTTAAAAAATAATGATCCACTAGTGTGTATTTGATGCAAATTCCATTTCCAGTCTTTATTTTGACATAAAAGGACTCTTGGGGGTATAGGCGGCAAGAGTAGGCACAAAAGTCGGCCGAAACGCTTGTACTTGAATTTTACATGAAATGGATTAATAAGGAATGCATACAAGAGATGAGACCCACAGCTTTCAAACGAGATATCAAGCGCCAGATAAGGATAAGTTAAATATGTAAATTTTCATACTAAAAGACAATAGACTGACATAGTAGCGTGCAGAAGGACTTCAACTGATTTCGTAAACCCTCTGCGCGCTACTACTTAGTAGCTCTAGCGTGAGTTTTTGATTTCTTGGGGGTTTTTTGATCGAAATTGGATGAAAATTATAGTGGACTGCAATTCTGATCAGATTTAATTGTTGTCCTTTCAGCAAAATAAAAAAAAAAATAGGTATGTTTTGTATACGTATTTTTAATAATATTTGTTTTAGATTTTATAAAGAAATATTATATTTTATAGTCATATTGTGTATTATTCGGCAAAATGTCCTAGAACCATACTTAAAATCAATGGCAATATTATAAAAGTAAATCTCTGGTCACAAATGGTTATCTTTTCAACGACCTAGTTTTTTTTTGTTTTTGGAAAAGTGACTGAATTTACTACTAATCTGAGTTTGTTATCTTAACTAAAAACAGTCATTTGAAGTTTAAATCCTTGTAAAACAAGTTTTTATTCAATTTTTGCTCTAATATTAAAAATTCAATAATTTTGACAGAGGTTTTAAATATCTACATACATATATACGTTTTGTCAAGCATTTGATTCACGTTATTTGTTTCTGACTTACTCTTACTACATAAGCTTGTATCTATAAAAAAAAAGTCATACCTTGAAACCATGACAATGTGCATTTAAAAAATAAATTCAAGTTAAATATGCATTGAATGAAGAAAAAGTGAATTGTTTAAATTTTAATGTAAATACTAATTTCATTTTTCTTCTCTTTTTTTTTTCCAACGTGTACATGTTTTCTAGGTAAATTATACATATATAACTTTTTGATCCCTTTAAAAAGTTAAAAAAAGAAAAGGTATATTTAACTTAAATCATTTTTTTTTATTATTATTATTTACAAAATAAATGCACATTTCAATATTTAATTCAATAAAAACATTTACTGAAAAATATAAAACAGTACATAATAAATTTATGCCACGTAGTAACTAAATTGTTGATCCTAAATTTTAAATGTTATTACAAGAATTAATGTGTCTCTCTGATGTATTTAGAATTGATTAAACTAATTCTAGAAATAGCGTACACAACCCGTTCCTTTTCCTTTCGTAAGAATAGATTGTCACTGATTAATTAATTATTAATCTTTAATATGAATTAATTATTTTATTAAATGTGTAATGGTAGGACCTTATCTTAATAACATTACATCTGTTTAAATCTGTTTGACACCCACTAATTTGATAATTTAGTACGTAATAATGTATAATGTCTGATAACTCCTTGGTTTCAGTTCTTCATGAAATGTTCTTCTAGCTCCTTAAAATGAGGATTTGAAATTTCTTTTACATTAATTTTTCAAAAGTTGAATGTTTTAAGAATAAGTTTTTTTGGATGATGGAATTGAATACTTTTTTCATAGATGGTGAAACAATTATCTGAAGAACCAAAGTAGTGATAAGATTGAAAATATTTTTACTCTATTGCGTTTTGTTTATGTAAGAACATTTTTCTCATTGTAGTCGAAGCTCCCATTGAGAATCCCTATTCGTGAATCGATATGAAATATCCGAAATTTGAATTCCGTTATTCAAATAAACTTGATTTGCTGATTTAATTCATCAACGTCGGGTCGTGACTTACATTAATGTACATATACAAACGCAATAGATCCAGATATGTGTGTAATACAAGTTTTTAAGCGTGGGTACGTTGAATAAAAGTAAGAAATGAAATGAGAAAAGAGAATCTTAAAGGAAAAGTTCTTTGTATATTGTTATAAACAATGAAATTCATGAAAAAGACTAAATTTTGTCTTAGAACTCATAGCAACACTCCACTTTTTTTCCAGAGTTGAGTTCATAATAAAGAAAGAATTGAAGGCTCAATTGAGACATGCACTAAACACATTCTGTCCATCTCAATCCAAGGCTCTCCCTTCTGTAATCCTGTAGGTTTGCATGTTACATAGTGGAAAAGATAAAAGTACTTTCTTCTCTTAATTGTATCTCTCTGCATAAATGAAAAACAAACAAACATTATATAACTCATGTTGGTTGCATAATAAATTATAGTCATGTCTTACAAAAAAAATATGTATTTAAGTACATGTAGGAGTAACAACATCTCTATCTGTGGCTGACTCATACATATTAATATCTAAATTAATGATACACTCAGGTTTTTACTTTTCCTTCGAAAAGATGAAAATATTACTTCATTGCTATACATACATATGGAAACAATATCCACGGTTACAATGTTTAGATTGTTTCCAGGGTTCCTGATATGTCAGAGTTTACTTGTGTTTTTTTTTTCAGGGAAATTCCGGCTTTTTCTTTGATAAGATGAAGCTTTAAGTATTAAGACATAATTAATATGCCCATTAGGGTATGTTAATAATTATGACTTTCTACTCTACTTTGTATGTTTTTCATATTTAATATACAGTCTTAAGCCCAAACATGATTTTGGAAAGTAACACACTAATAATTATGATTGAATGAACGATTTTTTTTTTTTGGTGATTTAAGATGACGTATTATGCCGTCGATATGCCTCGTAGTCATATGTGTAACATATGGAGTTAATGAATACATTTTGTAATTGTTCACCATTTGTTTTCATAAGTAATAATAACCCAGCTTAAAAATGTTACATGGATCAAAAATTCGTGTGTTTTTTTTGTGTCCAGTTGCTTATTGTTTGAAGAGTTTATGTTCATTCCTTCTTTTTCCACTCACTAACTTGTGTTTTTTTGTTTTGTTTTTCAATTCATTTGGATATTTTTGAGCCAGACATACTCATTCATTGAAATTGTTACATTCAATTACTAAATATATACCAAAAGACAAAAAACATGTGACAAATTGAATCATTAATAAATTTACAATAGTTTTTGTCATTATAAATTATAATTTTAACAAGATATTGAGATTCTATCACTTATAAACTATTATTGGCATTCAGCAGAAGCTGGTTCACAAAGACATTTTGTCTTTTATAAAAAAAAGGCCTCAGTTCAGTATGGCAGAAGAGTAACTTGATGCTAGGATGGTATTCATCGAAAAGAAGACTATTTTGATTCACTTAACTGAATGAGGTAGAGAAAAGCAATTCTTTCCATTCAAACGCTAGAAATTGAAGGGAAAGCTCAAGAAAAGCCTTGATTTTCAGTTCAATTTCCAAGTAGTAATGATAGTAAATAATTTAACTAAAGTCTGTTTGTAAATATTTAATTTTAGTCACATTCTAAGAAAATTCAAATGAACACATTTTCAAAAAAGAAAAAAAACTTCGAGGAAACTTCACCTCATGGTTTTAAAAATAATAGTAATAAAAACTGAACCATTATACATGAGCAAAGAGTTTGTATAATATTACATATAGCATTTGGTTGCTTATTTTTCTTTCCAGATGGGCAAATTCTAGAATGGTAACATTCCATGAAGAGACTCTATCTTTAATGTTGAACCATAAAGTTGATTTAAAATTCATCGCATTTTGTCTATTGTGAATAGATATTTTTAAAAGTTCACATCATAGAAAAGTCGTCTGTTACAAACTTTTTTTTATTCAATGTGAAGATTTTATTTTGTTTTTTAAAGAAATTTGTAACAATTATAATTTTTTAATACAAATTTGTAGTTGGAATAAAGAAGAATTTTGTAACTAATAAACAAGTTCACCTAAGCTTATACTTTTTTTAAAAAGCAACAGATGATAAAAACAACTTGTTCAACTATTATTTGTAACTTCCATCATTTTACTCATATTAATTATAAATAAAATGAAAGAACTTCTTTAAGAAAATGTCCAGAAAGTAAAAAACTTTTATACATAAATTTGTATCAAAAAGTCGGAAATTTAGAAAGAAAAAGATCTAAATACACATATTCCGTACATATGTATGTTCTCCATATGAATTTCAGTAAGACTTATTTTAGAACTCATTTATTATGTATTTATCAAATTATTCTCGTAGATCTTACATGATATATGATGTGGGAGAAGAGGGGGGGGGGGAGGAGGAGTTTTGTGTCTATACAGAAACAAAGCCTTTAAAATGAGGGTACATTCACTTTTAACAATTTAAATATAAGTTTTTAAAAACACAAATTTATTCGTCAAATTCTGATGTCTTATTATTGAACACAAATATTGTTGATCCAAATATGAATTACTCATGACGGAATCCACAAAGTTCCACCTAGATGCCAATTTGCTTAGGAGACCCAGTCTACCTTTCGAGGAATAATTGAATACTCTTCCTTACTTGACTCCTTCTAACGCCTCTCAAATCCACAGAGAAACTTTATATGTGTCAACTGAATATGTAGTATTTTTACAATATTTTTTAACTGAAATGCACATAATTATAAACATCCTCTTGGGAACATGCATATGTGGGTCTGTATACAAATACAACCTTTGGGTAGATCATTTAACAAGGATTTGACACTTCAATCGGATCATAAAGAAATTTATCGCATAATATAATTACCTATAGAATAATTTAGTGTTCAAGATTGAATTTATATTTTCCCATAAATCTAATTAGAAATATGACCTTGGTTGTTAACCTAGCATTTTAGGATTCTCTTCCGCTTGGGCTTCATATATGTATTGTAATAGACAGTCAAGTTTATTAAATAAACTTGACTGTCATAAACAAAATGTATGTCATCTTTGAAATAAAATACCATTGAATATTTTTGAGTCTTTTTATGATAAAGCAATAGTGGAATAAATAAAATACTGGATTGAATTTCCTTACCATCATTTTATTAAATAATTTGTGAACTACATACATACGATCTGGTAATAACTTTTGAGTTAAGTCTGAAGATCTATGATTAAATCAGTTGGCTTGTTCGCACTTGAAGGTTTTTTTTTGTTTGTAAATATGGCCCAACTTTATTTGTACTAAGTGAAGCCCAGCTTTACTAAGAGCTCTTCCTTTTTTTCTTTTTTAAAAAAAGATACAGATATTATCCTTGTAGGCATAAAAAACCTTATGTCAGCGAATTAGCGAATATATGCGAAATTTAAATCCTTCTATGACATTAAGGTCACATTTAAAATATATAGTACATGAGCAATGTTTATCATGCCTTCATAAAATACCATTATCTTAGCTCATTGGATCTACCTGTGATAGAAGCTCAATGTTTTTCCTTTCTCGGCCCAGAGTTCTCAAACTGAGTAATATCAAAAGAAATGACGATAAAACATGTGTGTGAGTTGTTTCAGTATTAGAAGTCTGCCATTAAATTGAATACCACTCGTGCCATCTTCAAGGCAGAGTTGAGGCTCCTCTACGGATCAATAAGAAAAATACCCCTAATATAACTTTTGTTCTTAGTTTGAAAACTTTTTCAAACACTTCCAAAATTGAATTTCCTGGGGTGACCATATTTTGATTTGATCAAAAAAGAGGCATTTGGCCTCATCAGCCTCGTTTTATGTGGAACCCAGGGTTGATATTTTGAAATTATTAAAATTTTGGCTTCTTTTACGTCTAAATATTAAAATTTAATTTATTAAAGAGTGAAAGAGTCATGACGTCACTTACTAATTTAAATTTCTCATTTTATATAAATATGTATACATATATTTTAGCTAAGATGAAGGGATGTAATGAAAATTTCAATGTCTATGCATTGACGTCATCATTTTATCTCCTATTTCATATCTCGTCAACAACTGTAATCATGTGAAAGGTAATTAGCAATTGTATCCGGTATGAATAAAGAGATGAGGGTTCTTTGGGTTTTTTACACAACAACAGGTGTAACTTGATATTGATGATTTCTAGGTACCAGACCGACGTAGATAGGTAAATCAGTGTGTGTTAATTATATATATATATATTTGGTATAATTGGTTGTAAAAACCAAATAGCATAATTTTTTATAGATGTACCACATTTGTTTCTTACATAATATGAACAATTAAACCTTTAGTTGTAAATTTTTTTCTTTTTCAATTTCAAAACAAGGAAATAGTTCAAGAAGATTTGTAGTTTTAACTCTTACACAGGAATACAATAATTTTAATAATGTATATAATATTCTTTGCACAAAGTTGAGTTTGTTGTTAACAAACTCTTTGTAGTAAGATGGGTCCAAGGGCATTGTAGAAAGATTTGCAATTGGTATTTTAATTTGATATCAAAATAAGGCTTTTATTTGTAAAAAAAATCAACAGTAGATGCTCAAATACTTATTGAGGGGTAAGTAAGGTCCAAAATTTATAAAATTACTATAAGTAGAAAAGAATGGAATTTGAAAATATACTTTTAATAATTAATTGTTTTTAAATACTATTTTACGATTCATGAAATGAAATTACAATTGTTTTTGTTTTTAATAAAAAAAAATTACAATTTCTTTTTGAGTTTTTTTTTATACTTTGTATTATTATTAACTATTTGCTTGGAGATAGATTCGTCAAATTTTATTTGTTTAATCTGTGTCTATGTTAGAAAATACAAAAGGTTTAAACAAACAAAATTCTCACCCAAAACATTTTTTTTAGTTTGCACTTGAACGACTTAAAAGGGTTCAGTTTCTTAGAGTGAAATTTTGTGTGTACATTGAAAAGGTTCAATAGTCAAATGTATCAATAGAAACGACTTATTTCAAAACTATTCAAATATCTGTAAAGTTAACAAGAAGACAAGTTTATTTGAAATATTTCAAAAATAAGTTAGAACTCTTATCATGTTCTTGAGGCAATTCTCTTTTGTTTGTATTAGTAGGTTATTTTGATTAATGAAATAAGGACGACTCCAATAATTGCAACTTAATTATAGGAAAAAACCACAATCAAGAATAAAAAACATCTGGTATTTCTGACTATGTAGTTATTATTACTATGGTTCATTGTGAGCATGATAGCGGAAGTAGTTGTTTCTTAATAGTTATTAAACAAATGAACTATCAACTAAATAAATCTCTGAGGCTATGAAAAAGATGGACATTCTTTCAGGGACCATATCGGCTCCAAGCGCAGTCGACACATTTATCCGATTGCTCTATTGGGTAGACAGCAATCCTTGCTTTCTCGATATAAAGTGACATTTTAGCAAAAACCGTGAGGAATAGGTCTTAAAATGACTCCAAAATATTTGGTCGTATCAAGTAAAAAAAACTACATAAAAGTGGATTTTCTCCATTTCAATATTTGAAAACAAACTTGTTTTCTTGTTGACTTGACACATATGTGTTTATTATTTATGTCGATTGACATAAAGACAAGAAACATTATTCTTTCTAAAACATTAAAAAATTAATCTAAATAATAACATGACATGCCCTAATCTACTATTTAATAGTAGGTGTCCTTCTATTAAACCCTGACAGCGTTGTATTTTGTAGAAGCAGGTAATTTTTAGGGTTCGATATATTTCTGGATTTACTCTAAGAGAAAAATGGAGTCTTTTGGTAAAAAATGATTCCTTATCTTAATTTTATTCATTTATTTACATAATGTATTTTAACGAATCATCAATTGGTTTTTTTTCTATTACAATTTTCTTTACTCTCCTTTGATCACATCATTTAAATGACTTGATTTCATTACTTACCTTAAAGGCCTAAAAAGTGTACTTATTTATGGCTGCAGAAATGAATGTTGTTAGGTATTTGGATTTATATTTAAATGCCTTTACTCTGCCGATTTCTTCATTTCGTTCATGGCATAACATGTAGAATTGAAGTCGTACAAAAAATAAATCACTATGTAGTGTTTTTCCAATGACTCTAATAAATATACTAAATTAACTTTCATTTCCTTTTTTTTTTTTTTTTTGTTTCTTCATAAAGTGAGTTGCTTTTTTTTTTTTTTTCACGTCGTCGCAGCTCTCTGATCCTTTTTTTTTCCCCTTCTTTTTTCTTTACTCCCTTCATTTATGAATGTATATGTACTTGACTCACCTTTTTGTGTGTTAGTAAAGCTTTTATTTGCCTACCTTTTCATATTAATATAACACTTTTTATAATATTATTTCTCCGTAACGATTTATTAATATATGTATGTATGAATATTTAGTTAGTTCCCTTATGAATTTCATCATCAGTATAATTTATGGTACTTCCCATTAACATCTTCTTGTATCACAAGGGATTTTTTCAAAAAAAGAAAAAAATGGATGATTTTGTTAAAAGAAAATATACAAATAAAATAATTACTTATTCATATATATGAAAGTATCAACAACAAAAATTAATAATAAATTTAATTAGAATATATATATATATATATATATATCATAAGTAGGGGCAGTGTGGAATTTACATATAAGGAGTCAAGGAAAAAAGAGGGTTTCCCGGCAAGCCTCAATCCCTCTAAAATCGTTTCAGTTTGCAAGTTGTATAGACATCTGGAAATAGCGTTGAGTTTAAGGAAGAAAAAAAATCAGTTGGTACTCCTACCTTGATACTCAATTTGAATTCAGTCCTCCCTGTATCGTTGACTCTAGAGCTTGCAACAATTATGTGTGGCTATGGTGTAACATTTAACATTGTCGAATAACAATCAGCAGATAAAATGCAAAGACACCAGATAGTAATTGCAGGCACGCTCTCTCACCTCAAGAAAATGCCAAGCCATAACTATGAATTGGCTTTTTTGTTTTAAAAGTGTCATCATTCTTTTGTTATCGTTGTTATTATTATTATTGTAAAGGAGGCATTTATTACATTACAAATGGGCTATAAATCCCTTTGCAATTAAAAGATAGGATGAAATACACTTTTCATGAGGAATTACTTTCTTCTTCGTTTTTTGTGGCAATGCTCCTAAATGAAACTGCTCTCAGATAGAATAGCAAAATAATAAAAGATTCCTCATTCAATCCCTTATATAAAACTCGACAATAGAAGCTGATTTTTACGGAAGGGTTTATTTATTGTTGGAAGGGATAAGGACATGATGGCTATAGCTCAAAATTGATCAACTAAATAGTTTCTGGGGAGTCATGCCTTTAATCAAGTTATCATAAAAATTGAAATAGACCCTACGTACATATATATATATATATATATATATATATATATATATATATATTATAATATGTTAATATTAAATACATTTTAAAGTAATATGAGGTGATGTTCAATTTATAATCGCTAAGTCTTTACTCAATGAAATTCAATTTAAGAATAATTTATTAAAATAGCATATAAATTATAATAATATTTTTATACAATTAAACATCATTTTCACAAAATAATAAATTGATTTAATAAAATACACAATAGATAAATAACACTTCTAATAAAAGCATTATATGTCTAGGTAAATCCTAAATTGATCATTTTATTATTATCTACTGCTTACGTCAACCTGGATAGTTGTTTAATTCAGGGAAAGGCTTGAACAATATACTATTAACATTCAAGTCTATAAAACCTTGACATTCACGATAATTTAAATAATTTAAATTTAATTAAAATTTTTATTAAAAGTAAAATGCTTTGGAAGATGTTCTTTAAAGAATATGTGAGTCAAAAAAGAAAGAAGATCTGTTTTTTTAGCGGTTTTCTTAAATTCAGAACCAGATACACGGATATGGAAAACACTTTTACAAATTAAAAACTCTTATCTGTACTTTTTTTTTGATGCTTTTTTTGTTTATGTGTTCAAAAATCGAATAGCAATGAACATTCAACATTAAAAAATTATTATAAAATATTCATTAAAACCAAGGACACAAGAGTATTGTTGCACAGAATTATTTGAAAAGAGAAAAAAATGAGAAAACTTTCTTTTGAAATAATCAATTTATTTGTTCTTTTAATTTCTTGCTTTAAAATTGTAAAAATGAGGTTTTATTGCTGCAAATAATTCATTCAAAATTCCAAACATGTATAATACGAAAAGTTAATATGAAATTTTTCGTTCACTACAAACCTTTCAAAACCCCTAAAACACACTTAAACAATATAGATATTATATGTCTATATGTGGTCACATAAATTGATTATTTAGAATAGGATATCATGATATGAAATATGAAGTGAGTAGGACCCCTGCATTTTCTGTATTTGTACCCTTGAAAGTAAACATTCAATCAGAGTAAGGAACAATCAATAATGTTGCTCTTTATGACAGTCGTACCGACATATTTATTTTGTTTGATTACTCTTAGAGTTTGAAAGAATGAAGTCCCATTGAATAAGCTTTCGTTTGCTCCATGCTCAAAATGAAGTTTCATATTTATTATATGTATTGTATGTGTTAACTTACATATTTAATTAAAATAACTTTTAATTTTCTTCTTCTGCTATTTAGCGTAATGTGAGAGGCCCAGAAACTAAATATAAATGTACAAAACAATAAATTTATGACCATAAATAGATATAATTGATTCGGGCTTCTACTACTGAATTGAATTTGTGTTTTTTTTTAGTTAGGTCAGGGAAAATATAATTTACAAAAGCATGCAATACTTTAATTAGTATGAACATGTCTCTGGGACACAAAGTTATTTAAATATATAAATGACCTCATAAATAATGAAAGGGGTTGTGTATTAATAATACCTATTAAAGGGACATATCGTATTTTCATATACCGCTAAGGGATAAAATAAAAGTGTGAGACAATGAGAAAAAGACATAAAGAGACTGCATGACATGAGGATACGACTAGTAGATCTGATTAAACCTTAAATGAGCTGATGATATTCGAGTCTTAATTAATAAGGGAGATAATAAAAATAAGACTTTTATTTTTCTACCTTACCTCTAAGTAGTGTTTACATTATTTAGAGGACACAATATGGTCTTACATACATACATAAGGGAAAAAAATGAGTCACTGGAACATGCTCAAATGCTTCCTCTGCTCCGTTTCTCCAAAAAAAGATCCTTTTCGAAGGTATTTTGTTTTGTTTAACAAATATATGTGTAAATTATCATGGAATAATATCAAAGACTTTATTTTTAAAAGGATAAAAAGTATCCTTATAAAATGTTTGTGTTAATTCATGCTATTAGATATAGTAGAACATTTCACTTGACGTTATCAGTCTGGAAGTTGGCCGTATTAGTGGAGACATAGATTAGTTCCTGTTGTTTTCCTCATTTTAAATCCATTAAATGAAGCTGCCACATTTATTCTGATAGATATCAACTATTTCAATAAAATAAAAAAGCACAAACCACTTCACCTTGGAGTGATATGATAGCCAATTAACTTCTTCAGACGAGATGCATTGATTATCTATTATGTCAAGTTCGTACGTGTTTTCATGCAAAAAATATATCTTTTTTAAATAAACTCTTTAATAGGCAAAAACGGATACTTTTATTTTGTTTAATTGTTTATTTGTCAAATGAGTCCAACGTAAAATTTTAAAAGTTTACCTAAATAATGGTTTCAAAAATAATTGGAAACAAGATTAATAGCTTCAATTAATATCTCATTGGACCCGAACCGGATATTAGGACATTTTATGGGCAAAATTCCCCTAAAAGGACAATTTGATAGAACTTATACAAAACAAATAAAATGTCACGTACAAAAGTCACTTATTAAGATGATAAAATTTATAAAATTCGACTAAATGATCTTTTCAGTTAGATTTGTTTTGAGGCAAAATGTCTTTTGAAAAAAAAAATCTCACAAAAAAGGGAATTTCAACCTTATTTTTTTGTTAGTTGTTCATTTTTATACTGCTCGCTCAAATGTCCATCAGAGTGTTCAAAACGTTAGTTGACTGGACTCAAATTAGCTGCTCTTAAGCTGTTAACTTTTCCCAACTATTATCGAAAAATAGTTCAACAATTTGAGAGAATTATGACGCTATTGGTTCAACATACAATTTTGTGTGTTTCCTTTTTTAAGGAAAGGTTGAGGTATGTATCCTCGTAGTTGAAACTGCTATTTATGAGTGATTAATTATTTGATAGTATTTTAGGGGGAATAATATTTTTAATTACATACATTTGTTTATCTTTGTTATTATTTCATTTGGATAATTAGTTTTCAAAACAGAAAATAAACATCCGATTAAATAATTAATTATTCAATATCCCTTATAGGAATAAACATTCCCTCATTTAACATAGGACGATAGAAAAAAAAAACTACGCTTGGAAGTTGTTATTAGACAGGGAATTGTTTAAATCTTTTATTTTTGTACATACACAAAATATAAACACATATAAATATGTTCGTATGAACATTAGTAGGGTACTTCAAAGATAAAATGACATGAATCAGACATGTAAATATATGGTTGAACCATTTTTGTTTGTATTTGCATTTAATGTGACGTGGAAAATGAATATTCATAGGATTTTTGTTTAGTAGATGTTTATTCTATGACTTTTCGATGAAAATGACTCAACAAATTTTAAGTCAATTAAATTATAGCAATAAATAACGTTCTTTTTGAAGAAAGACAATCTGAAAATTGAATTTTGTATTGCAGAGTATACAGGATTTATAAAAATGTCGTACAAAATATCCATGTACCTCAGGACGTTTCAAGAAGGGTACAGCTGATCTTTGAACTATGAAAATAAAGTCAATTCAATAGAGTCTAAAACGCTCTGTGGATAAGATAAGTCAGTCACTTGGTACATGACTTTAGATGTACCAAAGAATACCATAAAGTAAATGACACTTTTGTTGTGGTTAAGACCAAAACTAATTTTATAAAAAGACATTTTTTACTTAGTTGCTTTGCCCTTGGTATTGACACCGAAATCAAGACCTTTGGTAGAAATTGGTATCGAGAATTGTACCATTAGGAATGATAATAATCTATAAACCATTCAAAAAACAAATATTATAGCTATCAGGATGGTAAAGAAAATCACAAAGATCAGCTTCACAAAGTTGAAAGGTGCCAATTTTGAACACATGTTTTAAGACAAGGACCTAAGTCCTTCAGGGCACATCGCAATCCAAACCATGTTTTTATGTGACCCATTGGTCATTTTATAACTCCAATATAGTTAGTTATATTTTTTTTAAATATCAGAATATGAGTTTAGTTTCTTGGTACCACAAATATATTGTCTGGACTGTTACTAACTAACATTTTATTTTTTATGTATATAAATATTCGATTTTAGTGAAAGAACCATGAAAAGAAAAACTGTACCAAATCTTGACTTTGCTGTATATTAAAAATTTAGTTCACTTTATTTATTTTGAACTCTTCAAAAGTTTAAATATACGTAGCAGTGTGTCTGAGTAAATATAGCTAAATGTATAATTTGTATAATGTATAATGGGCCACATTATATAAAAAAAGGCATGGATATCTAGGGCAATGTCTGACATGGAAATTTAGAAATTCACATTATCTTACATAGTGGGACTCTTACATTAGTCTACAGTGTGCCCTATTTGTAAAATCTTTAATGTGTCATTTCCATCACTCGAGAAAAGAAAATGATTCCAAGAGTGTTTTGTTCACCAGATTTAAAAGTTGCAGCTCTTCTCAATCTAAGACTTCCCGAACTGTATCAGGTTGTAATGCGTTACTTTGCAATATTACTTTACCAAATAACAAATAATATACAGATATTGCCTTGAACCTCGACGATGATTTGATCCAAGTACGAACTGTATTTTATTTATAAAAATCACATGAGTCAATCAGATTCCAAAGTTTAAAAGACATTATGCTTCAAACTCGAATATATCGAGTACTCGAGCGTTCGAGCTCCCGAGTTAAATTGTCATTATCAAAAGAATAATAAGAAATATTAAAAAATAAGGATTTTCAATTTTTAAAAGAACATTAAGTAACAAGTAAGAATTTAGTTTCAAATTTATGGCAGAAAGAAAGAACTGAGAACTAATGCAGGGATATGAATAAATATTATTTGAATATATTATATATTTTTTTAATACACTACAAAAAAATCAAAGTTTGACAAGTCAAAAATCAATAATTATAAGTACAGTTCAAACTATGTTGTATGAATTTAAAAGATGAGCACCTGAAGAATAATTCATTAGTTTGGGGATGTGCCATCATTTATAAAAATGACGTCACATATTGATGAAAATATAATTATGCAAATTAACACTGGCCCCCCTAAGTAATTATACATAGATAATAAGTTGTATAAATATATTACAGTGTCAGTTTAAAAGGCAGTAATACTAATATAGTAACCAGATGTTCTCTTAAAATCCAAATAAGGTCAGTGGTCACCCTAGTTATATGTAATAAATAACTTTTTTAATCTAATCTTATAATATCAGTTTTTACAATAAAATCTTAGTAATATCAGCATATGTAGAATAGAACTGAATAAAACAAACTATAAAATATGATGTCCGGTAAATTCATCGACATCAATTCGTCGATATCAATTAATCGATAAGTAAGTTCATCAATTTGTAAATTCATCAACTTTTTTCTCCCAATGAATACTTTCAACAACATTGAGTAAATTTGTTTTGCCAGGGTTTTTCACATAAGCACCGACCAGATTAAGATTATACAAAGAAATTTTGAGCATAAAATAGCAAAAAGTTGTATTTTAATTACATATTTGGGACTTGTATTTCAAAAAATGTAGAAATTAAAAATGTACAACTACCAACTTTGAAACTTTTACAAAACCGTAAATTAGATTTATTTTTAGATTTTGGGAATTGAACGAAGCAAAAAGAGTGGAATATAATAAGATTTAAATAGATAGATATGAACTTGACGAACGACAAGAAGCACTCAAATAGAAACGACAAATTATAATTAAAAGCAAGTTCATAATCTAACCAGAGGTAGATATAGGTATACACGAATTTACTCTAGGCTCTTGAAAGTATTCATTGGGAGAAAAAAGTCGATGAATTTACAAATCGATCAATTAATCGTCGATGAATTTACCTATTGATGAATTGATGTCGATGAATTTTCCTAGACCCATAAAATATATATAAGTTTTTTGAGAATAAAAATATTGGAGGAGGGGGGAGGATATCCGTTATAATAAACATAATTATTAATTGGGTACTAATAATCACCCACACTACTAATATTTAGACATAATATGCATACAACAAGCAGATTATTACTAATTAAAATAATATTCATTTAACATCACCAAGTATAATGCATTTTATTTTTATAACAAATCAGGACAAGCATTTGGGAATAAACAAAAATACAATGTACTCTCCCTTCAACTATTTTTATCTCTTGACTCTTTTTCTGATTTAAGGCAAGCTGACTCTACGTGTTTTGAACATAAAGATAGAATACATAGAGTGCTTGCTTATTTGAAGAAAAAATTAATGCAAGGGTTAACTGTTGAGAAAAAAAAACTTATTGACCAATCAAATTGACTTGGAAAATGTGGACTTAAATATACTTCTGTTAAGGAATATACTAATCATAAGAAAAGTTCTTTGGTGAGGTCAGTACCAGACTTCTCAAACTCTTCTCTAAGATCCTCTAAAATGATTGTTAATGAAACTCTTTTGAGAAATTATTATTACCTTTACCCTTTTCAGTGAATGGAAAAAAATCAACAGATTATTCGATGGAACATATTTTATTATATGTAATTATTACATTAGAATACATTTCCCTTCAGCATTCAAAGATTGTACTCCACCCTAATCAAATGATGAGGAAAGTCAAAGATCGTTGATATAAGAGTATCAACACGACTATATTTAATATCGGGTTTAAGCATTTCTGACTCCATAAAATCCTTTGAGCAAAGCTTTGACCATTTAGATGGTTTTCAATTTTTTCAAAGGCTGCTTGATACCCAGCATATACAAAGCTCTGAATTATTTGGAAATCTAAAAGTAAATATAGACATCTAAATATGATCGAATCATGTATCAGATAGATCTAAATTATTTCTAATATGAATATAATTACGAAAAAAAACAACCATTTCACCATTGATATTCTCATTACCGTCATAGTTGATCTAAATTGGTGCTCCTGGAGATACATTTATATGCCACGCAACTAGGCATTTTGACCCTAGAAATTGTGCATATAATAAAAGTAACATGTAACTAATTGCTATTCCTGAAAATTATATCCAAATTAATCGTATAACTATAACTTCAATGGTACATTTCTCATGGACACATATACGACGAGCTTTTTGGGATAAACAAAAACACACTGTATTCTCCCTTCAGCTGATTTTCATCATTTGACTCTTTTGATTTAAAGCAGCTGACTCTACGTGTTACGAGCTCGAAAAGGGAATTATTAATATTTATGATTTTGATGTATAAAAAATATATTAAATCAAGGATTGTGCGCCCTTTTTTGAATTTTGAACATATTACAAGTATTAACAATTGGTTTGTGATTGGTAGAATTTGTAAATATATAGTATATCTAAATAATAAATTATGCATAATATTAACAAGTTGGCAACAAGGAAAATACAGAAGGGTAGCTACCATATCTTTTTCCAAATTTTTCCTTTCCCTTTTGTCAGTCGAGGTTGCGAGTGAACAAAAAAGCTCGACGTGATACTTTTGGTCAACTAGCCTTTTTTCTCGACAGCTGACTTAGCTTCAAAAATATTTCCTTGCTATTGAGCATCATGACCTCTCTATGTGTTTTATCTTTATGGCTATCAACTCAAAAAAGATATTTGTGTATGTCTTTGATTGATGTATTAAGTCAAGGATTGCTTCTCCTCTTAAAATTATTTCCCAAACATTGATCAGATCAAGATGGTCCCTAAGTACACATTATATGAGCAATCCTTTTCCACCTGTGCAATGACACAGTTATCCTCCATCCATCAGTCATTGTATTAGAGGCCGAAGATAATTATGCATTTAATATTCATTTGTTTGGTGGTCAAAAATTTTTTGTGTATAATTTCCCTTCAACTTTGAAGCCGAGGAGCCTTTTTCAAATGATCATTGATCAACAATAAAATAAAAATAACATATGCATTGGCACGCTGATATAGAGGCCTTGAAATATTATAATGCTATAATAAGAAAATAATATTCAAAGTGCACTTTGTGAACTAAATATTATGATTTTTCCTTTATGTATACAAAAGGCACATTTAATAATATATTTTGTTCTACTTAAAAATGTCAAATATGAAAATATATGAAACAAACATTTAACAATTGAAAACGACTTGGATTGTTCCATAAAAAGAAAAACATATAGCCCTAGGGATACAATAAAATTAAATTTAAAATAACTTTACTTTCCTAGTACAATTATATTAATACAACTTTATTTGCATAATATTAGAATTGGATTTGATTAATACTATTAAAAAAAAACAAAGTGAATAACTTTCTGAAGATTACTCAAATTTGCCCGGGATATCATTTGAAAAACTCGACTAAACTCGATCTCGAAATAACCCAGCATATATTAATCTCTTCCCCAGTTTTCCTTACTCATCATTTCATTTTTATTGTGTAATTCCTTATAAATACAGAAAACATTTCAGTTCCAGAATATTTCAACAGTATTTTCATTGGGATTTTTAGTTAAAGTTTCAGATTTAATACCCAAATATTATAATTTCAAAAAAGAAGAAATACCATTATTGGTAGTGATGCAGCTGAGATGATAATAACTAAAAGTGACAATTTAAATCAATTAAAGTTATGATTTATTGTGATTATAGATATTACACTAAAAAACTGACTTTGTAATTGCTGAAATTAGAATTTATTCAATTAATGAAAAAATTTCATTTTCTTTACCCTGATACCTTTACTAGAACTTGAGCTCGACTTGACTCAATGCTCAATTACCTGAACTTGATAGTCTATGTCTCTAAACAAACACTCATGTACTGACAAAACAAATTTGATTAGGTATTTATCATGTGTGAGGTTGAGTGACACATTACACAGGGTAAAAATGTTCCGTTATTGTTTGGGATTTTGTTCATATTTATATATTACATTGAAATTGTTATAAATACATATAAGTTTAAAAAAGTCGAAGAAAAAATTAAATTAACTAAAAGAGTAAATATTCTTGGAAATATCAATTTAGTTATATAATAAAATAAGTTGTAAAAAAAATGTTTTAAAGTCCTTAATATTTCACCTTTTTATGTACATAAATGACACAATCAAACAAATAAATTGGTTTAATATCATCGTTATTTTGCCTCAAAATTAGATGGATAACATTATACAAATATTGAAAACAATTATTAACAACGTTACATCCCAATATATATATAATAAAGTAACTAAGAAAAAGTATTTGGAACCAGATAGCCATTGAGTTCCTCTAATGGATGACTGATTCCACATGAAGATGAGGAATGTGGGGTTGAGTCTTGTAAATAGGTTGGATTATTAACTATAAATCCATCATGTTTTACATCTGTGAGAAGTTCTTCTAAGCTTGGATGTCTTTTTTCTTCTACTGGAGCCAATTCCTCCATGTCTCTTTTGTTGATCACCATGAACTCGAAGATCTCCTTCATAGCCATCCAAGAAGGTCTTTCACTTGGGTTTTCAGACCAGCATAAACGCATTATGTTATAGTAAATCGAATCTGGACAGTACATGGGTTGCTCCATCCTCTTTCCTGACTCAAGAAACGGAAGTATATTCCCATACTCCATATCCGGATAGGGAAGTCTTCCTAAAGAGAACATTTCCCACAGAGCTACACCAAAAGACCAGATATCAGATCTTCTCGAAAAGGTGCCATATTTTAAGCTTTCAATAGAGAGCCACTTGACTGGGACTGGAGAACTTTTTTTATTGGATGAGGAATAGTTTTTATACATATTTCTTGACAAGCCAAAATCACATATTTTGATAACATTATTTTTGGCTATTAGGATATTTCGACATGCCAAGTCCCGATGAACAATTTGCTTCTGAGATAAATACTCCATACCGTTTGTAATTTGCATTGCCCAGTCCAAAAGATCTTGGGTCTTCAAAGTATTACCTATAAACACCATGGATCTTCTGGAGTTCCTATTACCAATATTTCCATTACCTGTAATCAATGGATCAATGGAAAAGTCAGAGTTATTATTATCGGGAAGAATATATTCATTGCTCGTGCTTTCGTTAAATAACTCTGGACAATATCTTCCCGTGAAGGTATTTATTTGATTGGTGAAATTTTGACGACTATTTGCTAAATACTTTGATAAATTTCCATGTTCACAGAATTCTACTATAATGAAAACTTCTTTTCGATCAAGGCTAGACGTTACAGCACCAAGGAGATTGACAATATTTGGATGCTTACCCAGATAAGTCATTATTTTTAACTCTCCTAGTAATATTTGAAAGTAGGAATCATCAGCATTGGGCTTCACTGATTTGACAGCAACAGTACTAATTGGTTCTCCAGGAATAAGTCCAATAGCTTGAGCTAGTTTGACATATCCAAACTCTCCAGATCCTAAAAGTCGGCCAATTTTCAACTTGTCTCTGGGGAACTCAAACTCATCCTTATTATATGGAAGTAGATGAGCCTGCTCTTGAATATCCAGGTCAGGATTCACACTCTCAGGATCGCCTTTTATGAATTCATGCACCTGTTGTACACTCAGTTTCTTGTTCTTATCAACATATTTCTTAAGACAAATCCCAAGAAATATGATGAAAATAAATAATGCGACTATAATAACTATAACAATGACTAGGATGATGGGCAGTGCAGTCGTAATCCATCTCGTTTCTGCAACAAAAATCTCCTTAAAAGCTTTAAACTCCCCTGCTCGGTTATGGATATGGCATGAATATTTCCCTGAGTGTTTAGGTGTTGCATACTTGAAAAATAAGATGAATTTGCTGGATCCAAAATCAACCGTTTCATCACTTTCAACATGAAAAGGAGCTCCGTCCTTCATCCAGTTTACTTGAGGAATGGGTCTTCCTTGAGCATCACAGTTTAATGCAAATGTGCCAGATGCTTCTAAGTTGATTTTAGTACTATTCATTGTATTATAGGGGGATTTAGTTGGAGGTATGGAAGGTAATATGTTAATGCCAGCCTTTCGTATGGAAATATCCTCACCATTTTTCTTAAGAGCACGACATTCGTAATTTCCAGAGTATGCCGGGGACTCTGCATCAAAGACAATAGTTGCATTAACACTGAGTGTCTCTTGAATTAGTATGCTTGAATTTATGCGTGTCCAAGGCTCACTAACGTTTTGTTGCATCCACCAACTTACATTCTGAAATTCCTTAATTGACGCTAGACACGTTAGAAAATAATTTACTTCATCACCTTGGATTAGTTCGTCCTCAACTTTTACTTCCTTGATATTCTGAGGAGTGTTTTTTGATAAAACAGTATGCCCATTGATACTGTCGGCTCTTAAAAAGTGCATCATTCTACTACGACATATAGGCTCTTGATCCTGATTTGGTAAATTCGAAGGAAGAGTGCATATGGAGCATCCATAAGATCCGTCAGCCTCAGCAACAACATTATGTAATTCTGCTTTAAACTCGTATTGATAGCGATGATGATTCTCTTCATAAATGTAGTCATCAATATGTACAAGAGATCCATTCAGTGGCTCAAAAACCCATTTAAAAGTTAGAAAGTCTAATGGAAATCCAAGTACATCACAAGTAATGTTATACACACTGTTTTTAATGTAGTAAGAAGTATTTGGATGCTTTGTACTATTGATTCTTAATTCAGGAAGTTTTTCATAGAGAAAGGTCAAACGAACACTCTTCTCTAATGAGGGTAGAACCGAGTCCTTTACCCTAATGATGAAGAGATACGCACCTGTATCACTGAGCGAAGGATTATTAATGACAAGTTTCTTTCTTTTAGTGTCATTACTGGACACAAATACGTATTTCTCATTATCCGAGCTGAAAAAAAATTCCTCTCCGTTTGGAGTAATTAGTGAATATTCTGGATGAGGATAGGCCTCGATGTCAAAGATCCAACGGATTTCCTTCTCGTAAAATTTTCTATCATTGATTATTATTTTAGAGTCTCCACGAAATATGGGATCTGAAATATAGCGATATTGATCTTGTTCATAAATCTTCAAATTAAATCGCGTCAGAGGGCTTGAAACGAGTACACTTCCTTCAGCTGCTGTTAATTGACAAATATACGTTTCAGAATCTCCTTTATTTACATTTACAATGGTTAATGTTCGATAAATCACCGTGTGATCAACTAATCCAGGCTCTAGAATATGAAGAAAAAAAATTGTATTGATATCCGTACTATACATAATAATATAAGTGAATGAGTGAATCTTAACCTTTGAAATTTTTGGTCGTTTGTTGTCCTACAATGAACCTTTGATTGTTTTTACTCTCATGAGGTAGCAACCATTTAAGGTTTAAATTGGAGTAATAATCTTGAAACAAGACTCTACAGTCTAGAGTTACATTTTCTCCTTCGATTGGCCGTGGAGTTCGGAGTTGAATTGTTGGTGGAGGTAAAACTTCTGGGAGCTCCTTGAAAAATAGGACTATAATCAAATCTTTAGACACGCCATCCCTATAAGCTTGGCATTTGATTTGTCCATTATGATAGTTTAAGCTACCATTGGCTATAATTAGTCCTTCTTCAATGTTATAACTGAAAAGTCGGGCCTTTAAATTGTCAGTGATATCCACTCCATTTTTGAAAAACCTAATGAAAAATATTTTATTTAATATCTTATTCTGAAAGAAATGGATCCAATCTGGTAAATTATTTTCTATAAAAACGCCTTTTTGCCTTTTATGTGAACGTTTATAAACTTTGAAATGTAAATTATGGTTGAAATCTAATATTTGCAACAACTATGCATATTGAAAAATAATAATAATAATAATAATGACCTAAATTGAACATCCGGATGCGTTGGACGACAAGGAAGAACCACTCTTTGATACCTGTATACATTGACATAGTGTAAACTTCCATCATAGTCGATTAAATTATTCTTATCATCAACCCATAAATAGACAGTTCTTGACTTTCCACCTGCTAAACAAGTATAAGGTCCCGTATCCAAGTATTCAATATTCCGAAGGGTCAACACAGAATTATATAAATCCTTTGACTCATCGTAGTCATGCTCAATACTAAGTCTACTATCTAATTTGGAACTAACTTTCTTGGTAATCCATTCAATTGAACCAATGCCACCACCATTTTTTAATCCATACTGACAGGATATAGTCCAAGATGATCCTGGAGAGCGAACATATGTTGAGCGTTGTGGAATAATATTTGGCACACTAATTTCGTGCTTAGCATAAACGTGAAGTGTCAAACATAGCAAAAATATCCTATGCATTACCAATCAAGATTTTTATAAATGGATACCTATAGAAAAAAGTATTAATATAATAATTTTCGTCAAAATAATACTAAGAATATTGATGTGAGTTGTATAATAAATGCAACGTACGTAGACAAACAATTCCTTTATTGCTTAAAGCCCATTTTTCCATAGTATGGTGTATTCTGGAGCATCATTTCATAAAACCCTTGTTTCTAAAAATAGAAAGAATTGAGAAACTCTATGGAAATGTTAATTCTGTACATATAAAATTAATTAATAGCATTTCCTCCAAATTTTCATGTTACAATTAAATGTTTATAATGATTAAAAATTGTACGTTGGATATTTTTCCAACTTAAAATGTAGTTAATGTGATGAATTTAGAATCTATTAATTTGATACTTTCTTTCCCTAGAAGATCTTTTGTTTAATCAAATACTTTACTTTTAAGTATAAAATACAGTTTGCAAAAAAAAAGTATTCATATTGCGTGGGTTGATTTTAAAGCCACGGAATGGGAATATGGAATATCGAAATCATTCACTATTTCCTTCAAAAAGCAATTTATAATACTTGCCTGGCTAGGGGTTAACTGAAATGATAAAAGCTTTTCCTTTAAGTGTGAGGGCCTTGCAATGCACCTTCAATGGCCTGAACGTCCTCTATTATATCTAATGTGGATAAGTGGAGAGCATTATTTCTGGTATGTATCTCCGAAAACGGATCCTTAAAGAAAATAATAATTGATATTTATGACTATTAATGAGAGGGGGCGATTGGCAGGGAAGTGTAATTAGGTAATATGCAGAAATGTACAAAATAAACAAAAACCCGGATACTTCATATAAAAAGTTTCAATTAGTTACAAACTTTCTTTTGGATAAAGAAAACAAGTATGAACATCAAAAACAAAAACAGTCATCCTTGCCTCAGGCTCTGCAACCGACAAAATCAGCTCTCTCAATATGAGTAAAGTCAAATCAAAGTTTGTATGTAGACTCCATAAAGTACCAGGGATAGTTTCCTTGAAATAAACTAATATATTTTACAAGTTAATTTTAGAATTATCTTATTCTAATTTATGGAATCAAAAAGACAGTCATGCTCTTCTTTTTTACTTTCATTTGATTAGAGTATGTTGAACGACCCCTCTCAACAACAGGTGCAAATGATTAAATTAAAAGAGTCTTCAAAAACAACATGAAAATCGTACTATAGCGAAACCTGGACTGGTATATGTATGTATGTAATTCGGACTCAACGGGGGGGGGGGGATTGCTCTACAGAAATGGTTAATTTCTTATTTGTACTCTATTTAAACTTATTTTTTGAGAAAATTTAAATCCACTTATTAGTATTATTCTATACTTTGGTGCCTTACCAATAACTTTCCTTGATTTTTCATTTAGCCATTTATCCTCAACACATCATCTCAAACCACAATTATTTCTTTTGTTTTTTGAGCACATTTAATTAATTTCTATATTTATCACATACTTCAAATCACTTCACGATAGTATTTTCATTATTGTTATTATTGATATGGCAGCAAGAAGCTCTTTACGAGTAACGAAGGAGAGCTATTAGAATCAAATGAGACATGAATCATTGTTATCAGTATTGATAAGATACTTCACTATTATACATAGATACATACACGCAGGATTTGTGTTTAAAAATTGTTGTTAACTTCCATTTGTATATATATATATATACATTTATTCTATTATACTGATTAATGTCTTTGACAACACATTGTTGATGGGTTTATCAAAGAGTTTCTATACCTCCATACAATTAATTTCTATCTGTATCCAACAACTAAAATGTAGTACTTATAGTAGGTACTTAGATGATACATTTAATAAAAAGAAATGATTCATTTTCGCAGAAATCATTTGGTTTTTCCATTCTTTTATGTATTCAGTGTTATTTCTATATGTATAAAAGTCCAAGTGATGATATAAATTTAAAAATAATAATTTGTCAAAAGAAGTATGACACATTTGGTTGACTTCATTCATTTTAGTTCAACTCTAGTAAATAAATAAATAAATGCCCTTAATCTTTATAACTTTTACCTACCCATTTGATAACCATTTAATTTTCATGGTTTGTTTTGTAAATCTATTATTATATATACCATAAATAGGTACATATGTAAATGATTAATGAAATGAAAGGAATATCGAGGTCAAAAATGCATAATTAATTACGATTAATTGTGATTGTTGGTCGGTTGGCTTTGTAACCAAAGGAATGTTGTGCTTGTACATAGAAGCTACTGCACTGCTCTAGGTAGGAAAAGTAATATAAAAGCAGTAATCTTTTTATAACTTGTACACAAACGATTAATTTTTCTTTTGCTGTTTATTTGCTAGAGCATATTGAATATGCAAATGACTTTGCATAAATGCCACTGGGTGGAACAAAACTATCTATTTTTTCATCAATTTTTTTTAAAGCCTGAATAAATGAATTATTTGTAAGTCCCTTTGCTTAGGAAGATGTTTGGTGCATCCATGTGTAAGCTTAACCTTTCTCTAATCACGGTCATTTTTTAAATAAGGATAAACAATTCAGTCATTGATCTGTTATATTATATGTATAATGCATTTTTACGTGACATCATCATTGGGAAAGTTGTTGATCTTCTTTGAGGAATAAACCACAAAATAATTACTCTTATATAAGAAATTATTCATTTTTAAATCATTAAATAAAGTTTCCGAAGAATCTTTCTTCATTATGGGGAGGGGGGAATTTGTCTGTTTTGTTTAGATAATAATAATAATTATATCAACTTCATATGTCTATAACACTGCTTTTTTTAATTATGACGTAATTATAATACAAAAAGTATTTCCAATGAATCCCGAAAATAAATAAGTCATTAGTTATTATTGAACATATTATATTAATTATAGTTTATATATGAAATGAAGAAATTTCCAAAAAAATCTGAAGGAAACTTCATTTAATAATGACTTTGATAGGAAAAAAGACTAAATGCCCTAATAACTTCCCTATAAAATGGACTAACCTTGTACAATTAATTTTGTTTTGGATAGATTAAGCATAGGTAAAGTTGGGTAATTGGACAAAAATATCACTTCCCTGGAAAAATAATGACTAAATTATATTAGGAGCATATATTACGAATATATAATGATGCAATAACATATTTTTAATACATATCATGTAGGTCTGAAATATAATATTAAGGGACAGATTTTTAATAGATGATTACGGTTTAAGTTCTGTTATTCTTTTGTGTGTCCCATTTTGACAACCAAATGCACGGCAATCATTCGCTATTTCTCTTCATTTTAAGGAAAAAGAGATTTTTATTCGTATAAAATCGGGTTGCTTATGTCTCCGAGATAGCTGACTTTCAGAATCATGACGTCATGTGAAAATTTATTGCATTTTTTGACAAAATATTGTTGTAATACAACAATTCCTGGCATTGTTTAATTTATAAACTGTCAAATTCATGGACTAATGAAGCAAGTTTATAAATTGAATGGTTTGAGTTTACGTCATAAGTAAACAATGGAATTCAATTTTTTAATATTTTATATGAAGGGTTACGACCCATTATTAATATGAACTTCAACCAATATTTAATTAGCCTCATCGTCAACAAACAAAAAAACTACCACTTTATTAATAATTTTAATTGCAAATGGATACCACTTCTGACGTCGTATTAATAAGGAATGACGTCATTTTGAAGGATAAGAGATATATATAATATACATAATGAATGTTTATGTACATAGTAAACAAGTTGAATAAAATTGGTTTTTTTTATTCACTTAGACTCATACATTTATTGGCAATTTTTTTATTTTAATATAATTTTTTTTTATATGCATTGATCTTTATCACATGTTCTTCGAAGTAAAACATTTCTTAAAAAGGGGATATTATTTAATATTAAGAAGGAGTTCCCAATTAAAAAATATTCTTGTCGGAGATATTAAGTACAGTACATTTTTAAAGAGCTTAATTGTTCTTTAAAGGATCTTTCCATAACGGGGATATCCAAAAAAGTAATAAAATCAGGCTTAAGATTTCTGTTCATCCATTCATTTTCTGAGCAGTTTGCATTCAGACACTCTGTTCCATTGGTCAGTTTAAATTCATTCATCCAAATTGTAGCATGATGACAATTATAATATTATATTATAAATAAATGAAAAATAAAGCATGTGACAAATTGAACCATTCATAATTTACAATCATGAATGTCATCCCCAACACGAGCTTTTTTGTCCACTCGCAACCTCGACTCACAAAAGGGAAAGGAAAAACAACTGGTAACAACCCTTCTGTATTTTCCTTTTGCCAACTTGTTAATATTGGGTAGAGTTATTATTTAGATATACTATAGTACATTGATCAATTCTACCAATCGTTAATACTTGTATAATACTCAAAAATTTAAAAAAAGGGCGCGCAATCCTTGATTTCATATATTTTTATACATCAAAACCATAAATAATAGTAATATCCTTTTTGAGTTCATAGCACGTAGAGTCAGCTGCTTTAAATCAAAAGAGTCAACTGATCAAAAAACAGCTGAAGGGAGAATACAGTGTGTTTTTACTTATCCCATAAAGCTTTTCGTTCCCCTCCCCACCGTAAATTATATTAATGAGGTGTAAAAAAAAGTTTTAAAAAGTATTTGTCTGGAGGTTGCTACCTATTAGGACAAAGTCCCACTTTGGCCTCATAGGAGAGCCTCTCACTTGAGAAACCTTTTGCCAGGCTGGTGTTCATTTTAGAGCTAGAATACATTATTGATTCGCCTAGAAGGTCGAAGCCGAGAGTAATGAAAAAAGGGGGAGAAACAAAGCGAAAAAGAGACGAACGGCTAAGTGAACGCTGTTCAACAATTTTTTTTGCGTTCCGGCGCTAAAAAATGAACGAAGAGCATGAGAAGCACTCATTTTTTGCTTCATCTTTAAGTATGCAATTAATATGTACACATTCAAGGTAGGATTCAGTCGAGTTTTCACTGAAAAAAAATGAAAATCTTTATAATTTGTATGTAAATGATGGAACTTTGAATGTTTCAAATTTTGTGGCGTTTTTGCTTGGATTTCAAAAAATTTGAACCTTGGTTGATAAATCAATTTTTTTTAAATGTTTGAGTACTCGTATTCCGGTACAATTTAAAGAAGGTATCATAAAAGAAAACAAAATAGATTAAAAGCAAGTCATTAGAGAAAACGAAACGTTATGACAGATTCTCTTTGTTCTTTGTTTGTCCTTAATTCCTCGCTTACATCATAGACTTATGTTAAGTTTAGATTATTCTTATTTCCAGAGTTTTTCCTAGCATTTCAAAATATTTTTGTAGATTTGAAACACTCTTAATCTACTCAGTCATATGAGATGAATAGGTAAAGCTGGTTGTATCAATATTTAGAACCTCTAAGATAGAGAGTCCAACTATTAAAACTATTCCAGAATCCATCAGCTATGGTCTAAGCCTCGCCATAACACAGCTTGATTTGCTTTCTTTCTTTCTTTCTCTCTTGTTTTTCAATTTTGATGAACACTGCTGCATCATCAATAAAGGTAAATGTTGGATACAAGATACAATTTTGTACAAGGCGGCATTTATATATAAGCAAGTTGTACGAGTTGAAATTTGTGTATTCCATAACGATTTATTCAGCACAAGTCATTTTAATGACATTTACGAGTGAAAGTTTCATAGTGAGCCAGGGAATATGTCTTATCAATTACTCAATTCCAATAGAAAAAAATTAAAATCCCACCCCTGATATGATATTCAACATGCCATAAAATGACAATATTTGCATTATCGTCAGCACAAGCATTTAAAATGCTGTATACATATTATATAATATACTGGATTATATGTAAACTGAATTCAAATTATATAGAAATTATGTTAGGTAGTAAAAGGGGGGCTGAATTCTACACTCAGAAACATACAAATGTTTCCCGAAGGTGAACTTTTTTAATAATAATGAAAAGTGAATTCATTTCAGCTACATAGATAAAAACATGTTTAAATAGGATAAAAGAAAAATGATTTGAATGGAGTACATTAAAAAGTTGTATTTTATATATATTAACCAAGAATATTTCTCTCGATGATCAAGAGTATAGGTATACCAAACTATGTATATAGTGAGTAAATTGATCCATGTTTGGCTATTACGGCTAGAATTTATGCATAAGATAAGTTCTCTTATCTACTAAGAATAATTATCAATATTTGAACTCTTATAAATAATATATGTACATACATATTTCTGCAACTTTTAAATAAAGTGGAGTAAAATCTGTAGGAATATCTACAAAAACCCTTGATAACAGATGACTTTAACTATCTAATTTTTATCACAAATTCGATATACAAGGAATACAATACCCCTACATACCTGTTTAATAATAATTAACTATTAATATACAAGATATTACACAGCCCTTGATGTAGAGACCCGGAACTCGACGTTAATTCGTTTCAGAACTAATGTAGAGAAGCAAAAGAGTCGCGTTTCGAATCAAAGCCAACCTGGGGCATTTCACTGAAGTACCAAAAGTCTCTTGAGTCAGGTTCGGATTCAGGAAGGAGGTCTCGACATTTTGCGAAGAACTTTAAATATGTCTATTACTGAGGCGGCGGAGTTCTGAGGTTCTACTGTACCTTAATATATTAGAATAAAAGGTTGACACTTTTGAAGATAACTGTCTACAAAGTAAATAGGAAGAAGTGTTTTATCGCAAAATATAAAAAAATAAACTACGAAATTGTTTATATTTTTATGTCAATAATATACATAATTTGACTATGTAACAACTTATACTAAATTTGCATATGGATCAACGACATAGCTGTAAAAAGATAGTATGTACATCTGTAATAATAATAATAATAATTTAAGTTATGGTCCTATAGGAGGTGATATTTAGACATCGTTTGTTTTTATGTTAGAGAAAGTGCCTTAATAGGAATGAAAACCTTTCAAAAGGCTGTGTTGTTTAAAAAATGTACTATTTTCAGTGTGTTCTTCCACCACTATCAGGAAAAGATGCACGTTGATTGGTTGAACTGGAATGAGCTCCCCTAAGTAAACAACTCCTTAATAGTAAAAAAGAAATGGCTAACTACAATTTGATTGTCAATTGGGCTCTAGGAAATACTTTTAGAGTATATATATATATATATACTTAAGTTCAACTTTTTATATACATATGTGAACGGATGTCTTTATAGGAAATTCGCCAAATGCAAAGTGAATCATTGTATAGGCATTATCCGTAATAATTTCTTTAAGGGTGGTAAAGGTACAACACAAATTTAGTAAATTTATATTCTTTGAAGATTTTCATTCACCCAAACAGTCATTGAACTCCATTCAAGAAAATGAATCAATATTTTAACTGCTGAAATATTTATTAAAAAATCACTCATTTTATGGGATCGAAAATTTAATAATAAACTAAATAATTAACTTATGAATAATAACATAAGATATGTATATTTTAGAAAATATGTTTTTTTAATTTAGAAATCGAGTTTCACTTTTGGATAAGAGCAGCATTTTCGGTGAAGTCGAGATAATATTACTCATATCTAACAAAAATGAATTTATTATAAGTTGAAATCCCTTTTGTTCAAGAATCATAGGTAGTGATTTAGGAGGTCACAAGCAAAATTTCAAAAGATTCTGGGAAAGGTACCTCCTGAAGAAGAGTTGAGTCATCTTTTAACTTTTAAAACATGTGTTGAAAAGCTTTTGCAATTGTTGCTGTTGCAAATTTTGCATCAATTTGCTTTTTAATAGATATTTTTAATATTTGCATTTGTCTCCTAGAGGACCAAGGTTATTGAACGGATATAATTTCAAATTATTTCTATGCTGACTTATCATTAGTTTGATAAAATATCGATATAGTATGTATTGTAAGCAAATCAAAATAAACACATGTTATTTTGTCTTTGTTCCAATAGAGTGAAGCGAATTACAATACAATTTATCATTGAGAAAGTGGGGATTCTTGAAGCCTTAGAACTACGCCTCCCTCCCCACTATTATTATGTATGGTCACAATTCTATTATTGTTGTTGTTGTCTTGTCTTTCACATACATACAAAGATTATATATTGATTGTTGAGAGATAATTGAGTAATTAATCTTAGCATACAATTAAAAGCATACAACAGTCAGACAATACCTTTTTATGGAATCATTTCATAGTACTTTAAATTTAGATATTATTAATTCAAATCTTGGAAGATACTGACTAAAAAATATATATTCAAAATATAAATATTTTGCATGCAAAATTATAAGAAAAAAAACGAGTTTACAACGTACATATTATTTATATCAATGACTCAAATTTTGAGTTCTTAATTGAGTTTATCTTCAAGCAAATATTATAATTGTTGCTTTGAGGAAGAGCTTAGGGCTATTTATTTATTTATTTATCTTTTACTCCGTTAATATTTTGTGAAAACAATGTCGAGACTTAATTAAATTGCAAAGAGTTATTTGTAAATAGGACTAAAACTTCAGTTACTCTTAAGTAAGGACCTAATTCAACTTTAGCCCTGATTTTCTGAATCAAAAAACAAGGCTTAAACATTCAACAGTGGGGAAGGGGAGGATTGAAATTTACATGACTTAGCCCGAAGTAAAATAACAGTTTGCTCATTGTATCACAACTCTTTTAGTCCTGTTTATAACTTTCTACATCTCCGTTCATGTGTTACGAAGGAGAATTTATATTTGAAATTCAGGAAAGAGCAATTCAATCGTTTTGTTTACCTTTGTGTATTTATTTTGTACTTTGATCCTTCTGTTTGGTCATTTAACTCAAAATTTGAGCATGTCATAAACATACATATATTGTGAGGCCCTTTGAGGGAGCTGATTCTCATATAATAATAGAACATTTTATATCAATGTTCATAATATTATATATAATAAATGTTATAAAAATAAATTAACAAAATTTATTAAGAAACACTCTCATGATTTGAAACAGACAAATCTTAAATATTTCTTGCATGTTTCTGTAACCTTTCAATTCATTCCGGTCGAATTCATCCTCCCAAACTTGCTGAAGGGTTCCATAGACAGAAAGTGGATGTCTTTGGATTTTGAAATTTTGATTTGAACAGTCAATTATTCCTTAGATCAAGAAGCTAGTACAACATCATGAAGAACCATTTCAATAGGTCTTGATGACGATATCATTCAAAGAGGCATCTCTTTTGGAGATGCAACTGGGATCAATTCATGTCCAAATCATTTCCCAAATTATATATACCCCATATGAGCTATTTAGCTACCATGATGAACACGGTGCCACTTACAGGGAAGAGAGGCATGGACTATGCCAGACTTCATTGAATTACACTATACAAGGGGGTTTCTAAAAGCATTTGGTTTACAAAAAAAAGTTAAAAAATGACTAAAATGCTCTCAAGACATGCTTAAGTCTCATTGAACCTCTCATCTTCTATTTCAGATTATTATTATTATTAAGCAACATTTTATACTATTCAAATTTTGATATTCATGATGATGACTGAATCAGAGCTGAAGACTCAAATCGCATTCATGTTCATTCATATATGTAGGCCGGCATTTATATGTAAGTCTCTAGTTTGAGTCGTCACTATTTGCTCATTATTTCAAATTATAACTATTCAACTAATTTAGACAAGTTATGAAATGATATTTTTTTTTTTTTGCTCAATAAAAGTCCATTGAATTAGAAGCTGCATTTGTTCAATAACTTATATACATGTTTAAAAAAAATACTAAAGGATTTAAAATTCGTATCTAAGAATAAAAACTCAGTCAATGAAAAGTTTCGACTCAGGCATCAAATTTTTGCAAACTACATATTTTTAAGGTCACTAACTTCAATGTATCACGCAAATGATAGTTAACTTATAATTTGCTTCATGAAAGTAAACGTCTATAAATCATAGCTAAAAGAAAATGAACAATAATATAATTAATTATAATCATAACATAAGTCAACAAAGTTTTACTTTTCATAAAATCTTTTAGGTTCAACATCTATGTAATAGTACAACGTTTTGATCTCCACCTTTTGTAGGAAAACTTTATGAGAAGATATGAAATGTGAGATATTTTATAAAAAAAGAAATTAAAAAAAACACATATGTAGATTTTTAATTTGATAAACTATAGATTTTTTTTTATAAAGATACATAGAGTCATTTTGGGGAAAATAAAGTTGAATTAAAATTTTCTATTTTAATGTAGATAAACTCTTTAGAAAGGGATGCGACTTTTGTAGAGTTAAATTACTCATTTATTAGTAAATAAAGACAAACAAATTTATATTCCATCCTAAACATGTTCCTCAAGAGACGAATTTAAAAATTCCAGTCACTATTTTGTTGTGGATTTTGTTGGATATGCGTAATAAAATTATAATTTATATATGTATATATATTCAGAATATCCTCCCTACACAAATGCTATTTTTAAATATAGAAAGTTCTCCTCCCTAGGAAAATATTACATTTTTCTCAAACCAAACCCTCTGTAAGCATCAGCCTGCTGATGCTTACAGAGGGTCTTTTTAATCAATAGTAGTGATGTATGTAAACAAGTCGAGTTTTCCTAAGAGGCCCAAGTCTAACTCTTTTCAATCCCAAGCTTTAAAATACGAAGTCATATTCTAAAGTCAAATCCATAAAATACATAGAGTGTCAAGGAAGAGGCCAAGATCAATACCAACAAAGTTCGAGCTCTGGCCTGCATATACACATTAATGGATTTTTTTATCATTTTATGCATTTAAAACTTTAGAAACTGAAATTTAACGTTCGCTTACAAACTTTTGAAAAAATACATTAATGTTTTTAACCAAGCTTTTCAATAGAATGAACGAATCAAACTCATACATATTTTTAATAAGCCCTTTATAAGCCAAGCCTAGCCCAATCTTTGACCTGTTAAATTCACTAATCAATAGTCTTGCTCAATAAAAGTCAGTTAATTATAACTACTCAATAGAAAAACCGAGAATTTATACATTTCCAAAGAAAACCTTAACAATTAGGGGGGGATATTTTGACCTTTAATTCCCCTTTTGTCTCTGGATTGAATCGTCTCATTTAAAAAATATAAAAAAAAATTCTGACATTACCTTTAAATTCATTCTCATGAGAACTTCTGACTTTTCTTTTCTAACTCAAAAATCGGATTGGATACGAAAAAACGTACTGGGTTGCTGGCACTGTTAGTGACTGCTATTATTGGATGGATATATTTTTTTATTGACTCGTATAATTCAATACAAATTACGTGACATTGACTTCAAGTACATTAAAATTACGAATATAAATGACATGATTTAAAAATAGGGGATGATAATTTACATAATTAAGAAAAATTAATTGCTCTCATATATAAAATAACAATGGTAATTTTTTAATGTTAGAGACAAAAATAATAATAATCACTCACCCAGGGAATAGTTATCTTATAGAGTCATATGCACATTTATTAAATTCTGCTTTTTCCTTCTTGTTAACAGCTATCCTTGTTCCTCGTAAATGGCTTACATTTTCTTTCGGCAAGTTGTTGACTCTCAATTTCCTCTCTATTTATTCTCTTTTATTGTGAATATAATGATGAAGAAGAAAAAAAAGTGGCAAATGTAACATACGCAGAGATTAAAAAGAACTCAAAAGGCACTTTCGATTTGAGTACTTCATTATACAAACCATTTAAAAAATAAATGGTGATTATTTGGTATTCAAATAATAATTAATTGATAACATTGTACATAATTATAATTAAAGTTTCTTCAAAAACACATATTCAGATATTTAAAAATATACGGAGAGAATATTTAATATTTTAATCTACTTCTTCTTAGACACTCATAACAATGTTTGAGATCCACAGTTTTTGGTGCCAATGGACAAAATTTAAAAATTCTAAGTAAAAATATCGATTCATCATTTTTTTGATTTTGTGACTCTCTTCTACCCAATCATGAGTGCATTTTTACACCTTTTTTCTTAAACTTTAAATAAAGGGGTCCTTCCTAAATTTGAAGCCAAAGTCTTCAATAGCAACATACATATGAATGTTCAAAGATTGACAAATTTGAGTTCGGAATGAGAGTAAAAATCCCCTCCTGAAACCGCACTCTATAAAGTCCTTATTTTTCAGAGTAAAAAATTTTTCAATTTGCAATGATTGAAAATTATTTCTAAGTAAATGATACAAAAAATATCCTATTATTGAATCTTGGTAAAGATTTTTCCATTATTTTTGTCAGTGTATGCATGATTAAAAAATGCATGACGTCACCTATTAAACATATTATACATAGTAAAAAAATACACTATCAGAAAATGTAAGTTTAGTTTTATTTTAAACGAAAGAAATCGGTAATATTGTCATTATTTTAAAAATAAATAAATAACGACACTTAATCAAATGTTCATTTTTCATCAATTCACTCAATAAAAAACAAACCTTAAATAGTCAGAGTCAAAGGAAATTAAATATCAACCAGTGTAATTTTGAATCAATTTAGATGAAAAAGACAACAGGGCATCGAAATGAACCATCAATAATACATCATGAAGAAGAGTAACGCCACTTCAACATTTGACTGGAGCGCTATTAGCGTTGCATCAGGCTTATATATGTATTTATTTATTATCTATTTTATACTTGGCTCCATAGTATTTTTGAGATAACATGCCTATGGGCTTTGTACATAATGATTCAAGAGAAGTATTTCATAGGCTAAGATGTAATAAAGCCCTTTTCATCGTTTTGTTTTCTGGGGGTAAACAAAAAACGGACAATCCAATCAAAGAGATAATTGAAATAAACATCTGACCTTTATAAATAAATATTTTTATTTCCTAGCTAATGAACTAAAATTTGTATCAAATTAAGAATAAAATAATGTATTGTTATGACTATAATGAGGATCCAAATAGCTCAAAAGAGACTCTTAAAGGTCAAAATGTCTTATATAATCAATTAAATCCTCCGTTTTTGCTGATGAAAAAAAAAACAACTTTGATCTCTGCGAATATTTGATTAGAGGTATTTTATAACCTCAAAATGAACAGCAAAGTTTTAATCTGATGGTTTTATTCTTTCGTCTTCTACGTGTTATTGCCTTATGAAGAGGGTTCTTCTTCAAAAATCGTTAGATGGGCCCCACATACCTATTTAGATAGATTACACTTTACTGGCTATTATATAATAATTTATTATATATTGACCATAGTTTGCATGTACATATCATTGTTTCGTTTATTATTTATTTAGTCTAAATAACGTACTCGGGCATAAGCATTGGACTCCTTTGCCAGCTGTCAATGTTTCTATTACCCTTGTGGAAAGATTTTTATTAATATTCTGAACTTTGACCGATTGCACGTAAATTATAATCTGTTGTTATGAACTGCAAACAATTTCCGATTTTTAAAAGAAGAGTAATAAACATAGTCTTTAATACTCTTCTAAAAAAAAAAAAAAAGCAAAAACCTGGTAACCCTGACAATATGATGAGTATTTGGGAGAAAGGCAGCTATCATGACGTTTTACTGTATCAGCTAGTCTCTTACTCTTTTTGCACGAGGGAAAGACACACAAATTTATAGCTATCAAACGATTACATTATGTATATCAAAAATCACTCGATTAGACATTGTATTGATTAATAATTATTATTTGTATTAGTCCATTACTCGTGGTTTTTGCAACATGTAAGGTTCGCCCTTCAATAATTAATTAAGTGATTAATGGTAACAGTTTTATAAAAAAACAAAAAAAAATTGTACAGATTGCCAACAATTAAAAAAAAATGGCACTCGAAAAATGCTTAAAATTTACACTTCAAAGTATTGGGACGAATTGTCAAAATACTCACTGACTTTTCTTTCTTTCTTTATCTTTTTGAGAGGAATTACAATGAGTAAGCAAATCGATGAACTAATGAAAAATACTACAGGTGTAGGTAGATGTTGAGGAAATACCAATATGTTGCTGACCCCTAGAATGGACAGATAACGAACGAAGGAACAACAAGGGCACAGTCATGATGATTTATGTCCATAAATAAAGTAGAACAAGCAAGGTGCAAGGTGAAAGGAAAACAAACAAACAACAACCTCTTCAATTGTTTAGTTTTCCTGATGTCTTCGAATCACTTTATAGCATTCCTGATGGACACATGTCAGCAGCAGCAGCTGCAACAGTCAGTGAGTGTCGTCGTCATCATAAACGAGATGTTCATGCCCCCAAAAAAATCTGCACTGCATTCCCTTTGCCTATTATTTAGTATTGTAAATAATAATAATACCTTTTTTTTCTTTATTTCATTTTTCTTTTTGTTTCATTTTCCTTGGATCTCAGAACACGACATAGAGAGAGGCTCTATATAGATTAGAACACACAGATTTCTTCTACAAAATTACCGTTATTTGTTAGGAATTATTTATGTTATTTTGAAGACAGGCTAGCATAACATTACAAGAGGAAGACAAATAGTTTTTGTTAGTATGGTATACATAAAATGTATATATGTATGTACAATATTTCCCCCTCCTCCCTCCTTTACTCTTCCTCTCCAGCTCTCTCTCTCTCTCTTTCTCTCTCCCCTACCTTTAGCAACCACATAATTCATTATTATTTATTAACATAAAAAGGACCGTAGAGTAAGGGGATGCAACCGCCCCTCCCACCCCTTAAATGATTGTGGAGAGGAATGAATTAAAATAGATTATTATTAGAAATTAATAACATTCATTTTTTTTTACCGAACTGTATTTGAATATTAATTACCGAATGAGTGATTTTTTTCTTAGAGCTCTAATTTATCAAAATAATAATAATACCTTATCACTGATGTAGCCATCTTTTAACTCTCCATTTCCCCTTCATAGTTCCATTTATAGAGCATGCGTATGTAGTTTTTCTTTTTATGTACATATATGTCAGTATAAACAAGGAAACACTTTAGCAATCTATTCTGCTCCCTGGTAAAAATATACCAGCCAGTATTTTAAATGGAAATTATTTATCTGCATGAGTGAAATCAAGCTATAATTTTGGAGCACTAGTGCAGGGGTAATTTGGGGAAGGATTTTTGTGTGAGAGACTAATGAGTCACAAAGTTAAATAACAGTTATTTAATTAGGATCTCTTTTTCTATTTATGATATCCCCTTTATAATTCCCCACTCCAAATTGTAGACTTGGCTTGTATGCCACTCTGCTTCGGGATTTAAAAGTTTTTCCCTCATTCCTGAATGAATATATTATTCATAAGCCTTTTTTTAGTCAGTGACTACTCAATTTGCACTCTTCAAGGCTTTTTAATTAATGGTTTCCCTATCTAAATTAATATATTTGTTAAAAAAATGGACATATCTATAAAATACTCATTGTGAAACTTCATTCAATGGCTTTAAAATTGAAATACAGACTACACATTTGTATTAAATACAACTGAGTGACGAAGAGAAACAGTCATGTTGGTATATAATCATTTGAATATCCCATTAAAAAATTGAGACATTTAAGATTAAGTTTTTTTGTGGATGGGTTAAGTACGGACCAGAAAAGTAGAATCATTAGAAATATTAATAGTTTAACAATGACTATGTACATTGTGTGAATGATGTGATATCATACTTTTGATACATATTATTAGAGGAGTCTGACATATAATAAAGAAAGGGTGATGACGTCAAGGGAAAATGCTCAATTGAAAAGTGACAATTTAGATCCATTATGGGACCGTAGGAAGCAATTTTTTCTAGGAATGGATGTGCGATTTTTTAAAATATGACTATGAAAATAATTAATTAATTACAAATAGAAATAGATTAATATTTACTCAGAGGCTGCAGTTAAGTCAACAAAATAAAGTATAAATTTAATTCGAAAGGAAACGAGCTCCATTGAATTTAAGAAAGCAATTATTCTAGCGGGTAGTCTACCCCAACATATTCTTATTCTGGTGATCCATCATCTGTAAAGTCCAAATCTTAATATAATGTCAAACAATCTTGTTAAGAATGAGTTTTAACAACCAGGGGTGGAAATCCCGAGGGAACATCCTTCAGAAAAGCTGCCCCCAATTATAAATTTGAGACTCATACAATATATATATTCATTTTTTTAAACAACAAAATGGTCTTTTGAAAAAAAATAAATGAAATTGTCAATTTCTTAATAAACTACTATCAAAATCAGTGATACTACAATTAATTTTCTTTTTTATAATGAAAAAAATGAATTCGTATATCCCTAATTTTCATAAAAATAATAATTTAAAAAAATCTTCACTTTTGATTGATTATCTCAGAATATTCAAGACTCGTTCTTTTAGAAATTTTATTTCCGACCGATTTGAAGAGATTTTTTTTTACATTTTGAAAGTAGTCGAATCATTAAATAAATGTATAATTATTATTTTAACTTACGAATTTTGAGATTCCAAAAGTTATCAATTTTAAGAAGAAGACATAAATTTTAATCCATTCTTTGCCTCACATTCGTGAAAGATCTAAAAACTCCTCTAGAAACGTAAATTAAGCTTCAATTACATAAATGAAAATTGTCGTTTATGATAAACAAATCATGAAGAATCCAAAACGTTAGAGTGCTTCATGGGGAATCAATTTTTGTCAATGCGCAAGTCTATTTCAAGTGAATCATCAAATTGTATCCAATTGTTCATTCAATGAATTACAGAAAAGAAACTTACATTGAAGAAATGATTAAATTTGATATATATATTTGGAAATTATCATAGGTGTAAAATCCCGAGAAAACGAGATCCCAGGAGAGAAAGCATACTAAGTTAATAATGTCCAAACTACTAATACTCCTTATTCCTGTAAGAAAGATCCAAGATACTTTTAATCACTTTATGAACAGTGGACAACTCCGCGGCTTCCAAAACCTAAAAAAGTAGTTGTCATCATTAATACTAAAGTCATTTAGTATCATTAAACTCTGCTAGTAAAGCAATGAAGATTACCCTCAGACACGGCGATTTATTCAGAAATGGATATTCAAGGGCATTTGATGATATGGTAGCCAAGTTTTTCAATTTATTTGCTGTTGATTTTACACTATAGATTGGTTGTCTTAGCCTAGCTGCTTCAGGCTCATCATGGCAAAAAGAAGTCACTAAATACTATATTTTGTCGAGAATATAAAATTATCTTATAGTATTTTAATAGTGGCTATTTATTCTTTAAAAAGAGAAATATAGGAAAAAAGGGGGAAAAACTATCAACAGAAACGTTCAATCAATAAAGTAATAACCTTTAAAGATTTATATTTTGATTGGCTCCTAATTCCATTTCATAACAAAAATATATTTAATATGAGAACATGTCATCAATCCAATTCTTTTAGGGGAATTTATGTCCCTTAAAATCCATCTTATTTGAAAGACCTTTACCATCAAAGTTAATCTCTATGAACGGCAATACATGATATTAATTTATTCTCAATATATACATAGTCTTTTAACGAGCATTGACCGATATTTTTTATTGAACTTAGAGCTACATGAGTTTTTGAAGAGATTTTAAAATATTTTTGATTGCTGACTTCAAATTTGGCCTTAATTGTTTATTTACCTTTTATCCATCTCAACACAATTAATTATGAAGACATAGCCTTTTCTAATTTTTGAAGTTATCTACAGAGTCAGGACTTAGTGAAAAGAGGGTATATGTAGCTAACTACTTATATCAAAGTAGGTACATTTCAATCTATCTAGGCTATCCAATGTTTATAAAAACAATAGATACTTCAATAAAGAATAATGACGAACCATTCTTGAGTATTGTTCTTGACTGATATGTGAAAGATACCAATCAAAATTTAGAGGGCACTTTAAATTTGATATTCTCTCAAGGTCTGATAATAAAGATGGGACAGAAACACCTTTGAGCCATATAGGATCGATACAACCCTATTAAGATTATTGGGTATTTAAAAAATTTTTAAATAGATATATTTGTAATTTTAATTACGTATAATGTAATTACGTTATGTATAATTGACTTATACATAAGTATAACAATTTTGCTTATTCATACAAAGCAAGTACAAATTTAATCGACTATAGAAGAGAACAGAAAATCCAACAGTCCTGAAAATTAGATTTCTTATTCCCTTATAAATTATCCTTCAGCATGGTCAAGGAAAAGCAATTCTTAATTTTCGGGATCCTGGGAAATTCCAGGATGAGACTGTAAATAAAAAAATACTCTGAATTGATTAACTATTTTAATAGAAAAACATAAATTTTAGACTATTTTTACCCATACATTCGAGAAAGATCAAAAGCATTTTACTTGAATGGACGATGATGGATTAAAAAGTACCAACAGTTAAATTCCTGCAAATTTCAGAGTAGAAGAGTTATTTTCTAAAATATGAGGCAATACAAAAATATATCATACAAAGTCAAAGAAAGTCACAGTGTTATCCACTGGAATTTTATTAGCAGTCTCCTCATTAGGCATCTAGAAAGATGATTATACAGAGGTTGCATTTGCTAAACTTTTCCTAAAAGGAATGAAAGTCGCAATTGTCAAAAAGAGCTTCATAGTCGAAGAGTTTTGATTTTTTATTGCTGTTTTGACTATTATGCAATATAATCTTATAATTTTTAATAAATTAGTGACAAATCTGCCTGATACACATATATATTCTCAAAAAAAATCCAAGCGACAATCAATATAACTAAGACCGTAACAATCCCTGTTGTAGACCCTTTTCCTTGGATTAACAAAGTATTGATAATACTTCATTTGAGCATTATTTATTTATATATTTTATTTTAATACAATGAGAAACACAAATTGGAATTTTGATATGGGATTTATCATAAACATAATACAAAAAATAAAAATAACAATTACAAGGTGAAGTCCATTATTACATTACTCTTTGAACTGCAGTTATATATGTATTTATGAGTAACATACATAAAACATATATTTATTTATTAAGGACATCGTTTGTTTATGTGTAATACAAAACTAAAGGAGCATAGACTCCTTGTAGCTTGTACATACTCTTTAGTTTATTAAGATTTAAACACTTGACACAAGAAACTAGTTTCTTTTTCAAGTTGTTTCTCAATTACAACTGTGCTACTGTGAGATTTTAAAGACTGACTCAACGCTCTTCATCAAAGATATACTAATCAATGGATACAAAGAATGATTAAGTCATTTCATTTCATCGTTTTCCTCTGTTTAACAAAACCCTTCGAGTCGAAACGAGAGAGACCTAACATCATACTTTTCATTGCTGATGATTTAGGCTACGGTGATCTAAGTCGATATGGACATCCTTCTTCAACGACTCCGAATATTGATAAAATGATTTCTAAGTCAATGTGGTTCACAAACTATTATTCTGTCAGTCCCATATGTAGTCCTTCACGGCAAGTTTAAATTTATATCGTTTCCTCTGGAATATGAATAATAATTAATTTTAATTTATGTCTTACTCCTAACCAGGGCCTCAATTTTCACTGGAGAGTATCCTATTCGATCAGGTATATATCCTGGAGTATTTTTCCCAAATTCTACTGGAGGATTAGATCCAAAGAAAAAAACGTTGATGAAGGAGTTGAGAGATAGATTTGGGTACAAGTCAGCTCTAATTGGGAAATGGCATTTAGGAGTCGGAGAGAATAAAGAGTATTTACCCACCGTATCCAAAAACTTTGATTCATACTACGGTAAGTAAAGTATTAACGTGAATAGTTATGATAGAGAGTTAAATTTTGCATCTTAGGCATTCCCTATGCACATGATATGTGCCCCTGTAATGAATGTTTTCCTAGAAAAGGATGTCTGAGCAAATGCCATGATAAATTCGTACCTTGTCCTTTATTTGAGAATGATGCTATCAAGGAGCAACCGGCCGATTTAACCACATTGACTCAAAGATATACAAATAAGGCTATTGAATTTTTAAAGTCAAACCAAAAAAAGCCTTTCTTCCTGACATATGCCTTCCATCAGGCTCATCATCCACAATTCGCTGGCATGTATCCACAAATACCACGTATAGTACAATATATTCATTTGTATTATGTTATAGGTTCCAAATTTAGCAACTCTTCATTTCGAGGGGGAGTTGGAGATGCATTAAATGAAATGGATGATGCTGTGGGTCAAATAAACAATTATCTTAAGAAATCGGGTCTCCGGTCTAAAACGCTAATTTTGTTCACATCTGATAACGGGTAAGTGTTAATTACTCTCATAATTTGAACTTTAAAGCTTTTGTGAGCACACGCAAATATGATGATGATAGTCCAAGTTTACAACGACAAGAACGAGGAGGATGTGCAGGACTCCTTCGATGTGGAAAAGGGACGACCTATGAAGGAGGACTGAGAGTCCCCTTTTTTATGCATTGGGGTGGATTTGTTCATCCATGGACGTCGCACACACTTATTACTGCATTGGACATTTACCCAACGTTGATGAGTATGATCAGCTATCAAAATAAAAATTCGAGTGACGGCTTTGATTTCTCTCATCATATATTAAAACGGGATTCTAAATTTGTGAGTAGGGGGTTTTCAAATAATATTTTCCATGGTTTTAAACTATTTTGTATTTGACTTTATGATTTGTAATACCAAGAATCCGAGGGAATCCTTTCTTTTCTTTCCGGGGAATGCTAATAAAACCCTTGGGCCATACGCTGTGAGATATAAGAACTACAAGGCCCACTTCTATACAGAGGGTAATTACTTAATTTATATGATCATAATAATATTTTTTTTTGAAATTATACTTACTATAATTTTTTTTTATTCCTAGGTAACGAACTCTCAGATGGAAACAATTATGACTTTGCTTGTAGAGCAAAAGCAAAACTAACATCACACAATCCTCCTTTACTCTACGATCTCAACCTGGATCCTGGTGAACGCTACCCTTTAGATCCAAATAAATATCGAGATCTTCTATTGGAAATACAATATGTAACCATGAATCACATGAAAAGAATCACATGGGCAAACGGAGAAATGACCAAGCCTAATTCAAATAATGCTCAGCCCTGTGCCAAAAAGGGATGTAGAAATTTTCCAAGTTGTTGTGTCACAGAGTCAATTCTTCCTCAAGTATCAATTGTCAATAAATAATTATACATATTATTATATGTATACTTATATTAGAAAAAATTGAATATGGGAAGGAATGCAAGCTCCAGTTTTAAATAATTAATTAATGATGTTATTGCATGCATAGCTAACCTAAATCCGTGCGTGTATATAAGTACACATACCTTTTTCTCCATCCTTAACAACATATACAATAGATATATGATGTGGTGCTTCATCTTTTGTTGAATTAAAATCATTTCCTGCCAAGTTAAACATATTTATGAATTTAAATAACACTTTAAATTCATAAGTTTACAATCTCAAAGACAGAAAAAGTTTCTCAATATCATCCTATTTAATTGTTTTAATGTACATATATAGTATTTAAGGATACCTGTTGATTGAATGAGCTCATACACACAAATTTTAGCTACTTACTCGGTAAAAATTGGCTCGAAGATTTAAATAGCAATCTACAGGCTTCAAGTTCAAAGAAATCAAAGTATTTTAGTTCATCACGCAAGTTCAATGTCAACAAAATAGGATGGAAGTCCAATACCGTTAATTCCTTTACGACTTACATTCATACCTATATTTTTAAGTTTGAATATAAGCAATATATGTATATCGCAAAAGAATGAAATGATGTACAAAAAACGAAACTATTATTACTTTTGTATGTATGTAGAATGAAATAAAATAATCTTAATGCATCCAGGAGCTAAATTCATTAAATTTTTGGAATAGTTATTCCTTCAATATAGGAATTATTTTGATTTAATATGTAGATCATATATAGATTTTATTGTGCAACCGTTTACTTGATTTTGTAACGAAGTAACCATTAAAATGACAAAAAATTTCCCAGCTCAATAGTTTGGTTCATATATTTGCTTCCTATTTGTCAACTATGATTCAATACATATTATGTAGGTATGGGAAAGATTGAAATGTCGAATTTCAAACAAAAAAATTATCGTACACTACACTAATTGAACATTTGGTTAGGTAGGCTTAGTAACAAGAAAAAGTACATGGATCTAAGGATGCCAAAGTGGATCTATTAATAATAACACGTGAGAGAAATGAGTCCCACTCTGAACATCATACATCTATTTATGTACTTTCCTCATGGTTTTTAATCAATCATTATGATAAATCCAAACGGGATAGCAAATTTCATTTTTGACAAATAATTATGAGGGACTTACATTGTAGTGATGTGAAAATCTACAAAAATCTACATACCTACGAACTATAAATTGAGCATAAAATATTTGTGTACTCTGTAAATTTTTGAATTATATAAAAATGTAATATAAATGAATTTGAATTCATGATAAATATTTATATGAATGGATAACATCTTGAATTAATTTTTTTGTTAGAATTAACAAATTTCCATATTTTTTTTTCTTAAAATGTCATTCTCACAAAAGAAAAATCAAAACAAAGTTACAAGAAAGGAACTTTTCCCTCATATTGAGTTCACACAACCTCTTATATTTTAAGGCATCAATAGGTAAAATTATTAACAATCTTTTGCAAAATAGAATTGATTAACAATATAAATATAAATTAATGAAAGAGCTTAGTCATTTTTTTACACTTAAATTTACAATTTTACGCATCAATATATTAAATTAAAAAAAACAAAAAAACAGAGTGATGAAATTGATTAACCAACTAGATTTGGACTGCAGTTTATTCTATTCTTCGATGGATATGTTGAGAATTGTATTTAAAGCCACTTAGCAAAGAGTTTTTAATATATGATATTCATTATTTAGACCAATTAAGTCATACATCTATGTTTACTAAGACTCTTGATACTCATCCTATTTTCCATGTTTTGAGGGATTAAACAATGTAAGAATCCATATTTTGTCCATTAAATCATGAAATTTTGTATAATTAATTCTTAGAAAATTATAAAAAAGTATATTTAGAACGTGGGATAGTTATAACTCCTCCTCAAAGCCATATATTTATGTGCCGTAGATATAATTTTGTTCGTTGAGTAGGTCTTTTTTTTCTCATCTCTAAAAAAAATTGTTTGTAGCTCTATTTTATCCCATTCCCTCAAATTAGTGTCCTCCTGACTGTTGAGCTGGTTATGACAGCTTAAAACTTTTGAAATGATTTTTTTTGCTACATTAAGGGAATACAAATGAAAGTATCTTTGTTTATTAGTTGTTTTTGCACCCTATCTTTTGATTAATTTGAATAGAACTGTGTCAGACCAGAAGATTTCTACAAGGATAACGTATACATTATAATTTTAGTCTATATAAAATAAATTTTAACTGACGCATAAATACTTTATTTTAAGCGCGAACAACAGCTTCAAATTGAATGTGATATTTTTGTAGACTTACTTGAATAGTAATGATTTTAATAATTAATTAATAATAACTATTTCATAAATATACTTCATAATGTAATTTTAAGAGATAAAAATATAATATTCAATTATATTAATATAAAATAATAACAATAAAAATAACTTTTCAGCTTTGGCTATTTTTTGATTATATTTTTGGAGAGAAAGACATTTTTATTGGAAACATGAATGTATAAATTTAACATATTGATATATGTATATAAAATCAATTGCTATTGAATATTTTTTAATTTTAAAATAATAACATAATATAACGGTACTTTTAAATTAGCCACCAAACCTCAAATGTAGTAGATTTTTTTTTTTTTTTTTGTAGAAAATTGTTAATCAATTGTTATTCTTCTTTATAACATTATTATTAAACGATATAGCCTAAATTATCACGAGGAATTCAATTAAAGTCACAAGTGAATGCTTATATTCACATATATGTGTTAAGTTTAATGGCTTTAAAATTCTTATTATATGTCAAAATAATATGTTGTTATTAGAAAAGAGAATCGTGATGAGCCAATTTTGCAATTGAGATTTAGCAATTTTTTTCATAAATTTTCATGACTAAATCTAAATTCACAAATTCTTATAAAATCAGTCTGAGAGGATTTTGTATTATTTATGTTATATATTAAGTTTATGGGTGAATTTCAAATTTGATAGATAGCCTTTTGGACATAACAATATATAATCACAAAAAAAAAAAAAATTTCAACATTAAACCAAATTTACAGCTATTGAAATCAATAGCAGGAGATTCTATATTATTCGAATGATTTTCCTACATATTGGATTGACATACTGTTTACTATAAATTCATATTATTGCTTACATATATAGAACTTAAATAAAAAATACTTTAATTCTAAGTAATGATGAGTTCCTTGTTTCGTAAAGGGATTTGTCAAGCCTCAAATAATGATGACACACAAGGAATGAGCAATGAAGAATAGATGTACATTATAAAAATGTCTACAACTTATTAATTAAGTTTTTTACTTTTTTTTTATTCCATGAGGGAACTTTAAAACGTTTATGAGCCCCAGCTAATCACATATCTAAAGGTTTCTTACTAATTAATAGGTATAGTTTGTGGTAAATTCAGTTGTGTGGATGTATATACATATAAAACTCAAAAGCATTATTTTCGTGCTCTCCAGGATGAAGTTGTCACTTGACATTATGACCTTTGCGTCATAAATTTCTTATGTTTATCAACAATCTTTGTTTTTAAAGTTTATTTGTCCTCTTTGGAGTAGCATTGTGATGATGAGGCCTTGGACATAATTAATCTCTAGAGCAGTGTGTTTTAGCCATTTTTGAATAAGAGAACAAAGAAACAAAAAATCCACTCATAATTCCATTGAAATAGACTGGCTCAAGTGTGTATGTTATTACTATTTAAGAATGTAACAAATATGCAAAATGTGGAGTTGGCTCTTCAAACAGGTCTTTTTGTTTTCCAAAGCTGTTATCATTTTTCCTTTATTACTGAGGGGAGAACATCTACTTGATAGTAAAGATGTCGCATGAAGGAATACACGCATTAAGGTTAATAAAGCAAATCAAATGTAAACAAAAAGGGCTCAAGTCCTCGTATAATTATTATTAGTTAAAAATATATAATTTCCTGACATTAATTTCAGTTATTTTTCTGCCTCTCATCTATGTTATTATTTATTGTTGTATATATAATGGAGAATAGCAGCTTGTAGCTCAGTAAAACGTCATGACAGCTCAAGCTGCTTCACTCTCAACATTCATTAAATTGTCAGGGTTGCCAGGTTGATTTTCTCTTTCTTTTTTTATAACACGCCCGAATTGCATATGATTTACATTCCTATCACTATTGTATAATTAACCCTTAATGTAGCAAGTAATATATGATGTATTACATCAATGTCGTCGAAAGACTTCGAATAAAAGAACAAAGGATATTTGTACATATATGCAACAAGACGTATTAGAAAGGAACTCCCTGTTAAATTAGTAGACCCACGTAGCTCAATCGAATAGATCTGGCAAATACTCTCCAACCAAACTCTCTGGACATGCTACTAAGTTTTTTAGTTTGAGATTCCCTGCTTTAAAGATAATATCTTATATCACACAATACGCTCCAGTCAAAATGGATGCTCAAAATGCATTAAATATTTTGAGGGTTTCATTTATCCATTTCAAAACTTTCTTCCATTCTTTGTAATTCGACATTTTGTACTATATCCAAATGTTAGTAAAATCATAGTTTTTTCATGAATATAGTTTTTTCTTATTTTCATTTGATTTCCGTCAAGATTCACCATTAGGTTTTCTTTTATTAATAGCGTATTTCATTGTATGAAAAAAAAATACTTTCAAAGTCAGTCTTTTTAATAAAATAATAATTTATGCAAATTTTTTAAAATAGGCTCTATTTGATGTAGAAATTAATTTATTACCCTTATAGGAAATCAATTCAATCACTGATGAGTAATTAATCACGTCAAGCATTTAATAAATTATCACTACATACATACATATGTATAGTAATTCTCTGATAATGTTTAAGAAAATGAAAGAATGGAGGAATTTCAATTTGTCGTCATGATACCATACATACATGTTTACATACAATATAAAGAATTATCTTCCTCCCTTTTGTTGTTTAAGTTGTGATTCTTAAGAAATCTTAAGAAATGTCTCTTTCTCTACACAAATATCTCAAAACTATTCTTATTGTGTCAGATATCTTGCCAAGTAAGTAACACAGTTAATTTTTTATTGGTCTGAGGATTGAAGAACAATGTGTTTTTTTTTTGTTTGTTTGGTTTTTTTTTTCATTTAGAAAAATTAATGTTATTTGAACAGTAGGGGTAGTTGTCAATAATATATTCGAAATAATTGTCAATAAATAGCAAATTTCATTTAGAAATAAATTTCCTTAGCAAGTTAGGGGCTCTGATAGGGACTCAACATGTTGTTTTATACAGAATTAGAGTTTGAACTAATGGTGCATAACAAAAATACTTTTATTTGTGAGATATCAGGAAGACAAAAGGGATAATGAAATGTAGTTACCCTACAACAATGATTGTAGTACTATACAAATGATTTAATCAACGTACTTATAATAAATATTTGATACTAAAATATTTGGAAAAAAAATAACGTCTTCTTATATGTAATTAAATCAAGATTATAGGATCTTTATTTTTAGTTTGATTAGTTAACTAGAGATTCAAAATAATATTCTTTAATTAAAAGTAGGTTGTATATTCAAAGTGTTATTCAATCTACACTCACATTTTATGTATTTTACTTCAATAGTTTGTCTCAATTCCTCAATTTATGATCTAATATATACAGGGTGTCTCAAAAAAATATACTCACTCTTAGAATGACGAGAAAACCTTTATTTATGAACAAGGAGCGAAATGAAATAGCTTCAAATACATGAGACAAATGTAATTGAAGAATCATGTTCGCAAATGTTCAAATTGATGACCATTATAAATGTACTCACTCTTTTTTTTGTGTTGCAGATATCCTGAATTACTGAAGCCATGGCAGGAAATCAACTTAGTTTCGAAGAGAGAAAGTTTGTCCTGAAATGCTATTGGAAGACCGAAAACGCCACTGAAGTGCAACGCCTGTTCACAAGGGAATTCGCAAAACCACCACCCACGCGCCGGACCATTGCGCCCATCAGAGACAAATTTGAAGCATATGGAACCGTACAGAATACCAACAATAAACGTTCAGGACGGCCACGGACATCTACGTCCCCTGGAAAAGAACTGCAGGTGCAGGAAACACTCCTTCGATCACCACAGAAATCACTTCGCCAAACTGCTCGGGAAACCCACATCTCAAAAGATAGCGTCAACCGCATTATGAAGCGTCTGGACAATAAAGGTCATCAGTTTGAACATTTGCGAACATGATTCTTCAATTACATTTGTCTCATGTATTCGATGCTATTTCATTTCACTCTATGTTCATAAATAAAGGTTTTCTCGTCATTCTAAGAGTGAGTACATTTTTTTGAGACACCCTGTATTTGATTAAGTAGTTTTTATATGACTATGTATGCCTCAATTTCCATATCTATACTACATTTACGTGTAGAATGGAATTAACAAAAAACGGATTAGAAGGCTTACAGTCTGGTTGACTTATTTGACTTATTTTATTTTCTAAATGAACTGTATACACATAAATAAATGTTTAAATGATACTTTATAACAATAAAATATTGTATAAGTTCTCCCATACCTTGAATAACAAAAAAATTATAAAATCCTTTATCCACATAGCATTAAGTTACAATAACACAATTACAAATACGGCAATGTCAATGACTCTTGAATTTTAGACATTCCATATCAAATCACCATCTCGGATTTGAAATCTGAAACTTGATCAATTTTTAGAGTTAGATAAGAAAATGTATCCATTTTTAAATAGTTTTTGAGATATGAAGGTTGAAAGTTGTATACTCAATATCCTTCTTGTTCGATAGCCCCAAATTAACATTTATAACATTTTATTTATTAATTATAATTAATTTTAGACTCAATTATAAATGACACAGTTGTTAAATTTTGAATTGGTTGAGGGGTATAAAGATACGAAAAAAAACGAATAAAAAAGAAAAAGTATAATAATAAAAAAACAACAAAGTTGTGTCATGCTGACCAGAAGCAAACAAAATCTCTGATTTAGTAAAAACTGCCCTCCTGCCTGTATTTATCGTTCAATTTCAAATATGTGATATCATTAGAAGGCTCTCTTTAAAAGCTTTCCAATGAATTTCCTTATCTTTAAGTTAATTTTAAGAAAATAAAAATGTTTCTTTTTGACGTCATGTGATCTTGAAAAAAAAAAATATCAATATTTTTGTCCCTCACATAAGGCCTATGAATATGCCAAAAATCAGACTGAAATCCAACTTTACAAACATATTAAATTTCTACAATTTCTTCCATCGACCTTAAGAAAACTTTACAAATAAAGTTTATACATTAAATACAAATGTTGGATTGGTTGGAATTATTTATAATCATTTCATTGATATCGTCAAGACGGATTTGAAAACAAACTTTAATTATAACTAGTTGTAGTAGCTTGGATAAGAAATAAAGATACATATTTGTCGAAAATATTATTTCATTCAAAATCTAGGCTATTATTCATTTTTCAAACAGATATGTGAAGACATTTATGTATTCCTACAATGGCGGCATATGTTCCAAATTGTAGTAAACATAATGAAAAATGTTGTCTTGAACATCTCTACTTACATATGTACATACATAAAATGCTTTATTGAATATCAAAGTGACAAGCACCAAGAAGATTTTTTTTCTTCTCTCTTAAAGTTATGTACATACATACATATGTATACAACAACTTAAATTTCTTTTAATGTACCTATGTGCTCATATATATTTGTGAGGCATTTACAATGTTTTTTTGTTTTTTTGTTTTGCTTTTAAAATAAATACAAACTTATCAAATAGAAAACATTAAGAATAACATATTAAATTTTGTTAACATTGGATTACAAAATAATCATTTATCTCCCTCTATAAAATAAATAAATACTAACTATATAAAAAAACCAGGAAATAAATGTAGCTAGGTATGTATGTACATTTAAACGTCTACATATATTAAATATAACCTGGATATTTGATATTAGTAAAGAATACAAAACAGTTAAATAACCATCAATTTATACCTACAAGGAACTCATCATTATAAATTCACCCCAAAAGTAATTTCATTAATATGTTCCCATGTGATGGAATCCTTCTCAAATTTACTACATTATTTGTGTTTAATTAATTATGAGTGTTTTGGCTTTAATTTTGTAGCTAGGTATCAAATATCACAAAAAAAAGTATATATGTATATGTTGTATCTATGGATTATTCGATAATCTCAAGTGGTATAGTGATACTAGGGGACTGAAAAAGCATTTAAAAGTGTACTAAATACTATTATGGCCATAAAATATCAAACTCATTTCCTTCCCCTCAAAGTCTCCCTGTTCACTGATGCACTGATTCAAAACAGTTACTAAATTTATCAATCACAATTAGAGAACAATAGCTGCTAAGTTTGGATATGCTTTTAAAATTAAAAATCGGTGGGTCAGTTTCTTGAGGTGTATAAGCTATTCATCTCAAGAAATCAACCACAGCTTCTATAAATGTGAAAAAACTACAGTCCTGAATATTCATTTAAACTTTTTTTTTGGGTTTGAAACACATTTCTCTAAATTACATTTTAGACATTACATCTTTTAGACATTTTAAAAAACGAAATATTCAATTTTAGCTGTACACACAAAAAGGACACAATTCTCAAACTCTAATTAATATTTTGACGTATAAATTGACACAGGTGTCAATAACAGTAATACCAACTTAAAAAACAAAAAAAATTATGTCCATTGAAATCCCAAAAAAATTCCTTCTTATTCTTGTAGTAAAAAGGCACAAAACTTACTTCAATTAAATAAAATAATAAAAAATAAATTAACTGTTTATTAGAGTAAAGAGAATTCATTTGGATTCAAATTGATATTATTTTTTTTTTCAACTTCTCTATTATAATTCAATATGTATACATTTTTATTATTCTTTATTAACTAACTTATGTAAAATTACCTTTTTACTACTACAAGGGCCAGTATTCCGAATAATTATAACTATTAATATTTAAAAAATAGAAAAATCCTTATTAATAAGTTGATTATTCATTCATAAAAAATCATTTTCCAAATATTTATTTTTCTAACAGAGAGTATGTTGAAGTACCCCCCCCCCCCTTGAATATACTAAGTGTGACCCTCTTAACAACATGATATGAGCATTAAGGTTACTTCACAGAGGAGAGTAAAGAATTTGCTCTTTTCTGTGCTATTTTCTGTGATTGTTTTTAATTCTTTTTTAATAGGATTTGAGAAACTTTGGTAGGTAGGTTGTCCATCTTCAATCCCAATAAAAAAAAACATAAATGGAGACATATGTGAGTAAAATTTATTCCAAAAGAAGCTACATTGTAAAATCCATGCTAAGATCAAGACACACTGATTATAATCAAATACCAAATCTTCACCAAATACAACGAATGTCTTTGACAAACATTGAAATTGCAATTAAAATTACTTATTGTAAATGCATCAGCCAAAATCAATCTTTTGTATAAGTCTACATATTGAAAATATGCTACAATGTATTTAAAATGCCAAAATTTTAACCCTGCTTTAATGTATGTAATCAAAATTCACGCCGCTGTAAAAAAAAAATTGAACAAACTTGGACTCTCCACAAGAGCTTTATCAAAAATTGAATGAAAAATATTGCAATATTCAAAGAAGTAAAACCTAAAAATCTAATGTTTTATCAATATATTCAATACATTTTCAATTTTGAGGTACCTTTTCCTGGAGTTCTTGGTAGAATCAGCAATAAAAATTTTGGCAAGTATATTTTTTAAAAAATAATAATATTTTTGTAAAAAAAAATTTTAAAAAGAATGAAATTGACCACTCAAAATAGTTTAATGCAATTATATTTGTATGCATATAATTTAAACAATTATTTAAATTATAATAATTTATGTGCAATAAATGTATATACATATATTAGAGTATTCTAAAAATCACTTTTTTTCTCGAATTTTTCCTATTAAAATTTATGTGTTGTATTTGGATCTAATTATAATATATATTCAAAGTTTCAAACCCTGTGTCTTAAACCCTAGCAACCCGTGTTCGTTGATTAGATCGAAAACCATTCAAAATGAATGTTTGAACTTGGAAATTGTGAAAATTTAAAAAATACATTGTAGATGAAATGATTATAAAAGTGGTTCGATGATGAGTCAAGTTACGGATCCTCCTAGTCTGAGTCATGAACTAACTTCATTCACAAGGAACTCAGTATTTTTTCTTTGTCTAATTTTTCATTATTTTTGGTAATTTACCCAGTTTCAAAGATTCAGCTCAGAAAGGCATGAGGTTGATTGGGCAATACATATATTAACAAAGTTAAGGATAAAGGGTAGATCAATTTCCACTTCCGACCGATTAAAAAAAAATCATTGATTTTATCAAAATAAAAATATGAAGACTTTAAAAATATATTTTGATAGCTTAACTTAAATGAATATATGTAGTCATAGAGGAGAGGTAGTATTAAAATTATAATTTTAGAACAAGTACCGTATATCCTCGCATATAAGCCTACCTCGCATATAAGCCGACCCCTAAAAACCAGACCTAAAATGGTGAATTATAAAAATTTGCGTATAAGCCGACCCTATAAATCGTATTGCGTCATACGCATCTATCACAGCAAAAAGTTGCAGAAGAGAATAAAACAAAATGATAACCAGTATTTTTATGTTTAAATTTTATTAATAACAGTAAGAAGTATCTCAAAATCCTTCAAATTCATCATCACTTTCACTGTCTGACTCCCCAAAGTGCTAATATCAATCAGCACTGCTTTGAGTGCGTCTTCGAGTGTCAGTCTTTGAGTACGATCAGAGTTATGCACGTATAAGCCGACCCTTTAATTTGGAAGCTTTTTTTTGGAGTTTTAAAACTCGGCTTATATGCGAGGATATACGGTACATATTTGTTGATTAGAATGTTGTTAAAAATAATAGACATTTTAAAAGTTAAACTATCAACATTACTATCTGAATCATAACCACATTTATGTTTTTGTCTTAGTACTATTAAATATTTAAAAAGGTATCACGTAGCCAGGAGGGTTACTTATATTGAGACTTGAGACTTTATACCATATTTTATTTGAAGTACTATGGGATCCATCATATTTATTACAACACAATTTAAAGATAAGTTTAAATAGGTTAATCTAAACATGATAGATAGATATATTAATACTTGATTTGAACCTTAATAAAACCATCTTGTGTTTGGGGTGCTAAAAGTATTAACAATTTAATAGTAATGGTTGTAGATAGAGAAGCTATTGTAAATATCCATGGTAAAGAAACTGTTGGAGATTTTTAAAAAAGTTAGAAAAAAAATTGGTAAAACATCCAACTGACCGAGTCAAAGGAGAAAACCATTTGGTCGAGCGAAACATACATTTTTTTTTAAAGTTAGGTAAAAGTTGAAAAGGAAATTTGGCATTCAACAGTGTTTAAACATCCAATATGATCAAGTGTTGTGAGGTATGGATGGTCTTGCGAAGGGCAAAAAGTGAACGCTCGTCAAAATTCACGTTCTTTGTTGATATCACACCTCGTTTTTCTCCCTTTTAGAGACAAAATCAAAAGTCAACGTTATATTGAGAGTTATATTTTAGAGGCTCAATTACTTCTCTGGGCTAGTCAACATTTTAATAATGCACCTTGGACCCTCCAAAAAGATTTTCTTCGTTGGATGCCTCGAATTCCAGATACAAAACTGGATTCGATCTAATATTCCTGTTTTGCTTAGCAAAGATGAATGACCATCAAGGAGCATGAATTTGAATCCTTTAGACTTCCTTGTTTAGTCAATCTTGGAGAACAAGGTTTGTAGTGGTCATGAACTTTTGGAAGTCTAAAGTCCAAGTTACTAACACATGGGCTGAAAAGTCCTGGGCCTAACAAAGAAAACACGGTTTTTTTTTGTTCAATGTTAGCTCTAAACATCAAAGTAATCTACATCAAGAGCAACACAACCATTCCAGCGCCGCTCTAACATTTCAACACCACTTTTGCAGAACGGCTTATCTTTTGCCTCAAAATAAGCCCCAGTTTTAGCGATGACCTTTTCATTCGTGTAAAATTTCTTACCAGTGAGCATTTTTTTTGGTCTACAAACAGCCAGTAGTAGGTGGGAGCCAAATCTGGCCAGCATGGTGGATGTGGGAGCAATTCAAAGTTCAACTCATATAGTTTTGACATTGTTTTGATTGACTTGTGACATGGCGCCTTGTCTTGGTGAAACAAAAAAAATTTCTTTGTCATATGACATATGGTATATAAAAGTTTGCTGATGTTCATTTTGAAGGAATTTTGACTTGTAAAATGACCTCTCATAGCCAGGGTTTTTGACACAGAAACTTGAAAATTTGCATACATTATAAATAGATTCAAATACAATCCTTTGATACGTAAGTATGTTTTGGAATCATTTTTTTATAGCATCTCCCTCTTTCTTCTCAGATAGACTTTGCTCAATGATGTAATAATTACTAATCAAATTAAGGACCTATTATGAGGTAATTATCTGCAAAAAATATTTTACTTTCTACTAGGAGGATGATTTTATAATCATTTATTTATTGACTGACAATGAGAGTTAAGAAAATGTGCTGACTGATTATTTTATATATAAATTCTTCCTTTGAGTATTGAAAACTTTGTATAGAGATCATAATTTAAAATATAATAAATAATTTAATGTGGTAAGGAAAAACCATTTCTATGATGAGAATGATATTAAAAATTTAAAAACACATCCACCTATTTGAAAGGTTGTCATGATGCAACAGACCAAATCATAATCTTTTTTTATTATTATTATGGAAATAACAGCAGAGATATCCGAGTAAGACTTCTTTCAAAATGCATGAACAAAGTGCGCCAGGAATTATGCCTATAAATTGAGTAGATAGACAACGTGATTAAAAGGCATAAAAATTGAATATTTTCAGGTTAAATTGATTGTTTCCAGACCTTTTCATGACAAACGAGGAGAATGGTCAATATGTTGTACTTGCTTTATATACCTTTATACAGTGAATCCTAACGCTACATTCTTTTTAACCCTCATCTGTTCAAAATTTTATTGATCTTGCTCCGGTAATAGGGAAGCTGCCATTTCTCACTTATTTCATGGCTTCGTCTTCTTACATTGTTTACCCTTTGGTCATTCCCACGGGAGAAAGAACTCTTTTTGGGTGAGTGTCATGGATATATCGCCATTTGAACTTCAATCAATACCTCTATGCCTCATTAACCCTTACGTCCGAAATAAATGACCACCAATCAATCAATCAATCACTTTTGAAAGGTTTGGCTCACTACTTTTCCAGGATGATTTGATCTATAATTCACTGGGTTCTTTCTCATTTATGCAGAGGATGTTCCAATACCGAAGGTCACCTTTTGGCAAAAAGTACCATATATAGGGTTTAGTAGAGTGACTGCTTTTTTATAAAGAGTAATGAGGATAGCAGCCTACATCTTAGATAATAAAGTTAAATGTTTAGTATGAACCGCTGAAGAATCCCTTTCTTTGACCACTTTTTTAAATTATAATAAAGAACCTTACTTTTCAATTGAAAAAATGGTAGGGTATAAAAAAAATGACACATTGTTGTGTAAATCGACATGTCATAATTATATATATGTTTAAAGAGCAATGTCATTTACTGCGACACAAATAAGAGGATTTAGCTTACATTTACAGATTTATTAATATGAACTTGTTTCATGATCTAAATTAGAGTGTAAAACAGTGAGAAATGGGAAAAAAGTTTTATAACATTTTTTATAACACAATTTGAAATGAGAATATATATTTCTTTAAAAATAATTTTGGTTACTGATATTTTCAAAAAGAATGGATCTGTGGTTCTGCTTCATGTATCGATGTAAACCACAAATAATTTATTGGTTTTATAAAATCCATATTGGGCTGCCACTATAGTGAACATTATGGGGAAAAGTTCTTGGAATGGTTTATTAATACATACGAGAATTTTATTATAAATATATCAAATGTGGTTAAATTTTATTTTATTTGTTTACATAAATTATGAAAAGGTTGCAAATTTTTATAATAACAAAAGGATCAAGGACACATTATTACATTTCTTATCACAGCAGATCCGATATTTCAAATACTGAAAATAAAATAGCATAATATCTAGTTAAAATATTTTGATTTGTATCCATTCGATGTACGTTATTGTTGATTTGTCAATGACGTAAGTTGGATTGGAACTTATCTAGCAAATCAAACTCTTTTGATTAGCTATAGATCGCTCTTCTCTTATTAGTTAGTGTTTTGAACAACGTTGATTGGTTGAACTATTCGAATTATATGTTGTTCAGCTTCTCTGAACAATTCCTTACAATTAAATACAGAACAGTTCAAAAGTGGAAATGTGACGTAATTGGCAACTACTGTCCACAGGATTTGGGCCTTGCCTTCTCCTCTTTTGAAAGGAAAGTTTGGGAGATCCAATAGAAAAAGAGCTAATTCCCTGATATTAAATTAGGGAAACTAACAAGGCTATTATTAATTGATTGCTTGAGTGTTATATTAATGCATTGATCACACTCCAAGTTATCTATATGACTATCCATTGTACAGACTTATATTAAATTAATTACATATATAAAATATCATAAATAATTATTAAAAAATTGGATTTTAATTGCTATGACATGACGTAAATTGAAGCTTGATTTGATCTGTGATCAATTCATGATCTTTTGGCTAGTTAATCCATGAGTTTGATTGACCTATTCTGCAACGCTGAGCTATGACTGGGTACATTAGAAGACAATGTTTAGGGAACAAACAAAATAGATCAAATATATTTTCACTCATATGATACTTTTTTCCCTGATTTTTGACATAGTTTTGCTAGGGATCAAAAAAGCACTCACAGCCCATTCACAACAAAATTTATAGTTTATTTTTTGTCAACTATCGATTTTTCTACTTATATTTCCTTTAATAGTAGATTGGTAGAACACAAATTTACTCTTTATTAGCAATTTGCTACTATGAAAATGAATAGTAATCTCTCAGCTGGGAAGAATATACTAATAGTCAATAGATTTTGTGTCTGTTTCTTTTTTGAAGGAAAGATTATGAGATCCAATAAAGATAAGGAACTGTTCTATCAAGTGGTTGATTTGTTTGTCCCTAAAACATTAACAAACTCTACTTACCTATATACATTTTTGTCAGCTGCCAATTTGTCTTCTCATCCTCCATATTGTTAATCTGTTTCAGTCCTTTTACATATATACATATCGTTTTCAAGGAAAGGTTGAGAGAATAATTGAGGATTCTACTAAATGGAAATTATATTCATTTCCCTATGAGAATTCCCCCCATCTTTCCCGAAAATACGGGTATACACAATAATTTAATAATAGGGAGTCTTTTTGTGAGTCTACATAATATAAGGTATGTAAAATGTGGATGCTAAGACATTTTGTATTCTTTAAAATTAGCGTAGACTCTTATCAAACATTTTACATTTCGCTATTTCAGTTGTTTCTTCATGTTAGTTTGTACTTCCTTTGTCACATATTTTGTAATTCACATACGAAAACACATTGTTGTTATGATAATTATTTTAAAGTACATTGTATATGAACTTATATAACATTTTCAAAAAAAAAAAAAGTTTTTATTCCGTTCGAACGTAATGAAGAGATTCCTTTGTATAATGGTGTCTACTATGAATAAACCATTTCTTGAGATCATAGTATTAGATTTTAATTTAAAAAGGGAGAGAAATTTCATACTCAGCCAAATAAATAGTCTCAATATTAAGTCTCCTGTAGAAATTTTTTGAAAAAGAAATTAAAAAAATCCTCAGAAGCGCGAGTTACCAATTGTTCGTTGTGACCTAACTGTAATAAATTAAATGTGTGACTCATGAAATTGTTTTTGTGCAAATGTAATAAATAAAATATATATGCATGTACATAAATGTCTGGTTTTTTTTTTACATTTCTTTCTTTCTTTTTCTCTATCAGAGAATGAACATGATAATTTTAATGAAGCTGCTAGGGATGTAGTTTTTGACATCGTTGGAAGAAATATTAGTTTGCAAAATACTGTATTGAAATTAGAATCCCTGATGACACATATTTGCATGACTTACCAGTCAAAACAAGCGAAAATTATAGACTTTTTTAAGTAATGTTATTGCAAACTACTTTTCATTTTGCTACATGTATGTATATTGTTATTTGAATTAAAGTTAATTTATTTTTTATTTTGTACATATATATATTTTATAAAAAAAAGTTTTGAGTACATGTTTATTATCCGATACAGCTTATTTTGCTGTTCATATAGTCTTTTATCCCCTATTTTCCAATTTATAATTCTTTTTTTTAAAAAACGGAAACCTATTTGAAGAGGTCAATATTTCAGTTTCCCTTGCATGGCTGCTTAATACAGGTTTGATTGTATTTGTAATTGTGATATAATCTCTTTAAGTGAATATTAATATCATGTTTTTACTGGCTAAAGTAAATAGAGAACATGATGATGACGTCAGAGTTCAGTCATAATTGTGTCACATTCTTATCAGTATTAAAAAAGTTAGTTAAATATAAAAATTGAAAAAGTATGGATGAATGCTTCATTAAGGTTTTTAGAGTCAAAACTCCTTGTTTAATTTTAAACGAGAAAATGATAAAACACCACAAGTGTCCCATAATAAAAAGCAATATGTATGTACTTATAGACCCATCACAGTGCTTCTCGTGCATATTTCTATTTTGACGTACCAAAGTTGCTTTCCAATACAATTTTACATTAAAAAAAACCCTGTCCCTGAGTATATTTATGGAGAAAATAAAATTTAATAATCTATTGACAGATTTTACAGCCGCAAAAAATCTGTTGACTTTAACCATTTGGTTCTATAGCGTACTAAAAGACAATAGAAATTAAAATTTATTTCATCTCAACGTCTTTAGATACAATTATTATTAGTATTGATTTACTATACTAAAAGCAGGAACAAAAGACTCAAATTAAGTAAACAAAAAACTAACTAATTATTTTTAAATTGAACTGAGAACTTTATAATCAAGAGGATCAAAAACAAGGATTCTAAAGAGAGTCTTTGTAAACAAGGACAATGGGGTCCAATATATTATATGTATGTATATACAGAGAATTGTATACAACAACTGTTTTTGTTTATAATACATATTAAAAAGTTTCATCATAAAACTAAACAAAAAAGAAAAGGAGGCAAATTAAAATTAATTTGTAATTTGAGTGCTAAAATAAACACCAACCAAAATGCAAACTCTGGCATAGTTAATTAAATTTATACAAGGGGAAGTCCACAACTTATTGAAATTCTTTAAGTGAAACATACTCTAGGTTATGAGTACAATGAACATTCTACTGAACAAAAGATTTCTTCTTGAACTTGCCCTCTACAAAAGGTTAAAACAACTAGTTGTCACTTTCTTTCTATTATTTCTAAGTGACTCATTATGATGCATTAATTTCTGTAGCTCTCCTCTGTGTATTTCTGAACAGAATACTATCACAAAGTGTATGGAGACCTAATATTTTTAAATGAAAAAAAATGATATTCTTAATGAAATTCTGTCAAAGATTGTTAACGTTTTTTAAAAAAACCTGCATAATTTGTATAAAAAATTTATTTGTTAGAAAACTGTTGCATGTTGTTCATGTCTCAATTAGAACATAATAATTAACATTTATACAACTTTTCATCTATTCTTTAAGTTGTAATGATTTTTTTGTCATCGTTTTAATAACACTCCATTTCATATTGTTTACGAGCAATTTTTTCCAGGAACAAATAACTATGAATAAAAGCAAGGAACTCACTCCTTACACATTTATTTTTCAAAATATGTAAATAAAAAATTCGGCAATTCACGGCATTGTATTTTACGGCACTATCCCACAAACATAGAATCTGGGATAAACTCTTCCAAGTCAACCTTGACGAGAGAGGAATACAAAAATTACCAAGCTCCAAATCCTGTCATCTTCAACTTTTGAACTGAATTTTTTTGTTCCTAGTTGTTGATTCCTAGTTTACAACTCCTGCCCCTTATTATTATTTGAACTCCAATTAGTTCTTATTAAGGAATAAACTATATTGTTTGATAGTTTTTGACATATTAAAATTCATGTAAAAATCCATAAGAAAAACGTAAATTCTTTAGAAGTGTTGGTTTTTTTTTAAATTTCGAATAAAATTCTCCAATTGAAAACAAAAGTAATATTATGATGCACTTCTTATCATTTCATATGTGAAGCCCATTTCAATCTAAGCTAGTCGAACTGCAAATCCTTGAATATTCCCATTCATGGAAATAAATTAATCTATTGTGGAGTATTGCATGAATTATATAGTAGATACATGAATGTCGTAAGAGTTGACAAAAGGAAAGTCCTCGTGACCTGGTATTTATTCCCTGATGCAGTATTTGTTTCATGTATCCCTGTTGAGGCATGAGCGACTTTACACATTTGTACATCAATTATTTGCTGCCTTATGAGCAGTTTGGACGTGAAAAAAAAACATGGGTCGAAGCCAATTTTTTTTAAATGCTACATGTATATATTTCACACTTTTACAATCTTAAAGAACACATTTCATGATGAGGCGGAAAAAAATAATCTATTAATTGCTTCAAGAACGTGATCCTTTGAGGTTGTCTATTGAAATAATTATACGATTCATAATTAAGAAATGTCTGACTAATTGATATTAAATATTGTGAACTTACGGTGTGGGTGGTTATGAGCACTTCTTCTCTCTCTAAAATTGGAGTGTTTGGCTGAGAGGAAGTAAAATATAAGTACAGTTTATACAAGGCTGACATGACTATGTGTTTATTTACCCTTTTGGAGTCCCAAAGCAGCAGGCATGACCAAGCCAAAGAGAGCAAGAACGGCAAAGATAACTTTCAAGTTGAATTGCATGATGATCACAGAAAAGGAATGATAATGTATTCAGTGGATCGGATCCCCTTTATAAATGGATTATAGATTTGATTCTACCTGACACAAGTGTAATTCTCATTATTATTTGTATTACATATTGTAATTGAATTAAGAATATCAGATATTTGCTAAATACGTTGTCTATAATACAGTATAATTCACGAAATTGGTGGTGTCAATAACACGAAAACAAATTATCTTTTTTTTATTGTTCAACAAATTTTGGGTGATAAATTGGAAGATAAGATAGTGTTACATCAAGTCGGATGAAATTGTTACGGATGAATACATCCGTCGAGTTGATATAAAAGACTGACTGTTAAGCAAAGCAGATTTAATTTTAAAAAAATTAATGTCAACCATGATCAAAGACTATTTATTTTTTTTAGGTCAGAGCCACTGCATTTGATATGGTAGAGAGTAGAACAAGGCAAAAAACAAAAACAAAAAACCAGGTTACTGAAAGAATCAACGTTCCTCTCAGTGATTTTTGAGAAACACCAAAGAAAAAAAAAAAATATTTGAGACTCTTTCAAATCAAAGGGTCATTCAAACCATTATGCTTACTTATGATATTTATTCCATACTCTCCCTTACAAACAATGGCTCAACCCCTTAAAAAATCTTCAAATAGTTTCAAGAAAGATGTTTATATAATTTGAATTGCTACTAAGCAAAAGCTACATGGCACACAAACTTACAAAACAGTGCAGTTAAAGTAACCAAATAAAACGTTCTATTTAAAATTTATGAGCCTGAGCTCAAAACGTACTCAACTAATAAAGTCCAATTTAAAAAACAATGCTTGAAAAAATATTTCCCGAATTTGTTGAGCAATATTTAATGTAAGGAATATATATAATTTTTTTCATAATCTCAGGGGTGATCTCTCTTATGTGACTATATGAGCAAGCATTTTAAAAGCCACAATTTATTGTGGAACATAAAAACTGTTTGAGAGTTTCATAGAACATGAATTAATCCTTTAATTGTAACCCTCTCTATGGGCAAGTCATGTATAATCGTTTATTACCTATCATTAGTATACCTAGTGTTACTTTATATGATGATTATATTCCAAGAAACTCTAAATCTTTTAATTTTCTTTTGTCTGCCAACATAAATAACTAACACATATTATATATATATATATATACATTCAGAATGAAAACAAAAGAAAAGGTATATAAAAATCTTTCTCCTCTTAATTAATTTATTATGGTTCTTTAGTTACTCTAAAATATTTTTTGTATATAATTTATATCAAAGAAAATTCCCGTCTGTTGTTATTGATGTTGATAGTTGAAGGATGTTGATAGAGGGGTCTTGACTCTTATCTCTACTATTAATAACACTTATTTGTGTTAACATTTTTTTTGACAATTTTCAGTTTCGATTCATTTATATGATATATATAATTTTATTTCACTACATTTGGGTGGAAAGGAAAAATCTTTTGAAATTGTTGTTATTCAATGGTAATCATAATTTTTTTTTTTTTTTGTTCATGGTTAAAATAATTTTATTCTGTTACTGCAAAAAAGAATACATTGTAAAAAAAATACACTAAAAACATACAGATAACATAAGAAATCAAATCAAATCTGGACAGTTACGTAATAAAAACATCAATGAACATTATAGTTCAAAATTACCGACCAGATACAAAAACCATATACATATATAAAACAACAATTGATAAATCTAATTTGTATTCAATACAAAACGGCGATGCATTCTTAAAATCCTTCTGATGTCGTTCCATTTAAAATTTAAAGTAAATCTGAAAAGAAAAGCAATTCAAAAGTAATGATTAACAAGTACAAAACTTAACGTAAAAGATAAACAAATAACAACAAACTAAATGGCATCTTAGGCGGGTTTAAAAACTACCTTCCTCACTTTTTAATCACTTATCCTTAAAGAGCAAGGGGCGTTCTAAAAACATCCGTTTCCCATGACTCACCCTGTAGTAAGTTTTTGTGCAATTAAAGATTTGACATTTTGTATTGCAGAGATCATAATTTTGATTAGCTTTTTTTTCCAAAACAATATTTTTATCTCCAAGTAGACATCTTCTTTTTTTTTTTGTATGTACTTGAGTTATTTTTCTATTGTGCTTTGTTTTCAGGCTCAAATGATATTATATGTTATTATACTAAGTAGGTAAGGGTACCAGAAAATTACAATTAATACAATTGTATGCCTTTTTATCAATTAATTAATGATATTTTGCTCATTTACAAAGCATTCACGACCCAAATTTGTGTGCATTGTCTGGCTTTCGCTCGTTTTTAGAATCAATGAGTGCAAGTAGTGAAAAATAGAGCTCCTAGTTAACAAAAAAGTCAACTCTTGGACAAAGGAATTTATATGAAAGTTGATCACGTGATCATCGTTTTCCCACTTTATTTATTAGATTTAGAGGGAGATCTGGGAGATTTGAAACACTTGGTCATCCGAGATGCGATATCCATTAAACTTATACAAAAAAAAATTTTAAAACAATGATAATTATTGACTTTCAAATTCAGACATTTTGTCCACTTTTCTATGAGATATTTGATAAAAAACGGATTTTGAGGGGTCAAAGTAATTTTTTAAAGGAACAGGAATATTCTTGCAATAATAGTCTACTTTTCATTATTTTTCCTGTAACTTTAATAGTTTTAATTCGTAGGATCCATCAAAGTTCACTATATGATTCAATGGAAGCAATAGTTTTGTTTGTATTAAGTTGATTGTCAATACACTACTTTCTTATGTTTTTTTGTTTTTTTTAAAAGATCTCTCTTACTTTGCTCAGTGTCAAAACCTCAGTTATTTTCAATTTTGAGTTGATGTACAAATTATCAGTTCAATTGCTAATTACCTATATCTTAATTATATTGTTGTACAATCGATAATGATGCTAATATCTTCTTGGGATCTGTTCCATTATCTATTTCTTGAGCATTCAACAAGTTTTGGACATACATATTATATAGTTTAAAAATATTTTGAGGAATAACAACCTTTTATTGTTAGATTTTAAATAATTGTTAATATTATTAATTTTGATATCAAATACTTGTAGAATTAATAAAATTAATTTTCGTCGAATACGGAATAAGTTAAATATTTTGGTAAAGTTTTGATGATAAATTTACCTATAAAGCAAAGAAGTATTAGACCCAATTTAATAATTTATTTGAATTAAAGTGTTTATATATGTTTAAAAATAAGAAATTATTTAATATTACTTTTCTAAGAAAAAGTGACGATGAAAACCTTTTTTTTTAAAAATATCGGAAAATAATATAGAGATATATCTAAACATAAGTTACTGAATGAAGCCTGATGCGTAAAAAAAAGTTTTTTAATAAATGAATAGATAGTAAACAAAATTTATAAACATCTGGATTTTTCTTATCTCAACTATGTACGACCGTATTCAAGAGCTTAATAAACATTTGTTGTAAATTAAATCATATTAAAGAGTTTGTAATGATCAGATAACCTTTTCAATACTACATTTAATACGACTATTCAGGCTTGAATCTTTTCAATGATCAGTCTAACTTTAAGTACACTCATAAATAATATCAAAACATGAGATGATTAACTTTGTAACATTTTCCACTGTCTTTATATAAGAGAATAATACCCCATGTTGATAAAATAAGGTAGACTAAAAATGACATTTTATCTGATACCCTGCTTACATATATGGAAACTTCATTATCTATGGTCGTTGGTGATTATGTATATTTATATAAAATGCGTTGTTAGTGAGTTTGAATTATACACAATTTTTTCGGATACGATATCATTAGTTTATGTAAACTTGTACTAAAAGTACTTTACTCTACCTTTCAATCATGACTCAAAAGACAAACATAGCCATGAACATTACTCATTTTGATATTTAGAAATAAATAAGAGTAGATATTTGAATGATTGGATCATTTATTTTCAAATAAAAAAAAAATGTTTGAAGTACATTTGATACGTGGTTTTTGTTTGGACCATTTCAGGATATCTTTAGTGGCTTGCTCCCATATGGCTCTCTATTAAAAATAATAATAATAAATTAGTTATTAGTAAATGGTTAAAAGGAGCCAAGGATAAGATAACTTACCTTTTACAAGGGGACGAGCGCTTCTTCTGTGTCTAAAATTGGAGTGTTTGGCTGAAAGGAAGTAAAATATAAGTACAATTTATGCAAGACTGAAATAAAGGAGTTTGCTTACCCTTTTGGAGGCCCAAAGCAGCGGGCATGACCAAGCCAAAGAGAGCAAGGACGGCAAAGATAACTTTCAAGTTGAATTGCATGATGATCAAATGACACAAAAAGGAATGATATCATCTCCAATGAATCCATGTCTTTTTATATCCATACAATTTAAGTATGTACAAGTGTAATTCATTATTTTGTTCAAAGATACATTTATAAACAATACCAGCATTAATTGATATTTTTATTTGGGACAAAATGTTTTCTCTTATGTAATTAAATAAAGGCCTTCATCCAGTTTAAAATGTATTATTATGTTTGACATCATTTGAATAAAGATATTAAATCTAGCAATGGAGGAGCAATAGACTTCAGGAGCTTTTGGAAGTTTCTTTTAAAAAACAAAATACAATAAAAGATACTTTTTATAGTCTTGAGTATATGTTAATTAGGTGCTAAAAATAGAAAAAAAAATCAATCATTTTTTGTTTCGGAATTTAATTGATTCTTAGAACTTTATGAACATTTGGGACTTTCTTTTTTTATTTATTTCTATTAATTGAGTGTTGGAATCAATTAATGATGTTCGTTCAGAAAGAAGAAAAGAAAAGGATATTTAATCTAATGTCCACATTTTCTACAAAAAACAATATCAAAATATTTTCAATATAAAACATAATAGATGAGATTCAATTTGACCCCTTATAAGCGTCTTATAAAAGTTAATTATTGGCTTACTGCCAATAAATAGTTATAAAACCAATCTTTTAAATATATATATATATATATATATATATATCTTAACCCTAAATTTGAAACATTCAATGAGTTATTGAGCAATTCATTTAACAACTTTTTGTTTTTTTGGAGGAACTATATATATATATATAGTTCCTCCAATTATATCATTCATCCTGTCAGCTTTATAAAGGATAAAAATGACACTCATATCAAAGATATTAATATTGACAATCGATTCAAACACTTCAAGGAGCCTTAAGTTCATTCGAAATCAATATTAGTATACATATACTCGTCATAGAGCTAAGACAATTTCTACAAAAATCACTTTATTTATCCATTTCATAACTTCCTTTCATATTTTGACATTCAACGGGGGGTTTTTCTAGTAGAACCTTGTTTTGTAATTTTCTTAGAAAATATATTTTTTGATATTTTTTTTTTAGAAAAAAATAGTTATGGAAACGATATTAGGGCCTTGTATTAAAAATACCCCTCATGGTACAGCCCCTTCACTCATGGTACAAATATGCTTCATTTTTTTTAATAATTAAGCATTCAAGCCCTTATTTATTAATTTTTTTAATATTTTACTTCATGTATTTTCTTTGTTACTGCTTTATTAACAAAGTTGAATATAGGGTGAATGTTTTATATACATGAGTATAATAGTTTTTTCATGAACAATTAATTATATTAATAATTAGCATAGTATAAGGATACAAATGACCATAGATTCGAGACAATATTTAAATATATAGTGAAACAATTTCACTATAAAACTGACGAGAAGAATTCTTTTTTTTTTTTTGGTAAGGATATTTTTCAATTCTACTTTTATAAATACTAATACTTTTAATATCGTAAATCAAGTTGACAAAAAAAAAAACCCCCATAAACCATTTTGAAATATTATCCTATAAATTGAACATATTTTGATGATTATGTAGTAACGGATGTCTTATGTGGTCAAAGGACAGTTCGAGTTGTAGGTATCGAATAACTATGAAGGTGGAGAAAATACTCTGCAGTAGATTAGACAAGAGCTTATTTAGAAGGACTAACACAAATTATTCTTAGCACATAGAACTAGAACCTACTTATCAAAGAACATATCAAATACCCCTAGGGTTAAAACTTATTCCTTTTTAGGAATGGCTTTTACTATTTATTTTCACAACAAATGGAGAGTTTCTCCAATAAAAATATTGTGTAAACAAAATATTAATATTTTTAACGTACTTCGTTTTATATTTGAATTCCTTTTCTTCTATTTCTTTTTTTTTTTTTTGCTTTAAGACATAACAACACGACATCGATTTAAAAAAAAACACTTACTTTTATAGTATTTCTATTGTAAGTTATGTATATATATATATATATCAGTTGTTCTATAACTCTAAACTAAACTATATTTTGATCATCACCAAAAATTGGAACTTTATAAGCCCCACAAATTTGCCCACATTCGTACACATTCCTAATCGGTTTAAAAAAATACACACCTCTTTTTTAAACTAATTTATACGTCTTGCTATTAAATGATATTCTCGTTTATTCATGCTAAAAATGCAATAATCGGTTTAAAAAAAATCAATTTCTAAAACAGAAAAGCAAAAATTTTAACTTTAATTTGCATGTTATTGCAAATATACACACATAAGGCAGTTTAAAATTTCGTTGTATAGTGTTATTTGTTACTTTAAGTATAGGGAAAAGTTGGATTTAATGGATTTGGAAGTAAAGAATTTAAAAAGAACTGCCGTTTAAATGTTGCCATTCAAAATTCCCTATTTATCCTTTTATGTAAGTAGATTTACAAAAAAAAGTATTATTAAAGACGAAACTACTGAATGGAGAAACGTTCTATTGATTAAATGATTTGGTATTCACATATAATATGTATGTAAAATAAAAAATCATATTATTTACATTAAATGAAACTTAAATCATTTGAATTCCTAACATTTTTCTATCATTTTCTTCATTTTTTATTATTATTGATTGAAGGCATTTTTTGATACCATTGTCAGTATGTGTATACAAATTATACATACAGATAAATAATGTGAATTTGCAAACAATACAAAGTTCAAAATGAATGTACTATAAATTAGGTTGATATCCCTTGTATTTAAATATCAAAGTTCTATACACTATGTCAAAACTAATGTACATACTTATAATTAATTTCATACTTGTCTCAATAATTGTATTAAATAAAATTATGTATGTAGTTTTTTTACATTTAAATTTAATTACATCAAATATATGTATATAACTTTTAAAAAAAAGAAAGAAAGAAAGAAAGTTCCTAATAAACTTAAATACAATTACTTAAATTATAATAAAACACACACATACACATGTATTTAACAGGGAAAAAATATATATATTATTAAAGAGAATTGTACCAAAACATATATAAAAATAATTTATAGAGCTATTGAGTCCATGATTCAGGCTTAGTCGAATTCTCTCTCTCTATATATATATACAGGGTGAGTCACGGGAAACGGATGTTTTTAAAGAAGACAAAACTCTGCAAATATTTAAAAAAAAAATTTATTATCATACATAAAAGCATTCATTAAACTATGCTATTATGGAATATTTAGGATCGAAAAACTATGTCAGACAAATGTTGGCCATTTTCACGAGCACAAATTTGAAGTCGCGTTCTAAAGTTGGTTTCCACTTTCACTAAAGTTTCTTCACCTATTTCCTGGATATTTTCACGTATCGCAGTCTTCAATTCTCCAAGTGTACGGGGTTTCGCAGCATAAACGCGTGATTTCAAATATCCCCACAGATAAAAATCGCACATGGAAAGATCAGGTGAGCGCGGAGGCCATGAGATATCTCCAAAGCGTGAAATGACATGATTAGGGAATGCAGCTCGAACAGCAGTCATGGACGCTCTCGCTGTATGAGCGGTGGCCCCATCTTGTTGAAACCACATTGATGCCCTATTGATTCCTCGTCTGCGAAGCTCAGGTAGGAAACAGTCTTCAAACATTCGAATATAGCGGTCTGATGTAACTGTTGCTGTCTCTTCTCCTTCTTCGAAAAAGAATGGACCAAATATCCCACACTTTCCCAAACCACTGATTCACCATTTTTCACGTAGGTGTCATAAACAAACACACGGTGTTCAAGATTCCACGAGATCATGAGGGAAAGAAAGTCAAAATTTAAAGTAAATCTGAAAAGAAAAGCAATTCAAAAGTAATGATTAACAAGTACAAAACTTAACGTAAAAGATAAACAAATAACAACAAACTAAATGGCATCTTAGGCGGTTTTAAAAACTACCTTCCTCACTTTTTAATCACTTATCCTTAAAGAGCAAGGGGCATTCTAAAAACATCCGTTTCCCATGACTCACCCTGTATATATATACTTAGCTATTCTTTATTAACTTCTTTCCGTAGTTTTAAGCTCCTAGAATGGGGAGTCTTAATCTTTCTTTCAACATTCATCCCTTTCTCTAGATATATATAATATCTACACTATATGCACATTAGAAAGTCATTTCTCCCTCCTGCCTATAATTTTGATAGAGTTTCAATATTAATTCTCTTACCAATTGGATTCACCCATTGAATCCTCCATTGATAACTTCTGTTCAAAAAACAAAAGAAGAGGTTTAATAAAAGTGATAAATGTATTTTAAAAAATGGTTTGTGATCCAAACAGATCTGAAATCCCAATTAGAGACTTGATTTCTTGCTCATTTTATTCCCTTTCAATTGATATCTTTATTTATTCTAACAAAAAAAAAAGGGAAAACCTTTACAGAAATAAATAAATAAATATGTAACATAGTTTAAAACTATTTTTTGTAATTATGGATTGATTTAAAAAAAAAAAAACAATCGTAAAACAGACAATGAATTAAATAAATAACTGTATTCATTTTCTTATTATTATTGAACACTTTTAAATTGTTTTGCGATATAAAAATAGAAACTTAAGGTATCAGATCCATGTTGACGGAAATAATTTAATTATAGAAGTAGCAGAGTTCCATGATGATTCAGAGCCTTTGGATATTCTCAACGAGAGTGCAACATATTTTGCTGCAACCATTTTTAGATTCCAATGGAGGAGTTCAACTTGTAACAATTGTATCACATGACAATTTGTTCTGCATAATTTGAGTATTAAATGAACGGTTCATAAAGCTTTGGATACTTTGCTATTAAAAAATATCTTTCTTGGACAATTAGCTAAAAGCAATTTTGCCGAATGACTTTTAATTTTAAAAAAATACTATTTAAATGAATATATATTTGATTATGGTTCATTACCTGAAGGCAGAATCAACCGGTTCTTGGAAAAATTCGCCATAAGGATTTTGGAAAAAATAAATGGTTTTTAATATGAGCATTTGTAGATCATATTTGTATTTTTCCTTGATATCCCAATGATTGGGATCCGAGGGAATCATTGTTTATTTTGGGGTAAGTAAACAATGATTGTTCTCAACAAAAACTTTTGAAACAATTGACTATCTGTAGAATAAAGGGTGCAATAGGTTATGAGGAAAATAGTTTTCAGCTGCAAAGAAGAAATCAAATGTATGCATTTATTCTTCCATTGGAAACATTGCTAAAATCGTCACTCCTAAACTCCCACTACTTCATTGCTAATTTTACGCTAAACATGTATGTATATACTAAGATGACTGGCCATGGACACAAGACATATCAACGATGGGAAAATTTGACCTAAAAAAGAAAATTAGACTCGGGCTCATGTAGCAATAAAAACTATGCAGTAAAAACTCCCATTTTGAATGTTTAATTCCACTCTGCAACAAAATTTGACTTTTTTGGTTCCGTGGTTTTAATGGTTATTTGCCATTTACTTTCATCTCAAATAATACGTAAATGGATGTTTTAAATTAAGCAATTTGCTTTTGCTGTCAACAAATTGAATTTTTAGCTCATATTAAGGATTCAAACTCATTTTTCAACATGAAGAAAGGAAGAAAATGCAAATAGAAATCTACAAAAAAGTTATGGAGAAAGGTTTTTAATGAGAAATATATGTATGAGCCCCAAAAACATAGATAAACTCCCCCTCCTAGTCTTTGTTCATTCTTTTCTCAAGTTCAAAACTAGATACAATACTATTTTTTTTTATTGTCGTGCTATTTGACGTAAGGGCAAATATAAATCAATCATTAAAACCCGGGTACAAAAATATTGTGAATTATTAACCACGAGTTGAAATTATTGGATGTTCATTAGTTATTTATTAATGGATAGGGTTATCATATTTTGATTTGATTCTTTTTTTTTTTAAATTACAAATTTGAAACCAATTATTTTTAGAAAGGGAGGAATGTAATTTTTAATTTAATAATTTAACAATAAATATTTAGTGTTATTGGTTTTCACAAGAAAAAAATTATTTGTTTTTAAATAATTTTTAGATTTTTATTCTTAATTCAAACCATTTGCAGTAAGAAGTAATAACAAAGATGGTCAAGAGAGCTTTCTATGATATAAAAACATTTAACCTATCAAAAAGGATAAAAATACGCGTATATTTACCAAAAGTAGTAGGCGTTCAGATGAAACATTGATTCATTTAAATCTCAGTACGTTCCAAGAAGTTTACAGAACACATATATTTTCTAAATGTATTTGTCGTTTCTTAAAACTTTTTTCCCTGGTTTTGTAGAGTGTAGTTTTAACGTTCATACATTAAAAACACTGAGAGCATTCCGTGGAGATTTATATATTTATTTATTTCTATATCTCCGTATAAAAACTTTTTAGATTAAAAACAATATTATAAATTTTTCTATAGAGCCTAATATGAGACTTAGGTATTATTTGAGTAAATAAATATTTTGTGATTGATTACATAGTTAGCTAGCGAAAAAGTAACACCTTTAATAATGTCGAGAACAAAAGCATTTAGCTACGGGTTCGTTATTTTAATACAAGATATTTTACTTTTTACACAAAGGAAGAATAAATCTTAACCTGTCTAATTTCTAATTTACCATACACTAAATTAAAAGTTTGGTTATAATAAGAGCAAAACATAGTAATGATTTAAAGAGCACAAATAAAACAGCAATCAGATCAGTGACAGAGTTTGATGTTTAAAATAATTAAAGCTCTTTTTAGTAATGTACTAAAAGTTATATATATATATTTTTTTTTTGCAACATGGTGTTATAAACGAAAGGGAAAGAAGAAAGTAAGGTTCTTATTAAAAAAGTAATAATAAAGTTAGTAGTGCTGTTATTTAGACCTTTGGTGATGAGTCACTTAGTAACTATCCGAAACACAATGAACAGGAATGTAAATAATATGCAAATCGGACTTATAATAAAAAAGTGGAGTTGGCTCTTCAAACAGGTCTTTTTGTTTTCCGAAGCTGTTATCATTTTTCCTTTATTACTACTGAGGGGAGAACATCTACCTGATAGTAAAGATGTCGTATGAAGGACTACATGCATGAAGGTTAATAAAGCAAATAAAATGTAAACAAAAAGGGCTCAAGTCCTCGTATAATAATTAATTATTAGTTAAAAATATATAATTTCCCGACATTAATTTCAGTTAATTTTCTGTTAATTCTCATCTATGTTATTATTTATTGTTGTATATATAATGGAGAATAGCAGCTATTAGCTCAGTAAAACGTCATGACAGCTCAAGCTGCTTCACTCTCAACATTCATCAAATTGTCAGATTTACAACCAGGTTGATTTTCTCTTTCTTTTTTTTATTACAAGCCCGATTTGCATATTATTTACAATCCTAACAATGAAATTTAAATCAACTCCAATGTATGGATCTAAAATATGTTTATACGAATAAATGATTTATCACTATTTTTTTGTTATTATTGTTATTATAACCTAAATTATGATTAGGCAAAAAAAAATGCATTAAAAAAGCAATGATTACTTCTTAATTAAAGATTATGTGTACATATATCTACTTGTGTTGTCATTCTTAAAATATTCATAACCCTTTTTCCTTATTTAAATTACCCTTCCATTCCATTACTTAGAGGTAAGACAGAAATTATCAACATATGTATATTTTTTTGAGAAGGTTTAATCAGAATAATTTCTTGTCTCACTCCCCTCATTCTCTTTTATCCTCCTCATTTCATACTGACATATGTATGTATAAGTATTTAATTTTAAGAAGGAAAAGTAAGTTGAAATTGAATATTTTATTATATATATTGCTTGAAAATTCACTCTTGTTATTCGTGAGACCCTGATTAAACTTTTTTGAAAGCTAGTACAAACAATGATTCATAGATCAAAAAGTAGTGTAATTTAATTTTTATAATGCGCCTGTCATGCTCAAAAATTATTGCAAAAGGATATAAGATATTGACAGATTAAATATGAAACACATCATAAGGAAAAAAAGTTATGACATTTTTTTTATTTTTTTTATTAAAATAATAAAGTTGTTTACATCTGTCTTGTGTAAAGAATTTTGAAAGTATGTAGTACATATTTAAAGTTGTGCTTCTCAATTGATGAGTCAAGGACCCCTCATAGATGAATACAGAAAAGTTGATTGAAAATGTAAAAAAAAATATCTTCAATTTCCATTTCTGGATAGAATAATGAAAGCCTTTTACCATTTAAAATCACACATATTATAAATTTTGTGATCGGGTGAGACTAATAGACATACAAATCCATGATTTTAGGACCGATAAAAAGTATGTTGATCATTAAATGAACTTAAAAGCTAATAACCATAGGTTGCAACAAAAAATTGCTGATTGAAACATGTGAGTCTGAGATCAATTCAGTGCCACTGTTGTAAATATTTTCCCAATCTATTTAAAATGTAATCATTGCGAAAATGTCAGACAAAACAATTATATCAAGGCTTCAATTTTTCATTTCTCATTTAATTCACTCGAAACAAAATAACTTTTCCTTGTTCACATATATAATTCATATACCCAACAAATAATTTTATATATATGCATATGACTATAATGAATCGTCAAAATATGAAAAGGTTTGTTTTTATTATATATATTTTTTTATATATTTATAAATGCAATGAGTTTTTGCATTGTAATGTCTACAAAACTTCTTATTAAATATTTCCATGACAAAGCTTAAAATTTAATTTGCTTTAATTTTCAATTATAAACATATAATGATATTGACATTGGAGTTATTATTCATTTAATGGTAGTAAATCGATCACAAATGAACAAAAAATATTTTAAAAATCAATCAATCAACCTTCAAAACACTGCATTATGGGAAAAAACTACAAAAATCGACAGTTGACAATAAAATACAGTGACCATTACATATATCAAGTAGGTGCTTTCTTCATTGGAAAGTTACTTTAAATAGAAATAAAGTTGTATTAAAATTTGTTAAATCATGAAAAAAAAAATATTTCAAACCATATAAATATAATATTTGCGTGTGGTGGGATCTTTCGTATTGAAATAGGAGTTGGAGCATTGAGTTATATGTAACTTTATAGTCATAACCTTGACATATTGTTCTTAATACGTCTTCCAATATTGTATTTGTTAATCAAATTTTTTTTTATCCCAAAGTCTGTTTATTTAGCTCTATATACTTTTTTCTTCTCATTTTATATAATTTAAACATAGATGTTTGCAGTTTAGAGCGTCCTCTCTAATGTACATACTTTTATTCCATGGTAGCAAATTTAAATTTAATTTAAATTTTCTTTAATCAATAATTATAACATTATTTTTGCATTTTCAATTAGTGTTATTCGATCCTTTTGAGTAGAGAATACTTATAAGACGTCACATCACATTACTAATAGAGTCCAAAGATATAATATTATCCAAAAGAGTATTTTAATTAATTTTTTTTTCTTCATTTATACGTATAAAATTTCTTCTATTCAGACTTAATATTAATTAAAGGGATAAGTTTTATTATTTATTATACATCACATATATTGATAAAATGTCAACCAAAAAGGTTTTGACTCCACTGATTTATCTATTTTTAAATTAATTTAATAAGAGATAAGATATACTCAAGAAGCTATCTCTAAAAGCAGTCTATTCACTTTTTAACCATGTTTGCTCTAATGAAATTTGCTTAATAACGAGCAATATTGAAAGTCCCTAATGATTTCCTATGATTTTCTTCTTTTTTTTTATAAAAGAAAGATCATGAAAAATCAATGTACCCCAAATGTAGAATCTAATAATATATTTAGAACGTTACATAACTCTACATATATAATGTCTCTAAGAAAGAATAAAAAAAGATGCTTAATCTAAAGTGTAATTAAGTTTAAGCAGTACTTTTCCTTTCTTATGATATAATCTAAAAACTAGCTTCTTATCGCAGTACCTGGAATAAACATTTATATATACATATATGTATATGAATGAAAAGGAGCTTTTGACAGAGATATTTTTTGTATCCAAGCTTCCTTGGAATTTTAAAGAAAAATATAATCACACAAACAGCAAGATCTGTTCAAAAAAACGTTTACTTGTATCAAAATACTATTTTGCCTTTTTATATAATTGTATCATATTTTATGTACATACATTGGAGATGAATCGAATACAGATAATCGATCACAAACCTTTTAGATCAAATACCTTTTAGAATTATTCCCTAAAGACTTTTCCTCATTTTCACGTCTCTTAGTCGGATTTGGATCTATGTAAATACCTATTTATTGGAGTTTATGTATTTATTGAGCACAAAATTGTGAATAATTGTATCTTTTTAATGATGAAAACACGTATCTGGGAATATATTATGTATTTAAAATTGTGATGACTCATACAAAATAGGGAGGAAAAAACTTACAACTATATAATTACATATTGTAGCATCATAGGAACTAGAAAGGTTTGATCAAATAGTCAGGATAATATTTATATTTTTATGAATATGACATTTATTCAGGAGCAAATAATATATGTATGTATCTTTAAACCTACAATTTACTCTACATATTCTAGAACCGGTGTCCTCTTTTTCAGAAATAAAAAAACAGACTCCTTATACGGATAATTTTATTTTTTATCCTTATTCCCAATGAGGAAATGACACAAATGCTCAACTAAGGAGAGTCCAAAATGTTTGAGGAATACTTTTAAACAGACACACTGCATCTCAAAAAATATTGCAAGTGTTTCCCTCACTTAAAACAAAAAATGACTAAATTCATTCTTTTTTATATTTTTGAAATGATACTGCATGGCTTTCCCTTCAAATTTGGTTGATTTTATCAAAATAATTCATTACTGTTAAGTAAAAGAAGATTCATCATACTTCTCCCTTCATTCAAGTTGTGAGTTAAATAAAAACTACATATTATGTCAAAATGATCAATTCATGCAAATACTCAAAATAATTCATAAAGATATAATTTCAACTACAATGACTCCAGTTAACCTGTATGTAACATAACAACACTTGAACTCTTTAATGAATTGACTATAACTTGTATGTTAGGCTAAACAATAAACAAGTTCAAGTTAGTGTATTTATTCCTATATTGAACTTGAAAAGGTATATACATATGTATAAGAACATAAATGTTACACCCGTTGAGTTGAGTTATACCATAACTCAACCTCTATAAGTTGAATAATGATTTACTCTACTTAGTTCTATGTATATATATATATATATATATAACCATTTAAATGCTGAACTATAAGAACTAAAATAAACATTTTGTTTCTATTACAGCTGTTAGCGTTGGGCATTGAACTAAATAAATGTTAAAAAGTCGATATTGGCCTTTAAAACCTCTATAGGTATTATGCACTGATATACCCATGATTATTGTATGAGTCTTAATTGAAGGTTAGCCTTCTTATCTACCTATATTTACTCTTTTCAGATCTTTTACACCATTAGCAAATAAATTGGTGGATAAATATGCAGCATATGTTGTCATTACGACTCTTGGAGTGAAATCACCTTCGATTTAAAAAAGTTTTAAACGACAGTATATAACATAAAACTCTATCTTTCAGCATTGCCTTGGGAAAGAGAAAGTAATAAAAACCATTATGTCAGCCTGTAATACATAGTTAATTACATCATTTGAGCCAATTATTCCTGAGGAGTTGCCTATTATTTAATAGTAGGGCTTACGTAAAAGGATTATTAAAAAAAAAAATTTCTTTTAATTAGAACGCTTACATATATGTACATATGTCTAACATTCATTGTCCAAAAATAGAATTGAATAAATATATATGTATGACTAAAAAATAGACCTAAATATCCGTATGATTGATCTAATAAAAGAAAGAAAAGTAAATGCATTTAAATAACTTTTGATTTATGTGCCAAAAAATGAATATATGTATTTTTAGTTCTAAAAGACAATCCTTCACCTATCTCAAAAAAAGATTTACAATATATGTAATTTTTATCTACATAATATAGATAGATATAAATATATATTTATATACATATATAGTTATCGCCCTAATTTTCTTTCATTTGTCTCTTCCATCTTCCCCCTTTCATAATTTATATACAGAAAAAGAAAGGTAAGTGACGTGTGGGTGGGTGGGTTATTTTATTGTTATTACTTCTTTACCCATGATCACGACGTTGACGACTCAAACCAGACTCATTTTTATGTTCTCCCTTGAATGGATCAATAAATTGATAATAGCTATATTATTGACCCTAGTAATATGTATAATTTATAATGAAGAAATGGGGGTTGACCCATAGCCTATACCAGTTATACATAAATATTTATGTAAATCCTGTTTTCTTGAATTGTCTTAGGGATGGTTTTACGCCATCTAAAAGAAATCCACAGAAAATTTTGCATTTAACTATTTCATAATTTAAGCTTCTTTCTTGTACATACTTAAATATAAATAAAAGTTTATTACGATTTGAAGATTCAATTTAGATACACTTTTTTACGATGCATCATCCTCCATTGACAAAAAATTATGCCCGAAGAAGCATCAAGGTGTTTCAGTTTTGTTGTTTGTAAAAGATAATTTGATTGCTATCTTTTAGACTTAATTTACATACTTTTTATTCAAGGATGTGTTAGCACTAAATGAATCTCATGTATTACTTACATAGATAACCTGAATTTATAGTTTTTATAAGCTCAATGCCAATCTAGAATGTACTGAACTAGCACATAAAATTAGACTCAATGAAAGTTGGAATTTTTCATATATTTTCATATTAATAAAATAATATTTATAAATGACTTAATACATAATACATAAATATTTAATAATAATCTTTAATTAAATATTATCTTTAAAATTAATATTTTGTTAACAGAAATAAAGGTTCAATCACTTTCAAAAGATTTTGTGAAGAAAACCATATACATTTTTTTTTTCCATAAAACTATTTTGGATTATGGTTAAGCATGACAAAAAAAAGATAACAAAACTAACTTCTTTCTGTAGATGTAAGGCATGACACAATAAAATTTTGATGGGACACTTTTTCATGTATGTGAACCGTTAAAAAACCCTGAATTGATTCTTTATATTTCTTTTTATATGTAAGTCTTGTCATATCTATTGGTATGGATTAAATATGGAGAGAGTATTAATATGGTTAGCAGAACGATTGTAAAGTCAGAATGTCCCTGTTATTATTTTATGCTTCTAAGTGTATGTTTTCAATTTTAACTTTTCGATAATGTAATAAATTCCTTAGGAATGTTATCTAAAATGTGACATTTAATTAACCCATTTCATGCCATAAGCCCCATTTGGGGACCACATTTTAGAGTGAAATTTCTTCTTTGTTTGCAGGTTTTACAGAAACTTAATTATTTCATATTATTTTAGAGACATAATATTTTATTTTGGCATTGATAAATTTTTACATTGGGAACACTGTTTGTTCTGAATTTCATTTCAAATTTGTACTATTTTCCAATTTTCAACTTCATAACTTCAAGGTAAGATTTTGTGTATTTGTTTTATGTGTAAATTTTAACATGCCTATCAAATATAAAGTAAGTGTATACATATTTATCATAGTGTACTGTATTTAGTCTCTCTATCTCATATTATTCATTTTTGTCATGTTGAATGATGAAAGTCCCAATTGGGGATTGTGGTATTTTGCCTACATTTTTACCTTTTTTTTTGAGATGAGTAAACCTAGAAAGTTTATGAACATTGACAAGGCTGTGGAGTTTTTAGAAACCCTGGAAGATGAATTACCAGCGAATTGTCAACATGAGACTGTTGATATCATAGAACTTCCACCAGAAACTGTTGATGAAATGAGTGATGCAGAAGAATTTGATGACGAAGAAATATTTAAAACTCAAATTGTGGATGTGCCTGGAAATGTTGAAGTTTATGTAGGTACAGATGATGAAAGTGAAAATCAAGCATCAATAAGGAAATCTAAGCGTGCGAAGATAGATCAAAAGGATATCCCCAAATGGAAGATATCTGCACCCAAGCCAACTGTACCCACAATTGATAACTACACTAACAAACCTGTCATTGAAGCTCTGATTCGTGAATTTATTGACAAAAATCCATTTGAATTGTTTATGCTCAACATGAGTGGTATATTTGAAATCATACAACACCAAAGCCAAATTTATTCTGCACAAAAGAATGATCCAAGTTTTCACTGCACCACTGAAGATTATATGGTATTTGTGGGCATTCTTTTGTTTTCTGGGCATCGCCCTTATCCGAGGCAAGAACTGTATTGGAGTCTACATCCCAACTTTGACTGTCCAATTATTTGGGAAGCCATGCCCAAAAACAGGTTCATGGCATTGAAGAAATACTTTCATCTGAACAACAACCTAGAAATTCCTGAAAATTGCAAGGACCGTTGTTTCAAAATACGTCCTTTTATAGAAAAAATGAACAAAAACTTCTTGCAATTTGGGTATTTTAGTGACAAATATTCCGTGGATGAAAAGATAGTAGGGTATTATGGTCGACACCCCATAAAACAGTTTATCAGGGGGAAACCAGTACGATTTGGATTCAAGGAGTGGGCACTGTGCAGCACATCTGGCTATACCTACAAGTTTTTTGTTTATCAGGGAGCCAATGAACAACCGAGACCAAAGAATGTTCTTCTTGGCACAGAGGTGGTTTTGAATCTTCGTGAGAAAGTACCTTCTGGTGTCTCTGTTTTCTTCGACAATTTCTTTACCAACATGGATTTGATGAAGAGTCTTACAGAACTTGGTATCAAGGCTTCTGGTACCGTCAGACTCAACAGACTTCCTGGAAATCCTTTTGGAGCAAAGAAGGACTTGATGAAGAAAGAAAAGGGATTCCTGAAAACTGCTGTTGATGCAATTTCTGGATTGTTTGCTTGCACTTGGAAGGACAATAGCATTGTTACTGTACTGTCAAATATTGATGGAGTAAATCCAATGAAACAGGCAAACCGTCGAGGCCAACCAGTTCAAGTACCAAAGTGCATCACAGAATATAATGCTGGTATGCTCGGGGTGGATTTAGCTGATTGGAAGACTCAGAAGTACAGAGTGGGCATAAAGAGTAAAAAATGGTATTTCTCATTGGTAACTCACTGTCTGGATGTGGCTGTTGTCAACAGTCATATATTGTACAGTCTTCTTCATCCGGAAGAAAACATGGACCTCCTCGACTTTAGAGTGTTTGTAACAACAGCATTGTTGAAGACTGACAGCAATTCAAAACCTAAGAAGCCTGGTGTTAAGGTCCCGAGATTGCCAAAGCCACTCAACCTTATTGGTGAAAAGCATTTTTTAGAAAGAACTGATGATGGGAAACAAAGAAAGAGTAAAGTGTGCAAGAAAAATGCCAGGAAGCAATGGCGACAGTGCAACCTTGGATTTCATTTGCAGTGTTTCGAAGAATACCATTTTAACTAAAATTAACTCAAATATGTGACTCTGTGTGGTTCAGTGGTAGTTTTGTAAAGTAATGATATTATCATCACAAAGTCTTGAATAAAAGACTACTAATATGAAGATAACAATTTATGAATAATACGCCTACATTCCATGATCCCCAAATGGGACTAGTCCTAAAATCATAGTAAATAGTTATTGATTTTTATGAAACTTATACATAGTCTTAATAGGACCTATATCAACCATTATACACTAAGTAAATCACATTTCTTTGTCCCCCTGAATTCTGGAATGAAATGGGTTAAAGATAAGCAATCATTGCATGATCAATGTATATTATACCTATATTTAATGCTTAAATATTTGTACAGATTGATTATGACAGTTCAACCTTTATAATGTATATACAAATTTATATTAAATAGATAGTTTTCCTTAAAACTATCTAATATTTCTTAGACTATTCTGAGTGACTGAATAAAGTTATCTGCAAAGAAAAAAAAATTGAAACCATAGATGCTTTTCATTCTATTAATGTTTTAATTTGTTTGATGTCATTTTAAATTATATGTAGATAGATTTGAATCTATCTACATATTTAAGTGGTTAATTTGTCTTTTTATATCTTAATGCCCGTTCAGATGATTTTTTGCAATGATGCTACGTAAATAATTTTAATAGAGCTACTCATTTATTTATTTGCATAATAGGGACTATTAAAAAGTACTTGTCATATTAGCTACCACGAATAAAGGTAAAAAAAAATACATGAATAAAAGTTTAGCAAGATATTTTTCGATACAAATTAGTACAAATATGCATAGAAATACAGTTGAAGGTATAGCTCAGGTAATGTGAATTCCTCTACATGATTCCTTCACAACTACAAAACATGATCTGAACCAAGGATCGTATACATATAAAGTGGACTCTCAAACTTATTTTCAGGATATATGTTAGTGTATAAATATAAAAGAAAAAAAAGAGAAAATATACGGTATAAATTAGTTACTTTGTAAGTTTAAAAGGCTGTATTTAAGTCATTATTTAGTGTTTTTCAATATTTTTTTAATTGAAGATTTTAAATATTATTATTAAACTTGATGTTAGATGATTTTTTAAAATAAAAAATCCAATTATTCTTTCAGGAACGAATCATATATTAAGAATATTAAGTAATAAACATAACAAAAACATATTAATTTGTCACTATTTTGACTCTGTCAAAAATGAATGAAGTGTCTTGATCTTTTTTTGCATGATGAATTTCGCTATTCTCATCAGCTTCATAATTTTTGTAATAAATATTTCAATGATACAAGGTAAATCAAATTTATTAAAGGATGCCCTCAAGATAATTTTTCTAGGAGAATGTTCCCACTTTCTTATAGCTTCAATAGTTTCTAATACAGACTTAACAAAAAAAAAAGAGTCTGTGATGTTTTGATACAAATATGATTGTTGTTGTTTTTATCTTATGTTTCAAATAGTTAGTTCTGGTGTTTATAAACATGACCAAACCTTTTGAAAACATTATTTGAAATTACTTGGAAATATATTCAAGGCAATTGCTGTACAAAGGCTTGGTGAATGAAAAAGAAGTTGTGATACTCCTATTTAAAGGAAATCCTCTCCAAGCATCAGTCTCTTATTAACAACAAGATCACTCTCTTCTTTACTATTATACAAATTTTAAAACCACTAAAATTATTTTATTTGCATTTATATATATATATCTATACATATCAGATTAAAGAAACACCATAGAAAAGGGATGTATTTTATTGGAATCAAGATTTAGAAAGTCAAAGCATTAAAATCATTAATATATGTATATCTAAGTGAAAATTGAAGTTCGTATCAAGATAGTTGTGTATCATTTTAAATTGTTTATATATAAAGTTTGTTTGTTTCTGATGTGATTTTTCCATGGTTTATTTACTCTTTGAATAATTAATTGTATCTAATGGAATCCTTAAATGTACATACAAGACTTTCTACTATACGTAATTTCATACTATTGCAGGTTATTTTTTTCTTCAAAATAGTGCATGAAAAGAGAAAGGTATAAAAAAATATTGGATGAATAAACATACATTAATTCAAAATATATCAACAGGAAAGGTGGATTATAATATCATTAAGTGCTTTCCTTTTTTTAAGAAAATATAATAAAATGATGGAATATCTATGCATGTGAGTAGATTGAAAAAAAGGGTCCCTTTCACATGGCCTTAATTTGATTCTTTATAATTATTTCCTTGCCTTCATGTCCTCTAATAAGATTCAAAAGTGCAAATACATACTTGTGTAAATACACAAATGGTTGTAAGATGAATAAATTAGTTTCAACTCAAATAAATAATTTTTTCCTATTTACATATGTTACATATATGTAGTCAGAGAAATATTCCTTCATGTCCTCAAACAAATTTATATCGTTGAAACCTGAGAGTCCCTATGGGATTTTTAGCCAAAATAATCATAAAAAGACTATATATTTTGATCTTGAAACAGTACCTAAACACTAACTAAGCTACAAAAACTTGATACTGGTAAAAAATAATAATGTTCCAAGTATGTTTCTGTTAAAATCAAAAGGGCTCAAGTGGCACATTTCGTCTTATGGCCAAAACACAGTAAGGATCTTTGGGCTCTGATCCAACAAAATGTCATATTTTTTTTCGTATTTCAACAAAAAAAAATTATTTAATATATGTTTTTTCTTCAATTTATGGGTATGGATACCTTGGATGGAATATTTTCTAATCTCTAGGCAACTTTTTTGGTGTGTCTACTCACTTCAGTGGCTTTCTTTTGAGCAAGCATCATTTGAGAAGTACTCTTCATATCTTTACTTCTGCATACATTCTTTTTCGGAGAGATAGATTCATTTCAGTGACTTTTTTTTTAAGGATTGTATTATAAGATCCCTGACTTTGTCAATAAAAGGCTTCTTTCTTGTTGTGAATGGACTCGCCATTTCTTTCAAATTGAATTAAAACTAAACCCCCAAGGCCCAAATGATAAAACTTACAAGATTACAATATTGAATTCAGAGATATCAACTGGACATTTGTTTGTGTTCAGGAGAGGCAAGCTCTCCTATCTTTAAAACCCTATTTCTGCCACATTCCCAATGTTTAAAGCATTTATTTTCTATCCTGATTGTGAGATGCATTCTCTAGTGAATCAAAAAGTGTCTTTTATCTCTCTAAAATCATTGGAAGAAACTGTAGATATTAGAAATAATTTGAAAGATTTGATGATGCGTAATAACAAAGTGTCATTCATCTTTTGTAAGGATGTTTATTTAAGAAAAAGGCACTAAAAAGAAAATGCTCTTCTTAGAACTAAAAAGAAGACATGTAAGGATTTAGGTATGATATTTATTTATCATAAAATAATGAATTTCAAAAGAATTGCTATTATAGCTCCAATCTGTAAAATAAAAAATCATTATTTTTGAAAAAATAGTTAATTCTAATTAAATTGGAGCTAATGTTTTTTTTTTTGTTTTGATGTAGAAAAGAACTTTTTTGTACCTATGTAAGGAAATACATATTTTGCCAAAGTATTTTGAGGAAGTATCATCCCATATTGTTCCTTTAAAATCTCGAAACTACAAATAAATCTCATTCCGTAGTCTCACATCTAGACAAAATATCAAGTATTTTAAACATACAGATGTTTTTTTTCTTCTTCCAAACACTTTATTGTGGAGATAAAGAAGTACAATGATCCATATATTTACATATACTTTTTTTTTTTTACCAGTTTACTCTGTTAATATGGGTGGATATTCATTATGTGAAAATATAATATTTTAAAAAGTTGAATAATACAGTGTAGGGGCTGGAAGGACGTCGTCAGCCGCTACTCCTAGAAAATTACCAATATCACCATGTATGTAGATTAACATCAAATTAGGTAAGTAATATCATTATTATCCAACCGAGAAATATCGTTTTTACTTACTTTGTTTAGAATTTTTTTTTTTTATAATGAAGATTACTATAATGATATATAGATTATGTATGGAACATACATACATATATGTATACGTTCAAAAGGGGAAAATGAACCTACAGGGCTTTACTTTCTTATACTTATACATATACATATAATATGTAATTAATTTTACTCAAGAAAATATTGGATGAAATAACCCCAGGTAGAAAATTATATATCGATAATTATTATTATTATTATTTTTTCGTCAACAATTTTGTGGAAATAAAATATGTACAGACTGTTGATATCTATGTATGAAGAAGCATTTTTGAAGGGAAATATTTAACAAAAAAATAAAGCATTTTCCAACTCAAAATACATATTAATACAAATTTTTTATCAAAGTTAAATGCAATTAAATACCTGTTAAATTCCGTCTTTAAGTGTGAGCTACATTCATCATTGTCATTTTGTTATAGATGGCTCTTAAGATCCGCCTTGGTCTCGAATTCTTTAAGTTGTTCTTGGTCGTGTTGTCAAATGTATCTCAAAGGACAAAACTTCTTTACCTTCCCCTGCAATAAAACACTATGTTAACAAAAAAAAACCCTGATGAATAATACAAAAATATACGAAATCCAAGGGAAGTCAAAACATAAATTTGAAATCTTTAATCAAAAGTTCTTAGCTAAATCAAATTCTAAGGATTTTTATTATATTGTCCGAGGGGCTTGTTTGTTTTAATTCTCATGGTTAGTACCTAATTAATATAACACTTAGGTAGAATAGAGAGAGAATAATGACGATGTTATAAATAAAGACAATTACTTACATCTTTCATTGTAACAAGGTAGGAAAAAAAAATGAAAGTATCTTAGTTACTTAAACACCCTAAATTTGTATAATTCCATGAGTTTTATATCTGAGATACACTCATATGCCATAAATTCAACATCATGTACTGCTCTGTGAATAATGAAACTTTTAATTTAGTATATTTTAAATTATATTAGAAGAGTCTGTATTCAAATTCTTAGTTCTGTTTTTGTTTTGTTTTTCCTTTATAAATTATTTAATAAAGATAAGGACGCATTGTTACTCTCAGGAGTAACTAATTACTTTTTCTTCTGCGCAATAGTATTACTTTTTGACTAAGTAAATTGAAAAGAATAATGCCTTACTTTTTCACTGTAACTTGCTCAACACTAACTATAAGTAATATAAATAGTTGAGTATAAATAATTTGTATCAAAAGTAGTAGTTAACGTCTTCAAGAACAACAAAAGAAAAAGTTGTTTAATATTTCAAGAAAAAAATTTAATTTAAAAACTCAACTTTTGAATATCATATAATGTCTTTGAATTGACATACAGTTTGTTACTTCATTTTACTGCTGTAAATCTGTCGCAAAAATACTTTTAGTAACTATGTTGTTTGAATAAAATGTTGCATAAAACTAGGGTATATTCTTATTTTTAATTCTAAGCATTATTTTGATAATAGGACTATGTTTATATATATGAAATAAAAAAGCCTCTGTAATTGATAGGCACTATTATAATAATAAAAAAAATCAAAGTGTATTTTAAAGGGATTAGAAATGTTTATGTTAATTAAATTTTTGCGCCTCAAAAATCATCCAATGTACAAATGGCTTATAAAAGCCTCAACACTTTTATGGACCAATGTTCCAAAGGGTTTACTTTTCATATACTACAATTCTTAAAAAAAAATAATTTAATTATGTCATACTGTAAGGCTTCTTTATGCAATTCATTCAATGAAAATTGAAAACCATATTGGTTCTTCACTTGAAATAAAGATTTTATCACTCAGTGCATTGACAAAATATACCAAACAAAGCAAAGAGCATTTTCTTATTAAATGAGTTGATATTTCTAAATGGGTCTAATGTATGTTTGATTAAGTATATCCTTGTAAAATATCTAGGTAATACATATGTAAACTACTTAAAGTAACCATTTACCTTTGGGTGATTCTTAGTCCTTTTGGTAATGTGAAATTTCTTTTTATCTTCTACGAATGTACTGAGTAGACAGGCTTAAATTTTTTGCTTTCTTCTTAAAATCATCAGCATGTCTATTACTTTTTAAAAAAATAGTAGTTATTATTACTATCTTATCCCAGAATTTCAAAGATCTTGGCTTGTACATCATTTCTTATTTTGAATTTCATTGTAGTCTTTTTATCTTTTTAAAATATATCCTTTTATAATAACTCTTTGATATTTTAATCAATTCAATAGTAAAGCTGATGAATATAAATAATTTACATGTGAACGTACTATAAAAAGTGTTTTTTTTTTTTCTTTTACTATATGTATTTCCCTACAGATCACCACATTGGATTGCCTTAATGACCCCTTACCTCTCGTACTATTATTTTTCAACTTCTAAATTGACTCTATTAATTAAATGAAACATGTTTACGACAGTTTATTCAAAACAAATTAAAAGGAACAAATGTAACTAACATTTGATGATTTTCTACGACTTTAAAACTATTACTTTACTTCTCCATGTTTTTAAGGATCATTCAAAACAGAAATGAATCATAGCTCGTTCAATAAACAACCTCTTCATTATTTTTTGTTCAACATCCCAAACAAACAATGAAATTCAATAGCAACATACTACTGCTCTTTATTTTGGTGCTTTTCCCTCTCTTCGTGACTCCTGCATTGGGACTTCGAAAACGTAGGCCTTACTATAACGCACTAAGATGAAGGTTTTTTCTTTTTCTTTTCTTTAGAATCGGTGCCAGATAATGATAATCACCGTGGTAAAAGAGGAAGAAGAGATGCAGACAAGTTTTGATGGAGTGAGTAAATATTTTTTAATTCATTGTATGTATACTTTTCTAATTGTTTGCAATCTCTTTTCAGAGCATTTTTGATAAACTGATGCATACAAATTGAATAAGGAATATAAATAAAATAATATGAAAAATAATTTTTATATTCACAAATTGTTATGCATTGTATTAATAAAGCAACTCATGGTATTTTAAATGACCTACAGAGTTTTGTGTTTCAACTCCTTTGAATATTTTTGCGTACTCCGTTCTATTGGTTTTTTTTTTTTTTTTGTTCTTTGCCTTTTGAACATAATTGACTATTATGGATGTAATTTAAGGAAGTGTATTTCATTTCAATATGGGAACTATGTATCAATAAGGAAAGGGTTGTAATTGATATCTACATGTTTATAAAAATATAACTATAATTAATCAAACAAAAGTCTTTTAAAAAATACACTTTACTTATTGGGAAATAATTGCCCTAGTGTAATTTTTTTTAAATTTACACATGATGATTTCATTTTATACTTATTTAAGAAACTGACAGTAATCATCTATGGAATGTTACAAAAAATTGACACTTAATTTTCAGATATCATACTTTAATATGTTTGAAAAACGTATTCCTTCGCTATTATAGGATATATAGAGCAATTTCACATATTCCAATATCGATCAAAGAGACGCCATAGACTTGATATATTTATTGAATAAAATGGGCAAATTTTCAACAAAAAAAATCTGAAGGAAACTTCAATAAATGGCTTTAAAAAATAAATGAATAAATAAATAAGGACTTGATGTCAAAGAGACTCTGAGACATTTGAATAGAATCAATTTAATAAGTACTAAAATCTATATGAAATGGTTAGATTTCTATAATTAATTTTGTCTTAGATTATTGATGAAGGACCAGCAAAGTAATTGATAAAAAATGTTTGATCCTTGCAAAAGTAATCTTTGGTGTATAGAATACTCTATATCAGGGGTGTCAAACATATGACCCGCAAAGAGGTTCAATAAGGCCCGCAGGATAATTTGAAAATTGAAAAAAAATACATGAAAGACATGGATTAAATTTTTGGGTCTTATTTTAGACTACTAATTATCCACGTAATTTAGTTAAACTTATTTGTAGGTGCATTTTAAAGCTACAAAGTTATATTTTTAAAACTCAAAAAATACTTCATTTTTTTTATGCTGTTTAAAAATCTTTGGTGCATTTCTAGAAGAAAATATCCTGTCCATTATTTGATGAAGCATTCTCACAAAGCTTACACATCTGTTCATATCCCTAAAATTAATAATACATTTTTCAACATTTTAGTCAATTTTGTGTCATTTACAAATCAACTCAACAGAAGAAAGAAACATTTCCAAACTTGAATCTAATAGATTCAATTAGACTCAAATATTTTATACTTAAAATTTTTCCGTAAATAAAAACTTTTTTTTGCTTAAATGCTTAAATAAATATGTTATGTTAAATGAATAATGAAAGTAATATAATTAATTAATTATTATTGTTGTACTAGTTTGTTTGGATTTTTTAGAAAATGTCCCCACATTTTTTTTTTTCCTTTTTAATGATGGGAAGGAATATTATGTTTCAATCCATGTGGATGAAGGTCTCAAATATCCTCTACCCCAGCTTATTATTTCAATTAATTCAATTAATAATTTATATGCTAACTCAATTGACATTTAAATGTACTGTTTATTTTCTATTTTTATTTCATAATTCTACCAACATGGTTCTTTGGTATCTAAATACATATTATGTATAAGGGTATTTCAACTCTAAAAACCTACATACTCACTCAAAATACCAATGTACATATATTATATGTACAATAAAAAAATCAGGACCCTCAAACTATTTTTGCTTTCTTTCTAATGAGCCATGATTCATCAAATCATGGTACACTGTGGAATGCAAGAAAAAACATTTATGATTTCATATTATAACATACATACATGCTATCTCTCTTATTCTGTGTAAATATATTTATTTGTGACTATGTATCAAATAGGGGTAGGTACAAGAATTGACACTTGTTCAAAATGTATGTACAATGTACATATTCACAACTTAATTAAAAATGAAATGATTTATGTACAATTGAGCATACAGTGGGTACTCAATATTGGTTATCAGCATTACATGGTAATAAATTTTAGTATATATTTTATGATGACTCCATGGTTCATCATGACGTATTAGTTATCTCTCTCTCTCTCTGTATATATGTTTCTAGTTATTTACAAATACATATAATAATTTATCACATAGAGTTATGGATTTAAATTCATAAATAAAGCATTTTTTAAGGGATTTGAGTTGATGAACATATTTTGTAGATACTTATATGAAGCAAAATCCTTGTCCTAATTACCTTAGCTTTCCATCATTCTACAATATATACCTATGATGAAATATAATTTATTATTTAATATCCCATGGTAGAATGGATTAAGAATTTTTGTATGTGGATATATATATATATATATATATATATCTGTCTATCCATCTAATATATTAAGAAGGTACACAGTTATAATACCATTCTAAATGTTAAGATGAGTCACTAACGTAGATATGTATGTATGTAATTTATCTTTACGTCAAAAGCAGATGGATTTTTTAAATTTATTTCTATTATTTATTGGCTTTCCATTCTACTGTTTATGCATACACATGCTTTTCAAAGAGTGACTCCTACCTCGTCTAAGGGATGAATTAATTTTAAACACAACCCTGAAAATATCCCTTTAAGCACAATTTGAACAGCATTAAAATAATCAAATTCCATGTGTCATTTCACCCTATGATTAGGAATGTAAATCATATGCAAATCGGGCATATCATTTTTTTCCCCTTAAGAAGGTAACATCAACTTTACCTCAAAATAATGTTTTACAAGAAAAAAACAGTTTGCAAAGATTATACATATCATGGAGAGGAGGAACAAAGGAAAAATTAAAAAGTGGATATCATTCATTTAGGAGAATGGAGTTAATGATATTTGTGAATATACATAATAATGAATCTGGAGTAACGTATGTTAATGTTTGTGGTTTGATGTTTTCATTTGTATACATACATATATAAAGGAAAATAGCAGCTATTAGCTCAGTAAAACGTCATGACAGCTCAAGCTGCTTCCCCTCTCAACATTCATTAAATTGTCAGGGTTGCCAGGTTGATGATTTTCTCTTTCTTTTTTTATTACAAGCCCGATTTGCATATAATTTACATTTCTACCTATGATTGCCCATTATAGGCGATATATAGTTATTTTCCATCAAGGTGCACTTTGTTGCACAACGAGATACACTTGCCGTGTAAGATGCTTCAAAATCTATGAACCTGGTACCGGCCCACAAGCGCACAATTAACTCCTTTTACAAGGAGACATGAAGTAACACTGCGCTGTTCGCTCGAAATCTTTGCAAATAGCAGTAGACAGCATAAAAAGTAACTGGGCTTCTCTAGTGATGGGGCTAATTAAAGAGACTGTCGGAGGAAATGCCCAATGCCAATGAACAAGGACATTATAAGTTACATTAATACACAACAATTAAAATAATGATGATGTTAAATAGAAATGAAACAGTTCCAACAAGAAAAATATTGATAAGATCCTTGACAGAATTACACATAGAGTGCTCAACTCACGTTAAAATAATTTCAATTAAATTAGCGAAACGAGGATTTTGTGCTCAATTTCGCAAAGGAAAGACTTATATCAAAGTGTATGCATATTAACCCCATGGTTTCAAATCAACTAACCAACTAAAAAGGTTAAACTTATTAAAGCATATGATGAAAGAGTACTCATGAATGCTTGTCTAAAGGGTTTATAATCAAAAGGGAAATTACTCGTTTTCTACTCCTCGTTTAATTTTCAAACGAGAAAATAATACAAATCACATAAGTGTCCCATAATGAAAAGCAATAAGTACATATAGACCAACCACAGGTCTTCTTTATATAGAGTATTTTTATCCTGACGTAACAAAGTTGGGAGTGCACCCAAATACAATTTTCCCCATCAATGAGATATAATTTATTCATCTATTAACGAATTTAAGAAGTTAATCGGTGTGTAAGAAAAAAATCCTTTAAATACGTTAACTTTAATCCTTTGTTTCTCTATTTCAACAATATGTTCTTTAAAAGTGACTCAAAGAGTCAAGTCTCATAGATAAGGAAATATCTCTCGGCTAAGAGACACGTTATAGATTTCGATGGACATTTTTATGATCCCCTCATTCGTTACCTTATTTGATCTGTTAAATCAGCGACAAACTATATTTCTAGGAGACACAGCATTCTTGCCCTTTATTTTCATCTCAATTGGCAAATGCTCACTCCTGATTTATCATTCATACATAGTAGAACTCCTTATAAATATATGTACAACCTACGTATGTAAATTTAAGATAAATTACTATTTTATATATGTTAAGGAAATATATATATAAGTGCATACTCTTTTTCCAATCATTATCACGTGCCTAATACCTTGTAACCCTACCCTATGCATAATAGCTCTTTTCCTCACATTTACATTATATATTCATAAATAAATACCTTCATATTATGTACATACCAACAGTTTCTGTATTTTAAATTCACCCAATCACGTCTACTCATTAGTATTCAAGCCCCTAAAAAAATTAAAAGTAACTAAAACCACAAATACACATAACAAGTTTATTTGTTTTTCATCTTCTTTGTTTTCTCTATTAAAAGCTTTGTCATGCTCAACGTTCTTTTTATAACTTCTGTTCAAATTATTCCTCTCCAAATAAAAGTTATCACAGTGTATTCCGTATTTAGATGATAAATAAACCCATTGGTTCTCTGACATTTTGAAATGGAAATAGTCAATATTCAAAAAGCTATAAAGTATCCATACCAGAGTTGGTTAAAGCAATATATAATTATCCATAAAAAAAAAGAAACAAATTAGGAAGGAACTTTCAAAACCTATTCGTATGTGTACAAATATTTAAAAAAAGTTCATTCAACATGTTCAAACTATGTATGTAGGTAAGGAAAGTGTTCTTTTGATGAATACATAAAGATTTATAATTATTATTATTATTATTTTCTTCAGAGAGTTCTAGTAAAAGTTTCTTGTAAAAAAAAATCTCCCTTCCTTTATTCTGAAATGAGAGACTTCTCCCTTCTATTTGATCTTAGGGTAATCTACTTTGATGGAATGGAATAACCAATGGATTTTCCCTCAATTTGATGAATCCATACATTTGTGTTACATATCTACTCAAATGCAAAATAAGAATGCTCTACTCTATTTTTAAATATGTGGCGATTGAGCATGATTTTTGAAATTGGAAGTTTTTTGACAACTGAACGAAAATTTTTCACATTTTTCACATTTTGTTTTTGTCAGAATGTATCTGCAAAAAAGCAGATCAATCTTTGAATTTTACAATTTATTTTCATACCTAAAGTAAATAATAATAAATGGTTTATTATTTTCTCTAACGTTACTAAGGATATGGAATATGGTTGGATATGGTTGAATCACAATTTAAGCTTCAAACGCAGTTTTTTACTCAGTAATTCCAACAATAAACCATTAAAATAAAATAACATCCTTTCTTTTTCCCTTTTAATATGATCAATTTGTCCGTTCAAGCATGAACCATTTTTGCCGTATATGAACTCCTTGACTAAGATAAAGAGTATTAAAAGAACTATCCAGAGGTTGTAAATTGAATGAATGTATCATAGGCTAGGCTTGAGTGTTTTTGGCGTATAGCGCCGTTCAAATCGGTCAACTGTCGTTGGTAGTGTACACCGTTAACTTTTTCACCGGGTTTTAACAACTCCTACCAAATCATACCATGTTGATCCCAGAAACACACAGTATTGCCTTACGGCCGAAACGATCTGGTTTGGCCTATGTTTGTGGATTGCGGCCGGGTGGACCTGCTTAGAGCATGTTCACCATAAGCTTTCTTCAAGCTTTTGAATTGCTTCAGAAGCGTTTTTCTTCAAATGATAAGAGAAAATCAAGGAAGTCCGCAAATCGTAGTTTGAAGGCACGAAATTCTACATTTTTAACAAAAGCGAACAAAAATGCGTTGTTGTATGAAACTTCACAAACAATCAACTGAATATGGTTGCCAGATGACAGACAAACAACATAAGATATTTGGGATGGTTTAAAAATTCTAAAAGCTGAAAGTCTCATTTCATAGATATAGACCTAATATATTCACCAACAGTTTAGCTACAAGAATAGATCGATAAAAATATATAAATCATTCTTTGTACAATGCAAAAAAGTATAGAATGCATAGAGACAAAATTTCAAATAATTTAATTAATTTTAATACTAATTATAAATGTATTGAAATTCCTTCCCTTCAACAACCATATGCAAATATCTAAAAGAAAATATTCTTTCAAAACCATTTCCAAACGTCTCTTCAAACGATCTTCCCATCCTGCAAATCTAAACCATATCATTTTTTTTTTATTTGAACTTTTCTAAAAACAAACCAAAATCCAAAGAAAAAAAGTTTTCAAAATTGTACATACTTAAGATAGAATGGGAAATCTTTTTAGGTGCCCATATGAGATTGAAAGTTCAATGTTTTATATTCTTATATGTACAAACTTTGCCTTAATTGCATAGTCTTTTTATTTAATTATGAATTTATTGCATAGATAATTAATTAATTGTTGGCTTGTGTAAAACAATTTCAAAAGGAAGTTATGACTAAATTTTAATTCGTATATACATATAAATATATGTTACTTATAAGTTTGAAAAAAAAATTGCATTTTTTGGTTTAATTTTATATTTTGATAATTGAAAAACTTTTAATTTGTTAATGAAATAAACAATAAGTACTTAATTCACTCAAATTTATTTATAAAACAAAAAAGCATAGTCGTAAAATATTACCAATCTTTTAGTAATATTTAGTTAATATTTGAGAAAAAATTGCAAAACGTGAAACACCAATCGTAAAGACATTATTTTTCATATTAGAAATTTTGTATATGTAGATATTATTTTGCATCAGGATGTAAAACCTTTTTAACAAGTTCACTATTTACCAATTTCTAATAAAAAAAATGTTACGCCTCCAAAACGGTCCATTCTAATGTACTAGGCTATATCCAAAAGGTTTCTAAAATTGGAACTTTACTACACTAATAATATACACTACGTTCCTTGTCCCTTTTGTCATTTTTCCTTTTTATACAAGTTATTGTTTATGATGATCAATTATTAATTATAATTATTTGAGCTTGTATAATTGTATAGTTTTCATACAGAACTATTGTCGATACATCAAAAAATGTGTATTGTGTTACATATGTAATATGTAGTAAATAGGGACTAGGAATCGAATTAAAAAACTCAGGCATTTTGTATGTGTTGGGAAAATAATTATTTATAAATTATTTCATGATTGCCGGATTTTGAATAGTATATTTTATTCTGTACCTTATTAATAAATAGAAATCTTAATTGACAAATATCAAAACTATAGCGAATAGAAATTTATTTAACTACTTTCAAATGGAGGAGGTTTACAACTGGGATCCTCCTAGAACGTTAACTACCCAGAAAATGAAAAACCCTATTAACCACTTATTGAAAGTGAATATTGCTGTAATCAACGTTTCAAAACGGTTTTGATTAATAACCAGGCTGCAATTTCATAAATTGCTCTAAATTTATATTCTTACAAGAATGTTTCTCCCAAGGGAAATGTAATTATAGTTATATATATTTTAGAGATGTATTTTATCAACTCAATTGCTTACTGATGTGAGTACTTACCTTTATTTTTAAAAGGGCAAAATTCAATGTAGAAGTATACATATATCTATAATCATAATTTATTAGTAGTAAAGTAACATTGTCCAGTTAGTTAAAAGCTATAAATTGATCCTACATTACACAAATGATTATTAGGGACAAGAATCTAGAACGTGCACTGAATTACATATAATTAGAATGCTCTAACAATTCTGTAGCTTCAATAGAATATATGATTTTTCAATTATGTTGTATTTTCGTTTGTACATCGTTTGGAGAGCGGTCCTTTATTCGGATTGTTCGGATTTGAATGAATGTTGTATGCGTAGAATTTCAAGTAGAAGGTGAACTACATAAAAAAATACATATATTGTGTTAACGACTACAAATCATGCTCCATAATGAGAATAAAAAAATGAAGCAATACTTATGGTTTAACAAATAAATAAATAAATAAAAAGCAATGATTATAAATTAGTGTCTGCCAATTTACACTTTAGTATGTTATATGTACATACATATGTAAAAGTTGTTACATATTCTTTGTTATTTCTTCGAGGGGCAAAGGAATTGTTTTAACAAGAAATTTCCAAAACGGGATTTAAATATATATATATATTGCCAAAATCTCTTTCACAATAAATAGTTTGAACGCAACCATAAAAAGTATGGAAGAAGAAGAAGAAGAAGAAGAGGGGAGGTTATTGTTCAAGGCGCTTCTCTTATTTATGGTATGTACTGGAATGATGATGTTGATGAGATGAGGAAAAAGCAAGATACTCTGTTGATTCTACAGCATCTTGTTAAAAGTATCTCCTCATATTTTCTGGTTGTTCATTTATTCTGGTGTGTTGAGAGAGAGACAGAGACAGAAAGAAAGAATTTGAAGGATACTATTTACTTAGAACTCATATCATTTGCTCTTATATCTACATAGATATAGAGGTAAGAAATATTTTTTTTTATTGTAGAAAAATTTTGCTACCACACATTAGCCCTGTTATTTAACACGGGAGCGCTCAAATGAGTTATGGTGCTTATTTCTGAAATAGAATTTAAAATAAAAGGAAAATCCTAATTCCGTTAAGAACTAGTTATTATTTATACTTTTTAGATATAGTTTTTGTTCAGTAAGTAGAAAAAAAAAGGGTCTTAATTCATCATTAATAAGGTCTATTTTTATAATTAAAATCAAAATATTATACCTAATAAATATGTAAATGATCAATATTTTGAATTAGTATCATTAACTCATCTTTTTATTAGCCATAAATATGAAGGTTACGAACCCTTATTTATGTATCTTATAGTAATCATCATTTATTCTTAAATGAATTATGCTAAAAAATGATTTCCTACGATTCATTAATGAAATTTTTTAATATCTAATGAAATAAAGTATATCAATACCTTTGAAAATATTGGAGTACCTAATATACCTTGTACATTAGGATGGGACTTTTTGTTTGTGTTTTTTGAAAATCAATAAAAAGGTTGTTGTTTGAAAAATAACATACAAAATTTCAGCACTGTAAAATAAGGTCTTTAGTTGTCGATAGACGATTTTGATACCAAAATAGTATTAATATTTTATGGCTATAATAATGGTCTTCTTAAATAGATTCTTATGAATTATTATTTATTTAAGTAGCAAATACCATTAAGAAATATATCTATGGTTTTTTTTAGCTACCAAAATTTAAAGTTAAACCCATCTTTTGTTAAACATTTTAACAACATTTACTTAACTATACAAGAGAAAAGTTGTCTTCTCTATACAACATAAGTACATATTTTTTATCCCGTACATGTATTCACAATTAAACTTAAGACTTGGCAATAAAATGATATAAAATATAAAACTACATGACGGAAATGTCAAAAGAATTCCAATCTAAATGGTATTTGATATATGCAACTGCTTATAAAGACATAGAAATGAAATTTTATACAAATGTATGACGGAAAAGAAAGTTAGTCTTTTTAAAAATCCACTCCATTACACAATTCGTAAGGTTTTTGGTTTTCAGCTCACCCTATGAGGCAAATGGGCAACTTTTTTTATATGAATGAAACAATTTAATGTATGTATGTATTTAAATGTATTGTTCATTAACTCGGTAGCACATTTTTGCTTCAAAAATAATGAAATTATTTCCTTGTCCCATGTGACGATAATAGAAACCATTAGTTTAAATTATGAGCAAAGTTAGATTAATAATTTTTGCCTAGACATAATTAATTACTATGTTTGTTTTTTATTGTATTTTTAATCTACATATATATATATATATTAAAACATTTGTTAGATATGTAATGCCTAGAAACAATATCACGTTCCAAGTAAACCAATTAATTACTTATAGTTTCTAAATGAGAGTAATCATTTTATCATCAAATTGTTATACACCTATTTTACTCATTTTTCCACTCCTTGGTTGTTGTACTATTTGTTATTTGAATTTAAGGATGTTATAAATTTAATCGAGGACTTTGTATTGTGAAGAAATAGCCTTTACTCACACTCACATTGTCATTAAGTAAAATGAATAATATGAAGAATGTTTAAGAATTAGCAAGGAAAAGTTAAAAGATACATTGAAAAAGGGACTCTAGTCTCAAGTCGACTTCTGTGAGGGTGCGACTATATTTGCAGTTCTGGAAGTTTGCCACAAGGATTTTAAAATCAACACCTAAACGTATTTTAACACAGAATACAGAAATGATGTAATCGATCGATCCTGCTGGCAACGATTTCCTACATAACCTAGAGGTTGAAAGCCTGTAGCCCATAAGAACTTTTATTTTCCAAAAAGTTATTATTTTTAAAGTATTATTTAAGAAAGTACCAGAGTGTCAAAATTTGTTTAATTTTATTATCCTAATAGGCAATAATTTTCTCAAACCTCGAATATTTGCTTATCAAGTTCTCCTGATACAATATTTGACCCTCCGAATATATATTGTGACGAATGTATTGTATCTTGAATAAGTCGATTAAAAATAAGAAATATGGATGATAATTCATACATCTATCTCCTTTTAAACAATCCAGACTTTCCAAAGTATTTAGACATTGCTAGATATGCAACATTTGTAGAGCGAGACATATGGTACCATTGATGGAAGACTCTTTGTTGTTGAGTCGTAACGCGTGTCTTTGTAATGTGTTACTTTACCTATTAACATGCAATATAACGATATTAATTTACCAAAAGAATATTAAGGAATATTATATAATATAATACATACATACATATGTATTATTTTTAAAAGTAAAAATATATAAAAATATTTTTAAATATGAAATGTTCAACTCAAATGTGTATTTAAATATATAGTCAAAATGCAAGGAACGTGAAAATATAACATTAACACACTGAAAATAAAGAACGTACATAGAATAGGGAATATGAAGCTGAGAGTATTTAAAAAGGTGATACTTGGCATTTTGTTCTTTTAAATTTTCAGTTTGAAAATTAAGAAGAACAAAATCTCATTTCATGCAAGAAAAAAAATAAAAACTAAGTAGTAATTTAAATACACTAATAAGTAAATAGTAACTTATGTCTCTACTCAGTAATTTTTCCTAACACTGGTTATGATGTATATATATATATATATATATAGGTTAGAAGAATATATAATATTGCCCTAGGGAGAAAAATCTTCTATATTTAAAGGAATAGTATTAGTGACGCAGGGATAAATTTATTATGCATTTCTCACAAAATCTATAAATGTAGGTGGAAATCTTTTAATTCTTATTTTGGTGGAGAATGATGTTTCCTCCAGAATTAATGAGTGAATTAATTCAATGACCATAAATTTATAAATAAAAACACAAGAATACCAACAGGTTTTTTTTTCTTTTCTAATCATAACTGTACTTTTTTTTTCAACAAAAACCAAGTCCCCAAGCATTGTAGACAAGGCCATTGAAAAACTTCCTTTCTAAAAAAAAGGCCAGAGTTCAAGTTAGTTTTATAAAAAAAGAAGATTCAAAACTTTATGCAATAGAAATAAAATTTGAAGAAATGGAATTTCTATAACTTATAAAAAATCCCACTTTTTTCCAGTTGGCCCTGGTGTTTAAAAATTTGGACAGGTAGGTAAGTTATATTGCATGAGAGGCAATTGTGAATAGAATAAAAGTTAAACTTTTGATCGTATAAAAGGGTATTATTATTGGAGTAACAGATGCCGCCTCTGTAATTTTAATTACAGAAGAAAGTTTGACAAAACTCAAGAATACAACATACTCAAGATTGTAGTCCCCATCTTGCAACTATGAATCCTTTGTTAATTTTATTATCCCTTATTGACAATTAGGATATGATGATGTCATGAGTGTTGCTTACTATGACTCAGGATTTCCCTACTTGATCCTGACACTATGAAAATAACAACAAAATGCTCTTACATTTTAGACAAATAAGTAAAAACACTACTCAAGGAAACAATAAAATAGAACGAAAACACATAGGTACATTTGCCAAAGCCTTCATTTCCCCTTTTTAATGGGCTCTTCGTGTGATACAACAATTAAAACATTTCAACCATTAATAAATTATAATGTTTGTATAAGAATATTTCAGATATAACCTCATTTATTGAAAAGTAATAAAATAGAATTTCCGGAGAAACTCTTATACTCTGATACAAGTATTTTTTTTATTTTTTTTATTTTATCTTATCTCTTTTTATAACTTTTTTTTTTCTTTCTCAATCTATAAAATATACATTTAAAGTCTTATTTCCTAATGTCTTATGCTTACTATCAAGCAAATCTTGATATTAATAAAAAATTTCCTTGGGTTATCTCTCTATGTATAACATATAATTATGTACATAAATATGAAAAGGCCATTTCTCAGCTAATCCTTTTCTACGACTCCTAATGAAATCATTATACATAGATTATTATTATATACATTATAAAAAAAAGATCTACTCTATGTTTCTGAAGGGAGAAAAAAAAAACCCGTAAAATATTTAATTAAATCCTTTTGACTTCTCCTAACTCATATCAACTAATTAAGTAAAGTTTGTGTTATTGGATTTGATGAAATATTGGGGAAGAAAAACACTTTTCCTCTGGAGCAAAAGTCAATAGTAATAATCAACAATTTATATATATATATATATTGACACAAAACTACTACAAGCAGCCCGAGAAGGTGTTTTTTTTTAAATAGTAACTTTATATAACTACCTATAATAATTATTATCATTTATTAATTTTTTACCTTTCATTAAGCCTTCAATAACATCATGTTTTTTTTTTCTAATAAGGTTATTAATTCCTTTCAAAGAAAGTGATTTATATCATATTATTAAACGATTCTATGCAGGACAAAAAAAAACTGGGTGTACAAAATTCTAAAAATTGATGGATTCACATCATCCATACTATGCAACCTATGAACGTACATGAATCAAATTTGGTTATTCATAGTCCTATTTGCATATATTTTTTTTATAAATATCCAGATATATGGAGTTATATTTATATGTCTGACACATGAATCGATCCTAAACAGAAATACTTTTTGAACATAAAATTAAGACAGGATTGGAGACTTTAGATGGAAAAACTAGGGTTTTTGGACTGAATCCCTTGGAATTTCCATTATTTATTAGGATATTTATGGAGAATAATTTTGTGTTGACACTCTATTTAAGAAAATGGCCTTCCTTGAGATATCGGGTAGGTAAGAAGGTAAATGAACTTCTCCCTCCTGAAGGCAACAAACCATGAATAGGGATGCAACTTTTTAGGAACGCAAGGAGAAGGCTCTTTAAAAGACTTTACGTAAAGAGTAAGTTACTCCTTGACTTATGGTACTATGTAATTAAACATCAACTTTCTTTTGTAGTACTTAGGAAGGAGGAAAATCACTTGCATGATTGTACATGGATTATGTTATAATTACATAGATGGTAACAATAGTTTTATTAGCCATTTTCTGCAAAATCTATAACATATTATGTACGTGATTTGATTTTTTTTAATTCTTCTTTTAGAGGGATCAACAATCTAATAAAGAATGAACATAAATTAGAAAGAGAACACAAGGAGTACCAAATGTTTTTCTTTCTCTAAACATCATAATTTATTTTTTTTCAACAAAATTTGCATGACTACTATAAAGGAGTAAATGACTAAGTATTTTGAGAAATAAATCACAAATTCTCAAAATCACAAAATAAAAAAAGATTAAAATATTCATGTAAACATTTTTATCGGCTTCAACAACATTTCTCTAAACTGCATTTTAGTCATCATCGTTCAGACATTTTCAAAAAACGAAAAATTTGATTTGATCTGTTCACAAAACACTAATGAATATTTTGACGATTAATATGGTACAAATGTCAGTGGCAGTAGTACCAACATAAAAACAAAAGGATTTATTCCCATTGGAGTCTCAAAATATATATAGCACTATATTTTTGCAAATGTGTGGTATAATTTAGGAAATTTGACAATTTATTTTCGTAGCTAAAATAATGACAACGCCTTTCTTGATGAATCTTCTTTTACTATACATATAGTGCTCAAAAAAGCATGAAAACTCAGGGTTAAGGGTGCACACAACATATTATTATTTTTCATATCCTATTTTTAATCAAACAATCATTACGAAAATGGAATATATTGAAGCATGGATTCAATTGCCGTAAAAAAGATTTACTTTTATAAAGTGAATTTTTAATCCCTATTTAGAATACTTTAATATCTTAATATTGTTGTGTATAGAAGTAATAATAGCTAGAAATAAATATATATCGATGTTTCTCTTCTTTTTTTTCTTTGTTTTTAATTCACTCTCATATTCAAAATTATATTGAACCGGCACAAATATATGTATTTGTCAAAAGACATTTAAGTACTTTTATACTTATTATTTTTTTACATAAATAGTTAGAGGTGAAAGGGGCTCTGATACGTGGTTGGTAGTTTAATCAATTTTAATTTCATATAAGATCAATAAATATCAAATATTGATGTACTACCCTACATCTTTGTGGCCTCAAGAATTGATTAAAAAGGATTGATGATAGATTCAAAAATATGTATTTTAAATACATAGGTATATGTATGCATTTTGATATGACCCTAGCAATAAGTCATGATTCCCTGAGCATTGTATACATTAATAGGTTATTCTACATAGCCTATACCTTCAGCTTTTTTAGAAAACCTTAGAGCAATTGATACATCGCAAAATATATATTTTGTTTTTGACATCACAGACAGAGTTTGATTCCTACGTAGAGGTGAATATTTCTCATAGCATGTATTTAAGTTATTTTACTTGTTTTTACAATGAAGGGATTTGCTCTTAGAGAGTACATATGCAATTTTTCATATGCATATTTCTATATGCAATTACTCACTCATCTTCAATTTTTTGATATGTTTCCTTACATATGATTCAGTTAAAAATAACTACAACAATATGTATTGACGTCATGTTTCCTAAATTAGAGGATAAAATGATAATAAAAAACACACAAGTGTGGAAGACAGATGAACATGTTTTCTATGTGTAACAATTTATATTTCATAGTTTCGATATTTAGAGACATGAAAAAGTTTGACTTAACACTTATATCTGCATACATATAGATATTGAATGTATATATTAAAATATGTACTCATTTGTGCACTGATTTTGTAGTTTAATTCCTTTTTCAAAGAATAGGGAAACAAATTACGCGAAATCTCGGTTATTATTTGTTATTCAATATTATCAAATATTCGTGAGAGCAATTAATAAATACAATTGAACACGTCATTGTAGTTTTAATTGTATCTCTATAAGCCTCTCTTTTTTTTTCTTTACAAAAAGGGAAGGAACAAAGGCTTGAAATCAACTGATAGCTAATATAGCTACTATTTGAATAGTTGAATTTAATTGTTTACAGCTAAAAAAACAGCCCATTCGAGTTTGTTCAAAATACTAACTAGGAGCATAGAGAAAAAGGAAATTGATAGAATGTAGCTGACAAGAAAGTACATAGACCAGTAGTGTTGTTGACTGATGTTTTAAAGATAGTATTGTTCTTAGTCCACTTAGTAAACGAACCAGTACCATCTATGTAGTGAGACAACATAATCTTAATGGTAGATTAATTAATAGTCTTTAATTATAAGAATCAACGAAGCAATAATTATTTCACTGCGTCTTGCTCATTACTACATCAACATGTTATAACAAAAATGTACATTCGTAATGATTTCGTATTTTGTGATCATTGTTATAGTTATTCATGCTCTTGATATAACTACTTAGACATATTGTATTATTGATATGATAGTAATTAAATAGGCATGGCAAGATTTCGGCCCAAAAAATAATTTTTCCACGGCCCCTCATAGGGAGGTAAGTAGATATTGCTAATCAATTTATCTCAGTTATTTTATTTGTGTTATTCAAACAGTACATTTAATATTTCAGCAAACTATTTTGGTTTTTTTGTACTTAGAGTGATGATCTGATGAGAATTTATTTATATGTTTTAATGGACCTCTTTTAAAATAACTTTGTTGAAAGACTTCTCAGATTTATACTTTGAACTTCATTTATTTTGTCATCTTCTTGAAATAATATATTCAAATAATTATTATTAATTAATTACCTAAAAAAGTTCTTCCTATTTAAATATAATTAGTCATAGTGACACTTTAAAAAAAAGTAACATGAGTCATTTAGATGGGTCTAATTAGAGCCTTAATTTATGACTCGTCATACTGTTAAAGCAAACACGTAGATTATAAAAAGTCCTTATAAAAGTGATATATACTATAGAAGTTGATTCAATCAATTTTTATAAGATACAAGTGTTGTTGAGTTGTAGGGATACTAATATCAAGTATGAAGTCATAGCTAAAAATAAAGATATGTATGTTTAGTAGCTATAATTTATAAACATTGATTTGTGTATGTGTGTATTCATATTAATACACCATAAATAAATTTGAAAAATGTTGGAAAAAAAAAATAAAAAATGGATGTTGTGAAATTATGTAGCAACTTTGAGATAAATATCGTTTGTCATTTACAAACGATATTTTCTAAGTCCCCTTTAAAATGATTTTATTTGTGAGTTAAACTTGATGAGATATAATTTATGAGATGAATGTATTAAATTTAAAACTTTTTAAATTAAAGTATGTAACGGAGACAGGGATCAGTTGTAACAGCCTCTATTTTTTTAATATATCAAAAAGCATTGGACATGAAATTCACACCACCTTTGTATACTAAAATGAAAAATATTGTGATATAAACTGATTTTGAGGGGTAAAAAGAATATGTTTTTTTTGAAGAAGAATTTTTTTAAAGTAATTTTTTTTGTCCTAGACAAACGTTCATCAATTATTTGGTACATTGTGAAGCAAAGCTATAAAACAAGGTAGTGAAAGGTAGCTTGGAGATATTTTCTAGTCTATGATCCCTTCAAGATGCCGCTTTTAAAGTCCATACATACGTCTTTTTTCCACAGAATTCACCCTTACAGTCATGGAGTTTGCAGAAATCGTTTTGAAGTAATAATTTGGATCCCCCTAGGGATCCAAAATAAAATCAACTCTTTTGATATGTGAATTTGTATTGTACAAAAAATGATCAGATCCTTCTCGTTTCACGTCTTTGTTTAATTCATAGTTTTGTTAAGGTGCAATTGTCATAGTCACTTTGCCATTCTGCGTACATACAGTATCACATCTACTACAAAGAGAATAAAATCAAAAATATACATATATAATATGTAGTTGTTTGGTAAATATATTACTCACTACATACAATGTGTATGCAATATTGTTGTTGAATATACATACCTATACATAGATAAATGTAGAAATAGCGTCATTTCTTTTGAGCATTCACAGTTTATCCACATATGTACATGCTCATAAAAATAAAATAATTTTATTCTCATGTTATTCAGATCTCTCTTCTTTTTTTTTTTGTCTTTTTCACTCTATGTATGAATATATGTATACTTGTCCAAATATGAAGTATAGAGAATATGAAGGATATGTATGTATGTAATATAAACATCAAATGAATGTACAAAGACATAATATTTACCAAAATGTATGAGTGTAAATATTACATATACATACAGCCTGCCTACTAATAAGTGCTACTGACAGTTTATTTTACCTTTTTTTTTTTTTTTTCCAAGATAGTATTGTGAGGATACCTATTCATTTTCATTTTTGTATATTTAATATTCATAGGTAGCCATGTAAATGATTTACTTCTTTGAGTAGGAGTAGGTACATTCTCCTATGTTAAAAAATATGTTTTTTTGTAGTATGTAGAGCTTTACATACTTCTATAAATATATAACCAAAAAAAAAAAAATCATACTGCAGATAACAAAAGTGGTGACGCCATGTTCTCAAATATTCATCAATCTGTGATTTCCCCCTCCCCCCTCTACATCTAATCTCTGCATGTTCCTCTTTCATTAAGTTGCATTAGCATACCCTGGATAATTTTTTTTTTAATTCAAATATGAGGATAAATATGTACTCTTCAACAAGGTTTGTTGGGATTGGATTCAGGGCATGTACACATACATCAATCAAGTCACATTCCAAATATATGTAGTCAGCCATTCTTTTCAAATGAAACTTTTAAGACTATCCTTTTTTTTTTAAGGCTGGAAATGACTAGCGTTTTATGTCTTTCAATATCTTAAATTAATAATGTTTTTATTTATTCAAGTTTCGGAGAGGGTTTCCACCCACAGCCCTTGAATATGCTTATATATGTATAGGATAAAAAATCAATTATGCATGTGCTCCTTACATAGAGAAAGGTTCCTGACCCCTTTTGAACGTTTTTATTCTTTTAAACTATATTACAAAAATTGGGAATCTAGGTTTAATTTGAAGACTGGAACAGAGTCATGGCGGTGATCAGGATGAGTATTTGGAGTATTTGAAGTGGATATTTACTGGCCAAATGTATATTTTTATTTACTCTTCTTCTGTGGTGCATATCATTTGACTTTAACAGCTTTATTTTTATTTTTGGTAAGCCTGCATTTATTTATTACCTCCAAAACAATCAAATTGAAAGCTTTGGTTTCAAAATAATAGATGGAGCCACAAAAAATACATTTTTGCCACCTCTCTCTGTATATGTAGGTATTATTGTATCTTTCTTTGATTATAATTTATTGACCAACAGATAAAGGGTTTTTATCTCTCTCTCTCTCTCTTTTTCAAAACATGAATGTCCATAAGAACATTTGCTCCTTTTGTATTTATGATGTAGAGACTATCATCAATAACTTGAGATAAATTGGTAGAGGGAACACAATATGTATGTACATATAAGATACTAATCATATGTAACATATATTGTACATACATTTGTACTCAGACCTATGAGAAGGTACATATTGTATTCATTCCATTTGTTTGCTCAAATAATATTATTATTATTTTTTCCATTCAATTGGTTCAATATGCAAAGCAAATAGATATCATCTATTCATATTGAGGGCGGTAGTGAAAGAGACCACTATTTGCTTAGAGTAGCCAAAACAAATAAAACAAATAATTCAAACTTTGTACATTGTACAAATGAATGAATGAATGAGAGGAAGGAAGGAGACCAACCAAATGAGAGAGAGAGAGAGAGAAAGGGAAACAAATCCAGTAAAAGCAAAAAAAAAAAAAAAACCAGCATGTGACTCTTTACGTCCTTTACATGATGTACAAGTCTTCACTCTCATCATACCCTGTATTAAAAACAAAACACCACAAAATTATTCATACCCTCATTAATTTTAATTTGAAAATAAAATGTTGTTTTTTTTTTTGCATGCAAGACACACTTAAAGCCTGTTGTTCATCAAAAGCACATATATTGCATATAGGACATGTAGCCTTTCAACGTTTATTTTTTGGTTTTTAACAAAAAAGTGATGACTGACAAATTTGGGTCTTTTCTAAAAAAGCTCAACGGCCTTAGAAGTTTGAAAATTAAGGGGGTTTTTTTATTTCATTTTTGAGTATCTTCAATGTGCAAGCAGATATAATTGAAATTTTATTCAATAAATGTTTTACATGTGTAAATTGTCTTTGATTAAAAACGGAATTCAAGCAAAAGGAAAGATTTTAAGCCAATAATTCATTGTGCGTGTGCATTTTCTATATATATTTTTTTCATTAAACCGCATTAGTACCATACATTTATGGCAAAAAGTTATATATATTGTGTTATCAGAATGAATCCTTCATTTAAGATTGGTTTAGACATATTAATATAATCTTTTGTGGTAATAAGTCAAATTTCTTTAACGACCCTACATTTCCATATATATATATATATTTCTTACAATCTATAGATATTAGAACTTTTTTCCGAATTATAAGGATCTAAAAATCTACAATGAGACATAGAGAAATTAAGCACCCAATGGATGTATTCAGAAGTATTTAAAAAAAATTCCACTGGTCCTTGGTACGAATCAAATAAATATTTTTATCTATTTTTTTTTAAAGTTATACTTAGATTTTATTAATCCTTAAAAAGGGTTGAAAGCACCTTTACCATAAATCAAGAAACTTCAATTGTCTCTTACAGAGCCATTGTGTTATTTATTGGACCCAGACACTTTTAAAGTTTGAACATCATTTTCTTCTTTTTTTTTTTTTTTTTTTTCTTGTTCTTCCTTCCATTTTCATTAATGAGATTTCTATTTGAGTATTTCTGGTTGTACTACATTGATGTTTGTTTTATTATAAAAAATGAGACACCAAAAAGGATGTTTCAAAGGGATGAAGCTGCTCTCAAAAAAAACCATCAGTATAGGATACAAATTCAATCTAAAATTGTTCTTGTGCAATTGAATTTATGATGACTTCTTTGTCAAGGTAAAAAAAAAAGTATTACGAAATGTTGTGTTCTGGATTTTTAGTGAATTTATTAAATAAAAAGATATTTAACCCCTGATAAAAAAAACAACTTAAAAACCATAATTTATTCAATGTATTGTTTAAAAAAATATTGCATATTATTGCTTGAGTCAGATCTAATTGTCATCTTGAGTGAATAATTAAAAAAGTTTTGTTTTGCATTATCATTAATATTTTATTTTGTTTTGAAATGATAAACCAAATTTTAGGTTAGCTTAATGTCAAATTAAGTTTTTTTATATGAGTTGAAGTGAAGAACTTTATTGCTACATAAATTATTTGTAAATATATTCAAACTATATATAACAAGTTGAATATTTTCACAAATGTAAAGAGCTAAAAATAATGACTTCAAAAAGATGTTTTTAGATTTGAGTAGGTACTATGATTCATAGTACTATATAGTATATAGTATCGGAACCGATACTGATTTAACTATTAATTACCCATAGTTAAAAGGGAAGCAAAGTTTGAATCATAACAGCTATTAATTTCTTTTCATATTTTGTAACTGATGATTGACCAAAGGGTCATTGTCGATATATATAAACTAAATAAAGAATATCCATTTCCACTTTGATTGTCTCAAACTTTTAAATCCATAGATGGGGGGAGGGGGGGCCAAATATTATGAGGGATTCTTCTGAGATTTGCTTTGACAGAATGAAAAAGAAAATGATTATTGAGTACTTTTCAAGAGGAATTTCTAAAAATATTATTCTAAAATGAACTATTTCATCTTAGAATAAGAGCATGAATGAATTTTTTGCCCAAGTACAGAAAAGAAAGGATCTTGATGACATCTATTTTCTACATAGCCACAAAGTTGACAAACCTGTAGCCTATTGGAGCTTTTAATTTCGAGATACTTAATTTTTTCATAATTATTATTATAAAACAACGAAAGTGTAAAAAATTGTTTACTCGTGTATCCAAATATCTAATAATTCTCATAGATCCTTAATTTGAGCATATTAAGGATCAAAAACATGATTTAGAAGTGCTAAGGAATAAGGTTCTTAAAATAGACTTATTTATTTCAAAATCCTAGCATAAAATTTTCCTTGCCGTGAGTTTTCTCACGGCTTAAATTTTCCTAGAACCAATTACACACATTAACAAAATAAAATTATTTTTATTTTATTATAAAAAAGTATAAATGACTATTTTAATAGACGAAAAAATGTGGAGTTTGACTGGGATCAGAGTAAAATAATATCTTCAATACCATGTAAATTGATAAGTATATTAATTATCCGCTTTTTAACAATATTTACCTACATACACGTTTATCTAGAAAATTATGCAAGTCTTTAGCATGGGATTTCTACAGATATTGGCAAATATATCCTTCAAGAAGGATTGAATACATCAATAAATCAGAGAAACTTTAATTTATTTCTTTTAAAAAATAGTAGTTGAACATATAAATTAATCTTTTTGTATTTGATATTGCATCTCCCTCTCAAAGAAGAATAAAGAATTTTCGCCTAAATATGTTGTAAATTTTGTAGAAAATGCTACATAAAATTTTAATACATATATATACATATAAGGAGTACAAATTAGTTCAGGCCGTTTTCTAAAGATGCCTCTGTTGTTATGAATGCTTGATAGTATTAGTAGGTTTCGGTTGGTTCCGAGAGATTAGGAATCTGTAAATAATATTCCATTGATATCAATTGAAGTTTCAAATATAATAATATAAAAAAACCCTGTTTTTACTTTGTTGAATATGTCTAATTTTGTGGTAATTGAGCAGCATTTGCGGAATATTTTATATTTCTGCTTTAATTGGAAGAAAAGTGCAGCAGAAGTCTATCGAACTCTTGTAGAAGTTACATGAATTGGAATTAATTTTATAGGGGTGTAATTTTTGTCTTCGAACGAATTTACACACGTAGTTAAGGCATAAGTTATTTTGATTAAACATAAGTAGTTTTATTTGAATACACACATCCTTAATGAAAAAATCTTTGATAAACAGGGAACCTAATTTTTAATTACCTACAATACTAATATAATATTTCATGTATAAGTACAATTATCCAAAAACAACGAAACATTTCTTTCATCAAACGAATTAACTTTACAATACACACAATCACGTCACCATTTGATGAATTGACTTCTCACATAAACCCATCTCATTACTATTCGGCCATTATTTGACGATTCTTCTCCAGCAAAGTTAAGTCGAAAAAATTGTAATAAAATAATACGTACATATGCATATAAAATTCAACTAATTTATGCATCTGTATAAATGAATTGTGTTTGAGTAGACAGTTGATGCTATTTTTTCAATATAAAAAAATATAGGGCCATCAAATATAATAATAAAAAAAATAGTCTCTTGAAATCTTTGGGTTTTTTTAAGGATTTAAAAAAAGGATAATATAGTGAAATTCACGTACTCGAAAAAAAAAAAAAAAAATTAGCATAAAATAGTCAATAATCCCTTTTATTTTTGACATACGGTAACTATTATAACAAAAAAGGTCCAAAACTTTCTTATGAGATATGTGCACTTATTGAGAAAAAAAATCCTCATAAAAATAGTTACATCTGATTTATTAAATTAAATTTTTTTTTTATGTTCAACTAATTACAATTGGAACCAATGGTAAAGAAATGAATTTGGTGTATTCTTAGTTCATATTTATTGAACTACTTTTCTTCACATCTAATACTATTAAGGATTAAATATAGAACAACTTTTTTTTTTTTAATTATGCGACAAAAGATTTTTTTTTTCTATAGAAAATATTTTGCTATTTAAAAAGTTTATCAAAAAGAATGAATCAACTTAAAAATAAATATACAAAATTCAAAAATTTATTTAAAAATAGGTATATTTCATGATTTGTGTTTTTAGACACCACAAAGTTAGCTTAGAAAATGTGTACTTAAGCAGCATTGTATTTGCCTGAAATAAAGAAGAAGAAAAAAGATTACAGGTTGAATTACTAATCAAATAGAAAGAAATCCTCCCCACCCTTGCCTGATCCTTTTACGGATCTAACCATTCTCTTTCCTTTGCCTTCACCTATGCATAAAGAAAGGATTTTGATGAATAAAAAGATGATTTACTATGTATTCGTTTGAATTTGAGCTTACCCTTGTTTAATCCTAAGGCCGATGGCATGGCAAGAGCAAAAATGGAGAAAAGAGCAATGATGACTTTCAAGTTGAATTGCATTGTTGTAGATTGAATGATGATGAATATCGATATTGTTTCCTCTTATATAGGGACTTTTTATTTAGCATACACATATGTGACAACGTTTTAATTTATCACAAAGGACTTCCCAGGAGGAGAGAGGAATTTAAAAGTATAGCAACACATTATAAGGTATGCTTGCAAAAAACTTGAACTTATTAGTCAAATTCTTGAGATAGCGGCCTTGTAATAATTTAATTGAGAGTTTTCAAAACCCTTGATGAAAATGTGTCAGTTTTGTTATGATCAAAAAAATTATTCCGAAATAGTTCTCCACTTTGTAGAAATTGCCAATGTAATCCTTGACTAAGTTTTCTATTCGTTAATGACGTCCTCAAATATTCATAGGCTGCTGAAGTCCAGATTTTGAGAATCTACATACATGTACTCTGGAAATTGTATACCGTGAATATCGTGCATCCCTAGTAAATATTATTGAAAAGGGTTTAATAGTAAATTAAATCCTACGGAATAGTAGTTACAATCATGTCTGGTTGGGAGGGGGAAGCAGTGCCAGGTTTGAAATAGATGAAAGTTACGAAATTATAATAATAAACAGTGACGTGTCTTCTTATGAAGTTTGGGCTGATTAGAGAGGAATTACAAAATATATATGTATATATTTTTTAATTGAATTCACTTCAGTTTCTTGTCTTTTTCTTCTTTTACCTTAGTTTAAGTCAATGTTCTTAAAGTTAGTTTTGGGTCTGAGGCCCATACACTCCTCCTAAAATTGTCACAGGAGGGGGGGGGGGAATACAAGGTTTGCACGTTTGGAGTATGTCTTGTCTTTTATTAATTGTGCCTCACTATAATTCATCTGCTTGTGATTTAAAATGAAGATTTTTACCTATTTCTTTCACCTTATTGAATGAGTAAATGGAGGGATGTAATTATTTTGATTCAAAAATATTACTCATATTTACTGATGTATCTAATTGATATACCCACACAAATGTTTCATTTTTTATTTTTTTTTTGTAGTATGCAAAAGTTAATTACCTTGAGACTATAGGGTATTTAACGAGGTAAGTGATAAAGTTTTAAAAAAAAAAGATAAGAGATGTGCTATATATCAATTATATTTTTTATTTTTTTCACACATGGGTCCATGAATCAAGTATTAAATGAGTTTGTTTGTTTATTTATAATTTTTTTAAAAATTAACAACAAGAGTGATCTTGGACATTGACTTTCATATTTCTTAAAACTGGCTGATCCAACATCTCATTAAAATTTTGAAAAACCTGAAAATACATTGATTTACAGTATATTAAATTTTATACAGGATACATCCATGTATTTTAAAGGGAATTTCATATTATAAAACAATACAGATATTAAAAGGATTCCAATTGCCATCTATGTGCCTACGTATCGTAGAGCAAAGGCATCACAATCCATTTTATAAGAAAAATGATATTTACAACATTTATATAATTATTTAATAAATCCTGGTAGGGAAAAAGGTCAATATCTTGTCAAAAATTTAAGTTACATAAAAATTCAAAATAATATATTATAATATTACACGAGATCACGATAATTTCCTTCTAAGAGTTACAGTACATCCAATCCTTTGAAATCTATAAAGCCGATTGGAACAAAATAAAAATGTCAGAAGGTGTTACTACCTACATCCCTATTTTTCATTTGCAAATATATTCATTCATCAAGTCATTTGTCAAGTCAAGAAGAAACCAAGTTTATCTGAAATATTTCAAAAATGAGTGTGAACTGCACCCATATTCTTGAAGACATTCTCTCTCAAAAAAACCATCAGTAAAGGATACAAATTCAATCTAAAATTGTTCTTGTGCAATTGAATTTATGATGACTTCTTTGTCAAGGTAAAAAAAAAAGTATTACGAAATGTTGTGTTCTGGATTTTTAGTGAATTTATTAAATAAAAAGATATTTAACCCCTGATAAAAAAAACAACTTAAAAACCATAATTTATTCAATGTATTGTTTAAAAAAATATTGCATATTATTGCTTGAGTCAGATCTAATTGTCATCTTGAGTGAATAATTAAAAAAGTTTTGTTTTGCATTATCATTAATATTTTATTTTGTTTTGAAATGATAAACCAAATTTTAGGTTAGCTTAATGTCAAATTAAGTTTTTTTATATGAGTTGAAGTGAAGAACTTTATTGCTACATAAATTATTTGTAAATATATTCAAACTATATATAACAAGTTGAATATTTTCACAAATGTAAAGAGCTAAAAATAATGACTTCAAAAAGATGTTTTTAGATTTGAGTAGGTACTATGATTCATAGTACTATATAGTATATAGTATCGGAACCGATACTGATTTAACTATTAATTACCCATAGTTAAAAGGGAAGCAAAGTTTGAATCATAACAGCTATTAATTTCTTTTCATATTTTGTAACTGATGATTGACCAAAGGGTCATTGTCGATATATATAAACTAAATAAAGAATATCCATTTCCACTTTGATTGTCTCAAACTTTTAAATCCATAGATGGGGGGAGGGGGGGCCAAATATTATGAGGGATTCTTCTGAGATTTGCTTTGACAGAATGAAAAAGAAAATGATTATTGAGTACTTTTCAAGAGGAATTTCTAAAAATATTATTCTAAAATGAACTATTTCATCTTAGAATAAGAGCATGAATGAATTTTTTGCCCAAGTACAGAAAAGAAAGGATCTTGATGACATCTATTTTCTACATAGCCACAAAGTTGACAAACCTGTAGCCTATTGGAGCTTTTAATTTCGAGATACTTAATTTTTTCATAATTATTATTATAAAACAACGAAAGTGTAAAAAATTGTTTACTCGTGTATCCAAATATCTAATAATTCTCATAGATCCTTAATTTGAGCATATTAAGGATCAAAAACATGATTTAGAAGTGCTAAGGAATAAGGTTCTTAAAATAGACTTATTTATTTCAAAATCCTTGCATAAAATTTTCCTTGCCGTGAGTTTTCTCACGGCTTAAATTTTCCTAGAACCAATTACACACATTAACAAAATAAAATTATTTTTATTTTATTATAAAAAAGTATAAATGACTATTTTAATACACGAAGAAATGTGGAGTTTGACTGGGATCAGAGTAAAATAATATCTTCAATACCATGTAAATTGATAAGTATATTAATTATCCGCTTTTTAACAATATTTACCTACATACACGTTTATCTAGAAAATTATGCAAGTCTTTAGCATGGGATTTCTACAGATATTGGCAAATATATCTTTCAAGAAGGATTGAATACATCAATAAATCAGAGAAACTTTAATTTATTTCTTTTAAAAAATAGTAGTTGAACATATAAATTAATCTTTTTGTATTTGATATTGCATCTCCCTCTCAAAGAAGAATAAAGAATTTTCGCCTAAATATGTTGTAAATTTTGTAGAAAATGCTACATAAAATTTTAGTACATATATATACATATAAGGAGTACAAATTAGTTCAGGCCGTTTTCTAAAGATGCCTCTGTTGTTATGAATGCTTGATAGTATTAGTAGGTTTCGGTTGGTTCCGAGAGATTAGGAATCTGTAAATAATATTCCATTGATATCAATTGAAGTTTCAAATATAATAATATAAAAAAACCCTGTTTTTACTTTGTTGAATATGTCTAATTTTGTGGTTATTGAGCAGCATTTGCGGAATATTTTATATTTCTGCTTTAATTGGAAGAAAGGTGCAGCAGAAGTCTATCGAACTCTTGTAGAAGTTATTGGTGACTCATAAATCATGTAGGGAATGATTTCGACGGTTCAAAAATAATGGTTTCAACGTTGAAGACAAGCCCCGCTCTGGACAGCCAAACAAGTTCAAAGATGAACAACTGGAGACATTACTCAATGAAGATCCAAGTGAAAAGCAAGAGTTACTTGCAAAATCATTGGGAGTTACACAACAAGCCGTTCCCCTGCGATTAAAATCAATGGTTGTTTTTCACGAGGAAGGCAATTGGGTGTCTCATGAACTGAAACCGAGAGACATTGGAAGACGATTTTTCTATTGCGAGCAGCTCATTCAAAGATAATAAAGATTTGTGACTGAGGATGAGAAATGGATGTACTACGACAACCCCAAAGGGTCAATCTTTGCCACTCATCTTAACATCAACATTAAAGCGGAAATTTCATGGTTCAAAGGTCATGCTCTGTATCTGGTGAGATCAAAAAGGTCTTGTATATGTACTATGAGCTTGAATGAACCTTGAAAGATGTGAAACTATGAGTTTTATTTATTGTTACTCTGGTTGTGCTCTGTTTTCCTTTTCTTTTGTTTTGGTTGCTATAAGCAAATTAACTCCAATTTGATAGGAAACACTATGAAACAAGGAGTTGAAGACTATAGAGAATTGTATTTCAACTCGATGAAGAAAAATTAAATAAAAATACAATAACCTCGAAAAAACTTTATGAATTCAAAATGAATATTTTGGATTTGGTATTAAATCATTAAATCCACAACCATTTGCTACATTCTGATTAGACATGGGTCAATAATTTATTAGATCAAAATTGGAGTTTCAATATATCGGTCAAAGTTTTTAGTATCTGCATCGGATTGATGATATATGAAATAATTCTTTCGAATTTGCATATTTATTATGATATTGACCCATGTTTAATTGTGATATTACTTAGTAATATAAAATAATACATTTATATTATCAAACTTATCGTTGCTCTTGGCAACGTACTGTAAATTAATTTTTTTTGGCAGAAAGCTACATTGAATTTATATACAGTTATTGTTTTTTTAGACAAGTATATACCAGATAATCATAGAAATTTATAAATATACCAAAAAGCTATAAATCTAAGTATGATATTAAATCAAAACTACTTTTTTTTATCTGAAAAAGTTTAAAATCTCAAAACTTTAGGATTTCTTAGAAAACTTTTAAATATTTATACAAATAACTCAAACTTTTGTGTGTCATATCCCCCCAATACATGTTATGATATTTAATTTTAATCTATGCAACAAGTTAAATAATTTTTTTGTAAATCATCTACTTGGAGATAATTAATTGTTAACCTTCTTTTGTACATATATATCGATTTATGAAAGAATGATTACACTATGTATTTAAATTTGAACCATCTCTTGCCAAATGTAAAGGCCATTGATATAGCACAAGCAAAAATAAAATAAAAATAGCAATGGTAACCTTCAAATTGAACTGCATTGTTATAGAATTTAATGCTGATGAATATTTGAACCTACACATGTAGTTTTAATTCATTATAAGGAACTTCCAATGGTTACAAATGTAATTAACATATTGATAAATTGATATCCCTAGTTACATGAATTGGAATTAATTTTATAGGGGTGTAATTTTTGTCTTTGAATGAATTTAGACACCTAGTTAAGGCATAAGTTATTTTGATTAAACATAAGTAGTTTTATTTGAATACACACATCCTTAATAAAAAAATCTTTGATAAACAGGGAACCAAATTTTTAATTACCTACAATACTAATATAATATTTCATGTATAAGTACAATTATCCAAAAACAACGAAACATTTCTTTCATCAAACGAATTAACTTTACAATACACACAATCACGTCACCATTTAATAAATTGACTTCTCACATAAACCCATCTCATTACTATTCGGCCATTATTTGACAATTCTTCTCCAGCAAAGTTAAGTCGAAAAAATTGTAATAAAATAATACGTACATATGTATATAAAATTCAACTAATTTATGCATCTGTATAAATGAATTGTGTTTGAGTAGACAGTTGATGCTATTGTTTCAATATAAAAAAATATAGGGCCATCAAATATAATAATAAAAAAAATAGTCTCTTGAAATCTTTGGGTTTTTTTAAGGATTTAAAAAAAGGATAATATAGTGAAATTCACGTACTTAAAAAAAAAAAAAATTAGCATAAAGTAGTCAATAATCCCTTTTTTTGACATACGGTAACTATTATAACAAAAAAGATCCAAAACTTTCTTATGAGATATGTGCACTTATTGAGAAAAAAAATCCTCATAAAAATAGTTACATCTGATTTATTAAAAAAATTTTATTTATGTTCAACTAATTACAATTGGAACCAATGGTAAAGAAATGAATTTGGTGTATTCTTAGTTCATATTTATTGAACTACTTTTTTTCACATCTAATACAATTAATGATTAAATATAGAACAACTTTTTTTTTTTTAATTATGCGACAAAAGATTTTTTTTTCTATAGGAAATATTTTGCTATTTAATAAGTTTATCAAAAAGGAATAAAAATCCAAATAAATATAATCTTACATATTTGCTAATATTATTATTAAATTAATTATTAAGAACATATATATATATATATATATATATGAACCAATACTGTCAACCCAAGATTGATATTCTCACAAATAAATTAGAAAAGTGTAGTCTTATAATAACTGCAATGTGTCTATTGTTTTATATATATATATATATTTTTAGCTCAGGTGTAGCAAAGAAAACTTTAGGAACATCTAAATAAAAGCTCAATAAATAAATATCTTTTCGAACCCATTATTTGGCTGTTAAAAAATCCCTATAACTGAATAGTAGTCTCTACTTTTTTTTTAAAACTTTGTCTCTTCTATAATTTTTCTTATCACCATAGTAAAGGAGATGAAATCATTTGGTAAGATAGTGAGAAAATACATCCTAGAATTGTTCTTTTTTTTATGGTTTTTAAATTATGGATTCACTTGAATTTCATTGATGATTGTCTTAGCTCCTCCTCTCTAAAGTACGTGACCATAACAAAGTTATTTATATGCACTGTCATCTATGTTTTGAATGATTCAAGGGTAATTTTCCTTGAACAATATATTGAATCGTAAATATACATAGTAATACCTAATGAAAATAAAGGCGCATTTAAGACTCAATCGAGGTTTAGTCTACGGCATTTATATTTGAAGTCTTAAGTTTAAGAGCACAATAAAAAATAGAACCTTTTTAACTTATTGGCATGGCAGAGCAAAAATGGAGAAAGGAGCAATGATGGCTTTTAACTTGAATTGCATTGTTGTAGAAATGAATGATGATGAATATTTAACATCATTTATTCTTAAATGTATGCATAGTAACTTTTCATCCTAGACATACGACACAGAGTTTTGATCAATTATAAGGAACGTATCATGAGATGGGAGTGTTTTCAAAAGTTTCTCTTCCTATGATAAGGTATAATTATGTACTTGAATCTTATGGTCCTATTCTTGAGATGACAGCTGTGTATTAGTCCATGTAGATATATTCAGAACCCCTGATGAGAATGTACGAGCGTTGTCACGTGATAAAGTAAGTTAATGATTGGACACTCTCCTTCTAACTTTAATGAGAAATTGAATCTACTGTGTGAGGGTGGCAAGGAAATTGTTGAATCTGAAAAAACACAGGGGGAAATACTGATAGTTAGAATGTGAGTTCGTACCTAAATAGCATAGGTACGATTATGAGGTCAATAAGAATAAGAGAAGACGACGAATCTTCATCGTACTGTCAATTAGCTATATCAGGAGTATCCCCAAGTTTCCTGCCACCCACACATAGCAGATTCAATTTCCCTCTCAAGTTAGAAAAGGTGTTCTGGTATTCTCACAATCCATAAATATTTTCTATTTCTATGTATACTTATTTATTCCCTACTATTCAGATCATTGTTGTATGAATACTATGAGCAGTTCACAATAATGCACAGGCTGCATTTTTGCTTACCTTATAATGACATGATTAACAAACCTAAAATTAGCCTATTACTTAATCTATTGCCTTTCTCACTTATGATCAGAGGAGACAATCAACAACAAAATTTAGGAGAATAACTAACAGACAAGTTGTAGGCTTGTTTGTAATACTTGACAAAATTCTAAAGTAGGTATCTACATATATAGAGATGTACAAAATCAGAAGCAAGAGTCTCAATAAAAAGAACTCACTCAATGATGTCAGCAGAGAGGCAGCCACACATTTCTTTGCTCTTCATATTATTATTATTTTTTATAACTAACTTGTAACTTATGGTATGACGCATCATTACCACTTTAGCTCGAAAAGATAAAGAAACTGTTTTTGCTTTAAATATCACTTATCACTTATCTCATGTGTAGAACAAATGGCCAAAAACATATATCAAATTGTACTTATAATAAGCACTTTTACCAAACAGCTGTTTTTAAGTATGCCTCTACATACTCTGTGAAAACGGAGAAGAATTAATTCTTGAAAATGAGAATCAACTTAAAAATAAATATACAAAATTCAAAAATTTATTTAAAAATAGGTATATTTCATGATTTGTGTTTTTAGACACCACAAAGTTAGCTTAGCAAATGTGTACTTAAGCAGAATTGTATTTGCCTGAAATAAAGAAGAAGAAAAAAGATTACAGGTTGAATTACTAATCAAATAGAAAGAAATCCTCACCACCCTTGCCTGATCCTTTTACGGATCTAACCATTCTCTTTCCTTTGCCTTCACCTATGCATAAAGAAAGGATTTTGATGAATAAAAAGATGATTTACTATGTATTCGTTTGAATTTGAGCTTACCCTTGCTTAATCCTAAGGCCGATGGCATGGCAAGAGCAAAAATGGAGAAAAGAGCAATGATGACTTTCAAGTTGAATTGCATTGTTGTAGATTGAATGATGATGAATATCGATATTGTTTCCTCTTATATAGGGACTTTTTATTTAGCATACACATATGTGACAACGTTTTAATTTATCACAAAGGACTTCCCAGGAGGAGAGAGGAATTTAAAAGTATAGCAACACATTATAAGGTATGCTTGCAAAAAACTTGAACTTATTAGTCAAATTCTTGAGATAGCGGCCTTGTAATAATTTAATTGAGAGTTTTCAAAACCCTTGATGAAAATGTGTCAGTTTTGTTATGATCAAAAAAATTATTCCGAAATAGTTCTCCACTTTGTAGAAATTGCCAATGTAATCCTTGACTAAGTTTTCTATTCGTTAATGACGTCATCAAATATTCATAGGCTCCTGACGTCCAGATTTTGAGAATCTACATACATGTACCCTGGAAATTGTATACCGTGAATATCGTGCATCCCTAGTAAATATTATTGAAAAGGGTTTAATAGTAAATTAAATCCTACGGAATAGTAGTTACAATCATGTCTGGTTGGGAGGGGGAAGCAGTGCCAGGTTTGAAATAGATGAAAGTTACGAAATTATAATAATAAACAGTGACGTGTCAGTTTGGGCTGATTAGAGAGGAATTACAAAATGAATATGTATATATTTTTTAATTGAATTCACTTCAGTTTCTTGTCTTTTTCTTCTTTTGCCTTAGTTTAAGTCGATGTTCTTAAAGTTAGTTTTGGTTCTGAGGCCCATACACTCCTCCTAAAATTGTCACAGGAGGGGGGGGGGAGTACAAGGTTTGCACGTTCGGAGTATGTCTTGTCTTTTATTAATTGTGCCTCACTATAATTCATCTGCTTGTGATTTAAAATGAAGATTTTCACCTATTTTTTTCACCTTATTGAATGAGTAAATGGAGGGATGTAATTATTTTGATTACAAAATATTTCTCATATTTACTGATGTATCTAATTGATATACCCACACAAATGTTTCATTTTTTTTTTATTTTTTTTTGTAGTATGCAAAAGTTAATTACCTTGAGACTACAGGGTATTTAACGAGGTAAGTGATAAAGTGTTAAAAAAAAAAGAAAAAAAAGTGTGAATATAATAAAGTACACATGTACATATTTGAAATAAATATATTGACAAATCACCTCTCAGATCACTTTGACCTGAAAAAAAAAGATAAGAGATGTGCTATATATCAATTATATTTTTTATTTTTTTCACACATGGGTCCATGAATCAAGTATTAAATGAGTTTGTTTGTTTATTTATAATTTTTAAAAAAATCTTGGACATTGACTTTCATATTTTTTAAAACTGGCTGTTCCAACATCTCATTAAAATTTTGAAAAACCTGAAAATACATTGATTTACAGTATATTAAATTTTATACAGGATACATCCATGTATTTTAAAGGGAATTTCATATTATAAAACAATACAGATGTGAAAAGGATTCCAATCGCCATCTATGTGCCTACGTATCGTAGAGCAAAAGCATCACAATCCATTTTATAAGAAAAATGATATTTACAACATTTATATTATTATTTAACAAATCCTGGTAGGGAAAAAGGTCAATATCTTGTCAAAAATTTAAGTTACATAAAAATTCAAAATAATATATTATAATATTACACGAGATCATGATAATTTCCTTCTAAGAATTACAGTACATCCAATCCGTTGAAATCTATAAAGCCGATTGGAACAAAATAAAAATGTCAGAAGGTGTTACTACCTACATCCCTATTTTTCATTTACAAATATATTCATTATCCAAGTCATTTGTCAAGTCAAGAAGAAACCAAGTTTATCTGAAATATTTCAAAAATGAGTGTGAACTGCACCCATATTTTTGAAGACATTCTCTTTCGTTTGTATTAATAGATTATTTCGATTAATTAAATACGGACTCCAATAATTGCAGTTGTATTATAGGAAAAAAAATACCGGCCACAATCAAGAATAAAAAACATCTGGTATTTCTGACTATGTAGTTACTATTACTATGACTCATGGTGAGATGAACTGGTTTTAGCCAACTGCAACTAAATAAATCTCTGAGGCTATGAAAAAGATGGACGTTCTTTCAGGGACCATATCAGCTCCATGATCAGTCGACACATTTATACGATTGCTCTATTGGGTAGACAGCAATCCTTGCTTTCTTTATATAAAGTGACTTTTTTGTACAAACCATGTGGGAGAAAGGTCTTAAAATGACTTCAAAATATTTGGACGTTATATAACTTATGAAGTAACAAAGCTTAAAAGTAGATTTTCTCCTTTTCAATATTTGAAAACAAACTTGTTTTCTTGTTGACTTGACATATATGAACGAAATACTTTTGTATACATTGATTCATTTTATTTTTCTTCTCTACTGGAGATGTAAATCAATGTATAAGGCTCATAAACGTACAATATACAGTTTCATATGAATATGTGTTTGTTCATTTTTTTTTTTTTTTTTTGCTCTACCAGCCTTTCATTTGTTTTTAGTTTCACAGCAATTGTTTTATTTGCTAACAAATGAACATGTACCCAAATACCTTCACTATTAAAATGACAGTTCCTATAAGTCTTGCTTAGTTGACAGACTCTCTTTAACTGGGAAGAGCTCTAAAAAGTTAAAAGTACTGAATTATGTAGAACTGTTCCGATGAACATCCACTTACATATATATGTACAACAAAAGGATTTTGTCAGGTATGTAAATTGCTTATGCATAACGTAAATGACAGATAATTTATAAGGATGACTGAGTCAGAGGCGAATCATTCCATTGATACGATCATTTGTCAATCATTTCAAATTGAACATTTGAGTTTTTTTCTGTTTCAAAAGTCATTTGATTTTATGGCAAAAGTAAGACGACACGAAAAGTAAAATGTACATATACTAAGTATATTATTATTATTACAGTGACGTTTTAAACTGTTAAATAAATAAATCTTACCTGTCAGGAATAATAATAATAATAATAATGCCATTTATGCACATATATTCATAAAAACGATAAATATTTATTTCACATACATATGTACATAAGTTGAAGACATTTCATCAGAAAATATTTTGCTGAAAGCTGAAATATAAATTTATTGAATGAGTAAAAATGTCTTTTTATTGTTTGTGAAAGATTTATTGCTGCTCCATGAAGTTCACTCCATGCAGCTTTATAAATTTATTTATTCATGTACATATATAGATATATTATGTATAATATATGTTCATTGTGACACTTTGTGCGTTTCGAACGATAAAATAATTAAGTTTGGAATAGACTTTTCAATTTCACTCAATTCATTAATTTATGTATATAATATTTTATTCAAGTTCTTCATTTGTATTTTTTCTATTTTTTTTAATATCTTATTCTTGGCCACTCTTAGTTTTTCAGATTTTAAGGATAAGAGCTTAACTCTACATATTTATAAATAGCCGGTCCTTCAGAAGATACTGAAATCCAGATAAGATTCAAGCTTTTTTAAGAGTAAAAATTTCTAAGAAACAAATCCTTATTTGCTCCATAAACACCTTCATATAAAAGTTACATGATGCTCTAAAATCCGTACAACTTTAATTAATTCCAAGTGATCTTATTATTTCATTCTATACGTGTGTACCAGCACTAATTTATTTAAACCATAAAGAAGTGGATTTATTTTTATAAAGGAGCATCTGGATTTGATATGAAAAAGATATAATTAAATATCTACTCCCGAATAATTTAAGGAGTATTTATATATTTTTAATTTAATGTTGATTATGAATAACCTTCCTCTTCCGATTGTGATTTCAAGCACGGTGTGTGTGCTTACGTATAAGAAAGTCAATAAACCAATAACCCATGTTGATATATGACACACTAATGAGAGATATTGAGTATTGGAATATCACATACATACGCGTAATATGCATAACTATGACATGAGCAGCAGATATGATTGCACTTTGATGAAGACTATTGACATAATATGTAACTTTTATAGTGTAGATAATGACTTTTGTATGAAGAAAAATGAGTTTTTGAAGTTATAAACAAAGGAATTTAAAGTACATAAATGTATTATTTGTAGAACCTTATTTCTAAGTATTTCTAGATCATGCGAATATTGTGGATCTGAGGAAATTAGAATAACTGGGATTACACATTTTCACTACTCGAGCCAGAAATGAGGTAATTGATCTTGCTCGTTACTATTTTCTACATAACCCAGAAGTCTGTAGCCTATTGGAAAAAAATTTCTTAGGGCTAAAAAATTAGTTTACCTATTAGGAAACATTTAAATCAAGTGACAGTTGATTGACTCCTAAATGCTCAATAATAAGAATATATTCAAATCTATTTTAAAATCCTTGTGGACAATTTTCCTTGGAGTAAACCTTTCAAAAACTACTAATAACATAGAGCTGCTCATCAAAATACATAATTTAGTGACTACGAAGAATTATACATATAGGGGATGGATTGAATTAATTACTTTAGTAGTAGAGTCTTAACTTTTCAAACATGTTGACTATTTAAAGTTTGAGTAAAAGTCTTTGAATAATAAATTAAGTATTCAAAGATGAAAGGGGGGGGGGATCATCATTTTATTCTTATATAAATATTCGTCTCTTTCCTTTCAAAAAAAAATGTTCTTAATTGTTCCATTAACTTTTTAATTACAGGTTGTTAGACTCATGGAGGATTTGAGTATTTACTCAATTGTTCTAAACACAATCGAACACGAAGAGGAAGAAGAAGAAGGGGATGAGTCTCATTTGAGCCACATCAGATATGACGTTCCTCCACTCGGAAACTTTGAGGCGGAAATGAAAGAGCTCAATTATGAGTTGAGTGAGGATGTTTTTGAGTTGATTGTGGATCCCAAAAATGAGTCTTCACTTTGGGATTTGAATGCTCTTTCACCGACTGAGGAAAAGGAGATTGTAGATAGTACATGTAGACCATCAGCTGTAAGTGCTCACTACTTTCTTATTTTATGAATGATTAAATACAGCATATTTAATTATCAATCAATTAGAATAATTATCATTATTGAGTTGTTTAATTGAATAACGTACATATGAAGAGAAAATAGAGGGATTTTTCATTGTTTGCTTTTTTGGCAAATCCTAATTTTATATTCACTTAAACAACAACAATAAAATCAATTCACTTGTTAAAATCAGATGATGTTTTTTATAAATATATTTTGTTTTTTTTACATCGTTAATAATAATTAATTAGTTAGAGAAGACCATTAGTAGAGCTGTAAAAAATAGGCCCTGCCAGAATGTAAAAAGCGAAAATTGAATTGGTATCCCTTGACAATTTGATGAATGCTTGAGGTGAAAGGAGTTTTAGCTGTAAGGAAGTTTTACTATTACATAGCTACAAGCAGCTATTCTTTTTTTGAGTGGGGTGGAAGAAAATTAAATTATATCAAGGATTTTAAGTTAGGCATTTTATTAATTATTATTATTGATAGATGGTAAACTGTGTGTATTAGTTACTGGTGTATCACACGTGGTTAATGTACAATCTTTTCTACTCAAAAATTAAAGAATAATCTTTGGAAAATAAAAAAGACTATTTAAATTGCCAGCCACTAAAAATTTCACGTGTGAGTAATGCTTAAAATTTACAGCTTTTGTGGAGTGCGAGGAGAAAGCAAAAGTGAAACTTTCGAGACTGACTTATATGGGACCAAGACGGAAACTTTGAGGTCGAGACGAAGACCAGTCTTATTCTACATATATTCAATCTATCCTGCACTCACGAAACTTATTAAAATACTATTGGCCTCTATATCACTCCTGTCACTTGAAGGGCAGAGGTTTTCGGTTCCATTCTATCAAATGATTATTCTTCCTCCCATTGGGTTGAGTGTGTCAGTAGAATACAAATCTAAGGACTGTATTATGATCTCATAATAACTAAGGTCTGGCTGTCGTACTGCTTTCATAATTTTTTTTTTTACAAAGACTAGAGAACACATTTGGTGATAAAATAAACAATCATTTAATCAGAGTAGTTATATTTTATTTACTTCTTTTGGTGTTTCCTCTTTAAAGGACGAGAAAGGCAAAAGGTTATTCCCGCTGTTTCTGTGATGACGCTTTTGTAGAATTACTATGAAGTATGATGTTACCAAACTTTTATCTAAAGATTTGAAGGACATACTTCAAATTCCACTAGATGTCTACTGTTTGTCTCTTGTGGGTCATGAATGAAAATATAATTTAAAAAATCAAAACTGGTTAAAAGCATATTACAGTGTTGTAGATAATAAAGTAGTTACAAAAAAAAATTACTTTTTGATTGCATGATTTCTGATTGTTAGATGGAAGTATGTATATGATAATTCCTTTTAAGACTTGAGTATTATCAGGTCTGAGTCATTTTTATTTTCATTTGACAATTCCAATGGCCTCATCTTTAACAAGTTATTAAAAACTATTTATATATAGAAAATAACTTTTTTCTACGTTAACAATTATTATTAGTCAAATCCAAGGCTTTGAGATCAAGACCGGAGGTGTGAGAAACTATATCAAGACTTTGAAAGACGTTAAGACCAAGACCACCAAAAATTGCTCTTGAAACCAGTTGTGAGAAACAAATCTCTAGTACAGGGAGATTAGTTTAATTTTATCATGCGTTTTTAAGCAAAGTTTACTGCAAATGGATGTTGGGACTTTTGGATTCTTCTTTTAAAGGAAGATGTTCCCTCTTCCTCAAATATCTATTATACGTTTAAAATAACAACAATAATAATTGTAGTCTTTCTCCTTAAAGGTATCATCCCCCTGCGCCCATAATTAATCATGTACAATATCTTTATTATAGTTCTTAAGTGTGTTCAACAGTTTTCAATGTTTTTAAGTTACCAAAAAAAACCGGGATATGTGTAAGAGCTGAGTACAACTCAGCATCGTCTCCTTTAAAAACTTCTTTTTTTGTGTGTGTGTGTGTGTGTATTAAGCAACTTACATAAAACTTAGTTTTATTTACATAGAAATATTTGAGTATACATTCACAGTACATACACGCAGGCATATAAGTTAAAATAAATAACAAAGTGAGTTCAATAAATATTCATCACTTTTTTCTGTAGTTTGCAGGGGAAAAGTAATTTAATTAAGGAAACGAGTCATTGACTTGGAACAAAGTGAAAACAGGAACTTTATGAGGAAAAAAGGATATAGTCAAGACTTTGATTGAGGTTAATCTTCTCATTTCTCTGTGGTCCCAGTTGTAAAAAAGCTTTTTCTACTTTTTAAGCAAATATTAGTAATGATAATTTTAATTAATTACTGATTAATTAGAAAATGAGGATTTTTAATTATACTTACCCAGGTATTTATTAGTTAATGCAATTAAATTTTATATATGTTATGTCAATGATTGAATTATATTAATATATAAATGGAATTTTGGTCAGAAAAAATACTGTTTTGTGAATAGAAAAGGAAAAAAGCTTGATAGTCTTACTCTTTTTTTAAAATAGGTTTAAGGAAGAATAAAAAGATTCTCACCAACATTAGTAGATTTTATTAAAAATATATGATATATTTATTTATAATTTTCTTCTTTAAATAATATTTAATTATACATTGAAGTTTTTATTCATATAGCAAAGATTCCAGGTCCCTCTCCCCTTAAAATCATATGTACAGGCAGTTGATATTGACAATTATTATTAGCGCACTTTATTAATTTTCAGATTAATAGTTTGCAAAATATGAAAATTTAAAGGTATAAAAAACAAAGAGTAACAATAGCATAGACATCTAAAACATTTTTACACTTGATATATTCCATTTTATATTTGTCCTCGCACATGGAGGGAATAGTTATCATCCAATGGGCAATGATAGATTTGTGATTTAATTTGTTTAGGATAAGGCCTTTCACCTCCGACAGTAGGTGTCTGACTCTGTTCCACGTACTATCCTCCTTCGTGGATTTATTTGTACGCATTGAGGAAATCGTCAGACGATATCTGAACCAACTTTTGAGAGGGGACCCCTTGCAGGTTAAAATATCGAGCTTCCTGCATCTCCTCTCAAAGATATTGATGGGAAAAAATTTTATTTTTTTAATTTTTTGGAAGGCATCTCACCGTTCGATGCTCCAGCCCCCAAATTAAAATGAAGAATGGCATGGGTGGAACCCGATTTTAGATTCATTAAGTCTCGAAGTAAGCTCTTTTTTTGTTCTGAGGACCAGCCAGTTTCCTATCAGGGAGATGAGTTAACCACTAGATGTGAGGCTACATTCTAAGTGGAATTGACCTCCTGACGCAAAACGAACGAGGGATGTAATTCAGTGGCAAGTCTAGGCCAAGTGTTTCAAGGGTGCACTCAATTGTTACGTCCCAATTGTTGCGTGCCATCTGTTTGTAATCGTAGTCAAGCTCCATGACTATTTTGAGCATCTTGGTGGGACCCTCAAACATTCTCACAGCTATAGTGAATTCGTAGTTCCTTCTATATTGTTCTTTAATTCTGGTGGCCCAGACTTCATGGCAGTATTGAAGTCTCTTCTGTCAGCATAGGGTTCATTGCTTTCCAAACCGTTTCAGGGTTCCCTATGCCGAGTCTCTAGGAAGAAACCTGTCGATCACCAAAGACTACTGTCTCTTTTTCCCAAGAGACAATCGTTTTCTTAAGACTTCGTTAGCTACAAATACTATTTTTTTGAGAATGGAGTATATCTCAGAAGGTGGGTAATCTTAGAAAATATGATTTTGTACCGTTTCCCCGTTTTATCTAGCCTTGAGAGGCATTTTCTTGACTCTTTGATGATAAATTAACTCCTAGGATTGAGGTTGAAAATGACTGGCGTAAATTGAGAAATGATTCCCCGAAAAAATTCTCAGGACAGCAAACATTTTCTGTTATGCCCATGTTAATTATAAGGCATGCATACAGCAATCATATATACCGGCAGCTGATGTGAACAATAGATGAATTCAGTTGGTATATAAGTATCTCTCCTTCCTTTTCATCGTGCTCTCCAAAAGTTGTATCCCTATACATTAAGCTCTCAATCAGACCTTCCCTAATAAATATAATTGATCTTGTTCGCAAATATTTTTATAAAGTGTACATAGGTACATATACATACATATATGTACGTAATTATTATTTATCTTCTGTGTGTTTTATTTTTATTTAAACAAACAGTATATTATTGCATTGACCTTCATGGCGATTTTACTCTAGGAAATCTAAATATAAACAAGAATCAATTTATTATTTATTGTATACCTTGTAGAACGCTAAATCCTTTAGAAGATTAAGTATAAAAGCTACCAATGGTTTTATCTAAGTCAATTTTGAAATTTTGGATATACAGAGCAAAAAATTCTTATCTCTAAGATTGTCAGTGTCAAAAAACTATTTCTTATTATTGTTCAGAAAAGACCATCTGTGAGGAAATTAATTCTTGGACCCTCATAAAAAAACGTGGGGGTGGTGGTGAATGTAAGCTATATATTAAAAAAGAATTGGAGGAAATTTTCCTAAAATGGCCACTATGGCCACCAATGAGACAAAGAAAATTCTGAAAATTGAAAGTATCTGAGATGCTTTTCCTTAAACAAACCTAAAAGTGTTGATAGCTTCCATTTCTTTAACATGGGTATTCATTCAAATCTCAGACATTCTTTAGGGATGTTGTACATTTCAGTCTTATTTGGAAGCAGTATTCCATTTTAATGGAAATAACATATAAAATAAAGTTATTTTTTATTTGGTTATTTATAATTTCAGATCTTACAAATATATGTATCATTGTTACTCTTTTAACTATCGCCAGCTAAAAATGATATAATACATACAAACCGTCATAGCTTATTAAATTTAAATATAAAGTAGTAGCTCATATAAAGTTGAAACTGTTGAAGTAACGCTGTATTGTTTTATGTATACATATATGTACAATGCACAGGGATCGATTCTATATTCGGAACTCTACAAAGAGAACCTGCATCCAAGAACGGACTCAATACAAACAATTTCAGAAAGTGCCTCATCCATGTCTGGACCAAGAGCAGATGAAGAATTCGTTGATTGGTTAAAGGAACAACGAGAAGCTAGAGATAAATTAAATATATTTCAAGTCAAAAGTAAAGTGAAGGAACTAATTCTAATTCATGGAGATAAGGATGTGGAGGGACGAGGGAAATGGTTTTTCCAATGGCATGAGCGGTAAGAGTACTTTAAATTATACTTCTACAATTAGGGATGGGTATATGCATGTATTGCTGAGCGGAATCAGGAGGGAGAATTTTTAAAGTAATGCCCTTGTTATCATCAGCTGCTTTTTTAAATAACTTTACAGAGTGAAAAATGTTGTACATATATCTTCTATATGAACCTTAGAACCTTCTCGTTCTAAAATAATACAATTGTATTTATCTTTGAGACTTTTGAACTACATAATATATGTATATATTTGTGTTCCCTTTCCCGAATTCACCTTCCTTTAATTAAAGTATCAAAGTAAATTCATGGAGATAAGGTAGTTAAACATAAAGTAACTCATGGCACTCCTTGACAACCCTCGTCGTTTCCCCAGTTTGTTTCAAAAATAAATGTATCTGGTTTTACAATAGAGGAGCATATTGGATGGATGTGACAATGCACAACTTCATCACTTCTGTAGGTAAAAATTATGCTTATGGCCACTTGACATCTATATATTATATGTAGCTATTTCTTTTCCATATACATCCATACATCCACATACTCTGTGGGCATTTTTTTTCCATTTGACGGTGTAGTCGTAACTTTTTAGCAATATTTTTTACAGGTTGACCCACTTCTTTTCGTGCATAAATTGTAAATCTGGTGACTTCCAGAGGCTTTTCCTTAATAATAAAGTTTTGCAACGCTACTAACCCTCTCCTTACAGCTCCTTGTATGCCCACCTTTTTTATATTTCTCATCATCATCATAATACTGCCATTTTTCCCCATAAAAATTCTCATCTCTACAAAAGATCAATCAATCAATTCTTTTTTACTATATATATATATGTACATATACATACAAGAACTAAGTATAATATTGATATGTGTATGCATGCATATACATATAGCTAGATTATACTCTCCTCATTAGGTAGAGAGCCTAATGGGTTGGAAATATTTTTTTTATTTTTTTTTAAAGTAATTTAAATTCATTTATGTATGTACATAATTTAAACTACCCATATAAATGATTAGTATCTATAATAAGAAAAAATTATTATTTTATTTTTATTTTAGAAAAAATGTCTTTACATTTTTTATGTTCCATAGAGCTTTTTAAATATCTTCTCGTGTATGCTTATTGAAACTAGGTAAGTATTCATACACATAACGGGATGATGTATTAAATTTTTGACTCTACTCTTGTTAAAAATAATAATGAATCATGTACCATTCATCAATATTCATGAAGCTACATACAATAATATTGAATCCCATTTAATACAAAAGTAATTTTTTTTTTGTTGATTTTGGTCAGATAAACTGTTGATGGCGGAAATATTTTTTTGAATATAATTTTGAAGAAATGGGAAATAAATATTATCCTATTTTGTGACTATATTTTTTTCCGTAAGAAAGAATAAACTTTAGATTTTAAAAAATATTTGAATCACTTTTGAATCAATTGAATTTAAGGGGGGGGGGGGGGTGATCAAAATATATTCTCATGAATTTATTAGCCATTTACAATATATGCTGGCAGCAACTAGTTTCTGCCTTTCTTAGATTCCAGAAGGTTCTAAATAAAATATTTGTAAAAACAAAAGTTGTTTAAAATCTTTCTAGTTTTTTCTATTTTGTTTTTTTCTCATATGAAAAAATTGGTGATCCTATATTCCATATAGGATATTGTGGCCTCTTTTGCCTTCTCAAGTCTTCTGATGCATCCCAAAAAAGTTCAATAAACTTACTTTGACTATTGAGATTATTCAGACATTGGGTATTTAAGGGTGAAAAAAAAAACATTAAAATTTGAACAAATGCACCACTATCTGGAAGCTATTTTATTTGTGTTTGACGACACTAGTGATGTAGGAGGAGTATTGAACGGTGGGTGTGTGGAACTAAGTGCCTCTATTTTCATTTTATAGGAGCAAAGATAAGCAACTTCTTCATAATTACTTCATAATACTTCATGCTAAATTTCATAGAAATTTTGGTTCAATTAGTATCAAAAAATGTTAAAAGGACATTTACATATATAATGCTTTTTTAAGGCTGTACTGCCAACAATTTGTCAAATTTATACCTTATAAGTTTGCCCATTTACCCCCAAAAAACGAAGGATGATATGTAACATATAATTGTTTTTATTAATATACAGATAAGGAACGATGTAACCAAGGATGATAGAAACTTTTTTATAAGTAGTCAGGGAAAAAAAATGAACACACCAATATCATCTTTGATATATTAATGTGGTCCAAATTACATTTGATGGATGTAGGTAGTTGAGAATAAAAGAGCAAATCATCTTAACAATGAACGAAAGAAACGTCTTTCTTTTTTTAGAAAGTAACGTTATCCCATTAAATTATCTTGAATAAATATGTGCTTACATATATATATATATATATATATGTAGCTATGACACTGCCTTGGATCAGTAGTATTGGATTTTCCCCATACATACAAAAGAGGGGAAATCTCTATAAAAATAGGGAAACAATTTATTGTTAGAAAGCAAAATCTACATAGTGGCTATTTGAGAAAAGTATGACCACATACATACACATATAATATGTATGTTCATAAATATACAAAAGATAATAAGTCTGAGGTCCATTCAACTAAAAAAAAAAAAAAAAAAAGAGGGGGAAAGTCAAAAATATGAAAGCTACAGTCTTTTATTATTATTATTATTGCTATTGTAGGGGACAGTGGAGGCTGGTGAACTCTAATGAGTCGAAAAGACATAGAAAGTGTCATACATAAATAATTCATTCTTATGAGCTGATCATTAATGCGTGATTTGTTACAAAGGCATTGAGTTTGTTCAGTAAAAAGGATTTCCTATAGGAATCATACATATGGTTACACTAAGCAACCTTAGTACAGGGATCTTTTCTTCTTCTTTTTTTAAACGATGGAGATGCCAGAAATATTTAGTGTAAAAATCAAGATAAATAAGAAAATGAATACATTAACTTATTCTCAAAAATCCATGTCATCATGTAATGATATAAAATAAAAACTCATTCTACATACTATCTATGGATTTGTGTGTCTTTTATTGTAATTAAATTGCTGATTATAATAACCATCAACCAAATGCAAATGGGAAATAACTAACTATGTACTCTCTTTGTAAGGAAATTTACAGTGAAATAAATAAAAAAAGTAAAAAAAATTCTTTAACTTGATACTATTATTATTATTAATTATAATAATCCTTAAATATAATTTTTTTTAAGGCAAAATAAATTCAATTAGTTGTACATATGACGAGAGTAATACTAAAAATACTCTCCACCTGTACTTGACATTCTTTAACAAAACTTTCAATGTAAGTTTTAATATAAAAAAAGAAACAATCCCATCTAATACAGACCATACGTGTCTTTTACAGTTCATACAAGTTGTATCTATACATATTGATAATGGAAATTGAATTATATTCCATGTCATCATCTTGTCATTTGAATCGTTGAAATTATACTTATAATTTATACTTAAAATAGTGTTTACTTCTATGAGTAATCTTCCAATCAATCTGAAAAGGCCCTTAAAATATAAGTGTCTACAATGTGCAAGTATTGAAGTCACAGTTATATAGGAAATGAACATGTTCAAAAGCTTTATTAGTTGAGTTTTAATTTCATTGTTCAAATAACAATGTTGTTTTGAAGAGAGCAAATAAAAATCCGAATAAAATTAACTCATCAATAGCCTAAATATGTCCTAAACTTTGTCCACTGCATAAATAATCCCATTAGTTGTATCAAAGGAGACGAAACAACCACCAAGATTATGATAAATCAAGGTTTTTGAAATGTTACATCTGATGTACAATTAATTATTATCAAGCTATGGATTCAGTTTTATTTTATGTATCTATGGAAATGTGGACGTGAATATAACTTTAATTGGAATTGTGATTCTGAAAAGTAATATCACTTTTCTGTACTAGTTATGCTTCGGATAAATATGTATTGAAAATGGCGTCCTAATTTATGATAACTTATTAATCTATGTAGATTTTTTTGGTTTTTATTTTTAAAGAAAATAAATTATAATAAAATCGTGAATGTATGGACTTCCAATGGTGCGATATTAAAAGATATCTAATACGTCTATTTAAATATGTAAATGTTTAATTTGTATTTTTATAAAAGAATAGGAACAATATTTATAAGAATATCATTTTAAATTGCGTGAAAGTATGCATACTTCCTTTAATTTAAAATATCTTTCAGTAAAATATCCTTCGATAAATTGTTCGCCCACGGAAAATGGTTCTATAATCGTAATAAATGATATTGTTTTTTTTACTTTGAAAATGCACATACTTAAGCTTACATTTAAATTAGAGTAAGACAACATGAATTTATGTATCAAAATATATATCCCATAATTGCATGCAAACAAAATCATATTAATGTACAACCATTTATTTTATTTGAATTAAATATATTGATGATCTAAAAAAAAAAAAATTCCCTAGACGAGAAGAGAGATCTACAATCATACCAGAGGATGAATCATTAAATCCTGTTCATCGAAAGGAAACACAGAACCTAGCATATCCACCCGCTTTTAAGTTAGAAGTAGCATGGTATGCTCTACGTTATTCGCAGTATGCTGCAGCAAAGATATTCGGAGTTGCACGTCGACGCATATTTGATTGGATGCGACAAATTCCAAAATTGGAGGATCTCCTTAAGAAAGGTCACATCAAAAAACTAACGGGAAGAGGACCAAAGAATCGGGATATTGATCAAGCACTCTATCAATGGTATTGCCAAAAAAAAGCCTCTGGTGCACGCCCCAAGTCATGTCATGTAAGTTAGCAGAAAAGGGTATCTTATGCTTGATTTTTTTTTTCCTTTTATGCTTATAAGGTACAAAAGAAGGCTCGTGAAATCTACTCTGCGAATGGTTATTTGGATATGAAATGTTCCTATGGGTGGTTCAAGCGTTGGAGCCAGCGTTTTTGCATTCAGCTCCGTAATTCCTATGATGACACGCTGATTGAATGGATATTGACAAAATATGATAGCAACTCTCCACTTAACAGTGCGGATTTACAAAATAAATCTCTAAACATTGTGAATAAAGAGGATCCTTCATTCAAAGCCTCTGCAGGATGGGCTTCCAGGTATTTAATTGGTCCTTATTTATACTTAATAATAATATCTTTATAGAAGCATTTTCAAAAGTCTATTAAATTAAGACTTAATAGAGTGCCTCTCTCTCTCTCTCTCTCTCTCTTCATGTATGCTTATCAACATTTTTGCCTCAATATAAAATGCTGTTGTTGTTTTTTTTGTTTGTTTGTTGTTGTTCTTGTTGTTTTTTGCAGAAAGAATAATTTTATTATCATGTCATACAAAAAAAGTGTAAGGAAAAACTTTTTATTGCTTTGTTCAATATCAAACAAAAGCTTTACATTGTAGATTAAGACCCCTATAATTTATTCTCGACTTGTTCTTACATTAAAAAAAAAAGCACTAATTGAACTGAAGTTTTTCTATTAGGAAGGAATAACAAAAATTTGTTTGTATTGTTTTTAAAGCGTAACATAGGTATGTATTTTTTTTTTAAGAAAAAATATCAAAGGAAACTTCTACTTACAAAAACATAACCCTGATAAACACGTTTTGTTCACGTATTTGATTATTTTTGTATTATTATGTTATGTTGGAAATTAAAAAAAAAAAATTATTTAAAATTCTAATGTCAAAAAAAGGTTTTACAACATGAATTACAACAAAGCTTTATATGTAGTGTGCTATGAGCATCTTGATAATCCTTATTCTACTCCCTTCAAGCCATATTTCAAATTATTATTATTATTATTATTATTTCTTAGTTATTTTATTTGTTGAAATCCTTTTAAATCTCACAAATATAATCTTTAGTAACATTTTGGAGAAAATATATATATAACCACAAATGACTAAACGACTAACTTTTATAAATTGAAACTCATATTAAATTTCTTAAATAGTTTCTTTATACCAAAGGAAATCTTGATTCTTTGTAATTCCCTAAGTTTTTATTTGTTGACATATTTTTGAATAGTTATAATCCCTGGAGATAAACGTGGTTCAAGTTAAAATATTATATTACTGCCGCAAATTTTGTCTCATATAATGAGATAATGGTACAAGTCCTGTAGGTATCAAGCAGATTGTGTCAATGGTAATTCCATTTTTGTATATAGATTTTACAGCTTTTACATAAACGCCTATAACATCTGGTTAAAGTGTAAAAACTGGTAAACAGTAATTTAATAGGAAATGTTGGATGTAGTTCCAAGTTAAGTATTTGTCTTTTTCATTAATTCATTATCAAAAAAGTGATGCCGAGAGGGATCAAAATTTGTTAAAGGCTTAAAATGCCCATGTTCTTTCTGAACTAAGGTGCTAAAAGTGATTTTTACGATTTAAAAATAATGGTTTTTTGGTTTGGAAGATCAAACACGACCTGGGCAGAAAAAAAAAAGTTTGAAGATGCAGTCAGCTGTTGAAGATTCATTCAAAATGCAAGAAAACTCGCAAACAACGTTAAAAATGTATCTATTAGCATAGTATCTAAAGAAAAAAGGATAGAATATGTGGAAAGACACTTTAAAGTTATTTGTCAACAAGATAATGTTCGAGAACATGTTGGGAAAGTTGTCTGGGATACCCTGGAAGTGTGCTACTTGGATTTACAATCCTTTCCACCGTAAAGCCGTGATGTTGATCCTGTCCATTAGTAACCTTTGTTCAGATCTATGTCAAATTGCTTTGCTGAGCACCACTACCGTTCTTCGAGGAAACGAAATAAATCGGTTGTTGACTCAGAGACGAGGGAGGCGTTTTTTCAGTATGGTATCCATAAACTATCATAACGATTGGAGAAAGGAGTGATTAACGATAGGCAATACTTGAACCATTAAATATGTAAATCATTTTGATCTGATGTAAAAATAAAAAAAATGTACAAATTAATTTATTCTTCCATTATTTATGGAGCAAATTTGTAGGTTTAACATTCACCCAGTTGAAATTTATGAAATAATTAAGTGTATTGAGTGAGTTTGGTGTAATAAAAAAAAATTGGTGGTATTTTTCTGAGATTCAATAAAGTGATCACGACTTTTCCATCCCTGTACTTTTGATCAAAGTACTTTATTTCTCTTTTTTAGCACAACTTTCGGTCAAGTGGGCGTCCTCATTTTGTTTCTGTTTTGAGATAACATAAGTTCCTTAAATATTTGGAAAAATTGAAAATTTTCATGTATTTCTATCTAACTTTTTTCATTTATTTGTTATCACACAACCTTGTATTTATGAAAGGAAATAAATAGTATACATAGGTATACTCAAAACTATAGAACAAAGTGATGAAACGCACCCATAATATCCCTTTTGCAGTACATAAATTTTTACATACTACATTGATATTTGTTTTCCCTTCCAAAAAATTACCTTGTTTTAATTTAATAGCTAAATAAATTCATAGAGGTTTATGGGAGCACCGGCATTCCCACAATCCATACAAAAATTATATATTGAACAAGTAAATTTGGAGTAAAATTGATTGCACTATGTTTCAAGGTAACTTATATATATATATATATTGTGTTAGTAGAAGGTCTAAATAAGCAAATCACTGTAACTATCATGTATTTATTTGTTTAAAATTTTGTAAATAAACAATACATGTGTAATTCAAATATTGTTATATATTGAGTTTCCGAGCCAATTACCAATATGGGTAATTATTATATTAGGAGGAATAAAAAAAAGGAATTATGTGTTGATTTTTTTAATTCCAATAAAGTTTTTTCCTTTTTTAACAATTTAAATAATATATTTTCTTCTAAAAAACTTATCCCTTTTCATTTAAAAAAAAAAAAAATAGCTACTCTTGAATGTTTTTCCCCATATTTTTCACAAAAACCAAGGGTAAAAAGCTATTTCATTTTAAGTACTTTTTATTGCTGAGTCAATTAATATATACAGTATATTAATATCCAATAATAATATATAATATACTATTATCTAACACTAATCTTTTATCAGAGGAACACTTGAGTAGTTTTTAATAATACTAAAATATGTACATGAATGAGAAATAAAAATCTTTTACTCAGAGCAAAATACGTACATGTAATAACATTTTATATTATTACTACTCTAAGGGGATTCATTCCTTGAGAATATTACAATTATAAACATAATAATAGTTTTAAAATAAAATCCAATTTTGATAATATAAAACTATTACCAAATATTATTCCAAATAAGCCAATTACATTGACTATATATATATATATATATAGGTAAAAAAATTAATTATTTTCTATGTTAATTATTATACTGCTGACTCCTTTTTGTGTTATCACCACTTTGTAATAAAAATCAATGAACATACATAATTTGAATTAATAATGCCTAACTAAAACAAATTTAACTATTTATAATACATTTTAAAAATGGTCACTAAATATTGTTTAAAAATGAAATTTGAATTAAACCCCTAAATTTCGTCATCAATCAAATCCAGCAATCGAGTTATTTTATATCCTATGTAATATTATAATTTGATTCATTTATAGTAAATAGATAATAATTATTAATTAATAAATAATAGTTATTTTCGTAGTGAACTTTTCTCTTATCTCTTTGATGTATTATCTTATGATAAGTAAATACCTCGTCTCTCTCTTTTCAATAATGTTAGTAAAATAATTGTATAATTAATTCTTCAGATATTACCATTATGAAAAATATAATTTAGTTTAGCAATAAGACATTTGGATCAATTTGGTTATTGGACAAAATAGATTAATCTAGTTTGATACCATTTTATTAAAACATTCTTTAAGACCTTGTAAATATCCTTTAAGGACAAAACTTTTTTGCAACCCCATAGTGTAGTTTGATACTTTGATGAACTTATTTTAATAAAAACAATGAAAAATACAATTTTAATCAAATTTGATCAAATAATGTCACCACCGTTTGATTTTTAAAATTTTGAACTTTGATGTATTTAAACGAATTTTTATAATGATGATTTTGTTTTCTTGTTTTCATACAAAAGGAAGTTATTAGAGCGAATGAAACAGAGTGACAGATTTTCTTTTTTCTTGTTTAGTTTGTTTAAAGCACTGATGTTGAGGGCTTTAGTTTCCAATGATTTTTTAAGGATTTCAAAACTATTTTGTAGGGTTGCAAAGCATTTACATCACTTTTGAACACTAAATCAAGTGTCAACCCATTCATATGAGATGAACTCACAGACTAATTGTAACTTTTACCCTCAAATTTGGAAACAAGAAGTCTATGCAAGAACAACTCAAATTAGACATATAATATTGAAAACGAGGGTCAAAAATTTCCCTTAGTGCTGTATTATGTGCATTTTTTTTTCAACTATTTAGTTCTTTGGTGATTAATTTTGATCTAAAAACTAATTTTTGAAGGTTCCAGTCTCTCAAAGTCTCAGTTTTGCCTTAATCTTAGTGTACAGACCAAAGCAATTACATTTTTAAAAATAACAGTTGAATTCATTTAGTAATTCAATTTTTCACAGTGATTAATTAATTCATTCGTTTTTGGGAATTTTGCACATATGTAAGTAAAAACTCTGTCATTCAAATATTTGTAGATATTTGTCTTGTTTAAGAGTGATTTGAAAATTATCTATTATTGGTATATGTAAATAATATTATTTTTATCTAATAAATACAGATGGGAACTCACAGTATTCATCACTTCTAACCATCAGCATATATTCAATCTTTTCAATTCTTTAAGGACTACATATAACATATGTATGTATATCTGGCCAAAAAACAATCATAAAATTACTTTAAAGTTATTACTTTATCTTATTTTTCTAAGATTATTAGTCATTTATTGTCAATTTAACTATGTAGTAAAAACTTTTTAATTACATTAAAACTTTTTTTAATGAATGCATAAGTTTTACACTTCTTTTTCATTTGCTTTAGTTTAATTAAAGAAATTAACCAACACAATTTTATTAAAAAGTTCACTCAAATAAAAATTACTCTCATTTGAGTTACGCTTGAGTTCCAAAGGGTCTTTTGAACCTTATGTTTTTTAATTACATATAAGTCTGAATTATTCATATTAAGTTACACCCTATAAAGCATCAACCAACCTCATCAACAGAGTATTGTACACATAATTTAAAAAGGTTAACTCTGCAGTAATAACATAAATGGTAGACTAGAGCTAACGAGACCAAATGAAAATAACTATTTGTTTTAATCTTTTAAATATATTTACCTGCATTCATAAATTTTAAATTAATTTAAATTCAAATGCCAAAAGTTTATTAGTGCAGTCTATTACAAAGTGAGGGCAAGGAACAAGGAAGAATTTACAGAAGTAACTTAATTTATTCATATTTTGACTCAAAAAACTGTTATTTCATATATAAATCCGTTCAACGTAATAAAATAACTACTTTTATCTCTGGATACTATTTATTTTTTAATCAAATTCTAACGCAACAAACTTACATCTTTCAAGTGATAGTCATGCTAATACGATAAATCCATACTTTTTTTGACAATTTGTATTGTTCTCCAAGTCAGAGATATTTGAACTCGGAGGAGGTGCCATAAGGGTCTATGGGGTCTTTTTCCTCTGTGAAAAATGAAATTGTTATTCTTGAAAATTTGTTTAACTACATTAAAACCAGAATAAATTGCAAGAAAAGTCATGTTCGTATGATTGATTAAGAAATTTTATCAAAATTTCCAACTGTTGTTTTTTGTTTTACCTTGAAACACGAGATACATTTTTCATTTCATTTATTTTTCAATTTCTTGTACATTTTTTTAATTGTTCATTAATCTAAAAAAAATTAAAAAGAATAAATTGTAGATTTTGATGACGACTTTTGACATTTTAATAGATAAAATCTTGAAACTATTATTATAAAAAAAGTGTGAAACTTAACAAAGGTTATAATTCAAAAAATTACCTTTAATTTTATATATTTCAGAAATTGGAAGGGGATACATATTATACATACTCTACTGATTTGAAAAATCTAAAAATTTGTCCATTAGGAAATACTTACCTCTGCTTGTGTCCTCTCACACTTTTCCTTATCTATAATGAACAAGTTATAAATTGTGTTTAAAAGTAAATTATCTACTCAAGAATGGACATCATATTAGACATCTTCGATGTTCATTTTTATGACTCCACTAAGTCAGTGATTGAATATAAGGGTTATATCTATCCATTGTTTCAACTGTAAATAGAGACCATTACTTTTAATTTACCATATATATTTTTTCTTTCTTTCCTTAAGTATTAAGTAATTTACTAATTAATAAACTCATTATGATAATGCACTTATTCAACTTATTGAATGGGAAGTGTCTTTTAAAGCATGTTTGAAAAAAAATAAGGACAAAAATAAATCATTTTATTTGAATTTTGTTTAATATATGTATATATTTTTTAAAGATTTTGTCTTTCCTAATGAGTTAAACGAATTACTAGAATCTATTTTATCAAGCCTTTTTCTGAGAGAGATTTAAAATGAAGTTACTCTTTTGTATGCCTATTTGCCATAAAGTTGTTATGCCTCATTAAACTGCAAAATTACTTTTTTGCAACAAAATTTAATATATGTATGGTTATATTTGTGAAAAGGGATCATCGTCCGAAATGCCTACATATCTATGTATATATATATATATATATATATATATATATATGTAAATAATACATTTGTTATTATAGATTTTGCCGTCGTCATAGGGACTATCTTGATCCAGACCAAGGAGGTCTCAAAGCTCTTCCTCAACATCTTGAGGAAAGAAGTACTCAATTTCTCTCCATGCTCCAAACACTCTTTAAAGAAAAGGATTTCCTTCCTAGCTCAATTGGATGTGTTGATGAGCTACCACTTCAATTTCCTCTGGGTCTAGATTTTAGGAAAAAAGATTCATCTTTCCTACATGTTCCTGGAATGGAAGAAGCTCATGCTAATATAATTCTTTCAACCCTTGCAGATGGGACTCTATTACCGCCGATGCTCGTCATTAAGGTATGCTTGTAGTAGTACATAGGAAATGTATTATTTAAATGATTACCTCTCTATGACATAAATTTTGTAATATGGAAACTTGCTATTCAAAAATAGAAAAATATATTTTACATATTATAATTTCCATAAAAAATGGAAGATATGTATGTATATTTGAATTCTAAGAAAGAAAGTGATAACATCTTTAAAAAGCCATGCTCTTCTCTTGAAATGAAATATATGTACATATATGACATATGTCTACCTGTGTGTACATATATATGTAAAATGTACATATAAGCCCATAACTAACTTATATTATTTTACCTTGCAATTATAATATATTCAGGGGGATGGTAAGAAATATTCAGAGTTTCAACGACTGTCTTCCTTGTCAACATCAGGTATCCTATTACTCATCAAAGATGAGGATGCATACATAACAGATCAAGTTATGAATCTCTGGCTCCATTCCTTATGGTTTAAAGACTCCAGAAGTCAGGGACCGTCCCTTCTTTTAGCAGATTCCTTTTCTTCTCACTCTAGCTCAGAATTTCAAAAATCCTTTTCTTTCCAAACGGATGGATGTCTTGCAATTTTGCCCTCGGGATGCTCTTCCAGTTTACAACCTTTGCATAGAGGAGTTAAATTTCGTTTTAGGGTAAGTTAAATACCATATGAACATACAGTCTATGCTCTCTCAATCTTACAGCTATTTTAAGCGTTGAGGGCTGTAAAAGTAATCTTTGATTTTATTTATTCTACATAGAGTGAAATGGAGGCGCATTATCGGGACTACATATCCCAAAATCAAAAAAAGAGGTCTTCGCACTACAAGATTGAGTCTTCAAAAATAATTAAATGGATCCAGGATATTTATTTTAAATTAACTACTGAAAAGGTGAGTATTGTGCTGTATTGGAGCAACTCTCTAGGGGGGAAATTAATGTCAAGTGTTAAAGAATCTTCTGAAATGTGCGTCATATATCAAATAATACGATGTTAAAGCATAATTATACGTCATTTAGCTTATAGATAAATTTTTTTTTACCTACACATTTGATACAAAAAATATTTAGAATAAAATCATTTTATTTATTATAACAACATTTTTCTTATGAATGCAGTGACATCAAAAATTATATTTACCCTTTTGTGATTTAAATTGATACTTTTGCCTGTATGAACATATGTTATACATATATATTTTTGTTAAATACATACAATACTGGAAGAGCATCAGTTTTCATCACAGAAATGACGTCATAATAAAACAATACACAAAGCGCAAAATTGATTTTTGAAAATAGGAAATTAAAATGGTCGTTTATTTGTTCCTTCTCTGAACTAAGAAGAGCTCAGAAGAGTTTTTATTAAAAATACAAAGTAAGTCATGCTATGTAAACATTTTGAAAAATGAGTTTAGAGATATGTAAATATATCTTTGCTATAGCAATGTTCAGTTTATGATCTATCTAAAAATAATTCGGATTTGATGTCACTTTAACTGGAGGAATTTTTGCTATACAAGGAATGGGACTTTGAATTTGTTTAACTCTATGTGGGTATCATTACAGCCTACATTTTTAAATCTCACCTACATCTTTCTCTAACAGACATCAAACTAACTATAAACTTGTATTTACCTTTATACAAGTACACTTTAAACATCTAATTGATGATTTATTCTTTTTTTCATATATTTATAGGAGTGGATAAAGTCAAGTTTTGTTGAAACAAAGATTATTTCAATGGACTGAACAAATTTCTAACTACTAAATGTTTGCATGTCTGTCACATTGAGTGTTTAAATATTCATTTGTATTTCTAGATTATCTACTGATTTTTACGTATATCATTTCATTGTTTCATATAAAAGTTGCCTCTATGACCAACGAAATAAATTAGTTCACAAGTTAAAAAAAACACACATCTCAAACTTACAATATACAGTCATTATTCCAAATATTCACATCTGTAGACAGTTGTTCCCATCTATTAATTAAGTCCGTCCCTTACCTGATTGGATATGATTTATAAATAACTTAATTATCCCACCAATGAAATTCTTCCATGTATTTATGTACAACACGTATCTATAGTTGACATATCAGGAGTCTCCTAAAAGATATTGTAGTAAATTACTCATGACTTTAAACTAAGTATTATTAGATACAAGGGATTTTTTGTAAGGATGCATACGTGTTGAATGCTATAGTAATTATTGTCTTTGTGATGTATTTAGATCAGGGTTTCTCAAATGAAGGGCAATCTTGATTAAACAGGAAGAATTAGAATAATCGAATGTATTCAATATTCAAAATCACTCTTGATAGGCTTTGTTAACAGAGGGTACGACAATAAGATTCAGTGGTGGTGCTCCGTATCAGCAAAATGGAAGAGCGACTGTCTACAATACCTAAATCAATACCTCAATCAGAACTTGTCACGATCGTACTCCAAGTAAAAAAAAATGATTTATAATAGGTCTGCTTTGAATAATAGTTTAATAACAAGAGTTTAAAATATAGAATAATTATACATAATATTGTGTACATATGATGAGGTTTTGTTAAATCATTGTTTAAAAAGTTCCGTTTTTAGTATGGTTTTAAAATATTATGTAGGAATTTATTTCTGTATAAAATTTATGTTATTTTATAATTTATTATGGATGTAGTGAAATGGTTATACTTTGATATGTATGTAGTCAATGCTTCATACACATTTTAACTTTTTTAATTATTATTATTATGAACTGTCACAATGTAGCTTAATTACAGATCCTTCATAAGTTACATCATATTGAAATATCTTTTTACTCAATGTATGTATATCAATGTACTATAGTATATCTAAATAATAACTCTACCCAATACTAAAAAGTTGGGAACAAGGAAAATACAGAGGAGTAGCTACCAGTTGTTTTTCAAAATGTTTCCTTTCCCGTTTGAGAATCGAGGTTGCGAGTGAACAAAAAAAGCTCGCCGTGGTTTAAGCGCCATCTAGCGGCTATAAATGTTTTGTAAGTTTGCACACACCCTTGTAGTCCTATTATTGATAAGAATACGGTACTGCTCCTCGAAGCAAAATAAGTACCAATATTTTGAACAAAAAGCTTTTTTTAACCTTAATCTTTCAATTATAATTATCATAGGAAATATTTAGATTTATACAAAACATTAAGGGCTTTGAAGATAGTAACACCAAATATTCATACTATTTTCTAAAACTTATTTGGGTTTTGATTGATCTATGTAGTGAGTAGGCCACACAAAGGCAATGAGACTCATAAAAGAGGATTCTGGAATAAAATGACAGTTTTTATTGCAGCAATTGGTTGATGTGGAGTTATTCCTCTGATAAACTTTAAAATTGATTGGCTATTACGTGTTACAGTCATTTCAATAGGAGGTGTGAATAGCATTTGTTTTTGATATTGTTGTAGTTAGTATCATTTTATTTTACTCTATACTTATACTGTCATTAATTATATTCTCTGTTAATTTTAGAACAAAGGTTCTTTACAATACAATAAAAGGACAGGCGTAGCGTCACGAGGCTACATTATCCGTCTTTCAACTCACTTACCTAACTAAAAATTATGATTACGTACACTAAACTCCTAGAGCTAAGTAAGTGAACGTGTGTTAACTCTTTCTCTTTCCTTTCCATACACATATGTACATACTATGAGCATCTTTTCTGATGTTTTTAAATACAACTGTGTATTGATGCTATATACAAAAAAAATATTTATTAGACATTGGCTCCCTTCTCTATGTGAATTAGTTGAAAGCCTCAAGACGCTTGACGTAAACTCCTTCAATAGTCAAGCAAAAGAATTTGGATTCCATACTTAATTGTAATTGAATGTACTTCAACACTAAAAAAGAAATTCTCAAATATCTCAAACTCTTTTAATTTTATTTAAAGAAGGAAATTCTTATGGTGAAGCTCTTTATATTAGATTTAAGGATCCCAGTATCTAAACTTGAATATTTGTTTAAACTTATTTCAAGATTGTATTTGTTATTTGTAGAGAGCATTATAATAAATTAGTGATATAAATGTGATCTGAACAAATTTAGATCAATAACGATTATTGCCTTTATTTTATTCATGTGTGAATGAGAGGATAATAAATTTAGACTCACTATATTTTTAATAATGGATATAAAATTTATAATGCTGCATAGTACACGGCAGCATTTTTATCACTTTCTGTTAAGCAGGGGAACGTGATTATCCATCCGTTCTAATGGATGACATCAACTACTTGACTGGGTTTTTTTAGTCAGCTGTTGGTTTTCTACTTGTCTTATCCATTGAAAGAGTTGTGAATGTAGAATAGTTATTATGGAATCCACTCTGATTGAACGGTAAACAATTTCCTAAACTTGGATAAATAATAGTTCTCAAGTTGGAAAGAATTGATGAACTGAGCAATCAGTTCATTACGGGTTCTTTGTTATTTGATTTATCAATCTTTAGGAGGAAAGATTGAGAGAAAGAGGATGAAATATCATTTATGTATGTATGTACGATATTTGTACATCCTGAAAATCGATTTTAATTAGAGCCCAGCAAATTAGTCAGCACCCATGATATATGTAATTATAGTGTTTCTTCTATAATTAAAAAGAGTCAACAAATGTATTTTCCAATAATTTTATACAGAACCTCTCTTTCTACAACTAAAAATTAATTAAGGTCATTATTTGTCATGTAGACACATAGTTTGGTATGTTGTTTATCTCATATCTTATTTGTACCTTATTGTACATACATACGTATATTTATAATTATATCTTTATTGTTTGATTGATACATATGTAGAGAAACATTATATTTTATATACTTTTGACTTAACTAAATAACTAATTACAAAAGAGTTGAAATGACTTTTAGAATATTTCTTTATAGAAATTTTAATCATTCTCTCTATAGAGTGTTAATTTTAAAAGTCTCGTAAAATAAGATTCAAATTATCTTATAGCATGAAGTCTAAAATAAAACTCCCTTTTATTAGAGAAAGGGTCAGTACTCTGTACTCACTTGTCTGATGTTTAGGTAATGTTTTTTATACGCCTATTTAGTAAAAGAGTCTTTAGTTTATTTAAAAGATTCTTATTTATGAACCCTATAAAAATTATTTCATATTCCATGCTTGATTCAAAAAAATCCCTTGTGTTTACTATAGAAGCCCCTGGTCAGTATGTACATAGTTCGAACTATGTTATATATAAGATGCTACTAAAAGTTTTCTTGTGATGTGATGATCAAACTTTATTTGCTGGTCAGTATAAATCTAATATAATGTATCGATTTGATCTCCTCACATTGACCATCTACTTAATTTAAAGCCATAAAGAGGTGGTAGAATCTTGAATGAATTGTATTATAAAAAGAAACATAAAGCATCTTTTTTCAGCTGCTAGTGTTAGTTGGTTTTTTTTAAAGCTATGCTTCTATTCTTTGTAATGCCATATTTGTCTTGTTACATAGTTCTTTACAACAACCATTTCAAATTAAACATAGTTTAATACTAAGTTACAAAAGTAGTTTTGATATATTTAACTAACCTTCACATTTTTTCTTAAAAATACATTTCCTCAAACAAAGACATTTTAACTGATAATCTTAATTTTTATGATTGATTCATTCAAGTCCATAGATTATGAGTATAATTAAACAACAAACTTCCCGTGCTTTTCATATTAAGACCTTTAAAAACAATTAAAACAGTTAGAAAAAACATCTGATTTACACTGAGTCAATATTTTATTACACACACTCTTCCTTCAAAACCCAAAGGGTGAAAAAATTGTTACTCCCCCCCCCCCTCATTCTATTTTTACAACATACTTTAATAAGATGTGTAGTAAAAATCAATTCATTATTTTCGTATGAAATTGAAGACTTTATATTATATTCAGCCTCATTCATGTTGTTCCAAAGGGTTTTTTGTGCAATGTTTAACTCCTGGTCAATCAAAACAATGCTTATATGACGGTCAAACTAGACGATGTAAATTAATTTAGACATTCTTGAATATTCGATAATGGTCGCTCGCCCCTTTGTTTTACAGCTTAGGCTAGAGTAGGAATCAACAGCAAACAGGGTACCTGATTTCGATGTAAACAAATGTAAAACTCAAAACAGGTAATTTATTAAAAATGTCAATAAATGCCAAGTTTTAATTTGAATTAAAGGCCATTTCCTGTTTCTAAATCTAAAAGGAACACACTTTGAATCATTTTAATTCATGGGCAAAAATTTGTGGTCGAGTGTAATTAAATGATTTGAAAGAACTAAATGTCTGACTTGTGGGTTCACAAATCTACGAATAAACTCAAGTATGTAGATGGAAACTGCTCTTATGTCTCCTACTACCCTGTATAATCATTCGTATATCAAATATTGATCCATAAAACAATATGGACTTATATAAATGACCTAACTTTCACTTCTGTTCACTATTATATACAATGAATAGTTAGTTATTATGATTATTATTATTATTTAGGATTACTATAAAAAGGATTTGGTGCTGAATAAAGTTATTTTAACTTTTATATATGTACGGAGTATTAATTTAGATTAATGTACAATTATATGTACAATAGATATGTGGGTGGCTCTTTCAAAATTTACCGAATTATTTTGAGATACTTAAACTCACTCACTCACTCAACCTACCCATATTCATTTGCTATGATTTTGTTTAATTTTGTATTATTTCGATGACATTTGCGTGATAATTGACATCCTAGTACCCCTTTTTTTTGGTCTATAGAGTGCTGTAACGTACGTCACAGATTGTATAATAAGCCAAATGAACGCCATGTTTGGGGCATAGTAAATGTACAAATCCAAGAAATCAAATGGCTTTAAAAAGGAAAAAAGATGTCAGATCCTTGCAACAATAATGAAATACCTATAATTGAGAGAGAAATATTTTTAATACACGGTAAAGGTCTAAATCCTTATGTTTGTAAATCCCATTGTGAATCTAAATTCACGGCAGTAATTTACTATAATTTTACTAAATTTTAAAGAAACAAGGATTTTTATTCGTTTAAAATGTGGTTGTTTACACCTCTCTCACATTGATGATATCACACGTGAAAACGCTCTAATCCTAGTCTTGACGTGAGTAAAAACACCATTAATATTGAGTAAGTTGTTCTCTAGGCATATTAAAATGAAACCCACTAACAAATTTATCAAAAACCTCGATAAAATAATGAACACTCTCGAGTCTGATCGTTATGTATGCACACGTTAATTGCCCAAGAGCTAAACATTGCACACACTGCAAATAAGGGAACCCTTTGAATAAGGCTTCATACGATAAATCCTTCAAATACGCATAAATAATGGATAATTTTTTTTTGTTCCTTTATTATTAGGAGAGAGCTTCAATATCAAATCTAATGCTGGATCTTGTTCTTCCTAAAATAATAATAAGAAGAGAAAAAACAATTGTAAGAAAGGTACTTGAATGTCACTGCTCCCACTATTCCTACTCTATTGACATTGCCAAATTTCCTTCTCATTGTGAATTTAATGCTTGCATAATATTGATCAAACTTTAATTAATAGGACCTCAAATCATACCTATTTTTTTTTTGTCGTAGCAGCTGTATGAATTTGACTATAAAGCATTTCATTTTGTTAATTCAGATCAGTATTTTATTTTGTAAATATTTACAGTTACATACAAAGAAGAAAATTCTGAAAGACCCTAATTTTAGACGTTAAATAGTGCTCTAATTCAAAACATGGGTATGTTTGCGTCTATGACCATTGACCAATTCTTGTATAAAAGTATGAAATGAAACCATGCTTCAAATATGAAGAAAAAAAGTACTTTTTGAGCTGAATCACATCTCAGGTAGCCTTCGAATGAGAACATGAAAAATCTCAAAAGACAGCACCGCTTTGGTTACAAATACAAATATATATATGTACAAATCCTCAAATAGAACGGCCACAGAAACAACATTTAAGATATTAGTATCTTAAATAAAATAATAACGAAAAACAAAAAATTTTAATTAAAGAGCTCACTCCCTTTTTTACTCACAAAGTGAAGTTAGGAAAGCAGCCAAGGAAACTTAAATTTGAATTGAAGTTAAAGTTATTCTCTTAGGAGACCTCTATAAAGAGAATATTTATATTGGACAGCTTTTAAGTGAATTTTACTGAAATCCATTAGTTTTCATCCTTTACATATTTGGAGTAAAAAAAAAAAAAAAAAGTTTCCATTAAAAATAAATATTTCTCATTTCCCCCTCTTCTTGGAAAAATGTGTGTAACCCCAAAAATATCATGTAGTGAAATGAAGTACTTTATATTACAGCTTAAATTATAGAATAAACCTTATATTACAACTTTAAAAAAATGGCTTAACAGCAATAAGAAAGGCAATATACATAGAAGGTAGGTAGCGAGAAAATAAAATTATTCTGTTCTTTCTGTTACTTTGTATAAGGGAATAAAGTTCAAACTTGCTTACTTCTATGTAGAATATTATTCAAATACATATTACTGTGAGTAAAAAATAAATATTTATTCGAATAGAAGAAAAATAAATAAAATAAGGGGAATAAAGGACATCTTGAGCCGATTCAACTCTCAGAGGATTCTAGCTTTTGAATGAGAGCAGAGTAAATAATACCCATATAAAGGCTACTGTTTTTTCTTTCAACGACTTTATATAGCATCATTTTTTTGTATGCATGGGCTTCATAACATTAAATAAATCAAATCGAAAGGGTTTTGTTAAACATTAAAAAATGTGTAGTTATAGAGATACTAATATATTTCAAACTTTTGTGTTAAATAGTAAATGAATAGTAAAAAACTATTGCATCTATTATTATTTGTGACCATTCTTGAACGAACAAATAATACAAATATTCAAAATTATAATAATTTGTAAGCATACTCAGTTGATCATTCAAATCTATCATCGACAATTTTATAACCTTGTAAATTAGAAAGCCTTATTTGCATTAAAACTTATTTTGCTAACTTGTCCCAAAACAGCTTTTATTTTACCACAAAGATGCTAAAATGTGTATTTTGTGGCTTTTTTTTTTTTTTTTTTTTCATTACAAAAGATATAAGTCTTTTTAACAAAGTTATCATCTTCTATCAGAATTATAAAAGATAAAATGAAAAATCTTATTTAAAAGCTAATGTTTCATTACTTACTTTTTCTTCAAGTCCTTTATATTATAGATTAAATTATAGAATAAATCTTATTTTACAAATTTAAAAGAAATTTAATGGATTGATTATATTGTTAAATAAGTAGTTTATAGCTCATATGCAAGAGAAAAGGCAAAATAGATCCCTTCTGACACTGAGTATGAAGCAAAAAAAACTCAATTTAATTTATTTCTGGATTATTATTGTAAATTTATATAACACATACTTGTACGTCACATTTCTTTCTCCTTTGTAAGAAAATTAAATACTTCATTTTCCAGAAGATAAATCAAAAGACACATTTTTTCAAATTGTAAGTGAAGGCTCACGACGAGCTTTTTGGGATAAACAAAAACACACTGTATTCTTCCTTCAGCTGATATTCATCATTTGACTCTTTTGATTTAAAGCAGCTGACTCTACGTGTTATGAGCTCAAAAAGGGTATCTTTATTATTCATGATTTGAATATATACAAAATATATTAAATTGCGCGCCCTTTTTTTGAATTTTGAATATATTACAAGTAGTAATGATTGGTTTGTGATTGGTAAAATTTATAAATATATAGTATATTTAAATAATAAATTCTGCCAAATATTAACAAGTTGGCAAGATGGAAAATACAGAAGGGTAGCTACCATATGTTTTTCCAAATTTTTCCTTTCCCTTTTGTCAGTCGAGGTTGCGAGTGAACAAAAAAGCTCGACGTGGCTCATTCAATATTTTAAGCATTAATAAAGAAAAAATAGTAAAGATATTAGAGTTATTCCAAGCAAAATCAATCAGTCACCTAATGGCACCATCTTCAATTTTTTGTGTAATTTCGACTTATTTAGGAAGTTGTTAGAAACTAAAAAATTGAAAATTCAGTCCTTCTTTGACCCCCAGCTTAGGATTTACAGATCTCTAAACTTTTGGCCTCTCGACCGGCATCTATATTTTTAAATCGGCATAAATCTTATGTTTATTAAGAGATCAATATATTTTAAACACCATTAGACAAATAATAATAATTATAATTAGTCAAAAATCTTGACCCATAGACCCATGAGATCGCGAGGTCAAGATTCTAACTCAAAAAACTCATACTTGTTATGCCACAATTTTGTTCAAATTTTTATATTTTGGTCTCTTATATATCATGAATGCATTATATATGTTTGAGAGGTGGATTTGATGTAGCACTAAATTGCTACAAATTTCAAATTGTGCGCAGCTAGAGCAAATTTTTGAGCATCTGTAATATATGAGGAGAAAGGAGGAAAACACTAAGACTCTTCCGAAAGCTTAGATACCTATAATTCCATAAGCGGAGGTCAAAGAGTGCTGGAATTTTTTTTTTTTTTAATTTCTTACTCAACCCTAAATATATGCTAAACTACTACAAAAGAATTGAAGATGATGCCGACACAACAGTCCTTTTTGATTGATTTCATTATGAATTACTCAATGGTTTCTAAATAAGATCCTTCATTTTACTGAGTTTTTTGTTGTTTGTTTAGTCACATGTTTTGGGAATTCCAATCAAGATAAATTAATAAAAAAAAATTACATAGAAATATGATGACTAGTGTGTATCTCAGATCAGACATGCCTTTAACACAATGGAACCCTACATGGGGTAAGTTATCTCCATGAGGGCTTTTTGGAAGGTTTTTTTTTTTCAATCATGACGAAAGTAGTTTTTATTCTATTTTGTAAAGTAAATATATTGAATTATACATATGTTTCTGCCTAGTTCTGTTCGTTTTGATTTCATGTTGTTGAATGGCCCTATTATCTTGAGAACTGGTGACTTAACATATCCTATAGAAAAAATTGCTCAAACAAAGCTCATGTTCTGGGATATAATTATATGTATTTTAAGCACCTCATTGTTCAGTATATTTTCTTGATCATACTACTGTTCTTTGATTTGAATGTCTTGATATGCTAGCATTTGGGAGCTGAAAGAACTACTTTGCATTGAGATAACACTAGTGACTACATTTCTACTCCTTCGTCGTTAAATAATACTTTTAAAAACTCTTGTCTATCTCAAAAATAAAAGTTCCAATATATTACAGGTTTTCAATTTCTGGATATTAAAAATCGATATTAGCAAAGATTTGTTACTACTCTTGACTTTATGGAAATAATCCCCTCAGATCCAAAATGTTAAGATTTAAAATATTTAAATCTAGGAGCTGTCATATTCTCTAGAAATGTCCTATAATAAAATTCTTAAAATGCATACATGTATTTATTTCAAAATCCTTGCAGCGAATTTTTCCGACACAATCTCTAACAAGTAAATCTGCAAAAAACATAAACTAAAGATGCAATCAATGTGTGTTAAGTCTGAGACAGTGCGCAAAATCAATGGTTCGGCACTGACGGTTCGATTCGGAACACTTACATATGGAAAAATAACTTCAAAAAAGGTCTCAGAAATTGGATTACGATTTATATAAATACATTTATATTCTGATATAAGTTCAGATAAAGCTAATGTACTTTTGCTGCCCTAATACTTTTGTATTCTCATTAAATGGGGCCTGACATATGCAACATCATGATTATCATGGATTAAAGTTGTTCCTTGAAAGTTACTTTTTCTAGCTCCTAAAGCTTAAAAATTATGTAGCATGTCAAAAAAGAGAGGGGAAAAAAACTAGTTCTGAGAGGAAATGAGACAATATTTAAGTACAAAACTACATAAAACTCTAATATCATATTATGGGAAGAAGACTAGTAATAATGTTGTGCATAGAATAAGCCGTATCCCCGTAATTACCCAGTCTGTCCTACATCATAAAAAGTTCTAGCAGCACAACACAGTACTTTCTAAAAGAGTAATTAATCTTGATGACTACATACGTACTTGACTTTCTTGTCTAGAAAGAATAATCATATTCAATTTATCTTTAATTTTCCTTATTCACATGTTCTCAATGATGTCTTAATCATTACACTCAAAGGTCATTCCATGATAGGGCTTTTTCATAGTGAATAAGTATGTCCTCAATAAGTTATTTAGTAATAGTTAGTCCACTATTAAGTTATATATATACCTGTTTTGTATGTTACTTGATAGTTTCTTGCGGGGTAAACCAATATGAAATCAAATGATAATTAATTAAAATATAAAATTATTTCCTTTCAATCCACAGAAATTTTAAATACATACCTAAATAGTTACAATAAATTTCGAGAAAATAAACACTTAAAAATAAGTGTCGTGCAAATAACTCATTCTTGCTTCGTTTTAATTATTTTTGTTCCTATCTTAAAAGCATTGTTGGATGCAAAAACTGCATTTGAAAAGCCTATTTTTGACAGTTTCTAATAAAGAAAGAAATATTACCTATGTTATTCTTAAACATAAAGAATGATTTGTTCACTCATTTTTGATTGGAAATTGTAGTAATTGAGGAGTTACTAAATTGTTAAAATATAATTCCTACTCTGAAAGTACTAGCACTAAAGTGTATCCAAACCCATATCTAAATGTTTCAATTTGAGGGTTTAGCAAAACTTATATAATTTTCTTATATGGTTTGAGACTGAATATTTGATTCTATAGATGTGTTAATTATGAACATACTATTAAATGTAATTATTATTACATATTTTCATATCAAGTCAGGGTTTTGTATTTTTCCATTTCATTTGTGATAATTTATACACATTCTATAGAGGAATAACCTGGAAAATTAGCTTATTTCCTACTAAATTATACTAAGTCAAAAAGTCATCCACCTTAAAAGGGCTCTACGTACTCAAGCCTATAGTAGAGTGACAACTCCTTTATCCTTAAGGAAATGTCATTTTGATACAGATATGAATGAAAATGATACCTAACACATTCATTCTCGATTATTACTCATAGGTAGGATGAACATCTTACCTCACAGATGTACATATAGAGTGTACATATCTATAAAAGGCAGTTGCCTCACTCCAAAAGCTCATCATTACACAATGTTCTTGTTTCTAGCTTTGACGATTATTGGAGTAGACTCTAGTGGTAAGTTGTAATCTACCTACCTACATAACATACCTCGACTTAATTACCAAAACGTTACAGAACTTAAACATCCTGAATGTCGCATAAGCTATGACAAATATAACAAACAAGCTTTGATGTCCAATAGAAACATGGCTCAAGGTGAAAAATGGCCTCAAAGGGAAGTGCCCTATGTAATAAGTTCTACTTTCACCGAGACTGAGACGAATGTGATCAAATCTGCAATCGCAGAAATTGAAGCCAAAACATGCTTGAAGTGGATTCTCCGTACAAATCAGAATAACTATGTTGATATTACACATGAGCATGCCGGATGCTTTGCTTCATTGGGCTACAATCGACATCGGGGACGTCATATACTAAATTTGCAAAAATTTGACGGTGCTACATCTTGTATTGTGAGTCAGTTCAATCATTATAAATAAATTACATATCTCTCTAAGGTTTTTTTTTTATATCTACTTACTTAAATATAGTCAAAGGGTATTTGTATTCACGAAATGCTTCATATCCTGGGGTTTGCTCACGAGCAGACAAGGCCTGATAGAGATCAATATGTTAAAGTCCACTGGGAGCGTATAAAACCAGATTCTATAAACAATTTTTTCCGAACAATTGACGCTGGGGAAACAGTGATTCCCCCTGTCTGCAATCCCAGTTCGGAGAAAAAAACCTTTGATGATTGCTATTCTGGATTCAAAACGTATACTTATGGAATTTCCTATGATTATGGCTCTATAATGCACTATGGATTAACTGAGTATGGCATAAATAAGCAGTGGACTCTGCATATTAATAAATTAATTAATTAATGGGTAATTGGCAACAATTTGTAATATTTCTCATTTAGCTTCTCCATCAATGGTGATAGTACAATGGACGTCCTAAAAACAGTTCCTGAAGGAGTCACCATTGGTAATAGGATCTTTATGACGGATTTGGACTCTGATAAAGTAAAAGCACGATATGAATGTGATAAAGAACTTGAAGAAACTACAACGAAGAAACCAAGCGTTGGTTCGTGGTTCAGAGATATAAACTTCTCAATTAAAAATAACAATCAAATTTGTTCATTTTCAATTTATAGAATGTCGAGATTTGTATTTAGAGTGTCGGTCCTTTGTATCCTCTTGTGATCAAACATTTGTTAAAACGGGATGTCCAGTGTCTTGTGGTATTTGCACAGGTAATTAGAGATATATTGTTTTTTTTACTTCTTTTTTGACTGCATATTTTCAACTGGGAACGAGAAAATAAATTCATCATATCAAATTTGACACGATAATCAATGAGGATGACGAAATTTTAATTTAATAAAAAAAATTCTTTCGTTTAAAAAAATAAACCAAAAATATGTTTTAACATCATATCGTTTCGTAAAAAGTTGGTATTCAACGCATCTCAGACAAATTAAATTTTAAGAGAAATTGTTCATCTAGTTTAAACATAAATTAGAAGTTTTCGAATATTTGATTTGGCCTCCCATGCATTTAAATTACAAGCTGTTCAAAAGCTGTCAATTTAATTTTGAGGCATAAATGCCTCCCTTTTCATTTTTAAATGACATGTAACTTGTCAAAAATGATCTGAGAGGCTTTCTATTTTCTCATTGTGTAAGGAGACAAAAACCTCGTGGTGTAGGATATATTTGTATTTGTTCTAATAAAATTATTTTTCTCCCAATACTTTGACTGTAGAGTGCTTTGACAAATATAATAATTGCCCTGATATTGGCTATCTCTGTGGGGAAAATGATGCTGTAACAAAAGGGTGCTCCTTGACCTGTGGAAGTTGTAAGAAATCATAATTATATATTATTTTTATATTGATAATCATAAATAAAAATTAATTGTCCATTTTCCTTAGGTTGAACTAACAAATGTCAATAGATGATTTCTAGTATATTTCGAAACTTTTTTTTATATAACCATTTCAAAAATTACAAAGATTGTAGTAATTATATTCATTTATATTTAATCATACTTTTGAATAAATATAGTAAGTAAATTAATGAGATAAGGATGATCCTTTGATCTAACTGAATGCAACATCTCAGCATAGCATGATCAATTTATTATAGAACATCTTCTTTTATCCTTGACTCACCATTGACGGCGCCTTCGGCGCTTATGGCAAGGCCTCCGGCTTTTTGAAGCCCGCCGTTCAAAACAAACAAAACAGTATTGATGCATAGCGTAATATTCAGTTTGTCAAAGTTGACGACGTCAGATCCAATCCTTTTTTTTGGAAAAAAAAAAATCGCAAAAATCAAAGCAAAAATCGTAGAAATCTTTCATATGACGTGTAAATTACGCATACAAAATTTCATGACCATAGGGTAAGGGGTTCCGGAGATACGAGGGGTTACGTACACACAGAAAAACTTGAGGATTTATTATATAGAAGTCAAAATTATAACTTAGAAACAAAGAAATTAAAGCTGGAGAAGTGAATCTGATCCATTAAATGTTCTTTGATTCAACAGATCCATGATAAAAATCGATCATAGTGTTATTCACTTCGTCACACCCAATTCATTGGGTAAAAAACATGACTCAAGGATCATGTGTAAGTTATACATACAAATTCTAAAATTGATTACACAGAATATATGTACATAGGTACGTATCTACGATTAGGGATTTTTCGCAATTGAAATTTTCACTCATCAGGTTTTTGGGTATTTTTCCACTTGAACTTTTTCGATATTTGTATTCTTTTTGTGCGTTGTAAACAATTTGTGATTCGAAAGGAAGGAGTACGTTCACTTTTGAAAATAAGGGCAGCTAAAGCGTTACTAATTCCTAAAAGCAGAGCTTTTTAAGTAATTTATTATACATTGAGTTGAGGGCTACATGAGGGATTTGATGATCATTCTCAGAGGGAACTTGAATTCCATCAAATTTGGAAATTTAGAGTGACCATAGTGAAAGGATACTCTAAGGGATCATCCCAAAAACCTTAAACTCTCGAGATAATATTTTCTCAATATACTACTTTTGAAATTATAATTTAAATTTCTAACATTTTATACTTAAGTTTAAGTTAGTTAGCCATTAGAGCCATTGCCAACTCTAGATAGGACAAGAAACATTAAAAAATATGTCAGAAAGCCAATGACAGCTCTGATGAATGAAGAATTACCTGAAGTTATCGTCGTAACATTTTCACCTTTAGTATTGTCAATCAAGGATTACTCCATTGGTATTTTTCAATATTTTATTGGTATAATTGTTATTTATTATAATGATGTTTAACAGAGTATTACAGAAGTGAAATCTTTAGTTATAATCGAGTAGATGTTTCACCCTACAAAATTAAAGAATTAAAGGTATTCATTTACAATTTGCAATCAATCTACACAAGCATATTTTTGCACAAATGCAAGAAAAAGCAAATGGTGGATCAGCCTCTCCCTTCCTTCTAGCTCCATAGGTAGTAATACCAATGTAAGGGACGAAATTATTTTTGTATGTACATATACAAAAATGAAAGGATGAATTTCCAACGGTTATACATACAATGTTAATTTTGAAATTAGTCATGGTAATTTTTCTCTTTGACTACGGTGTGGTGCGTGTACTTTCTGTGTGTGGAAAGAGAAAATAAAAGTTACTGCCATATACTATGTTTATGAAGAGGAACAGGACTTGCGCTACGTTACCATGGTGATCATGCTCTGTTTAATTCTTGTTATACTTACCTATATGAAAGGAAAACCGGACAAAGTGAAGGATTTCTCATTGTTTTTCTTAACTTTCTAAAGAAGTTGTGTATACATAGATCATATAATTCATTCCCCTTTTTAAATTGACTGATCAGTCGTGAGAGAGTGTCTTATCTAGTGGACAAGGTAAGGAGTAATACTAAGGATTCAGATCCGTGGGAAGCCTATCCTTTCTTTTTAAAAAGTAAAAAAAAATATCAAATAAATAAATAATGAAGACGAGTTATTTATCAATCTTTTTAGGGCGTACATAAATATAATTACAGTTCAATCAATGCCTTTCTTCCTAATAGAACTTATTTGGATATGGGTTGAAATCCCTCAGTAGAGTTTAATTTTCTATATATATATATTTAGAAAAGCAAATATTCTTGGACTCATTTCTTTTTCAGTGCCAGTATTTCTACAAATATTTTTTGATATGTACATACTATGGTAGGAAAGCTATATATTTATATATTCTGACCTATTTCTAAATAGATATAGCATTGATTTCCTTAAATCTAATGAAATATGGAAAAATACAAGCTCTCAATAATTTGAGCTTGAGAATTATATTCTAAATTAAAATGTTCAAATAATAATACAAAAGGCCAGTCATTTTCCTAACGAGGATTTATTTAGTTGGGTGACAGAGTTCACCCAGACCACTTAAGAGGAGATATTTTTTATTTCTTGGGATTTCCAGCTCCCATTCCTGATTAATCCCATTTTATAGATAGATTGGGGATAATAACGAAGATACATACATATATTTATGTACATATATGAAGAACTGGGCAAAGTCTTGATTATTGTTTTTATATGTTTACATGCTATTTCTATACACATTTCATTTATTTAACAAAAACAATGAAAGCCATGTCGAATACATTCACGGCTCAGATTTTAAGCAAAGGATCATAGTAAAAGGTTAATAAACCCTTTATTGAAAATTAGGTGTATCAAATGTTATAAATGAAACATAGATATAATCCTCTTAGAATAACCAATGTCAATAATTTGAATGTATGTATATGAATGTAATTTTCTTCATCACCCCAGAAAAGCAGATAAACCTTCTGCCAAGATTTTGAGAAATTATGTACCTAATCCTAGCATTTTTGTGCTGATTTTTTTAAATTGCGGGTTCAGTTCTAATTTATTGATGGCACAGAGGATTTTATGCTAATTTTTTGGGTTTTTAAAAATAATAATAATAATAATAACAATGAATGACTATTAAAAGTGATTAATTTATCTTAAATTATGCACAGGCAACGTTTGGACTCTCAATGATTAACTAATCAAGAACCTTTAACTTTGGCCAAAAACTGAATAGTTTAAAACGTACTAAAATCAGTTCTCCCACATATAAGAGTCGGATCCTATTACATAAATCACTGTTATGATGTATAAGCCAGGGGGACCAATAGTCCTTTTCCTACATTCTATTATGGGACTTTTTTAAAAGGGGGGGGGGGGGTTGTTGAACAAACAGTTGAACATTAACTCAAAATCAATCATGGGTGTTATCCCACCAACATAAACATTAACTCTGAATATTTTGTCAACTCTCAATTTCTCAACAATCCTTGCCCCTTATTCATGTTCTGCACGTTGATTCGTTGAACTCGAGTTATTTTAATTACATAATATGCATTAAATGAAAAATAATTCCAGATTTGGGACAAATTGCCTAACAACCAATGAATTTTCAGCCTACTTTCTTTTTTTCTGCTTCACTTTGGAGGAAGTTTGTGAGATACAATAAAGATGTAGACAAGCTGTACAATATATAGTTCTCAAATCAAATTACCATTTGAGGAAACCCTTGTTCTAAAGTTAAGGTTTGACTAACCCAATACACAAATCTTCATTCTCATTCCATTACTTTCTAAAATATTTTAGAGAATCACAGTTATTTTCCTTTCCTCTCCTTATTGATATGCATAAATTCGGCGGGAAAAACTATTATCCGACATGATGAATAAAAAAAAATCGAGTTTATTTTTTTTATATTTGTACATAGACCCGTGATAAGACCTGAAAATATTGTAAGAAAGTTTGTTACAAAATTGTCTTGAGTCACTCTTAGCTTTCAATTCCAAGGAAAGTCTCATGTCTTCAAAAGTCGGACTCAATGTGGACACTGTTTCTACTTCTTGTATCTATCTACAGAAATATTTTATTGTTAGGCAATAAATTTTCGATTTATATTGACATAATAATGGCCCACAAATGACTCTCTCTCTCTCTCTCTTACTTTAAGTAAATACGGTAAAAATTTATAAATCTTACAAAAATAAACTAATATATGTAGTATTATGTACCTTTGTGTACAAGATATACACACACATGATATATTTGAATTAATAAAAATTACTTCAAATCCCAGGTATTTACATAAAAATATTGATTATTTAATAAAAACTCTTCATAATTGATTTACTAATATCATTTATTGCTATTTAATGTTTTTACATTTGTATTCTAATGTATTTTTCCATTTTTCCATAAATATATGTCAATATACATATATGTATATGTATGTTATTATCATGAAAAACATTTATTTACTGAATAATTGCATGATCAGAATCAAGTAGAAATTGTATGTATTACGTCACGAATAAATGGATATACATACATAATATATATGTATATGCATTTAAACCCCATAGAAAGGCCTTTTGTAAATAATAAATATGTAGTCATATACATATCATTACTATTTTTCATGAAATAGAGCAATATTCCACTTATATGGATCATAATTGGTGTCAAGGACGTCCTTGACATCAAAAATAATTATAAACTAATAAGTAAATACTGAGTGAGTGGACTCGATTACTACTTACAATGATCAATGTGTCTAGTTCCAAGAAGTTGAATGGTTATCAGATCAGTGTCCTAAAAGTTTATTTCGTGTTACTGGCCTCTTTACTTTCAAGAATAGTCTGCAATCCCTATCTATGTAGGTAGTGTGATGGGAGATCTTATTGACTACTTTGAATAGTTTTCAAATCAAGGGAACTGGTTACATGTCCAAAACATTTGCAAAATTGAAACTTGGTACTAACAGTGGTGTAACCGAACATTCCAAGGCCCATACACAAGATTAACCAGGGGTTCAACAAGAAATAATAAAATTATAGAAATATTGATCTTTGGATATGAGGAGCGGCCAAACCATGGTTTTCTTTGTTCGTTTGTGCTATCTATTGATAGAAAATGGTGAGGTTCTTTTTTCTTTCATAAAAACAATTCAAATGAAACTATTTATTTCCTATTCTCAATTTGAGGGTGGCCTAGTAATCAAAAAGTATTTTTAATTATATATACATAATGTATTATACTTTTGGTTCAGAGTTATGTCTTTTGGTTCCTCATAATTATAGTACTTCATGTGGTTTTATGAACATAATTATTTAACCTTTGTTATTTCTCTAAATCAACAGCATGCAATGTGGAGCCATGAAAGTATTTGTCATAATATATACCATGCATTTCTACTCAAAAACACGTGATTTTTTTCCTTGAATATGTATGACCTACTGCATGCTTAATTCATTTTATAGAACATGCATATTTGACTATTGTATCCACCTTAGGTCCCCTTATGAAAAGCTATATCCAAGGACTTAATTAAATTTATCTTTTTAAATATTTGTCTCATGAAAGGATTTGCCAAGGGGAGTATCATGTTTATCATTTAAAATATGTAAAAGAACTTTCATATATCTGCGAATGCCATTTTCACTGATCGTTTATTTCAAGAAATTTAAAATAAACAATTAATTAATATTTGCCACATTGACAATGACTAGACTGACTGTGTTTTGACGGGGGTTTCTGCTTAAAAATTAACAGTAAAGTTTGAGAAAATCTTAAATCATAGGCTCACGGTTCCTTGTGCGGAAGCAATTTTATTGTGTTGTTTTCTTGTCCTGGGTTCACACTTAGTGGTAGTTTGTAGTCTATATTTAGACTGCTGTCCATTTATCGAGAATCCTGGGTGTATTACTTTTATTATCCTTTCCGATGGGCTGAGGGAACAAGGATTGGAATTATTAAGAATGTAAAAAATATGCAAAATGCCGCGTGCGAGATTTTGTGGAGTTGGCAATTTTAACAGTAATTTTTGTTTTCCAAAGCTGTTATCATATTTCCTTTATTACTACCGAGGGGAGAACATCTACAATAGCAAATACAATGTAAGGAAAGGGCTCAAGTCCTCATATAATAATATTATTAGTTAAAAATATATATATAATTTCCTGACATTAATTTCAGTTAATTTTCTGCCTCTCATCTATGGTTTACATACATAATGTTATTATTTATTATTGATGTCTTCATTTGTATACATATATAAAGGAGAATAGCAGCTTGTAGCTCAGTAAAACGTCATGACAGCTCAAGCTGCTTCTTCCCTCTCAACATTCATCAAATTGTCAGACTTACCAGGTTGATGATTTTCTCTTTTTTTTTATTTTACACACCCCATTTGCATATTTTTTACATTCCTAGGAATTATTTTTTTTAAGAGTATCACATTAGACATTGCTCATAAATTCAGATTCAGCAAGTTTTAGCTGATCCCATTTCAGGGTAGCTCATTCGTAAAATTCGTTGAGAGGTTTTTTTTTTTTAAATTGTTATTTTAGAACATGGAGATTTATTTCATTAACTGTTTCATTAATTTATAAAAGATTATTTTTTTAATTGGGATTATAATTAGTGGAGTCACATGGGGAAGGGACAATTCCCTTTGTACTGAGGTGCCCTTTTTTAAAAATTATAAATTATTTTTGAATTTGAAATCGGTATACTCTTTTATTCCTCATAGGAATGATCATTGACCATGTCTAACAATGAAGATAAAGAACCCTTAGATAAGCCCTTTAATATTTCAACAGCTTTACTTCAAATTGGCACAAACACTGGGCGCAAGCCCCATTTGAAAAAAAAGAGTACTCCTAAAAAGCGAATTTGTACACCCCAAGAGCGTGAAAATCAACAAAGAATTGATAGAGAAAATTGTATACTTTTGAGAAAGATTTTGGAGCAACATCATGGAGTTAGACGAAGAAGCTCTTCCGTTCCTCCATCTGTATGTATCCTATATTTATTATTATCCTAAAGTATTAGATTAAGTGGCCGTTTATGTTATATTGTATATACTCTTTTATCATTATTTTTAGAGTCACAACCAGGGATGTATTCATACGTTTGAGCCAAGGATTTCACAAGTTATAATGACAAGTAATCAAATTAATGAGGAAAAAAGACGACAAAAGAGAGACTATGAAAATCTCTTACTTCTCCAGAAAATTCAAAATGCTAAGCCATCTACTTCCATCGCAGATTCTTTCAAGAAAACAGGGAAAAGAAAAAAGTGAACTGGGATTTATGTTGAATAGAATAATCATTATATAATGTGCACATACATATATGTAGGTCCTAGGCAATTCAACTCCAACAAAATGTATTTAAAAATGTGAAACTCATCTTATTTTATAATTTTACATAATATGTATGTATATGTATTATTTTCATACTAAACAAACCCAATTTATATATATATATGTAATATCAATGTAATCATTTCTTCAGTTGGGAATGAATATTCATTAGAGATTTTTTATATTTAGTTAAAACAAAGAAGCAAAAACAAACAAATCTATTCCAATGGTACATGCTTGACTTGCGCCACAGTAATTATATCTGAAACTCTAACAGATTTGGGGTCGGATCCTGTCCTTGATTCATTTATAGAGCTTGTAGGATACTCTTCCTTCTTGGGAGAATGCTGCTCCGAAGATGGGTTTGTCTCTGGGTCTAACTGAGTTAGCATGGTCGTTCGCACTCTTTTCTCTATCATGTCATGTGTCTCAACTCCAAACATACTCAAATCCTTAAGAGGATCATAATTACTCCTTTTTGTATTTCCCAAATATTTGGCTGTAGGACAACCTGGTATTAAGGATTCCGTCGTTTTATATTTTTTGCTCAATGTTTTTGAATTCTTTTTATGATCGAGTTCATTTGTCGTGACGTAATCTAATTTCTTTTCTACTAAAACTTGTCGATTGACAATGATTCTACTTTCATCAACTGTGCTTTTATTGTGCTCAACACCTTTAGTTTGATTCATATCACTATCTCTCAATGATTCCTCTGATACTTCAGGAATGGTAGATGGTATGACTTTGATCGTATTTGAATCTAACAAACGAGCAGATAGTTTCACATTTCCTCCTTTATTATAAGCAGAAGACACTTCATGTGTATATTCTCGGCATCCTCCTACAGGAGGGTCATATTGAACTCTTGAATGCTCAGGAATACTAGTTCGCCCTCCATAGGGTTTCATAACACTAGAAAAAACATGAGAAGACTTGTGGAATGAACATTCCGAAGAATGACGACTCATCTGCGAGTCTTGTGAAGAATTATCAGATATTAGTACATTAGTTTCTGGATCAGACTCACGGTAAATCTCTTTCAAATGTCCTTTCTTTCCTTGAGGCTCATCTTTTATTGGAGACAAATCAATATTTTTTCTTACGAGACTCTCACCTTTACGCTCTGTGCTCTTTTTTGGACTTTTGTATTCGGTCGCGGTACCTTTTTTGATTTTTTTTTTCTTTTTCTTAAGTGTATTTTCTATAAAGTTTCGAAAGGCTCTTTTAAATATATTTTCTCCCTTAGTTATTTTAGTGTCATTAAAAATGGTATCCTTAATGAATGATTCGTTAAGATCGTCAGGGGGTCTTTGTTCATAAGCACATTTCCATTCAGACTTGATTGGTTCTTTGTTGAATATAGTTTCTATTTGATCATTCCTACTTCTAGGAACTTGCTTAAATGAAACGCGACCTTTTGAACGGCTTACTTTACCTTCAGAAGGCTTTGTCTTCTGTGAGCCTTTAATATGGGGCTGAAAGTGTTCAACCTTAGGAATACTACTTGAGTCAATATCACTTTTATGGCTAGGAATGTTGGTTCTGTGATGACTACTTTTGGTACTTACAGAACTAGGATATTTATGGCTTGAAATGGTGATACTGGGAAGACTACTTTTGGTACTTTCAGTATTAGTAGCTTTGTGGCTTGGAATGCTGATTTTTTCATGACTGCTTTTGGTACTTTCAGAACTGGTGGCTTTATAGCTCCCGATAATTGGACTTTGACTTTTCATAGAGTTCCCATTAGATTGTGCAATACGAGAAATATTATTTCTTGAATCATAACTACTGACACTAGGACTCCTACTTTTTGGACTACGACTTCTTATATTTCTTGGGCTTGATTGACTTGACCTAGACTTATTTTTTAAGATCGAACGAACGGATCCACTTTCTTCTCCTGGATCCAGAATTACAGAATGATGATGCTCATTAGACAATAATAAATTTGATTCCGAAGGAATATTGCCTTAAAAACAATTTGATAATTATATTTACTTTGAATTAAAACAATAAGTCGAGTTTTAAGAATGGCCCAATAGACTCAACTCACTTGCTTCTGATTGAATCCTCATAGGCTCAGACGGTAAAGGCTCGGACGGTAAAGGCTCAGATGGTAAAGGCTCAGGTGGTAAAGGTTCCTCTATATTTTTATATTCGATATGCTCTGGTCCCTCGATGGCATGACTAGGATCCACCTGAATTGCTTTACTAATTGAAGTCGAAACTACATGTGAATTTGTGCATGGTCCCACCCCAGGTAAATATGAAGTACTCCACTGTTTCTTCACTCTGAACTCGGAATCAGGATCACCCTCATCAACGGTCTGATAACAAACTTTTGTATTGGAAGATATAGTCGTAACACGGACTTTTCCCTCCAAATGATAAGGTGACATGGGTACACTAAGATTTAACATAGAACACTCCTCAGGATTTTGAACCATCTTCTCTTCATTTGTTAAAGAGGACATGTTTACAACAATGATTAAAATACACTCAAATAAAAAAATTGCATTGTTTTGCTTCTCATTTTAAAGTTTTTGTCTTCTTAAAAAAAAAATTATGTAAAAATAAACAACTCCTAAATTGACGATTTAAGTTATTAATTGATTTTGGATAAGCAGGGCTATATTTATGAAAAATGTATCATCACTCTGTAATACAATATAATATAATAATCACTCAGTAAAGGCAAGCAATGAAAAAAGACCGTAATGTTAAAATAGAGTTAAAATTGTTGTTATAATTTATAAAAATATTTAAATGTAAATTAGACAATAGATATATATATCATCTTTATTAAAAACTACATAGTATTTAATTAATGAATTTATATTTCAATGAGAATTAATCATGTACTAGGATAGTTCTACATTTGAGATAGTCACAGATTATTAGAAAATTAATTGAGACTAGAGTTTAATGTCAGACATAAGAAAAGTATTTCTGGAGTGTTCTTCTCAAAAAACAATGCTATAAGATTAAATATTTAATTAATAACAATCCAGATGAAAAATATATTGTCCGATATCTTAGTTGAAAGCTATTTGAACTAAGAACCTTTACCATTCAAAAAGGTTTTTTCAAAAAGTTCTAGTTCTCCGCGGATGAAAGAAGCTTTATTTTTGAGGACCTTACTTTCTTCTGCGGTAGCATTTAGGTTTTTCAATACCTCGTCCACATGCTTAATATCTTCATTTATATCACAGACTGTCTCATCAACAAGATGGCAAAGACGAGCAAAAGTGGATGATAATTCTTGCTGAACCTGAAAAAAATACATAAAAGGGGTATATACTAATGTATTACTAATCATCATAATTGACAATGCTTGAAAATATTTTGCAGGAGAATTATTGTCAACTTGGAAAATTTTATTAGTTATTTAGTTATATGAATTCTTTCACAGAAAAAGGGGGGGGGGGGAAGTCAGTACCATTATGTAGTATAATTTTTTGAACTGATGAAAATTCTAGTTAATTCTAATTAAATAAAGTTAATCATAAATTTCAATTACTTTCTCAAACAATTATCAATATTAATTACCTGATGAGAACAATTTGCAGAGGTCATATCAACAATTAACCTAAATTTTCGTGCAGCATGATAAACATACTGTCGTTTGAATTCTCGAGCCTGAGCTTGTGCAGTCCAAGTAAGCCTCTCGTACCCATATAGACCGCCATAAAGAGCACCAGTTAAAGCAATTGCTCTCCACCCGACAGTTTTTAAAATCATACCACCAAGTAGAAGAGAACCCATTGCACCATGTGAAGTTACGGAAGATACTGCTACTTTAGCCAAGAATGAAAGACCAGCATCATCAGAAGGATCATTTCGATAAGAGCCGTAGAACTCTCGAGGTGGCACGCTATCAAGACTACGAGAACGAGTCATTGTTTTTGAAAAGGAATTATGTATGCCGGTGGAGGGTTGTTTTGGATTATTAGAAAAAAGTCCAGCAAGCTTACTGATTAGGGATTTGAAACCCAGACTGAACCTGAAGTGGATGTCTTCCTGAAAAATTAAATACAAAGAAATTGATTAATTATCGATATAACACAAAATTAATTTTTTATTTTAATCAAATCTGTGATGAATTAGTTCCTTTCATTTCATTAGTGAACTGCCAGCGACTATGTAGTATTAATTAAAACGTTTAATAAAGTAGGAATATTTAAATAGATAATTATCCTATTAAATACCCTCAAAAAATAGATTTAAAGCTGCTCAAATTAAGAGCATCTAATATTACGAATACATATAACTTATACGTCAGACGTAGGCGATCTGGAAGTAATTACCTGAAAATCAGAACAAAGATTTTCACAATTTAGATGATATAAGACTTCAAAAGTTTCTCTCCTAGGGAGAATATTTCGAGAAAATTGTTGACGTTCTTTTGGCAACAAGAGTGTCATTCGATCTATCATTTCTTGTTGGTGTTTTTCAATATTCATTTGTAAATCCGTTGAGAGGCGTGACTTGAGATTAGATCCCACTCCTGATTCTAGATATTTGTTCAATTGAGTTTTATATACATTGAGTACAGTGGGATCCGAATGAAATGGATGTTCGAACTCGTCTACTAAGACGGAGAGTTTTTGAATCTCTTCATTCATTGCTTTCCCAACCTAACAAATTTTAAACAAAGACCATTGTAGAAAATGAAATAATTTTTAAATATCACGAATTACCTTGTATTCAATATCTTCAGTAAAAAATGAAATCCTTTCCTTCACTTCCGAAGTCAACATTTGTAACTGATTTTGAATGTAGTATTTTCGGTCCAATAACTTTTTTCTATCTAAAGACTGTGCATCTAAATTGGCTAATGATTGGGACTGAATATTTCCCATCAATTGAAGTATTGAATCGATAACAGAGACTCCTCCACGAGTATGAGCGGCAAATTTAGTCTTTACAGCTGTTTCAGAGAGACAAGATGTAAACTTCTTTTCAAAATTTTGAAACTCTAGGTAGCGTGGAAAAAAGTCATCCGTAGAAATGGAAGGAGATACACCCCGATCTTCACAAGATCGTGCCTGAATTGCCTCCTTTGCCGAAATGAAGAAAATACGATCTTCTGCCTCCGCTCGGGTAGAGCATACACTAAGCTCATCACAAAGAAATTTTAAAGCTCTGTCCGTATGTTGGGCCTTCACTTGATCCCTTTTTTCCTCTCCAGCAAAAGCATCGGATCTATTATGTAGAATAAAGATATTAGGCTTTGAGAACCTTTCCGAAACTTTGTGGAAAAATTTCTTTTCCGTTATCATGAGAGTCGACTCGGCATTTGCAACCAAAACAAAAACATCAGAGTCCTGGCAATATTTGTCTATCCATTCATCCAAATCTGCTTCAACATCAATACCTGGAGAATCTATGACAACCACTTCACTACCCAGCATGGGGCAATTTTTGGATGGCCAAAAAAGGCGTACTTTGGCATTGGGGTCCAATGATTCAGTGGATAAGGCATGTGCCAGTTGTGAAATAGAGTCACACTTTTTGTGCTCATCTGAGTCTTCAGTTAGGATGTAGCTCGTACCATCAGGACTAGCCTCTACCTACAAGGAACATTATAAAAACGTGAGTCATTGGGATCATAGGATCAATTATACTTTAGATCTCTAATGTTTCTAATCAATGAATTACGCACTTGTAAAAAGCATGAAGTTGTATGACCAATGCCTGTAGGTAATATGCGATCTCTTAGAAGAGCATTGATGGTCGTACTCTTTCCGTTGGATGTTCGACCAAAGAAAACAACCTTCATTTGATCCCTTTTCAAAACTCCTCGAATTCCAGTCACCTTAATTTGGTTCTCCTTTAAGATATCAGATGCAGTTTCCTTGATTTCAAGCTCCTCCGGAACCCGCTCAATCAAGTCATCCACTTTTTCAACATAATCATCCAACTGTTACAGAAGGAAATGGAAAAGTGGATCCATCAATTAGCAGAAATGGATCTATAATAAGTATAATTACATCTTTGTAAATCTCGTTGATTTTCTTTTTGGCTTTGACGAAACGTTGAAGATTTTCGTCGCTGGATGGAAGACTTTTAGTCGAGGATGAGGAGATTCCATAGTCCACTGTCGGTCGAGAATCTAAAACTGAGGTCGACATCACGGACGTGACTCTTTGAGTAGAAAAAATAGGAACGGGCTGAATGCTTTTTGCGTATGACCCCTTACGTCATTGGATGAGTTTCCTCTTTTCTTCTTAGTTGAGCTTCAAGTCGCATTTTAAATATTCTCTTCATGCATAAACCCATTCATTTCAACTAGCCAGATACACATTCATACACCAATGCGAAATTCAAATATGAATAAATAATAATATGGTGTCCTGATAAGCTGATAAGCTCATAATCCCTTGATGAATGATGATCATTGATCCAACATAGTGTATTCAAACTCGTTTATCCCCTGTATTCAATGGGAAAGCCTTCTTAGAAAATTATTCGCATAGATTTGAATGAAATAGAATGGCGTAGGAATCATTGGGGCCCTAATATATAAACATATTTCAATCTCTTGTTAGAATCATTACCTTATTCATTTTACACACAACTCATAATTTATACTCATATAAATTTAATTAACGAATCAATCAAAACTGTGCAATATTCAAAATGAAGAAAAATTTGAGTAATTTAACTGTAAAGATATTTTATATAATTGATTTGTCAGTTAAGAAAAAATGTTTTTTTCCAAATTTTATGCTGATTTGATGGGTCTGTTTTTACAAACTGTTCATGCCGTTTACATTAATAAAGTTAGAATGTTAAAAGGGTAAAATTTAAACCCTTGAATTCCATGTAACCTTTAATTCAGAATCAATTACAGTAGATCCGCTCAATACTTGACATATTCGAAGTTGGACGCGACAAAACTTTTAAATCCTTTCTTAGCTTTTGTAAACAAAATACAATTATTGTTTCGATCACATACACCTCCTTGGCGTTGACTCAGAACTGGAATGCATTGATTATAGGACCTCCTTCTGGAACGAATTAGCGTCGAATTCTGGGGTTATACTGTATTTCCAGTATTTATCTGGCTCTAAACCAGCAAAGTTCATTTTGATTGAGTACAATCTAACTGGGTATAATAGAGGTCTGATGTGAAGGAAAATACTTATTGAAATTTTAGTAATTACTCCAATTAAACATGGATGTTATTTTTTTTAATGGATCTGTTGTTTGTTTTTAATTTTTTTAAACTATGAGGCATCAGAGTGTGAATTTATTAGGTGGTTTTAACAAACTTAAAAAACAAATACTTGGATCTAAGATCACGCTTTATTATCGTTTTGTTATCTTTTTAATCATATAAAGGAATTTATCTGAAATAACAGCATTATCTTTTAAATACATCATGTGCTTTAACTCGGATAAACCCGACATTGACTAATAATGTAAAGATAAATATAAATTAATTAGTTTCACCAATAAAAATGCCAAGACATTATTTTTACTTGAAGAACGGGTATGGACCATGTTGGTATTCCGAAGATTTATGACTCCAAATTATAAATAACGAAATTTGTTCTAATTGATTATGCTTATTTTATGTTATATGTAACAGAGAATATTACAATTGATAAAATAAATAACTTGAGATCTTTTAAAAGTCAACTGTACATTTTGGATTATCCTTGAACCCACAATCCAGTTCGTAGGTTTTAATCCTAATACATGATGTTTTTCAATGTTTTTAAGAGCCTTTGGAACCTCAAACTTCGGCATTAATTTAGATTGTTTTTAGTTATTGATCGAGTAACCCCTGTAACATTATTGTATTGGGATTTGAGTGTTTACAAACAAATTTGTATAATTATATGTCTTTGTTAATTGATTATAGTGTAATTGCTACAAATTCTAAGGAAACATGTTCTGAAATCGCTGCATGAAGCCTGAGTCTCTCGTTATTTTTTATAAATTTAGGAACTGTTTGTTTCATCAAACTCAATATAGATGATATTGCGTTAAATTTACATCAGTATTATCAAATTATACTATTTATTAGCTGTCGAGTGCAATTATCTTAAAAAGAAAAAGAGATTGCACGTGTTAGGTTCATACTGACTAAACACGTGGTGATTTCTCCAATTGCAGGTAAAAACAGCACAATGTATGAGTACTTCTGTAAAAAATAATAATTGGATTGTAATTAATTCCAAAAATCACTATTGATTAGCTCAAGGAGACTTTTTCGTGTATATAGTTTATAGATAGGTACTAAGAATCTCGGAAAGTTCAGGCTTTTAATAGGATCTAAAACTATACAAGTTCCAAGTATTTTAAAGATAAATAATAATAATTAAGATAATAATTTTCAGAAATGATAATTGAACTAATTAATGGCTTCGAAGAACCACTTTGATTTTTCTTCAATTATCTATTTAATAAACATTATGTATCCTTCAATCTGTTCTATGTGAGAGTAGATGCTCTAATCCTTTCCCTAACATGTTTGCTTAAACGTAATTTATGAGTCAAATTAATTTGTTTCTATTTTATTAGCCCACGACTAAGTTTTCCATTATCAAATAAAAAAACAGAAATGCTACATTTTAAACAAATATAATTATCTTCTAATTAATAATATGGCTACTTAATTTAGTACACCTGGAATATATTTTACATACATAATTATGTAGAACAGCTGACAAAACGTCACTCAACCCTCACTTCGGACCCGAATAAAAAAATAATTTTAACGTTTTAGAAAAAGAAACAAGGAACACCCAGTGTCATTTTTTTCTAAACAGGGATTCAATTCTAGTGAAAACATGTTGTTTTACAATTTATCCATTGAAATAAGGGTCTTAGATGAATCAAAGTAATTTAAATTATCATTATTACAAATTATAGCGTACAAATTCTAACAGGGAGTGATGTTTGTGTTCTGTAGCCCTTTGCGGAAACGGAAATAAGGAGTGCGCGCTTTTTTCTCCTTCTTCTATCTTCTGAGCGTATTGAGCTACTAACTCAGATACGCACTTTTGGTATCCTCCGGAGTTGTAAAGTAAGGAAGAATAGCGTCTATAATGGGAGATCACCATCGCCAAGACAACGAGGATGAACTCCCTTCCATCTCTGACGATCTTGTCGTTACGAAATACAAGATGGCCTCTGAAATTGTTAACAGTAATTATTGAAAAGCAACTCACGCCCGATCTTCTTTCTTACCTCAAGCCTCTTTGCAGGAGTCCTCAAGGAAACTGTGGCCAAGTGTATCGTAGGTGCATCCGTCAAGGAGATTTGCGCTTGGGCGGATGGAAAACTTGAGGAAGAGACTGGAAAGGCCTTCAAGAAGGACAGAAAGTTGCAAAAAGGTAATGACGGGTCTGGAGAAGGAGTCGAGGAACTCTCATGTGGAAGTCAACGGATCGCTCTTTTCCATGAGCTGTTTCGTGTTACTCACGTGGGAGAGAAAGACGCGTCTCTAGGGGCTCTGAGTTGATTGTGTCACCCGTTTACTTCGTTTTGAAATAAACATCCCGATACAACGACTCGGTGCAATCCAAACTCTGGAGACGGACCTGGTCGAGTCTGAGAGTTGAAGTTCACTCCTATAGTGTACTTCTTAGTAGCAAGATCAACACTCACTTTCTAATTCTTTGTTGTTGAATTAATTAATAGTTTTTGTTGCGAGCGACAGGAAGATGACTAACGACCGTCTCTTTGTTCTTTCTTTCAGGAATTGCGTTCCCTTGCTGCATATCCCGTAACAATTGCATTTGCCATTTCTCTCCACTCGCTTCGGATCCGGATGTTCTGTTGGAGGATGGAGATATGGTCAAAATTGATATGGGAGCTCACATTGATGGCTTTATTGCTGTCGTGGCTCATACTTTGGTTGTTCAAGCTGATCCCAGTAAGAAAATTGAGGGAAGCAAGGCCGACGCATTATTGGCTGCTCACTATGCCTCAGTCGCTGCACTTCGTCTTGTTCGACCTGGAAATAACGTAAGGATTATCTTCTTAACTTAACATATTGTATCTTGACATTTTCATTCCTTTCGCAGACTTATACCATTACGGATTGCGTTCAGAAGATTGCCGATAGTTATTCATGCAAACCTGTTGAGGATATGTTGTCACATCAATTAGAGCAAAATACAATCAACGGTGAAAAAACAATCATTCAAAATCCATCTGAAGCTCAGAGAAAAGAACACGAAAAGTACGAATTTGGGTTACATGAAGTGTATGCCATTGACGTGCTCATATCTACGGGTGAAGGACAAGTAAGTTATGACTTCATTGAATAAGTTTAGTACTAAAAATGATGAATTTTATTTTAAACGCCGAGGTCAGACCGACCTAAACTCGTTTTGAGTTTATTTCGGAGGTGGCCAAATCAAACCATGAGGCACTTATTGTCATAGTTACTCTGAAAAATACATAGTCTATTTAAACTATATATTCTCCTAGGAGTATGCAAATTATTAATAAATGTTTTTTCCTTTTTGTAGGGTCGCGCAAAGGATGCTAAAGTAACGGTTTATAAGAAAACAGATGAAACCTACATGCTCAAGATGAAGCATTCTAGAGAGTTCTACACTGCAATCAGCAAAAAGCATGGAACCATGCCTTTTACTTTAAGGTCAATGGAAAACGAAACTAAGGCTAAAATGGGTGTCGTCGAGTGTGTTTCGCACAACCTTGTTGAGCCTTTCCAAGTATTAACTGAGAAGGATAATGAAAATGTAGCTCAATTCAAGTTTACTGTGCTGCTCATGCCCAATGGCCCTGACAAAATTACTGGATTACCATTCGACCCTGAAACTTGCATTTCCGACAAGAAAATAGATGACCCTGAAATACAGGTATTCAAATACTACTTAGTAAGTTTTATTTTGGAGTCTAGCTCATTTCATGTTTCTTTTAGAAACTGCTTGCAACGTCAATTAAGAACAAGCCCACCAAGAAAAAGAAGAAGAAGCCAACCGCTGGCAAAGCTAACGCCGGTGAAACTGCCAGTGAAGCGCCTCAACTTGTCGCTTCTTAATTTAACCCTTTGCATTCTACTGTTAGAAACTTAGAACTTTAATTTCCTTGAGCTATGCATTTTTATATGCAGTCATGTTATCCATTTCAAGTTACACGAGGAAAACCGACATATAAGTTTTGATATGTTTTTGATCGATAATATGTTCTATATTCCAAGTCTCTTAATAAATTACTTTATTAAGGATATTATTATTTAAGCCAATAATTATGTTAACTAAATTTCACTTATTTTTTATTGGGATTAAAACAGATGATACATATGCCAATATTGGATTTTTGTTTCCGACTCGGATAAGACTTGAAAAATGTTCGTAGGCCCTGTTTTGTTGCTCCTCTATTAAAATTATGCCTTGGCGTTAGGGAAAAGGGAAGAGAGGGGTTCCTGATCTGGTATATTGCTAACCTTGTATCTTATTTTTAATGAATGAAACTTCGGAGGTCAACAGACTCATAATCATATCTGTTTTAATTGTATCAAATTATGTTGAGATGCAATTTTTGCTGTATATGATATGATTGTCAGCTCAGCTTGGTTGAGTAATACCAAACTGGGACACTCAAGACAATGAGAGCGTTCAGTGCCTCAACTGGTTGTTCGCGGAGGGCTGATAAAAATATATAAATCACAGAGATATTTGGTTGTACCGATCTTTATATTAAAGATTCCGGGTGTCAGCGCAAACTGAAGGTCGATCAATTTCTAAATGAATTTGCATGGCTTCGTGGATTGTGATGGTGGGTTGCTGTGTTAAAACGATTGAGAACCTTTCATTGGCCTAGAAATATTTTCTCTTTACCCTAGAAATATTTCATTTGCCAATGGGAGGAACCTTAGTTATGTGTTACGGATTATATTCACTGGGATATTTGAAGATTCATACAGGAGATTATTCATTGTGAGGTAAAACACTACAGCAAACCGAAAATGATATTTTATGTGTCGGTGGGGAAAAAACTAATATTCTTAATAGCTAGTTACCCTTATTCTTAGTACCTACTTTGCTAAACTTAAAAAAATTAATTTCATTTGAGGGATCGTACACAGTTTTTGGAAGTGGGGTAGCCAGTAACTGGAAAAATACATCTAGAATGGCCCATGTAGATAATGAAACATTTTCTTACCGGATTTTAATTGGTATAAACTAATTTTAGAGAAGTGGTTCCCATAGCTCAATTTTCACCCACCCACAAGTAAGCATTTACTATAAAGTTACATATTTCTATTTTTACGTGAGAAGCTCTTTAAAACTGCATTCATTTATTTAATATCTGCAAATGAATTCGAGGAAATATTGGAAGAAGATGCTAAAATGGTGAATGTTCAACTTTTTTTATTATGAAGTTCTAATTTTCTTGTGGTCCGTACCATTGGTAATTACAAAATTGGACTTAAATATAAAACAAAGCCGCCAAAATTCTTCATTTTGTATGTTAATAAAATAAAATCCATCAAAATTTACAAATATAAGTTTTTAAATAAGAATCTGGTTTCGCATGCATAATAAGACCCGAAAATTGTATTCTATTTTCAATATTATATGAGGTACTAAGGTTATTACAAATCTGGTCTTCTTTATTTCTGTCAATAGAGAAAAAAAGTATGTCATTAAAACTTTGGATTTGGAGTACTTGTTCGTTCGAGTTCTAAAGTCATAATAGTTTTTTTAAACAAAGTATTGAAATTAAGGTCTCAATCACTCTAAAATGGAATATCATGGCTCTAAGTACTAAAGTATGACTCAATGTAATAAGATCCCTTTTTATGCTTCAATAAGATTATATGTAAATAATATAATTTAGTAATTTCTTTTCTTTTATCTTTTTAAAATTGCTTTAACAGTTAAAATTTACTTTATTCTAGATAAGATTTTTGTAGAGATTGTTGATAGTGATGTTGATTTAAAATAAATAAATAAACTACTTTAAATTAGAGTTCATTCACGTAAGAGGCTCCAAATATAATTTCCCATTATATTGACGCTACGAAGCACCGTTCCTAAAATCCTTTTAAGTCTTGATGGAATCTTTCATCTTGTTCTTCTGAGTAGACTCCTAGGTTATCTTTAAATTAATCGAGATGTGTATTTCACATATTATATAAACTTTCAATGCCATGTTGCATCCCATTTTCTGATAAGATTTTACAAGATTTTTCGCAATATTTCCATAGTATTCTGCCTTATGGTTGCCGATAACACCCCGTTATTGAAATAAAGCCTTTCCAAGCTTTTTTCTCAACTACAGACCTATTGTTAGGAAACCATATATGTATATATTCCATTAGCTGCTTCATCTGAGGGTCACCAAAATCCCAGCTTCAACTTTTTGCCATTGACAATTACTGAAACATTTTTTGAATGTATTTTAGGGTCTTATCTTCTTGATTGAAGTCTTTAATGTGGCCACATTTTATATGAAAAGGCTCTCGACGTGACCCATCACATTTAACTCAAATATTTTTACCTTATACTACATATTCTGCCTGAATTATTATAAATATTGTTTTTATGCATAATTAGTGTGAATACATTTACAAATATGTATTCGTTTACAAGCTGAGCCTCCAAGATTCGTTTGTCAAAAAATATGCACATCTCAAACAGCAAAGTAAATTACGGATTTTTCTTCCGAAAGAAACTTTATTTAGTGTGTTTGGAAATGCAAATTTTGTACACATCTATGCTCTACTCTTTGCCTTTCTATTTTAAATTTTTTTGTTACCCATATACACACACTGATGGTTGGGGTCAAAAAATAAATGGCCTATAAGACATGGGACTACATATATAGACTACTTTTATTTTATGATGGACATTAATTGTTAATTTTATTAATAATTTAGTACAATTTATGAAATATTTATAATTATAATATTCTTCCTTAAATTATAGTGTTGTAAACGTTGAAATTTTCCCTCTATACAGCAGTAATACGAGTAATTAGCAAACAGCTTCTCGCCCTCCACAAAAGTTGCATCCCTACCTATTTGCAACAGGCAAACATACTGTATGTTATCTATCTGTATGCTGCATACGAATGGATTGTACAATAGTATTTTTTTAAAATATCAACAACTCCGGTGTCGTATTTCTTATCAGCTGCCGATTTTCTACTTCTCTTACCCCTTATTAGTATTCTGAGCAATGTCGATTAGTATCACACGAATAAGCTGTTGTAATACTATAAACTATTCAATGAAGAATTGTTCATAGTGTTGGGGGAGAATTGGCTAATTACGATCTATAATTTTGTGCCTATTTTCTTTTTCTTTCTGGAAGAAAGGTTGAGAGACTCAAAGACAGCTGACACACATATTAATTGTACATCCTAATTATATAACTTTTTGAATGCCAATGTTGGCTCCATACCAAATATTCCACTCATCCATGAATGCCTAATAATTAAATATTATTAAATTCATTAATAATTCAAAATAAGAAAATTTTCAATATTCAAAAATCCTCTTATAAATTATTAGAAGTTTAGTCCTTGTTTCACAATCTATTCTATTATATAAATATATGTAACTACAACCCTTTACATAAGTATGATTAATTCCATCATACATTTTTAACATCTTTTTATTAATATTCGCTATTAAAATAAATTAAACCAAATATGTATATACATACATGTTTGAAATACCTCACGAACGAAGGAACATGCATTTGTTAATAGTTGATACATCAAGTAGACATCAAATTTCCTTTGCACCCCCCAATGCATAGTTAATAGACATAAACCAATATAAGTTCCTATGCTTATAATTAGTTTACATACATAATAATAATATAATATTTAATAATATTTAAGTACTATACACTTATAGTTATATACAATGCGTGGGGGGCGGGGGGGGGGGGAGTATAGGAGGATCACACACGTGCAAAAATTTATGTGAGCAAACTAACAAAACATTATTGTCCGCAAAATGGTGCAGATTTACTAAGAATTAGTAAACAAGGCTCATTACGTTATATTTAGGAATGTAAATAATATACAAAACGCCGCGTGCGAGATTTTGTGGAGTTGGCTCTACGAACAGGTCTTTTTGTTCTCCAAAGCTGTTATCATTTTTCCTTTATTACTACTGAGGGGAGAACATCTACCTGATAGTAAAGATCTCGCATGAAGGAAGAATACATGCATTAAGTTTAATAAAGCAAAGTAAATGTAAACAAAAAGTGCTCAAGTCCTCGTATAATTATTATTAGTTAAAAATATATAATTTCCTGACATTAATTTGAGTTAATTTTCTGCCTCGCATCTATGTTATTTTTTATTATTACTGATGTCTTCATTTGTATACATATATTATGGAGAATAGCAGCTTGTAGCTCAGTACAACGTCATGACAGCTCAAGCTGCTTCCCTCTCAACATTTATCAAATTGTCAGAGTTACCAGGTTGATTATTTTCTCTTTCTTTGATTCTTACAAGCCCGATTTGCATATTATTTACATTCCTAGTTATATACTAATAGCATTGTCAATAGGGAACTAATACAACGAGGTTCACTTAAAACGATCCACAACTTTTGAAGGTTTTTCTAATCATACCTCGACAAAAAGTCATTTAACCTAAGAGATAATTTTTTTAATAATAATAATTAATACATCCACAATTCTACTAAACAGACTCGTGCCCACCCTCAATGTTTTGTATCAAGTTAACTTTAAATTTGATTGTTCTGTAAGTACTTATACATACTTAAAATTCCCTCATTTTTCATTTTGATCAATTTCAGTATAGATTTGTTATTAATTGTAGTCTAGTTTCCCGTTTGTATTATGCTCAAGTTTGAACTAATAATTAATTTATTAATTTTTTGTATGTAGAATTAAGTATTGACTAGTGGTTCACTGAATTTAATAATGTAACAATCCATATAGTGTTCTATGGAAATATAAAGTTTGCCCACACCTGCATTAGATATTCCGTTTTCAGGTTTTTATTTAGCTGATTGTCAATAGATTGTCGCTTGGGGGTGATAAAAAACTTTATTGATTAAATATCAAACAATTTTTGGAGAGGAATTTTTCATTTAAAAAGGAAAAACAGGTCAAAATTGACCATATTTAAGCATATTTTAAGATATGGTCATCATTAACATTGAATGTTTCTCGCCTATCCATTTTGAAAATTGTATCAAAAATGTATAATAAAATCATGATATGAATATAACTAATAGTTATATACAGCAGTAATATATTTTTCATCCCCTAAAATCATAAAACAGGCAGGTAATGTTAATAAGGTTACTAATTCAGAAGTACCAACAATTTTCTCCTTCCACTCTACAAAATGTTCATCCCTAGTTATGGAGCAATTCTTTGATTTCTAATCTATATTGACCGAATTTTACCGTATATGGCAGAAAAACCATCATTTAGCCAATAGCCGGAAAAAACAGTTAATGAGTTTGTTGGTTTAGCTATTTTTTTTGGCCCATTCTTACTAAGAATAAAATCATATTAATATTCATAACAAATTTAAAAACGAGACATGATATTATTTTTCCAAAGACTTGTGAAAAGCCCTAACATTTGTGGATATAAATGCAGTTATTATGAGATGAAAAGCTTTTTTTCCCCCAATAAATATACATACATATGTATATGTATACTTAAATCATATTTAATAAATGTTTATATTGTCCTTGTGTATTTAGAAATATTCAAAACAACAAGAATACATACATAATTTCAAATAAATTGAGTTCATGGAGTGTTGTGCCAATTTTTAGATGGTTTCTAAGCTATTTAAAGTCGATTTTTCCAGAAGCCCCTAATATTCAATCCTTTCTAATTGTCACTATGAATGATCTTAAATTTGTAATGGAGTATATGAACAATGTACATTCTTAAATGTTTACGGATCAACTGCATTCGAATTATACGTATGAAAAATACGAAATGATTACATAGAATGACGTAATTAGTTAATTATTTTTTTTTATTTTAAAGGCTGAGAGATGCAATAAATATCTATATGAATATAGTAGCTCAAACTCCAAAGGCATTATAGAGGACTTTCAAGTATCATCAGGGTACCCTGAGACATGATAAACATGTCTCAAAGACATCACCATTTAGGAATGAACTTATCTAGGTCATAATAAGCTTGATGTACGGATGCGTAGGCATGACTTACATATATAAGTCAAGTATAATACTACATACATAAATGATTACCACTCTATGGTCAAAAATACATCACTCTCAGTAATGGTATTTATACCATTACTATTTATTATAGTATTAAATTTAAATGACGTGTATGCTCCTGGATTTAACTCTTATATGACAACAACATCTAATAATTAATTATTTGTAGAATGATTATAACCTACTATATGTAGGTATTTGAAAACTTTTAAGTTGATCATTTAGTTTTAATTTATTGATGTGTTCACACATAGGAATTTTTTGGCAAGTTTTTTAACAATAAACGGCTGTTAAAATTGATGTGGAAGCTACCTAACATTACATTTATTAAATATAATCAAGGTTAAAAATATTAATTAGGGGTGAAAGAACTTTTCGAAATGGATACACTACGGGCCTCGTAATAGAATGATTAAGAATTTATTAGAGCTTTGAAAGTCAGTTAATTTTTATCATAAAACAAATTGAATCTTGTTTTTTGGACAAGTAATCTGCAACTTTTGGAGATAGTCAATTAATGAAACTCTGCCAAAAGTTGGCTGATTTAATGGGTTCACCAATATATCAGTGGAGTTCTCCTATAAACATGTGTTATAAAGTATTGGATACTTTTGTGGTATTCTCATATGACCCTATGACTGTATCTAAAGTTGAACATAAGTTTTTGGACATCTGCATTTAGAGATTTAAATGATGATTTCTAAGGGGTAAACATGGGTATAGTTAGAAGACATACTTGATTTGCTCATAATAGGTAATACATGATAAATTATACTCTATCGAGATAAGTAGATGGCAAAAAGAAATTAATTAATAAAGTTAAACATATTCAGTCCTTACTTTTATTGCACCTTTCAACCTCTCCTCCCAAAGGAAACAAAGAAAACAGATCCAAAATGAATTGGTAGCTCCCAACCCATTATTCGAAACGGATATTTAATGGTAATAAATAACTATTCTCAGTTTAACGAGAGCTAAGCTCAGTTCACCAATGTTCAGATAACCTATTAGGAAAAAAGAAGTAGAAAAATCAACAGCTGACAAAATACAGTAAATACGCACTTTTATGTACGTAGAGATAGGATCGTTATATGTACAACAAACAAAAAGTAGTTTATTCATTCCATTATTTGAATATTTTGATCAACATCAACAACCAAGGAACACTTTTTTTTTTTCATTCTAAAAAGTATGCATTTGCATAACTTTTCCTTCACATTGTAAATGTATATTTATTCTTTTATTTAAATCCATTCAATAACATTGTCTATGTATTTCAACAATTCTAAATTAAATTTTAAATATTCATATACTGATGTTCTATCTTTAGATAAAAAGCCGTCTTTAAAGGTTAAAAATTGAATTAAAAATCTTTTAATCTTCATTTTCTGTATAAATCCGGACTTGACTCATATATTAACGAGTCAATAATAGTCGCTCATTAATTGGTTAAAGTGATCATATTTGAGCTTTTAAATGGGGATATTTACATAGATTACAAATGTTAATTTGATGAAGAAAATTGGCCGGCTATTCTCCAAATAATCAGAATTTGAACAAAAAAAATATATGGTATAAATGTCGGGTAAAGAAAGAAAAAAAAATTACTCCTCTCCACCATATACTAAAATTTAAAGCATCATAGAGAAGTATAACATAATAATTTTTAGAAATCTTTTCAAAATTGACTATTAAAAAAGAAGAAAGTGAATGTGTCATGAAGAAAAGCTCAAATAAAAGTATTTATATTCCTTTTTTGGAGGACTCAAAAAAGAATTTTGATGAATTATTTTACATTTGTGCAGTGGAACTTAATTCAATTCAAACTACTTCTTACTTCATTATAATGAAAGTATTACTCAACAAAATAACACTCATTACTTAATTGAGTATAAAAAAAGTATTAAAATTATTGCTCTTTAGTAAATAATTAATTATTAAAGCTAAAAGACTACAAACAATTTTATTCACAATATCCTTATAATTTGCATTGTCCGCTCACAATGTAGAATCAAAGAGTCTAATTCTGAAGAAAAAAAATTAATTGAATGCTTTCGTCATAAAATTATGTTTGTACATTGATGTATTTTAGAAAGCCATGTATTTGTATTCTGCAATTATTAATTAGAAAAATGTTTTTTTGTATTTATCTATCTAGTTTATAATGTAGCGATTACATACTTAGAGATTGTGTGAAAAATAAGAGTCTTTCATTTTTGAAAGCCTGAACAAATTACAGAAAAATAATAATCCGATTCAATAGATATGCTTTAATTCACATAACTATCAAAAAAAGTACTAAATGTTGTTTCTAGAAAGAGGAACAGTTGTCGACATGGTTCCCGAACCAACATTACTGCGCTCTCCCTTTTTTCTTGATTGATCTCCTTGACGTTGTACGTGTACATTAAAAATGTCTTCTCTTAGAAGATCACCATCCTCACAACAAGTTTATCGAGTGAGAGACTACCTTTCATGTCCAAACTGGGGCTTCCCCCTAAAAAGCAGGAATTTATATGACAAATACATAGTTCGTAAACCACCTCCAATGATTGCTTTGAAGCAGAAGCACCTCACCATTATTTATCCCAACCAGACACATAATAAGCTACTTTCTAGGTATCTAGTAGGATTTATTCTACTCTTGAACCCCACAACCATAGCCATTTTATTACTTTATTAAGAAGTAGGGAATTCGAAGGCTCTACATATAAATGAAATCGGCACCTTTTAGATTTAAGTTGAAAAAAAAAAAACTTTTTTTCTGGTATTGAACGATTTGGTTATTATATTTGAGGACTAATAACAACTTTTATCCTTTCTTAAACAGCCTGCTATAAAAGTTTGTCTAACGTAATAAATCTTACGGTTTGTTTGGTAGGGATTGCCAATTTTGTTTCATTTAGGCGCATGGTTTCCTTTTCATTTACTTACTGAGTACATTATTATTTGCAACAATTTGAAGGAAGGATTTTTTCGGCTAAAAAAATGGACGATTAAGTCAGCGGAAAAACAACAACAAATGAGCAACTGAGCGCAAATTTTTGAGAAAAAGAAAGGATGAACCGAAATAGTATAAAATACACTTTTATTCTTTAAAATTTGATTGTTTATGCCTTTCCGAAATGGCCGACTTTCACAATGATGACGTCATTCATAGCTATTCCATATTTTTTTTTTTTTTGAAAGTCAAGGTTTCGAGTAGATTATTTTAACACAAAATATAATATAAAATTAAAATAGCTTAAAGAATACCTGAGCTATCCAGAGGGATTCATACTACAATAACGGGCGCAAGAGCCGCGTTTGGTTTTCCTAATTTTTGCTGTTTATGTTCTACTTCAAATATCATTATTATATTATACATATATTAAAACTTTTTGAGAACTTACTACTTTTTTTACGAATAGAAGATGTTCTATTCGGATATGACTCCATGCTGTTACATTCGGTTTAGGATAATAGTCCTGTAAAAACACAAGAGACTTTTAATATTCTTCGTACAGCTAACTAATATATTATTAACAGAGAATGTATTCAATGTTATCTCTGCAAACATATTTTATGTTTTTTTTTTTTTAAAAAAAACAACCTTTTTGCAACTTGATTAAATGCAAATGTAAAAGTTTAAATCATAAATTGATATAAATGATATATATATTTGTTAAAATTATGTTCTTAAAGCAGTGGTTCCTAACCTCTAAGCACCCACAACCCCTTTTTTATTCTTTGAGCCCTCCTTTCCCCCCTCTCTTTTATTATTGCTCAGCCTTATTTGCATTCCTTTTTCCTCCCCCCCCCCCCCCCCCTTAAAGTAACTATTTGCTAAGGGGTTGTCTAAGGTATTCGCAGCCAACAGGTTTGGAATCAATCAGAAAATCATTGAAAGATTTCAAATACGGTGCATTTCGAAAAAAAGCAAAAGAAGTATTTACAAGATTAAATCCATTGTAAAACTATTTGAATGATTTCACAGAAGATGAGTATGTGATTAAAATGATCGACTCTCAATCACTTCAGATTTCATTGAATACATGTCTTTTTATCTATGTTACTTACAAATCTTTTTTATTATGTGCTTTAACACCTTCAATCGTACATAATCATCTATTTCATATTTGAAAAATTGATTTTAGTATTGTTTGGTATATTGTAGTGGTACCAGGAATTACTGTTAGTATACTGAATTGGTACTGAAATCAGTACTTGAACTCTCATTACGGCATAAAAATATTGACTTGCTGATAACGTTATGTTAAAACAAGAATGAAAATAAGACAATTTTTGTTTTTTATTCAAAAAACTGGAACAAAAATAGTGGTGTCATGGCAAGGATATTTTTTTCCCCTGTCATCTCGCAACAATATTCAGTTGATTGTTTGTGGAGTTTCATACAACAACGCATTTTTGTTCGTTCTTAAAAATGTCGAATTTCGTGCCTTCAAACTACGATTTGCGGTCTTCGTTGATTTTCTGTTATCATTTGAAGAAAAATATTTCTGAAGTACATCAAATGCTTGTAGAAGCTTACGGTGCACATGTTCTAAGGAGAGCACAGTGCTTCAGGTGGTTTGAAAAATTCCAAAGTGGTAATTTTAGCTTTGAGAACGAGGAACGTGGCCGGCCACCGAAAAAGTTTGAGTTTTCTGGGATCTGCGTGGTTTGATTTGGTACGAGTTGTTAAAATCCGATGAAATAGTTGACAATGTACGCTACCAACGACAATTGGCCAATTTGAACAGCGCTAAAGGACAAAACACGTCCAAAATATTCCGATTGGAGTCACCAAATAATTTTGTCTTGATGACAATGCACCGCCATATTGAACATGAGCAATCCAGGAATTGGTGGAGACAACGTACGATTTGGAACTGTTGGTGCATGAGGCTCACACCAAACTTGGCACTGTCAGATTATTTCTTGTTCGCATCGACGGGTCATGTATTAAAAGAACAGTGCTTCAATTCTCACACAGAAGCCAAAAAATGGCTCGATGATTGGTTTGCAGCCAAAGACGGTCAATGTTTTTGGTGCGGCATCACCAAATTGCCTGAGAGATGGGAAAAATGTTTTGTTAGCTATGACTATAATTTTGAAGATTAAATTTGTCACCATTTTTGTACAATAAATAAAATTGAAATAAATTGAAAAATAAAGTTTCACTTCATAGGTCTAGACCTGATATATATTGTTGTTATGCTCTATGTTTAGTTTTTGGAAAAATATACAATAATCTCAGAAGCTGCTATATAACAAAATAAATCAAATATTTTGAGCTCTAGGGTATTTGCTAAAATATCCAGAGAACAAAAGTTTGAATAAGATAAATCCTAAATAAAATATGTTAAATAATATCTTTATTATAGAAATAACGTATTGGACTCCTCTTAAACTAGCTGCTTACCAGCCCACATATACCTACCTATATTAATAACTACGTACTATTAATTCACAATTCGTACCATGAATAAAATACCAATCTCATTAATATTTAAAAGAAGAAGTAGAATATTCCTGGGACTAGAATTACATTAAAAAGTAGAAACAATTCGTCTTAAATAAACAACACACAAGGAAAAGATACATACAAAATATTATTTTGTTCATTTTATCAATGGAGATCGATTATAGAATAAGTTTTTTTTAAAAGAATAGAGACAAATGTTCAAGGGTAATTTTTACATAACATTTTGAAAGTAATACGTCTACACTTTTAACGATATCATCAATTGACGTAACAAAGAATATGACGCTGAATATAAAATATATACGTAACAGTCAAATACATATATATTAGAAAATTAGGATATAATATTTAATATGATAATTGACTCTTTATTCATTATTTTTGCAGATAAAAGAACTCCTCAAATTAGTTAAGGTATATTATGAGAAATAAACTAATCATTTAATTTATAGAATATAACCAAACCAGGGTACTTTTTGGCTAATTGAAGCCTATACTTTATACAAGAAAAAAAGAAGAAATTTATTGAGAAAAGCAACCGGTAAGCATTTACCTATGGTTTTGGTAGGCTTAGGTACCTACAAGTCTATGCTTTGAAAGAAAGTGAAGAAAGGACGATCACATGATCAATTTTTTATATAAATTTATTTGCCTCAGAGTTGAATTTTTATTCCCTAGGAAGGCTGAATTACAATATAATTAACGACACAGTCTCCACAATTCTACATTGTTACTTCAATAAAAAAAACCTAAATTCTTCAAAGGGAAGACATAAATAAATCTGTCACAAACATTAATAAAATAGGCTGAAAAGACATTTGTTTAAACTATTTTTTCCTACAAATTTCAATGATGCCCATATTATTTACATATCTTCAAAACAAACGGAGTAATTCTAATTTTCCTTAGAAATTTATGTTGTTTGAACTTACAACTGTCAAAGAAGGGCAAGTGTAGAGGGCGCTTCCCTTGTTTGTTTCACTTCCATTTTCCTATTTTTTTGTATCTTAAAACCAGACTAGTTTTCCCCTTGGAAAGCTGAAATGTAAAAAAATGTGACAATTTACTTGTGTAAATAGTGATCAGGATCTGTTTTGAAAATTATACAAGGGTAATCAAAAACCGAATTTTCAAAATTAAAATAAACTATGAAAACGGGAAAAAAAAATATCACAATTTATTAATTGAGAATAGTTACATAGACCTTTAAAAACAGTTAACTGAAGAAAAAAAAAATGATTTACACGATATATTTGGAGAAATCTGTAGTTTTTGCACACCTTAAAATAGATAAATTTCTCCATTCTTACAGGTGTATTTCACCACTTTCTACTATAACTTTGTTTCAGGTAATCTAATTATAATTAATTATTATTGTCCTTTAAAATGCAGGGAACAGAAAGTCAGTCCCTTTAAATCAGAGAAGAGTCAACAGATGCAAAAAGTTGAAGGAAGAATACTTCTAAAATGGATAATATGTATGTTATTATTGTATAATTTTTTCACTGATTTAAATTGAAGGTTTAAAGGTGATTCTAAGCGTGGAACTTTAAAATAATGAATGAACCATTCTTAAAAAACATCAAATACGTTTTTTAAATGTTCAATGAAACCAAAATACGGATATTATGGATACAATAAAGTTAAATGAATGAGCTAGAATCATTTGTTTTCTAATTAACTAATGAATTCATAAATTGCATACAAGTAATGTGCAAAAATAAAATAACTTTATCTTTTAAATATCGAATGCAATGAAAATGAAACTTTAGACATTTTGTCGATGAGAAAACTATTTATAGCTGTGGTAAATATTTAAAAAATAATCAGCTTTTCAAAATACATTCATATAAATAAAACTCCACAATGAAGAAATTTTGAGAATTTGTTAACTTTTTCTAAAAAAAACAAACAACCATTGCATTGAGCAAAAGTCTAGGGGGCACCTAGGGGGAACCAAGAAAAGTGAGTTTGAAATGGCTCAGTTGATATTTGTGTTTAGAAGCATACATTTTTTTGAAGGTCAAGGTTGAGCAGAAAAAGGGCAGGGATAATAAGGAAAAAAGGGAGCTTGACCCATTTTTGTGCACCTCACTCTAGCTAGATAACTGGTTATTCATTTTCATTAAGACACTTTTTTGCTTTCTAAAATGGATAATAAATATGCTATTATTGTATAATTATTTCACTGATTTAAATTGAACCATTTTATTGCTCTTTAAACATCATTCTCCAAATTTTTATATCCATCAATAATATAGATTGTTTTTTATTTTTAGCCATTTTTTCTTATGTATACTTTCATGATCTGAGAATTAAAAGTGTTATGATGTTTGCTGGATTGATAAATTTAAAAAAAAATAGAAGCCCGAATACTTGTGTTTTCGATTTCCAAAATTTAAATACAATTACTTAAAAAAACATAGTTGAATAATTTAAATATTAGAAATGGTTATTTTATGAAATAAAGAGGTCAATTTGTTTTGATCACTGTTCTAATCATATTTGTAACTCAGTGTGATTTTGTGCCCGGGCAAAAAATAATATCTTTGCGATCCCACCCTTCTTGATAACGATACTTTCCGATGAGAATAAACCACAATATCTACTACTCCTTGCATATGGTGCCCTAGGCCACTATCTATTTTGATCAATGCCTACCAGCTCTGAAAACTATAAAAATACAATTATAAATACAGCAATTTTCCATTGACCTCCTAATTAAAATATACTCCTGCATTAAAAGACTAAATATTAAAGCTAAAACCTTTAATTAGTCAAATCTAACTATTAATGCCGATTTGTTGAACAATGACAATGCATTTCCTAATATTAACTTATTCATTCTAACAGACTCAAAATGATATAAAATATTTTGCTCAATACATAATGGTTAAGACAAGAAAAAAAAAAAACTAGATGGAAAAAAATAAAATCTAAAGCTTTCTCGGTTGTGACTTCCAAGGACGGAAAAACATATCAAAGGTAATCTCCCCCAAAAGAACTTTATATTCGAAACTCAATAAGGCAAGGTCACATTCTCTTTGAGTTTTCATCGAGCGACGTTGAGGAACATCGATTCGACTCAATACCGAAAACACACATTTACATCGTGTTGATGTCCAGCCTGCCATCACCCAAAATATTAGCCCAAAATATCGTAAAATAATAAAAAAAGCCATGATAGTCCACAAGGGGGTGGGCGCAAAGTTATGTCAACCAAGAGTTGCTCCGTTTATGAATTATTCAATAATGAAGTCAGTACAGGTTATTTTTGGGTCTTCAAAAAGGAAATAAGAAACCTTTGTGTGTCATTATGATTTTGTCTCCATTGAAAACATCCACTCAAGATTTTTAACTAGTTTGAAAAGAAGTAAAGACGCATAGAAACATAAAAGCTTATATATACTAGGGCTCCAATTTTTACTATATTACTCTTACCATCATTCTCTTCTAATTTCTCAAGTTGCAGTTTTGGCGCTCTAATTTAAGAGTTAAAATAAATATATTTTCAAAAACTACTTCAAAGTGTGCTTAGGGGCACCATTTGTGCTCGCCCAGTTTGCCCATGGCTGGAAAGTGACAAGTAGATAATAAAGTTCGTAGAGGGAAGGGATAATAAAAAAATCACGTTTTTCAAATAGAGTGTCAGAACTAATTAAAAGATTTGTGCATGGCCCCAAACTACAGTTTATATGGCCACCTACAAATTTTAATGTAGAAATTTATAAAATGTAAAGTTTTAACTTAGTCTTCCAAGGCAGTGTTATCCCCTTAAAGGTGATCCCCGTCCGATAAAACACACTTTTGCCAATATTCAAAATCAAAAAATTCACTTTTAGTTCTTTACAAAAAACCGTGTACTCCAAAAGAATTAAACCTTTTGACAAGCAGACGCTTGGCAATTGTTTTAGACAGTCCTACCTACCTAGGAAAAAAAATTACCTGTCTGCTTAATGCCAGGAGTTTTAAATGACAAATTCACATTACTTTTTGATCACAGTACTATATAATACAACATATTATGTTAATATTTGTTAGGACACTGTCCCGTCCCTTGCAACGGGCCTGTAAAGACCCTTGATCTATATAAAGTGTCCCTGAAACAGGATATAACATTGTAGAAGGATGAAGTTATTCTGACGTAAGTCCTTGTGCTTTCCCTCCGTTTTCTCTTCAAAGTATTGACCATCAAAACAAGAGTTGAAATTTACTCTTGTTTTAAAATAAATTTGAAAGTAAGTAGCATGGAAATAAAAGCATTATTTTACTGTACATATAAGTATACACAAATTAAGAAAACACATTTTAAAGAAGAGGATTTGTTGATTTTTACTTTAGATAATTAACTCATACCTGCGGGTTTTTTTATGTGTGTTAGTGTTACATCCTCTTGTATGTAATGAGATTATTAATTTGCCCATAGAAACAACATTATGACTTAGACTATAAATCATTTTAAGTAAGATTATACAGGTAAAATGAAAACATTTTTTTTGTATGTTATACTCCAATGTATTTATAATACTTTTAGTCACATGATTTCATAAATGTATAAGCACAGGTATATAATATTTCAAATTCTAAAAAAATAGGGTGGAGGACTTCTTATTTTCAGGTAAAATACCCTTAAGGAACATCTCTCTAAACTAATTTATAAACTCCGGTATAAGATATTAAATAATGTGTTAAAACATTTGAAATTGAATTGATTTGTTAACTCCTTTCCATACAATAACAGCCTATAGCACACCGTTTTAATGTCAGCTCCTGCAGAGAACCTTCGAGCCAATGACTAATGACAGCTACCTAAATAAATTAAGTCCAAAAATGCCTATAAGAATTAAAAACCTTCTTTTATGTATAGATATAAACAAACTTTTGACTGTAGGTACACAAGGGCTTCTCATTTTCAGGGAAATTGTCCTTCAGTGAGATCTCGGCAAATCAACTTTTAAATTTTATGAATCTCAGGCTAATAAATATTATGAAATTAAAGTTATTTTAAGTAGAAAGCATGAATTTGAAGCTAGTTTTATCTACATTCATGAAAGATAAAACAAAACACATTAATGAAAATTTATTTGTACAAAAAAGAAGAATTAATCATGGCTAATTAATATGGCTAATTAGAATATATAGACAGTATCTAGATAATACCTAGCAAGTCATTCTATAAAAATTTGTATATAAAATCTTATACTGTTTCAGAGACCAAAAATAAATTTAAGTCTGAATAAAAAAAACCTCTAAGTGTTTTTTTCTGTATCATTTTTTAAGCATGTAGCTTAAAGTGCATCATTTACAGAGCATTAATCTATTAAAAACTTTATTTTATATAAATCATCAAATTATATACAACTTATCATCAAACGAGTACCATGAAGAAATCTTACAGATTAAAATAACTTATTAAATGTGAGATTTCATGAAAATTTCTTACAGGCGTAGATCCTTGATACAAATCCCAAGAAAATATCTATAAATAAACCATCTTTCTAAGTATGTCGTTATATTCAAAAGCGTTTAAAGGGTTTTTTTTACGATAAAAATACATAATTTTTTTCCAAAAATCATTGATCACAAATGTATGATATTCCTATTTCTGTTTGAATAAACATGGGTTTTTGGTTAAAATATAATTATCTGTTAATGATATCTTGATAATATTAACTTTTTCTCCATTAAAAATGCTTTCTTAGAATTCTTGATATAAAATGAAAATATATATGTGTAAATAATATATTCTGAAAGACGTAGAAAATCACATGTTTAAGAACACATAAATAATAATGTGGTTTATAGACATGCAAAATGCTGATTTTTCCTCTTCATTAGGATAAATCTAAAGAGTTTGATCGCCCTTGGAATAAGGGGAGCAGACAGGACAGTAACGAGAAAAAACTCATGAAGTTGAAAGAAAATTTGACAAAAAATATGTATACTTAATATTAATGATAGTATAATTCTTTTTAATATTCATGCAGATTTGGAAAAATATAGGCTGCCCCTGTCAGAAGAGGCATTTTGTCATCCAATAGTCATCCAAATATTTTTAGATCAAAAGTTAAAACTTCATTAACGACTAATTTCAAAAGTAATGACTTTTTTATTCGTATTCAAAATATATGTATGATTGTTGTTTCAAATTACGTTACAGAAGATGTTTTCTGTTATCGTTGAATTACATATTATTTATATTTTTCCTTACTAGATTAAAACATATAAGACAACAATATTTTTTAAAATCTTTCATGCAGTTTGCAACATATGAGACCATGGCTTGGTAAAAGCAATATAACCTTCTGCTTGCTTGGAGAGTCCAGCACCCAATTCATTTAATATTGCTGAACCTCCAGAATAATGGACAACATACACTGTTCATGTACTGTTCATGAACTAAATGTTAGCCCAATTTTGAAATTATAAAACCTAAGGAAAGAAAAAAACTTTTGAGTAACTTTGACTGTTTGAAAATCGTAAATTAACTATTTTGTACAATAAAAATTGTACAAAATGATATTAATAAAAACTACAAAAAAAAAAAAAAAAATACCTTCAAAAAGGTACTTTTTCAACATGAAACATTATGTGCCTTGTCTCTCTTTGGAAACCAAAATATTCAAAGTACATATAAATACGTATAAAGAAGTCATCAATCCACCAACCTCATAATACTTTCAAGATCAAAGAATTAACTTTGTATACTCACAAGAGAGTTTTGGTTTTTGCTATTCAAGTTGTGTGATTTTATTTAAAGGCCTCCAAGGAGTTTATCTAGAAGAGAAACTAGGAATAAAAAGAAAAAAGTAAACAGCCTAGAGAAAAATAAAACGCAGTTAAAATATCATAGACTAAAAGTTTAGATGGATTTGTGAAGGAATAAACAGTTTGTAAATATGAATTTGAAGATAATAATTTGTACTAGGTAGGACTCGAACGATATTGATTTTTTGGGACCGATGTCGTTTATTCGGAGGTTACAAAAAAACAATTTCCAATAAATTGCCTGATTTTTCAAACTTTGCATGAGAGATCCTAGTAACAATAACTGTACAAAAGTCCAAATATGAACACTTTTCCTGTTCCCATGGAAATGTATGTATATGAATCATCTGTCAAGGCTTTAAAAAATGAAATACAATAATTCCTCATCTGAGAATTTGGTAGTTGTGCATGCATTCAGTTCTATTTTATTGATGGCCCATGTGATAGTTTTTGAAGAATAAATACTGATAATTAAAAGTGACGTTAAAGCTACCTTAAAATGCATTGATTGAGTATAATTAATTATAGTCAAAAATTATTAATAAAGGATGAAATAACTTGTAAAACAATGGCTGCACCACGTTTGGTTTTAGAACAGTTAAGAAATTAATACAATCTCAATTTCATTAATTTCCTAAAGATATAAAATATGATTCATTTCGTTTTTATATAAAAAAAATTTGATATTGTTTTTATTAAGAATACAACATATGAGTAATAATCGGCTCATTGATATATGAGTCAAATCCAAATTTGTAGTACGCTTAGAATAGAAACTAAATAAGCAGCCCATTATAATTAATAAACTTTACATACAATAAGTAATGATGTTTTTGTATTTAAAGAAAGAAATGGTTTGTCCTTGATCTTATTTTTGTAGGGGAAAACATCACTTCATGTAAACATCAATCAATTTCTAACTGTTTATAAATACATTTATAAAGAGAGAGGGAGAAAAAAAAAAAGTGTTGAGAAGGGATCCAACCAGGCTCTCGTAAATAATTTTAACACATACTACTAAGTAGGGAATACCGAGAAACGAAAAGAGTTGCTACAGGTTCTTTTTAACGAGCATCAAATAATATTGCCTACGAAAACTGAAGCATACAATGAGGACTATTGATCATACAAAATTCGACATTTTTGTCAATTCTCTTTGAGATATTGGATACAAATTGATTAAAAGGAGATGAAAGTAAATGTTTTTGTCATATTTTTTTATTGCTTGCTTTGTGATTTATGTCATTTGAATTATTGACTCATTTGGCATCACTAGAGCATGTAGTATATATTGAAATTCAATGTTCACTAATTGAGGAGATATTTGAGAAAGAGAAAGCAACTTAACAAGTGTTGGAATATTCAACAAGTTGTGTTAGTGAGATAGTGATTGCATTTACTTTAAGTGGAGTTAAAATTATGCAATAATGAATAGAAAGGTTTAGAGCTCTGTTAAATTTGAGCAGATTCCTTTCAATAACTGAGTCAAAAGCAAATAAATCCTGCTTCAACCATCCCTCGTCTCCCCTATGATTCCCTAAATAGTACTGCAATAACAACAACAATCAGGTCAGGGTTGTTTCGAAATGTAAGTCATGCTGCCTCTGGATAAATGAAGGAATAAATAAATCATGCTTTTGAATCATTTATATACATACAATTGTACATACCTAGATGCTATCTGCCACATAAAAGGATCCACCTATATGTATGTACAGTGTATCATAATTCATTCAACAGCACAGCAGAATGCTCTAATAAAGTAATTATCTCTTACATGCTCTTGAAATATTAATAAACAGCCTTATCAATACCAAAACATTTTGATGATGAGTCTTGAAGGTTTTTTTTGTATTTTTTGTACCTCCGTAGAGCATAATATTCATTTATACCGTATACATATAATATATATATGCAAAGAGAAAGGACTTTTTTTTTTCATTACATATATTACTTCTATGTAATGCTATAATAAGGATGAACAATATCGTTCTTACAAATATATGTATTTACATGCTTTTCGAGCAGGGAAATAAATGGAAATAAGTTTTTTAAACCCTTACCAGAGATGAACTAAATATTAGTTTGTTTTCTACTCAAAACTTCTGTATGGTTGAAGTAAAATATATTTTAACACATCTGTCTACCTACATATATATATATATATATATATTCCCTACCTACTTTTATTGCCTAAATATACGACGTAGATCATAAGTATGAAGTATATAGAAAGCTTTCTAATATTTTTTGGGGTATAAACTCTGTGCGTAAAAAAAAATAAAGGAAAAAAGATGATGGATTGATTAAATGAATGATTTTAAAGAGGAGGAGGAGGAGGAGAGAGAGAGAGAGAGAGAAATATCAACCTAATGAAAATATCATTTATTTGTCCTATATATGTATATGCACTTAATTGTTATTCACCCTACATACAAACATACATAGATCTAAGAAGATGCATGAGTATACTATTTTATTTGAGAAATTGAATTTTTGTTGTTATGGTTGTTGTCTCACAGCATACGAGTTGTTGGTACTTGTTGATATGCATGATGTGTAATATAATCTTAAGAATAACTATAAATATCCCAAGTACAATATGGACAAATGTTGTAATATAAATGGGTGAATACAATTTGCATCAGAGAGTAAGAGAAAAAAAGTTTTTTCTCATTGGTTGTCAAATGGTTTCATTTGTTGGTAAAACCTTGGTGTTTACGAGGGTTTTTAACCATATTTTAAAGTGCTTTTTTTTATTATTTTGAATACCGAGTTGATGTCTTGAATTGGGAGTCAATTTCCTTACTTTAAGTATTTACATATGTAAGTACATACATTGAAAGTAATAATCTTTTTGTTACTAGTTACGTTAATTACCATCGAATTTGATGCAGATAAATAATTTTTTTTAGGAGGATCAACAGCTATAAAACAAATATAGCGTTACAATACTGATCCAAAAATACTTTTTTGTCCACTTGGGGCACTGGGAGTGCCATGAATGACTCCATAGCTAATAACAGAACCTTCAAGTATTTACCTTGATGTTTCAATTAAAACAAGGTACTTCAAAAGCAACTCATTGTTATCTCGTTGTCTAGGCAATTCTTCGTGTTAACTGGTGCATTCTGCCACTTTGATTCATAGTTGTATAAGGAGTAAACTTTTTAAGTATTTGTTCATCCGTTTTTTTTTTTATTATGAGAAATTTGGTGGAAGTGAGTACGTATGAGTAATTACATGGTTAATTTCCTCGAATGAATATTTAGCCACAAAATATCAATTGAATTTGAAAGAACCCTAACCTTTTATATGTTTTGCGTGTAAATGACAGATTTTGTTAAAGGGGCCTTGAAAAAAATAAAACCGCACTAGAGTGAAATTCGGACTAAACGGGTATCGACTGGTATAGAAATAATGTTCAATACAATCAAATTCAAAAGAGGGAAAAAAATATGATACAATTTGCACTCTCTACCAGACAAAAAGCTATGGAGTCTATTTATTACTGAGATTGGTAAGATATTTTATTGTCTGTCAAAAAGGGGGAAAGTCAATGGGAAGAGTTGTGGAAGGAAATAAAAATAAATTTATACATATCAGAAGATTATATTACATAAAGGATTCTAAATTCACTCGATTAGGCATTTTATTTATTAATTAATATATGTACATAGATGGGTTGCAACATAGTCTCCCCTCAGAAATTAAGGAGTAATGATAACAATTTTTGAAAATCACGTACATATTACCAACCGTAAATGCTTAGGTTGTACGAGTCTACCAATGAAATGCGAATTTGTGTATTTTTTTTCTGTTCGATAATCTGTTTCCATCTAGACGGAAACTTCATAATTTTCGAAGAACTCGGACAGTCACTTTTCACAAGCCTCTTTTGAGTTCGACTTTACACCACTAAGGGCGTTCGCCATGGACAGGAACAGGTGGTAATCACTTGGCGCTGTGTCCGGGCTATATGGTTGATGCGATAAAACCTCCCATCCGAGCTTTCGTAGCTTCAGCCGAGTCATCAACGAAGTGTGTGGTCTGGTGTTGTTTGGTTTTTTGCGTCAAACCATGTGGCATCCAAACATCAGGCTTTTTTTTATATCCAGCCTTCTGCAGATGGTTTAAAAAGGTTTGGTGACTAACTCCCAATCTCAATGTTTTCTATGATTTGATCGGTATTCGTCGTCACAGGTCTTCCACCGGCTCTGAATCGTTGAAACCATTCCTCTACGGTTCGAAGTGATAGAGTACTATCCCCTAAAACACCATTAATCTCACGAAACGTTTCTCTAGCGGATTTGCCTTTAACGAAGGAAAAGTTTAAAATGCGCGAATTTCGGCACTAGTGAACTCCATGTTTAAACGTCTATAACTGTTGAATGCAATATCCAAACTAATCATGCATAGCGTCGTTTTGTAGGTTATGTCAAGACCTTTTAAATGATGTATAGTATTGTCAGATACAAGCTCTGTAGCGCTTTGTACATAGCCGCGAAATTCAAAAGACAAAAAGGCGGAAGGGAGATATTTGACAACCTAATATATTTAAATATTCTTGAAGCTGTATCCTTATGACAATAATTTTGACTAATTTTCACCATCAAATGACCTACATAAAGTATCATTTTCAAATTCATACATTGAATAGCTGTCATGTTATTGGATATTCTTGATATCTTTATGGAAAAAAAAAATTGAATTACTCCAAGCACGTAAAACTGAAGTACACATATTATGTAAGATATTGAACATATTTTTTGAAAATATATATGCCTAAATCTATCTTTAGCATTTCAGATTTAGTTATATTTGTACGGAATCTTTTCGAGTTAGGCAAATGATCTTTTGTTTGTGCTACAAAAGTAGCTGCAAATTTACTTATGTATGTGTAACATGCAACTGGGTATACATTATAGTTATGTAAATAAATAAATACCAGTGGGGAGTTAGTGGAAGAAAAACCAAAAGAGGCATGAAGGAGGCAGTGAAGTAAAAAGAATATTTTTAGATTTATATATTAATTTATTTCTTCCCATTTACGTAATATTAATAATAATCTTATGCCTAATTTTTGTTTATACATAAAGTTGCTCTTTCAGAGTCATAAAAAAAGGAACATGTGTTTGCAATAAAAAAATGATCTATGACTTGTTATTGGCTTAAATTAGAGAATAATTATATTCTCAACTGTGGACAATTGAAAAATACAATTTTGTGAAGGAGTAGAGAAAAATAGTGTTTCTCACAATTAGGTTTTTATTTGAATTTATGCTCATTCTTGTTTGGTTCTCTCTTTAAAAGAAGAATTAAATAATTCTATTATTTTAATTGTTATAAATTTTGATAAAAATGCATAGTAAATAACTGTTATAATAAACATTTATAAAAAAGTATAATTATAGTCTTATTCATGCACTATGTTCTATTTTAAATGTACCTAGAAGATAATATACTCCCCAAATCTATAAAATAAAGTAATTTTGTTCAAATTCAGTTGGTTACTAGACGACTTTTTTGTCAACTAGAGTCGCTGAAAGTGTAATGAATTCTTCTCTAACTAACTATGATGCAACCTCCACTTGTCTGCTTCAATTAAATCAAGGGCAATTCTGGGAAGGGAAGACAAATATATATAAATTTACGTATTCCAAAAGCGACATCTTGCAACAAAGAACAAAGTTATTTCTTGTTCATGAAAATCTCTTACCTCTAAAGGATAATTATTATCAATTATAATTTCATCACAAAAAGCCTATATTGGATGTAAAATAGCAAAGCAGAAGATATTTTTCTACCCTACAATGAAATAGCTGATGTTATTTTGTCTGCATCAACGGATTTTCTGGAGTTCATTGATACAAAAAATGAGAATTACAAAGTTTCAGACTTCCAAGGCCATATTCATGACCTCTCAAGCCATTTGAAGTTTAAAAATTGCCTTTTTTGAACTAAAAGGCTTCAGAAAATATTTTTATATAACAATACAGAGAGTTTAGTATCCACTTTATATCCATATAAATATTTTAGCTTGGTAGTATAAATATCAATAACCATTTGAGCTAAAATGATTGAGTGTCACCATACAAGGAGATATACAAAATGTTCTTAGAAATGAATATATATCTATGGCTCTATAACTAAATTATAGGCGAGAAATTTATTATCAATATTTATTGGGAAAAGTGCAAAAATATATTAAAACGACTCCTTGGATCCTGATTATTGTCCGCAAATATTTATATAATATACATATATGTTTATTTTTGTTATAGTCTAATATGGACTTAAAGTCATATTCACTACACTCCCAGTTACACGAATGAAAAAACAAACAGACTTACCTGAAACAATTATAAGAAACAACCGTAACACAGCCACAGACAATCATCCATTTCTGTTATGAAAGATTGATGCAACAAACGCTAAATACGATTTGTATTAGGATAAATTCTTTTTAATGATCCCAATTCTGGACATTTTCTATTTTAAATGTAGTACTTATGGCGTCATTGTCATTGGTGATTTCCTCAGAAGTAATCCTTAAAAAGATTTTCCCACATTTTTTTTGAAAGCAAAATAAACATGAGACTATGATGAAGAGCATCCAATTTGATTCAATCTTTGCTTATTTATGAAGTAAAAAAGAAAAGATGTGTTATTGTACCTTTCTTATGAGTAAAACGATGTTAAAATGATCCTAATTGCTACACTCCAACTTATCCTATCTCTTTAAAGCGCTACCTTCATTTACAAAAAATACTTATTGTAGAGGATAAATGTAATATTTTATCTTCGTTAATATAAAATAATTAATATTTGATTACAAATTAGCTTACATATACTATGTTGTTGGTTGGATTCAATCCATTTCTTAATTGATTTATTTATATTTAGTATATAAATACAATATTATAGTATTATGATAAATTGACTTTGTTTAATAAAATAAAAATCTCTTCAGAATATGTATAAAAACAAATATAAAATAACTGTAGTTTTAGTAGAATAACTAATACTATTCAACAGTTTGGTGCCCCTAGAAACATTAGCATCCTAAAGAAACGCATTTTTTTTTTGCTGTCGTTGTGTACATATAAATTGATTTTTGTTCAATTCAAATTAAATCGAAATAAATTGTACATTTCCCAACTATCCAGCGGAAAATATTCAAACAGTTGGAGCTATTGACTATCTACCTGCTTATTTGGGGCCCCTTGTCTGTCTCTTTTTGAAGGAAAAAAGGTTGAAACATAAAGGCTCAAAATCAGTTGGTAGTAAGCTGATTCTTTTCAATAGAGGTATTATTATTATTCATTTTATAGCAGGGAATTGCTCACAGCTGAAACACAGTTAATTAAAGTCAATCCATCAACGTTCAGAATGCTAATAAGGAGAAAATAAGTAGGTAAATCGATAGCTGACCAAAAAATAAGGTGTAAACTTTTATGTTAGTGGAGTAACTCCATATTTTGTAGAAAATAATCACATTTTTTTTTTTAAAACTACGTTTATTATTTGACCTTAATGAGGAGAACACATCCCCTTCATAAGGAAGACTAAAAAAAATCCAACCTGTATTTGCTATAGATTTTGTTAAAAGTGCATAATAAAATTACGATATAAATATAAAATGCAGTAGTTTCTACTCCCAAGACCAATAATATATTTTTCTCCTTCTTAAATCATAGGAGGCAAGTGAGGATCTTTTATCAATAGTATCACATGTCTCACTCACACTTTAAAAAAGTCTCATCCTTAGTATTGAGCAAATTACTCTTAAATTATCACTCAATTACACTCAATTGTATCCACACTTTACCCACCCTGGTATCAGAAGAGTTAGTCCAAAATAGAACTCAAGTGATAATTAAAAAATACCTTTAAAAATATGGTTTTGAATACCCATTCGATATTGCAATAAGGATAGTAATTCAACTTCAATTTGTCAAATCTGTGATTCAACAAATCTTTCAATTATTAATATTTTGAAGGGCATGAGCAAACAAACTAACATTTATAGCTGCAAAATGACGCAGAGAGTTATAATTAGTAAACAAACAAATAGAATATTAAATTTTTCTTGGCTATACATCCGTAAATGTTACGTCAAGGTGTAGCATGTATAAATCAATCTACAAACCTTGGTATACATATAATATACTAAATAGTTATATATTATATCTACTTACAGAGATCGGTAAGTGTCTAAAAACATGTAAAGAGTTTGTATAACAAATAGAAAGTCTAGTGTAATAAATAACTTTGGCACCTTTAGTTATGTGTTAACATTTTCTATCTATTACAAAATCATATATACATAGATTTAGTACAAATATATTTTCATGTATGTATGTATGTATGTATATAGTTTTAAAAATATTTTCATATTTTGTTTGAATAATATTTAGACATTTAAAGTACATATTCTATTATCTATTCCAAAAAATTGTTGAAATTCCATTATTTTCTTTACTTTGAATAAACATATATATATATATATATATATGTATAAATGGTTTTTCGATAGGGATGCCGCATTTTTATTTCATTAGGGACGGGGAACTACGTTGTATTTTTGTTTTGCTTCGTTTACATTTCTACTCACTAATAGCTTATAAATCATCATGGAGAAGTACAACCTTTGCAAATTATCCAAATGTATAACCAATGTTCACGTTTGGTCGTTGTAACTTTAAGAGAAAAATCATTTTCAGCGACGAAGCTCATTTTTGGCTCGATGTGTTTGTTAATAAGCAATATGTGCGTTATTGGTCAGGCAAAAATACACTTCATGAGACAACATTGCATTCCCAAAAACTTAGTTTTTGGTGTGGATTTCATACCAGTGGTGTTATTAGGCCGTACTTTTTTGTTGATGATAATAATTGCCACATTACTATTAATGAAAATCGATATCGAGCCATGATAACGGATTATTTTTGGCCCCAATGGGATGCTATGGAATTAAATGATATGTGGTTTCTACATAGTCACACAGTAGAAATTCGGTGAACGTGTTATTTTCAGAAAGGAACCAGTCATTTGGCTGTGGCGGCGATCATGCAATTTGAAGCCTTTGGACTATTTTCTATGGAGCCACGAAAAGTCATTGATCTACACCAACAAGCTAGCAACACTAGAGGATCTCAATGCAAATATTGAACGTGAACCTCCTTCAATTTCGGTCGATTTATGCGAAAAAGTGGAAGAAAACTGGGTTCAACAATTGGACTTCTGCAAACGTGCCCGTGGTGGTCATGCAAAAGAAATTGAATTCCATACTTAATTTTAATTAATAGGTCTATACTTTAAAATTGAATTCCATACTTAATTGTAATTAATAGGTCTATGCTTTAAATTGAATTAATTTATTAACTATTTTAAAAAGAAAGCATTCATTTTAAGCTCGTCTTAGCCTTAACTACACCTGTATAACATAGATCCAAAAAAAACCCCTTCATTTTATTAGTTTTGGTGTGTTACAATAGCTAATATATGTATATTCGTTCAAATAGTTATATAAAATTCATCTTAGAAAACACATTCTTTCTTAAGAAATAGTTGACATTTCATACAGCAGTTCCAAAATGCATAAAATAATGAACATTCTACTTTTTAAATAAAAGAAGTACTAAAGTAGTCAAAAAAATTTGGTGCTTGGTTGGGCATCATTTTTTTTGTAAAAGCACTGAATTAATTGTGTGAAACTTTATTTCAAGTGAACTATCAAACTGTATTCAACCTTTCATTTGATTGAATTCACATATATGAAGCTTATATATTATGAAATAGCTAATTAAAAGTGATTAAATTCCCTGGAGTTTGTCGTAGGTTCAAAACCCAGGGAAATCCCGAAATCATGGGATTGTGTACGTAGAAAAGAAAATATCCATATTCACCTAAAATATGTAGATATTACACTCCTCTTAAATTAAGAGAGTGACCTTCAATGTCCTTTTTGTTGTTTCTACAAAGGTGTTTCCATGGTTCATAGCTAGTTCACAGAAGATACAAATCTGTGGGTATACATGTGTTACACAAATAAACTGTCGATCATCCGATATGGGTTAAGGTCGATTACATTGTTTTTTTTTATCTGATTTTCAAGGATCTTATCAAGAGGGGAGTTCATCTACTAAATAATATACTTGTATATATGTCTTAAAATTAATGACCTTTACTGACCCTGACTTTGTTATTCCTCTTACTTGACATCATTTTTTTTGAAAAGAAGTGAACAATGATGGATTCCTTTCATGACATTGAATATCATTTAGTCGATGTTAAAATAAATGAGAGTATATAGAGAAAGCGTACGAAAGTTCCAAAATTAGCCACCGAGGAACAAGATAGTCGTCATGTACATATATAAATATTACATAAAAACATAATCAAATATTCATTGAGTTAGAATCTAATATGTATGCAAATTCATGTTTAGGTATTTTTCATTGCAACCTTTTTAGTTATATGTATAGGACGACATTCCGTGATATATAATTTACCCATGTTTTATTTATAATATATGTAGGTAAGGCAGGAGACTCTTTGTGCACTAAGCTACTATAGTATGATACCTACACCATTTTAATTGACATGACATCTTACTCAATATTCGATCCTTAGATAGATGTATTGGGCTGGACCGTTAAAGTTATGCATACCTAGCTATAAATAACAAAATATCATCATGTCTTCCCTTTGTTTTAATTTGAAGAAGAACAAGGAAATTGTTAAATTTCAATAAAAAATTTTTGAAAAACACTTTTTCAAAAACATTTAACAAAATGACAACAACTTTAATTAGCTAGAAAATCGAAAATTATAATGATGAACTTTACATGAGATTACAACATGAAACTTAAAAAGAAAGACTAACATGCGCCCCTTAGCGGATAATTAATGAACAACACATTTGATTAAAAAATTTAATCCATGTCTTTTATGTGTATTTTTCCACTTTCAAATTATCCTGCGAGCCTGATTGAATCTGGTTCAGGCCCGTTGGCCGTATGTTTGACAACCCTGATATAGAGTATTACAATTATAATTATTATGTTAACATAATTCACAATTGATAATACAGAAAAAATTTAACCTTTTCAGCTATTAAACTTTTTATTTAATTTGTGATTTTCAAATGCTTCTAAATTAATTTTGTAATAAAGATATTTAACTTTTCCACTTCTTTGATTACTACCGTCTCCTATCAACTTTGTGGAAGTCAGCCATCTTAGATGTATCATAAATAACTAAATTTTATAAGAATAAAAGCACTTTTTTTTTTTTTATTAAGGAAAATAGTGAACTTTTATAACTGACAAATAAAAGAACTTGATCCTTCTATCAAAATATTTATTTTTTCTCATATATTACTTTTTTTATTTGGTATCAAGATTTTTTTTTTTTAATAAAGTTAGTTCTGCATAGTCTTTTTTTATTATTTCTAAGTTATTTGATGAAGTTTCCTTAAGGTGTTATACAATTTGTCTTCAATAAATTGATACACTGTGGCGTCGCTTTCCGCTTTTTATACAATCTGTGACAACAGTGAAAATGTTCTAATATGATTTTATAAGCGTGTATAGTATCCAATTTACTTAATGAAACTTTCTTATATTCCAATTTATCTTAGTAGTACCTACACAAAAAATTATCTTTATCATTCATGACATTGATGAAAAAGAAGTTAAAAGCAGTTAATGTATAAGACAAATTATATTTTTATATTTTGATGTAATATGAATCCTTTTGTACAAGGTATATACAGGGTGTCTCAAAAAAAATGTACTCACTCTTTTTTTTGTGTTGCAGATATCCTGAATTACTGAAGCCATGGCAGGAAATCAACTTAGTTTCGAAGAGAGAAAGTTTGTCCTGAAATGCTATTTGAAGACCGAAAACGCCACTGAAGTGCAACACCGGTTCACAAGGGAATTTGCAAAACCACCACCCACACGCCGGACCATTGCGCGCATCAGAGACAAATTTGAAGCATATGGAACCGTACAGAATACCAAGAATAAACGTTCAGGACGGCCACGGACATCTACGTCCCCTGGAAAAGAACTGCAGGTGCAGGAAACACTCCTTCGATCACCACAGAAATCACTTCGCCAAACTGCTCGGGAAACCCACATCTATAAAGATAGCGTCAACCGCATTATGAAGCGTCTGCACATTGGAAATGCTACATTCCAAGGCTGTGTCATGCTATTTCATTTCACTCTATGTTCATAAATAAAGGTTTTCTCGTCATTCTAAGAGTGAGTACATTTTTTTGAGACACCCTGTATATTAATAAAAATTGACTTTTTTTGCATGAAATTTTGTAATAGTAATTACTTAAATAAATTGGAGCTACCCAAATGATATGAGGTATAAATGCTCTTCTTTTGCCTCATCTCATAAATAACCGTACATACCATAATCTGTTGTGGACGAATACTATGTAGTAAAAACCATCTAAATTGATGGCTTATAGATGTATCAACGTACATCAAAACGGTCATGTCTTTATTATTCAAATTTATGTTATTACATATATAAGTCATTTATCCTATTTTTGTAAGTGTAGCGTTAATTTTTTGTCCGTCCAATTGTGTTTTCAGATATTGCCACAATAGATGTGGATTTCTTTCAGGAGAGGCTTGCACATTGTATTTCCCTAAAATACATTCGACACTTTTAGAGTGCAAGATAGGACTCTATTTTAGTGGAGTTTAAATAAGGGTTTTGCAATGATTCCGGGATCCCCGTAACACTATGGTTTTTGATGATTCCCCTCTTATTTGCATCTCCTTAAAATATCACACTTGGATCCGTCATCAAATTAATTATTGTGTGTCTGAGAGTCAGTGAAGTAAGACCTATTATAAATTAAGTCCATAAGTTTCAGTGATATTCCTAATGATAAATGGGCTTATAATAATTATAGGACATGAAGAGAGGTTTTGCACCGTAAACATTGTTAGAATTATAATTTACACGCGTAATGAAGAGGATCAACCTCAATGTATATATTTGTACATTGGATCGACTACACTGTTGCATTGCAAAAAAATCTGCTGCAAAGTTCATAGTATGCACATACTACAAATGTATGTTGATGTGAATATGGAAGAGAAAATGAAATGGCACATACTATGTGAGATGATTCATAGAAACGATGATAGAAAAACAAAGAAGAAAACAGTTTTTTTCATTTTCTAGCTATTTACATATAATTCATATGCACGTCGAGCTTTTTTGTCCACTCGCAACCTCGACTGACAAAAGGGAAAGGAAAAATTTGGAAAAACAACTGGTAGCTACCCTTCTGTATTTTCCTTGTTGCCAACTTGTTAATATTATGCAGAATTTATTATTTAGATATACTATATATAGTATAAATTCTACCAATCACAAACCAATCGTTACTACCTGTAATATGTTCAAAATTCAAAAAAAGGGCGCGCAATCCTTTATTTAATATATTTTTTATACATCAAAATTGTAAATAATAAGAATACCCTTTTTGAGTTTATAACACGTAGAGACAGCTGCTTTAAATCAAAAGAGTCAAATGATGAAAATCAGCTGAAAGGAGAATACAGTGTGTTTTTGTTATTCCCAAAAAGCTCGTCGTGATGAGAAGACCACGACTTTGTTATTATTATTATTGTTATCGCTTATCCGAGAGTTGACTTTTTTTGTTCGATGAATTAAATTATTATTAGCCATAATGGGGGTTGTGTAGCTACTCATAAGTTATGACAAACTACAGAACCCCCATAAATTTATTTTGTTACTTCAATTAAAACAAGGAAAATATATCGAAGGGAAGGCAAATATTATATATATATATATATATATATACTTCAAAGCGACATCTTGCGGAGGAAAAGTTATTTCGTAGCAAAGGAAACCTTTCCAAACTAAATGACACGTTTTGCCGATAATTTGTTTTATAGATTAAATCCTCGTACGTAAGTCTGATGATGATTGATAAAGCTTCGCGACATGGTGTCTCTCCTTACGTTCAATTTAAAATCCCCCATATGACACTTAATTAAAAGAGTCGTGACAGAGGATGACGGGACTTTCAAATCATTCTTGTACCTACATATGTATTATATGTAATCCATGATTGACGTAATAAATAAAAATAATCAATTAAAGCTTTATTAAAAATAAATAGTCATTCGCAATATTGAATTATTATGTAAAGGTAAATAATTACGTCATTAATGTATGTAGGTACATGGATTTATATTCCTCATTAGATTGAAGGACGAAAATGCTATAAATATGCTGTTGATATGTATTATATTGATATATGTATATTAAAAAAATATGTCCCAGAAGAGCAAGTGATTTTTATACAATACAATTTTACAATATTTATTTCAAATATAATACCAAAATGTTGTCAATATACATATATTAAGGGTTCTAAATTAAACAAATTTATTGGTAGTAGGCAGTCTACTTAATGTTATTATTCTACTTAAATTAATGACAAAGTATGTAGATGTTGTTGAAATATTTTATACACATCATGATATACTATAATATCTGCTGTTCTAATGGACAAATCTTTTTGTATATGTACATAAAACTAGATCATTTGAATTGATAAAATTCAAATTATTTTTCATTAAATTTAATAGCAAACTTGTTTTTGACAACCAAAAATTGAAACAATATCAAATTAATGTATTGAATTTGATCTTAAATTATCCTTGTAGCATAAAATATACATTTTGTATAAATTTCATTAAATAATCCACTCCTGTGTAAGGGAGTTTCTATTCTGTTTTCTTTTGTCCAAGGAATCCTAGTGTTACCAGTCCTTATATATATATATTTTACAACAGGCTGTTGCTAATTACACATATGATTGATATAAGGACATTTCTTCGTAGTGATGAGATTCTAAATGTCCTTCTCGAACAACTCTTAACACTCTTTCCGTTGAAGGGTCCCATGATCATTTTTAGAATCCTGTGAGAGGAATTATCTCTCGATAATCCATGAAATTGATCACATTTTCCAACACTCGTAACATTTTAGAATCTTCCGTAGACAGAGTTGGATTTGTGTTCCCTTCTCCCCCTGAAGGATGTTTCTCTTTCTAATTTATTTACAGTTTCTGTGTAGCTATCTCTAGGTATGAGATTCCGTACCTCTTCTCATCCAAAGTTGATGAAATCTTCCACCTGAACAAAAGTAGTTAATTATTTTATTTTGGTCTCGTAAAGTCTGATCATACAACTATTTGTTTCTTTGGATGCCATAAATAACCACAAATTTGGATATGATTATGGATATAAGCTAAATATTTGTTTGGTCTTCATTTAAAACTAAATTTTTAGTTGTTAACACACAGCAATCTAAATATTAAATCTATCAACAGATCGGAAATTTACTACTATTTGGACAGTCACTTTTTATTCTTCCCAACTGTTGTATCAATATTTATTTATATACTATTCACGTATTATATAGTCTATAAATTATTATTATCATTTGAGTTTCATAAACCGACAGCAAATAAAAAAAAATGCATTTGTCTTCTTTTATCTTTTTTCCCCAAGATTGACATACATTCTTATATTATTTTTGCAAAAATTGCTTATGCTACTATTTAATTTCATTTATCTGTTATAAATAATTATGTACAGTGCCACTAAATATTTCTATTTTTTTATTTTGCAATTTTGTTCCTATTCAATTATTTATACATACTTGTGGAAATGAGGAGAAAGATATGTTTTAATGAGATGGACCTCAAAATATCATATATCTTCTAGTTAATAATAATTTTAAAGCTAAAAATAACCATAAGAAATTCTGCCAAATAAGAATATAAAAAAGGCTTTTTATTCTATTTATAGATCCGTACTTTCCTATCCGGTAACTACATACATTGAAATAGTGTGTGCTTAGTATCATTTAAATGTTTTCTTATATAATATATAGTGTATTAAAATACAATTTTGTACAAGTTATTATTGGTTATCATTGAATTATCTTTCATTTTAGGTGACAAAATCCACTTAGCAATACCATATTTATTTCTAACATATTATTATTATAATACCATATTATGGTTAAGTCAAGTACCTACAAGATTGGAGAGGGATTCAACTATTTCATGTAGTTATTTTAACATTTAAAACGGGTCTATCTCACTTATCAATAACCTTATAAATTGTTACCCTCCGTCGATTTTTCCACTTCTCTTCCCCCAATATATCTGTTCTAAGCATTAAATGATTAAAATTGAATTAGCTCTAGTTTAATACTATTAAGTCAAGAAAAATTCCACAATTGAGAAGAATTGTCCAAGTATCAACTGATGTAGGGCTCTTTAGTTCTTTCTCTTTTCCGAGGAAAGGTTGGGAGAGATACAGCAAAGATAAGGACGTGCTAAAGGCACTCAACCAATTTATGACTCATATATCCTATACATAGATCCCCCCCCCCTACATCCGATATTTTATCCACTAACCTACAAAAAAGAAAATATAATTATTAAAATCAACAATTATGGGAGCCAATGAGAATTGAACAAACATATAAGAGTGGTTTGGGATATATCTAAAATGTAAACAGAAGCCACAATATGCTTAAAGGTCATATAGTCCTTGCCTATTTTAAGACACTGTATTGTTTTTTTCAAGAATCTACGAATTGATGTACAAAAGAAAGTTTCTGCAATTTAAAATCATCTTTACTTACACAGACTCAAAATATTAGAATTTAGACGAAATTATTCAAGTATTCATTGTGAACTGTAGTTTTCCGTCATGATTTATAAGTTTTGTAGTAAACTAACATTCTTCAATGTTTGTCTTTACGTTATTTTACGGATTAATTTGTACTTTTTTACTATTTTCATTTGTTTAAAAAAAATAAATAATACACTCCTGAGTACTCAGATCAGCTTTTAAACATTTAAGAATGAAAACAAATTCTCCGTCTTCTGAAAACGTCAATAATATAATTTATTTATTTAAAATTAATTATAAATCTTATGTTTGTTACGTTTGTTCATTATGTAATAATTTATCCTTTACGCTATTTGTGGGTGCTATCTACAATAATTTATCAGGTTGTTAAAAAATTCTACATGCCTTGATTATATTATATGCTAGTACATACACTTTCAATGAAACAGGAATTTACTAACATAAAAAGTTTTTTATATTATACATATTTTCAAGGAAGTCTACTTTTTAAATATTGATATTTATTCTTTCTAACTCTTTGAAATGGAGATGTTTAGATCTCTGAAAAAACACTCTTCCAAATCTGAAAATGTCAAAATTAATGGAGGAAAAGTCAATTATTTAAATTATGTCATACAAGAAAAAGATACATGCGTTAAAAGATTCGTTTGTCTAAAATTTAAGATACTTATTCTTTACTTTGGAAGCTATCAACAGTTAAAATGACAATCTTTCTACTAATTAAAGCTGTTTGATAATTACTTACTAAAGTAATTGTCATCAAATTAAAAGTTAAACTGATGCATAGAATAAAGATTTGATTTATTTTGAAGTTTAATTGAAGTTTTTAGGGTCATAAACAATCTCGTGACATGATATGGGAATAACAACGTCAGTAACTTTAATTATAATATGTGCATGAGTTCCAAATCTGATTTTCTAGTACATACATGTTATGTCATGTAAAAGTTGATTATCATGCTTATAAAATTATATGAATTATAAAATTTATGTCAAATTAGAAATGTTCAAATTATAATTTATTTTTGTATTTTACTTTGAGTAAAATATAAAATAATAAATCCGTTACTTTTAATATTAACTAATTATATTTGCCATTGAGCAACGGCGTTACTTATTTTTAACCAAATAACTGGTAATATGTTATTCTTTCCGAGTAACGTGCCCAATACTGACGTTGACCCTTTCATTTCATCTGATATCCCTTGTCTATTTGATAGCTTTTTGAATATTGATTATATTATTATGATCTTTATTTTAAGGGCTTCTAAATTGTTGGGCGCTGTTGCCACAAGGCACTCACTTATAGTGAGTTGTAGCTAATTTGCCTTTCAAATATCTCTCCATGTTTCAAAAGCTGTAAGAAGGGAGAAATGAGAAAATGTGTCGCCATTCGGTATTGTAATGTACAATTTAAAAAAAAATATTGTGAAAAAAAGTTTCTGATAATTTCTTGAAATCCAAGGGATCTTTTCACAATTATTCCCTCATCTACATTTAATTTCACCCCTATGAGCTTCTCTTCAAGTAAAAGTTTTTTAACTTCTTTTGAGATCATAACACGTAGCTTACACGATCATAAAGAACAAAGTTGGAAAGCAAATAAAAGGCTAATATAATTATCTAGTTCTCATTTCTATATTCATCTACAATTATTAAAGTTCTGCTTTTATATATTATGTAACTTGAAATAATCTATTAATTACATTTTTTTTTCATTTAGTTACTATCCTTGAAATAATTCCTTGACATTTTAATCATCTTTACATGATTACATACATGGAAACTTTCATCCTCGACTTCAAAGTAAACGAATATAAGAGTTGTTTGTTCACAACTTTTTCGTTTTATGTATGTAAATGTATCTATTCAAGATACTTACACCTTTAGGGATTTATACAATTCAAGCTTTTTCTTAAAGTAAAAAAACAACTCATGAAGAATGAGATTTGATTACAACTTCAAATTTAGAGAATGGCAAGTATATTTGTTGGATCTACTTGTTTAAAAAAAAAATAAGCCCTTTAAAAGTATTTTTTAAGTCCTGAATTAGACTTTACATTGAAAGGTTGTTGATAAGTTAAGTATGATAAAAATGATATATTATGTAGATTTCCTTCTTCATGAAAAATTACAATATGTTTTATATAAGATTTTATGGTATAGTTTTTGTATTAATTACAAAAAGGATGAATATAACTAGGTTACAATAATAATAATAATAATAATAATAATAATAAGACCGTTACTCTTCTTCAAATCCGATACATATTCGAAAAGTTAAACATTACTATATCTATAGGCTTACAAAATATGATCTCTTAGACTGAAACTCTCTGCGTGTAAACATCAGCTATTTTTGCTCCTCTAAACTTCTGAATAATAATAATAACGGAAAGAGAGGCTCAAATATAACCATATCCAGGTTACTGTTGGTAATATATATTCCGTTTTCAGACCATGAGCAAATTCAAAATATATGTATAAATAAGGCTACCATCCCAGTTTGTTGAGCCAATGTATTAATAATTAATTTATCTGATTATTATCTGAATCGAAGGATGGTTCGAAATTCACTCCTGATATGTACAGAATCATTGAGATAGGATAGCAACATTCGTAAAGAAAAAGTACCCATATTGCAAGTACAAATTGAGTCTCAAGTCCTTGGTATCAAGTCTCAAGTCTTTATTCTCAAGTCTATGTATGTCTAGTTAAAGTCCTTTGATTTTTTTGTAGATAGCAATTGAGCATACCCATAGCTAGGGATGCTGATTGAATGCTCAACCCCTTTCTGCACCTACTTTTTTTTGTACCGAAATAATCTCGACGGAATTACGGATTTTTATTACTTACGGTAGATCCCTTATAATTAACTATAGCCTACTTTGATACAACTAAAAAAAATCTCACTCGAATTGAGTGTTTTCCTTATAAAAAGTACTTTTTAAGAGTCATAATTTTCTAAGGAAACTCAAAAAATAATAATCACTATTCAATCCCTGTTTATGCATTACATAAACTTTTTTCAAGACTGTTTCTACAACAATTTATATAGCTTAATTTGAGAATCATGTAACTTCTATTTCAAACCCTAATATCGGTAGACTTATTTATGTTCTACATACATATATGAGAAAATACCATCCATCATCAATCTGTTTTGATTAAGAAAAAAACAACAACAACTAAAAAATAATATTACATAAGTAAAAAAATTATTCATCGTCATTTGACAAGTTAATTTTCCATTCTTCACCATAGCAACTATCTAAAGACATCTAAATCTGAAGTATTAAACACTTTCTTTAATTTTTTTTTACACATGTTCCTTCAAAATATGTCAAAAGTGATTGATTACATAAAGTTTCATTAGAAAAAATAGGATGGGTTTTGTGTTTTGATAAAATATCATACATATGTAAGAAAGTTTAGAACGCATCTTTACTTCTATAAGTCTTGAATGGCCATTTTGAATAATGTACACGTACCAAAATCAATAAGAGCAATAAAATTAGAACTTAAAGAGGTTTTTATTCACGGAAAATGAAGAAACATAAAAGTCGTGGTCAATATAGGGAAACTGAAAAAGGACTATAAAAAAAAATATCACAGCTGATTAAATAACTGAGAAAAATGTGAAACCTAAATGATGTCATATACAACGAAAATAAGTATTCAAAAAAATAATTTTAGATGATTCAAGATAAAAACTACGAAAATTTGTATTCAAAGTATTAAAATTATTTGCGTTATAATAGTAGAAAAAAGAGTTGAATCTGTCAACGTTTGATTTTGTTCAAATAACAATTATGGCAAATTTTAATTGTTGAATACATAAGTGAATATATTATCTTAAGAAAGACTGATATTTAGAAAAGGTTGAAAACTAAGAGCTTTTAATTTTTATAGTGAATGAATAAGATACAAATGACTTAAAAATGTTAAAAAATAATAATTTAACAATATAAATGTTAGGGTTAATAGCCAGAGACATTAATTTCTCTTTTAAATATTTTAATTAGGGGAAAGTGCCTCACAAAATTCATGCATAAACTTTGCTCTTTCTAAAGAAAAAAGAAGAAAAAAGGCTGTTTGTGACAATAATGACGCTTATTTTAATGGTTTTGCCAAAAAAAAATTAACAATGGTTTGCTCAAAAATTGCAGTAAAGGAAAGGTCATTATAAAAAAAAGAAGAAAAAGACACATCTTATGGCTTATAAATAATGTCATTTGATCTGGTTTTGATTATAGCTTTTTAATTTCTTGATATATATATATATATATGTACAAATATAGTTTATTACCCATTAGTAATCCCAAAAGACTTGATTCATTCCTTTGATCTTTAACATGCATTTTGAATACCTAAGTGGTAACTTGGTAAATCGAAAATCATCCCTTAGTAAATGTACATACATAAAATTTATCATAATTGTATAAAGAAGGGTTTAATAAACATTGAGATAACATGGGACATACATATAATTCAATGTCTCATAAATTTCTTCATCTTCTTTCTCGATGAAGTGCCCTACATCCATCATTGGTCTTCAAAAGATGACCGATTCACAGCTCAGACATGACAAAATAAATGTCTTTAATTATAATGACCTCTACCCTTTATAATTCTCAAAAGTTATTTTTTCCTAGCATTATATTCAAATGCAAACAAATTAACATAATGATAAAATTTCCCTCATTAAATTAATGTCTTTAAAACTAAATATTATATTAAGTAAAGGATTTGTAATTAAATAATGTTAAAACCTTAACCATTGGACACATTTCTTTAATTCATGTTATATTAACTTTTAATCCAAAGTACCTAACAACTTATTGTTACAACATTCGTGGGTTGAGATCGAATTGACAAACTTGCTATTCTTTTACTTTTAAGGTTTTTTTTAAAAAAAAATTAATTTAAAATCTATAGGATTATTTAAATTAACACTTGACAATGTTTATAGCATATGAAAATCTCCATAATGTACGATTATTTAAAGCAAATCTAATGACAAACATTCTATTACAATATTAGAGAGGTATATTTAAGGTATTTTGCTAAGAGCACAAAAAAACTCAAATTTTACATTTTGTAATGTATGAAACCCAGGGCACTGCTTTTTTGAAAGTGGAGTCGTCAGCAACTGGAGAGAAAAAGTAAGATTATAATACATAAAAAGTCTTCAATCTTGGGATCGTAAAGTCCTTTCTCACAAGTCTGAGTCGATTAGGAAATCGGAAATTATAGCTACTTGAGTCCTACTTGTTCTCAGTCCTGCTTTGGGTAAGGGGGTGGTTAATTGGATGTAAAAAGATGTGAATTTAAATTTGGTATACCAAGTGTAGATCCTCTTTGAGTAGAGGAGTGGAAGTTGAAAAGTCTTTCAATGGCCTCCGATCTTCCGTACTAGTGTTTATGACGTCTTTTAAAGCAATAGTACGAACTCACAAAGTCAGGATTTAAATTTAAAAGATGTTCCTTAGAGCACTACAATATAAGAGTAGGAATTACGACAAAAAGAATGCTTTTTGTATGCTTTTTATTTCTGTGCTTAATAACCAATTACAGAGCTTAAATTATATATTCTAATGTTCATAATACAATAGTCTATTCTCTTACATAATTAATTCCCTAGTGTCACATGGAATAATAATAATAAAAACGGGATTAAGTCTTTAGAAAGATAATGAAGGCAATTTGAAAGTCAAAGACAATTATTAATTGCTAATATTAATTAAATAAGTTTTCTCTTATTAATTACAAAATATACTGTTATAATGTTGTGTTTGTGTGTTTTTGTTAATGTCAAAGGATATGAAATGTTTTATCAAGAAGGATTATTCTACATATTACTACTTGGATGGTTTAATCTTTTAAAATAAAGTTATGGTTGACTACGTATCTAAAGTTGCTTCGAGGATTAAATCCATGCCCAACAAAATTTCACTACCATTTGTAGAAGAACATATAGTGGTTCTTCATCAAAGTAGTTGTAATCATAATGAACTTTCATCAATTGCCAAACTGTAATAGGATTTTTATCGTAAAAACTCACCATGGTTCTATCAAAAAAATTAGTATATAAAGGTAATTTATCTCTTATGCAGTTAATACTTTTAAATGCATTTGAAAAGCATCGTAAGGAAATTTTATTAGGTTATGAGTTAATTTAAACAAAATATAATTATAAAGATGCGTAATATATTTTTTTTTGTTGTAAAATCTCTTAATATTGTTCAATTAAGCTCAAAATTGTTATTACAATCTAATATTATATAAATGAAAGTAGTTGGCCATATATGTAAATCATATTTGCTAAATAAGTTTTAATTTGATTATAATTTATGACAATAACACATTTACAAATTCAATTCAATTGTGAAGCCTCAAAATTTTGTTGTCAAACTGACTTGAAATATATTTTCTAATAATATTTAAAAATTTTTTTTTTTAAAAAGCCCAATCCTCAAAGAAGCCACCCTAAATGAATACCCTATCTGCATCTTCACTAAATCTTTGGCCTTCAATTTCCCATCTACTAAATTTGCTGCTCTATACAGGTTTACAATATTTTTTGTTATTTAATGACCTTTAAATATATAAATTAAAAGTATTGCTTTTGACCTTGTATGCTCTCTTGGGATAAAAAATATGTAATTCTATGATTGCAATGTTTTTATATACATGCTTCATCCGTAAAAATCAAATATTAAAGACGTTTTAAATTGATATACACAGAGATGGTAAGTCTCAATTATGCGTAGAGCCTCAAAATGTTTCTTTCATCTTTTGATACAAATCATATGATGAATATAGACTCCCTATTTTTGAAGTTTAATTTTTATGCTATTTATTTTTAGTTAATAAAGATTTTGAAATAATAGAGTAAAATCAAAATCACTTGGTATTTATCATTTTAATTACTTTCTGCTTAGGATATGAAGATATTCTGTTCATTTAAGAAGCTATAACACGAATATTATAACATATTAAAAACAACAAAGTTAATTATCATAATATAAGCTTATTAAATTTAAAAGGCAATTTAGGCTTTTTAGAGCTAAGAGATCGAATTTACTATAAGACCAAAGATTTTACAAACATATTTTTTTCATTTACCATTTCACATTTGAATACAAACGATCCGTGACTTTGCTCATGTATTATCGGTCATGTGATGTATGAAATTTACTTATTTGTTTGGTCATTAAGACTCAAGATTTCATCTTCTATGCGACTATAAATGTTTTGAGACTTTGCTCAAACCTTTTTTTTTTAACAAGTACTGATTTCTCCTTTTATGTCCATTCAACTTAAATTTGTGAACTGAAGGTATAAGTACTAGCTAATAATATGCAAATACTGATAATTAAATTTATACTCTCATTTAATAGCTTTTTAGAAGCACTTAACTATTTTTAATTCATTCATAAAAAGTCCATTTAACTCATGTTTGGTGCATGGGTATATTTTTGTTGAGTATAAATTGTAAGTTGTACAATTTGTTTTGTACATGTTACAATTTCTACGTTTTATTTAATTATAGCACTATATGGTCATTTTAATAACTAAAGCCATTTATTGATGTTATCAATTTATTTTAATGTATTGAAATTATTTATTTTTTTTCCTGTGTATAGAAGTGATGCAGCTATGTGCTCATAACTTTTTGAATGAATACTTATCAAGAAGTAATTTTCCTAAGAAATATTAAAAATTATACCCTTAATATATACAAGTATTCAACACTTAATGGAATTTCAGACATTACTTTATACTGATTACAAGCAAGTTTTGTTTATGAATTTGTTTAACAAGCAGAAAATCCTGGAAGTCAAAAAGAGTCGGAGTTTCTATCACAACTTATTTTCAGTGATACCGAATCTTCAGTTTGTAAATTAGAGATCAAACGCTTAATTAAACAAAAGATTAGCACACCCTTAGAGATATTTTATCTAATGAAAAAGCCTGGGAAACACCTGCAGGAAAGCTGCTTTTTAATCGTGTCAGGAAAATTTGCCGCGGGGATTTTAAAATAAATATGTATATGTATTTTAAGATCATATTACTATTTCTTGATTGGAATATTTTCATATGCAAATATTTGAGATCTGAGGATTATTTCATATTAGAAATAATGTGATCGAACCTGCAGGTAACTATTTTCTAACCTAAAAGTTTAAAAAAAGAAAATGGCGTATTCTTGGAAAGGAAAATACCCTTTCACGATGTCAAATTTCAAGATATCTCCTTGTAAGGAAAACACTTATTCGACACAGCTTCAATCCAAGAAATGAGACAATTAAACACTGTACTTGGGCCTTGCCCACTAAAAAATGTATGTCTATGATTGACATAAATAATTTTTCAATTCAGAGAGTTGAAAAACACGTCTTCTCTCACAGAAACACATACACGTCAGGGTCTAAATCAGTTTCTAACTAAATACAAAACATTGTCTAATTTTGAAATCAATCAAAGATAATTATGAAATATTTATCTGTATACATAAAAATTGAGCTTTATCTCATTTTCACAAAGCCAAACATTGGAGGCATTTCTTGGAAAGATTACTTGTTGTTAATACTTTTCCCAAAAATAAAACAAAAAAAATCACAGTAATTTTATACCATTTATTGATAAGCTGATTTATTCATTCATATCTATCGAAAGCATTTACATAAATAATACACTGAAAGATCATCCACAAGACGTAGTCAACAACTTTTTACAATATACGTATTATATATAGACACACAAAAAAAAAAACCATAATTGGATTAGCGATTTTTCATATCAATCAATTAATGTTTTAAGGATATATAGAAAAAACCTGAGTTCTTTTTATATTTTTTTTTTGCAAAGTTTCCTTTCTCCCTTGAGGACATGTCCATAATTGAAAGTGCACTCATTAATTCAATTACATCTATCTAATTAAATTTAATTGCCTCTAGATATCTAGACTAAAGTGGCTAGTTTGAAAGGTTTTTTTCATTATGAATATTGGCTAGGGAAGATATACTTTTCATCTATGGCCACTCCACTTTTAAATGTACTTTATATTGAATATTAAATAGCCACAAAGCAAATTTCCAATCAATGGAATCAAATGAAGAGGTTTCACAAAATATTTATTTATATACTTTCAGTTACTTCATAATTAGAAAAATATTTCGCATACTTTTAAAATTCAACTACAAAGACAAGAAAACTTGCTTAGCATACGTTTTAAATGTAATTCAAAGATGATCTAAAGATACATTACATATAATTTGAAAGTAATTTTGTACCAATTGATGACAGATTTTGAGTTTGACACTAAAAAGTTAATTATAAAAGTTCATCATGATTTTAATTGATTAAGTTGTGAAACTTCTAATTTTTTTTTCTATGGGACTGAAACTGTGCAGAGCATGTTGTTATATTATATCTAATAGCAATCTTTGACCAGTCGTCAACCACACACAATAATAATAATAATAATAATATTAACTCTAACGCACATAATTATTTCTTGTTTCCAAATCCATTTTAATTGGCATGGATTCAAATCCCAAACATTTCATTCTAGACTAATTATGTCTTTTCAACTTGATATGTAAAATCCAACCCAAGATATTTTTGCAAAAAAAAAATAAATGATAAAATAATGAGATATAACTTTTTTTGAAAACTTACATCCTTGTCAGTCAGTAAATATTTTTTGTTGTTGAAAAATCTTGATTCTATTTTCTGTTTTGTTCGTTTCTCTAAATTGAAAAAAAAAATAGTGATTTTTAAATACGACTCCAAAATAATTTATGTCCCTGCGAGTGTATAGATAATTTTGAAAAGAAAAAAGATTTATTTAAATTGACCAATTCCACCAAATGCAAGGGTATGACAAATTCCAGGAACGCTCTTCAAATACACCTTTCATTTTCCGCAATTTAAATTTATATTTAAATGTTTTTTATAAGGCAAGAGATTAGCAGCACTTGTCATATATCTAATGTATAATGCAACTGGTTTCATAGTAGGGAATCTAATTGTTCTCTTCGTTTTTTTTTGGAACCTGTCCTCACAATGGAATTCTGAAAGCACAACTTTTTTTTTTATGCTGATGATTGAGCACAAATTATAATTTTTGTAAAATTAATTATGTTTTTTTTTATTTTTATATAAAGGTAAAAATGAATTTATAATTGTATTGTAAGAAAATGTGAAAAATTCTCTTTTCTGCAAACTCCCTTCCCTGCCTCCCTCCTCACTCCACTGCATTTATTTCTAGACAGGCCTGCGATGACAACACTATCCTTTCAGTAGGAGTGGGAGGGGGGGGGGGAATTTATAAGTATGTAAGTAACACACTCCAAATCCCAATGACGACGCCAAATACTGAAGTATAATAAGAGTAGTAACATTGCTTCAGTGTGCATTAGTGCTCTTTGGAGGATTGATGATTGTTGGTGTGAACACTTTAGTGTAATTGTTATTGTTATTATTATTATTATTATTGATTTAGTGTTGTGTTTTTTTTGTTCCTTCCTTCTCCCTGATTCCATATCATATAACACGTAGGAAGAAAATCAAATAGAAAATAGGGGAAGAGAGGTACGTTCAATCATTTTGTTCTGACAAAGTATGATGTGTACATATTGTGTAAATGTAATAGATAGGTTGTACGAAGAGACCTCCTTTCAAGGATGAGGAACCTCTATTTAAAGGATTCTTTTTACTAATAAGCAAAAAACACTTTAATTTTTATTACAAAGTTATCCAATCATTCCTAATATTCCTAATATTATAATAATATATCCTTATCTATGTAAACTAATGCCTCAAAAAAAATCTTGGGAAACTCTGATAATGCTCTTCAGATGTAAGTATATACATCTGAAGGGGTATGTAAGATCAGTTTCGATTCCTCAAAGTCTTGGTTTTGTAGTAAAAACCAAGAAATTATATTAAAATTTTTCTTTTTTGGAAAAAACACAACCAAAAAACTATACCTTTTCAAGTTCAAATTGAGAATAAGCAAGTTCAAATTGGAAAGATATTTAAAAATAAAAATTATTCAAAGCAATTTATTTCAGAACTGCACATTTTCCTCTCTTAGGGCAATGGGAAGTACTCTTTGAACAGAAGACACAAGATTAAGGCACATTTCTGGATTTATCCTTGCAATAGCCAGTCTGATCATTGATTCAAGCTTATATAGTAAGCCTAAACTCCTTAATAGTCATCTCTCCTTGGCCTTCTCCCCTTAAAATTGATGCTATTTCCTCTGCAAGCCTTTCTTTTACATCGGCTTTCATTGCAGACCATGCCTTTTCAATAGGATTCATCATTGGAGAATACGGAGCTAGTCTTAGGATGATGTTTTCCAATTTGAACTTGACTATTCCAATTTGAACTTGCTTATTCTCAATTTGAACTTGAAAAGGTATAGACCAACACTTTTCGTCTGGATCTTGATTTCAAAGTCTTAGGCCTAGACCATTACACTAGTAAATACCTTCCTCCTTTACCTTTTTATCAATAAATGTATAATAAATAACCTTTATAGATAGGTATATGAAGGATATTCAAGAATCTATTTTTGTATACCGATCATAAGAAAAAAGTACATAAAGTTAAATATTTATCTAAAAAAAATTTAGATGTAGTTTTAAATCTTCTTAGTTATATAAAGGGCTGTACTGCGTCATTCCATGTCTTTGAAAATGTCAGATCATAACTTGTCAATTAATATTGAGAAGACGGAGAAAAGGAAAAATGTGATGTAAAAGCAGTAACTTGTGAAAGTCTCAATTAATTAATTTCAAAACTTTATATAAATGATGACATTTTCAATTTGATTGAAAAATATAATTAAATCTGTTCAATAAAGTATTACTCTTAGGGCTCGAGCAGTATATTGTTAAACCGATTAAATTGACACATTGTAAGTAGGTTTATAGTATGTTTATTGGTTCATAGACCAAAGTTGCCCATTTTTATATTTTATGTCTGTATAAAACAGGATCCATTTAAACGAGATGTAGATTTAAAAAAAAAAAAATGATACAAAAAGTATTAAACTATAATGATCAACAGTCAAAAATCCAAAGGAGTATAATTATAACAAAAGTTATTCAGCTTTGCACAGTTTTCCAAGAAATAAAACCCTACTTTTTGAGCTTTTTAGGTCCATTTTCCAACAACTTCAATTTAAACATAGAAGGATACTACTCATTTTGTGCATTCAAAAATAATGACCCACTAGTGTTTTTAAATCAAATTCCAATTCGAGTCTTTGTTTTGACCTAAAGGGACTCCTGAGTGCATAGGCGTAGGGCCAAAAGTCGCCCAAAACGTTTGTACTTAAATAACTCCTTCAATATTACATAAAATGCATTAATAAAGAATGCATTTAAAAGCTCAGACCCACAGCTTCCAAATAAGGTATCAAGCGCTCGATAAGACTCATTCACAAAGAAGAGATTGTCCATTTAAAAGTGTAAATTTTCATTTAATTTCTAGTAAAAATTTACTAGAAATTAAAGACTCATGGTTTAATTGAATAACTTTTATTATACTTATACCCCATAGGATTTTTGACATTTCAAATTTGTTGACCTATGTTGTCTAACCATCAAAGTCTAATTTTCTTACAATTTTCTATTTCTTAAAATCTTGGCAGATGGTTTATTCACTTTACCAAGGTGATGAGAAAAATTATCGAGTGGCTATGATTGAGCAATTATTTGATTATTATTAATGGCATCTCAAAGACTCATTTAAAAGAAATTAAATGGCTGATTAATTTAATTTTGGTTTAAATCTCCAAAATAATCGGTATCAGTTAAAAAAATAATGATTGGTGGAACCTAATTAATATTGAGTAGAAAAATGAGGGTACATGTGTGAAACGGTTCTCGAGATTGATTTTGTATCAGTCTCCACTTTTCAAAATCTTGACATCAAAACCTGAACCAAAGCAGCTAAATTAAAAAACCAGAACATTCTTTCCCCGTTGATTTCAATTCTTTACAGTTGAGGACAACGCATATCTCAAACACTAATGAATATTATTTTGACCTGCTATTTGGCACTGGTGTCAATGACAGTAGTGTCAGTTTTTTTTATCCCTATTGAAAATTAAATTCAAATTTCCTCGTATTTTTTGCTCATAGTAGTACCTATTAGGGCTAAGTACAGTACGGTACAAACTGCAGTTCGGTTCGGTATACGGTAAAATCTCAAGTTGAATTTAACTGTCCTAATATCTATAAATGCATATATCGTGGATTTTATGATAATGAGAAAAGTTGAAGATGCATGAGCCTAACTCATCACAATTTTCAAAGCGATTTCATTAATTAATTATTGATATGTTAAACATTATGGTATACTATGAACGTGGTTAAATTATTTTTTAATTATACATTGTTAGGATATGTGCATAATTTATTTAGTAATGTTCATAAAAATGAATACTTGATGTGTATGCCTCTTTTATGACATTTGTACATGGTATGTCCATATTAAAAGTACATATATGTACTGTACACGTTCAAGGTGAATGATGTGAATTTGTATCTAACAAATGACTTATAAATTTAAGGGAGCATAGGATAGGTTTGACTTTGTAGATACACATAGAATATTAGGTAGATATATTGGGAAACAATCGCAAATTTGAGGCATCACCTTTATTTGAAGTTTTAAAGTTGTACTAAATACATAATATAAATTCAAAATCTCATCACCACTATCAAAGAATAATTGGATAATTTCTGCTACAGAAAAGAGATGAAAAAAAAGAATGAGTCTCAAATCTTAGATGTTTATGAGATATGTACAATTATTGAAGTTTACTGAAACTATGATAAAAAAAGTCAGTCACTATGAGAAATTTGGCAGAGATGTTTATTACTCTCAACCAAAAATATATGAAAAGTGACGCAGGCTACACATAAATCTATATTTTCTCCACCCCATAATGGACCTAGTGTATATGTACACATAAAAAAATAGGTTACTCTCAATTATTTTCATCAAAAGGATACTTACATCATGTTATTTTTCTTTTAAAAAATTAGCGTAACTGTTTTTAATGGGTGAGATCGCACATCTAGAGCTTAATACAAGGGCCGACCACCATTTTTAAAAGTAAAGGGGCTAGAAAATATTCATAGTGATAAACTCATTTTAAATTTCAAAAAATAAATTATAGAAAAGTGGAGGGAACATGACCTCCCTGAGTAAGCAATGCCCCTGTATAGAGTAGAGCCAACATGATCAAACTCTTGTTCTTAAAAGAGGTATGTTCGTACTTTTTGTACGTAAAAAAAAAGAAGAAATTAAGTCATATAATTATTCATTATAACAAATGGTATTATATCACGTTGCCCTTATGTAAGCACTGTAATGCTTTATCATAATTACGTACATATGACTTTAATTTCTATCATAATTAACACCTTATTACCTTTTACTTCGTCATCAAAGTAGCATACCTCTCAGGGGTACCTAAAAATTGGGTCTTTATAAATGAGAAGAAAGTTATTTAATAATAACAATGACTAAGAATAAACAGCGTACAAGAAAATATTATAACTTTACTCAATCTTCAACAATGTATTCGTTATCAAATAGCCCTTTATTTCAGTGATTAATCAGCTGCTATTCAATAGATTATAAGGTCATAATTATACACTGAAATTTCGAAAATACTTTACTCCTGGGGACAAAGAAAAAACTGACTTTACCCATATTTGTGGTCTGGTTAATCTGTAAACTTGTAATTAAAATGTAAAATGCTTAATATGGGCTCATTGGAATCAGATTCCATCTTTTATTATTAACTTAATTAAAAAGTGCTAATTTAATGACAAAGGTAGAAAACAGCTGAAGATATCATACTTATTGTTATTTGTAACAGTATATACTCTTTGAAAGCTTCTCAAGCACATTGAATTTTTTAAAACATGGATTAAATATCTTTTTACTGATTGCTCGAATCCCAAAATTTATAAAAATACAATTTTTGACTTGTTACAATATATTATCATCAGCATAAAAAGTATTTCTTCTGATTACATATTCATCCAAAAACGAGACAGTCAATTTGTCTGATAAAAAGAATAAAACTCTTTATAGTAATGACGATATGTGATCTGATTGAAGTATTATCCAGATACTCGTTGCTCCATATTTTAAAAGTTTTCACACTACTGCTCGATTGTTACCACAGCTTGTTAAGTAAAATATAAATAAATTTATGCATATGAATATTCTGGATTTCCAATGCTTTACGGATTACAATACAGAAAACGAGAAATTTACTACAATAAAAATGCCTCCCTTTCTAATAACTCCTTAATGCAAATTTGTAGAAACAAATTTAAAGGTTTTTTCATGTTGTATTTTTACAAAAAAAATATGCATAACAAAACTGCAGAATGAAAACTCTTTAAAGAAAAGAGAAGTGCATAGTCCTTTAAAAAGGAACAAATAAAAAATAATGTTCCCATCAGTATTAATATATGTATACGACTGTGATAAAAAAATAAGGTGAATTTGTCATTTAAAAGCATTAAGAAGGCAGATAATTTTTTTCTTTAGGTAAATAGAACTGTTTAATACAGTCTGCTAGTCAAAATGTTTAATTATCTCCGAGTAACACTTGTTTTTGTAAACAACCAAAAGTGAATTTTTCGATTTTTACAATGGGTGATTTTTGTTGTGAAAAGAACTTGCATCAAATTTTGTTCGCAGAACGAATATTCTTGTGCAAACACATTGAAAATGTTGCAGAAGGCATTTTATGATCAAACTATGGCACAAAAAAAAACGTTTATAAGTGGTACAACGAGTTCCATGTGGGCTGAGAACTCCAAAATATCAAATATTTGGCGCTTGAAAATCTTTGATTGATAATTAGAGACCTTGCTGATAGTCTTGGAATATCACTTGGCTCAGCCCAGACCATTTTAAATGATCTTTTGTGTCTCAAATATCTCAATTTGTTGAAAAAAAAAAAAAGGTGTAGCGTTGATGTGTGTGAAACATTGCTGTCTGACTATCTGGATCACTTGAAATGCATCAGTACTGGAGATGAGACTTAGATTTACGCATAAGACCCTGAAACCACAGATCAATACAATGCGGAGACACCGTTTTGATACAATTGAAGAGATAAAAACCAAATCGAAAAAAGTCTTGAAAGTTATACCGGAAGTGACTATCCCGACTGTTTCCAGGACTTGAAAAAGTCTTGCCAAAAGTTCGTTTTATCGAACGGGGATAACATTGATTTGAAAGACTAAATGAGAACTTTACATTTTATAAACAAATTCACCTTACTTTTTGATCATAGTAATATATACAATATATATATTTACAATGATACCAACAATTAATCTATATGTAATATTTTGTAAAACAGTCTATTTTTCTTTCAGTATTATGAATGAATGATGATTCCTTCAACTTGAATTAACTAATATTAAGGAAAGATTAGGCTAACTACCATGTAATACTTAAGGCCTTTATTCATTCTTTTTCTTTTGAGAGGAAAGATTAAGATAGTCAAGGAAAGTTCCCATGTGAATGAAAATAAAAGTGTTCATTTAAACATTTAAAGGGGAGCAAATACCTAGGATAATAGAAGAACTTTAACAATAAATTTAATAAATAAAAAAAAAATCATTTATATTAAATTTGATGGTGTGTGCCTACCTACTATGCCTTTGTATGTAAATCTATTTATATTTCCTCAAGGAGAGGAGAAATATTTTTTATTATTATTATTTTATTAATGCTTTTTTAGGAGTACGGCAATTGTATATTTCAAAGAATTGCTTGGAAATGAATAAGCATACCTTCTTTCAACTCATTAATTATTTGTGCATCTGAGCGCATTGTTTTGTATACAAATGCAAGTTATATGGTTGTTATATGTAAGCTTAAATAATAATCTGTAATTTATTTATTGTTATCTTGTATATACTTATTGTGTAAATCAACAAAATAAGACAGTAAAGAGTTACTTATTTCTTTAATCAAAACAATTTTCTAATAATTATTTTTATTATTATAAATGTACTAGTGATGTTGATTTTATAAAAACCGATCCTGATTATAATTTGAAGAGAAGAAACGGATAATCCATTTATTGACCTATTCTTCAAATTAACCCTTTGAAAAAAGAGTGAGGGTTAAAATAATCAGATGAAAAGCCAATCAACACGGTCACTCCAAATTATGAATTACATATCATTTTTCTATCACCATAGGAAAGAAGCTTTCATCCTTTAGCAAGTTTTTGAGACATTTTAAAATGCTGAATTGTTGAATAGAGTGCAAATATGTTAGTATGTTTTAATTTATGGATGTTTGGTATTTTATAGGTAGGTCAGGTTTGTAATTTTTTGACTGTGCGTGATTAGATAGTTTGCAAAAAAAAAAAATTATGAAAAACGTTAAAATCTTAAAGTATTACATAATTACATTAATTTTCAGAGTAACGGGAATGAAAGAAAGGGCCCATGTTTGCAAAGGGTCAAGTATCTTCAAAACTTTTTTTTTTAATGTTGAATATTTTTAAAGGAAAAAAATATCGCTCAAAATTATTTACAAATTACTTTGGAAGACGACTCATTATTCTCAAACTGTTAATAAATGGGGGAATGTATCGACTCACCAATACATATATTGGTCGAGCCTTAGTACGCTCATGTTTTATGCTATTTGTACTAAAAAGCACATTGTTACCTTATTACTAGTTGTGGGCTCTTATACAGGTTTCATCATCTATTTAATTTGTTAAATAGTCGTATAGCATGTTTATCTACTGTGTTAGGTTCATTCTTGTACAAATTAAATTTATGTACAACGTATATATTTATAGTCTTCAGTGCATATCTCAATATTTTCTCCTAAAGGAAAGATTAAAAAAAAGGTTCAAAGATTTTATGGTATAGTAGTAGTAGAGATTCGTTGAATGGTGTTAATAATAACCATACCTTTTCAAGTTCAATATGGGAATAAATAATAAAAAACAATATTCAAGAAATTTAACATGATAATAAATTTTATAATTAATGAAAATACAAAAATTGGATTGTAAGGCCCAAGTCTTAAAATGTTGTGAATTGAAAACTCTTCTTCATTCAAAAATTCTTCAAACCTGGATTGGGCCGGAGCATTATCAATTACATGTACCTCTATATACATTCTTTGCTTTTTTAAGCATCCACGGACCCACTCCCTTGATGTATCCTTTTTGAAACTTCCTCGTTTCACCTCATGATGAACAAGCCCCAAGCGACCCATAACTCCAGTAACATACTACTGCAAATTTAAAGCATTTGCTTCCACGAAGTGAACAACCCATTGATCTTGAAATATGGAGGTTAAAGCTAGTCTCGTCCATAAACAAGATCGATAAATTTTGAGACTGATAGGAAAGTAACCTTTCAACAAAATCTTTACGTTTATTGAACTTGAAAAGGTATATACAAATTAAACCAATCAATGTTCTGATCACTAATTAAGAGCATAAATGTATGGTTAATGCTTTAACCATATATATATATATATATATATATAAAGCTATAAAAGAAAATGACAAAACGACAACCACGTGATACATTTTTTGTCCAAATTTACATTGCTACGATACAATTTTGTTTGTTTGTTAGTAGATCTAAGGGAGCCACTTCTCGACTAACTACGCAGTCTTCATTATTCATCTTTTTAATTCAATTAATAATATGAATTCTTTAGAGGGAAAATGATAAAGTAACTTCATTGATATTAGTAATAGAAAGTTTTTGTCTCTTTTCATTCTCTTTCTTTTGGTAGGAAAGATTGCGATAGACAATACAGGTTATGAGGTATGAGTGATCTACCTAAATATTTTTACTTTAAAAGTGACATCTTGCGGGGGGAAATAATCTTTCATAGCCAATGCAGGCGGGTGTCTTCACTTTGTTCTTGATACCATAGCTTTGACTATGTATAAATTCAAATAATCATGAATAAATGTAGTTTGATGACTGATTAATAAAGTAGATAATCGAAACATTTGATATTTAGACAATATCAAAGAATCCGTCCTCGTTTATAGATTGATAATATCCTTTGTCAATGATGAAATATGAACAAGGAACTTTGTCAAATCCTCCTTTGTACAGAGAGATATACACATCGTTTATTATTATATGGTTAGTTACATAGCCAATATTTTGGCTGGATATCCAAAAATCAATCAACTGTTATTAATTATATATAATACTGCATTAGCTAACATCATTATGCAATTTAGAATCAAAAAGAAATAGACTGTGGTCTTAAAGATCAAATAAAATATAAACATTCTCTATTCATTTACTAACTATTATTAACAAATGAAAATAATTATTTTTTGTGAAAAATAACAAAAAATTGTGTTTTGGATAATTCCATGTGAAATCAATAATAATACTAATAATAGATGCAAAGGCATTTTGGAATTTTTTGAAAATGAAAACTCACATTGATATTGGTTTAAAAAACTTTCATTTTTTTATTTTTGGTTCAATGTGACCTAGAACTAAGGATTTACAGACTCCTGAACTTTTAGTCTCAAGAAAAAACTCACTTTTTTAAAATATCATATATTTATTATGAATTTTTTTATTCATAAATGATTTATAAAGAACCTGTAAATGAGACTTGTACATAGCATGGGCTAACATACAGTGTTGCGTCGACAGATTAGGTCATGGTCGTACAAAGCAACAATTTTACCCACTTAAGAAGAGTGAAAACGCCGGATGAAGCTTCTTGACGCAACGCCTCTGCCTAATTCATATTGTAAACCCACCTTTAACTCGACAACGCAACCAAAATCTTTGGAATTTGATTTGATTAGGAAATTTGAATTGAATTAATAAAACTTATCAATTCCTTGAATTCTGGCTATTTTTATCCATCGGAGTTTTATATCAGGGTGGGATTCCTACGAGGAATTGTACCATGGTACCGCTGATTACAGCGTTTTATAAAACTTTTATAGTGTAATTCGAGAAGAAAGACCCAGGAATCTAAAAATAAAAGCTAACCCATAATGGATCATGTACAAAAGATTTGAAATTGATTCATCCCATGTATATATTTTAATTGACCTGACATCACTATGAAAGGAGTTTATTATTTCTTACCTACTCCGTCAAGGATTCCTCTCATTTGACAAAGAAATCCCAATTCAAATTTAAACGATAATCCATGGACTACTTTTTTTAAAGTCATTTCCATTTTTGTACAAAGAATAATTTGTATACAATGTTCACACATATCCCCTATTTTCTATATTAGTTTGTAGTCTTTCACATTTATAATGAAAATACAAATAATATGACAAATTCTTAAGAAAATGTGACATAAAGATGATTGAATATAAATGGAATTTATAATTGTGTATTTCTATATACATAGAGATTCGCAATCCGGGTAGAAACAAATATTTACATATTTTTATGTACATTAAAATCATTCAAAAATCCATAATAGAAATAAAATAAACAGACAACACCAACCACCTTCTTTGGTTAACTATACGAGCTTAAAATAGGATCGTTTATCTTTTATCTTTTCATTTAATTGCATTTCTAATAGAGCATTTCACCAAAAAATATATTTATAGTTAATTCTATTCCTTCCCACATTTTACTTATATAATATTTGCAAATTTTTTTCTTCGTTTGAACATTTATCTTTAATTAGTTTATCAAGCAGACATTTCTTATTTAGTTTAAGATTTAATAGTTTTAATAATGGGGTGTGTATAAAAAAAACTAAAAATATAACACACCAGTAAAAGTATGGGTGTTGTCAATCGCAAAATGCGAACGTATAATTAGCTTTAAAAAGCCCAGTAATCTATATTGTGAGGAAATTTCTTTTTAAAATTTTTATAGAATCTTACAATCTATTTTAAAGATTTCAAATACACAATATTTCATTCAAAAATATGTAGAAGCGTTAGGGATCTTTTAAGAGAAGGCAGTGTATCTCACAATAGCTGAGATGATCTTATTTTGTAACTGTACATATAATGATTCATAGTCGGTAACTTTAAAAAAATGATGACCGTAGAATTATGCAACTCTAACTCCTAAGCCTTTGTTCTTCCTGGCGGTTCCTTTCGTTTTGAATGATCAAACAGAATCATAGTCTTTATGAATTTTGATTTATAATTCTACAATCCTTTTAAGTAAATGGTAGTAAATTTATTTAAATAATCTAAACACAGGGGTAATCCACAAAAGCAGTAGAATTAAAAAGCTTGTCACAGTCCATTCAAAAAGCATAAAAAAAAAAAAACCTGCGGAGATATGAAGCTGAGTAGTAAATTTTTGTCATGGTAAATAAGGCGTTAGGAGCCTTGTGTTCATATTTTTTTATTTAATATATTTGTCCACCGATTATTAAAATTCAAAATCATATTCAAACTTAAAACTCCAATGAATGAGAAACGTTATTTGTAATAAAATGAGTGTCTGCAACCAAAATATAAGCAAAATTCAGCTTTTAATAAGGTTTTTTTTAATGGATTTATGAAGCTACCAGTGTTTGCATACAGTAAATATGTATTCGAATAACCTATATTTTGCAATTAAATACTGTGAAGGTGAATAATATAATTAACGAATAAAACATACCTTACTAGAAAGTCACCTCTCAAAAATAACAATGACTTTCTATAAATTCATTTTTGGACTTTTCAATACAACATTTCCAGGCTTATTCAAGTTACACCTCAACGTTAAGTACAAATGTATATTTTTGATGGTTGTAATTTCATTAGAGTTGCAATTATTTGCAAAGTGATGAAGAATATAGGTAGCCCAAAAAAATAATCATATTGTGAATTGTATGCTTAAACATGGATTCCATTTTTTTTATATTATCATTTTATTACATTGTGTTATAAGTCAAGTTATAAGGTCAAACTAATAAAAGTTCATTATTCAGAGAAGAGATTTTCAAAGTATTTTTTTTTTTTTTGAAACCATCAAACTATTCAAATGATGAGCCAAACTTCCCCTTGGGCAATATTTAATTCATAAATGTGCATTAATCATTTATTTAAAATTAAATGTAAACAAAAAAAAAAAAAAGATGTAGATAGCGAGGAAGGAGGAAGGGCCTATTGTTATGGTTATTTATGGATCTTAATCTAAAAAAAAATCATATTGGCTTATATAAATTTCATTAAGTGAGAGTTCATGTATTTTTTTTCCTTCAAGTTATGAATAATTTTTATTTAGTAGACCTGCCATGGAGAAAGTTCAAAATCCAATCAATTTTTTTTTTTTTTTGGATTTTTGACAATACCTAAAAATAATTTAGTTTGTTTGTTTGTTTAGCTCCTAGATTAGCCCCACCTCACCGGAACTTAATCCAGTATCAGCCGGTTGTGAACTACCTAGGAGCTAACTTTATTTTCAAAAATTTCATTAAATGTACATAATAATTTATAGCTTTTGAAGATGAATTCCTCCAGGAAAATCCTACGGTCCCCGATCTCGTCATAGAGCTCTTCAATTTTCACATGCGTCCGTGGACAGTGATGAATGAGGTGGAAGGGAGTCTCCTCGTTTTCTCCACAAAGCCGGCAGATGGGACTTTCTATTTTGTTTATTTTGTAGAGGTGTCTCCCGAGGTCTATGTTGTGGCCTGTTATCATTCCAACAATTATTGACAATTATTGATGTACTCCTTTACAGGCTGTACTTTTGAAGAGATGTTTTTATAGTTTTCTTTTGGGGTGTTAAAATGAACTGGTGTTCTTTGAGTCACAGTCCCGTATGCGTTTTTTGCTCTCCATATCTGGACTGTTAAAAACTCGTTTTTAACAGTCTTGCTATCAGTATTGGAGTTAGTCTTCTTTATGGGGATCGAAGAACCCCTGTACATGACTTTCGTCCAATAGTCTCTCAAACCAGAGGTTTTAACACCTCCGGTTTCCGTGTTCTCAAGGCATGGTACCTCATCACAAACACTCAAAGTGGTAACCGTGATAGTTAAATAATTTAAAAAGAGTACCAAAATGATCATATTGATCATTTATAGATCATGCACCTGTTCCTTGACTTAGATATCTTAATATGCTAATATTTTAGATTTGAGGGAATTAGTTGTTAGTTGGGAATAACGTGCCCAGTTAGTTTTGTATTGTTGTTGCTCAAACTTAAAGCATTTGATACATTATTGAGTCTTTTACTATCTGTTGATATAATTTATTAAAATTCACTCCTTGAGGATGTATGTGAGATATGTTTGATATATTTTTCTCTGAATTAGATCGTTTCACATAAAATAAAAATTCAACTCTGACATTCGGATTAAATTTCAAGTCTCAAAGGGTATAAAAATACGACAAAACTTAAAATTTTAAAATAGTAAATGAGCTATCAAAATACTAATTACAAATTCATGATTAGGTACCACGTAATTCACGAATAGGAAACCTAATTTTTTTTCTTCAAAAAAGTAATTGGTGTTAATTGGGATTTTCAATATAATATAAAGAGTCACATTTCTAATATTTTTTAGGGAGATGATCCATTTATAGAACGTATTTTGGTGCTCATTACAAATTATAAGTGACTCTTTCACTATCCCTTAAGGAATAAATAAGTATAATATTAATAGATTGAAATGTATATGTAGTTCTTAATCAAAATGGCCCGTGTTATATGTTTAAATAAGACAAATTGAAACGGCTAAATGACAACTTGTACACAAATAGCAACCCCCCTTAAATACACTTTATTTGAATTCCTAATTTTATCATAATTAGAAATGTATAATCTTGTTTAATGAGGTTTAAGGCTGTCCTTAAAAGGTTATTTTATAATGTCAGTCTATTTTGACCTTTGTGGTTTGTAATTAAGTATAAATAAAATAAGGAAAACATCGTTTATATTTTGTAAATATAATATTTTTGAGAAATAATCTCTAAACGTGCTTTGATACATACATACAAATCAACTAATCAAATTTGCGCCAATGACAAAGCAACTTTATATATTTTTCTTACTTACTTACTTAATCTATGAAGTATCATGACTATTTATTTACTTTTAACATTAGCAAATAAAAAAGATATTTGTTTAGGCCTATTTTTTGATTAATTTACTTTGCTCTAAGTATTTACGTTACTTTTTGAAATAAACTCACTTTAAGGATAAAGTTTTCTTTTTATTAGTATTGTTCGATACCCAGATATTTTAGTGTTACGAAAATATTGGTAATGTGATACCCCAAGTTTGTATATATATAAATATTTTAAATCAATTTGTGTTTATTTCAATAAAGTTTATTGTAGATTATAAGAAAACCCGGATTGTTTGCCATTCGTTTTTTACTTTAAATAAAAAATTTGATAAACCGAATTGAAAATTGTATTAATTTTTTTTAGAACTCCAATGATACTGAACTTTAATTTCTAAACTTCAGTACCATAATCCAATATTTTTTTTATCGAGTAGGAATTTCAAACTTTATTTTTTAGGCGGACAAGATAGCTCATTACAAGTAGTTTGTTTTGCAAAATTTCAGGTCCTTTATACCATTTTCAGCATGGTAATGGACTTACAAATAACAAATTTGGGCATTTTAGTGTGAATTCACCAACAAAAAAATATTCAAAAATTCACATTTTTGAGTCCCAATTGACAATTTACTTGCGTCTTGCATTATCCCAATTTTAAAAACTATGGTTCAAATATTCATTAGACTATAAAACTTTATTGTATGTACATATCTGGTTTTAGATTTTTTGCTCCTCATTTATGAAAATATCTGAAATTTAACTTGATAGTTGGGCAAATAAGTATGTCCCTCCTCTCCAAATGTTGTTCTTTTCTTTATTTAATTCTATGGATATTCACAACATAGCAAGAATTCATTGTTTACCAAATCAAAGAAAGACAAATAAGAGGCATAAATATACATAAATGTTGTTGAAAAAGCAAAACACAGTTGACAAAAACATGCAAAGTTTTTAGTTTTCATATCAATGTGAAAATGTAGCTTCCACGTGTAAACAAACAATATACTTATCCAATAAAGAAGATTGCTTAATATACATAAATAACCTGTGTCTACACACATGTATTTATATACATATATATTCTAAAATTACAAAAAATGCTCAAAACCATAAAATATAGTATATAGCATATTTTATGAGCAATATAACATCTCACATTTCCACACTTGTTGAACGACGCTCTGTTCCATCAATTAAATGAACACGAACAACAATTTAAATCGTTTAAAGCCTTCATTTCTATTCATGCATACATAATACTTTGATAATAATTAAATGATACACACATTATGAAAGGAGTAAAAAGTCACCCCTATGTTGATACAGTGGGTTTTTCTATGAATTTTCATAAAAGTTGAACTAAATTAGCTCTACAGTGTAATAAATCATGCTATTAATTGAAATAAAGTGATTATTTTACTATATAGATTCAAATCTGGGCCTCGGTTTGAGTAGAAATGTTGCTCTTATCCCGGGTGCGTAGAAAATCCCATTGAAAACCCAATCAATAAAAATAGACAAATTCTTATTCATTTCAAGTCATATTTAGCTCTTTTTTTTTGACAAGAAATATTGATTGGATTTATTTCATTCAATTTCATTTCAAAGTCACACAAACCTTTTTAGAAATTCCAATATTATACATTTTCCCCCCTGAAATGCTTGCTTTAGTATCTTTATGTTTGTTAATTTTTGAGAACTTTACGTACAAAAAAAAAAAACGTCTAAAAGTTGTAATAATTTGGATTTTTTTATTAATATGGTTTTTGTATGCAAATAGTTTATAGAGTCGGAAAATATTGACTTAAACGAATCTCTAATCCAGATTCGACTATATTTTTAAATTGATATTTATGTTGAAAAGTCAACATATGTCATAATAATTTTAATTTAATTTATATTATGATTTGTAATATTGTAATACTAATGCAGTCTAAAGAAAGTTCTCTTTATAAAAAAGTTATTTTTTATTTATTCTTTTTATAGAGGTCCTACTGTACATATATCATCTCCATTAAAACAAGTTACAGACAAGTAAAAAACAACAACAACTATTGAAGTTGATTGTAATTATATGATAATTAAAGAAGTTTAATTACTATTGATTCCTTTACAAAAATAATGTTGAGACAACTGCAACTCATATTATTGATTGCAATAACAAATACATTCACCATGGAGATTTTTATTTGAATCCCTCTGAATTAAATAATGTTGCATGTCCCTTTTCATTTTATGAACTGCATTTTAATCTCTTAAATATCTCTTAAATACAGTGTTGTTTGATCTTAATAAACTTATTTTATATAACCTTGGGTTTCTAATATAAGGAACTACATATAATTATGATCCAATGATAAGATCTTATGGTAAAAGTGAGTTATTGGAAATTCATATACATTAAAGTAAAGAAATAAAACGTACCATGGGCCATATAATAAAATTTAGTATAACATTCTAAATCCAGCCATATTCAAATCGTTCGTAATATCCTTTTTGATGAATGGAGGCACTTATTAACTTCCCTGTAGATTATAATTCCTTCAAGTCTTGAAGACAATACATATTTCTTCTTGATTCATCAAATTTGGGTAACGTTTTTAGTGTTCTAAATAGTTTGAACATATTCACAATACATAGATTGAATTGTGGATAACAGGAAAAAACGTTACTTTTCGATTTTACTGAGGCATAATGACATGACATGGATTCATTGTATACTCATGTATAAGCGTTTGTTAACAACTATACATTTTAATGTATTATCTCTTAAAGATAAAAGACTGTTATTGCAGTAGTGAGTGACAGATATTAAGCTTCTCTTTGTGTTTTGAATGATTTTGAGTCATGAATGAAAAACATGGTTTGTAGGATTTATTTTATCTTTTTAGTAGTTTTTAGTACCTTGTAGGATATTGAATGGATCACATTCAAAATTAGTAAATTGGATAAAATCCAATGTAAATATTGCAAAGACTATTAAAGTAATAGAAAAATAAAAATGAAATAAAGTAATGCTTTTTGGGGGTAGTTAAAGAACACACTTAAGTAAATAAAACTCATTAACTACGCTCATATGATTTTTATAAATGTTTGTATTAACTGTGTATGTCAGTTTTTATTTTTTTTCTTCAAATAACCCAATAGTCCCAGCAACAAAAAAAGGTAGTGATAATTGGTAGGTTTAAAATTGTGGCAATATCTTTTAAATAGAGGGTATATGTAAAAAATAATTAGATATGATATTCTATCCTACTTATCAGGACAAGCTTTTTAGAATAAACAAAAAACACACAACAGTCTTCTCCCTTCAGCTGTTTTTCATCAGTTGACTCTACTGATTTAAAGCAGCTGACTCTACGTGTTATGAACTCCCAAAAAGGGTTAAATTGCGCGCCCTTTTTTTGAATTTTTTAATATTATTATACAAGTATTAACGATTGATTTACATATAATTGGTAGAATTTCTCAATGGAGCGTATAGATAAAAAATAACTCTGTCCAATATTAAAAAATTGGCAACAAGGAAAATAACGAAGACTAGCTGCTACTAGATGTTTTTCCAAACTTTTCCTTGCCCTTTTGTGAGTCGAGGTTGTGAGTAAATAAAAAAGCTCAGCGTGTAGACACATTTGTCTCAACAATCAATCATATCACACAATTATTCCATCACGTCCCTTTCACGATTTTCAAAATGATCAAAAAGGATTGAGTTTTCTAATTTAAATATATAACATGTGAATCAAAAAGTATACAAAAACAAAACAAAACAAGAAATAGCCTTGAATTTTATCACACATATATCATTTTCTTGAGGAGATTAATCATAGATAACAAAATCGATGGCTATAATGAGTTATTTAAATTTCATCATTTTCTCTCTTTATTATCATTTTTTTCAGATATATGTATGTATACATACAAAGGGATTACCTAAATATTGGATTAAAAGTCCATTTTGGATTCAGATAATGATCCTTTCTATGAAATGAAAAATAAAATACATATTGAAAGGGTATTGTGATCCATTATTATTAATAAATAGGTACGAGTCATTGAGAAGCCCATGGTTCCTTCCATATCCACACATCAGTGGATATCATTTCTAGCCAAAAAATAAGTTTGGGCTCTATTGAGTTTTAAAAAGGAACAGTTGAGTTACTTTTATATGTACATACATTACTCCATTCAAAAGTAATTTTTTAGCTACATTACTTCAATTGCAAGAACGAAATTTTGATTTTGACAAATTTGACAGATTATTCAACATAAAAATATGACCTTTTTTAATGACCTTTTGAATTGGTAAACGACAATTTAAAAATATATAATTTTGACTACAGATTTGAGACAACAAATATATTGTGCCATGATGCTGATTACGTACATACAATTAGTAGTTGTAGTACCTATTATTCTTTACTTTAACTCTTTACAAAGTTAAAGTAAATAATATTACATAATGTAATATAGTATATTACAAAGATATAAACCAATAGGGACACGGTTTGCTCTTAAAATTGTAATTATAATTATAACTATTCATGACTTTTGTCAAAGAAAGTACAGCATTAGCATTTTGAAGGCATAAAAGAAGAAAAAAAAAGAAAGTTTTTCAAGAATAAAATACCTACCATATGTATAATTTCTACATTATAAGCCAATTCAATAGAATTTAATTTTAAATGAATGGGCGTAAGCTCGAATTACTTTTCTTTTTTGAAATGATAAATAGCAAGCATACATTTGTTGTATTTCAAGCCATAGAATGATTCCAATGGAGTACTATACATAAGTATTTGAATGATGAAACTTTGAATGGATATTCATATAATTATAATTTTCACTCACTCAATAATAATAAATGCTTTAACTGGAAGTTTAACACAAAAGGAACTAAGATCAAGCTGTAAAAGTTTACAAAAGGAGCTTTTAAAGTGTAAAATAAAAACATTATCCGTTGGGGTTTTATTAGAAAACGAAATTTAAAAAAGCAATAATAATTAAGTTATAATTATAAGTAGTTAGTTATATTGGCTCCTGATGAACTATAATTATTGATATATTATTGAAGAGTCTACCAACTTTTTCCTTTATAAACTCCCAAGGGAGTTTGTATTTTGTGTACAGGTTGGGTATTTTGTACAAGTACACAATATCGTTATCAATTTCTATGCCTCAAAACGTTTATCTCTTCAATTATTATCAACATGTTTATTTAATGTCAAGTATAATTGAATCTTTTATTCATTAGAAAAGAATGGATGGAATATTTTAGCTAACTAAAATCAGCTGTTTATGATATCTGGATACTTCATTAATGTCACACATTTAAAGTTATTGACCAAATGTTCTGATATTATTTTGTCATAGGTATTAATCTACAAAAATGAAGAAAAAAAAACTATATTGACTTGTTTCATTAGATTAAGCTAAAAAACCCACTAACTTAATGAAATTATAAAATGAAGAGAAAAAATTAAAAATATCATATATACGAGATCATTTGAAGCAACTTAAACTTGAAACGATTCGCATAAGTTTAAAGGTCAAAGTGCACTATAGTTTTTTAATGGTGGATTTAGACCTATGTATGAATAAAATTACAATATTCGTACAATGTCTTTTACGATAATACAATCTGAAAATGGGCAATTTTAACCCACAAATCTTTTCATTTTCATCTTTAAAGTGCAGATATTATACCAAAAACTGAATAAGGCGTTTTTTTAATGCGGAAAATACCATCAAAATGCATTTCTATCCCAAAATTAGTACACTCTAGAAGTTTGTTTTGATTAAGGCTATGAGACTTGAACTCATTAATCTTATGGGTCAACACTAGGTTAAAAAAGTACGCTCCTATTTTGCTCAACGATCAAAATCTGAACCATTTTTATGCAAAATTTTATACAACTCATAAAACATATGTACACTCATAAAACATCACTTACAGGATTGATGTCAAAGGACTTTAGTCGTACTTATAACTCGAGTTAAATGCTTATAAATTGCTATGTTTATTTGACTCCCTGCCACTTGATTCACCTTAATCAATTCATTTTATTATATGTGCAATTTAGGTACAATTTTCAACTTTCTAAATATTAAGGGCATGGAGACGAGGTACTTTAATATGAGTGTATGTATTTAAGTATGCAGAGTCCTCCTTCCCTCCCTTAAAGCCAACTTTGGATTACTTTAGGGATTTGGAGTAGATTGTGAGATAGGAAGATAGTCTAATAATACATTTGTATGCATAAAGTCTTAAGAGATTAAAATATATGTACATATATTTTTAATTTAATGCGTAAATTGATTCCCTTCTGACTATATAAAACAGTATGTGTTTTTGAAATGATTTAGAGTATCTTAGTGAAAGATAAATTCGCAGTGGGCAATGTTTTAAAATAACATGATATATGTATATGTATACACTATATATTTAAGTATGAGTATTTTCACACCATTCTTTCTTTACATAATTCTTTTTCCAAGAACACTTGAAAAAGGTAAAACAAAAAACTATTAGATTTTCAAATCCGTTATTTCCTTAGATTGCTTCTTATCCTTTCTATGTTTTGTTTTTTTTTGTTATTTTTCTTATATTACTAGTTGCTACGTACATGCTTGATCATAATCATAGATTCATGCCAAATAAAAAAATAGAAAAGCATAGGCAAAATGAATCATCACTTGACACTGATTTTTTTCTCTCTTAGTCTTTACTCAGAAAAGGTTGTGTGATACAATACAGATAACGACTTGATGTATCAAGTATAAAATAAATGTCTCAAAAAGCTGAAATATGTAGTATTTTTTGTATTCCGTCTCAGTGATCTTGTATGTACATATTCTGCTTGAATCCCAATGCATTCCAATGACTATATAATTCATACTAATTTTTTTTTTTGTTGTTGTTGTTTAAAAGAATTATATTAGGTGTGACACCAAATGGGAAAATATTGATAAATCTCAACATTGCTTCGAAGCATTGTCCCTAAGATAAAAGAACCTTAGACTTCTTGTTGGTGTTTTAAGTTTCAAGTATAAAAAGCATTTGAAATAAAATTACAAAAGTATACATTTTGCAGATATTTTTTTCTTCATAAAATACTGAATAAAATGTTAAGAATAAACGGAAGAGCTTTCTTTTAATTTTTATCCTCATAAGTTATAAATTTTTTTTTTTAGTAATTGAATTATATACTTGCACAATTTCATGGTGTTTTTGTATCCAATATCATTAATTAATGCCGAATGAATTTTTGCAGCGAGAAAAAGGGAATATTATTAAGCAATAATAATCATAAATAATTCACATAATTGATTTAAATTAAATGATTTAGAGAAACACATAAATACTCTAATCATTCATTATATCTATTTAAAAATAAACTCCAATTTCACTCCACAATTTTCTTGTACCCTTTCAAAATCTGCAATAGTCATATATTTTATTTAATCATTACTTTTATTTTTGTTTGAGTTATTTAGCATAAAAATTATAGCAATTATAAAACCATTCTCAGAATGTAACTAAAGATAAAATTTGGTATATCTATAAAGTTGAGAAGAAGAAAATGGCATGTGAATAGGGCAAATATTTGTTTAAAACTTTGTAAAAAAAAAATTAAATTTGATCGATCCTCATGGTCAGAGATACTGAATTTGTTCAAGTAAGTAAATATTAGATTTTTTCTCACTTGAATTTTTACTGCTAATTGTGGTTTCTCCTCCTACATTTTCTTATTGTAGTAGACTATTCTCAAATTTGAGTATACTATTGACGTAATCATAAGTTTCCCACATTTCTTCAAATAAATGAATAAAGGTCTCACTTAGAGACTCCTTCTCCATGACTGGAGTATGATTTTTGAACTTGAAAATCGGTTGTAATTAAACCCTCAGCTTTTCTTCTTTGTCTTTGTCTTTCCATGTAGTTGGGATATTAAATGATACCTTGGGTCATAGCACTAGATTCAAATGTAAGAGGAGTAGACTTGATGAACTCAACAATTTGAGTCCCAAAAATCCAAAATATCCAAAGAGTCTGTCAATATTCTGTACATTTTAAGAAAAGAAACGAAATTAAATAAGGCACCGAATAATGTTTGTTTAATGTTATTAAAAATATGTTAAAATTATGCATTAATTCCATTCCACCACTTTCACCCTATAAAACAAAAAGATATTATAGTGACATCAGTTGGATATTTTGTACCCACACTTATTGATAACTTTGTACCATTGCAAGTTCATTTCAAAATCAGCACTACATTAAGCGTAAAAAATGAAATGACGTCAGCTATAATAAGGTACATTATGTATATACTGAATTAATTATTTAAAAAACCGATAATTTTGAATTATTATTCCAGGTAAAATCTAAAAATATTTACTCAATATTTATTATGGAAATACAACTTTATCAAGTATCAAGGGACTTGTAATTTGTTAGTCAATTTAAAAAGCATAATACATCTATACATTTTAAATTTAATACTTTTAAAAAGATAAAGTAGGCTCAATATTTAATTCAATATTTATTTATTTATTTTTTAAACTTTTGTGTTATCAAATTTTTTATAAAGATATAGACAACATTGTTTTAGCATTTATTTACACAAATGTTCAACTTTTGTACAAAAGTAGACTGAAATGTAATTAAATAAGTCTTTAATTTCAGTATTATAATTTGAGAGCATTCAATTAGGTAAATGTTAGGTTTGAAAATCTTACTTTTCAAATGGATTATTTAAGTTAAGATCAATAATAATAAAAATAGTCTTTGTTACAAAATAAAGCATTGTTTGTCTCTTAAGGGGGTGTCATACAAAGAAAAAATTAAAATATCAATGATTTAACCCTTTCAAATGTTGCGTTTTTGACAGCAAAAAAAAAAAAAAAAAATGCCTGCGGATCAATTATCTCCCCCTTTTGTCAAACAATGGTGTACGTTCGAAGTAAATTTGTTTCGTCATGATGTAAAACTAAAAAAAAGTTACAAAAAAATTGTTTTACTCATCAGAATATAGAAAAAAATTATTTTATAATATTTTTTCTAAACTAATTTTACTGGTTTCTATATGGAACATACGAATACAAAAGTCTCGATAAAAGTGGGGTTCCGGGCAAATTTATTTATTTTGTCACTACATACCTTTCTAAATGGTTACATCTCTGTTTATTTTGATTTAAAGCCCTATTTGAGGTGGGTATTTTTCCGTTAAATGAGCTTCTTTTTGACAGTCTACTAAAAAAAAAATTCTCAAAAATTGTTAGAAAAACACACTAAAAGTGTAAAAATACTATTTTCTTAAAATAAAAAAAAGAAAGGGATTAGGATTTAGGGGTAAAATCCTGAATATAGGTATGACACAAATAAATATTAAACTTTTATCTTATAAGTTAATAGTTTTGATTCATTCGTATATATTAAAGCTATTCAATTTATACTTTGTTTATAGAGCCAATATTTACAAACTCCTGCATATAAAATAAAACTAATTTGGTGTCCTCTTAAGTTAATTAAATTATATTTGCTTTCCACTAAAAGGTGCAATAAACTTAATAGCCTTGCATAATATATACATACATACATTAGGTAAAAAATCATTTATAGATTTAATAGATATAAATTAAGGATATATGTATGTAAATTATTTCCCTTGAGTAAATTCAATCCCAAATTATAAATTACATTTAGAGATATCAAAGCAAATATACTCACAAATTGTTTGTTATGAGATGATGATGACCTATTTGTAATATGCATATATGTACATTGAGTTAATACTTCAATGCATGAATAATTTCCTTGATTAAAGGAATAAATATATATATGTGTAAGAGAAAAAATATGATAATAATTATATGTTCATTGGAAAAAAAAGGGAAAGAAATTGCTCATTCCCAAGTTTTTCCATTTTCTTACACAAAATTGCAAAGAATAAATAATAAAACAACTCGATATATTTAAACGTAATTTCATAGACATACACTAAAAGCATTCATTTTTTTAAAGTAGAGTCTTTTAATATTTACAAATCCATCATGGGTTTTTAAAAGTAACATTTTATATGTACTTTCAGGATATTTTCTAAAATGACATAGATAAACTCCATATACATTACATTTCATATTGATATAAAGTGATGTATGACTCTTTTTTAAAGAGTCTTATAACTAAAACACTCCTGATATGTCTGTAGCAAGTTTGAAAAAAATAAATAAATTATAAAATTGATTGATTATTCAATTATTTTCCCTTCATCCAATTAACTGCATAATACATAATGTTCTTGACATATACAAAAATATCTCAACTCTCAAAAACACATGTGATTTCTGGTCAAAAAATTAAATGTCTAATTTTTTTTTTTTTTGAGTTTAGTAGCTAAACTTGCTAAATAAAACTCGAAATATGTTGAAGGCACAAGAATAGCTTGCAGATATTTTTAATTCTAGATTAATTAAAGCATTTACTATGTCTGTACCTCCAGTATAGTCATGATTAATTGATGTTAGTTCCTCTATTCGTTCCTTTGTTTGACAGGGCAATTCGGTAAACCAGGAGGACTAGGGTATAAGGTGACAAGGATACTTGGCTCAAAATTAGGCATAGACTATATCGCATTGGTGGTTTTGAAGGTTGTTGGAGACTGATTTTGAGGCAAAATCTTATTGAAAGGCTTAGGAGCCCGAATTTGAGAATGCCAATGAAATCAAAAGATTCCAGACACAATGGTGGATCTAGGGGGTAATTGTGAGTTTATATGACCTGCACGAGGTCATAGTAGATCGTTGGAGGGTGTTTTGATATTCTGAAAAGCCGTACTGGAGGCTGTTGCTTTCAGGTCTGTGTCATACATATATGTATTAATCTTTCATGATATACTAATTATGCATAGTAAACTATGCGTGAAACTAAATATACAAATTTTGTTAAAGAATGGGTAGGTAATTTTAAAAAGTTTTTAAAAATAGAACTTTGAGCAATCTGGCTTCAGAGAAAGAGTATTATATTTTATTCTTTTGAAGGTTTATCCCTAAATTATATTTATTTATAAAAAATGTCTTCTTGAGGCAAAATAAACTGTGTATTTTGTTATTTTTCTCATTTATTATTATTGTTATTATTATAATTTAGCGGGGGAGGGGGGAAGTTTGTCAACATCGGTATAACTTTGAAACTGTTTTTGTTGTTGTTGTTTTGCTACTCAAAAATTTGTTTCACGTTTATGATGTATGTACGTACTACTCCTGTTTAAAACTATCAAGCTAGGCTCAATTTTATGGTTCACTGGTGATTGCTTTTGAGGAATTGAAGGAAGAACCATGGGTTTTAAAAATACTATGAAAATATTGTCTTCTATTGAGAGCTCATCGGTTTAAAAACTAATAAAAGCTTTAATACCGAGCTTAAAATCTCCGCTCAGACCATTAATGATTTACTATAGTCTCCATGAGGAATTGTTTTATCTTCCTAGAAGATAACTTGAGCAAATTCAGCTATAATTTGATTATTTTATCGGTACTTTTTTCATCGCTAAAAATGATGTACAGTCTGAACGTACAAACGTATAACAATTCGCGATATCTTTGATATCGCTTACCTCTTAAATCTCCTGTAAGATTCTGATCGTAATTTAGCTTTAGGATCTCTTCATATAATTATGAGCACGGAAAACTTGGAAATTCAGAGATCTTCAGCAATTTTGAGCATGGATCTTTTTGGACTCCAGTACATTTTAAATCAGATTTTCTTAGCATTACTCCGGGATGTTGCATTCCTAGAGGGACCACAGTTATTTCAGTCTCTCAGTCTCTCAATGCTTATACATCCTGTACTGTGTGGTGTTGAGACTCATAGAGTTCTTCAAAACTTCTGTTAATTTGACTTGACGTCCTTTAATTTTTATAAAGTGCCTCGATTGATTTCCTTTGTGGGTGCGTTTCAATTTATTTAACTTAATTTCCAATTTATACTCATAAATAAATAATGCTACGGAATTCCTTTTCAGCCAATCAAATTGCACTTTTCTTCCCATAAAAGTCAGAGGTTTAAAATTTATGAATATCGTTTATAGGTATGATTGTATCGGTCCAAAAATTTATAAGTTCCGTTCATAATCATAAAGACGTGTTCGATTTATATGTAAAAGCCGTTCCTTGGAACTCACGTTATACATATATGCTATGTGTGTATTTAGATGTAAAGTACTGATCGTGAGTTACATATGAAAACTGACACTTTGCCGTGTTTATCCTCTTTAATTATTTCTTGATTAAAAAACAACAAATAATTGTAATACAATATTTTTTCTTTATTTACCTTTTTTGTTTCGATAATAAATAGGTATAGGTACCATGATAGGACTCATGGTACTTAGACCCTCACCCAAATAAATAACACTTATTGTAAAGTATCATTATTTGTTTACACATTATATGTGTGCATTTACATTAGAAAGGCTCGTTGATAGGGCTCTTTGATCACAAAAACAACCCTCAAAATGAATAGTGGACAGTTGAGACAACTTGTTATATGATAGAATATGAGACATCAAAAACAAATTTAATGTCAATTCATTCTATTTGCTAGGTAACTCCATGGAATTGAATAAATTGTAATAGTGGCTGTTTTGAGTGTTTCTTTTACATATATGACAACTTAATTTATGTGAGGCCTCAAAGCAAATTTCATATACATATATACATAAATTAAACAATATTAAAAGGTCACAAAAACATTTTTTTTTTTTGCTGTTTTTTTGTATAACTACACTTCGCTTACTTTTAAAAAATCAACTCTGATCACTATAAAGCTCTTGCTTAAATTGCGTTTCAAATACAGTCAAAAGATAGTTTTTTTAATAATTTAATAATAGGTTTTGAATTTGTTGGCTAAAAAATCCTTCTATCAACAACTCTCCCTCCCTTCCCTAACATAAAATTAGTTGAAAAACATTTACTTGTCTGTTATCTTTCAGTATAAAACTTTATCCTTGGCCTATTTTATATATTTCTACGTGTAGATTTCATCTTTAGACATTTTAGTTATCACTACATAGGTATCCATGTATAGTAATACGCAGATTATGATCCTGTTAATATAATACATCTATGCGTTTTATTGATTATATCCAGGGAATGTCATCAACAATCAAATACAACTCACTATTCTGAAGTTTTGTATACGACAAGGTTGCAATCCTTGTAGATGGATTAAAGACCTTTCTTTTTATGGGGTGTAATCTCAATTATTACTACTGATGGGACGATCATTAAGGCAGGCTGTAAGAGTGGGTTAGTGATTAGACTACAGATAATATTTGCAAATAAATGTAGTACAAGCCACAATTTGTGAGCTGCCAACAAGGACTAGAAAAATATATCAAATTGTTATGAATAAAGACTAGCATCGATAATTTTGTCTCAAAGGACTGATAATTTATATCATTGAAATAGATTTTCAGAAATATATACATTCATGTATTCCAAGATCCAGCTGCCTCAAAAAAGTGATAATAAGTATTCGCGTTTTAAGTTTCTTTCAAGTTTTAACAAATTGTTTGATTGTTTGATAGTTCATTTCATAGGACTGGACTGATTTAAATGATTTATTTAGTAAATATATGAAAAGATATATACAAGACTACTATGGAAAATCCCTGGACACAAGAGTCATCAGATTAAATATAATCAGAAGATATGAATGCTGTGAGTGAGTAACCAAAGGTCATGCAAGAACAAAAAGTACCTATGACTACATTTTATTTTCTCTAATAACTTGCTATTGACTAATTTTATTATATTATACTATATTTATCTTTGATCAATAATACTAATGAACTTTTTATTCAAGTCATGAATTCATCATTTCTCATTTTTTAATATATATTAATTAAATAAATTTGAAAAAATATATACAAACAAATATAACTTTCCCTTGTTTTATATTTGGTAAAAGTTTACACGAAATGTGATCCTTAATATCAGTAATGAGAGGCTAGTGAGTGCGTAATAAATACCTCCACTGACTAAAGAACATAAAAATACTACTAAATCTTCAAACTAATAATAAACAGCTGTAAAACTCATTATTTTCTACGAAGAAAAGAAAACTAATTGTAGGAGAGACCTCACTATAAAAACTTGGCCCCTGAGCTCAGTTAGTATCAGAAGGAGGAGAACTCTCAATTTGCTATCATCAACTGCATCATGACAGGTCGCGGAAAAGGAGGCAAGGGTCTTGGCAAAGGAGGTGCTAAACGACATCGTAAAGTCCTTCGTGATAATATCCAAGGTATCACGAAACCTGCCATTCGTCGATTGGCTCGTCGTGGTGGTGTTAAGCGTATATCGGGTCTAATTTATGAGGAAACAAGAGGAGTTCTCAAAGTCTTCCTCGAGAATGTTATTCGAGACGCTGTGACGTATACAGAGCATGCAAAGAGAAAGACTGTTACGGCCATGGATGTGGTGTACGCTCTAAAACGACAAGGAAGAACACTCTATGGCTTTGGCGGCTGAATATGCACACAATAATGGTTGATCCAATACTCTTTAAATAGCAAATGTTACTTACGTATAAAAAAAAAAAAAAATGAAGGAATCAGCTCCCTCCCTAGTATAATATGAATACTAATTTTTAACCTGAAGTATAATATTTACTGTCAAAAAATCATTTAATTTTAATACAACTTGCTTCATGCATAAAAATGATATTAAATTATACGATAAGTGAAATCCATAATTAATTTATTTTTAGACTACTCAATATATTTTTTGTGTGTTTTAATTTATTAAAAGAAATAAGTTAAATAAACATTCATAGTTTTTCAAAGAATCGACGACACTGTTATAATATGAATTATTTCTATGGATATACTAAAGAGACTATATTCATAGTGTTATGTGTATGCATTAATGTGTCATTTTTGATCCAAAGGTTGATTAAATTATATTTGGCCCTTAAATTCTTATTTGCAAGGGTTTTATATTTAAATTTATCCGTAGTTTTTTTGTTTTTATATATACATAGATGGGGTCAAAATCGGTATCCCAACACTCCTTCAACTATATAAATGTAGTTTGCATGCTGCATAATACATTTTGAATATGACATTATTTGTGTCGATGTATATTGTCATTAACATTGTGCTAAAATTGTCTTCATAATGAACCATGATTTATATTTTTTGTTAAAAGAACATGTTATGCAATTATGTAAAAATAAATATTTCTTTAAATGTCTATTTAATTTTTGATTTATGCAAATTAATAAAAATATTACTTTATTTTCAATCAGCAATCAATTTATGAAATGAGACAACTATATATGGGACCCTTTAGGACCCCCTCATGCATAAAACTTGCATAAAGTTATCATGCAATCACGGGTTAAAAATAAAAAAAATTAAACATTTTTCAGTTATTTCAGGACGTCGTCATGTACCATTACAGTTTTAAAAATGTGCGCCAAATATTGTATTTGTATTGTTACGCAGCTTTTTGTCTGAATTTACCAAACAACAACAACTATGGTGTACTTTTTTTTTCAAAAATATAAGGTACCATTGAAATGTTAAAATGACTATTTTTTATTTATATTGAATCCATTTAAAGACACGAACCAATTTTAATGTCAAGGATCACTAGGTATGATTCTTTTGGTAATTAAACCCAAAAATGCCCATTTATTCATACTCACCATTGACTGCGCCTTCGGCGCCTATGGCGAGGCCTCCGGCGGGTTGCTCGCTTCGCCAAAAAAATTGGAGCGACAAAATTTTTGAAAAATTTTGAAAAAAAAAAATCGCGAAATTTTTTTTTTCGATTTCTCGATTTTCGAAATCTTCCATATGACGTGTAGATTACGCATACAAAATTTCATGACCATAGGGTAAGGGGTTCCGGAGATACGAGAGGTTACGGACACACAAACAAACTTGAGGATTTATTATATAGATTTCTGGTGTAGGTCATTGACCAAAAATGGAATGAGGAACCTAAAATTGTGCAGATAGCGTTTTTTAACCACATTACCCCCTCAAAACAAGAAGTCCGAATATGTCGATAGTTGAGCATATTAATTTATAAAAAAATGAATATCTTACCTAGAGTGTGTAACACTAATGAACGTTATCATTATTATAATTTGTGCAGGCTTCATTTGTCTGAATTTGACACACTTTTTTTAGGGAAAAGAGACTCAATTTCTTAAGTTGTTAATCCCAAGGAGCATAGATATTACTTGAGTAAATAAGTACTAGTATTTGTAGGTATATAGGGTTTGCTACCCTAAGGCAAAAAAAATAATAATAATAAAAAAGAATAGACAAATTTTTTTCTCTGCCCCTGGTCCTAAGTCTATGAAATTACACATCATATGTAAATAATATTTTCTCTAAGAATACCTACCCGTTACCAGCAGGTAGCAACTGCATTTATTGTCTTATTGGAACCAAATCCTTAAGTTCCCCGAACCTTCCTACCTTCCTCTATGTCCATGGTCACTTCGAGCGTTTAATAAACTCTAGGTATACTTAATAAATTGCTAGAGGCATTTTTTTGTTCATAAAAATATAAGTACAAATATTTATATTGTACACGAAGCCGAGTGAGGCACCCAAAACAAATGTTTTTATTTATATATAAACCTGCTTGTTTGGGAAATATTTGATTAAAATGACTAATTGGAGGTGGTATATCTTCTTCTTCTTCTATGTTTGTCTACATATTCTAACATATATGTATTATTTATATAAACTATAAACTATTCCTGCAAAAATGCAAACAAACAAAATGAATTTATAGAATAAATAAATAATACACGCCATTGATTCATTTATTGTATATTTCCTCCATAATTTAGCTAATTATCCGAGAGATAGTCCTTAAGGCTCCATATTAACTATCTTTAAATATACACTTATGTATGTATGTATGTATATATCCAAGATTGAGAAAACGTTGTTTCAATATATGAATGTATGGAATGAGGGTTCGAATGCAATATCACTCTCAAATAGGATATAGTCAGTACATCTAATTGAGACATGGATTAATAGTCTCACGCAAAAACTAGAAATTTTGATAATTTAAACGTATAATTGATGTAGGTACTTGCCCTCTGTACTTTAAAAACTATATAACTTTTTCACAGTAATGTCCCTTTAACTTGACCAGCACACAGAGACAATTAGCGCTTAATAGCCACTTGTTTTCATGGACTAAAGGGTCATGCCACACTCTGCAGAGACATTGCCCATCTCCTCGACTTCCTCTTTTATCCTTTATTACTTATGAAAACAATGGACTACGTCCATGACTACATGCCAATCTAACTGACCACTTACACTAACTCCATCTATTGGTTTAAGGAAGTTTTAATGTTTTTTTTAACTTTTTTTTTAAATTGAAGCTGGCCCTCAGTTTCTTTACATTTTTATATACATATATATTTTATTTTTTAATAAGAAGAAAACAGACCCGCAACGGATTGAATATTTTAGTATACATATAGAGAGAGAGGGATTAGAATGTTGAACAAAAAGAAAGGTTACTTTGAATCTACAGCTATACATTTATAATATTTTATTCTGCTACACGAAGAAAGAAAACTTGTGAATATACATACTTTCTTAAAATAATCTCCTTTAGCTTTTATTTTGAAAAAAAAAAAAAGAAAAGAAAAAAGAAAGTATAGAGGGAGGAAGAGAAGGGTCAACTTTATTTATATATTTATGCATAATTATTGAGTGACTTCCTCTTGAAGGGGCAAAGAGAAGAAAGACAAGACAAACACACACACACACAAAAAGACGTTATCTTTCATATAGAAAGCAAAAGAATTAGTTTTAAGGACACGTCAAAAAGGCGGAAGAGGAGCACTCTGTGAAATTGCAAAGTTTGGTCAAACATAAAAAGAGATAAAATCATTCTAGGGGCGTTGTGTCTAGTTGATACGTTGGAGAAGAGCTTTTTATAAAAGAACATCACATAGTAAAGAAGACACCTTAATAACACTATTTTTAATATTTTTTGTTTTTCTTGAAGAGAGGCAATGGGCCATCGCCCTCTCACTATGAGCAATGCCCTTTAAATATTTAAAGAGTGATGGAATCATTTGTCAAGTTGGACTGAAATGTGAGACATTCTACTTAAAGATTTAATTGAATCTTTGAGCTAATAAAAGTGTTTTACTTTTAAAAACCAATTTTAAAAAAGCTTAGGTATAATAAAAATGTATCCTCATTATAATTCATTGATATATTTAAAAGTACTGTATTTTAAAGGCCCACTCTTGTAGGAAGTTTCCCCTCGTTTTCTACGACACGTGTACTATTATAGGTCTTAATCTCAAGACCTATTTATGAATGTTTCTTTTTTGTTCCGATCCTTTAATAGTCTTATTCTTGGTATGAGTATCAATTAAAGCAATTAAATTAATAATTTATTTTCATAAATAAAGAACAAGAACGATTTTGGTCCCTTGTACACCCTTAAACTTTTGGCCAGAAACCATTGTGTGTAGGTGCCTAATTCCATAAATATATACATATGTATATCTTATACAAAAGCAAAGTTAATACTAAATCAACTCCTCTTACGATTTTAGAAAATTAGGTAAATACTTTTCAAATACATCAGAAACAAAATAATTACATATTATATCTCTATACCCACAAATAAGTACGTAGAATTCTTATAGAAATGTATTTTATCCAGTTTATTCACATAGTATATACATACATAGACTTGAATTAATTAATTATTTATAAGTAGATAGAGAAAAATCTGTAGAGACTTTGATTTTTCCTTCACGGTAACATGCTATATGTATAGTGTTCCTAGGTAATGAGAAAATATTAAAGTAATTCAATATTTGTAGAATAGAATACACAGAGAAAAATACTAGTTGATAAAATATGCAATGATGTTTTAAAAAAAATAATAAAACTTTTTGATGGGATTAAGATTATTTTATTAGAGTAGAAAGACAATTTTTTTATTTTTTTTTTCATTTGATATTGAATTTAAGTGATTCTCACTAACTTTTCACAAAGATAAATTATGTATTTTTGATGAAAGAAAGACTCTGCATCATCAATTCAAAAGAAACCTTGTGTGTGTGTGTGAAAGAGAGAGAGAGAGAGAGAGAGGCTTTTACCCATTTAAACGACCAGATAGTTGTATCACTAGAGTATGAAGTCAGAGCAAGTACTGAAGGAATATCTCAATAAGACAAAAATGAATATGTACAAAGAGTCTTATTTTTGTATAATAGGCTTAACTATGCATATACTTATGTATACTCTATGTACATATATGCAATACAGTTTCTAAGGCACAAACTGAATGAAAAGTGATGTGTGTAATATACATAATCATGTTAGCTAAGTTATGAGTATATATTTGCATATGTACTCATAATGAATCACGCAAGGTATTTTTTTTTATTTTTTCCTAATTAAACTCCCTATTAAATACATGATAATTATGCATAAAACTGTCGTTAATATAATTAGGTTGAGAAAATTAGGTATTTTGACTACGATTACATGTGTATCTAATTGCCAAGTACGGAATTAAATAATAATTATAATTATATACTTAAATGTATATATTAGGAGGAATTGTTATCTCCTTCATTATAAGGAGGGACCTTGACAGGGAGGTATTGCAATCCTTGATTTTTGAGCACGTTACTTCTTCTCAATTGTTTAGAGTATATTTATAAGCCCAGTTGGAGAGTATTCAAGGAAACTGTGACCTAAACTTTGCTACAGTGTAGGGATACATCCTGGAAATGATGGATTAAGAAGTAGAGTGTTTCAAGTTATTCAAGTAAGGACCCATTAGAGTTTTAAAAAAACATATGTAGCATCCACGAAGTCCTTTTGTTTCAAGGAGCATAGCGGTCAGACAAGAGGACTAGGGAGGTAAGGCAGGGTGGAATAAGGGTAACTTGACCCAGACATGGGTTATGTCCTGATTTCGTGTCCAAAATGTGATTTGAAGATATGAGAGGCTGAATTTGACTATGAAGTTATAAAAGCTTCAGGAAATTATGAATTTAGAGGATTTCGGAGAGGTTGGATGGATTCCACAAAGTCATTTGAGGTGAATAAATATAAATGCGATTTCATACTTTATATTATATTCATTCACCAATTTCAATAATGCGAAATTAGATTGAATACAGCATGCCACAGACCCCCGCTTAAAGGCTAGTAGTTAATACATCTAACTATTTACACAGGTCAACAAATTTGAAATGTCAAAAATCCTAAGGGATATAAGTATAATAAAAGTTATTCAGTTTTGCACACTGATTTCAAATCTGTAATTTTTTTTTTCGAGAAAATTAACCCTACTGTTGGAGCTTTTTTGGCCCATTTTCCAACTACAACTTCAATTTAAGACTAGACAAATACTCATTTTCAGGTCTTTATTTTGATCTAATGGGACTCCTGGGGGCATAGGGGACGGGAGTAGGCCCAAAAGTTGGTTAAAACGTTTAAATTATTTAAATAATTTCTTGAATATTACATAAAATGGATATTTAATAAGGAATGCATTCAAAAGCTGAGACCCACAGCTTTCAAACGAGATGTTAAGTCCTTGATAAGACTCCTTAACTAAGAAGAAATATTCCATCTGAATGAGTAAATTTCCATTCTATATCGATCAAAAATTCACACAATAATATCAAAGACTCACGGTAAAGATGCAAAAGTTGTAGCGCTTCTTGAAGGATTGCGAAATCAGATGAAATCCTTCTGCGCCCTTCTACTTCAATCTATTCCACTTGTTCTTTAATTCACAAAATGAGTGTAATACTTATACCCAATATGATTTTTGACTCGTGACCTGAGCTATTATTACATAAAAGCTAAATGTAGGGCATTTAATTCATTATTTTTTTTATTTCCAGCCTGTTTAGTTGATTATCCCCAAAACCTTACAAATTAATTATTATTATAAAAAAAGTCCCCTCTAATGTAATTACAATTGGTATCTTGGAATGACTCTTCATTTTTCCAATAATTATTTATATTTGTTTGCTGTAAAAAAAGAGTTCATTTGTTTCATGATTCTGCAAAAATACTTGTTCGATTTTGTTAGTAAATGTACTTTAATCCAAGGCCACTAAAGAATAACTAATTTCAGATTAATAAAATTTTATTATTTATTATTTTTTTAAAAGTTTTTTTTTATAAAAGCCTCAAATTTTCAATTTTTTCCCTTATCTGAAATTCTAATTATCATAATTTGGGTGAATATTAAAAACGTTTATAATATATATTATTCAATAAAAGGAACAAGTGTGTCTGTAGGTTTGTAGATATATTTGTAGTTATAGAATAACTTAAAATCTTTTTGGAAATGTACAATTCAATTTTAAGCAAGTTGAGGAGGGGGACTTTTAAATGGCTCATTCATAAATTTGTATTATGAAAGGATTAAAGTTGTTCGTCTACAAATAAAGTGAATTTCTATTATGTTTTATGTAGAAGCCAAAAGATTTCATTTAAAAAAAGACCACTAATAAACATTTATAAAAGTAGATCTAGATGAAAGGACACAATTTGACACACTATTGTATGTACATGGCATTTATTTTTCCTTGTGAAACCTTGCAAATATTTCTCATTTCATTGACCTAAAAGATAAAAAACCCAGAGATTGTCTTTAAGTATGAACTTAGCTTGAAAACTGTTGCTTTCAAAGTTTTTAAAAGCCTTTTCCCGTCTTTTCACAGTATCGAGGTTTTTTTTTTGTGATACTTTTATGAAGCAATATCACCTCATTAAACTATTTTGATGCTTGTATTAATAGATATATGTAGACAAATTGGGAATGAAATATCTAAATATAAATATGAGCCTAGACATATTTAAGTGCACAGTTGTAATAATAATAATAAGAATTGATTGATTAATTAAAAGGGAATCCATCAAAACTAAAAGACTTTGTAGTTTATGAAGTTAATAATATTAATCAATCAGAGTATTCATCAATACATATTATATTCTTAAAAATAAATTAATGTATGTACGTACACGACATTGATCTTTTTTGATGGGATATCCCATGAAAATACGAAAAAAGAAAGACAAAAATATACTTATGATAAATAATAATAACAATAATATTAGTCTTAGTTTGTAAACCACAAATATTTTAAATGAAATCCATTTTTGTTTACCATCAAAATATTGTATATTTATAATATATGTATGTATGTATACCTTAGTATCAAAGTATTAAAACTATGACCTTGTCGTCTCTGGCCCATCAATACATACTATTTGGTCAAGGCTAACACATTAATTAGTTATTAATCTACCAAATTACGAATCAAATATGTAGATAGAGTAATGGCAATAAAACGAATAATGAGTAACTTTAGTATAATATTTTTATTTTTTTCCTTGACAAGGAGTCATCCTATTTCATTCGGATAATAACTGTTGGTTAATATATAGCGCAGGATTGTGGAGGGATCATGAAAAAGCAAATTGTATACAAATAAAAACCCTTGTGTCTTTAAACTGCAAAAAAAAAAAAGTGAAGTAATGTGAAATTCATTTCGATGTCAATATATAGTAATGCCGAATAAAAGGATTTCTTTGATCTTTACCCTTTATCAAAAATCTCTCACTTTATTAATTATAAATCGGATTCAAATTATATGTATTAAACATTTGTTATTAGTTAATCTTTTTAAGGGTTTGTAGAACTGATCATGAGTAGAGCTGAAAGAGTAGAAACTGATAAAAGAAAAAATTGCATGGTTCAAGAAGGAGCTCAATGAAAAAACTTTGATTGAGCTTTGTGTATATTAAAAGATATGATAGCTAAAAATATATAGTATATACAGCTATGGCCTCCTTATTTAATAGTCACACCTCGTTACACTGAATTAAAAAGACATTTCTTTACTTAAAATAATTATTTTTTATAAATTACCTGTAAGCAATTTTAAAACATATATTTACATTAAATAGTGAATATCAAATTTATAATTTCATGAGGTTTAAAAAAACTTTATTATATTTTAGGAATTATTTTTTCTAGGGAAATAAAAAAATTGAAGGGAATGCAGTCGATTCTCTTTTTAACAAGAGGAAAGTTGATGCCACGCTAAAACTGCATCATTCTCGTAAGAACCAAAATCAGCACTTTGGTAACATAATATTTATTGACTTCTTTGTCCATAATTAAAAAAGCCCTCTTAAAAAGAATATTCATTATTTATCTATTTTCTTTCTGCTTTATAAAATCTCTCTAAAAGGTGGTCACAAAAAAATTGTAGAAAAATAATGCTTTTTGCTCACTAGAAGCATTTCCTCGTTACTCAGTTTGCCTTGTTCTTCAGTTGACCTCTCGCTGCTAGAGAACTAGACCCAACCTCCCTAGAAAAAGACCTTTTGGGAACGGTTAAATCTATGTACATTGTGCGATAACTATGTATATATGTTATGTATAGTACATATGTAAAAACCCAATATGGATAAGATATGCAATGCATGCTATAAGCTGACATAACTAGCTTCATATTTACCCTTGATGATATTGATTTAAAATGCAACAAACAAGGAAAAAACGATTTCCTTAGTACGTAAATATAAAACATATACATAGAGTCGTAAAGCACCCATTATAAATAACCCATTAGGTTTAATCGTTTTGTGCCTATATAGGATTCCTTCAAAGCCTTGAAATACTTTGATCATTCAATGTAAAAAGACATGAATAGTCACTCTAATCCCAAAACACATAGATCTAGCACATCAATTAGGCCTAATCCAATTAGATATGACTTAGCAAAACAGATTTATATATCTAGGTATGTATGAGCGTACACATGTAATTAACTTAAGACAGGAGAAGATGTATCGCTTTGTGCAATTTAATATAAACGGATGGTAAGGTACGAAGAATAATTAGCTTTGAACACAATTTCAAAAAAATAAAAAAATAATTGCAAAATATATATATCAAAGGATTTGAGAATGGGGTTTTATTTTTTCATGAAGGGGCTTTAAATTAAATAACTAAATATAAACTTAATATATATCTGAATGGATGATGCTCAGATAATTGATTAAAAGAAAACTTCTTTTGAGAAAATAATTCTTTAGTCTCGTATATGTATGTAACTAAACCAAGTTATAATTGTATTTGATTAAATTTCATACTAAATTTATTCGTATAAAGTCACAACACTCTATGATACCTTTTTATAGACATTTTTAGACATTTCTATCATGATTGAATCAAGTACGAATCTGAGTACTTCTTTACTTTGACAAAATATACTTTAATACATATATGTAATCATGAGACTGAGTTTATATACAATTTAATTCCGTTAAAGAAATGTACTATAGTGGATACTTTGAATATGTAATAGTGCTCTCATTGACGTCAATGATTGGACCCTGTATCGAATTAATGCCGATATATTTATTAAAATAAAATGGACAAACACTTCCAAAAAAAAAAAAAACTTAAGGAAACTTCATCAAATGGCTTTAAAAGTGGGGAAAAAAGACTCAATCAAATAAAATTAATAGGTTCATAAAAAATCTCTTTTAATTAGTTATATTTTTACAATTGTTTTTCTTTGGGTTTTTCGATGAGGAACCAATACAGTAGGATCATTTGACAACATATCTGATCATTGCAAAAATAATAGTTAATTTGTTGAATACAGTATGTAAATGTATGTACATATAATGACGTAATTATATACTATTAGGATCTTAGATATATATTAAAGTGAGATAACTTTTTGATTCAATAAGTTATTTTGTTTGTATAGAATTTATTTGTTTAATGTCTTCTCTAAGATGATGTCACGTGATTATTAATATGATAAAGTACTACATCATACCAATATATGTACACACAACTATTCTTTATTTCATAGTAGGAGTATTACGTATCATTACGTAGGGGTGTCCACAGTCATTAAAACTTTAAAAATAAGTATTTTTTCGTTGCAAATCAAATGTTATTTTGATGGTATTTTGAATTTACCTATTTAAATTAGGTCCAATTTTCAACAGGATTGATCCTTTTGCTCAATAAATATAGCTAATTATAACTATGAAAAAAGTGACAATGAGACCAATATTCTAAGCTTCATAACTTTTGAAGAACTGGAAAATTCTCGCTTAAATTTTGAAAGTCTACATATCTTGTGTGTAAAAATATTTGATTCAAATCGAGTCAAAATCTGATGTGATGGGTGTCATGACTGTTCCACGTTTATGTGGAATGTTTCAATTGCCAATTAGACTGTGTATAAGCCATGATATTATTGTTGGGGTCTGAAATTGCTTCTTTTAGTTTCAAAAGGGAAATTTTTTAATCTTGACATTGAGAAAAAGAGTGGACAAAAACAAGATATTGAGGGCTTGAGATCCAACCCTTTCTCAAATTGGTCTCGAGACCAAAGTCCCATTTCAAGGAACGCATATCTAACATGTTGTATTTATTGACTATAATTGATCAGCATTATTACATATCTGTCATTCATTATGTGGTACCCTAATTGTTACTCAGTTAAAATTTGTCAAATCCCTTAAATAAAGTGGCGTATTTAATTACAACTTTATTATTAACTAAACATGAATGTCTCATCTCGCTGTTGCTTCATTGAATTAACTATTCTAAGTCATGGATTAATATAAGGTCATTGCAAAGGACCTGCAATCTCAAAATGCTTTTTAGAATTTTGCATTTTGTAGGTAAAAAATATCTAATTTAATCGTAATTTCCGCCTTGAAGGAATTTTTCTTTTTGAAAATCCATGCAAATATATTTTTTTCAAGTCATTGAAGATTTCTAAAGAATAACTATCTTTTTCCTTTACCTTGTCTTGTACTCAAAATAATAATAATAATAATAAATGAATGAGAATATGTAAAAATAAAAGTCCTACAAATGAATTATTTTTAATAAATGTTTTTATTTGTGTGAGAAATAATTCATATTATGATAGCTTATATATTAAGAGAAAAACATAGACCTTTTACTCACAAGTCATTTTTGATCCTTGAAATATATTTTTCACTTACAAAAAAAAACCAAAATTCAATAGCTTTTAAAGGAATTGTTGCAGTAAGAAATTGTACGACTCTAATTCTAATTATTATATTACCTTCATTGCATATAATGAATTTTAAATTCAATTAAAATACGTTAAAGTCAAGCAATAAGAGTGTTATAACAATTAATATACGTATATATATACTTATACGACATACAATGTGCTTACATGTCTAAATCATTTTCATTCAAGTCATGCACCATTTCCACACCCGCATTGAGGAAGAAATTCATCGATTTTTCACACATAATATGTAGTTATATAATATGAGAGTAAGTGCTTTGCTTTATTTTAATAAAAAAGAATCATGGATTTATAAATACGTCATTCGCTAACCAGAATTGAATCATTTTGGTTTTTCACTCTCTCCACTTTTTTATAACCATATGTATGCATACAATTATATTTAAATATTTTTTTCTCACAGTACTTTTGCTTCTTTTTTTTTGTTGTTTTTTTTTTCAATACAATTTCTTTTCAAAATGACGTCTAAGGAATAAAAAAAATCCATTTAAAAAGCACAAAAAAAAGGTTAAATAATAATGGAATGGTATTTCATATTTGTCATTTGAATAGTCTTATATTAAAAAAAAAAAAAAAACTTAGTTTAATGCAATTTAATTAATTTTGCTTTTATATTCAATATACATGTGTGTGCCTTAATAAACAGCTGTTTACATTTTACTCTTATATCAATGCTATTGAGGACTTTTATTGTCGATTAGATTCAAATAGATGTAATGTGTACATATTTGTGTATTTACTTAGGAGTCATGAGAAAAATATTGGGTTTATAAGCTATGATATTGTGCAGATCAATGTACCAATTATGAAGTTTAAAAAACTCAACTTTTAGAGGTTAAATAGCGGAGATTTATATATGTTATATTGCTATGAAGTAAAAAAAAATTGTAAAGTCTCTAATTAACACCATAATTCATATTTATATATGTTATATTGCTATGAAATAAAAAAAATTGTAATGTATCTAATTAACACCATGATTCATCCTTGAATTTGTTCTTAACGGAAGCAAAAAAAAGCAGGATGAATCGAGATAAAATCCTAATTCTCTCAAAAACTGTAAAAGTTATTCATCTCAGAATGTAAAATCTAGAGATTATTAAAATGGTTTTTAATAATGGTAGCCATTTTGAAGAGTTAAGTGATCTTGTAATCAAACAAATAATATATCCTTCCTATCCTTTGAATCAAAGAGTCATTTCTACATAATTCTTATGTCCACGCTATAAATTTCTCTAACAAAAGGGGAAATAGATATAATTGTAAAGGTGTATCGAGGAGAAATCCTTAAAGGTCTGGTTAATTGGTTTTACATACATATTCGAGTGTTTGAGAGTCTCACAAAGTCTACAAACTAACATTTCATTCTTTTTGTAGGTATGTAAATGTTTAATTTTGAAATGAAAACCGGGATATAGCGACCCCTGGATTCATCGAATTTAAACGAAACAGAGTATGTTCAAATTAAAATATGTTATTTAATATTATTTAAAAACCCATTGAATATGGTCATCCATTAAACATTTCTCTTTTTTCAGTGTTCAGGAGAAAGCCCTTCCTCGGCGTAGAGATACCAAAGGCTTTGATGATCTCAACTTTAAGCCTTTAGTATGTATCGAGTCGAGTCTAAAGCCTTGAGATCCCTTGTTCTTAAATATTATTCTTATCGAATCCTCATATTATTTATTTTATGTTCATTTTCATTTGTGAATATTGAATTAAAACACATGTTTTTAACGCATGTATTAGATTTTGATGTCTCAAAATATTTACTCGATTCTTAGTCTTCACCTCTGATCCTACTCTGATGCATGTCAAATACAAGTAAATTTAATAGGTAACAGATCAATTGGTACAATATTATTCAGGTGGAATACAGAAAGAGAAATTAGATTAGGGGGTTAATAAATTATAGAATTAGCTCATTGTATTAATATTATTATTATTATTATTGCTCTTAATGAGACTATCCCTAACTCATTCTAATATTTCTTTGTATGGATACAATCATCCTCTTTTCATTTATTTGATTAATATTCATCTGTTGTTACGATCACGCTATACATATAACATACATACATATATACTAGTAAACTTGATACGTATGTGTTTAGAGTTAAAATAACAGGAGAGGTTTCAAGAGTCTATGAACGTTCAAAATCATGAAGCGAAACTTGAACTAAGGCAAGAACCATAGAGGAGGAATATTTGATTTGGAGCAAAATTAGTTGGTTTTGACATTGAATATGCTACAAGCTGGATAGGCCAGTTAGGTACTGCGTACCACTAAAAGACTTGCTTTTGTTATACGGTACCAGCTAGAAGGGAGGCCGACAGGCATCCAGTGTAAGGCCTCAATCAGAACCAGTCACGACTAGTTGGAAAATACATCTGCTCACTAATAGAATTAAGATAACTAGCAATGTAAATCATATGCAATTCGGGCGTGTGATAAAAAAGTGGAGTTGGCTCTTCAAACAGGTCTTTTTGTTTTCCGAAGCTGTTATCATTTTTTTTTCCCCTTAAGAAGGTAACATCAACTTTACTACCTCAACATAATGTTTGTCAAGAAAAGAACAGTCTGCAAAGATTATATCATGGTGAGGAGGAACAAAGGAAAAATTAAAAAATGGATATCATTCATTGAGGAGAATGGAGTTAATGATATTTGTGAATATAATAATGAATCTGGAGTAACGTATGTTAATGTTTGTGGTTTGATGTTTTCATTTGTAAACATATATAAAGGAAAATAGCAGCTTGTAGCTCAGTAAAACGTCATAACAGCTCAAGCTGCTTCCCCCCTCGACATTCATTGAATTGTCAGGGTTGCCAGGTTGATTTTCTCTTTCTTTTTTTATAACACGCCCGAAATGCATATGATTTACATTCCTAAAGATAACTATTCCCAAAGGGTAAAATAGTCATAGATCAGGAGTGGAAGTACTCACCACCCTCAATTAATTGTACGTATCTAATGCAACACTCTGTTCATCTGACAGATGTTTTAGTCATCTCATTTCAGTGAAAAATTTGTTCATATTTAGACATAAGTAGTAACAAATATCAAAAGTATATTTGTACAGAATCAAAGCTAGTGATGAATTTTAGTAACTATATGTTATGTCCACCTTAATATATATACATCTACTTCGTCCTATCATTCCACTTGGGCTCTATCAGCTTCAGGGGCGTAGATAGACGGGAATGGGGAATATCTATATACTTTAGATTTTAGAAGAGCAAAATAATTTTACATTTTTATATATAAGATATAATAACCATATTACTACGATTTCATCATTGACAAATGACGTATCGTTCTTAATTAAATGAATATTGAAGTTCAAATTTATTTGTATGTGTGACTCCTCAGATAAATTGATGTTTTCTTAAACATATTTTTCTCAAAGGAGTGTAAGAAAATAAAAAAAAAAGCATTGATTTATCTCTGTTAGAAATGACAAAAGAATCAAAATATTCATCAATTTTTTCGTCTGGATTAAGATATATACATATAATTGATTTCAAATCATCAATTTTTTCTACCTCTTGCTCAAACTTTGTCTCGATTATTTCAATATAGCTTCCAAATGTTTTCAGGAAGTTTACTTTTTATTATTCTTTGCCCATATGGTAAATTTGTCCTTTCATATCTACTAAACAAAGGAATTTGAAGCATACATATATTAATGGATGTTTTTTTTTGTAGTACCTTTGTAATATTTTATATTTTGTGTTAGAGTACTCTGACTTTATTGACGTGATAAAGTGCTAATATTGCTCATACTAAAAGTTGATAGAGCTGAAAATCCTGGATGTGAAAGCTACTAAGTTTGACTAGAAAGCTAGGTGTGTTACCAATGGTTTTTACATAGATTTTTGATATCCTTTGGGAATATTTAGTCCATAGATGCATCAAAAAATAAATAAATAAAAATAGTTTGAATTTCCCTGCAAAAATTGAGCTTAAATCTGGGAATCCACTCTAATCATAAGAAGATAATAACTTTTTATTTATTCAAGAATACCTCCTTCTATACTTATAGAAGTAAATGCCAGTTTCAGAGCCGTAGGTTTTTTGACAACTCTTTATAGCCAGTCAATGAAATCCATATATTTTATCCTTTTCCATAAAGGAAATATATGTATATTTAAATCGAATTGATACAAGTTATATTATACAATATGGTATTAAAGGATGAAATATCTCTCATAGACCATTTTGTACACGTTGCCCGAAAAAAGTACTCGTTACATGTTACGAAGCCAAAAATGTAACACTTTTGTTTAAGAGTAAGTAAAAGTAATTGGTTATCGTTGCTTTCATTTTATTATAGAGAAATGTGGAAATGGATTAATAGGAAGGATCAGAGATGAGACGCATATAATTACTAAAATTTAAAGGTTATACTTTTTTTTTGTAGTAACGGAGGTACGGTCATTTTTATTTTTTCATAACGCCGCTAAAATTGTAGTGGAAAGGAAAGCAATCAATGAATGATCCCATTACTGAAAAAAGTAGTTTCGTTACTAACGCCGTTATTTCCATTACTATTATTGTAACATATAATAATGGTCTACAACTTGAACAAACCATATGTGTAGGAATGAAAATCATATGCAATTCGGGCGTGTGATAAAAAAGTGGAGTTGGCTCTTCAAACAGGTCTTTTTATTTTCCGAAGCTGTTATCATTTTTCCAATATTACTGAGGGGAGAACATCTACCTGATAGTAAAGATGTCGCATGAAGGAATACATGCATTAAGTTTAATAAAGCAAATAAAATGTAAACAAAAAGGGCTCAAGTCCTCGTATAATTATTATTAGTTAAAAATATATAATTTCCTGACATTAATTTCAGTTAATTTTCTGCCTCTCATCTATGTTATTATTTATTGTTGTATATATAATGGAGAATAGCAGCTTGTAGCTCAGTAAAACGTCATGACAGCTCAAGCTGCTTCTCCCCTCGACATTCATTAAATTGTCAGGGTTGCCAGGTTGATTTTCTCTTTCTTTTTTTATTACAAGCCCGAATTGCATATGATTTACATTGCTACATATGTGCAGACGTGTGTAATGTATGTAGATACATCGAAATTCAACTAAGAGTATCGCATTATTTAGAAATAAGAATGATAAATGATCTTATCAATCCAAGGACTATATCCAAGATGATTGATTATTTTCAATCATTTTATGTACATATATACATACATATTATAAATAGGCATATAAACATGCACAACTATTGAAAATAATACAATTGTAACTTGTTTCTTAAAAACGATGACCATCAAAGGTGTTTGACCTCAGAATACAATGCTTGAACTTACATTGTTATAAATGACTCTAGAAAATTACTTTCATTTTTTTTGACATTTGGTAGATTTTTAAAAATTATATAATATGATATGAAAGGCTTAAATATCTCATAGTGAGTGTTGAACACCCTGCCTGAAAAAAGTAATAAATTACTTGTTACTTACACTTAAAAGAGTAAATAGTGAAATTTGTTACTTTTTTCTAGATTTTATTAATTAAAAAGAATATCGAACGGCACCATTTTTAACAAACACTTATTAACAAATTGCATACAAAATAAATCATATTTTTTTGTACAAATTTACCAACAGATGCCAAGAGCAACAACCATTTAAATAAAAATTCAAAAAAGTACAAAACGTATACATCTTCTTCAAACAAAAATTTAAAAAAATGCACTTTATATAAATATTTGTTGTCGAATGTTTGTATAAAATTTATAATCTAATTTATTAAAATAATATTATACACTTTTTATTACTGATTATTTAATTATATATTTTCATACTTTGACTATTCTTTACATACGTAACATACAACCATTTTATTTATCTTCCAGGTTGGGTAAAATACAGATCAGTATATATCTATAAAAGTTGTTAAATTAAGAAAAACAATTATTAATATCAAATTCATCCATCTAAGAGAAATTCTAATTTGATTTATTTTACCACAAATTGTAACTATTTATAAAAAGGTACAAGTTTTTATAAGAACTTTTATTTAGAGTTATGCACTGATAATGAAGTTTCAATAATTGTTTAGATTCTATTTTTAAATTTATCATTATTTTTTTTGTAATTGTTGCAAATGAAAGTAAAACTGCGAAAATATCCACATAAAAATTAGAACAATCCTCATTTTTATAAACAATCATATATATCACAAAAAAAGCCATTTGTGTACATTAAATTCGTTAAAGTGCAACATTTTCTCAGAAATAAATTATTCAGTCCATAAACTATTTCGCACCAAAAAAATCTGATTGAATGCAACTTTTAGACGTAATTTTTAAGTAAAATTCTCAAACATTTTCTCAGACATAAAGATACAAAAGCAAGTACTCCAGCAGAAAATTTTGATCTTGACAAGTCCAATGTTGATGAAATTAAGCAAAAAAAAAAAAATATTTATTCAATCTTTCTAAGCAAAAAAACACAGAGAGGAATAACAGATTACAAGAAAAAAACATGGCCTGAAATTAATAGCAAAATGTTGTATTTCAATTTACTTAAGGTACCAAAAAAATGGGATTTATACGCACTTTAGATATAAGCAAGATTTTTACTAAAACAGAGGAGTCACTCTCATTAGGATTTGACTATAAATAAATAAATATATACATATACATTATTCGTCAGAAGCAAGATTATCGAACGGGCTCTAGAGATTTCGAAATATTTTTGCTTCTTTGATATGAGAAAAATTATATCATTTTAAAATTTCTTCCCTGCTTTCCTTATTGCAAGTATGTGCATACTAAATTAGTAATAATCATTCAACAGTTAACAACTTTTGTTATATAAGAAGTAGAAACCGTTTTGTTCTTTTCAACGTTTCCTACACCAATGAAATGTAGTTCCATACTCATTTAACTCAAAATTGACTTTTTATATATATATTTCAACAGAAATAATACAAAAGAAAGCAATAATTAAATTTATTTATCTCTTGGCTCATTTTAAAAAAAAGAAAAGCTCCTCTAGTTGTTAGCCCTTTACCCATTCCTTGAATAGGCAATTTCGATTTGTTATTGACAGAAAATCTGGTTGATTATTTCCCTAAGTAGTTTTTAAAAATAAACCAATCTATTGAATTTGTTATGTAACAAACTATTGAAAATAAATCCGATGATTAATGTATTTCTAATAGCAAAACAACAACAGAAAAATCATTTATTTTGTACAGATCAAAAAGAAAATATCAAAGGTCACTTCGGTATTAGTGAAGAAAAACAGTTGGGTAAAATATTTTTATGTTGAATTGTTTTTGCAATATATTCAGGATTTTTCTATTAAATATTAGATCAACATACTAATTTATGACAATTGTTTTCGATTATAAATTTATTCTTACATTAGCTTTTACATTAAAAGGAACACAGAGTGGTAGCATCAAAAGTGAAAGGCTCTGAAAGTAGGATCATTATACAAACTCCTAGAAGACAAAAATAAAATGACATAACTCTGCTCTTATCTTCAAATTTTGTAACATTCATTATCTCAGGAGTCAATTTGACCCCTGCTATATAAATCTTTCTACAAAATTAGAATTTAGTCTTGTTGTTTATTTGTAAGATATCTATTACTGTTTTTTTTTTGTCAAAGACCCTTCTCATTGGTCCTGGTCAGTGCAATTCTTTATTTTTTCTATCAAAAAAAAAAGATGCATTTTTTTTTTCATTATATTCAGAATCTTTCAAGCTGCTTCCCTCTCAGCATTCATCAAATTGTCAATTGAGTTACCAGGTTGATGATTTTCTCTTTCTTTTTATTTTACACACCCCATTTGCATATTATTTACATTCCTATACATCACCTCTACGAGAGGGTCTAAATAATTATGGCCACAAGAAAATCTGGCGGCCTCCAACGTCTTAAAACCATAGTCCTTTGGAATATTTCATGTGGAGTCATGTGAAATATCCTAATCCAATATTGACAGCCTGAAGTCAATGGTCAACAAAAAGAGAGCCAAGAAGTAAGTAAGTGAGCTTGCCAATGCCTGGAGGGTCTTCAGAAGTGAAGTTGTGCTAAAGCCTGTATCGCAAATTCAATATTTGAGAAATAACGCGTTTGATACCTTAATGAAGTTGAATCTTCATTCTGTCCCACTTATTATGATGCGTCCAGTATATGTACAGTTATATGAATGTACAAATAACAAATATGTTTTTTAATATCAAGAAACATCAAGATAGTGATAAAAACTATATAACTTCAAGAATGCATTAAATTTACATTATACATAACTTTTATATGACTGTTCTTTCCAACACTTAGCCTCTATGTATTTCAACTACGTATGCATTTAAAAAATATATTCAATCTTTTTTTTTTTTTCATTCTATTTCTTTCTATAAAAGTAACATAAAATAGAAAATAAACTACAATGAATGGTCTTAAAAATAAGTAAAACTATTCAGCTTTGTAATCTCTTTATTCATTATCCTTATTTATATAGCCAACTTCAAAACTCTGATGCTCTTTTTTCCACTCATTCCAATAAGGGTAATTTGTTTTCTTTTATGTTGTGTTGTAAAAGATTATTTTCTTTCATTTTCTTTCAAAATAGGTTGTTAAATGATTTTATTTGATTAACAATACCTCATAGCAGAGAAAAATAAGAGTTTATTTTAAGCTATCTAAAATAGAGTGAAGAAATGTTTAGATAAAAGCAGCGGTATAATTTAAAGACTCCCTTCGTCAAGGAACATTAAATAGATTTCCCTTGATTTTTCGCTATCAAAAGAAATTTAATGTTATATTCTTTAGACTTTTAAATAGGTGTCAGGATACTTTGCTGCAATTTTTTAAAAATAAATACATGTTTCTTGATTTGAATATCTTGATACATATACTAAAATTTGGGATTAGATTTAATTATTTTATTTTAGTATAACAGTAGTAAATAAATCTTGTCCAATAACTGAGAGGATATGACCATACATGGATCTATTTTCTAGTCTATTGGAACTTTTATTTTTTAGGCAGTCCATTTCTTCAAAGTAATTATCATATTAAAATATACGAAATGTTGTACAATTTGTTTTAATTACAACATGCAATTAAAACTGTTGGTAGAGTCCTTCAACTCCCTGGACAATAAAGACATAATCATTTTCACTTCATAGTGTTTATTCATGATCAGCATCACTCATAAACCACAAAAGTTGGACGCTATACCAGAAAAATAGGGGTATGTCACTAATTTGAATAATTGTCTTATCAATTATTGCGCCACTAAAAATTTGTGAATAGAGTTTTCCTCATAGGAAATAGTTCCTCCAGATCCCAAATGTAAACATATCAAGATATGTATCAATAGATTAAAATTAATTGATAGCACCAATTGGAGCTAATACAAGTAACAATTTGTTTTAAATTCCTAACTTGTAGAGAAACATTTATAAATATATATTTAAACATAATTAGATTTGAATGTTTCGATATACCCCTCACAAAACCACTGAATAGCAGAATAGATCCGAATGTTTAAGCCGATGAGGAACTATAGCAAATTATTTTTGTATGCTTTAGTTAAATAATATTCAATGTTGAGGTTTATATTTTGATACAAGAGGATCCTTTCTTAAGATTCTACAAATTCAATTACACATAAATCAGATTTTTATTCATGTACTGTTTTCATTAAGTTGAAGAATTGTTCAGCTATATGTATATGTAGATACAAAAGTACAGCGTGTGTTTCATCAAGATACAAAATCATTCATGAGGACAGATTATTTATGCAAATGATAAACATACAATGGTATTATTATATGAATACAGCATTTCTCTCTAGCGCTCTATAAATTCACATAACCAAAAAGGAAGGGGAAAAAAACATATAGTTTTTGCGAACTTCAAAGAGAGAGAGAAGTTTTTCGTCGTCATTTATTTTCAATATACTATTACGAAATATATTCAGGTTTTCCTACTACATCTTTCTCCCTATCTCTTTCTATTCAGTAGCAAATGATTCTCCAATTTGAGTAGAGCTAGAGATGTTTTGTGGAAAACATTAATTGCAATTCCATGGATTGTAAATGTAACTATATAAGGTAAGATGATAGTAAAGTATTTCGTGTTGCTTCATCCTGAGCGTTAATTTGTGGCATGTTACGTGTTGGGAATTCATATTGATATTTCAATGTTCAAAAATAATTATTTTACATGCTTTAGGAACACATAGGTAGCTTTTAATGAAATAAATTCAAAGTTGTCAAAACTTTGTGTCCTTTTTTATTTTATTTTTCCTAATCATTTGAAATAATTCCACATTTTCAATAGCCAAGTGTATAACATATATAAGCTTTCATGAGCCACCGAATTTAACTGATCATGGTCACTATAGATCCCACGGTGATCAGCTACCTTTTTCTATTGTTTGTTGTATACAAAAGAATTCGTTAAATTACCAAGATCAAGATATTAAGGGCTCGATATTAAGATGAAAAAATTACTCATTGCTATTGTCTTGAGACAGGGATCAAAACTCTGATGGACCTCAAGAACCACATGACTACGTTGTTGAATGTGGTACCCCTTACATTAGACGCTAATCAAATTTATTTTTATTCAATTTCAAAGTGAATACTTAAGACACCCTTCGTTGCTAATTTTCTTACACATAATTAATTCTGTTTTATTTCATCATTTCAAAATGATGAAAGATGCGGCTCTCTAGAGATGCTACTTAGGTACATGACAACTTTGATGTTATAAGTCCTTTTTTTCATGTTCTTACTAACCTTCTGATATTTTAAATAGTCATTCCTAGTAAAAATATATTTGATGGATTATACATTTTTACTTTTGTGACAATAAACAGTGGCTTGACTATACTTGGGACTATTTGCTCTATTGAATAATGTGAATTTTATTTATATATTTTCAATATTTTCTTGGAAAGAAGCTAAGGCTTGTAGTAAAAGAGGGTAACAATATTTAAATTCAACTAATGGATAAGACAAAAAAACAAACAAAAAAACCACTAACTCAGTTTAAGTTTTAAAATAGGCTATAAAGTATTAATATATATATATATATATTAACATGTATTTTGAAACAAGAAAGTTATTCCCTATGGGGATTTTTTAAAGAAAACGTTATCAAATATTCTTTATTTTGTTTTCTGTTTAATTTTCTTATAGTTCATGAATACATTTTGAAGTATTGAATATTTATTATCTATTAGAAAATCCAATCATAAAGAGACTACAGACCCTAGTATTCAAATGGTAACCATTGAGTTGGTAACAATTACACTTTTATAGCAATAAAAACCATTTCTACCTTAAAATTGAGGGAAAAGGTGAAAGACTACCGTGGATACATAGGCTAGCCAGAGTATATGTACATTGGAACAGCAAATTAAAAGACTTGAACCTTTAACGTCTGGCAAATTTATAATTAATTATTAGGATCTGAAATAATATGTATTAAAAATATGTTATTACATCATATAACTAATTGTACGGTGGCAATAAATTAGCAAACACTTTTACAAGGATGGGATATTTTTCTCCGGCTACCCTACATTTCTTGTACCAAACCCATCCAGAATCAAATCGGATGATGAACTCATATTCAAAAAATAGAGTTAAAAACACCAGTTATATTATTAATTTAGCAAGTTTAATTTCATGTTTCATTAGTCCGGATAGTTTAGTTTTTTTCCAAACCTAACCATAATAAAATGGACTCATTATGGTTTTATTATGTATGAAGAACAAGATGTTATTCAGATATATTATATACATATGTAATCTTGTCAATCAATGTAGACATGCAGATATATTTTAATGCAAGATATGAAGCAAATAACTCTCATATTTACACTTGAAATAGATAAACAAAAACAGACATCCTAGAGTAATAAAGATTTGAATAATAGATATGTAAATAGTTATAAATTTATAAATTTAAAGTATCCATACAGGCAATAGGGGTAATTACTTTATCACTTTCATACATATCTGCTAATGAGAGGAAACAAACATCGAGTAGGTATTAATTAAAATGTATGTATGTATGTAAATATATATAACCTTTATAGTCATTTACAAAACCAAGTACAAATTTAATGAAAGTTTTTTTTTTTATATATAAATAATGAGTTACCTTTGATATTACTTTTTAACGAATTAATTCATTAATTATCTTCTTTAGGAGATATTTTCGTTTGGTTAAAAACGAAAATTTTTTGATTAATATGTCATAAGTTTTTCAACAACGATCCTTACTTTGAACAAATATATGTAGTAGATCCATAATTAGTTGCTTAAAGAAATGATGAGGAGGGGCAGGGGGTTGGGATTATATGAAACAAGGATTCATTTAGATATATATTCTAGCTTATACAGAAAGCAAAATCCCTTGAGTTCCTTGTAAATGTAGGGAACAGAACACACTAATTTGTCTTCACCTTTCTAATTTGAATAACTTTGCATTCCTTTGAACCAAACTTTCTCTGACTTATGAAAAAAACTATTTCCACATTGTTTTTTCGCAAATTAGCACCAATTATAAGTCATTTTCCTAAGATTGAATATTATAATCTAGCATTTTTGTGACATTTTTCAAAACCATACTGACCTTTATAATGGTTGCATTTTGACCAACAAATAGTATGGTGGTCCTAATAATCTCTGGAGCGGATTACAATTTATCTTTCAGTCCGCATTTTGTACTAAAAGGACCCTTTTCTTCAAGATGCAAATATATATATATAAATCCTTTCTAGCTCGGCTTAGAGTCACAACAATAAAAATCAATCTCTCTACAACTTGATATTTACAATATAATTAATCTATTTAATATTGACATGAAACTGAAATTTGCCAATATATGTATTATTTGAAATAATGGAGATGTTATTATTATTATTTGTCTTATTGCGATGTTGAAATGAATAATTTGAATAAATAAACTTGATAGATTGATTATTATTATTATTATTGACTTCTCGAGTCACTTTGGCAAATTTGAATCAAGGCATAGATTTTGAAACGTCTATGACATGTGTGCAATTAAGCTCAGAGTTCTGGATGAAACAAATTTTATAATGTTGATGCCCTCAATTGATCCTTTAATCAAAACACTCAACACCTTTTCATGACCAATATTGACGTTTTTTTTATTACCATTATTATATGGTCGCTCGATATTTAACACATGGTTTGGGTGTCTTTAAAGGACAAATTTACATATCTAGATACATTGGTTTTTATATGTATATATACTCGTTTTCTCAGTATCTAAATATATATGTACATATATATATATATTACATCTTGAATATATTTCAATATATCTATATATATATACCTATAGGCATCATAGTGCCTTACAACTCATTATTGGCTTTCTTTATTTTGGCAAATAATAATAATAATAATAATAACAATAAAAGATTGCATTGCTACTACCTATGAACAAAAAATTATCATGGATTGAAACTTTGTTACTCCTTGCTATGTCTGATATAATTATTATTATTATTATATATATATTCTTCTTATTAGAATGATAGGTATTTATGGAAATCTTGGGCGACTCATAATTAGTAATTAAGGCTAGGAAAGAAAATTGAAGAATTGAGCAATGAGCAAATATTTCTTTGGCATCGAAGCAATCTTCCCCACCCCCCACAAGATGTCGCTTTTGAGATGTATCTATTATTTATATCTTTTTTCTTTTTCCCAGAATTCATTTTGCTTTAATTGAGCTGGAGGGGGGGGGGGGGAATTTGACAAAAAAGACGATGTTAGAGTCACATATCGGTGACATCCTTGATAACAAAATCCTTGAGGCACATCTTTGACGAAAATGAAATTTCAACTAGTTTTTTGTAAGTAAAAGCTAAATTTCAATATTATGTTTTCTCATTAAATACTACAGAAATACTTTGTCCAGGCGCAGAATTTTAGAGCCACTGTTCAAATATTTATATTTTGTTGAATATACATTGTTATCAATGTTGATGGATCAGTAAAATAGTCTTTTCATTTGTTAAACAAAGATTTTTGTCTACAAACCATTATCAAACCTTTTTTTATTGTAATATCTTCATTGTGAGGGAAGCGGTATCTCTCTTTCCATCTGCATTATAAACAGAGAAATGAGATTGTAATGACTTATTCTTTTATGCATGTATACAGAACCTTTTAGTAGACTCTTAAGTAAGACAAAAATGTATACATGATGACATATGTATAGAGACGGTGGTGAGAAGGAAGACTTTATTTGAGTTACATACAGAATGTATTATTTGGAATGCATGTATGCTCAGTGGAGTCTGTTTCTAACGAGAGTGAAGAAGATTCATTTCTATTCCGTGACTCATGCAAGAACTAAGTAACATTATTATTTTAGGAACAGAGTGTTGACTAATGTGAGTCAAAAAATGCTCTTCGAATTAAAATGTGATGAAAAACATTCTGAGTAGACTAAATTATTGGTCTTAAATGAAGTTGTTGAAACCCCGATGTGGAAGGATATCCCACAATTAACAATGGCAAAAACAATATGGCAACCATGGGAATCTAAAATACAGGAGGCAATGTCATAGAAAAATAAATACGACTACCTTGTTTGTTTGTTTTTCAAAAAAACAAATATACTGCAAGTTATTCACATTTTGGAGCGCTTGCCGGGAATCTCTCTTTTTGGACAACTAACTATATTTTTTTTCCCTCCCTTACAAAATCTCGTTAAAAGTACACAAAAACTTGTGTCGTAGGACAAGGCTTTTTGCTCACTTGAAGTGTTTTCTTGTGACTCAAACTGTACTTCAACTCATATCTTACTGCAAGTGAACTATACTTATAAAAGACAAGGGATATATATATATATATATATATATATATATATATATATATATATATATATTTATAGCTTTGTTCGCAAATTTATTTCGAATCGAGGTGTACTTTATATATTCATTCCAAATGCATCCTAGACAAAAGTCACGAAAAAAATAAATATGTTTAACAAAAATTACTTACTTCATTTTTTATTGATATATACAATAATTAATGAATACTTCAAAACTGTATCTTCTATTGCCTAATAATGTAAAACTTATATTGTGAAATTATTTCCCCAGCATATAACTTCAATTTATTATTATTTTTTTTTTCAGGAAGAAGTCTGATAAGAAGAACTCTATGTACATTTGTATTTTCTTTTGCAAAGCAATTAATATTAGTATAAAATATTGAATAAGGAGAAAAAATGAAGCTAGTTGCTCATGAAATACATTGAATTCACGGTGTTGTTGTTGTGATGAATCTGTCTAAAAACGGGGATGGTGCATATTAAAGGAGGGGGCAAAAAAAGGATTCAAACATAGTAAATGGTAGATGTGAAAACGAAAAATGTAAGCATTACTTTTCTTATAATTATGTACATTAAGGGGTGGGGGCACTAATTATGCATGGATTTATGAACATTGTCTAATGGTTAAATGCAATAATGAAGCTTCAGTAAAGTGGTCCTATGGCATGAATAGCTGAATTTTAGTTAAGTACCAATTTTGAGACACGTTCTTTCCTCGATAGTAAGAGCCTTTGTACTCAAAATCAAATGGTTGATTTTTTTTAACTTATTTATTTATTTATTTATTACAATGTAATTGAATATATAAACTATTGCATTAAAAATGCAGTAGACTCAGTCACTCAGCACTCAAATTTGGCATGGAGTCTTAAATGTGTACTAGGAAGGAAGCCTCAGAAGAGCAGCTTCTATGTACAATGTATGTACACAGAGATAAAGAAACTAAAAAAATACTTTGATGTTTACAAGAGAGTTTTTAACTTTATATTTTCATAACATTGATTTAATTCATATTAAGGACATTATATATATGTATATATATATTATTAGTCTATTTTATAAATATGTAATTAAAGTAAGTCTTCAGTGACAATTGTATTTTTAAAAAACAAACTTTTTGTATGCAAAAGAATAAGAAAGGAAATGAATTGATTAAATATGCAGGAACGAGCTTCATTGACCCATAAAATTTTGAATTGTACTCAATAATTTTTCATTTTAAGGGGTATATGTACATTTATGTATTTTTTAATGATAAATATAAATTTTGTTTAAGGTATGTCATACAATTCATTTGATTTTTTAATAATGTGTAAGTCGGAGTTTTGATAAAAAAGCAAATGTTATTATGTACGTTCATATCGATGGAGATATTAAATTAATTGTTTATGAGCTGATGATTGTTAGTGTTGATTGTTAGCCAAATTTTATTTTGGATTGAATTAAAAAAAAAAAAAAACAACCGAAATTAACATTTTCACACCAGTCATCAATAATATAAAATTGAATTCATAACTTATAAGTTATTGCTCAAAATCCGGGCAGATGCTTCATTACTGCATTTTTAATGTAATGAGGAAAATCAAGCCGTTGTCAAAGTGACTGTATTTGAGCTTTGGGGCATAATAACTATGTAAAAAATTATCCACCAAATAATCAGTATTGATCCCAAAGGTCCATGTAGGTCGAGCTCATATACATAAATAAATAACTAATAAAAAAATAATGTAAAAAAAATAATGTAAAAAAAAAAATGTGATATTGTGACTCATCAAATTGCAAATTTTAAGAATCATGAATACCTGTTGCAACACTTGATTTGTGCAATTTTTTATTGCACATACTTAATAACAGAGGATATGATATTGCAAATTATTTTTTTATATCTACATACATAACACAAATCCAGACGTCTACATAATAAAGATGACTTCACAAATAGGAATTTTTCCCTAATTAAATTTGATCATTTTTAGCCTATAATGTTTGTCTAATAATTTCATTATATTATGTACGCATATTTTTACCGGATTGGCTTATATTGCATAAGAAAACAACAACATAAAAGAAAAAGGACTATATAATATAAAGTTTGATCTATCCTAGTGAGCATATGAAAAAGCTTAAGGAATGTGAGGAATTTTCTTTGACTCTCAGTTGTATTGTCAAAGCAATTTTTGTATAGGTAAAAAAATATAGGATGCCATTGATCAATAAATACTTTTCCGTTAGAGCAACTATGGGGAGTTTTTAATACTTAAATAAAGTGCCATGTATCACAGGATTTATAGGTAATATGTATGTACAGTTTAGTTTTAATGGAAAATGCACTTTAGTTTCTGAGACAGTCTAGTCTGAATCATTTCATCACAATGTCAGACTTTAGAAGAACTTTTGAGATCTGCAATGAAAAATTAAGCCGCCAAATTAAATGTTTGAAAAACACTTTAAGCATTTATTGTGTACTCTGCTTCCAAGTTTGATTGCTGTTTTGCTTCCATGAAGAATTTTATTTGGGAGAGACACTTTCCTCATAGAGTTTCTCCATATATACCCTTATAATTTGCTAATATTAATAATAAAAATGAGGTCATAGTTTAGGAGCTATGATCCATAAAATATGTATGAACCTTTAGCTTCCAGCAAGCTCAAGTCAAATTTTGAGTCCTTGAACACAAGTTTGCAAGTTCTTGGAGTCATCAACAGTAACAAAAACAGCCAAAAGCCATTTAAAAAAGACATTAAAATATAAGTAAAGGTGGCAAGGGAGGGGGGTAAAAGTTTCAGTTCGGCAAAATGGAGCTTGAGTCAATCTTAAATATTGCACCAGATGAAATTTAAAAAAAATAACTGGTTATTAAATTTGTTCTTACAAAATGAAACTTTAATATTTTTTCCTCATTGGGATTCATACATTTTTTAATTCCGTCATCAGCAAATTAAAAAATAAGTTGTCATCTATTTATTGCTTCAATAATAAAAATACTAATTGGAAATAGATCGTGTTGCTGAGTCTTAAGTCTCAACTTTAATTCAAATCTGAATCTTGTAGGGTCAAGTCCTTGCTAAATTGCGAGTTTTTATAAGTTCTTGAGTCCGTATTAGCAACTTTGGGTCACAATACCAAAGGCTTACTCTCGATAGTCCTTATTATATCACCCATGCATACTATCATTTAATAAATATATTATACATGTAATAAATTAAAAAAAATTACATGAAGAAAGAGATAAAAGTGCTCCCCATAAATGAAAATCATTATCTGTACTCATACAATCCAGTCAGATAGTGTCAGAAGTGCGAGAGAAGTCATGCTTCTGATATATAAAAAAATGAAATATAATGTTGACCCACCAGAGAATAAGGGAAAATTTATAGTATGTGAAATAAGGAGTACAACGTACTGAATAAGAATCTTGGCTCTCTGCAGTACAAACATTGATGATCCAGGATTTTTTATCAAGAATATTGCTTATAAGCACCTATATGGCCTTCAAGGAAGGATGTTAACTATTGTGATGGGAGATTTCAATGCCTTTTCTAAGGACACATTTAATTAATAAACAGGAAAATAATTGCAAGGCTGTTCTGAAAATAGAACTTGGCAGATCATAAAAAAAATGATAAAGTTAAAATATCAGCAAAGCTTAAACAATTTATCGTATCAAATGACTTGAAGGAAAATGTAAAAGAATACATAATCTTGCCCCCAAATTTCATTCAGATCACTACCCAATTTCTCTAACTTTGACTTACAAGAAGCCTAATCTAAAAAAAAAAAAGTATGGAAGTTAAATATGAGTTTAACTACTCTGTGAAGAGTGAGTTAATTAAAAATTAATAAAACAGTCTCGTAAGGTAATTGAATCAGAGAGGGATGTCGTTCCGTGGAAAGAATAATACTTTAAGAGACAAAGAGATCTTCAGAGAATATTAAAGTCTGAAGACTTTGTTCAATAAGTAGGCTATGATCCCTGATGACCCGAATAAAAGGGCTTCAACATTAAAATATTTTTATGTGAGCCTATATAAGGTTGATGAATGTATCTACAATATGGAAGAGATTGTATGTTTAAAATGTCAATATAAATCGGTGGACTTTGTTTAAAATGTCAATATAAATCGGATGACTTTGTTCAAAATGTACCTTTTACGAAAAGTAAATGTCGCATTCTAAGTGAGGATGATAAAAGAGGTATGGATACAGAAATTTCTACACAAGAAATATTGTTATATCTACGGAACTATACAAAAAAGAATATGTTACCTAACCTTTAGAAACTTATTAGCTCCCATATTGAGCAGGGGGTATGAGAAATTTGTCAAGAAAAAAAGATATCTACCTACGTTGCTGGCAGAAGGACTTATTTCTTTAGTACCAAAAAGTAAATAAGATCAATGAGAAGTAAGGAATATTAGATCCATTACGCTACCGAATAGTAGTTAAAAGGTAATGGTAGAAATCTTAGCAGCGAGATTAAATATCTTTTTGGGCAGAATTAAAACTCCCGAAAAGAAGGAGTTTCTTCTTGGAAGATAATGATTGTACAAGATTTACTGTAAGAAAAAGGAAGTCACCCGGAAGTAAAAGACTTCAACAAATCCTTTGATTGATTCCATTTCATCTAAACACATTATTAAGTCTTTGCAACAGAAGAATGTTGAAGACATCTTAAATTCGATATGAATTTCTAGAACAGAATCATGCATCAATGGATGTAGTCAGTTAAAATATTTCAAGATCCACCACTCTTGTAAACAAACTGATCCCTTGTCTGCAATCTTATTTATAATTGCAATAGAAAAGTTGATGGATAATATTGTAGTATATGTAGACCAATAACCGTCTGTAATTGTAGGGTGGCAAGGAGGTGAAAATGGAATTGTATCTGTAAGAAATTTAATGAATGAACTCGAAAAAAGGGTGGACTCAAGTGATTCGTAAGGAAGAAGAAACTGGAGGAACGGCAATTCTTTTATATAGATATTACTGTCCATATTCAACTCTTGGGAGTAGAGATCTGATATTTTGAAGAAATAAAAAATAGAATACTCCTTTGATCTACCGATCTACCCGGAAGAATAGTCTTATGAAATCGGATGATAGCGTCTAAAATAAGACATCTAGTGAATTTTGTTCCATACTCAAAATAAAATAAAAAGATAATCAATCAAATGAAAAGAAAATTCATTTGCAATAGAAAAATGTGTAATCATTCACAATACTTCATGAAAAATTTCCTATAGTTGTCCTATAGAATTGGTGGAAACGAAGAGCAACTGAATCATCAGGAGCAACTTCAATTGGTAGAAGAGATTGACAGTGTGGAAAAGTACATGAGTAGACAGAAATCCAATATAAACTCAATTGTGATCTTCAAGGCAAATCAGAATATCCACCCGATAAGCTTATGAAGCTAATGAAAGCCAAAGGAAATTTTTTAGAGTGGAATCGAAGTTGCTTGAAGCAAGCCCTCTTTTTTCAAATTCTAGGATAGTCAGGATTTTTGGAGAGTCTGGATAGAAGAAACTTGCCAAAATGGGATGGAAAGTTTTTTTTTTTTTTTTTTTAAATATGTTTTAAATTTTAATATTCAAATTTTCATGGAATTTTGAAGATTGATATTAATTTATTGATAACTTAAATTTGAAAAATAATATTCATATCGGGTGTTTTTAATTTAATAATTGACTCACAATTTGAGGTTTAAATTATGCATGCAAGGATATGTAAATCCTATTTTCTAATGAAGAAAACTCATGGGTTTTTAGTTTTTGTGAATGAAAGACGGACGATATTTGACTGACTTGCAATGTACCTATAATTTCCCTTTGATATTGTAAATAGTATGAGCAAGTAAAAGTTGATTTATATCAATAATAATTAGATTACTTTTTAGTTAAAATAGAAAACAGTAGTGAATGACGTCATTAGAGTTTGACCCTAAAGCAAATTAGTTTTTCTAATTTAGACGCCCACTGCATTGTAATTCATAAACAAAAATAGGACTCTATAAATAATAATTAGATTTGATATTTTCCTCATTTTATGAAGGGACTACGTCATACTTTTTCTGTACAAATATAATTTGATTTCTGCCACCACTTTTTATAGGGGAGACTGGGGTGAGTTGCATGACTTTTTGGATTTGACTCCTATAATATCCTACGTAGCCATGTCAAAATCAACATCTATCCGTTCTTGATTGAATATACGAGTATTCTCCAAATTGTATTTAAATGCGACTTGTGAAATTTTGCAGCTGCTTCTGTTTTTCTATTTTTAGAAATAAAATAAGTCTGGGGAAGGGAGCATTTAGTTATGGATTCCTAGCCTTTTACTTCGTCTCAAAAGTAACTCATAAGCTATGCTATGTTACTGCGTTGCTAAATTTTTACTAATTTGGATCTTTCTTTTTTTTTTACATGGAAAAATAACATCTTATAATGATGAAATTTTTCCTTAATATAAAAATACAATGGGAACATATTTTGTAAAATTTGCATTTATAGTTAATCCATCATAAATTGTATATTCTACTGAAAAAAAAACAAAAAACACATATCTCTTGGTACCCCCTGAAACGACATTTAGTAGCCCCAGGGAGTAGCAAATCATTGAGATAAGAACCCTTGATATACATAGTTGATGTATTATAAAATGAAATGTACATATTCTAGAGCAGCGTTTCTCAACCTTTTTTTTCCTTTCGGCCCCCTCAAAATATATCCCATGTCTCACGGAACCCTTGCGCAAAAAATGATTAATACCATACTTTCTCATCTTATATATTCCAAATGTAAACGATTAATTAGTTCTCTTAAGAGCCTGGCTTAGCAATAGGTCACTATAAAAAAAGTCAAAATTCTGGTGACAAAATTTTACCACACTGTAGAAAAAGACTGAAAAGTGTAATAGCTTATATAATCTCATTTTTCTCGCGGAACCCTTAAAGACCGTCTGCGGAACCCTAGGGTTCTGCGGAACCCCGGTTGAGAAACACTGTTCTAGAGAATATGAAGGAAAAGTTACAATACTTTTTGATGCCAAGGAATAACAGGGATACTTGAATATAATCAAATATATGGGTAATTTAATTTCCCATAAATTAGGGTTCAGAAAAATAGTATAACTAGAGAAAGATATCTGAATGTAAGAGTTAATTCATTGGCGAATTCATATGGTCTAATATACATGCATTAAAGGGGTGACTATTTTTAATAGACAGTTAATTGTTCAAGTTATTACATTTGTCAGTCCCATTGTGATATAGGGCAAATTTGCACTATCTTCCTTAATAAAAAAAGGAATAATTTTTTTTTGCTATTTTAGTATATAAATTTCGCCATGGAACGTTCATTTTGAATTTCAAAAGTTATTTTTCAAAGAGGTACAATCAACACCATGACTGGATTATACAAGTTGTTTTTATAGCAATTTAAAGATATTCATTTTTTTATGAGAAATGAACAATAGTTTAACTTTATTCACCCCTTATTTTTGTGACGACCTTCCTTAATAGTTTGCAAATAACTTGAAATTTGTACATTTTGAGGAAAGCACAATTAAACAGAATGAAAAGTAAGATATGATTTCATTATGAAGCTACTCAGGGAGTTAAAATTTACTTTAGGTCAAAAAATAAAGGATTTTAGAATACAATTTTGCATGGCCAGTTGGTGTTATTAGAGTTTAAAATAATACTCACACCATCTCAATATTATTATAGTATTATATCATTTGTGACAACTAGCTCTGTCGTCCCTTAAATGTGAATGAAAAGTTAACATACAGTTTTGATTTTTTTTTCGAAATAATAGTTGGGCTTCTATTTATAATATAATTTTAATTGATTCTTTTTTGATATTTGAGAAAAAGAATCTCTTGCCACTCTTCCCCCAGTCTCCCCTAGATATTTTATTGTGCAATGTCCTTCACATAACATTCTACCAGCTGACTCATGATTATTATTTTATATAAACGGAGGTGAATCCATGGATACATGTGTATATCATAAATGTATGTTATGCGTGTAACGGTTACAGCATCTTTCATTTGTCATCAATCAATTTGTACAAAAAAAATTACGTCATTATGTAAGACAAAACGCTGTTAACTCGAAGGGAAACAAATGTCATTTTAAACTTACGTTGCCATTAGTTGTGTATTGGACAGACAACATAATGTAAAATAATACAAAAAACTGAGGGGATTTAAACTCTTTAATTGGTGGACATAAATATGAATTCGAAATCCTTTTCTGGCCAATTCCTTTGAAAGTTTAATTTTTATCTTATTCTTCAAACAATTGTTAGCCTGGGAGACCGTTTTTAGACTATATAATACATAAATCAGGGGTGTCAAATTCATTTCACATAGCGGGCCACATACGACCCCTAGGTAGACGTCGTGGGCCGGACCATTAAAATTATAGCAATCTTAGCTATAAATAACCAAAATAACATGTCGTCCCTTTGTTTTTATATTTAAAGAAGAACAAGGACATTGTTCAATTTAACTCAAAATTTACACAACATTTATCAAAATTGCACAAACTTTAAGGAACGTGTATCAAAAAATAATAGTAATGAACTTTACATAAGACTTATAAAGAAAGACTAGAAAGAGCCCCCTAACGGATAATGCATGAGCTACATTTAATTAAAAAATGTAATCTCTGTAACTTATGTGTTTTTTTCACTTTCAAATTATCCTTCAGGCCGTATGTTTGACACCCTTGACATAAACAGTAGTCTAGATAAGAGCGGGGAAGTTCACCCTGGGTGACAATTCATTTATAATTACGATTTGAATGCAATTTTCAAATTCAACAACAACAAAAAAAAAATCAAAAAAACATTTCAAAGCTGATATATTGACATACATCCAAGACATGTTAAAAATACAATTAAAACAGATTAAGGTCTCTACTATTTCCTTTAAAAATAAAGGGAAAAAAAAAACAAATTTCAATAATGAACAACAGAAATATTATATAGTTTTGTATGGTACCTTAGGACCAGAAAAAATTAAACTAACTAAGAGTTACTTAAGATATTAAAAAATTAAAAGTTTTGTCATTTTGTCTATTCAAGGTCTTGCAGCCGTAGAATTTGATCAATTTTTTTTATGGCTGATCAAGTTTGATCATGTTCGATCCCAAAAAAAAAAAAGTTATGTAATTTTCAATTCACATTTTGATATGAATAATTGAGAATATATTATTATTCCTCAATTAATTGGAGGATGAATCACCCTTTCAATTGGTCAAATATAAAATGTCTACCTTCAATAATAATTTTAAAGTTATACAGGAAAAGGTATTGACTACTATTAGTAAAAGTCCTTCGAACTTAGGGACTTAATAAAATAATAGTATCTCATGGACGAGTAATTTTATAGAGCAGAAATTTGAGACTCACGTTATTTCTTTCAATGGATGTAATTTACCAAGGAATATGACAAATATTTTTAACTACTAGGAGGATACGTGGACTATAGTTCTCTAAAACATTTTAATTTTAAAAATGATTAAATGAAGGGTTCGATAAAATAAATAAATGCTGAGATATGTGTACAATCCGTTTATGAATTACATCATATTTTGACTCATAATAAACAATACCTTGTGTAATGCCATGACGTGATTTTTTACAAAGTCAATTCCGAATTTGAACACTGCTTAATATCTGTCTGATACTACCATGAGGATAATATGTCTTAATTCCAAAAAGCCTATGTGCTACTAAATCCAAATATTATTATCCATTGTACATAAATTAGAGTTTTTTTGTGGTTGGCCATGTATCAAAAGGTACTCTTAGTTATAAAAGCTCGCTCTGTAAAATTTCATCCAACTAGAAATAATTTAAAGGTTCCCTTAATTAAAGCAATTGAAATCCATAATTTCTCTATTTATAATAGGATTTTGTTTCGCAAAATTTCAAAATCTATCATCATTGATCTATTAAAAACTTAATATATTAGGGACATTGAGGTTTTTTACTTCAAATTATATGAAATAAAACACTTGATTATTTTCTATATGGATTTGAAGAACATTGTAAGCAATTTGTGTTATGTTTTTTTGAGTTGATATTTAAAAGTAGGCGAACTATATAATATATACTTAATTATGGAGGAATGGAAAATATGTAACTCTTTTGTGGAACCTCCAAAAATCATTAATTTAGCTGAAATTGTTTTAGTAGATAATATACAATATATTTAACCTAAAGAATAGATTAAGTATCCATAGATATATTTTAAACAGCTTTCTTAAATTAATTTTTAATTCATCAAATTCAAATTAATTCAATTCAATTGTAGAATATCAAAATGCTGTTGTTCGACTGACCGTAAATTCCACCATTTAGTGGTAGTCATGTTCTATCATGTGACCCCTAATTTCATTTTCAATATTTTTACTAACCAGCCAGCCACCCACCCACCCTAATTTATATAATTTGAGATCTAAGAGTTAGTGAATGACCACAATTTATTCATCAAAGTATTGAATACATTATTTTGTCCATATACTTTTCAATATATGTACTTTTACAACTTTCAAAAAAAACTAAAAATAGGTTGACAATCAAATTTACGCTGTTTTGAATAATAATAATATCCATGTTAATAGCTAAGCCAGATTTCTCATACATTAGACGACTGACCTAATTCGATAAGGCAAAAATAATATTATGGTATAAAATAAAAAAATCAAGAAGGATAGAGGAATGAAATAATATTTAGGTTAATACAGCATTATATACAAATCAAAACAAGATTTAATGCTATCACATTGCAAACTGTAAGATTAGAAATGCCAAGATATATGTAGATATTTCAGTTTCCCTTACTTTATTATAGTTATCATTGCTATGGGGAAAAAACCCACATCAATTAATGATCAGAAGGGATATTTGAAACATTTTTCTTGCTATTTTTACGTTGAATTTAACTTGAAGAATGTTTATGAGGCCTCTATATGCTTAATATATATACATATATAAAAGTTACTTAATAGAAAAATTGTTTGTAAGTGGAACTTAAAGGCTCCCTTTCATATATGTAAATAAATGTCGTTTATTTAATATTTGATGTAAAGAAAGATACTAACTAACGAGGGACAAGAAAAATTTCCCAAAAGTCACGTGTAGCAATATTTTTTTTGTAAAAAAATATTTTTTCTTCTCAATTAAACATTCCATTTTTTGAAGGGAAGATTGTATAGGTAGATCCAATAAAAGTGTGTCAAAAGAGTCTTACGTATGATTTGAAATAAGGACCGATGGATATATATCGATGAGTCAATTAAATTGAATAATTTCATGTTGCATTTTATCGGGGATGAACTTGTAATAATATTTGATTTTCCCCTAAAATAAAAAAACGAAATTAATAATTATTTTCAATGAAAAACCCCCCCACAAAAAATTTTTTTTTTTTTGGCAAGAACCATGGGAATAATGGGAACATTGCAGCCACCTTTTGAAAGTTATAATCTTTATTTAACCTATGAATCAATTTAATTTAAGATAGAGCTTCTAAAGCTCCTAAGGGTCATTGAGATGTGATCAAAAATAGTGAAAATAATCATTGATTTTTATCTCTGTGACAATGAAGGACCATCATAACTTTGATTTAAGAGAAAGAATGATTTTTTAATTATTCATTTTTTTAAATATCCTACCTAAAATGACACACATAGATGTAAAAACTCTAAATGTCGAGGTCCACCAAAAGTCGGTCAATCTCGGAACGAAATGCTTTACTTTTCCTTGGCTTAAAGGGCAGTGTAAATAAGTCATGATGAAATGACCATAGGGAAATGGGGGCTTCAGTGCAAGATCAAATGGAACACTTGATAACAAAGGTGCTTGACAAAACTTTTAAAAATCATAATAATTTCCATGAGTGATGACAAACACTCATAAAATCCTATAATTGGCTAATCCGGTCATAAAATAAAAATAAAAATGAATCCACAATTTAATAAAGTTCTCAAAAGTTGGCAAATGCTCTCCTTAGCTACGGTCACGGCCGAAATGACCATATTTGGGCTGTACTTTTATTGTGATTTAAAAGGTTAAGCTGGGCACAAAACATGGTCCTATACATATATTTTAAACCTTTAACTTTTTCAAATAAATTAAATCATGCTTTGATAGAACTCCTTATAAGTTCAATGCAAATAGCGATCAACAAATGGGAATTTGCATAAAATTCTTTATTTTTTGCAACATACTTACCCATGTGCTATATGTGCATCCTCACATTATCAGAGTATACCTTTCCATGCATAAATACCTTTAAGTATGATTAATAGCTTTTTACGTAAATGCATTTAATTAATACTTTACTTTTTAAGCGATAGTTATAACTTCTATTCTTCTTCTTTTTTTTTTTTTAATTTTTTTGCAATGGAGTAAGGATTCCTTTTTTTTTTTTTTGCATCCACATATGTATTTATGCATAAACACGAATAATTTAATTAATGCCATATGATTTTGTAAGATATTTAATGATGAGTTTTATAAACTCAATGCATCCCCATTTTTCATTCAAACTTATTTGCATAAATGTCTCTCATTCTTCATACATTTGTTGATTGAGTGCTTTGAAAAAGTACAATCTTGTATAAGGTAAAGTCCTCTCTTTTTTTTTTAATCAATAATATGTTGCTTTTACAAGACAAGATATGTACATATTATTTCAAATCGAAAAACCATACAATAAAATAAATATGTATAATAACATAGAATTAATATTCATTAACTGTTAATGATTCTTTGCAGTTATATTACGATAAGACAAGACAACATTTATTACAACCTTCCTAAATTGACAATTTCATACAAATTTTAACTTCATAGATAACCTCAAATTCGGTTTTTTGCGTAAGCCTTTAAATTGTATTTGAGTCTCTAAATTAATTGAGCAACCTATGAGACGAACAAAACATGGCCAATGTTCTTTTCTAGATCGATTTACCCTTATCCATCTGCTTCTTCCTAATTATGTCTATAAAAACTCTTTTGACTCTTCCAGGTTGCTTTCCCCCCCCCCCAAAAATACTCACATTATTTCATCTGATTACGTTATTTACTTTGGTACTTAAATTACAATATCAAATTAAATGAGATTAAAAATTAATTAAGCATTGAAAACCTAAAGGTGACCAGTGTCACCCTTTTTGAATGCTATTTTATCTTCAATTAATGTTTTTGATCCTCACACTCAAATTAATTTAGGATACATGACTTTTAACAGCCTTTTTTTACTACAAAAAAAAAAAAAAAAACTATTTAAAATCAAATGTGCAGGTTCCACGAGCCATCAATATTATAAATCTTATAATTCCTCATAAGAAAAATTGCAGTGTGTACTTTCATATCTGTATTACTTGGTGATGAGGGAAATTATGTTTCAATCAGAGTGGCAGTATTGGGGATTTCGTGATGTGATTTTTAGAGGGACGGTTAATTTGAAGAATACAAATCGACAAATTAATCAATAATTAGATTTTTAACCCTCAAATAATGGATATCCATCCCAAAAAAACCAAATCTTATATTTTATATTTCTAATTTATAAAAAATGCTACATTACAAGATCACATACGATCGATATGATATGAAATATATTTATTTGAGTCATAAATTTAACTTTGATTTCCATCAGAGGCTTAAATATACTTATACCTATATAGATATATATAGGCATATATATAAGTAATTGCTGAGTAGGACAATATTTTGCCATTAGTAAGGATAATATTAATATCATTTTATCTCGTTCATTTAGAATAATAAAAAAAATTGTCATCAATAAATTATTAACTTAGAGGCCCAACTTTGTTAATCAGAAGTTTTCTATCTGCAATCCATTTGCAAATGAAGGAAAAGTATATTTGAATAACTAGAGTCATATGATTACATAAAAAAAGATTTTTAAATTTAGAGTAAATTAATGAATTTCTACTTCTTATTTCTACTAATTTAATTATACTTTAGTAAAATTTTATTTTATAAAATATATATATGTATAATTATAATTGGCTTTATTGTTCTAAATCTATTGTTTAAGAAAATTAAGACTAATCATTCTAAAAATAAAAGCAAGTGTATTGACTGCCCCACTTATAGAATTGACACATTAATTTATATTTTGTATGTACCATACATTTTAACAATAAATAAATAAAATATATGCAAATTAACAACACAAGTCATTCCTTCCTAACTTTATAAAATATTCAAAGATCAATTAAACAACCGTCTCATTAAAGAACATGTACTCCATAATTATTTTTATTATTCAAACAGCTCCTACCCAAGAAGGAAAGTACTTAACCACGAACAGCCAAACACTCAAACCACAAAGAGAAATTATGATTAAAATACATTGCGACGCTCTCAAGAACCTAGTGAATAATTATATATGCGATTGGAATGTGTTCTATGTTCTACTTGTACCTGGCCTCTTTGGCTTTGTTTTTCCATTCTACTGGCTCGTACTTCTTCCCATAATATGGTCGGAGCATCGAAGATGGGAAAAGGTAAAGTCATATTTGATCATTTCACTGTCTCGAATAAATATTCCTCCTTCAAATAGGTAGATCTCTAAGTAATGCTTATTACAATTTATTCACTCCCTTTTTTACATCATGAGTTATGAATAATTTTCCAAGGTTGCCCTTGATTTTCCTTTATTCCAATGCCTTAAATAAATTCCAATAGTTAAATAAAAAACCCCTTGCATTACTAAATTTATTACAAAACCGTCTAAATCCTTGCCCATAGTTTGAAAACTACAGGCCTCTATGCATCTTTTTGTGTTGACATCATACCCATGCTAAGTTTATGTTTTAAAAACATACCTTTTAACAAATTTGTGTTAAGAAGAAACAAACTTAATTAATCAAACAAATCATAAAAGTATTTTTTCCCCCGTCATAATTGATTAAATTTTTACAACGAGAAAAAAAGTACTTTTTTATGGTTTTGAATGGTTAAAAAACCACTTTAAAAAAATATATTTTTGTTATTTATTGAGAGCAAACAAAATTATTTAAAGTTTGAGGTTGTATTCACAATACATTTACATTTAATGAAGACTCTATCTATTAAGAATTATACAGTTATACAAAATTGTCAAATATCAATTTTTATAGGGTGAGGCAAATTTGCAGCAAGGATATTAAAATAAATACTTCAATATACATATATTTTAAGAACCTTATTAGTAGGAATTTATTAATAATATTACTTTTCCTTTGTTTAATCATCTTGATATGCCAAGATTTGGGATCTTAGAAAATTACTTTCTATTTGATTAAACGTAGCAACAAATTTTTGAGTACATATGTGCACAGATATGATGTGATCAATTATATTGACATCAACTTTCTATCCCAGAAGTTTGAACCCTGTAGCCTACCTGAACTTTTATTTTGTAGATGGTAGTTTTTTGTTTTTGTTTTCAGTATTATTATCTATCTAACAACCAGCCTGTACAAATTTGTTTAATTATGTTATTCCAATATAAAATAATAAGGAACAGTAATTTGATCTGAAAATGCTTAATAAAATGATTCTTAAAATACACGTGGATCTTAGGACTGGGAGAGTACTTTATTTCACCGTGAAACGGTACACTAAGACCCTCATGGCACGGTATGCTTGTGTACTCTGTACGGTCCAGCTTGTGTTTTATATTTATATAAGAACCTGCCTTTAGAAAAAATCAATTCCCCCCTTCCGAATTTATTCCTTTATATGTATATACCAGTACCGGACCGAACTGTCATTGCAGAACACAGACTTGTAGTGTATTGTAGATTTTGCGTACCACTTTAGAAGCCCTATTAGAAGTTTATTTACTTCAAAATCATGTTGGCGAGTTGTTGTTTTTTGGAATCAGTTTGAAGAGCTGTACAAATTATGATTTCAAAAAGTACAGTAAGTTAAATAATCCTTTAGTATGAAATATGAATTTAAAACGATTTATGCAGAAAAATTTGAATAAATACCAAGTGACAAAGCCTATTTAAGCTGTTAGGAATTTTGATTAAACTATATGTATATGTACGTATGTAGATGTTATATATATATATATTTCATATGCCATAATTTCATTTGATAAAGTAGTGTTGATGCGATTTAATTAGTTTTGATAGAGACAAATTGGTAGAGTCACAAATATGTGTTTGAATGAGAAATGTATTCATCAATTTACAACCGTCGACAATGGACAAGCAAAAATGTATCCTCTTTAATTTAGTAAATACATATCCACACAATGTGTGGTGGATATGTATTAATATTTGTATACAAATATTCAGGTATAAGTAAGTGACGGTTGACAATTCTCTTGTTCAGTGATATTTAAATGTATTGAGTGTATGTATATTGAAGTTATTTGAAATGTCCTTGAAGTTTTGCGTCGCTACAAAAAGCTAAGGAGGAACAATAAATAACACCTCATTACCTACTACCTAAATTGGATTTTCTTATTTAAAAGGTCGTTATGGGTTTTAGTTTAGTTATGAGGTGTTTGTTTTTTTGGTCTTTTTGATTTCTTAATCGCTCAACACACTTAGTTTCATTAAAAATAGATAGTTGCTTTATTGTAATTAATATGTAACTATTGATTTTGATACGGAAATGGCTTAAAAATTAATGGGACATGACTTCTTTTGAGAGGTTGCTATGGTATTATTATTGCATTTAGTTAAGTCCATAACATTTAGAAATAAAAGGACTTAGCAATTAAGTTATTTAAAACGTTACAGTAAATCTCGAACTCTACGCATTATGCTGAAAATAGACCGTAACTTAAAGGAAATAAGCTTTGAAATTAATATTCAAGGAATTACATTTCCCAATCTGGAACAAAACTTTTGACAAACTTTGGCTCAAACTTAATGATGGTGCTCTTAAATTGATCTTGGGTTATGCATTTGAGCTCAAATGGGACATTAAATATCCAAAATTTGTTTAATCAAGGGGTGACCATGAGTCTTTACAGCCCTTTACAGTCTCTTTAACCACAAGATTTATACAACTGCTTTCATATATAACATATTGAAGTCCCCTTCATTTCAATTATGTAAGCAAACTTATGTAGCCTTATTAGTCACGTTTATGATGTGCTGATAAGGAAGGTACTTAAGAAGTAGGGAAAAGTTATTTCCTATTAATAAAATCAATATATAAATAAAATCTTTTAAATACAAAGAAATACGTAGAGTAAAGCTCTTATCATCTCATTGGACACTACTTAAGTACTGCAACTCAATTACATTAATCTACAAACGTTAAAACGTTTGAAACGGAATACTTTCAAAAATATTGTTCATACCCAGGAATGTAAATAATATGCAAAATGCCGCGTGCGAGATTTTGTGGAGTTGGCACATCGAACAACAGTATTTTTTGTACTCCAAAGCTGTTATCATTTTTCCTTTATTACTACTGAGGGGAGAACAATATCTACCTGATAGTAAAGATCTCGCATGATTTTGTGTTAACGTGTAAATTTCTGTTGAAAAACAATCAATCATTTCAATAAAATGCCTATTGGAATGAATCGTCGAATATCGACATTAATTTGAGTCTCATCTACGGTATACATACATAATGTTATTATTTATTATTATTGATGTCTTTATTTGTATATTTATATAATGGAGAATAGGAGCTTGTAGCTTGGTAAAACGTCATGACAGCTTAAGCTGCTTCCCTCTCAACATTCATCAAATTGTCAGAGTGGCCAGGTTGATTTTCTTTTTTTTCTTGCATATTATTTACATTCCTATTCATACCCCTAAAGTAAGACCATGGGTAGGCAAACTAGGGTTCAGCAAAAAGTCACATCCATGTAATGCTATGTAAAGGTAAAGTTTCTAGGTATATTTCAATTATAAATTGATACTAAACAATCGTTCTTTTCTTAAATACATATACATATTTATTCAGACTTTTTTTATTTCTTATATATTATGCAACATAGTAGAACTGACTATGTGATAATATTTTTTAACAAGTATGTATTGGAAAAGCTTGACTTGTTTGAAATAATTAGATAGTATTATATATATATATATATGTTATTATGGAACAGGGAATAAATTTGCTATAAATTGACTAAAGCTATAACATAAAGTGTCAAAACGACAACCATGTAATGTTGTGAACGGAGTGCGTGTCATAGTCATTTATTACAATGGGACAAAGGAAAAGAAAAGCACTTAGCTAAAGATATGAAAAAATAAAGTAAAACTTTTTTTTTTGTGATATTCCGTAATTGGATTCATAGTTACTATTAGATTATAATATGCATATTATACTTGCTTTGGTTTGAGGTACTTTCTAAGGGACATATCCATGTATATATTTGTGACAGCATGTCATTTTGTTTTCTCTATTTTTCTACATATAAGAAAGCATTGTATTTTGTACATATATTGTACAAAACAAACATTAGATTATAATTTGATGTAGAAATGTTTAAATACCACAAATTGGTACATTTAACCAAATTAACAAAATATATATATAATTATTTTATCATTGACTATTAAAAATGATGTGTATATAGAAGTCGAGCTGTCGTTTCATGTTGTAAAGTGTAGCAGTTACGATTCGTACGTCTCAAATTATCTAATTATAACATGAGCCATTTTAATTAATAGCTTTTAATTTATGCTAGAAAATTTTGTATTCATCTACTATTGCAACACACCTAAATGGAAGTGATGCCCTTGAATTTGATAATATGCTTACAAAAAACTTATAAATGAATAATTTTCATTACAAAAAAATTAGAAAAATTACATTAAGCATCTAATGGGTTATCAATTATTCCATTACCCTTCACACAACTACCATTATTTTTTTTGTTTTGTTTATATAAAATACTCCATTCAATGTTTTAATTACAACTTGCAGACAATACATGAAATTCAAATCCTAGATGGCAGCACATTTCTATCCATTAGAGGTTTAATGAATTACATAATACCCTTCTATTAGCTTCTTAAGTAATTAATTAACTTGGTATGCTTTTGGGTTTTTATTTTATTTTTTTTTAAATTATCAAATATCAAAATTTTTATTTAGAGCTATGAGTTCTTCTATTTCATGCGCACAGCTTTTGAAATTATGTTTTAAATAGTCAGTAGTCGATTAAAAAAGTGACCATTGAAGACTGCAGGTCGGGGATTGGAGGAACACACTTAATAAAGTGCATGCATGGTATAAATTTCCTGAGTGAGAACTGGATATGACCTAAGTGGTCATGGTGACACACTTAAAACAGGTGACCGTTATACTAAGGCTTGATTGTATATCCGTTGATCTCAAAAATTGATGTTTTGCTATATAAGGTTCTCCGGTCATCAATAGCGATAACAGGGTTTTACTTTGAACAGTACCTTGACCTCTTAATCTGAAGCTAAAGTATATTTCTTTAATGAATCATTTTAAATAAAGCCTATTACGTATATAAACACTTTAAGATTTAATTCATAGCACAATATGTTAATTATGCTATCCTATTTTATGTCAAAAAAAAAAAGGTTTATTCCTCCTCATGCAAGAAATTTTCATTAAATGTTTAGAATGCAAAATTTAACCTTTACTCCTTGAGTTGTTAAATGAAGATGCATATCTAATGTTCAAACAGCATAAGTATATATTTCAACTAACAAAGTTTATTATTTTATTAACTTTTTTTTTGACGTTGTAGAGTTAAAATATGGACTTATTATCATCATTGAAAACATAAAAGACACAAAACCGTTCATAACTTAGGCATTTGTGCTTGTAGAACCATGTTAAAGGTATGTTAAATGTCAAAGTTATACACATATTTTATAGATAATATTCATTTTCAATTTTTGTTTTTCAAAAACTCTAACTTTGAAGAATTTAAAAAATTTAGAAAAGACAAAATATGAAGCACATTTTGATTTCATACAAATTAATATGCATACACTTTGATATTATTTTGAAATGGTATGAATTGGAATGTTCTCCCTATGAGGAGGGAGAGTTGATACATTGATACGTTCAAAAAATTGAACGACTTCTATGTATTTGCACACTTTACTATATATTGCAAAAAAGTATATATTACCTGTCTCTCGTTATTGTCCAAGATATTGATTTAATATTTGCAATAATAATTAAGAAGTGAAACGGATCCCTATTTTTGCATTTCTGCAAGGAAAGGCAAAAATGTGTCAACCTTTCCCTAAATGATTGACATTTAATTAATTTTAAAGAAAGTTGTCTAATATATTAAATGCAAATATTGACTTACGCAGTTAAAATTGAAACCCTATAAAGTCTTAAAATACACATGAAAAAAAAAAAAAGAATAAAAGGGAATTAAATATTTTTTTAAAGCCTTCTGCAAAATACTTTCTCATGAATGTTCAATCTTCAAACACCTTATAAATATATATTTTTATTAAATCATATCTACAGCCATTCTTATAAAGATATTTTTTATACAAATCCATTTCAAATTAGATTAGATTTTATTATTATAGTTATTATCAGAGCCATCCAAATCCCTCGGCAGGCATTTTCAACGTCATTGCTAGTGATGAGAAATTTGTGGAGATGCATTAGAAGGCATACACTATTGCCATATTGTTCCCCTGTTTAACTAAATTTGTCTGTTCACTTTTGATTATTGAACAGGCAGGGATATTAGAGTACAGTTATAAACTTATATATTTTTCTTTTCCTCATCAAATTCAGCATTATCTCGACCCATTTTCCAACTCTAGTCACAGCTCCTACCCAGTCCGTTACACCCAATAGAATGACTCTCATGTCTGAAGTTTGGAGAGATTCATATAATATACTCATTTTCTTCATAATGAACGTATCATTTATAAAAGTTCTTCTACAAAGATAACAAAAGCATGGAAAGTGCTAGCAAAAAAATGTCTTATAAAACTTCAAATATACCATGAAATTCGTAAATTTTCTTTGGTACACAATTAGGGAAATAGAAGGGAAAATCCTATTTCTCCAATTCTCTGTGAAAAACAATCTTTTCCAAATCCTCCTTGGCATTGACATCTTAAAAAGCCAATATTTTGCCATATAATAAATACTCAAATAATCAAAATCTACAATAAAAAACAGTCCTAGTAAATTAGTATGACATAATATTATTAACTGAAGTTTCCTTCAGTTCCTTAGGGTCTCGATATTGTCTACTTTAATAAGGGTTTACTTATACAATCATAGACAACAATGATTTTGTTTTTTAATTTTTTTAATCTTGTTGTGTACATGGATATTAGGTTAGAAATATATTTTTTACTCTTCATATTATTAAAAATAAATGTGAATAGCAATGAAATATGAATGGTTCTTAAAGAGGAAGAAGACCTACTTTAAAGTGGATGGGGAGAACCCTTTGCCCTGTGGTATAAATAAATATAATTTTCAAGTATATGTATGTCAAAGCACCTTTCCATTTGTTTTTGAACATCATAAAGGATGCCTTATTTATCAACTAATGATATCATTCATTTATTTATTTATGCAATGGCCTGGAGTTGAAAGTCTGATAAATGTAAAATGTGACTTTTTCAACTCTATAACCACGACAACGATCCTTTTCTCAGTATTTTAATTATATTAAATGAAAATAATTCCTCAAGTACTAGTATTGAAGTATGTTTGTATGTACATTAGGTAGAAACATAATGAGTATGCATAACTATTTCTTTTGTAGCTCAAAAGAAAGTAAAATAAAACATTTCTTTTAAAATACAATTTAACAAACTTTTATTTTTGTTAAAATTCATAGATGTACCTATTTAAAAAAGATGCATTTCTCACCAAAGGAATAGATGCATTGTAATATTATTAACAACTCACCTTTTTATTCATGCACAACACGTCAATACAATAAGTTCATTAAAACTCCATGATATTTGTTTTACATAATATATTATTTATAACTATTCTGCTTATCCTGATGTCTCAAAACCCAATTTTGAAGGCTTTGGATTCATGTAAGTATGAAGCTCTTGTCTTGGCTTCAGCTAAGGTCATCTTGACCACAACACTACATATGTAACTAGTGCTTACATACAGTATGCCTCATTGCTATCTGTGTTGTATCTCGCACACAAAAAGAAAAGAGGCACACAACCAGTTGGTAGTAATTAGCAAAATTCTTTCTCTGTTCAATTATTCTTAACTTAATAGTAAATAACTGCTCACAGGTTCTTAACAAGAACACCAATAAGGGGGTTAGAAGTTGAAAAATGGATAAATGACTACAAATACCTTTGTTTGTTCATGGGACCGTACATCATCAACAAGATTCATATGAATAAGTACAAAATGGCCCATATGTCTTAGAACAACTTTGTTGATACGTGATAACTCATCAATTCCAATATTGTGTCCTTTTAGGGGGAAAAATATAATTTACAGACTGTACATTTTTTGTTTTTATCTGTATTACTTCTCACCAACAACGAAGTCATTCGCAAATGGATAAAAACAATCCTGAGGCAGGGGACAAAGCAATAGAGAAATTGTAAAATAACTATTAAGAAAACTACCATATAGTTGCATCAAATGCACAATTAATGAGACAAGCAACAACCAAAATAGGACAAAATTCAAGCATTCAATGTTCACTAGAACCAAAACCTTATTCACTATGTATATAGTTTTTGTTGTTTTTTGAATTTTTGTATCATTAATAGTGTATTTGATGCTGGTTTGTTGTTTTTTTGGTTCTATTATGTACTCTACATATATCTAGAGAAGGTATTAATTACCTTATTTAACAATTGGAATAAATGTGAAAGGAATAAGAGAATAAATATTTTTTTTATATATCAACATGGGTGCATTTACAAAATCAATTTAATCTATTGATGTCAAATATTTAATAAAATAAATTCTGAGTAGGCCATCTACTTGAATGTTAACATCTACCTTGAGACAAAATATGACAATCAAAGCAAACTGTGTAAAATTGTACCTACATTTAATATTACATTTCACAAATTATTACTTTTAAAAAAACTCTGAAAAGTATTGTAAAGGAATCTTTTAACCAAATGATTCTCATCTGTAAAGTGTCATGAGCACATATTTGTTAAACTCGTTAAGGAGTAAAATGTCACTACTATTGAATAGAAAACTATCCAAAATTGGGTAAACATGACGTCATTGCCAAACCAAGAGTTAATTTTGAGCCTTTTCCCTTCGTCTTTTAGGAAGAAAGGGCGAGATAAAATTTTACAAATTGCTATATGAAGCTAACTATTGAAAATAATGATATAAATGTATGATACTTTTAGCATAACAAAGTATTTCAAGACAGGATAATGCTCTAATAAGTGATATTCAATTTCAAAGAAATTTGAGAAAATGCTTCCTTTTAATCTAAGATTATCCTTCAAAAGTAGCTAATACTCTAGTCTAAAATGAGGAAAACCATTGGTTTGTACTACAGTTGTAATTTCTCAAGCAAAATAATATATTTTATGTATTTTGATGTAAATCAAAATAACATCTGAACTTTTCTCTCTATGTACAAATTTTGAGAGGCTGAGAACGAATTGAAGATACAGACAAAAATAAATGTACTATAAATATGTACAAATATTTAAAATTCAATACAAAAAGTGTCGAAATGAATATAACAGATTGAATAATATTACCCTCGTATCAACTACAAATCATTTCTTCTCTTGCTAGAAATAAGATCAATAATGTGTTGAAACCTTTCTTTTGAATTATGTAGATTCTGTATGTTTTTTAAGCATGATCAGAAAAGATTTATCTAATTTTGATACAAAGTAAACATAACTATATCTTATTAGTATGTTAATTTAAAAAAAAATAGGACTATGAAGTCGTATGCAAAACCATATTCCTGGAAATTAATCTATATAAACTTAGCAACAAAAGGGGTTTTAACGTATTTTGATAAAAAAAAAAAGGCTAAATTTATTTTTATTCTAATATGCTTAATAATCACTAGATCAACGGGGTTTTTTTTGTGTAGATATTTTCAAAACAATTTAATCTAAAGCCTATTAACGAAAAAGAGTATAAGGGCTATATATTTGATAGCATTTCACATTGTAAGTTTTTGTGTGTTTTTCATACGAACTTTACGTTTGGTCATAAAGGAGTAAACATATATATATATATATATATAAGGGATGCGAATAAAGTACTATCTCACTAAAGAGTACTCAAAATTATGTTCGTATACAAACAAAAAAAAATAATTATTTGAAAGGATACTAGCTTTTACATTTAATGATGTCTTAAAAAACTCTACATATATTCTCCTATTGGATTTGTTTCTAGGAGTTTTACGTTTCGAACATCAAGGTTCGTACCTTTTTTACTTTTTCCCTCTAGTATTGACCATAAATAGTATGGTTGAATTCAAAACAATTGGAAAACAGTTCTCCATCTTCCAGAATTTGATTCGGCTGTCTTTCAGCTATTTAGGTTGGAGCCATAGAGACGCTGTGTGTCCATGGTCCATCATGTGTGAATCACACATCAGTCATTGAATGATGAATCTAATTCCCTTTCGAATTAATGGATCTGTAATTCTGGTTTTGTAGTGCATTAAAAGTACATAAAAATAAAATTTTGGTTCTAAGGTTCATTTATTTCTATTCTTGTAGAGACCAAATGCTAATTTGAGAGGCTACAGATTGGTACTGCATTCCATCTTTGGGGCTAGACTCAACATTCCCAATATTTTAAGACTCTATGGCATCCATTAAAATATGAGTGAATATGAGCTCTCATCACCGAATATAAAGTTTCCCTTTGCCGAATTTTTTTACGGAATAATTTCTGATAATAGACGTAGAATACCAACTAACAATGAGTTTTTGAGCCAATCTTCTTGTTGATTGATTTTGTTAGGTCAAATTTTTGGAAATTACAATATTTACATTCGCACAGTTGAACCTTTACTCCTCAGATGCGATTCAAAGAAACAAAGTAGAGAAACGACAAACATATGATCAATTTTTGTTCAAATTTACTTGGCCAAGAAAGATACGACTTTTTTTCTGTTAGGGGCGGTGAGGATACAATGAATGAATTTTTAACTAAATACTCAACTTCCATGAGTTCACCATGTTACCTCAATTAAAAGGAGATGAGTTATATAAATTTAAAAGAGGCATATTGGAGGAAAAATAATTATCTCTTGTCCAAGGCAACAGGTGCTTTTCGCCACTTTGTCAAATTTTGACTAAACCAAACCTTATCAGAACCCTTTTGAGCACTCACTTGACTAGCTATTCCCACTGCCTTTCTAAAGACCAATCTTCAATTGTTCCACACCCACAATATCAAAATTATTATTTCGTACCGTCACTTTTAGTTTTTATAAGTTGAAGGTAATTTTGAGACATTATTCATTTAAATATGCTTAAGATCATCTCTACTAATATAAAGATATTTGTTCATAGAAGATTGATATGAAATATTTTTAGTACTACATATTATGTAATTAGGGAAAGTCCATTAGAGACTCCATTATCACCCATTACAGTTAATATAGATATACAAAAATTATACTAAGAGGAAAAGTAATTTAAGGATTATTATTTTTTGAATATAATCATTTTCTAATAAATTGGTTTTAAATATTACAATTTTTTTAAATCATAAATGGATATTACTTATTCTAAAGATAATTAAATATTCTATTATTCATCTCTAAGTATCTAATTGACACACACTTTTAAAATATAATTATATTATAAATATATTGTACATGAATGCATTATTTCCAAGAAGAATTAAATAGAGTGAATAAAAACTGAGAACAGCTATTATTTATTTCTTCAATGCTTTGATGCAACATTAAAACGAATAAATGAATGAACAGAAGTGAATTAATTAATAATTATTTAAAAAGGTACTCATTTAGATTTTGAACTTCAAAATTGGACAGCAAATCGTTTATCCATTAAAATAGCAAAAAATCCGTGTAACAAAAATGCAACAAGGGTTTCCTGAAGGAACCCTTTCATTTCAAATCACTAATTGTTGTTAAAAAGGATCTTTTTCGTATTCAAATAAGGGCTTCACATCGTTTTTGAAAGTGGGGTGGCCCATGGATATAAAGAAACATGCCATTAGGTTTAATTTATCAGTGTAGAGTCACGGCGAGCTTTTTGGGAGTGAACATAAATACTATTTATTTTCCCTTCAGCTGTTTTTCATTAGTTGACTCTTCTAATTTAACGCAGCTGACTCTCCATGTTATGAACTCAAAAAGGGTATAATTATTATTATTTGTGATTTTGATATATAAAAATATATTAAATTGCACGCCCTTTTTTTGAACTATTGAATATTATACAAGTATTAACGATTTATAAATTTGTAAATGTATAGTATATCTAAATAATAACTCTGTCCAATATTAAATTGTTGGCTACAAGGAAAATACAGAAGGGTAGCAACTACCAGTTGTTTTTCCAAATTTTTCCTTTCCCTTTTGAGAGTTGAGGTTGCGAGTTACCAAAAATGCTCGTCGTGTGCATATCTAAATAATAACTCTGCCCAAAATTAAAAAGTTGGAGACAAGGAAAATACAGAATATGTTTTTTCCAATTATTCCTTTCCCTTTCGTGAGTCGAGGTTGCGGGTGCAGAAGACAAAAGCTGGACTTGCACATAATTCTAGCTGATGTTGATTCAAAACTCGACTGCATTAACTCTCGATGCTCCCTCTGGAACAAATTATATTTGCGAGCTATAGGGTTTTGCAAGAGTATTAACTCATTTTAAATTTCTTGTAAATTCTAAAAAAAAGGGCCTCTTTTGACCATTTTATGTGGATATATATATATATACATATATAACATCTGCAAAAACGTATTTTAGTTAGGTGTTGATCAGAGTCTATGTAAAATTCAATCTATTTATAATTAAAGTTTTTAAAATGTAGAATATTACTAATTGAGCAGACTCTTCAAAGTTATAAATATTAATTGTGAACTAACATATTATTAAAACATCAAGCTTTTCAAGGTAGGTAAGCCTGAGTAACTAAACTTCTATTGATTTATATTGTCTGTCTTAATTAGTATAATGACATTATGCTCCAATATATAATTGAATTAATAAAGTATCATTTTTTCTCTAATCCTCTTTTCATTCATAATGAATAATACTTACATATATAAAAAAAAAATAATAATTACTGCTTAAAAATACATAATGTTGCGTCTATGATTGTTGGCTGATCGTTTGAATGGATTCATATTAAGTCTATTTAGTGCAAATGTTTCCTTTTTCTATGTGGAGAGAACCCATGAACCTTACTTATCGTCAAATATATGTATATTATATCAACATAACAAAACAGTAAATAAATGATTTTAAGCATCATAAAAATGATTTCCTTAAGGCAAAATATTTGTCTTTTAATAAACATTCATAAAAAGTGTGTTCTTATTAATATAGAGCTTAATTTGTTCAACATTCATATGGTTTGGAAAGAAATGTCCAAGTTGATGTCTATATAAGCTAATGTAAAAGGTTGAGTGATTCCTTAATAACGACGCAACTTTAACAAAATATTATTTAGTATTCATAATAATTATTATTGCATAAATGAAATATTAACAAGGATCAAGTTCAATGGTCCTCTCGGTTCCAATCTTTGTTCTTTTATTTCATGGGCCCAGGTGTATCACCCCCTTTCATTTGGTGTATATGACAATGATACTTATATGTTATTTAATACCTTTTTATGGCTGGTTTTAGCAATGAATATATGTAGATTATATATTATGAATAGGCATGGTGGACAATTTAAGCAAATATTTGAGTGTGCTATTTAGTGATACTTGTCCTAATTTATAGGATATCTACTTGCTAATTATTTCAATTCTGGGTCATCATTTTATATAGAAAGCTACTTCCCCTTTATGTATATAATACGTTACCCTTTACAAACAAGTCTGAACTATGAAGTGAGGGCGAAGCTAAACCCAATCATAGATAACTAAATTGAACATTTTATGCATGAAGATACAGTAGACTGTAGCTCAGCACGTATTGAAATTAAATGAACCTTTTTTTCTACTATTGATCATCATATTACTATTCTCAAGAACTGCGACTCATAAGCAAATCTACCCAATCTCGGTTCGACTTTGTAGATAGTTCGTTGATTTCTATTAGTCAAATATTAGATCATCCAGTCCATAAATTATTGTTTTTATCCATTGATGAAATCCGGGACAGAAACACATAAGATATACATATATGTAATTATCCATTTAAGGAGTCTTTAAAACATAATTATGTTGATAACTGGAAGTAATTCTTACCGAGTTTTGATGGATTACAAATTGTATATATATATGTACATATAATATAAATGAAATTCATTTTCATTTTGTAACGCAACGCTTATGGAAACTAAAATATTTTGATGTTCAAATCATATCAATCATACATCAGCATTTCTGTCATTTATCTATTCACTTGCTTGAAAGGAGGGCCATATTATTTATATGTGAGCACCTAGGTGTGTGTGTACTACTAAAGACTTCTTCTTGAAGGTAGACAAAAACCTGTTCTTCTGTAAGAATTCTTCCTGCTTCAATTGTAATTATATATATTTTTGTGGAATTCACAATCATCATTGGATCATTGCAATTGTATATCCTTGCAACAAGTTATGTAGTGTCCACTTCCTTGATAAGGAAAAAAAGACACGGATTCATTTTATTACACATGTATTACATTACACATTTCCAATTAAATAGGTTTGTCATTTAACAAAGTTTAAGTCTTTTAATTTTATATATACAAATATATATTAAGGAATCTTACTTAAGTCTATGTTCCCATTTTTTAGGGAACATAGTTCTAAGAAAAATTAAGGGAAATGACTTTAAAAATGCTGATTTCTCTTTGTAAAAGCATTACTTAAGCTTCTGATTTGTAAACAAGGGTTCAAATTCTACAACTACTACTACTACTAATAATAATAATACTTACACATATGTTTAAAATCTTTGATCTAGTATGAAAATAATAATAATGTGTTCACTTTTTAGCCTTTCTATTGGATGGTTGGCTACTGGGGATTTGCAGCTCTCGTTTGGTTTATTTTCCTTATTGTCGCATTTTTTCGGATACAATCGACACCACCAGAAACGACTGAGGAAGGAAATACTTCGTACCAAAAGTTTAAGAAAAAGTAAGACACTATATTATATATATTATATTATATTAGTTATTCATTGTAATTCTTATTGAACTTTCTATTTGTTCCCTCAGTATAAGACGTAACATATCAGCATCAACAGAGGATCTTTGGAGTGAGGACAAATACTATCCCGACATACAATCCCCTGACTATTTAGTGAGTGTGAGCACGGTTCAGCCAGATCGAGTACTAGCGGAGCCAAAGTTCACAATGGATGAAACTTGGGACTACAATTATGAAAACAAGTCGGATGATCCCCCTTCTTCCTCATCCATAAGTTTTAATTGCAAACCCAGTCAACCCCCAAATATTCGAACCTCTCTTCTTGGAGTTGGTAATAATTACACAATTGAGCAGAAGAAAGCATATCAAAGCCTCGGCTATACATTCTGTCCAAATTCATCTTCATCATCCTCCTCTTCTAACTATGAGAGCAGTAATTCATCCACAAACAATAATGCTTATCTTCAACATCAGCGATTGAATAGAAAGGTGACACGGAATAGTTTGGAAGCAGACGATAATAGGCCTAACCGGAGACGTTCTGTATCAACATCCCCCTATGGAAAACGTAGTCAGAAAATAAAGCACCTCAACCCACCTCCTGAGCGATCAAGATCACCTAACCTACCAAAAAGGGGTCCACCTCACAGAGGTTCTCCTCTTAATCATGCAATTAATCCTAGACATTTGAGACCTGTACGGGATATATCCAGACCCATAGTGCGTTCTACAGAGAGGAAAAAATCTCCTCTCGTAGGAAATGAGAATCGATCTCCTACCCCCACCGTCATTCGTATGCCACCACAATCAAATAAGCCCTATATGACGCCCAAAATTGGACTCTCAAAGTATTCACACAATAATGATAATAACATTGTGTTGTCATCAGACTCCAAGACATTAGAGAAAGCTCTTGTAACGGAGGAGAAGAAGCCCTTTGACTCCTATTTGAAGGAACGTGCGCCATAAAACTTTTTTGAGAGTCTCTATCCACGAGAAGCAGCTCTGTCAATATGAAGCTGGCATTCAGGCCTAGTTTTATAGCATGGTTCTTTTTAATTTTAATTTTTTTAATTGATAATTGATGAAAAGATTAATTTATATTTTTACTTAATCCGTTGTTACGTAGTTCTCCTTAATCTCCTCAAATCAACTACAATTGTAATTATTTTTATACTAAAACACTAACTTTTTTAAGCACCAAAAAAAGTTTTATGTCATTCAAACCTTCCAGTAGATTGTTCCTAATTCTTTCGAGTATCCTAAACATAGAAAAAATAAAGAAGAGGAAGACGAGAAATTCCTCAACCACCTCGTACCTTCCATCCCTTCCTCCAATTCCTCCGAAGATGAAGCTAAAACCTTACCGGCCTCCAGGGAAAGCTCTTCCTCCAATTCAATGATCTCTGATGCTAAATTTGACTTCATTCTTGCTTCTCTTCATGGTTTAGCTGAAGATCTTGAAAAAGAGCCCTTTGAGGAGGAGATGAATCAAGCATATCGTGACATCATATCCCTACCTTCAATCACAGGAGAGGATGAACTGACAACCAATGAAACAACTTTTTTATCACAAAGTTTCTAAGACTCTTTGTATTAGATATCAGAGTTTTGTGATAGATTCATTTCATCCTCTTTCTCTTTATCCAGAAGAATCCTTTAGACTTTTACCTGACATACCAATCACATACATAAATGCACACGATATTCCTCGTCATTACAAGATATATTCACACAGATACACGACAGGAGCAACACTTTGACTACTACACTTAAAAGCTAAGGAATGTTTTGAAAGAAATAAAGCCTCTTATATATTGTTATAATCTATTCCCCATTCTACATTTATTTGTATTTATTAATGTAAAATTATCATAGAGAGAAAAAATTATATGAAATATGTATATTTAAGTGTATTTATTTAGATAAAAAAGTTTTCCCTCGTTGAATTTTGTTCTTTCATTTAAAGATCGTTCTACAAATGTTCTGAAACAAAATCCATTACGGTGCTGTCACTATGATGTTTCTCTCCTCCAAAGTGAAAACGAAAAAAGATTCGAAATTATATATGTATTAGAGTGTAAATTCATGAAATAGTATGGAATTGATCAGAATCTAAGGAGAACCAATCCATGTTCAGAATACTTTTACAAGACATGAGAAGTAGAAAAAGTACATTTTTGATGTTTTGTATTTATTATTGTTCTGAATTAGCCCATGTGAAACTGTGAAAAATTTCACAGTACAATTATATAAAGAATTGGATGCCACCAACTGGTTTTGGGCCCTTTTAGAGAAAGGACTGCAAGATACAATAAAAATAATGACGCATATAATGTTGCCCTATGTTCACAAAGAGGTCATATTCGGTCCAAATGTGAATCATGGTTCCACCTATTGGAAACTCTCTCATATATATATTTATACTGGTGGCAAATATATGCTATTTTGAATTGATAATTGGATTCGGAGCAATCAGGGCTCACATTAAGATTCTGTTCCTTACTTTTTTTCCTAGTGCATTTGGAAAGGCATGCCGAGTGTCGGTTTTAGTGAGACACACCTGACAAATGCCCACACCCTAAGGATTTATAAGATTAAGAGTTGTGTCAAGTTTATAATAATTACATATATTAAGGATCAACCAATGTATAGACGAATGTTAGTGATGTGTTGTTTCATTTCCAACTTTCATAAAATATAAAAGCCTTTCATATCTTTATTTTTAACCAGGAGTAGCATATTCTGAATTTGACACTAATCAAGCTCAGTCATAAAGGAAGTCAGGTTACACTATGGGGAAACATTTTAATTCAATCAAAAATGAGTTGTATTTTAAAATGTCTTGCATTACTAATTGATTCCAACTTTCTATGAGAAATTAGTTATGTACAATATTAGACTCTACGATTTTACTTACTCTACACTCTTACAACGTATGCATTGATTGAGTTTTCAAAACAAAGTATTTATGATTTACTTAAATGAAGGATAGGAAATTTTACTTACTAGGAATCAAACGATATATTGGTGTGAAAAATAAATGGGTAATTGAAAAAACTGTACAATTACAAGTTTTATTTATTTAACTATTAAAAACCTCAGACATGTTCTGAAAGTTATTTCATCCTTTATTAATATTTTGGGCACTTTTAAATGTCATTGAGTATCTTAAAAAACTAACATAGAGCTCCATGTGTGACCACATGACCGTTCAACTATAATTTAGAAATCCACCAATTTATTTTTCAAAATATTGACAGATGAATCATTTGCTTTGCTAAAGTGATGAGTAAGTTTTGTAGTATCTGAAAAGGCTATTTTTACACTATTATTTAATTATTTTAACTGAGAATCATAGATTAATTTGAAAAAAAAATCTGTTTTTTAATCATCAAAATATCGGTATTCATAGGGGTCCAAAAAAATTCAGCTGAGCTCTTACTAACAAATGAATTGATTATAAATATTATGTTGCATTTTAATGTTGTATTTTCCTTAGTTTCCGTATTTTGATATCATAAATATGAGTATAGAGTATTATAAAGCATGCAAAAAGTACAAGATAAAATCTTTAGAGTATCAAAGTAACTTGAGTCCAATAGGGAAAATATGTTTCATGAATCTATTTCCGCATAAAATGATTAAAGATTACGAATAAAAGTCAAGGAAATTTAATGTATGTGGATATAGTATGTGATCATCATGATCTAACTTTGTTTGTTCACATACCCATGAGTACTTGACATATGTTCCACAAATCACAATAAAAATCAATGTCCTTGTAGGTAAAGCAATCTTTTTAAAGATTTTTCAAATTTAACGACCTAAAAAATCAGGAACTTATCTTATTCTCCCTCCCTAAAAAGGATGGACAATTCATCATTTGCTATCTGTACATATAGTATGTAAATATAGTATTTTATGCATAAAAAGTTATCATTTATCTAAAACTTGCTAGAGGGTACATATAAAAGATCAAAAGTCATTTTTAGTCAACATTTGAACATATAAAAGAATGGAATGGTCAATAACAATACCTTATTTTTCAAAAGAAAAACTTACATGACACAATGATATCTTTAAAACATCAACACTCTAACGGTTTTTTTTTTTTTTTTTTTTTGTTAGCTGTTGATATTCTCTACCTAGGAATGTAAATAATATGCAAATCGGGCTTGTAAGAATCAAAGAAAGAGAAAATCAACCTGGTAACTCTGACAATTTAATGAATGTCGAGGGGGGAAATCGAGTAATATTGGAAAAATGATGACAACTTCGGAAAACAAAAAGACCTGTTTGAAGAGCCAACTCCACTTTTTTATCACACGCCCGAATTGCATATGATTTACATTCCTATCTATATCTATTGACCTTTCTGCCATTGGCTGCCTTTGTTAAGTGGTGAACTATTCCCTACAATTAAATGAAGAGTAATCCTAAAAGAAATTAGTAAAACACGCCTCTTAGTTTGGAGAAATGTCTTTGTTTATGAGCTTGATTTTTTTCTCCTAGATGTCGCATTTGAAGTATTGAGGTTGACCTTGTTGTATTTGAAGTAATAGGGTGAAAATTCATGGAGGTTCCGTAATTAGTAGGAATGTAAATAATATGCAAAATGCCGAGTGCGAGACTTTGTGGAGTACTTCGAACAGTACTTTATGTTTTCCAAAGTACTGATATCATTTTTCCTTTATTACTGAGGGGAGAACATCCACCTGATAGTAAAGATCTAGCATGAAGGAATACATGCATTAAGGTTAATAAAGCAAATAAAATGTAAATAAAAAGTGCTCAAGTCCTCGTATAATAATATTATTAGTTAAAAATATATAATTTCCTGACATTAATTTCAGTTAATTTTCTGCCTCGCATCTATGTTATTATTTATTATTACTGATGTCTTCATTTGTATAGACATATAATGGAGAATAGCAGCTTGCAGCTCAGTAAAACGTCATGACAGCTCAAGCTGCTTCCTTCTCAACATTCATCAAATTGTCAGACTTACCAGGTTGATGATTTTCTCTTTCTTTGATTCTTACAAGCCCGATTTGCATATTATTTACATTCCTAGTAATTAGCTATGAAGTATGTAATTTAGTGCTTCTAGTGAATAAAAAGGTCAACCCTTGAACAAGTGAATTTTGTAATTCACGTGGTGTTATCTTGTTACTTTATTTCATAGCTTTGAACTCAAGTTCAAGAGACACATTGGCTAACAGCCAAAAACTGATTTTGGGTCATTTTTCTTTCAGGAGGAAAGGTTGTGAGAACCAAGGAAGGCTGCTAATTGTTGAATATTTATGAAGCTTTAAATAATAAAATACATAATATATAGTTATGTTAGATTAATAAAAGTGTTGCATTATTAAAAAATAAAGTGATTATATATTTACGAGTGTTGAGCTCAATACTTCTTAACCCGAGACCAAGATAGGACCAAGACCTTCAAAAACTGGTCTCTAGAACCACATCACTAATTAGTTCATATTTTTAAAAAATATTTATTTCTTCGTGTGATTCCATGTGTAATTATGTATGTATATCGTATTTTTAAGTGTGTGGGTTTGTATGTTATCAAACCCAAAAGAAGAATTGCATTCCTTAAATTCTTCTTTGAGAAGAAGTTAAAAATGAACAGCTCATCATGGATATCAGTGCCTATGACCATATTCATGGAAAAAGATATATGTAGTATGTATGCTGATGTCTATCAGGCAATAGTGTTCCTCACCATTTAGAAGTTTCAGAGTAATTTGTTGGATCAGTTAAAAGTGATCTGTTGTATTATATACATATATTGCGTGTATGAATACTTATCAAAGAGTTGTTATTCAGAAGAACCCTCATGTGGAGCTACTACAACTTTATCTCAAACGTGTCCTAGTAACACTATACATCAACTCAAGGTAGGCAGGTACTTTAAAAACCTTTATCAAACTCTGGGTACACTTTACAAAAACCCTTCTAACGTTATCTCTTACTTTTTCCCCTACCAAAGTACATATTTTTGATTATCTCAGCTGAATGGATTTGATCATGATGCTAGGATACAAGACAATGACTAAGTTATGTAAACACAGAACTGTAGTCACCAGAGAACAGGGGAGGAGATTTTATTTTTTGCTTCTTGAATCAAATCTTTGCATTGAAAGACCAACTATGAGCATCAAATAGTCATTTGAATTATCCTTAGTAACTCCACTTTTTTCTAGAGAAGTTCCAAGTTTATCAAATATATTTAAACATACAAATCCAATGAATCTAATAAATGCAAAAGTACCAATAAGTATTTAAAACACAAAGTGAGACAATTCAATTTAATGATCAGAGTTGAAACTTAATCTATCGTGTCTTTTTTTTAAGTTTCCCAAGAAAATCTTTTTTCAAATCAATTATCAAAGACTCTTTGATCCAACATTTAACCTCTTTGGATGGACTTGAGGCGTAAAGCACTAAACCATATCTTGTAGTAGATTCAAAAAAGATTTCATGTAGGCCTTTCAAAGAGAAACCCTCTAATCCTCTCTTCCTATCAGAATTAACTTTCCTTTTTAATATCGAGTCCATATTTTATACTATATGTAATTATACTTATTTCGTATGTACATCAAGAAAGACATTGTAACAATACAACTTATCATCCCTATCGATGTATGGTCATGTCCATTTATGTATACAGATACAATATTAAGCTCACAACTTTTCAAGATTCATTTCGCTCTGATATTCAGCTACAAAATGAATCCCTTCAAAAATTTCTAAAAAAATGGAATATAATATGTATTATTTGACACTAAAGTAATGCAATAAACACGTATGAATGGAAATAAGTAGGGATTTTGTGTCCTTTTTCATTGGAGAAAAATGAGTGGGCTTCTCATCTCCTACTTTCATAATGAAGCTGATACTCCGGTTTCACTATGGCATTAAATATGAATATACAGTTCTTTGCCTTATACTTTTTTGAATAGTTGTCAAAAGGATTGACTTGCTCGAAAGCCCTTTGATGTTTTGAAAAAAGTTATTTTATCTCTGCAGTATCTCCATCTATTATTAACATATATATTTATAAATAAATATACGTATATATATATATATATATATATATATATATATACGCTATGTAGAAGCATGATTCAGTTAGAAAGTTAAAAGAACAGCATGCCATTTTTTCTTTTTATTCAAGACCATTATTTTTGGTGAGTCATACTATGTATACATATAAATAAAAAAGGTCATAGTCTTCCAGTGTTCTAAAAAGAGAGGAAAAGGGTTTTACACATTATTATATCCCTTCCTAGAGACTCAGTCAATAAAACAAATAACATATATGTATACAGGTATATTACATAAAACTTGGCTATACCAATGGTTATTTCGGAAATGTGATAAAAATTTGCTTTCTATATCTTTTCATATAATGTTCAAGACGCTTTGTTATTACTTATTCGCCACCCTTTTGAAGAGGTTCTTACTTTATTTGGTATTTAAGGAAGTTGAATAATTAAATAATGGAGTCGCAGGGATAAATTATAGTGATAGAGATTTTCCAGATATAGATTAGACTATAATCCAACAAAAGGATTGGCGTCTGAGATCACTGAAGTGAATAATAGTGTGCCCAGTTCATAGTATTGGCTCCTACAGAATTCTGCGACTCATGAATTATAGAGCAATGTTTCGATTTATTAAGCCTAAATGTCAATTATCCACACTCTACAGAGTTTGAAGAGACTACTTCAATCTCTTAACCATCCCGATATTGTAATATTGTTTTAGACAAGATGTCACATTGGATGGTTATAAAAAGCACTTCTAAATCTAAAAAAAAAAAAACTTTTTGCTACAAAAATATTTTCGATTTCGATTCAACCTCAACAAAACAGAATAATTGAATATAAGGACTCCACTAATACAATTATAATATGGCAACATTTCATTATTCTGGAAGCCTTAGGAAATTTGTACTTCAAAATTTAGACTTTCATTGATAGTAAATTTTGCTTGTATTTTTCAAAAAAGTATAAACTAAAATTCTTTGATCTTAGGTAAAATATGTGTGTAATATTTTAGGCATCTATTATCAATTGTTTAAATATGCGTTATAAGCCTTAAATTTTTAAAAGAAATTGGCAAATAAATAAATATTTTATGCTCCTCTGCTTCCCGTATTTTTATTTCCATTTTTAATGAAGAGATACTTACTTTTACAGACAGTTTTTGTACAATCTACTCCATTACATTTTAATTTGTATCAAAAGAATTTAATTTGCTTTTTTATTTCTTATAAAAAAACATACTTCTTTGACTACATTTTCCAATTTTCCCTCGGGAGACGTCACAAAATGTACTCTCAGTTTTGTAATTGTCAACATTTTTCAATTTCATTTAACAACTAAATAGCCGAGATCCATATCTGTTATATTGCTATAAAATTAAATAAATTGTAAAGTCCCTATTTATTTTATTTCCCTGAGAAAAAGTATCCAATTTTTTAAAATTAATAAATGAAATCAACGTTTTTGTTGTTGTTGTTGTTACTTTAATACTAGAAAGTTATTTCACTCTTCATCATTGTTTCTGTCAACCAAAATTTACCGGACTTTGGCTGGTAAAATCTGCTGATGTCTGATATTTTGTAACCCCTCTGGTCACAATGTCCGGTGAAAATATCCCTATAATTACAATTTGAATTGCATTAATATAAGCAATATCCATGTGTCCTTTCAGTCTATTGAACCATTAGAGGCGATATATTAATATATTAACCACCCTAAAAAAAGCCCTGAAAATTTATCCTCAGTGGGTTATATTGGCTAAAATCCCCGTTTCCAATGTGCAAGCAGAGAGAGGTTTCTCTAATCATAATAGTCCTGTGCAGTCGCCTGGGAGAGAACAAAATAGCAAGAATGATACACATTGCAAGTTGCAGAGAGACAGCTGAGATTTCGAATCAGCTGCTCCGGATTTCACTTCATCAAAAATGCGTAGAAATGATCAGTAAAAAACATTTACATGCCTTGATATTATTCTTGTACAGCCTCCATATATCATTTCATTATATTTTAAGCTTATTAAGTTAAGGTAATATTTGACCGGAATTTCAAACATTTGTTCGGTAGTTCGGAAGACCTATCGGTCAAGTTGTTTGTTGCCAATTTTTCAAGTGGAAGCCCTGCCCTTCATTTGATCCCGTTTTAATTTTTTTAAACTAAAAAACTATCAACAAATCCCCTCTGTGGCTACATTGGCCAGCAATAAAATGAACCTGAATCTGCAAGTTGAAAATTCAAGGATGTAATTTATCAATTATATGTGGCCAAAGTGGCCATATTTGATAGTGGTTATTTCTAGAGGGATTTCAAATATTAATATGGAAAAACATTATCCGATTAATCTGTTGTTGGTTTGTTGAATCCCAAATAATTGGTATTGATCTATATAGCTCTAATTTATTTGAGCTTTTAAATAACTCACATACATATTTTATGGTATTCAGTTTTGTTGTTTTTGATTGTCTTGCTATTTCATTAAACAATTTACACATATGAAGAAAAAAAATATACAAATGACATATTTAAGCTAAAATTTAACATTTTAATAATTATTATTTTATCTAATTTAAAGAGCTTCACCTAAACGTTTTGACTCAATGTTCTTCTAACCATTTCTTTAAAAACAAGTTGTGTTTTATATCAAGATTTCTTACACGAAATTATTTATTTATTTTATTAGTTTTTATTTATATTATTTTTTTTTATGGAGACTCAACCTGTGATTTTGGGTGGACAAAAAACAACAACAAATAAATAAAACTACATACATGTACTTTAGTTCTCTTTTCCAGTATGGTTTTAAATTTATGGATAAAAACATTAAATACTAAACATTCGATTTAAATCAAGTTTTTTAATCTAAGAAACTTATTTTACTCATAATTTGATAACCCCATCAGTACTGGATTAATTTGATCGACCATAAAAAGTAATTGTGAGTCCAAAAAAAGTTGATTCCTGAGTCGATCAAGAAGAGCTGAATTTGTAAAAAAAAAGCATCACTGGGGTTTCTAAAAGAAATTGACTACGAAAAATTAATTCTAGCAATAAAAGTAGAAACATAAAAACCTCCCGCAAATGTTCCTTAGTGACTACAAAATTTGACATATTTAACAAAGTAAAAACAGAGGTTTTTTTGTTTAAAACTCAAATTCATACAAATGGAATAGTATTGACAGATGTCTAAACTCTCTGAAACAATCAAAAGCTGCTGATACTATGAAGTATTTATTACAGCAGAGCCATCTTTAGAAAACGGCCCGAACTAATTTATACTCCCTATTCATATATTAGTTTATTAGTAGGAATGTAAATCATATGCAATTCGGGCGTGTGATAAAAAATTGGAGTTGGCTCTTCAAACAGATCTTTTTGTTTTCCGAAGCTGTTATCATTTTTCCTTTATTTCTGAGGGGAGAGAGAACATCTACCTGATAGTAAAGATGTCGCATGAAGGAATACATGCATTAAGGTTAATAAAGCAAATAAAGTATAAACAAAAAGGGTTCAAGTAATTATTACTAGTTAAAAATATATAATTTCCTGACATTAATTTCCGTTAATTTTCTGCCTCTCATCTATGTTATTATTTATTGTTGTATATATAATGGAGAATAGCAGCTTGTAGCTCAGTAAAACGTCATGACAGCTCAAGCTGCTTCCCCCCTCGACATTCATTGAATTGTCAGGGTTGCCAGGTTGATTTTCTCTTTCTTTTTTTATAACACGCCCGAATTGCATATGATTTACATTCCTATTTATTAGTACGTATATTAATTAGTTGAAGAGTACAAACAGGTCATTCAATATCAATTCAATGAATAAATAGACAAAGTGGACAGTTGAACTATTGCATGTTTGAATGAAAACATGAGAAAAAATTGAGATATTTAACTCAAAATCAGGCAATTTGACATAGACTCCCTTAAAACTCGAACTGTTTTAAATCAATTGTCATTCTACAGTTACAAAAGCACAAAATAAATCTAACTGGAATATTATTATGTATGGAAGTCATTCAGAAAAGAATAACTCTAATTTGCAAGTAAGGGTATACATTTTTGAGCGATAAAACAATAAAATCATGTACCTAGAGTGTGAGATAAAATTGTTCAACTGTAATGTACAAAATATATGATCCTATATTGTTGGGTATCAAACTACCCTCTCGATTAGTATCTTAATCGATATAAATGAATCCAATACAAAACGATTGTTTCAAATATTATCAGCTATTTACAATTTCAAAAGAACTCTGAACTGGATTCGATTCTAGTTTTTAAGTGAACTTTGACAACTAGACTTACGGATCGATTCCATGACTATTTTAAACAACTTATTTTTGTAAGCAACCCAAGTAGGACTATAATGTCAGTTAGTTATATTGGAAACACCATGACTTAAGCAATTTCGTTTACATCAAGGCTGGAGACAAACTGGAGAGAGAAGCCCCATAAAGGGGGGTGAAGAGCAGCTCCCGGAGGGTGGGGAGAGTCAAAATGATGTTCAACAATTAGATATCTTCATTATAGAGTTGAGATTTTCCAATTTTTTTTTAAATGAGGAAGGGAACGAAGATGCTCAAATGTACATACACACATCCTAAGCATATTTTGAAGGGTTAATCATTTAAACACACACCATTTAAACGTGTATATGCTAGAGCTCGACCCATATGGATTTTTTTTTCGACGGATAAGAATCTGAGTGACATATGTTCAGCTACATAACTTACCTTTTAAAAAAAATGACAACTTTTAAGTTTATTTATATATTCTTCTATAAATTAAAGGTAGAAAACTATTTTATCTTGAGTAGATCTGTAGGCATACTAATATCACAACTATCTGGTCCTTGTTCAAAAGAACAATTGGCTAGTTTTTACTAGTACTAAAAACAATGAATAAAAAATAAGAATCCTGACTCATAGAAAAATACAAATAATAACATTTTACAATTCTCCCCGGATTCATAATAGTTCATAAAAGAGAGTAATAATGTCAAAATAAAATCCAATTTTTATTATCTGAAATTTATTTCCAAATAATATCGGCAGTAATCGGCAAATTATAACTGGTTATTCTCAAAAAGTCAATAATAATTGGCGAATTAATCAAACAATTTATATGCTATACATATTAGAAAGAATCAATAATAAAGGGGGATCAGAACAAATTTCTTTTCATTTTTTTTTAAACAGTATCCAAGACTTCCTTAAAAACCATTCTGATATTAAAAAAAACAAAAAAAAGAATCTAAATTTAATATATGTATATATATATATATTAAAAAAACGAGGAACTCTGCCTTACAAAAAAATTCCATCACAATTCCTACCTAAACTCACACAACTTTCCTTGACTCCTCTGAACTAACTATCCATCATTAAACAATTTTATGATTATTTTTTTCTGAAAATCTCCTATAATTAATCTTACGTATGGGCTTTTCGTACCTTCAATTGCATTAATGGCTCAGATCAGTCTCCTGATAAAAATTTATTTATTCCTTTCATATCGACACTCTGAACAACTAGATTGAAACTTATATTTGCACTAAGGCAAAAAATATCAAGTGTGCTAACAGCTGAATGTAATTGCTATATTTTTATTTTTTCCAGAGTAGCAACAAAATTGTTGACATAGGTGTGTAACTTAGTTTATTTGAGCCAAAATATATTATAAAATATTTTTGTTGACATAAATCAAGACTCTCAAATTCAAGGTTACTTTAGGGCCACATTCAAACATAATTGACTCATGGGTGTTACATACCTACTCCAAATGCTATCATCAGAGGTGGGAATAATGGAGTTTTTTTAGTAACTGAGTAACTTATTTCACATTTGATTACTTTTCCTTCTATTATTGTATTATCTTGCAAAAAAATATCTGCTACTCCGTTAGTTTTAATAGTTCCATGAGTTTAATATTTTATTATGAGAGGCTTTACTTTTTTTTGACTGAGTATCGAGTAGCTGGTTATTATAAGTTGAATAACTATTATTTTAATTCTGATATTGAGGTGTATCATTATAATATCACTAATAACAGTTTGTGATTAGTTAACATCGTTTAATATCTCTTTAAGGACAACTAAAAATCATTTTGGGGCTGATTTCTAACTTGCCCATTTCTAAGTAAACCGAATTGGATTTTAGAGATGAATAAATATATTATTATTCAAGGGATTCAAGTTCAGTATTTAGGTGTCGTATTCGATAATAATAAGTAGAAGATAGTTTACGTGTAAACTAATAAGGGAACTGGAACATGATATAAATATGAGTATTGACTATATGTGGATATCTGTATATGTACTCATGAAGATGAAAAAATGATGTCAAGCTTTGTTTATACAATTACATGTATGTATAGCTCTGAAAGGATCTGAGTAAAATGTATATTTTAACGTATTATGATTTATTACCAAAGATGTGCCTCTAATGGACACTCTAATTGACCTACTTAATCAACAATTTGATATTTATTAACAACATTATCGATCTCCCCATTTATGATCTGTTTGTCAACTCATTACTAATCTAATCAGAGTTGATAGTAAGTAGAGATGGGGACTTGGGATGAAGTCTCTACTTGGAAGACTTGAGAGTTGACTTGATCTCAAAATCAAAGGCTCGAGACTTGAATACACTTGAAACCATTTTTTAAACAAATTTTATTGAAAAATAATTTCAATTTTGTCAATGGATATATGTAAAGTAATCATCAAAGTACTTTTGATCGGGAAAAACTCAATTTGAATCTGATTTTTTAAAACTTAATTATATCAACTATGACAGAAAATAATTAATTATAATCATTATCTGGCCATGGGTATGCTCAATTGCAGCAGACAAGTGCAACTTAATGAATTTTAATTCATTCCGTTTTTAGACCAACCATGGATCTAGGATTAAATATTCACAATATATACATACTATGGACTTGAAATGAGAATGGAAGGAAATCTGAGGACACAAACTGGACTCTATAAAAATATTGAAGAGCTGGAACTTGACTTGGACATGAGATCAAAGGCTCGACTCGATACAAAAGACTTTTGGACTCTACATGGACCTCCAATATAGGGACTTTTTCCTACCTCTGTTATAAGATATCAAATGGGAGGTATTTGTCAAATGTTCCCCCTACTTCTGACAATTAAAATGAATATTAAATACCTTCCATTTTTTTAATTGATTTGATCTGAGACTCATTTTGAAACACCCTTGGAACAATAATAATAATAATAATTAATTCATATTAATATTTTTATCTGTATTACAATTATTTGTAGGCTTGTATACTTATAACTTAGTATATATGATGTTTACATCAAAGTATTTTTAATTGATCTTTCACCCCTAACAAGAATGTCAAATTCTGGATAAAGATGTATGATAAAGAAAGATGAATTATTCACACATATGTAGGGTAACTGATCTGAGCTAACTTACGTTCATACACTTTTAATCATTTAGGATAATATTAATTAATCAATAAATTAAGGGATAAACGTACATATATTGAAGGAACATACGGAACCACAGCTCACTCATAGGAATGCTATACATATAGTATTGAGATTCTTATTTATTTAAAATATTTCTGAGTTAGCTTTTAGATTTAGCATAGTTCTTAGCTCTCTTCATCAAGCATCTTTTCATACAAGATTCTAAACTATGAAAACAACATCTGTTGTCATTATTATTGATATTCTTTTAATATAAGTTATGTTTTTTTGTATGAATGGAATATTTATGGACATTTCATAAACATACTACTCACAAGGATCAGGTGTGTTAATTCATCGTCCATCAGGTGCCACATTCAATCATATTAAAATGGGTTATGATGAGGCAGCTCTATTCCAAATATTTATTATTCTATCAATGGAGCACACAATATATTATATCATGATTTAAATTACTATAGTTTATTGTCTAATTTTATAAACTGCTTTCTTCGATGATGGATATCAAAAGCTAATCCAGGATATCTACATATCACCTACATAATACTCCTGAACGGCGTTGAGAACAATATTAAACTTGTTCTCTTAAGCAATTTCAAGGACAGATATTATAGATATTTACTAGCAGCTCTGTCATTAGACAAATAATTAATTATTGGCTTTGACCTTCGGGCACACAGTTCTAAAATATTGCGTGTCCAAGAAAGAATCTGAATGTATGTGTTCGGTATTTCTTATAATTTTTATAAAAATAGTAAAATAGTGGTATATTTTTTTTCCCAACTATCCGACCACAAGGTTACACAAGTAGCAACACGATTCGAACACCATTTTACTGCGCTATTGTGAGTTAATATAATTAAATTATGTATTACTAAATGACACGAAAAATATTACATAGTTGTTATTCAATAAATAAATAAATAAAACTTAAAGGATTAGAGCAATATTCATCATTTGAGATTTGGAAAATAAGTGGTTTTTGAGGCAAAATATTACGTAAAATCCTTGTATGTAATTTTTATTGACGAAACACCTATGTGAGAAAACATAGGATTTGTTTAAAAAAAATGTGATGAAATGTTTGCTGTTAAAATTTTGTTATAGATTTACATTTAAAAAAAATAATGTTCATTCAAAAAACCAATACAAATAAAATCTGCAGAAAACTTGAATCCACCACTTGGAACATCATCAATTTTTTCTGAGCTTATGTACTAAATACATACATAACGGAAGCAACATTGTCTTTTTAAGCTTTCAAAAAAGGCCTGTATTTGTTTACAATCGAAGGATTAGACCGTTGCTTCTTGCCTATAATTGTACATAAATCCCTCATAGTTAAATTACTGGTTTCTCTCCAAGTTATTTTATGCCTTCGGTATTGCGATGTGGTTCTTACACAACAGATTGGTCCATTAATTGTAGAAAAAAATATATTATTGCAATTTCCATATTTCCTGAAATACTCATGAGACAAAATTAAACTTAGGAAATAGTACATGAAAATAAAAGTTTTAACTTCTAAGTTAATTATTTTAATAAATAGCGTATTCAATATGCTGTACGGATGTGCTTTCTCGGAAGTGTCTATATACTTCTTCGATAAATTGATGGAAAGATTCCAAACTCTGGTTGGAGTGAGTCTTCTAGACAACTCTACATAGAGGGGATTCAGATCTGTACGTGAACGGGCTCATTACAATTTCAGCCATTGTGAAAAGATTTTCGACCAAAATGAATTAAAGCTTAATATTGCTAAATATAGAATTTTTTTGTTCATCCCTATTAATAATTTTTGACATTATAGAGTTTAAGCCAATCAGATTACATATCAGTTGGTTAAGCACTAAAAAAAAATTAGCATCAGTCATGAAATCTTTACAAATTATGAATAATGAATCACTTGCCTTCTACAGGAATTTATTAATTAAAATTAATGACTAATTATATTATTGATAAATTGTAATTTAGTTTCAAATTGCATTCATATTGTCAACTGAATGTCATATTTTCTAGTGTTCAGATACTTTAAGCATCTATTTAAATTTTAAATGAGTGTAATTAATAAGTTATTTTGTGTATAATTTGTATATTTCACATAAATGTATTTTTTATTTTGTCACCCTTACATGAGAGAAGTTTTTATAATACTATTAGGTAAAATTTCATAATCATTTTGCATTTTCATGAGAAGTTAATTTTTTTTGTAGGGTAATTAATGAATTATTGTTTTTTTTTTCTATAATTTTATTTTATTTTATTTTGTTGAATGTCGATTTTTAACCATCATATTTGCTCCGTATAAAAGTTGACATCTCATGAATTTCTAAGGCTCTTTGTAAAAAGAGAACATGCTCGGGTAAAAGAAGACGGTTGGTCAACTTAGTTCGACCATGCGCAGCATATTCTGAAACCAGGCTTCTGGTACTCTGGAAAGTGATTTATCGGGAAAAATGAGTGTTCCTCTTGGGAGCTACAAATTTTTGAGGTGTCACTCCAAACACCTTCCTTCAACCCCTTTCAGCGCCCAAAAAAAAACCAAAAACGGTAGAGCGTCTGAGACATGTTCCCCTCTCTCGTATTTGCTACATTAATTATTATGAAAACATACACAAATATATTTCCAGAATGTTTACAAATCCTCAGAATATATGTATGTATGTATCATGAAGCTCTCATGTATCAAGAATATTTATTGATGAAGAAAATCAATGTACGATTAAATGATTAAATAACATTTTCTGGAGACTTTCCGAATAACAAGGAAAATGGTTTAAATGTCAACAACAGCTCATTGAAAGTCCAAATTATTCAGAGGATTTGTATTGATTTTATCGTATATCTACGTAACGGTCTTATAATCCAAATAATAGAATCCCTTTTAGATTGAACTATAAAGTGAGTTCCTCAAGCTTTTGAATGACCTTTCTACATTGAATCAAAGGGTCTTTTTATTATTATTATTTAATAAAGAACTAGTGATTGTCCATAAGTTTTTTCAAGTTGTAGGGTTTTGAAGCCATAGATCAAATAAGTACATTTTTAGTATGATTTACACAATAAGGATGAAGAAGGTATATATTGCTGTAAAGGCTACCAAAATAAGTTTGTTCATTTCTAAACAAATAATAATTATTTATTAAGAATTACCTTTTCAAGAAAAGGTTCGAATGCTCTGCAATGTGAGCACATCTCTATTTTTTAAAAGAGGAAAAGGGCGGGAATTTTAGAATTCTACCCTCAACTCATCCCTGCCTATTGCTATTATATGAAGTTTTGGGAAAGTTTCTCTCTCCCCCTCCTGCTCTTTGCACATATCCGTTAAAATATTTAATTAATTATAATATTATTTACTTGCCAGCACAGGTTTTTGTACTAAACAAAGGTACCCTCCATTAATTACACTTTCCCACTAATGGGAATCGTAAATCCAACGCGTCATTCAGTCATCATAATATTATTATTTTAAAAACTGCTAAAGGATACCTCAATAAATGAAGCGTCATGAGTTTTTAATAGGAATCGAGAAATTCCTATTACATTCCTTTCAGAAAAGTGTATAAGTCACAATATCGTTCTCAGTAATTGCTACATCATTGTCATCATCAGTCCAATAGGACCTTGATTATTGTGAACAAAAAAATGTAAGTAGAAAGACACGTCAATAAGCGCTACGCTCCGTTCCATGGTCAAGTATCAATAACATTTATGCTTCAATGTAAACTTTGCTACAAAATAGATAATATGCAAAGTCGGCAATGACGCAGTTTGTTGTCATCATCACAATGTGCGTGTACGAGGAGCTCTACTTCAATCATAAGCTGGAAGAAGACCGACGCTTATATTACATATATACATACATATTTTGTTTTTATTAAATGGCGGGAGAAATATATTTATAGAGAAGAGAGTACGTAGATGAAGCCATTTTCTCCTGTTATTTTTTTCAAATTCAAAACAAAACCGAACCGGCCACACAGGTTCGTTAAAAAATACAATGTGTCCCTATTTTATGGATCCCAAACAAATTTGTGAACGTAGTAAACACATGATATTGCTCTAGAATGAGCTTAAGGTGTTTTAGGATTCAGATATAGGATGTTTCAAGACCTCAAAAAAGTTCGAAACGGTGTTTTCAGCTTAACACTAATAAAAAAAGTGAATGTTTTGATTCAATATTATTTTTCAGCATAAGCTAAGTAGTAGTCGACGAGGAAGGGAGAGCGAATGAAAAGAGAGGGAAAGAAATGGAATAATATCTGCATAGAGGACTGGAGGCCGGAGAAGGAGGTGGAAGAGAGGGGGGGGGAGGAAGATTTTCATTTGGTGTGTGTGTGTGAGTGTAGAAAAGGAAAGAGAGAGAGAGAGAGAAAGAAAAAGAAAAAGAGGAAAAAAAAAAAAGGAAGAATTTTCAATTACAAAAAGAGGGGACTTCGAGTCCACCAAAATAAACTAAACATTTTTAACCGCCAGGATGGGGCTGGATTTTGATATCCGGGGATTTATCGAGGATATGAGGGCCTGTAAGCCCCCCTACAAGTGCCCTTGGGAGGACTGCGGGAAAGTGTACAAAACGTTCTCTGGAATGAGCCTGCACCTCAACTCCTCTCATGGAAACACGGGTGATAAAGTCCAAGCCGTGCCCGAGGGCGGCCCCTTTTACAAATCACCTCAGAAAGAATCTCTTAGCTACGTGGAGAGTGATCAGCTGCTGGAGTTCGAAGCGGAAGGTCGTCTCCAGAAGATCTCAATCAGCGAGCCCCTTCGAATCATGAGTCGGTAATTGTTTCTCTCGTCCGGAGGAGGCGGATCTCTCAACATCTTTTCTTTCTTTCATTCCAGGAAAGCTTGGGAAGCGTCTCTCCCGCCCGATGCCTTGTCCACTGAGCGGAAACCCAGTCCAACTCCGGATCCTCCTAAAAGTTCAAAAAAGCGTCGAGCGGGTTCATCGGCGGCAGCTTCTGCTAGCGCGGAGCAAGAGGACGCACCCAAAAAGCACCATGCCTCCAAACTGCCTGAAGCCGTTTGGACTGTAATACCGGACTACTATAGTATGCTCTCCCCTCCTAAAAGCAAATCCACTCTCAACCCTGACAATTACTATACATTCGTGGAGAAAAGTCCTGACATCCTTGATAAGGAAGTAGAGTACGATATGGATGAGGAGGATGTGGCCTGGTTAGACATCATCAATGAAAAAAGAGCTTCAGAAAATCTGACCAAGATCACGGAGAGCCAGTTTGAGCTTCTCATGGATAGGTTAGAAAAAGAGTCTTATTTTCACGTTCAAAGCAACGGACTTTTAAGTGAATTTAGTCAACCTATCGATGATGACGCCATATGCTGTGTGTGTATGGACGGTGAATGTTCTAATACTAATGTGATATTATTCTGCGATTTGTGCAATCTAGCAGTTCATCAAGAATGCTATGGTGTACCTTATATCCCTGAAGGGCAATGGCTTTGTCGCCGATGTCTGCAATCGCCATCTCGTTCTGTGGAGTGCTGTTTGTGTCCTAATCGTGGAGGAGCGTTTAAACAAACGGACGATGGTCGTTGGGCACACGTCGTTTGTGGTCTCTGGATTCCTGAAGTCCGTTTTGCCAATACAGTATTCCTTGAGCCTATTGATTCCATAGACAATATTCCACCAGCAAGATGGAAACTATCGTGTCGTGTTTGTAAACAACGAGGAGTTGGAGCATGTATTCAGTGCCATAAAACCAATTGCTATACTGCTTTCCATGTTACTTGTGGTCTATTGGCTGGACTCCATATGAAAATGGATACAGTTAGAGAATCATCTGCAAACGGTTTATCTGTAACTGTTAGAAAAACGGCTTTCTGTGATGTCCATACACCAGCAGATTCAGATTGTAAACCAAAATTGGATGATGTTGCTGCATTAGGAATCTCCACACCAAAGACCAAGGCTCGAATTAGTCCTAAAAAATCATCTGAGCTCTCACCACTTCCTGTTTTATTTCGAGGCTTAATGAATTTCAGTCCACAGTGTCCTTGGGATAAAGCACAAGAGATAGCCTCTCTAATAAATGTTCCGAAAAAGACTTATTTTTTTGACAGGCTCATGGCTTATTGGACTCTTAAAAGACAAACTCGCAATGGTGTACCTTTGATAAGAAGACTTCAATTTGCTAAAGCCACTACTAAAGACAAAAGTCCTGAGACTCCACAGAAAAATGCTCATCTGAGCCGAAAAAAGAAGGAAACGCCGCCGACAAAAGACACTAAAAGCAAAACTAAAACTAAGAAATCGAGCAAGCAAAAGGATTCATTTAAAACTATGTTAGAGCACAGAAAACTTCTCCGACAGTTGCGTCAAGATCTTGAGAAAGTGCGTCTTCTCTGTGAGTTGATTCGAAAGCGAGAGCAAAGAAAACGAGAGCTAATAGTTATGGATGAAAAACGCTTAACCATTGAATTAGCACCACTTCCAGTATTCTTAGGTCATGTTATAGATTCGCTAGAAGCCTATGACACTCATGGTTTCTTTGATGAACCTGTTAGTATAGAAGACGTTCCTGACTATTTGGATCATATCAAACATCCCATGGATTTTAGTAAAATGCGGTCTAAATTAGACCACTATAAATCCTTTAATTGCCTCGAAAAAGATTTTACTTTGATTCATGAAAATTGTTTATCATACAATGAAAAAGGCACAATTTTTTATAAAGCAGGCGTCAAGCTGAGAGACTCTGGTTTAAATATCTTAAAAGAAGCTCGTAAATTATACAATTCTATTGGATTTGATTCCAACGGACTACTCCTATCTTCTTCTAAGTCTTCTAAGTGCCGTGATAATGCTTCTGACGATGTGCTTTTGAAGGAAATCGATGATTTCCTCTCTGACAAAAATCCTCTCAAAAAGAGTGACTCTGCAAAGTACATAAAGAAACTCGTAGAATATCAAAGTAAAGTTAGTTCTGTGACACATCTTGGTGCTAAAAATCGTCGCCTTCGAGCTTTGAAGCAGGAAATTACTTCCAGGAAAAGAAAGAATTCTGTGGATCGTCCGCATTCTACATTTAGTTCCAAACCTAAAAATGTTTTGGATGACTCTATAGCCAGTCGTAAATTTGATTTTACTTTTGAAGAAGAGGAGGAGGATGGAGATAAAAAAGTTGTTAATGCTTCACGAAAATTAAGAGCAAATAGTAGGGAAGGATTGGCAGACAATCCCTCTTCCTCAACTAAAAAAAGAGGAAGGAAGAGACTACATAGGATTGAAGACGATGAAGATGAAATTCACGAGAATAATGTTGCAAAAAAGTCTAAACCCTCAGATTCTCCTCGAAATAACAAAGAGTCCAATGACAAATGCAATACACCTGCAGCTGCTGCTAAATCATCTCCAATGGGCGTGAATCGCCGTAATGCTGTCCTCTTTACTCGTAAAAAGATATCAGCTTCTCAAAAAGAAGATGAATCTGGTCGTTCCAGTAAAAGAAAAGTATCGAATGATGATATTAAGAAAAGCTCTAAGACATCTCCAAAACCAAACTCTGACGATATGGAGGTTGATGAGTCACCCCCAAAATTAGAAAATAACATAAATTCTAATGTTAACAGTCAAGAACCTTTATCTCCTCCACCTAACTCTATTATCAGAAAAAGAGGTCGACGAAGCAATAATCCTCCTCCACCACCTTCCTTGAAACAACATTCACCAGTCAAATCCGTAAAACCTCTGCCGAAAATATCAACAGTAAATCCTATTGAAAAAAAAGATCCCTTATCTTCATCAAGCTTCCAACACTATCGTCGTGGAGGTACTGAAGTAGTAGAAACCGATGAGGACACTCAGTCTGAATCGGCAACTGACGCAGTTGGAAGTTCTGAAGAGGAAACAGAAACTGAATCAGATTCAGACACTTCTTGCACCGAATCCTCTGGTGGTGGAAGTCAGCGAGTTCCTTTAGAACCTCTTGATCTAGTTTGGGCTAAAACCCGGGGATATCCTTGGTATCCAGCTCTAATTATCAATCCTAAAATGCCTCGTACAGGATATCTTCATAATGGGGTTCCTATTCCTGTACCACCTCAAGACGTACTTGATATGGCATCTACTCATAGTAGCCCACATTACCTCATTCTCTTTTTCGATTCAAAACGTACTTGGCAATGGCTACAAAGAGACAAGTTAGAACCACTTGGAGTTAATTCCAAAATAGATAAATCGAAATTAATTCAAGCTAAAAAACCCAGTGAAAAGAAAGCTGTTAAAAAAGCCTATGAAGACGCAATTTTGCACCGTTGTAAAGTAACTGGGGAAAATGCCAATTTTTCAGAAGAATCTCCAGATGAAAAATCCTAATTCTTGGCTCCTGCGAGTATTAATTTTTACACAGATAAACCGTCCACTCTTCTCTTTCTAGGGATGACAACGAAAAAAAAAAATAAAAAAATAAGGAGTCGAAGAGATGATAAAAGTTACAAAGAGACTATTTATGTTATTGATTAAAAATATATATCTTTATATTTATACTGAGTACATAGAGCAAAATGAATTTGGTTCTCTTACTCAAAATTTTCATATTTATATTAAATGCTTATTTAATTCCTGCTGATATTTTAAAGAAAGATGTAGTAAAACAATATATTTTTATATTACAGATTTCATGATTGAGCAGATGGAGATTCGTTGTTAGTTGATGTTGGCTTAGAATTTGGATATCGATTTTCCAAAGAGAAATAGTATTTTTGTATATATATATATATATACATTTATATATATATCTTTATTAAGTAATCTTGAAAAGCTTAGAGTCAATCCACAATGCCAGATAAACGTAAGGACTCATCGACTGAGAAAAGCGCAACAAAACGGTCAAAGGCCGATAATTCCAATAATGAGTCCATTAATGAAGATGGCATCTCTTATGAACCGGTACATTTCATCAGAAGTCATAGCAAAAATAACGATCCTGCAGACATTAAAACTCAGGTACTATCATTTTCCTTTCTTACACAAATGTAGAAACTTCGTATATTTTGTATCTTAAAAGATATGGGAAGTTGTTTTTGAACCTGATCCAAATTCACCGGATAAGACAACATCTAGAGTAGCAACATGTGGAGGCAACTCCATTTGTATAATTGATGTCAATACTGGAACCGTCCTCATGAAATATAAACACAAAGAATTGAAGTAAGTTGGAATCACTTGTTTTGTTTGTTTTTTGTTTTGTATTAGTACTCATTTTGTTTTTATTCAGAGAAGACTTTTACACGCTGGCTTGGACCACCTTAGAATTAAAAGGGGAAAAATCCGAAAGTGAAAAAACCAATATATTAGTGAGTGGTGGAATTCGCGGCGAGATTCGTATGTTTCATCCTCAATACAAAGTATGCTTTCACGAGTGGAGGCCTGTCGAAAAGAAAACTCACGCCGTTAATTCCCTTGTCTTCCATTCAGAGCATCCCACCTGGCTTTTCTGTAAGCTCTAAATATTTATATTTACATTTAAATAAATTAATATAAAGCGCTAGTTGGGATCCAAAAAAATTGGATTGGGCCTTAAACTGATTTGATTATATTTATTTTTTGATAATGCAGAATTGATGACTTTTGTGGTTAGATCAGAATGTGCGGCTAAAAACCATACAAAAAAGATTGAAGTAGATTTATTTTTTAATTTTTGATATCATTAAGTAGTGGTAAACCCCCAAAAAAATTGAGGCCCATCTGATCATTGATACGTCTTATATTGATGTTTTACTCTGTATAGCTACTTCAATTTTTTTATTTGCACTAGGTGGTTCAAATGACGGAGTTGTTTCTCTTTGGGATATTGGAAAGCCCACAATTCCTTCATATGATGGCGTTTGTCCCAAACAGTTGCTCAAGCTTTTTCCTGACTATGGAGATGTCTACAATATTGTATGGACTGGAAGTAACCGGTATTTATTGGCTGGAACAGCTGCTGGTCTTGTTGGTTGGAAGATAGAAGATGATCAAGTCATCGATAATAAGGACTACAAGTATGTTGTTTCTATAAACTGTTCGCTATTTAGTACGACTACCTCTTTTTTTGTTTTGTTTTTGTGTATGTGGATAGACCCCAGGTGATTGACTTTTTAATGCCTGAGAATGATAGGGATAATGGAGAAAATCCAATTGTAGACTCCTTGGCTGTTGCATCAGAGAATACCATAGTTTCCAAATGTGCTTTACATGGTCTTATCTACGTTTGGGATTTGAAATCGACTGTGAAAAAAATTGTTGATGTTGAAAAAAAAGCGGGAGGTGTAATCGAAAAAGAGGTTACAATGTTAGCTAATCTTCGGTGGTCTGACACTGACAATTTTTATATGAACTTAGGCTGTCATAAAGGTAAGAAAAGGGATAATTATTTTTTTAATTATTATTATTATTATTATTTTCTTTTATTATTATCGATTCCTTTTAGGTAAAGGGCTTATATGTTGTGGTGATGATAAAGGAACAGTGTGGATCTATAACCTCCCTCAGTTCGGTAAGGACTCCAGTCCAGCATTAAAAAGTGGGGTTGAACCGACCACACTTCTTACGTGGCCAGAATTACAAGATGACCATTTAGAGAATTCTAAGAAGGTTCCCATCGATAGACATAGTATCATCATAGATAAAGTAGCTGCTTCGCATGATAATAGCTACATTGTGGCTGTTACCTCAAATAATATGGTTTGTATTTGGAAGAAGTCCGAAGAAGAATCCTCTAACGGCTCAAATGATAATTAAATTGGCCATATATAAACGTTCATTAACAGTTAGCCACTTTTTTGTATGATAATACAAGTCTTGAGAACTCAAAAAGATAGCTTTTTGAATGTGTTGTCAATCTATGATTTATTTGTCGTGTTATATTCTATCTTCATATTTATTAATCACCAATTTTTTGCGGATAGTCCTATAATAAGAAGGAAAAAAAAAAAAAAGACAAAAACTTAAAAGATATTTCGAGCTGAGATATATTTGTTTATTTATTCAAAATCACATCTCCCAATCAACCCTTTTGCCCCTTACTTTCACGATTGAAATGTGCTCTTTTCTTTGTCACAGTTAATTAATTTTCTATAAAGTAATACAATTTTAATTATTATATTTTCTTATTTAATAGACAAAATGTCGGCAAAAAATTCAACTTTTTATATACGTGATTATTTCTACCGATATTTATATTTGCTCCTTCTTGTTTTTTGGTTGTGATAACTTACATGTTATTTTGATATTTTTTTAAATTTTTTTTTTTTTTGAAGAATGTCCAATGTCACTATATACATGTAAAACAGAAAATATGTACATCATTAATTTGAATGTAAAAAATATATATCTATATTGAGTATCCTTGGCTTTCGTTTCTTTTACACTTGATGGATTAGGAATTACGACGCCAATTGTATACATTTCCTAGTCTTGAAATTCATATTTTTTTACGCCAAATTGTTGTCTCAGTAAAAACTTTTCTCCATCAGATGTGATTCAGTTTGTAAATTCACCATAATAATGATGAAGAGATATTGATGTCGGCTGGAGCGAGAGATGGTAAAGTTTCAAATTTGATAACTTGGGACTTAATTTGCCAAAGCATGGAAAATATGGGATTGAACTTCGAATTTTCGGTATTCCAATTTTTGAGAAATTGTGTATATCCAATATAAGTTAGGAAAATGATTCATTCAACAACTTTTCATCAAGTAAAATGTCTCTTAAATTAATAATATATAAATACTTCAGTGTGTCGAAAATCTTTCTCAATTTGTAAAACAATTATGCATTGTCATCTATGGTTCATACGACTTTTGTAGAAAAAGAAATACATCTTAATGATTCAAAATGGAAAAACGGTTGGTACTCGTGTTCGTTCTTCCTTCAAATTATGTTGATCATCAATTAATTAATTTAGACCATTGAGGAGGATAAAGCTTCTCTGGAAAAACTGAGTTACAAGTCTTTGATCACAAGTCAAGTTTCAAGTCCTAAAATATTTTTAACTTCTATTCAAGTATTTGTGACTATTTAATTCTAGATCTTTTGTCTCAAATGCATCCAATTTAAATTTTTATTAAATTTCAATACTCTACAGTTGAGCATCATAACCGTAGCCAGGGATCATTTAATATAATTATAATTATTCTCTAGCATAGCAGTATAAAATAGCAAATAAAAGTACATGGATGAGTACCTTGTATTTAGTGAAAAAATCTTGAGAAAATTTGATAAATCCCCTTCTGCTAATTTGGTAGTCTGAGTCAATTCTCAAGTCTTTGCCCCCAAGTAGGAGTAAAGTCTTTATAGCTCTAGTACAGGTCAAGTTCTTAGTTAGTTCTATGGACTCTAGACCAGTAGTTACCAACTTTTTGCCATTTTCGATCCCTTTCTTTGAAGTTTAAAATCCAAGGTATTTCCCCACTAAAGAAATATCATCAGTAGTTCTATTTTCTTTTTATTTTCCATAAAAAAAAAGGGAAATATAAATTCAATAATTATGTACTACAGAACCCACAAATCAAGTACTCGCAACCCCCTTACTCGGGTCACAATGAAAATGTACAAGGTGTCTGGATGCACTTAAGAGTACCAACTCCATTCTTTCTTCTTTAGACGGAACCATCATTCGATCTGGAGAGGAAAAGTAACATATATAAATAAAATATTAAAATTCCAAACTTCCCAGACTTTTTGGACACCCTGTAGAATTAAATTAGAAGCAATATGTATTTATATTTTGAAATAGATTGTTTTAAAGATTAAGAAAAGTATGGCTTTTTTGAAAGTCTTAAGAAAGTTGAGGAAATACAGTCAAACTTGTGTTAAGCTGCCAGGTAAGGAATACAGAAAAAGTGAGCTCCCACACTAGGTTTGCCGTAGTTAACAAAATGAAAAATGATTTGCAATTTTATGACTTAAAAAAGTCTGAAATGTTCAGTTGTTTTGACTGATTAGCCATGCAAATATGAGTCACCTGTGATTCTAATTTTAAGGATACTAATATTTCAAGCACCCAGCTTGACTCTGAAAAATATTTATTTACTAAAATATAAATATATGTATTTTGAAATTTGAGCAAATTCAGGGGCTTCAAAAATATTTTCACGAGTAAGGAAATGAATAATGATGTTATGATGACAATTACACTCATACGTATGTTGTGAAACGAAACAATTGTAGTAAATATTTAGGTGAAAATATGTAAAGCTTCAAAATAAAGTCCATCCCATAAGGAGCAATTTAAATGTAAAAAATAAATAAATGGCAGTAAATGCTACAGAATATATCAACAACAATGGAGACGTGAAAGGCTTTGAATTAAGTAAAGGATGTTAAAAGTTGAATTTTAACATTTTATTTGAAATATTTCTATTTGAAATAATTTATTTTGTTCTTTTCAAATTTGGATAGTCTCAAATACTGACATATCCCATAAATAATATTAAGCTCTTCTTTTTTCCCCTTCCTTTTAGTATTATATTATGTAAATCCATTAATTCAATAATATAACTATTGTAATCTAAGTTATCAAATTCAGATATGTGTAATTTGTATCCCTGTTCATCGTATTGGAAATTGATCATTATATTATAAAGACAATAATTATATACATAAATAGATATCTGAGGCAAAAAAAAGGACTATTCTTAGTTTCCTTTATAGATTTCCATTTTAATTCCACTTAAGGAATACTAAGAATTGATTTACCAAAGAATATTTGGAGCATTACGTAGATATTAAAATAAATAAAATACTTCAAATTTACTGAACTGATTTGTATTAAATCTCAGAGTGGCATCAATTTTGAATCAATACTCAATTTTTAATTGATGCCATTGAGCTTCAAAGGTACTTTTTACTCGTTTTAATTGTGTAGATAGAACATGAAACTTATTTAGATTTTAGTACTTTGTCAATATAGAACATTATTGATTTAGTGGGATTTTTTTAAGAGAATAAACTATTAAATTAAAGATTGTCCTGGAGGCTCAGGCATGATAGGTGCCATACCCAATCCATGTCACCGACATCTCATTGGGGAACACTAAAATAATTTGTTTTGTTTTTGTAACCTAAAATACCCCTTTAAAGTTAGAGCTCTTTCTATCAGAGATTTACGTGTAAATACTATGTATAGTCCCTAACAAAAACTCAAGTCAGACTCACAGCTGAAGTCAAATAAACAAGTGTTGAACATTTTTTATTCACACTCAGGTGTGACTGCTTTTATTTGAATTGAATGGACTTTTTTCATCTACATCAAGTCATTTAACTCCAGTACACATTTCTGCTTGCTTTTTATCAATAGGATTTCATTAAAAGTAGGTGTTGAAAAGAAGGAAAATAACATTTAATTTATCAATATTTAATACTTTAATAATAGCTGTTAATTGATTAGCCATTTAAATCCTATAAATGTAGTTCTTCTATGCTTCTTTTAAAGGACCCTACTCTTAAATTTGTCCACACATTTAATATACATAGTTAAATAAATACAAAAAGAGTAATAGTAGTTTAAAGGCCGTGGTTTTTTTAAATAGCCTATTTTAGGTAAAAAAAAACTATATTTAAATAATAACACTCATCAACGAATTTGAACCCAATTAAGTAACCAGCTGTAATCCTTCTGCGCGCACCAACTTAAGTAGCTCTACCATGAGTTAATGTTTTTTACCGAATTTTAGCGAATTTTTGCTGAAAATTGAATGAAAATTTACACATTTAGATGAACAATTTCTTCTAAGTTAAGGACTCTTATTGGGCGCTTGACATCTCATTTAAAAGCTTTGGATCTCAGCTCTTTAATGCATTCCTCATTAATACATTTCATGTAATATTCAAGAAGCTATTCAATTACAAAGGATTTGGCCGACTTTTGGGCCTATTCTCGTTCCCTTCGCCCCCAGGAGTCCCTTTAGGTCAAAATAAAGATTGAAAATGAAATCTTCAATAAAAAAAACTTAAATTGAAGTTGAAGATGGAAAATGGCCGAAAAAGCCAATAACCTTGGGACTCTCGAATTTTTTTTTTTTTACAGATTTGAAATCACCGAGCAAAATGAATAAGGTTTTATTATACTTATACCTCTTAGAATTTATTACACTGTTGACCAGTGTAATAACAGACTATCATTATAGGCGAAAAAGTTTTTATATTTGTACAAACCATTTTCATTAACTCCATATTACAATGTATTTACAAACAAATGTAATGCTGAAGTCACTTGTAAGTTGTTATTCTAACAATTCATTCATTTCATAGAATAATTATAATAATTGATTTTACGGATTAAAGTAAAAACAGGGTTTAATTAAATATTTGGCAGTTCCATTCTATGTATGTATATAAATAAATGTAATACTATCAACATACTAAATCTTGAATGTACGTATATACTAACATACATAGAAGACGTCTACTTGCCAAATGCTTCTCCATTAATACTATGTAAAGAGAGAAGAAACTAATAGAAATTATTTTGTGATTAACGCTATAATTTGTGATGTATGTATATACCAAAGTCATTTATTTAATTAATAATATGAAAAAAAAAAATGCATTAAAACAATGTACATACATATGTTTAATAATTTCGTCAATCACGAGGAATATCTTCAATATCTTTGACCACTCAAAATCTTGTGCAACAAAATATTATATTACACCAAATACTAAATTAAAAAAAGCACCATTATGTTCATTCACATATCCATTTCGGAATTTCCATTCATGTTTTGTAATTCGAAGTTTGATATAACTGATCAGTTATGTAGTTATATGTTTTTGTATTGATGTACATAAATGTTTCCTTAACTCCCTAATTGAAGAAGATCCTTCAAACTCCAATGATGCACGAAGCAACCGAGTTATGAGTAATAGTCCAATCATCAAACACATCATATTCTAATTTATTTCAGTTTGTATGTTCTAAAAGTATAATTTGGATTACAGGCATAAAGGAATTAAGGGCTTATTTTCTATCAATTATTCTATAGCAATTATTATCCATAGTCTAACGAGGATTTTTGTAAATTACATTTTAATGTATAACAAAATACTTTGAACTTGTTCTTTGATTTCTTATAACAAAACATTCTTCTTTGACTACATCACAAAATTTACTCTCAGTTTTGTAATTTTTAACATTTTTTAATTTCATTTAACAACTAAATAGCTGAGATCCATATACGTTATATTTCTTATAAAACTAAATAAATTGTACAACTTACTATTAACGTTAGCAAAAAAAAAACAAAAAAAACAGGATGTATTATAATCAAACCCTAATTCTCTCAAAAACTGTAAATTAAAAAAAGTTCCTCATTTGAAAATCTAGACTATAGGGAGCATTTTTGGGACTTCAAATCCCTCTAGTCATGAATATCTTCTTCAATAAGTATTGCTTATAGAATTTAAATTAAAGAAGCATTCAGAATATCATATTTAATTCCAATTCTATTCAGGGTGGACCCTTTGAACTTTGAGTAAAAAATTATGTAACATTATAAAGCATTTATTTGACATTTGAAAAGAGAGGTAATTTTACTCAGAGTTACGTACATATGTAGACCCTATGGTTCTATAAAGAACACAGACTTCAAAGAGTTGGAATAAATGTGTTTTAAATCCGTTTCAAGTCATTCGTAATCTTCCCCTACCTTTTCTAGAAGGATGTTCTTTTATCCTCAGTAAAGTACCAAGTTATAATATTGACTCTTTCTAAACATTAAAATTGATTCCAAGTGAACTTTAAACAATTCGTTTATGGATAATGAATTTGTTTTCCAGTCTCTTTACAATATAAGAGGTGTAGCTTAAATATACTCAAAATTGTGTTTCCTTCAGGGAGTAAATTTTCTAGATCCAAACAGTTGTTCCTCTCCTCTATATATGTACCTTTAGTTATTTTTGAAAGATGATATTTTAGACAAAAAATATGAATTTACCTTCTCTTTATACTGTAAAAAAAAATCATTTAAGTTAATCAATGTTTGAGAAATTTGAAGTGCCTCTCCTTGGATATAAACGGGACAGATGGGAGATCAATTTTGTTTTTCTGAAATGGGAATCTATTAATACATTGGCTATTAGCCTCAAAAACATATCCGTGGGCGCCCAAAGGGGACAAAAGGTACTTTAACCCCCTCCCCAATATGTAAAGAAGAACAAAAATTAAAAACCCTGCTGCCCCTTTTGTGTCAATCGATCCTTGATGAAGAAAGGAATCCCTCTCCTCTCTTCGAGGATCAAGTAATTTCAAAATGGAATTACTTATCATGGGTGATACACTTCTAGACTTTGAGGATGATAATTTCGCCAAAGTAGGCACACTATACTCATTTTAAATCTGTATATTGACACTGTACATATTTGTTTTCTTTTAAAAAGCTATAATAGATGCGTCAAAATAGAAAAGAGAGAGAGATCAACATTAAAATAGTCTTTAAATGATGTTTGAAAGGTTATGAAATGAGGATCTAAGACTACTTTACTTGAAAACTATTCAATTCAAACAAAGGGACCCGGACTGTATACTTATATATTCTACATTATATAGGGAATTGGGCATATTGTTTCTATGTAACTAAATACCTAGTGTATATATATATTAGCGGTAATTAAATAAAACTCCATTTTTGACTCACTCATACTTTAACAATATTCATTTACATATTATTTAGGTATGTATGTAAAAGTATTTGTTGAGTAATGCCTTCATATTATGTATATTATTAAGAACACATTTGCATGGAAAAGCGTGTAGCCCCCATTATCCATGAATACACAATTTATACTCTTATTTATCCCCCCTCTCCCCCCCTAAAAAAAAAATTCCTTTTTCATCCTTTAAGTAAAAAATAATATGAATAAAGTTAAAAGGGCTTTATATTATTCTCTTCTGTTCCTTCTGCATGGTTGTATACACATGGAATAACGAATAAGGAGAAGGAGGAAGAATAAAAAAAAATACATGAATTATAAAGGATATTTTTGGTGAGAGCCGTGAATACTAATTTTTTTAATCGTTGGATATATATATATACATATATGTATACTTTTTACTTACTTACTTTCTTCATGCAAAAAAGCATTTGAGCGTGTATTGCAATTACTTCTAAATACATGCATACATACATGCATATGTTTTCTTGCTTACAAATGAACAAAATTAGCTTTTTAAAATAGTATGTACATATATATATATATTTGTTCAAAGATGTGTAAATGACTATGTTTATTTATTTTTCAACTCTTATTGAATATCTTTTTTTATTTAAAAAAAAAAAAAACCTTCTTTTTTAATAATATTATGTTTTGTCATGAATTGGACCAAGACATTAATAGTTCTAGATCCTAGGGAAAGTAGCTCAAAACTTGTATATACCTATTTCAGTTGATTCCTTTTCAATCATAATAGAAAGGAATAGATTCCGATTCCTGGGTCCAGAGTCATGAGTCATGATTTGAGGCTTAATTAAAATATATCATGCATACTTAATTTTTCAACCTAATGGTAAAGAAAAGCAGCTGTGTTGAGCAAGTACTGCTTTCCAAACTTTTAAACTTGAATTCCCTTGGATAGCATTTGAACAGCTTTACAAATTCTAACAAAAGGAAATTTTCAATAATTTTTAATAAGAAAAATCTTTTCATGCCCCTGGAGAGTTGCTTCAAAACTCCCCCAGTTTGAGAAGGCCTGATCATGTAAACAAACTTGTTTGAGTCACTGACGAAAACCTTAACTAATATTTAGTTTATTGCATGATTGCTTACAAAAAAAAAGCTTTAAAAAAGTAATGGAATCGATTATTATTATGTCTTGTGCGTGACACATTTACTCAAAATGTGGAATTTGTGGATTTTAATTCATTAAGAGCCCCTCCCCTCATAAACTCCCATCAGAAGCTTTTCTGACCACAAATTATCAGAGGAGTCACTTTTTACAGACTCTATACTCACAATACGATCTTTCTGCAAGAACAAAGAAGTTGAAACGTATTCTTAACTTTTGTCAGCTATTTTACGGGCTATGTTCGAAAAAGGGTCAAGGATGGCTAATGAAGGAGATAAGCTATCGAAAAAGTACTGGTTTGTTTTCTTGGTGTCTTGAGAGTTGAACAAAAGTATAGAGAGAGAGAGAGAGAGTCCTCAATCGTGGGATTTCTCTTCTATATTTATGGGTTGAAAAATATGTATTTGATATACCTATGTGACACCACACTGTTCATGATTTGACCATTCCTGTGATTTTAATGTACAATTGCATATTTAGTAGCTTTTAATTTTTTTAACATCTTAATTTGTGAATAAATAATAATAAAAATGCAAGGAAGGAGAAATAATTCTATTTAACGTTCTCGTATCTAAAGTAATACTCGACCTTACTTAAGTCGGTATATTAAGTCTGAATACTCCACAAACTCACCAAAGTATGATTTAGGTAAAACTGTTCCAAACTTGAACTCCATTTTAGTCAAAAATCAAAATAAACGAGTATAAATTAATCTCATCATAATTTTTTTTATTTTTTATTGAGTAATTCTTTATGAATATAGGAAACACAACCTCTCATTCAACTGCTTTTATTTAAAAAGAGTCAGAGAAAGAGATAAAAAGGGACAGAAAGATGAAAAAAAAAATATATGTAAATGATATCTAAATTCATTTTTTCAAGATTAAAGTTAAATTGAATGTCCATCTCCTTATATAAATACATACTTCCTTTAAAGTCGCTCAAAATATACTTAAAAGAAATTTAGATTTAATACATTTAATACAGAGTGTTTATTCAACTAAAAATGTTTTTTAAAAAAAACAAAGATTAATTTACACAACAAAATAAAGAAAATTTAATATTCACTACATATGGTTGGATTAGCATCATTCTAATATAAAGTCATTCAACTAAATGTCAACCACTTAATCTAACATAATATTAAACTATTCATAATTACGAAGTTATAATCATTGAACCTCAAGACTTTTGAGTTGGCTCTGTCGTAAAACTTTTTTTGTGTTTTATTTATCTCGTCGTGTATCAAATCTAAATGATGAATAATTTTAGGTGTGTATACTTTTCTATTAAAGGCTTTTACCCAGCGTGTTAGAAAGAATCCCTCTGCGTGACACGCATGTCATAGTTTTGCCATCACTACTCTACGACTTGATAAATAATAAACATACTATATATGCCTCGATTTTATACCTATTTCACTCTTAACTAAATTCTACATATCTTAAAAATACATATTTATTGTATTAATACACTTTTTTGTGTGTGGAAGAAAGTCCTATGTCGTAACTTTATTCAATTCAAATTAACATATATAAATAACAGACATATTTTCGTATTCCTTGATACACATGGATTAATTATAGTATATTTATGCTAAAAACTACAACTAAAGCTTTTTGATTTGAAAAATGTCTCATTTAGAAGATAATTTAGTAAATGAGTATTTTTAGAAAAGTAGACTAATGGGCAAATATTTTTATTTATGAATAATATTTTCTTAATTTTTGAGTCAAAGTTGATCTAATGGTTAGGAATGTAAAAAAATATGCAAATGGGGTGTGTAAAATAAAAAGAAAGAGACAATCAACTTGGTAATAACTCTGACAATTTGATGAATGTTGAAAGGGAAGTAGCTTGAGCTGTCATGACGTTTTACTGAGCTACAAACTGCTATTCTCCATTATATTATATACAAATGAAGGCATCAATAATAATAAATAATAACATTATGTATGTATACCATAGATGAGAGGCAGAAAATTAACGGAAATTAATGTCAGGAAATTATATATTTTTAACTAATAATAATTATACGAGGACTTGAGCACTTTTTGTTTACATTTACTTTGCTTTATTAACCTTAATGTATGTATTCCTTCATCTTTACTATCAGGTAGATGTTCTCCCCTCGGTAATTAAAGGTAAAATGATAACAGCTTTAGAAAACAAAAAGACCTGTTTGAAGAGCCAACTCACAAAAAATCTTGCACACGGCATTTTGCATATTTTTTTACATTCCTACTAATGGTACACTTCCTGTTCCATTGGGAAACTTTTGTTGACAAGGATTATGATTAAATGTCAATCTTTTTAAAGTCTTAATCGTCAAAATAAAAAGATAATTGTTTAATTTTCTGCTAAAAAATAAAAGTTTCATTACCTTTCTACGAAACACACGGTTCATTATCAAATATTTGAATAATTTTAACGTTGAAGATCATGTACATATATAATATATTATTTTCTTATAAATAGAAACACAAAAAATATGATTAAATGATGTGCATTTTTAAATTAAATTACAAAATGCCGTTCGTTATCTCTCGAAAAGAAAAAAAATATTTTTTTTTATCTTGTAGTTTGCTGCATTCTTTTTTCTTAACTCGAGTCACACATCTGGCTAAACTAAAATAATAGTGTTAGAAATACAACTTCTGCAGAAAAAAACTATGTTTATAATATTAAAAAATTAAAAATAGTACCTCTATTCTTTTTTTGAATTCTTTATTCAATCTTTGCTATGAGGATCTCCCTCTAACAGAAAAATTAAAAAGTATACAAATATCAAGTACAATCATTCAAAATCGAACAATTTATTGATGAGTCAATCAAATACAACAATTTTTGGTAGCTTAATATTAATTTACAATTGGTTTAAGTTGCCAATTATCATGGATATTTCATTTCCCTAAAAAACTAGATCTAATTTTCTTAAATAAAACCGGAATCAAACATTTTTTTCCCCCTCAAAAAATCAGATTCAATGTTTTTTTTTCAATTTTTTGACTATTGAAAACCCAGGCGTGGCAGTAACCCTTTTATCAAAAGGTTTATTTAGCCCTTTATTGATATTTTTGACCTTGATACTAACACAGGTCAACAGACAAAAATCCTAAAAGGTATAAGAATAATAGAAGTTATTCAGTTTTGCAAGCTAATTTCAAATTTGTAATTTTGAGAAATCAAACCCTCCTTTTCGAGCGTTTTTTGTGTGCCATTTTCTAACTTCAACTTCAATTTAAGCCTAGAAGAATACTCATTTTGAGTATTATTTAATTATGATCCGCTAGTTTATTTATTGCAAATTCCAATTCCAGTCTTTTTTTTTTTACCTAAAGAAACTCTTGGGGGCATAGGCGGCAGGAGTTGCCCCAAAAGTCGCCCAAAACTTTTGTACTTCCTTAAATATTACAGTAAGTAGATTAATAAAGAATGCATTCAAAGGATGAGATCCACAGCATTCAAATGAGATGTCAAGCGCCCGATGGGAATTCTTAACTATGAAGAAATTGTCCATCTAAATGTGTAAATTTTAATCCAGTTTCGGCCAAATATTTTCTAGAAATCAATGACTCACGGTGTAGCTATTAAAAAAACCGATTGTAATAGACTGAATAGACTTTTATAGGGTACTTACAGAGAAGACAATTGAATCTTCCAGTATCACGAAGTATAAACGTCTTAAAAAATGCTTTTCTCTCCTTTTCTGAAAAATGGTTAAAATATCGAATACTTACTGGAACTCTAGAAGTGAACGCTAAGTTTTTTGCCGATGAAAAACGAAAGTGCGTATTTTGTGGAGTCAATGATGAAACAAGTGACCATTTTCTTTTTGAATGTGAGAAACTTACCCCACTATATTCTACCATATGGGAATATTTAGAGGAAATTTTTAGTTTTTATAAATTTAAGAAAGATGAATTTATCGCTTTTTATACCGGACAGGAAGATAATATTATAAATGCCATCATCACCAAGGCCCACCATGTACTATACGCAAAAAGATCATCTTCTGATCGAGATATCTCCGGCGTACTATCAATAATAAAACTCCACTTCAGAACTTTACAAAGTATTTCATAATATTTTTTTTTGGACCTTTGTTGTTGTTTTTTTGCTGCACTTTTATGTCTTTTTAAGCGACTTTTGATTTGTGTTGTTTTTAAATATGTTTTTGATGTTCCATCAGTTTCTTTCCCAGTTATTCCCTATTATGAATTTTTAGTATGTGTATTCGAATAAAGATATGCCGATATGGCCGAGAAAAAAAAAATTGTAATAGACTGAAGTAGTAGTCCGCAAAAGGAATATGAAATCAGCTGAAGTTAACAAAATTCAAAAAAATTGAGCTCTTTTTTTATTACAAATCAACTCCTAGGAAAGAGTGGAATTCCATGGCCATGGATATCTAATGAAAGGAATAGGTTTCCTTGATTAGTCATCGTAGGGACTTTGTGAGGAAGGTCTCTTGATACTTCTACTTCAACGGAACTACATTGAGGAACGCTCGATGAGTCTCCTTAATCTGAAGAAGACGGGATGAAGTCGAACGTAAATCGTCAATTTTGACACCCAAAATGTATCTTTTTCATTTTTAAATCTCAAAAATGGTCAGGGAGGTGCTCCTTTTATTTTTTTTTTCAAAACGTCCGAAGCTACTGAAAACCATTGATGCATTAAAAAAATGGTCTTCAATGCAGGACAGTCAAATGCATATGTATTTGCTTCAAGAAAATATTAGTATCCTTGAGAATGATAAAGTACGAATACAATTTTAATGTATAATTAAGAGTAGAGAAAACGAATGTTACAATAGTTTTCTTTTCTTTTTTATTACATTAACGTTCTAATTAGCTTTCATGAAATAATAACTGATTGGAAAACGAGTGTAGAAAGAAAGCTCATAACATAGATTTCAAAAGAAAAGTTTTTTTTCTTCTTCGAAAAAGAAGAGGAATGGATAGATAAAGATAGATTAATTTGTATTAATCTGTCAAATCGTTTCCTTTTTAAATGATAATAATAATTAATTGGGAGACATGAAAGAAAATCGAATTTCATCAACCTTTTAGATAATTCATTAGTTTGTTATGCATATCTTCTTTATGGAAACCCGATTGACATTATACTCTATTTTGATAATGTACTCTTTTTGTCTTAAAAAGAAAATGTGTCTGTTACATATTATATTATTTATAATAATAAAAATTAAATCATGCAAAAATGAAATAAAGGCTTTTTGATAATAATTGCCATGTATGTAGTACTCATTATTAGTCACGTGATTTGTACATAAGTTGTGTGTATGTAATACCTAATACATATGGCTACATAGCACAGAGCTATTTTGATTCTACCTACCTCTCAATTTTTTCTTTAAAAAGTCTAGTCTACCAATTATGCAACTCTGGTTTGAGCAGTTCAACTCGAATCAGCTGTTCTTAAGCAGTGAAATATTTCCTAACATTAAATGAGCAATAACTGAGAACAGTTGGTAATAATAATAATAATAATTAATTATTGGGTAGCTACTATATTGATAAGTATAAATTATTGATTAGTTAATAAAAAAAACGATAGATTATTTTTATGGTACGATCAATAAAATATCAGACTTCTTACCCCAGCTATGCTTGTAGAAAATGGCTTTAAACTATCAAATGATATCAAAGTCTATTCCTAGTCGCATAAAATTTGAAAGAAGGATCAAAATGGGTTGCTCATCCTGCTCTTTGTCCTACTATTTGCGTTTTAAAATAGGTAGATATATCATTTTCGTACTTATGGGTGTGATATATATGTTTGTCCTTAAAAATATTTCTGAATAAGATTATTATAATATAAAGTGCAATCAAAAAGGGACGATCTCAGAAATTTGATTACGTTTTTAAGATCCTTTGAATATAAAGCTCGACATGAATCAAACGTACAAATCCACCTCAGTTCAAATAGATAAAGTATCAATATATGCCGGTATTATTATTTGTAATAAATCTTTGTGTCTTTGGCTCCCAAAACCCCAGCTATACATGCACAGCGAGCGTTTCATCCCGTTTTTTGAGCATAATATATATATGTTTAAAAAAACTTTTATTCAAGTGCAAGATGATCCTCTCATCAAATGTGTCAAAAGTCGTCACTAACTTTAAATCCGAGTTCAAAATCCCTTTAATTAGACTCCAAAAATTTCGTTTGAATGCTAATCTCTAGCTTTTAGCTACGTAATTTCTTATTTTTTCATCTCTAAAGTATCTCATAATAGTAACACCCATATTCTTTTGTTTTTATCAACGAAATGAAACAAGTATTTGCTTAATTTTCAACTGCTTAAACCTATATTTAGCTCTTATTTGACGGATATAGATATATGTATAACACCCTATACATACACGAAGGAACGTATCGTTCGTCTAAATTAACAATATAATATACAGATTGTTATGGCAGATTAGAAATACGATATCGAGTAAAAGAAGAAGAAGATGCATTAGTGCTTAATTGCTTAAGGTTATTTATTACACAAAAAATAAGCAATCATGTAGGTGGGCTTGACAGAAGAAAGAAACAAACAAAAATAAGCCATCATAAGAATGCTGATTCCTATACACTCAAGATTTTTATAGGAAATTTCTCAAACTGTGTGAACCTAGAATGAAAAAGTTACAAAGCTTTCTAAATGCATATGTTATAGAGATATTTTGTATGTGGAAAGTGATGTAAATAATAAACACATGAATGAACAATTACGTTCATATTTATGAACATATTTACAATTTTTTTTAATATGTATGAATGTAGAATATGTCAAATCACATTATAATACTTGGACTAAAAAAAAAAAAAAAGATTTGTCCTTGCATCAAGGGCTCAATAAATATGCATCATCATCATGGTGCATATTTATTGATAAAATGTATGTAATGTATAAAGTCCGTTCGTTGATGTTGTTTATCCCCCAATATATTGTTTAATATTAAAATGTTTATGGGGACATTAGGGTGACACACACAAAGAGGTTTTTTTTTTTTCATTAAAAAAATTGGTCTATTTATAGGAAGTTAACCAGTAAATAACTCTGCATATTAACATACAAGTATTAAGTTATTTATTTACTAATAAAAAGTAATCTCAATTTTCAATTTGGGCCATCCACAAACTTTTTTATAATATCCAAAAAATATTTCTAGCATATGATCAAGGAGTAGTTAGAGCCATCCTTTGGTTGATATCTGCACAATCAGAGAGAGACAAGTCTAGCTACATGAATCACGCCCAAATGCTGCATAATACTTTTTTTACGGAAATGAGCAATGTGCCCATGTTTTTTCATATTTGCAAAACAGTTTTAAAATTTTTATTATGTCAATAATTACAGAGCAATTACTCCTGAGTTTACTACTACTGATATACTCTTAAAATTGAAGAATTTTTTTGAGAAATAAATCACGGATTCTCAAAATTTCAAAAGAATACTTTTCGTCAAATTGCATTTTAGTCGTCACCTTTGAGTCATTTTAAAAAACAAGGAATTCGATTATAGCTGTTCACAAAAGGACGATGCGTATCTCAAACACTAATGAATATTATTTTGACGTGTAAGTTGACACAGATATGGGTGGCAGGAGTGCCAACTTCAAAACAAAAACGTTTATCCCATTCGGAATCCTAATAAAGTTAAAGTCAAATTTTCTAGTATTTTTTGCTCATAGTATTAATTCCATGAAAGTGAATCTATGTTTTTCCTTAGAGTATGGGCTAACTATCCCCCCCCCCCCTCCTTGTTTCTTTTAAGCAGAAAGGTTGCGAGATATGCCCAATTTCTTTTGAGATAAAATAGATAGTTTTGATAGTTTTGATTTTAAAAAGCTGATTCAACTGACACAAAAAATAGAGACTACACCATAGCTACTACATTTTAAATACTCTGTGGGTTTTTCGTACTAAATATCCTCACTACCAAGGGATATTGAGCCTTTTTTCTCTTTCCTTTTAGAGGAGAGGTTGGGAGACACAATAATGATAATGCTTTGAACTCCGATTTCCTTACATATCTATTATCACGACGATCTTTTTGGAATAAACAACAAAAATATATTGTATTCTCCCTTCAGCTGATTTTCATCATTTGACTCTTTTGATTTAAAGCAGCTGACCCTACGTGTTATGAGCTCAAAAAGGGTGTTATTATTATTTATGATTTTGATGCATAAAAAATATATTAAATCAAGTATTTCGCGCCCTTTTTTTGAATTTTGAATATATTACAAGTAGTAACGATTGGTTTGTGATTGGTAAAATTTATAAATATATAGTATATCTAAATAATTAATTCTGCATAATATTAACGAGTTGGCAACAAGGAAAATACAGAAGGGTAGCAACTACCAGTTGTTTTTCCAAATTTTTCGTTTCCCTTTTGAGAGTTGAGGTTGCGAGTGGACAAAAAAGCTCGACGTGTATATTATAATAGCATTTGGGTAAATAAATGTTATTTATAAATGGATCTACATGACTCTATACTCCGTCTGGCTTCACTATATTATCAATAAGTAGAAATAAATTTAAGGTAAATTTCTATCAACATTTATTGCCTAAATACTATTTTTCATTCAAGGTAGTAGGTTACTAAGAAAATAAACAAACCAAAAAAAAAAAATAACTGTTTTCTTTTTATTAGCCCATTCAACTCTTTTTCTCAAGCAATTCAATGTACGATATGTATATTTATGCATACATATATGTAGTATTGCATGAATGTAAATGTAAATATTTTGAAAAGGGCTCTCAACCCCCTAGAATTAATTAAGAATCCTTGTTTGGACTTCCACAAACATAATATTGAAAGAATAAACATTCTATATATGTATGTACGTACGTACGTATGTTCCAAGTAGAAATGCAGACGATGATGATGTTTATTATTAACTGCACATTCAAAGAGTTTCTTTCTTGTATTACAATTATTTAGATCTTTTTCTCCTTTGTTGAGACTTTATGTCTATATATACAGGGTGTTTGTGGTATTGTGTCGCGGTCTTATATTTGTAGTAACCCTGTTTCTAGGCGTCGGATCGAGCAACAGCTGACGCCATTTTTTCCGTTGAATCTTCTTCTACAACGTTTACTTAAGAAAGATTATCGTCAAGATGAATGCCGAAGAGCAAGAATCAAAAAGAGGGGCCATTGTGTGCGACATCCGCGCCGGCCGGACGAATCGCGACCAAGATCAGGACCAAAAGGTGAACAGAAAGAAGAACAGGTGGATCTGCAATGACCCTCAGGATGTCCCTATTGTCATGAAGACAAAATTTCCGGCCACCGTAATGGTCTTTGGCGTTGTGAGCAACGAGGGTCACGTCATGCCTCCTCACGTCTTTGAGGCCGGCCTCAAGGTCAACATCGAGGTGTACCTGGACGTGCTACGCACTGTTGTCAAGCCGTGGATGGATCAGGTGGCCGATGGACGTCCATATGTGTGGCAGCAGGATGGTGCACCTGCTCACAACTCAAAAACCACGCAGAGCTGGTGCAGGAACAACTTCCCACACTTCTGGGACAAAACTTTGTGGCCGCCTAGCTCGCCAGACTGTAATAATCTGCTCGATTATTTCGTGTGGGGTGTGACCGAGAGGGACATCAATCGTACTCCTCACAACACCAAAGCCTCCCTGGTCGCCTCCATTATGGACGTGTTCGCCAATCTCCGGAGCGATGACGTCGTGCACGCCTGCTTGCGCTTCCGGCGGCGCCTCGAGGCTGTCATTGATGCTAAAGGCGATTTTATTCTTTGAATCTTTAAAAAGGAAGTCAATAAAGATATCCTGAAAGTTTCATCCAAATCGATTCATTATTTTTTGAGCTACAGGTATTTAAAGTTTTTTTTTTAAATGCGACACAATACCACTAACACCCTGTATATAGATATCAGAGTTTCAATCCTTTCACATCTGTTTCATAAGTATATTACATATATATATATATATATATATATATGTAAGGAAACCAACTTCATAAATAACCCAGATAAGAACTAGGAAAACAGTTTGTGTCATTTCACTTCCATTAGAACTCTGTTTTGATAAATAGTCCTTTTTAGAGGAACCTGATTCATTCTTCTATTATTATTATTCTATGTCATCTTTCACTTCTTCTTCTGCCATTTTTATTTCTTGTAATCTATTAAAAATAAATTATTTCATCCTTCCTCCTTCTTCTTCTTCTTCTTCTTTTTTAAAGGCTCTTTCACATTTGCATTAATAGATTTTTTTTCTTTGTTTCTTCATTTATTTCAAAAAGTACTATAATAAATAATATGTAGTGACATAAAATAATAGTTACCATGTATGTATGTATTTATGTAGATGACTTCTCTACACTCGACAAAGAAGGATCGATGAATTATGACCTCGTGTGTATGTAGGATATGTATTTATATTATATATTCCGCCTTTTTTTCATCTTCCCTGTCCTTTTTTGTAAGTAACAAAGCCTTGAAAATAAAGAATGATAATCAAAAGAGTTCTTTCACGTATCCTGTCATTTCCTTCACTCTCTCTCTCTCTCTCTCTCTCCTTATTATATAATATATATTATATTTATTTATGAGTTTATTAATTAATTAATGTTTCTATTATATTTTTTTGCTTCAAATACTAATTTTGATGATTCACACTTAACTGTACAATTATGAACCCAATTATGAACAAACCATCACTGACATTTCATTCCAAAAATAAGCTGATGATTTTTTTAAAGAAGTGACAAGAAACTATTAATATCTTTTTTTGAGTAAGAAAGGTTTAAGATGAAGACATAATAACCATATTATGAGATGAGGGATTCAGTAATATATTATTGCATTAGCTAGACACAACGTGTTCAATGTATGGTTGACCCATGAGAGTGTTCTTTATTTTTTCCTTCATATCAGATCTACTCTAAACTCTAAATTTGTTTTAAATTCATCTTTTTTATGTTTACTCAAAAATTTCAAGTTTCACACACAATGGAAGTGAGACTATTTTGGGCTTAATTATATTATAACACAATTAATATTTAAAACTTAATTATTACATATATATATATATGTATTTGGTCTAGGTACAATGCTAATAAGTTGCATTCGATTAATTATATATATATATTTTTTTCTCATATTTATGTGTTTGATATGTATATGACCAAGTGCGTATATTTTTTTTACATATGTGAGTTTTTGTGATTTTTGTGATTACTCAAAAATGAGCCTATTAGGCAAAAAAACAAACATCCTTTCCTGGCTTATAGATAGATTTTTTTTTTTTTTTAAAAACCAATGTTTTTTGTGTGAACTTTAATGTTTGACACGAGAGTCATTTTTTACAAGTCTGAGTCAAGTATCCAATACTTGAGCTCCATTTAAGTCAAGCTTGAAACTTTTAACAACTTTTAAAGAGTCGAATCTGAAGTCCTAGTTTGAGGAGACTTGAGTGATATACATAGTAGTCATAGTTCCCATCTCTGGTGTAGACTTTACACGACTAGTCAAAGTGAGGGGTATAAAGATAAAACTCTTCGTAGGACACACACAAAAAAACAACAACATTGGACAACACCTTCCTCTCCCAGATAAAATCCAAGGAGAACAAAAACTCTGATGGACAAAAAAAAATAGCCAATATGTAAGGATTAATTAACCCTTACATATAAGAGAGAGTTTTTGAATGAATCAACTTCCCAATCAAAACAAATTTCTAAAAATGTTGCTCCAATTTTTTAATTAATTTTTAGATAATAGTAATAAATAGCTACTTTCTAGCCTTAAAAATGGCAAAACTGATGAAATTATAGAGAGAAATCCATCAACAAACATTATTCACTTCATTAGCTCATACAACATAGGATTTATTTCTCCTCCCCACAGGCTTGAACGTCTAAATAACCAAGATTTTTATTCAAAATAAATTTTTACAAAAAAAATAAATAATGGTATACCATAAAGTGTGTTAAAAACTAAAATTATAGACGCAGAAGTTGGTATTAGTTTTAGTTTGAGACAAAAAACGTACATACTAATTTGAACTCGGGGGGATTTCTTTTTTCAAACTCAAATAACACTAATATTTACAATGATTAAATATTTTTATAGTTGCATTTATTCTTTTTAGAACTTTGTTCCCTGGTATTTTGTGGTTGGACATTTGGTCCCTGCACTTCTTTGAAATTTTTGTATAGATAAGAAAACAGCTCGATTAGTTCTGATAGGAAATGATGAAGTTTTTTTTTAATGCAACACTAATGGTTCTACGTGGGTAATACCCATGGTTTCAACATAACCTCTACCTATGTCTAAAATACCTCCGACTTTCACCGACTTTCCTCTTTGTTCAAAGTTTCTTTTATTATTATGCTTGGAGCCTACATACTCAATGTAAAAGCATTCAAAAATAACTTTTGATAATGCTTCATTTCCCATAAAATAAAATGAATTTCAATCTAGTTTTCCTGGAAAGGTGACATCATTTGACAGAATTATTAAGGACATAAAATACATTATTTGTCGTGTTAAAAGTTCCTTTTATTTCCCATATTTACATATGTCTAATGATAATGCTCTCACCATGTGCCCACAACGATGAAATTGGAAGAGACTCCTGAGTTGTCAACAATGTTGAAAAGATAGGAAATGGAAAGAGTATTAATCCATTAGTGAATGTGTCTATATCTATCTAAACATACACATATATATATATATATATATATATATATATATATATATATATATATATATTATTTATCCCTAAGAGACTCTAATGATTTATGACACATACATAAATGATCTCGACAGGGACATTTCTTTCATAGAACTCACGGTTCTTGGATGTTTGTATTTCTATATTTGATAAATCATTTGTGACATTAGAAGTCAAGAGTTATATATTTTGGAATTTATGCTATTTGAAGTCGAAAACCCTTTTCGAGATCGTCAACTAAGGTGCATTAAATATTTATTATTGTCAGTCTCTCTGGGTAAAATGTTCACACAAATATCAGTTTGTTAGGGGATATATACTACATTTTATTATAATATATTATGCTATGTATTTTAAAATATTTTTTATGAGCAGAAATCCTAAATACAATATATATTGGAAACATTTTTTTTCTTTTTTTTTATATACAAAAGACTGTTTATTGTAGATATTTGAGTTTTAAATTTATATGCCGAAAACCATATTTTATTTTATCATAGACCACACGATTTCACTTAATTCCGTATATCCTATTAACAAAAACAACAAAAGAATTTCTCACAAATACTGGTTATATATATGTACAAATTGTCACTTGTGTTATAAGCAGATTGATCGATTTACAACTTCAACACGCATCAACACGTCAGCACAGGACATTTTAAATGCCCACTATAAATTGATGCTTTCATTTCATTTGAATTGATTAATGTTACATTAATTTATTATTTATTTAGGGGTAAAATAAATATAGGCACTTATATGTAGTTTATAATGAACCATAGAACACGTTTGATGAATAAGATTTTTCATCAAAATTCATCAGAAATGTTGAAGATTCCAAGAAATGTTAATAATTGCATTTATTGTGGATCACAAGATCCTTAAACTCCATATTTAAAATGTTTTATCTCATTTTTTTTAATAGACATTTCTCTCTTTTTAATAATAATTAATTAATTATTCATTTCCCAAGTTCCTACTTTGAGTTGAGTACAGGAATAGAAATGAAAATGACTGCAGGTATCAAGGACTTTTTATACCATAAATAATATCTATGCACTGTGAATGGGACGGTACGATAGATCCACGGTATCAACTGCAGTTCAGTTTTGTACGTGTACATAATAATGAAGAAAGCAATTATGAAGGGCTCAAACTACTCAAAATGTAACTACTCAAAATAAGGTTATTATTCGTCCTTTAAAAAATGTTAATGGCGGTATGTAAACGCTTCTTTTTTTTTGTGAGTTCATACATGTTGAAATACGTTCCTACGTCTACGAGAGTCTTTAAATAGTTTCAAGTTTGATCAAATCTATCTCTCAATACTTATTTATAACTTTCTCTATCTGTTACTTATTCTACTTGACTTTATTTCTCATAAAAAATGAATGCCTTTCCTTGGGTCGATAGTTTGTCTTGTTTTTTGGAACATGCTCAACAAAAAAAAATTATATAAATAAGCGTATCATCGTTTTTGTCCATATCAAAATGTTAAAAACAATGGAAAGAGCCATGGTGCCGTGCCATGCCTGAATTTAAAAGTAAGCAACTTCACAGCATAATAAAAAATAATTTGAGTACAAAATAAATCAACTCTTGGAGCACTCGGGGCTCTAAGATAAGTGGACAAATCAACAGTTGACATAAAAAACCCATTATTTAGGTGTTGTTGATTTTGGTAGTAATCGGATTTCTTATAAATATTTATATATATGTAAGACCAAAATTGACTTCTCAATAGAAGAGTCGCGTGCACTCTCTATACCTTTTCAAGTTCAATATGGGAATAAGCAAGTTCAATATGGGAATAAATAATAAAAAAAACAATATTCAGGAAATTTAACATAATAATAAATTTTATAATTAATGAAAATAAAAAAATAAGGGTAGACGAGGAAGTTTCAAAGAGAATACAGCAGCAATGGAGTGGGTGCATGAATGCTTAAGAAAAGCAAAGGATGAATATTGAGGTCCAGGTGTACTTGGTATTGATAATGCTCCGGCACACTCCAGGATTGAAGATGTTTTGAATGAAGAAGAGTTTTCAATTCACAAAATTTTAAGACTTGGGCCTTACGGTCCTATGCTCAATCCAATTAAGCATATTTGGTCAATATTGAAAGCCTTTGTGAATATTTGAGAATATTTTTGAAATTGAGAATATTTTAAATGGTGAAAGAAATGATTGCAGCATTTCACAGCAAAGATCAAGAACATCTCTGGAACAATTAATTTGGAGAAAAACTATATAGAACGCTATCCAATGCAGAATGCTTATTATTATGTAAATTCTCTCTTGGACATCCATTTATTTGCGGGTCTAAATTCTGCAAAGACATTTAAAAAAAAAAGTAAAAAGTAGGGCGAGGTGGGGAATAGATTATCAAAGTGATTTATTATGTCATGCAAGAAATAAACATTGTGTTTGTATACATGTATGTATAATTGGTTTGTTGCTATGGTAACTTGTTAAAAAAAAAGAGTATATTAGTAGTATTTCCCCATTCCATTCTAAAATTTATACAATGGCTTCATCGTATAAAACTTACACACACAAATGTATACAGCCTACATATATTTATTATTATGTAATGATATTAAAAAGTATTTTTTTTTTTAAATAGAAAAGCTTCTCTCTCTCTCACACACACAATATGGCATTGAAAATTGAAAATCATCAGGGAATTATTATAAAGGAGGAAAAAAAAATAATCTTGGGTAGTTGCTAGGAGTCAACAGTGTCTTCAAAAATACAAAAGATATTAATTAATTAATAAAAGAATATATGAATTTGACACTATACAAAAATTGGTTAATTAATTACATACGGATTAACTCTCTCTCTCTTATGATATAATCATGAATGGATGAGCAATTTGAGGACTTTTCAACGTTGTATTTTATCCATATCTCGATAAAATATTTTTTTTTTATATTCAAAATTTGTTAAATACTTGAAGAGTTTCTGATTTAAAAAATATGTTCCTTGTCTATGAAGAGGTTTTGAGGATTATTAACATAATCTCATCTTCCCTTTTTCCTTAATTTCAACATCACCACACAGTTCATTTCTACATAGTACAATATTTATTACTTATTTTCCGCAAACCCTCTATTATACAAGGTCAAATCCTGAGTGAAGAATTGCGAATAACTCCTTGAATATTCGGAGAAAAAAAGGGTTAAACAGACTAAAATATAGATGTAAAGTGAAAATAAGCAATTAGCAATTTACATCCATCGAAGAAGAAGTTAAAGCACACAGGTGAACATTAAAATGCATACATTCATTTTAAGAAACTTCATAAATTTTGTCAATTATATTACTCTGTATGTTCTTGAAAAATATACATATATGTACTTATAAAGTCTGTTTTACACATCCTTTTAATTTATAATTGAAATGTCACTTTTCTTCTCATTTTTTCTCAAAGGGACTCTCTTCACATTATAAATAAAAATACATTATTAACACAATTTAGTACATGCTATGATGAATCCCTTTTGTAGACACTTTTGTTCAAATTAGAAAGCATTTTAAGCCCGATGTGAATATTTTTTAACTAAATCCATTTTTTTGAATAGGACAGTATTTCTTCAACTTTTTGAATTGAGAGATGTTCAAATGTTGGCTGAGTAGAGGACAATTCAAAAAGTTGATTTTCATGCATGTTGCTTCTATTTTTACATATTTTCCAGAAATCAAAGTATAGACAAAATATTCAGATATGTCAATCAGGACTTGATTAGAAACTTGAACACATTTGACATTTGAACACTTGAACATTTTCTCTCATCATAATCTATTTACTTATTTGATTGTTTGTTTGTATTTTGATATAAAATGGTTGTCATATCAACCATTGAACCAACTATTGAAGCCTAAGATCAAATTTATTTCTTATTTTTTTTAGCGAAATGGCCTTTAGCAAAATGTTCTAGGATTCATTTATTATATGAATGTTAATTTTTTTAAAATAAACTTAATTCCTAATTAACCATATAGACTTGTTAAACGGGGTATTCAATTATATCATTTTGAGTGTGCAACTTTTACGAATGAAGAAATCAAATTAAATACTCTGCAAAATCCAAGAGAGAGAGAGAGAGAGTCGTCCAAAAAATGGACCATAAAAATTCACAATGATAGGAAAGGAACATCTATGTTTGAGAAGTTTACGTGACTTGTCTATGTGTATCCATGAATTTAACTAAATGTGTACAAATGTGAATGAATAATTAGAAATACATTCGTCCCTTTCAGTTAGTGAGTCTCTAAGCTCGCCGTTTTAAATTTATAAATGAGTATACAGGGGTTACAGAAGAGATAAAAAGTCATTGACAGCCTACCAATGAATAATAATAGTAATAATAAAGAAGAAGAATCTTCGAGTATAAGAAATTCTCAAACTTTTTATATTGTATGTATATCTTATATATGTATAATATATCATTATTATTATTAAAAAAATAAAAAAAGACTGTCAAATTGACAGATTTTAAAAGAAATTATACATTTCTTTTTGACAAGGCACCGAAAACTTCATTCTTTTTAATGTACGTTTGTTCCTACAGGCCTGCAAATACTATACATCACTAAATATCTAATGGACGCAAATACTCTGTTAAATATCTATCTATCGTCTTTTATTTTTTGATAAAAAGCACTTTGTTTTCCTGAAATAAAGGACACAATTTGTCTTTAAAAAGACATTTCTCCTCTTGGATGATCACTTTAAAGACCTAAATGTATATATATACATATATATATATGAAACAACCAAAATATCTCTTCATGCAAAATTATTTAGAAGCAATATATTATGTACATATACATATTTGTAAGTAAATAATAAAATATGTGGGAGCCTCGTACACACAAATCCCTGGGATGAAAACGTTTTATTCTGTCTGTTTATTACATTTTACTTTGAAGAAATATACATTTACAAAGGTACATACTGTTTCCACATTTCTATTTATTTCATAAATCTAATATATATATTATGTAGTCCCTATATATCTAATGCGGAAAATAATGTTTTTGTACACCATACACCTAAATTTATATTTCTAAATTTGCTACTATGTCTATATTTGTACACCAAGATTCAGTTAAGAATTTTACTCAATTTTTTTCATTAGAGGAATTTGGTGAGCTATTGCAAAAAATTGCATAAATTCTATTAATTAACCATGTCGGTGTTTCTCAAATTCTGAGTCGTGGATAGACGAACAAAACCCTTGATTTTCATCTTCGGTGTAATAATGAACCTCGATTAAGGAGGATAAATAATGATAATTATAATGATACTGAAAGAAAATTAAAAATTAAAAAAAAGTCCTCAATTTCTAACTGAAATACTTCTTTTTTTTTCTTGCATGGCATAAAAAGCACTAACGAAGTTGTTACTCAAAAGAAAACATTACATTTCGGTCCAATACAAGTTGAGAACTTCTTCTTCTCTACATGATCAATAGGAATGTAAATCATATGCAAATCGGGCTTGTAATAAAAAAAGAAAGAGAAAATCAACCTGGCAACCCTGACAATTTAATGAATGTTGAGGGGGGAAGCAGCTTGAGCTGTCATGACGTTTTACTGAGCTAATAGCTGCTATTCTCCATTATATATACAACAATAAATAATAACATAGATGAGAGGAAGAAAATTAACTGAAATTAATGTCAGGAAATTATATATTTTTAACTAATAATAATTATACGAGGACTTGAGCCCTTTTTGTTTACATTTTATTTGCTTTATTCACCTTAATGCATGTATTCCTTCATGCGACATCTTTACTATCAGGTAGATGTTCTCCCCTCAGTAGTAATAAAGGAAAAATGATAACAGCTTCGGAAAACAAAAAGACCTGTTTGAAGAGCCAACTCAACTTTTTCATCACACGCCCGAATTTCACATGATTTTCATTCCTATTGATGTTACCTTCTTAAGGAGAAAAAAAAATGATAACAGCTTTGGAAAACAAAAAGACCTGTTTGAAGAGCCAACTCCACTTTTTTATTACATGCCCGATTTGCATATTATTTACATTCCTAATGATCAATGTTTATCAACTCGTAGATTCAAAATATAAAAATCAGATTAACTATTTTTTGTTATCGGGAGTATAAGACATTGAATTAATTGTTCTCTGCCCCTACAATTTGAGAATCACTGCTTTAAGCAATGTAAGTAATTCTGAGTGGAATACTACTAATTCATAATTAATTTTATTTTATTTATCTGCATCTATTGATGATATTGTAGCAAACAGTTCAAGAAATTGTTGAGTAGATGATTTTTCTTCTTCTTCTTCTTCGTTTTCAAGGCGAGTTCCTTACAGCTTAATGTCTTTATTTTTCAATATGTATATATTTTTTGAATTGATTAGATTCCATTTTTCTATGATATTTTTTGCATATATAGAAGAATAAAATGTGTTTGTTTTTTTGTAATTTGCATGAGAGCATAGCGTAGGAACATCACGTAGATACTCTCTGTTTATTTTGTGTTTTTGTTTTTTTCGTATATATATATATAGCTATAAAATAGAAGAGAGAAAGATAAAGAAAAGTAATAAAATCATAAGCCCTAAAGTACGTTTGCAAATAGATAATAATAATAGTGCATAATTTATATCTTGTTCATATATTTTGCATATGGACTTAGAAAATAAGTCCATGCGGGAAAATAAATATTGAATTTTTGCATGTGCAGATAAGGATATTTAATGTAGATATACATATATTCAGTCCACGTAGGTTTTTGTTTTTGTGTGGGGTTGTATATACGATCAAATGTTACTATGGGGCATCAAAAAAAAACAAAGAGAATGAAAAACACACGGGGGTTGCGAATATTGTCCCTTTTCTGTCCCAACTGTTAAACTCTTCTTTATTTAGTACTAGGAATATTCATAATTTAATATAACAAAATTCAATTCGATTGTAATAAATATGCAGGTAGTTACTCCACTCACATAAGAGTTAATTGAGGGATTTTGTTGTCAGCTGTCAATTTGTCTATGTACTCATCTCGTTGTGCATGCTCTGAACGTTGATTGGTTCAAGTCGAGCTCTTATTCATAATTAATTTGTAAGCAATTATCTACTTTTCAATATAAATAACTTTACAGTTGGTAACTACATGCCAATTGTCTTTGGGGCCCCCTTTTGTTTGGGAGGAAAGATTGTGAGACAATACAAATAAAGCACATATTATTTATTTTATTTTCGTTTTCCTTTTAAGTTGTTTTAGTCGGTATATAAATACCGTCAGAGTATGGGGAGTAGGTGGACCTTACGACACTCCTAACAATATTTAATTTTAATTTTTACAAATACATTGAGGATATTAAGCTATTTTAAGTTATGAAAGGAAAAGTAGTAGAACATTTCGTGGTCTTTCATGTTTCATGGAAGGAACTCGCAGAATCGCAGTAGACTCTTTTTTCAAACATAAAAAAAGCTAAAGTCATGAAGTTCAAACTAAACTTTATAGTATATTGAGGATAATTAATTGACAAAATAAGGAGATATTTTAATCAACTTTTTTTTGAGATATTTGAGAGAAACTGATTTTGAGGGGTACAAGTAATTTAATTTTGTAAGGAGAATTTTCTATTTGCAATGATGTAAGAAGAACGTTCAGTAGGCACAAAGGGATCAGTGAATCCAAGAGTTGTTTATTCTTATGGATTATTTTATATATAGAGGGCGCTGAATAAGGTGGCTCTGAGATGTATAAAACTCAATCACTAAAGTAGAGTAAGTTTCTTCCATCTATTTATTTATTTCCTCCTCGAACACAATTTTTTAAACGAAGCAACCACTCCGAGGACATTTATAATATTTGAAGGATTGCATTTAAATATAATTTTTGAAAGAGACTAAAGTTTAATTGAAAAAAATAGATTCAATGAGTAGCAAACAAATAAAGGTTTGTTGTGTTAAATTTTAAGTACATCTAAACTTAAACATACTCCCAGTAAGTGAGCGTAAAGCAAAAAGTTTCCCCTAAATTCGTAACTTATTTTGAATGTATATATACATTTAAGTATTTCATTTCTGGCTATGCCTCGAGATATAGGAACCATTTGTAAACGTACAAAATAAATTCTTTTTAGGTGGATATTGCAAAAAAAACAAAAGAAAAAACAAATATTTATGCCACTCTGGATTAAATCATATTTCAGGTTGCAAAATTATGCATAACTTTATGTAAATAAAGGTACACAAAAAACAATAAATAAAAATTGAGTGATTAAATAAATAAACTTACATTACAGTATGCATAGTGTACATAAGTTTTAGCTGGCTTTAAAGGAAACCAATATCCATGAGAGAGGAGGCAGATGTTTTTGTCTTCGAATGGAAGTAAAGAGATAATCTACATATAAAAAGAGGAATATTATAAAATTTCTATGCAAGCATATTCAAAAGGCACCTATTTTATCTTGACTTTTGGGCTTAGCTCTTTGATCGTACTCATCTATCAAAATACATATCTCATTGTTATTATATACCCTATATAAATAGGGTAAATACGAAACAAAAAGTAATTTAATTAAATTTCTTATAAGAGGAAATTGAATTTTGTACATATTTTTTTTATATACGTTAAATATCACTCATCTTGAAAGTATTATTTACCTTTATTCTTTTTGTATTTTGTTTACTGTTTGTGTACACGGATAGAATTCTACATATACAATGAAATCATTCATTTGCTGCGAAATCTTGGATGAAAATAATAATAATAATAATACTTTTTAGTTAAAAATGTAAAGAAGAAGATTTTGGAGACATACCCTTCCTGGGAAATTGTTGCTGAGGTAGAGGATCTCGATAAACTAATTTATATATTCCGGGATTTGATTAGTAAAACATATTGTGACATTTAAGCCGTTTGTTAACTATTTTTTAAGTAGAAGGCATAGATTTGAAGCAAGTCATACCAATAGCCAAGAATGTATGTACATTTGTGAAAGATCAAAAAAAAAATCCCTTTTCTTGGATATGCTACTATGATAATAATAATTTTTAAGTTGTTACTACTGTCACGGATAATTGCGACAAATTATAAGTCAAAATATTCATTAATTGTGTTTGAGACACTAATGTGCGTTGTCCCTTTGTGAGCTTTCAAAATGTCTGAAAGATGATGACTAAAAATGTAATTTAGAGAAATGTTGTTGAAACCAAAAAAGTTTTTCCAGACTGTAGTCATTTGAAATTTTGAGCCCATAATAGTATATTTGTAATAAGCATCACCAATTATTGATATATGATCAATTACAATAATTAATATTATATATATACCCTTTTCAAATAGTTATATTCTTTTAAAGCATATAGGACACGTAGGACCCATAATCTAGAAATAGCTTCTCATTTTATAAAATAAATAGAAAATATGGATTAAGTCCCAAATACATTCAATAATGAAGTTTGTCTTTTATATTATAAATTAAAAAAGCCATCAACATTTTGTGCTTATTTGGGCATCATCTCTTGTCGATGCACAATGCAGAGCAGTGATTGTTATAAAACTTGATCTACCTAAAGTGAATCATAGAATCGTATTTCACTTTTCGTTGTAATAAATAACATAAAGAAAGGTTGCAAATTGAAATACCTATTAGATCTATATCTATTAAATGAGACTTTCAGCTATTAGGCAACAGATGTCGCTAGAAATATTTTTAAGCCATCCCTAATGTCATATTTTTTTCGTTCTTCATAAAGCAATGATATTAAGTTCATTATTTGTGAAGTTTCTATACAACAACGCATTTTTGTTCGTTCTTAATAGTGTCGAACTACGCTTTTTGGACTTTGTTTATTAGCGTTTCATCATTTGAAAAAAAAAAAAAACCGCTTCAGAAGCACATCAAGTGCTTGTAGAAGCTTACAGTGGACATGCTCTAAGCGAGCACAGTTTGATCCACCTGGCTACAATCCAAAAACATCAGACAAATCAGATACCGTCGGCTGCAAGGTAATGTTGTGTGTTTTCTGGGATCAGTGTGGTATGGTTTGGTGAGAGTTGTTAAAACCTAGTGAAAAAGGTACTAACCTCAATTTGATTTGACGATTTGAACAGTGCTATACGCCAAAAACGTCCAGAATATTCCGATCAGAGTCACCAAGTAATTTTTCTTGATGACAATGCACCGCCACATCGAACAAGAGCTACCCAGGAATTGATGGAGACGTACGATTAAAAGAACAAGTCTTCAATTGCATAAGACAAAAAATGGCTCGATGATTGGTTTGAGGCCAAAGACGGCCAATTTTCTGTGGCGCAGCCTCCACAAATTGCCTGAAAGATGGGAAAAATGGCTATTATTTTGAAGACTAAATTTGTCATCATTTTTTCACAATAAACGTTAGAAATAAATTGAAAAATAAAGTCTCATTTCATAGGTATAGATTCGGAATTAGGTACAAAATTTCCCTGGAAATATGTGTCACACAGATGTAAATATACAAGAAATCCCAATTGTAGACAAAAACTACAAGTGGACATTTGGAACTTTATTACTCCTTATATATATATACATATACAACTATGTAGGTAGAATGTATTATGGCTCTCCAAGGTATGATTTCCTTCAAATGCTCATAATTTTCCTCTGAGGGTCTTCTATAATAAGGTTGTAAAATATACATTATATATTCATGGATGCGTTGCTACACTAGATATATGTATGTTGGCTATCAGAATGTGCCTAGACCTAGCAAAAAGAATAAAATTTAGGACTATATTATGTATTGACATTTGACTCTTTTTTTAAAATATATACTAAAAAAAATTATAAATGAATATATTTTGTTAAAAGGCTCTCGTAAATTACACATTTTTCCTTGTAACAAACTCCCTTTCAGTTCAATTTCATTTATATGTATAGCAATCTAATTGGACTTTCACATATTTTATGAAAAGAAATAAAAAACCATGTATATATATACATATTTTATTTTATTATTTAAATTATACAATAAATTGGGATTTAGGACAAACTCAAGAAATTATTATTTCGGTCATAAATTATAGTTTTCATGCATCCACTATGTTGCATTTCAAAAATATTTTTATATGTATGTTTATCATATTTTAGGAAATGATGGGCTTTTAAACTCGGGTCTTGAATAAATGACTCTTTTCCCCCCTACTGATTTAGTTTGAATAGTTGAGTAGGTTTCGTACAACATTTACTGGACTCCGTACTAAAATAGTTTTGTAGAAACAAAGTTATGGAAAATCTATTCTTAATAATGTAAGCAAAGTGTCGTGGAAAGTACATAGCTACTAAGGGTAGATAGATAGGCCAGGTTTTTATGACGCTCTTTACAGATCAGAGATATTGTCTTAGGCTCAAATCAATATTTCGATGTTTACATTCTAGGGTTCAGTGCTACAATATATATATATAATATATGTAAGCATGACAACATAATTATCAGATTGAATACAGAGTTCCACGCGGAGGGCAGTGCACTCGTATAGACGTAGACCCGTTTGAGGGATCGAGACCAAGAGATACACAAAATCTTGTTTCTTGTTTTTAAGAAAAGGAAATTTATACTCTAGGACCTTTGATCTTGGTCTTCAACCCAACCTCAAGACTTTGAAGGGATCGAGATTAAGACTTAATAATCTTAAGAGCCTTTTGGAAAATTGGGAGGTTCTTATGATAAGATATTATAATATGTACTAAAGATTCAATTGCACAGATCCATTTCCTTTACGATCATAAAAATCTGTATAGAGAGCGATGGCAGATCCTGTTGAGCAATCGCAAGGCCTTTACAAAATTATTTTTCAGGTACATGCTTTCTTATTTAACTGAAGGATCAGCTATGATGAATGCATCATCCTAAGTGCTCATTTTGAATTTAAAAAAGAGAAACAAACATTAATTAATTATTCATCCACTAAATAATATTTGCATATAAATGTATACAGTATATAAAAGCTAGATTATTTACCCTAAAATCTCTTATGCTCAAGGATAAGTGGATCTTGAAAGACAATATTTAAAATTAGCATATCATTTTAAATGATATGCGACATCTTTAAGTCCAAAGTCACTTGAATTTTTAAAATGAATGAAAAACTGGCTCTGATTAATTGAACTATACAATTTTCTATGTTTGTATTGTCTCTGTTAATTTTTGTTTTTGAATAACTTGATTACATAATTACTTACATAATTGAACCTTTTCTCCTGCAAAAATAATACCTTTAATAATATTGAGAATCGTCTATTACATCATAAAATATTTAAATATATATTTGAAAGATTTTTGCATAATTATTTTTGTACTGATATGCCTCATAATTTTAAAGAGCTTTTTTATATGAAAACAAAAGAAATGAGATCAAATTTTAACAAACTTTTGATGTAAAAAAACAAAACTATACAGAACAGATTTTACATAATATTTAGTCTTTGAATGTTTGAATGTTATTAAGTGTTTTTTATAGTTGTATGACGACTCTATAGTCAGAACTTCCTTACCCGAGACTCTAAAAACATTTGAGAAACAAAAATCAAGAATGGAGTAGAGATCAAAAGAAGATCAAAATTTTGAGAAGTTGAAAAAAACCTCCTTGTGGTGTGGGAAATCCAATTTTATGATGAATATATTGACTGAGACGCTCAAACCCTGTTTTGGTATATCATTAAATCAAGGAGCTACAATGCACACATTATTTCTTTGTCCGTCTAGACCACAATTCTTGGACATCAAATAGAGTATCATTTTATAGATGATGGAATAATTAATTAATTATTATTATTTTGACTTTAACGTCATTTGATTTGTGGGCTTTCATACTTGATTATACAAATTAACTACGTCTACTGTATTAATTACATAATGAATAATGAGATGCATATTAATTTAATACATGATGAGAAGTTTTACGCATTATAAAAGTATATTTAAAAATTGACTTTATATATTCGATTTCTACCCTCCTTGTTATCCATGTCATTGAGGACTTCCTTGCCCGATCTTGAAAAATGGGATCCAGTCTTTTAAAAGAGTTGTATTTCAAACCACTCAAAAGCCTTATCACACCTTGTCCTTGCAATTAGAACGAGCATAAATAATTATTTACACTCTTTAGTTAAGAATTAAGTTCTGAAATTTAAAATATTCTCTCTCTTTTAAAAATGACCATTTTACAAAAAAAAACTAAGCTGGTGGCCTATTTTGATGGAAAGTATTTTGATATGGAGTACAAATAAATACGGGTTGTAGGTAGGACTTTAACTATTTACCTCCAAAGTTTACAGTTATAGTATTACTACATACGTAGTTCCATGTAAGTAAAAAAGCAAGGAATGAAAAGCCTTAAATTTGATCTATGTATATATTGCGCAAGAACTTATAAATGAGTGTTATTTGAGGGCGTCAAGAAATAATGAATTTAACAATAGTAATAAGAGATTTTCTGCGTTTGTATGGCAGTCTTAATTGTGAGTCTTTTCTTGATTTAACATTTTCGTTGAGAATGTATTTATTTTGAATCTTTTTTGACAAATAAATATAGGAATAAGTTTTTATGATTATTATTATTATTATTTGCTTTCATTTGCATATATAACTAATTCAATCAACTCAATTGATAAAAAAAGAAAGAAATTTCAAGAGGAGAAAGGTATGTATGTATGTATAGATAGATAGATATAAATAGTAGGAAAATAAAAAAGTCGGGAGGGAGGGGGGGAATGGGCTTTGATTTGGTCCAATTTATTATTCATATCAAATGATATAAGTAATCTCTCTTGATTGAGATGTTTTCTTCATCTTTTTTTTTTTTCCTTCTATGTACATATGTACCTATTTTTCTTGAGGCAGGAAAATATTGGGGAATTTTTCTACTGAAAGGCAATCATAGTTTTATGGGGGAATTAGAGCCAATCCTTTTCTTTTTTTCTTTATTCGGTTGTTTTGCTCCAAAAGTTACTTTAATACTTTACTCACTTTTGACAGCTTGTATGTACATATATGACTCTATAAACATTTTCTTATGGGTATCATACATAAATAATGGTAAATAATGTTTAACTCAGTCTTTTTTACTTACTAACGTCTGCTATGAAGTGAAGTAACTCTTCATAAATAAACTTTTTTTTTTTATTATTACTCTTTACATTTTGAAATTTGACAAAAAAAAAAAAAGAAAAAAAGCTTTACATTCATTTAAGTGAAGCTTTCAAATATAAATTCCTGTTTCTTTTTGCTTATTTCTTTAATACTTATAGTACATATATATATATATATCGTAATTTTTTATTTAATATTTCTTTTTAAAATCTCTGATTTTTTCATCTTTCTTTCTTTATTTCTTATTTCGATCATAATTTCCTATTTATATTGATAGTTAACTCCGCACTTTGGAGCAACTCAATTTCCCCGTCCAAAAACTTTATATTTTGTACATAGGTCCAATACCAAAATTATCAATATACAAGGCTAAATGGATATAGTAAATATTTGTCAAGGGCTTCATTTTTATAGCTAAACACCCCAAAGTTTGGCGTCCAAAAATTATATTTTGATGTAACAGATTTGATATGAATCCCTCCACAAAGAAGTTAAGATAACCAATTGATAGATATTTTGGAAGGTTATTTAAGATCTAAAGACCCATTTTTGAAAGCTAGACACCTCAAATTTTAGACTAGATAGACCAATATTTTTGTAGAAAATGGATTTTAATAGAAATGTCAAGGGTTACATACATAAGATAGAACAGAAACTGAATTGTCAGATATAGCCAGTACTTTGGAGTATCTCAAAGGGATCTCATGCACAAAAGGCTCAATAGTTTTGAAGTCTAAACCACATACATACATACATATAAGACAATTACCATTATGAATACATACAATACAAAAGTGTAGATATTGTTTAAACTTAACTATCTAACAAATACATACATATTTTGTGTGAGTAAATATAATATGTACATAAGTATATTTACAAAGGTTTGTCAATATATACATACATATATGAAGTTATTTCATTTCTCCATCATGGTATTTTGTTTTTAGAGTTGATATGCTACCCTTGTCCCTTGAGGACATGAAACAAATAGATTTCCATCGCGTCCTTATATAACTATTGTATGTTCCTTTTCGTCTTCTTCTCCTTATTATTATTTTTTCTTGCTTTTTTCTTAACATCATATATCAAATAAAAAAGTGTGTCTTGAGTATGTTTGAAGGGGGAAGGAGGAAGTACATATAGTCAAACACTTAATAATGTTTAAAGCTTGATTAGAAAGCAATGAAGTATGTAACTCAAGGCCGTTGTTAGATACTAGGATACTGTCGTTTTCCTTGTGTGTGTGTTTTTTTTTTTTTGGTTTTTACAAGAAATCCAAAATCCTGTTTTCTGCTAAACAGATATGTACGTACATATATTGTCTATGAAATGAAATAAATTTACTCTGCGTTGTCAAAAAAAAAATGTGTAAAATATGTATATATATATATGGTATATAGAAACTTGAAATTGAAACAATGACAATGATTTTGTATTACTCCACATTTGAAGGATTTTTTTGAGACATTAAAATATTTTAATAGATGAAGAATCTTAAACTCCTTTAATTTAAAAAAAACAAAAAACAAACAATTGCTTTAATTCAACTCTAGGTAGATAAATAAATCTTTTTTGTTTGTTTATTTTAAATTAATTCCAGTTAACTCAATGATGTGGAGGAGGGAGTTTTGTAAAAGGATTTCTAAGGTAATATTAGATCAGCTTTGATTCATTTCTCGATCTTTCAGACCCACATATACTAACAAGTTCAATATATTTGACTTGGATTTGAAGAAGCGGATTCTTTATGATATATTCATTTTTATTTTAATTGAATGAACATATCTTCAAATGTACTTAAAATTGTTAAATAAGAAGTAAACGAGAGGACATTACTTTTTCACTTGAAATACTGATATTTTAAGCATTGATGCTCTCTTGTATAAGTTGTACCTTGTTCATCAACAAACTCCAAAGGTTAAGTTTGAGCAATTTGAAAGAAAGAAAGAAAGTGATTGACTATTTTTTTTAAATAAGTTGAATGGATCGTTTTCAATACTAATTTGTATGCCTTTTGAAAATTATTAGTCAATGATGATTATCTGACACCGATGTCATTTAATTTTCCTGTTTGTGGCAACAAACAAAAAAACCCCATATTTTTTGTCAGTTTTTCCCCTACGATATATATACATAATTACATTAAATACATCAAAACTCTAATTGGGGAGGAGGGGGGGGGGGATATTACATTAAATATAAATTACAGTATGTTCTTCTCTCTATGATTGAAGAAGACAGTTCTATGGAATGCAATAGTTACATACAAATAAGTAAGTAAAGAAAATAAAAAAGATGTCACAAGTAAGAAAGACATTTATTAATAATATATGAGATGATATATTCCTATTTATAATGATGCTATTATTATTTTCAAGAATATAAATTAGGTTGTTATCCTTTTTTATATTTTTCTTCTCTTTTCTTCATATGTTGTAACTTTCTTTATAGACTTATTATTATTATTATGAAGAAGAAGAAGAAGAAGAGGGAAAACCAGGGAGAGAGCAAGGAAAAGTACCTAAATGATACAATATATATATATATATATTGTTAGAAAAATCAGGGAAGGCTACAACAACTTTTATGGATATTCTTATTTTGACAAGTTTTTATAAAGATTTACTTCACTGTTATGTGTTTATAACTTGATGGATGTCTGACCAATATTGTATATATATATATATATATGTAAAGCCAAGTGTTCATACTTCCTTTTTTAAAGGTTAAAGTCTCCACCCCTCCAAAATCTTACAATCTAGTGTATTGACCCCAAACCAAATCAAACTAACAGATTTACCAATAAAAAAAACTTGGATTTGACTCGGTTTTGATCCCTACAAGTCTTGCTCTTGTCTTAATCCGTATCCCTTTAAAAACTTGGTCTCAGTTTCAGTCTAGATTAAGCAACTTTCTTTTGTGCTAAAGGGGTATTCATCTCTTAAAGTCCTGAACTCATTCTGAATCCAGGCATAATCTTGGTTCCCATCCTTTCGTATTGGCCTTCTCTTGATTTTAAACAATTTTTTAAAGTGGTTTCGGTGTAGAAGACCAAGCAGCTGCAACTAGGTTTTTTTAAAAAGAAACAACCATTTTCTTCAATTGACCTTCTTCAATGCTTCAAAGTCTTGGTCTTTCCAAAGCAAGAGTCCAGTTGGAGGAGACAGGGAGCAGGGGTAAGTAATGCTCATTTTCTATAACCCCCCAAAAAAAAAATACAATTAATGCTGCGTCGCCCCTGTGTATTAAAATCCATATCTGCACAGCCCCTGGATCAAAGTCTGGTGCATTGTGGTCTTCACTTCACTTCAATACTGATACATACATCATTCGTTGTTTCATGTATGGACAAGCCTATGGCTTTCTTTTTTATCATACAAAGTTTCGACTAATATTTTTTTTTTTTTTTTAATCTTAGACGAAAATAAGATCTTTGTTTTTATTTTTGTTGTTTTTTTTTATTTCATTCTATGACAAGATGCTTTATTTTTTTTTATTTTTTATGATGATTAAAAGTTTAAATGAGAGGAGCTCAAAGTTTCTTTTTTTTCTTTTCTTTTCCTCCTTTTTTTTGTGATGAGAATAATAAAGTTTGTCTTTTTTACTTTCTCTCTCTCTCTCTCTCTCTCTCTCTTAGTGTACTCATATACACACAAGGGTAGTTAGAGATTATTGTTATCATTATCATCCTTGTTAGTGAAATGAGAATACCTGGAATCAGTCTTCTTCTTTTTTTTTTTTTACTTTTTAAAATAATGAGGGAAGTCCTAAAATAATACAAAAACTGTCAGGTTTTTCCTTTTTTTTTTTGAAAGGAGAGACAAAAGATTCTACACAAGTAAAACAAAAGTATGTAGAATAATTTAATTCAAGTTGTCTTTTGGAAAAGTTAACTTTATGTTGCTATTACACAACACAATGAGCTCACTACTGTACCGCTCAAACTTTTCTCCATAAGGAGACACACACACACACACAAAAAAAAAAAGGTTCACTTATTACATGATTCTCTCCAAGTTTTCAATTTTTAATCGTAAGTATATTTTTACTATGAAACAAAGTGTAATTCAAGTTCCAGTCATCAACTTGATAAATATCCAAACAAATCGACAGGTGACCAAAAAAAAATACACTAGATAACGTTTTAGGTTATTTGTGGGAAAACGCTGTGACAAATATATATAGTTATTAATTTGATTATAAATATCTGAAATATGTATATATTTTAAACATGTTTGAACCAGTGTTGCCAGAATAAAAAAAAATAGGTAATACAAAGTATTTAAAACGCTACAAATCGGCTAAAAACGCATCAATTTTAACCCATAAAGAGCATTTACTTTAACAATTTTAAATGCCGAAGCTTACACATTAAAATGGTTGGTTTTAGCCAAGGCATTACTAATACCAATGGTATGATCGATTGACTTGTAGTAATAACTATTAACACTAAAAATGAGTCAAAAAGTAACTTAATTACGGGGTGGATAGACATCAGCCGATTTTTCCAATTATTAGCTGAATGATAATTTTTTTGCCTAAACACTCAAAACCTCAGACAATTTCATTCAAAAATTAGTCAATTTGACAAATCTGGTCAGAAGGCTCTGATTGTTTTCTTAACTCCTTTTAAACGGTGAAAGCCAGGGTTGTATAACCACACAATAACCAATTTTTCTTTAATGCTCAATCGTTAATATGCATTGTTTTCTTATTGTTATTATGAAGTTTGTAGTAATGCTATCGATAATCGATGTCTTATCGATTTTCTCCACCCCTTTCTCTCTCTCTCTCTCTCCTTCTTTATTTACTTAAGCCAATAATTGTATCAATAATTTTACTTGATGGTAAGTTTTTCTAAAGGCGTTCTTTTGTTCCTTACTTTAATCGACGATATAGATATAACAGCCATTAACGACGAAAAGAAGAAGAAGAAGAAGAAGAAGATAAGACATCTATCTACATATCCAAACGATTGAGCACACAATGTATAGATGTTATAAAGCTAATGAGGCATGATGGATCGGATATTTTTTTGTAGAGTGGTTTAAATATTATACTATACGAAATTGATTGTGATAAATGAATTTTAGTTATTATTATTATTATTATTGATCATTGGTTTCAAAATCACACTCTTTCAGAATTTTAAGTTGTCTCATTCACAAATATCCATTTTGTATCCATTTTTTGTTAGGTAGATATTTGTAAAACACGTTAGAGCCCATTCGGACCATTGATAGTTTAATCATCTTTAATTATCAATTCGTCATGTCTTGATACATTTTGTTTTGCCTTCATTTTATCACATTTAGTTTCGATAGAATTTAGTCAGTAAGGGGAAAAGTTATGTTTAACCAGACTAAACATTAAAAAAACAGTGTTTTGTCTCTTTATTGTTAAAAAAAAATTTATTGACGAATATTTTTTGCCAGTTTTAGTTTTTCTTGTGTTTTTGGCTTTCAACATTGAGTTTGGAAATATGTATTGTAAGCATTTTCCATGAGGTAGCTTGCTAGAAACATATTGGGCCAGTGGGATTCGGTATACCAACAATTAGTTTCATGTTCAATTTATAATTATAATAATTTAATTCTATATTAATTGCCTCCAAATATATTGATGATTGAGAGACCGGGGAGAGTTTCAATCCTTTTTCTTCCTGGGATATGGTTTGATGCCCAAATTTAGCTCAACAAACTTTGATCTGTCTGTTATTAAATAAGTTTATTTATTGGTCATACCTCGTTATAGGCTTTTTTAATATGTATAAATTACATTCCAATACGGTTAAATCGAGTTTGATTTATAAATTTTGAGAAATAAATAGCTAGACTTTTTAATGTGTTAAATTACTCATAAAGATGTCTTATTAAGATATAACAAGACTTAAATTATTATATCTTATTTAAATCTGCAATTCAGTGCATAAGCAATTTGAAATTAGCAATGAAAAATGTATAGAATGGCAAAGTTAAAAAGAAAATTGTTGGGCAGTGTTATTTAATCATTTCATTAAAAATCTTTTAGTGAAAGACTAATCAGTAATTATTGATTTGTAATCAAACAGAGATGATATCGAAAAAAAATTAATTTTTCTCATTTTCTAAAAAAAAAATACCATACAGAAAATCAAATAATCTTTCCATATTGGAACCAATATCAGGATTTGCAAAGACAAAACTAATTTTATTTGGGCTTATTTTATTTATTTGTTTTAAGATATCTTCAAGTTATGTCATTACAGAATAACTGTGATGTGTTTATATTAACATCATGTTTGGTTTAAAAAAAAAAATACTGAGAGCAACGATGAATGATAACAAATACATAGATATACAAATCAATCAAACACAAGAGTTGCAACAGAGCCTCATTATCTTATAAAATTTAGATCATAATCGTATAACAGTTATTGTCAAATTTTCTTTGAGATATTGGACACAAATTGATTTTGAAGGGCAAAAGTAAATTTTTGAAGTATGCGGTGTTAAACTTCAGTTTGGGACTAGCTCTCAGTAATTGAGTGATACCTTCTCCAGCAGGGGCTCTCACTTAGTCTCACACTGAAGCTTAAACTTCTCTTGATATTTGCCATTTTCATTGTCCTTCAAACCAAGAAAATGTACAATGTTTAGTTTAAGAATCGATCTACATACATCTTGAATTTTGTACGTCTATCAGTGTGGTTTTAAATAGTGAATGTTTTCAATTCTTGTCTATTCGTTTTTTTTAGTTCAAGATTGTTGTACAGGTGATGCAAATTAAAGATGAGTTGCATTTATTAATTAGCTCCTTGCAACCCATCTAATAGATGTATAAGACCCTCCCCCCCCCCTTTTTTTTGGCTTCCGAACTACCAGTTAAAAAACATTGTTCTACAAAATGGAGTCTACAGCTGCCTATATAGACTGACTTATTACAGCCTTATCCGACTAACATGAAAATTTACTAATTTATTTTTTATCAACTGTTGTTCTTGGATTTTATTAGTGTTCTGACCATTGATTCGTTGTACTCGAATTATATCTTGTTAAATATCTCTACAATTAAATACAGAAGAGTCCAATAGTTAGGAAAAAATGACGTATTTGGCTAAGAAACAAATAATTTCATTTGTTTTTTTCTTTTGGAGGAAAAATGTTTAGAGATTCAACGAAGACATCACAATGATATTGCAGATACCAGGTCTATACCTATGAAAAAAGACTTGAAAAAATGGTGACAAACTTAATCTTCAAAATAATAGCCATTTTCCCCATCCCTCAATCAAGTGAATGCCGTGCCAAAAAAATTGGCCGTCTTTGGCCCAAAACCAATCATTGAGCCATTTTTGTGTTTCTGCGAGAGAATTAAAGACCTGTTCTTTATATGCGTGACCCATCGATGCGAACAAGTGATAATCTGATGGCGCCAAGTCCGATGAGCAAGCCGTATGCACCAACGGTTCCAATTATACGTCTCCACCAATTCCCGGGATGTTCTTGTCCGATGTGGCGGTGCATTGTCATAAATGAAAATTACTTGGTGACGTCGATTGAAATATTCTGGACATCTTTGGCGTACGGTGCTGTTCAAATCGGCCAAATATCCTTGGTAGGGTGCACCGTCAACTATACCAAATCATACCACGCTGATCCAAGAAAAACTACTGCATTGCATCGTAGCTGGTTTGGAAGATGACAGAAAATCAAATCGTGGTTAGAAGGCACGAAATTCAACATTTTTAAGAACGGACAAAAATGAGTCGTTGTATAAAAAACTTTACAAACAAGGAATTGAGTATTGTTGCCAGAGGACAGACGAAAATTTTTGGGATGGTTTGAAAATACTACTAGCGACCTCTGTTGCCTAATAGGTAAAAGTCTCACTTCATAGGTATAGACCTAATATATATATATATATCAATTGTAGCAGTCCCAGGATCTTTTTTCTGATACGTGGCAGGGAAAATTATATCTAATTTCGTGAGCATTGCCAAAAATTTAATATATCCTCTAAAAGAAGAATGAAGACGGTTTCTTCTCCTCTTCCCTACCTCTTATTATTAATAAAATAACCCAATATATCAATAAAGTTGATTATAAAGTTCTTAAATTCATCAACTAAGGATAAAAATACTTTGAATACCTTTAGTTAGTTATTTTTTTCTCCAGTATAATCGGATTATTTAAATATTAATTCATTAAATTAATAATTTCAAATAATTTTTTATTCTTACATTTTAATTGAGTTCTTTTGGAGTGGAATAACGATTTAGAAATATCTATATTATCAATAGGTAAATAAAAAAACATTATTGGACAAAAAAAATATATATATTCATTCATTATACTAATTAATAGTTAAAAAAATCAGAAAACTGTTGACTCCACTAAAGAATTCATATGAAGCAAGAGGGAAATCATACAACTTTTCCCTCCCAATTCCCAAATGTATATAGAGGGGAGGGGGAAAGACTAAGTTGAATACAACAAACATATGTATGTATGTACAATAATGAGGCTTCAAAGAAAAACAACCACAGAAAATAAGGGATGCTCATTATGGACTTTCAAAAAATTCTACATGGAGATTGTCAAACACTCTTAGGACACTTCTCTCTTATTATATGTAGATATGATTCCTTCTATATACATTAAGTTTTCTTCGATATAGCATATAAAATAGTCAGTATTATTAGACTTATTAGTGAGTGATAACCTCATCAGTACAATATCAAATGTGTTGTTTTGTTAGAATAAGACATATATATATATATATATATAAAAGAAGCAAACAATGTCACGGACACATCAAAATCCCATCTCACGTAAATGATAAGAAAAGTTTCTTAAATCATAAGCACACACTCATTGTCTTTCCCTCTTACTTATTAAGGCAATCAATGATAGTTACAATGAGAATACTGAGACATTCATTTTTTGTTACAAAGGAAATGATTATTTGTTAAAAAGAATATCATTTTATTTATATGTACATATAGGGTGAAGTAAGTTCATAATATTATTATATCCCTGAATCTATGTTCTATGCCATATTCACAATTTTTTATTATCAGATAACTTTTAAAAAACGCCTTTATTAGTAGTAGAAGCAATGATATATATATATATATATATATATACATATATTTGTACATGTTACTAGAGAATCAAATAAATATTTATTCGCAAAAGTTTACAGACAGGATATATATTATATTATATTATATTATGTGTATACAAACATAGGTATGTACATATAAATATATATGTATATGCATATATTTAAGGCCAACTTTTTATATTTTTTTTTTGCACCTTCTCTACATAAATAACGATCCTTCTATGTATGTACAAGATTTAAGATTTACCGACTCTAATTAAAACAAGGCATTTTTATGCATATTTACTTCTTTATTCGCAATTTTTTTAAAAGAAGTATACCTAGAGATGCTTTTGATTAAATTATAGGTTAAAGTTAAATGTACCAAAATTGAACAGAACGTACTTACTATCTGACATCTCTGCTATCGATATAATCACTAGTTTTTTTAACAATAGAAAAACCTTCTGTGTGACCAGGAGTAGTTGCAGTAGTTTAAAAAACTAAGTGATTAGTATTAAAGGTCAGAAAGATTCAGTGAGTGCTCACACTTATTTTATTCAGGGCCCTTTAGATATAAAAGAATCCAAGGAGAATGAATAATACGAGGACACTTGTTGCAACTGAACCCTTTCTAACAAATAGAGCTACACTTTCTCAAATATCCTCTCTATGTCAGTAGAAAATAGCATCAAGTGATACTAACATAATCAACGACTAAAAGAATATAATTACAACCAAAACGGTCAAAAACTGAATATATTGATAAATGTTTACATAAAATATAACTTGTCAAAAGACAACTTTATCTCCTCAAAATCAGTTTTTATGGAATACTTAAAAACAAAATAGTAACCTTTGGGAATTAGTCCTCATTTTAGTGTACATACAATTGTGATATGAATTTCATTGCTTTAAATTTTTTTTATGTTCAAGAAAAAGAAAGCCGGTTGTAGTTGTCGATCTTATATTAAAATACGAGTAGAATGTTATCAAATATTAAATGGCAAGAGGAAAGGGAAATAAAAAAAATATGAAAGGATATAGTATATTATAGAAAATCTGTATCCATTTTCTTATTTTGTAAAAATAAAAAATCACTTTTTAATAATTCAAATGTGTCCTTTTCAAACTTTCAAAAAAAGGGAAACAAATAAAAGTTTTACGAGTATTCATTCGTAAAAAAAGTACTTTAAGAACAAAATATACTAAAGTTGATCATTTTTGTAGAATAGTCAGTTTCAATTCATCACAACACTTAAGTGTTAGACTCCTCCAGCTTATTTTTCTACGTCAAACTAATTTGCAGAGGAGAAAATATCCCAAATAATAATAATGAAAAAAACTTGAGGTGATGAGAGAAAACTAATTAGAGATTCGTAATTAAAACATCACTTTTTGTTCAAGATATGAAAAATCAAAAAAAACTTTCAATCTTATTTCTTTTAACTATACATATAATATTTTCATTAATTAATTTTATAAATTGTGAGATTAAGATGTACCAAAAGTTAGTAGTACTGACTCACTTTATAGCAAAGTTTCTTTCATTTCAATACTTTTCTTTGATTTGTAGATACAATAATACATTAGGTCATTTTTTGTTTTGTTTTTAATGGTGTTTAAAGTTTCGTCATTTGAATTGGTCCCTCGTCCCTACTTTTATGGGTACGTTTATAATTTTCCTCATAGGACACAGTTTGTCTTTCAATATCATATTGGAGAACTTCTTTGAGTTTTCTAACCGGGAAATTCAAATTTAATTATTTACAAATATAGGGATATAAAAATAAAATGGCTCTGATCATAAGCAAATATCAAGTCTTGGAGTTGGAGAAGAGAGGAAGTGGGATCTTTGGATATAATTAGCCCCTGGAAGGATTTTAAAGGTATAAAACATCAGAAGGGCTACGAGTGTATCCATGGAAATGCGTCCACTCATTGACTTGTTCTTGCAGAAATATGTACAATCTGTGACGCCTGGATAAAATTATAAATTGTGTCTACTTTCAATATTGAATTGAAAAATAGAAACATAACCATCCAATTGCTAACAATGGATTTTTATGTAGTGTTGTATCAACTCGACTCGAATTATTTTTCTACTTTACTCAAATAATAGAAATAGATGAATTTCATGTGAATTTCATATACTAAAAAATACATAGATGCAGAGATAAGCAATGCTCAATTTCTTTATTGATCTTTTGTGCATATATTTTAAGGTGTCAAACTTGGATTGCACTTAGTAGATACTCGAATAAGTTTCTATTTCTACTTTCACCCATAGTTCTTTATAAATCATGATTAATTAACCATCTGCCAACCATCGGAGCCATCTGTCAAATGGTAGCTCATTAGATGATCACTCATAAGTACATACATTAAGGAGAATACTAATCATGACAAGGTAAACAAATATTGATAGTAATCATGACTATGTTCGTAAAAGGGAGTTTTTTTAATTGAATTGTCTTAAGATTGCCATTGGGGCAAGTTGCATTAGGCAAGCTCTAATATATGAAGCTAAAAATATATATGTCAAGGGAAATTATAAATAAGTTTTGGACTTAATAGTTTGGTGATTGATAACTTTTAAGTCACAACAAAGAAATAAATTGTAAGTGCTTAAATAATGAACACTCCTCTTAGAGGTAGGGAAGCGTCACAAAACATCGTACATGAAGGAGGAAGCAAAACAATTGAATTAAATTCATTCCCTCTTCTCCGTTTGAATGACTTTGCAGTTTTGTTCATTGCTCTGTTTCAAGAAATTGTACTGGTAGGTATAGGTTGTTAGTTAATCAAAAAAGTCATTTCAATGCTTCTCAAGAGGAGGCAGGACTTGGTATATGTTGTCCACGGATGAGGGAATTCGAAAAAAAGTTGATTCCAGCAATACCATGAAGAAATTAGGAACATTATAAACATTCAGGAATTTGCACTCTTCATTTTAATTCTTCTGAATAATTCAATACTGAATCTGACGACTTGAATAATTTACGTCCAAAAGACAATATTCTTTCTTTTTTTTTTTGGAAAATATTCAAAAAAACTGTCACTCCAACAAAACTCCCAAATCTTTCTTCCTACTATTCACACGACAGTGGTATTCTCCCTTCAGCTGATTTTCATCATTTGACTCTTTTGATTTAAAGCAGCTGACTCTACGTGTTATGAGCTCAAAAAGGGTATTATTATTATGAACTATGATTTGAATATATACAAAATATATTAAATTGCGCGCCCTTTTTTTGAATTTTGAATATATTACAAGTAGTAACGATTGGTTTGTGAATGGTAAAATTTATAAATAGTATATAGTATATCTAAATAATAAATTCTGCATAGTATTAACAAGTTGGCAACAAGGAAAATACAGAAGGGTAGCTACCAGTTGTTTTTCCAAATTTTTCCTTTCCCCTTTTGTCAATCGAGGTTGCGAGTGAACAAAAAAGCTCGACGTGTCAAAAAATACTCTCTCTTCATTCTGACTGTACAAAGAGAATAAACATTTTTTAGAGACCATTGATGCTGTACAAATGAAGTCTCCAATGTGAATGAACTTAAAAGGAACCTTGATGGAAGCCTATATCCTGAAATAATATACAATAAACACAACAAAATAAAAGATAAATACAGAAGTATTATATTGTCTTTTATACACAGGTGACTACGGTCTTACAATTTTTTAATTTAGTTTAATACTTCTTCTCTTCATCACTATATCAAGAACACGGAAAAAAGAAATTTTGAAACGTATGTCAACCATACGTCACCTCATTGACATTTCGTATCACTTAGTTTGAAAAAGGTATTAGCCAACTCAACCATTATTTACTTGAAGACTCGATTACTCTCTTTCTTTCAATTACAATGATAGAGCTAAAAATATTAGTGCTACATTTGATGAAGCTTATTATACAAAGAATACTTTTTGGGGATCGTTCTTTGGACTTGACGAAAATGAAGTGATTAAAAATTTACTTTGTGTCATGATAAACAATGTACTTTCTAATTACCATGGTATGATAGCAACGTATCCACAACTTGATTTCAAGCGAATAAAAATGATCGTTAATCATGAGTTGATTAATGAAGTGACCGAAATTGCCTTCTATGAATGTGATAAATATCATCAATTTGATCAATTTATACCACTTGTGGCTCGTCAATTTTTCAATTGTATAGGGTTTTTTTTGTTTGCTTTTTAAATTTTTGTGATAAAATTCACGAAAATAAAAAGTATACTTTAACTATATGTAATAAAAATGAAGGAGGCCAAATGGTTAAAAAAGTTAAATGGGGGGGGGGGGATTAAAATGATTATATTCATTTATTTATTAATTATGAACAATTTATAATCTTCTAAAGTTATATTAACTTTATATAAGTTTTAAGCTCAATATAATTAATATCCTAATAGATGAATTAAAAACTTATTTTTATTTACAACTATTGCAAACTCAACACTGAAGAAAAAATAATAATAAAATAGTCAATAAAGCTCCCTTAAAGGATCTCCTCTCGCACGCTTTCCTTCCTTTTAAAGTAGTCTTCATTGACTTAAAATATAGTTAAATATGTAGAAAAAAGGAAGACATTTCAACTTATATTCTCATATTTTTATTTTTTGTATATTAATTTTGCCCATTTTTATTATATAAGCTCATTTGATTGGATTTTTCAATAGCCAAAGCCCCATTGGTTACTGTTTACATCCGAATATGTTGTTTTAAAGCCTTATGATACATTCCGGTAAAATAAGTTTTAAAAAAATAGTATTTTTTACAAGTTTTGACAAAATAATATTTGACTAAATATGTATTATAATGACGCTGATAGTAATTATGCTTTAATAATTAATTATGTATACCGTAATAAATATCTTACAACGAAGAAGAGCTTTTCTCAAAAGAAATGGATCCAGGACTTTCATGGTTTACAAATAATAAAGTGAAAGCAATGAAAATATTTGTTAGTTTCGCCTCTAGGTTTATATATATATATATATATATATATAAGGAAATGATAACATCTTTTTTATACAAAATATGTTAATTAAAAAAAAACTATGTTTTAACTTACACAACCGAAAAAAAATATACAAACATAGGGTCACATATGAAATACATAGACGACGACTCTCGGGTTGCACAGATATATATATACAAAAAAAACATCTATTTTTTTTATTACACACCTATGTGTATACTGTTATGCGCTTTCACAAAATTCGATATGTGACACTTTTTCCCCCTTCTCCTTACTTTGATATGTTATTTTAATATAATTTATTTTAATGGGATTTCCTAATTATTATTAGGGCTCTCTTCCCCCTACCGTAAAAAGCGCACATATATAATTACAAAATAAAAAAATGTTAATTAAAAATGTCAATCATGAAAAATGAATCTGGAAGACAGAAAAACACACCTAAATTTGATGGTTTTTTGACTTTTTTTTGTTTTGTTTAAAAGATATACTTAAATGTGTGCAATGGGTATCAGAGATTAATCAACTTACTTTTGGCAGAGTATTCTTATAAAACTATGTGCATTCATATAAATATTTAAAGAAAACATTCTTATGTTTGACCCTTGGACCCAGGAATTTTTTTTTTTTATGGAAGGAAAATTGTATTCCTTGAACATAAAACTGCATTTCTGAATATCCCAAGTATCTAATCTCGTAAAATGAATTCCACATACTCTAACAAGCCTGCCTTTATCAGCCAATAAAGGATGATTATGTATTCCTAGATAGATAAGTTGATAAAACTAAGTCATTGTTTGGAAATCAGGTCATTTTAAACTCAATTCTGATGACTTTTGATTACTTTATGTTTCCAATCTTCATTATTTTCATGTCAAAGACATTAGGCCCTTATTTTATTTATTTTATTTCTACTTTTATATGTAAAAGAATCTCTCGCTGTTGGGATATTTTTGTGTTCTTTTGAATCAATGACATAATTTAATTTAAACAAATCCATAACCCAATAGATTAGTTTTTTCTTGACTCCTTTTGATTCCGTCATAGGTAAGACTATATCATGAAAATGGACATAGGATGGATCCCTCATTCCAACTATTAAGTTATATTCAAAACATGTCATTTTAATATTGTTGATTCAATTCGAGTAAATTCCGTGGGTAAAGAAGTTACATATTGATTTAACATACAAACATCAGACTATGTTTGTATAATTATTTTTTTAGCTAGCTATGTTGCGAATATTCTTTCCCCTTCTGACTATAAATATAAGAAAATATATTAATAATAGTTGAATTAGGGGAAGGCGGATAAAATAAAATTCTGTTTGATGTAGTCTCGCTCATGTTTTTGATAAGTCATTTCGTCTGAAATTGAAAGATTACATTAGAGTAATATGTACATCGAGTCTTTCATTACTACAATATATTTTACCATAAAAAATAATAACATCTCAATAATATAATATGTAGACTTAAAAATGAAGATCAAAGAAGAGATATTCCAATTGTTAAAGTTTTGTAGCTTGATCAAAGAAGAGTAATTATATTAGTATAACTAATTACTCAAGTTGCGAATCAATCACCAAAATTGTCAAAAATTGTCAATTTATTTGATATTCACTTATTTTTGGAGTTGTTTAGCGTACATAATATTTATTATTAAAATACACATTTCTCCTTAAAATTTAACTATTTCGAAAAAATTTTATAGATTTGACATCTAATGAGTGTTTTTGTTTGCTCAAGCTTATTATAAAATATTGAGACAAAATTATTAAAAAATATCTTAGGTTTACTTATATGAATATATTTAAATTTATATCTTCTTTTTAAAAAAAAAATATGAACAGTAATATATTCATTTCCATCGAATCATAATGACTTATGCAAATAATATTAAGTTGATCCACAGTTTGGGTATTTTTCCATGAAATAATGTCAGAGCATTAAGCAGCTACATGAATATTCATTTGTCAGCTGTGGATTTGTCAACTCATACTCTCTTATTAGTTTTTTCATTGTTTATTTGTTGAAATTGAATTAACTTTTGTGTTAAGGTGTGAATAAACTATTATGAAGAATGAAGAATAGTAATGTCCTTTGGACACTCTTCTAGTTGAATGGTCCCATAATTTTGGATTAAAAAAAGGTGCATCTACTCGTAGAAGGAGTAACAAATACTCAGTGAATAATATAGCGAGAGAAAAATCCCTCCAGGGGAGAAACAACGAGATTATTTTTTCCACTCTCAACTCTCAAAAGGGAAAGGAAAAATTTGAAGGACACATATAATGCCTTTTACATTTTTCGTCTTGCCAACTGTTAATTTTGGATGGAGTTATTATTTAGATTACTCTAATATCTTATTCCTTTCCGTGGATTTTAACCCACACCCAGTCCGAGGTGCTCCAACTCATGATGTCAGGAAATCATCAACTAACCCAAGATGGGTTCTAATTTTCATGTGTTTTCTGCTCCTATCGTCAATTTCACACTCGGCATTTTCAAGTTTTTAATCCGAATGAGTAGTAACCCCATTGAATTTGTGTTCCTTTCCATCAACGAGCTTTTTTGGGATAAACAAAAAATACAGTGCATTGTCTCATCAGCTGTTTTTACCAGTTTTTAAAAAAAATTAAAGCAGCTGACTCTACGTATTATAAGCTCCAAATTATTTTTTGAATATTATATTATTACTAATTATTATTGATTTGTTACTGGTTAGTTTTATCAGTATCTAAATTATAATACCCCCCCCCCCAATATTAACAGTTGGCAAAAAGAAAAATGCAGAAGGCTAGTTATTATATGTAATTGCCTTTCAAATTTTTACACTCCCTTTACGGAGTCGAAGTTGAGAGTGGACCAAAGAAACTCGTCGTGTATATTTGTATTCACCACCGAGTGATTGTTACTCCCTCTATGAGGGCGGAGTACCTTTTTTCAATTCAAAATCATGGAACCCTTCAAGTAGAGATTGGCCAACTAACAGTTAGCCATAGCTTTCTTATTGGATGCATCAGTGTGATGCAGAGATATTTTAACTTCTATTAAAGTACTTTTTGTAGATATTAAATCATCGATTTGGTTTGAACAAAGTCTGTAATATGTACATACAGGATTGGGGGGAAAAAACAAAGATTAATCCCCCCCGGAGAAAAAAAACCCCACAAATTAGACTCAAATACCACGTATAGCTTTAATGAATGAATAAAAAAAATGTGAATTCATGTTGTGATAAATTGAGCAATAAAGAGCAGAGAGAGAGAGAGAGAAACAAGGTCATAAAAATGCTAAACATATGAAGCTTTTGTATTTTATTTTTTGAAAGAACAAAAAAAAAAAAAAAAATATTGTTCATACACACAGAAGAATAAAAATGGCTTCAGCAAGCTTGAAAAAACATTTAAAATTTCATAACATAACATGTTAATATGTACATAATATATAATAATCATGACCCAGGGAAAGTGGTATATTTAGAAGGAATGTTGATAATGGAGATACATACATAGATTTGTTGAATGAATCCATTTTCCTCAAGGGTTATGAAGTCATTTACTTTTCCTTTAAATGTCTTTGACAGCCTTTTATATAAGTTTCTTCTACTTCATAAAAAGGGAATTCAAAATCAATTAAATTAAAAGGAAAATTGTCAAAGTTTTATGAAAAAATATAACTCATTTCCAAAAAAGAAAGAAAGAACGAAAGAGAGGGAAACTTTCTTTATAAAAGGTACGTATGTACATAGTGTCCTTGATACTTATACAAAGCACGATATTAGTAGTTGCAAAATATTGTTCTTTTCCTTATAGTTATTATTTTATTGCATGCATATTTAATGAGTTTAAGAGAGCTTGATGAGGGAGAAAAGCAACAAAAACAAAAAGAAACAAAAAGTATCAAAGTGTAATAAAGATACGATGAAATTTCTTTGCATTCACAACTTTAACGACTGTTTTATTCCTCCTTTTTTTTCTTTTTTTTTTAATAAATATATATTTTATATTTACATGAATTTATTTAAATGGGAGATGAAAAAGCATCCATGAAATTGAAAGGTTGTGTGTGTAGAATAAAATATAGATAAAATCTTCCGATTTTAAAATCCTCCTCCTTGCTAAAGTTGAAAGAAAGTTCTATTATTCTTACATAACTGGAAATATATGTATATGTACATCAGGAGGTGTTTTATGCGGTAGGTAAGCCTTTGTTCAATCATACATACATAAACTGTAAGAAGTCTAATTTCCACTCTGCCTTGTTTTATTACATTTTACATTAATAGGTCAATACATAGCCACCATTTTTTCAGAGATACATTAAGTGCTCCCTCTGTAAAATGATTTCCGTATCCTTTCCCCTTCGAAATTCCATTAAATCCATTCAATTTATTATGACATATTGAATTCATTTGGCAATGAATTTTCAGATATTACTCCCTTTAAGTCTATACCTACGTGTGTATCAATTTTATACTTTTGTTACCATAGAATCTTCTTTAGTTTTTTGTTTTTAAAAACTCAATATGGAAACATCTCTACATATATACAAATCTCTTAGTATTGACAATACAAAAACATTAAAATGATGCACAGCAAATGATATATGTGTTAGAAAATGTTAAAAAACATATTTTTTTTATTTGTATATATATAATATTAAATTGATAACTAAGCATAACAACTATATGTATAACTATTTATTAGAATATACTGTACTGTGTAAATGGACATACAAATATATTTATATACATATAATGATATTGTCAATTTCTTTTGACAATTTTCATTTACATTTTAACTTATTGAGATATATTGAACCAAGTTATGATGGCAAAGACTTCTGTATGTCAGTTAAATACATTCAATTTACTACTTTCTTTGAGCAAAAAGAAGATACTCAAATGCTACCTTAGGGATCGGAAGTGTTGAAAAAGGCTAGTGAATATGAATATAGTTTATGTTTATTTCGAGGGTGAAGAATTACCCATGAGGTGTTTGAGTTAAGCCATGAAGCGTATTTGAATTCGGGGAAATGGAATTAATGTCTGTCTACTATGGTGGAGAAGGACTCGTGAATCGCAATTATGTAGTTGTATATGTGTATGCATATGAAACCGGTAATGACATCAAGTGGTGATAGCAACTTATGCACAAGCCTAGCAGCCGGTTTAAACGTCATAATTATTTCATTTAACATCTGCCAACAATATCCAGTTCAGAGTTTCAACAAACAACACATTTTTTTATGTTCTTGAAAATGTCGGAATACGTACCTACAGATCACAACTGATTTTGTTGTTTCACCTAAAAAAATCGGCATTAGAATCACATCAAATACTTGTGGAGGCTTACGGTGAGCATGCTCTTGGTCGTACACAGTGCAATGAGTGGTTCAATAAATTTAAAAGTGGTGATTTTGATATGAGAAACGATGAACGTGGAAAACCACAAAAAATAATTTGAAGATGCGCAGTTGCATGCATTGCTCTGCAATGAAGATGATGGTCAAACGCAAGAAAAACTTGCACAGCAATTGGATGTTGGTCAGTCAAATGATACGTCAGAGTGAAAGGCATGAAAAATTGACTCCAATATGACAAAAAATTTCCAAAATGTTTGATTTTGTATGTCAATTATTCTCATTACACTACACAATTTTGTTGGAAATTTCATAGTTATAGCTTTTTCGAATTGCTCAAGATAATGGATCTGCAATAGGTAAAATATTGAAGATGCTTTGCGATATGCTCAAAAATGTCTTGTAGATATATGTCGTTATATATATGATATTTGATACTTTAAGTTGTATCAATTTATTTTATTTTTTTTATCTAATAGCTTAATATATTATATGTATATATAATATATCTATAACTTACTTATTTAAAATAATAATAAAACTTTGTAACTATAATATTAATAAAATTGAAACTCCTAAAAATATAATATTTTCTATAATACTATAAAAAGTTTTTCTTTTGTAGATAAGAAAAAAATCTTTATATGTATAAAGTAAGTATATATCATACATGTATGACTTATTCTCAAAAAATGATTTCTCATATATAAAAAATGGCATTAAAATGGATATATATATATATATATATATATATGAACAAATGCATGAACTGATGTAAATCTCAAGTACTCTCAAAAAATAGAGCATGAAAGTAATTAGTATTTATCAAAAGTAAATATATTTTTTCAAAAGTACCAATTAATTACAGAAATCAAGTAAATTTTCAACTTTTTCAACAACAAAAAATAAAAAATATTGAGATCTTTGTAGTATTGATATTTGACACCACAATGATCACAAATCTGTACTTAGTTTCATCGTATCAATTTTGATTTGAGAGAATTTGATATTTGAGCTAACTTTTGAGTATGAAAAATACAATAATTCAATTACAAAAGTAAAGTTATCCTTTGTAAAATTGAATGTTACTTCCAAATGTGGGTTTATTTTTGATGTGGAATTACCAAATTGTGAGAAAATATACTGTAAAAGTACAAATAACCACTTTTTTAGAAGTTGCAGAGGACGTAATCGTTACAATGGTTGCAAGAAGGATGGTAAATTGAGCATGCAATTTAGTTGTGGCAAGTAAACTCTGCATATCCCTTTGCCACATTGGCAATTTTGGAAAGACCTAAGTCACTGAAATGTTTCTAAAGTTACCTTCGTATATTTTATACTTTTGTAGAAAGTATAATTAACTTTTTAATTACCTAAAAATATTAAAATTCCTTCAAAATAAAAGCTCTTTGATAGTTACAAAAATTAAGAAACGAGGTTTTTAAATTTAACTTCTGCATCTTTAAATAAATGGGTTTTTTTTAATACAATGAGATTAACTAACTAATTTACTTTAGATACAAATAGAATATGATTTAAAATCTACACGTCACACTTGACGTTTCAAAAAATATACAAATCAAGACCTGATCTTGAGACATGTTAAGTGTGAAAAACTGTTGTTCTACATAGATATCACTCTGATGAATCATTTTATTTCATTCAAAAACAATCCCATCTTTTCGGAATTCGAATCTTGGTTCAACTTTCCGTGCAAGATGAAAAATTATCATCCATTTTTAGATCTGGCAAAACAATCTTTTATAATAATTTCTTGAGTGCCTCAGTGATTTTGCCTCACCTGATCAAAATCAATCATTATACTTATTACTTGACTCTAATACTGATCTCCCGCTTTTTAGAAACAATATCATCTCATTACATAGTAATATATATATATATATATATGTATACTTTTTAGTGGACACTAAGGCTCGTATTTCTTATGATTTTATTTATGAGAATTATAGAAGGATATAGTTGAAAGTATCCTTCATAAGATGCAGTAGTGAGGATCTTCCAAATAATATATAAAAATCAAACTTTTTTTCTTCTTTCTTCCCATTTAGGCATATATATATATATATATACATCGAAGCGACACGCTTGAATTGATTAAAATGTACCTCCATACTACTGGTGATGCTCTTATTAGTATATATGTAACATCTATGTTATATTTTGCAATAAATTAACTTTTACTTCGATATTGGAATAAAAAAGTGATAAATTTTATTTATTTTTTTTTGCAAAATATAATATGAATATAAACATTAAAAAAAAAAAAAAAAGTAAGGTCGACTTACTTTCGTAATACTCATAGATTATATAAAGTCTTGTAGATGATTCATTAGTTTATTTGGCACTGAATCAGGGCATGAAAATGTCAAAAATCATTTCGAAAGGAAGTATTATTTGGTATTTTGACATTAAATGGGAATGAAGTTAAAAATTTAGTTTACTCCTGTTGTAGTTGAATTTTTACCATTTACTCAAAGGTCAATTAGAAAGGAAATTTACACCTTTCAGAATTCTATTCTTTGATTAAACAACTATATATATATATAAGATCAGTCATCCAATTGATCAAATGCTATAGAATTTTTCTTTCTATCTTAAGTAATTGTAAAAAATTCCCCTTATAAATGAGTCAGCATTTTTCTTTTTTTTTTTTTTTTGGAGCAAAATAAGAAAATGACTATTTTAAAATAAGAAGGAAAATTGTTGGTTAATTCTTATCAGGAAGTGCTACTTCGTGACTTTTTTTCCTTCTTATTTTCAAATAGTCATTTTCTATTTGCTTTGTGTTGTTTTCTTCATAACAACTTATATCCTCAAGATTAGGATCCGAGCCATCACGTATAGCATTGCAAGGGGTTGAATAATTGAACATGTAATTTGACCATTTTTTTAAAAACAAATATCATGCATAGGAAAATAATTATAGGAAGAAAGACTTAGGATATTTCATTCTTGAAAAAGTTTGAAAGTACTTTATTATCCCTCAAATGTATGTCTATTAAAAAGAAAAGTATTTTTTCATAAGCATTCTTAGAATTACTTCATCTCAGAATAATATATTTAAAGCTATTATTTAAAGTCAATATCCAAATCGATAGAAAATAATGTCATTTTGAGATTAAGCTCTAAGTTTCTTTTTACTCGAAAATAAATTCTTAAATTAGTAAATATGATTCAAATTATGGGGTGTTATATAACTAAGAAGAAAAACAACCAAACATTTATTCACTTGTATCTGTGGCATGATAAAATTTTCTTTTAATAGACTATTTTCACGTAACGCCATCAATATGTACATATGTCGGCCATCTTGGAATAGGAAAAGCCAAATTATATACAGAATAAAACACCTTTTTTTAAAAAAATTACGAATAATGTTGAATTACTGAATTGCATTTGTTTGTGACAATAAGAATGACAAATATAAGAACATAAATTTTTAACGTCACTCAAAAAAATTTCTCTCTTAATTACATGATTACACATTTTTGTATAGTTAGTTCAGCCAATGAATGAATAATTAATTTTGAAAAGTAGTCACTAATCGATCCAAAATAAAATTAATGCTAAAAATCTAGCCATTTTATAAGGATTTTCAAGTTCTTATTAATTTGGTTTTATTCACTATTTTGGATCACATTGTATTCAATAAAAGGCTTTATTCATTTTTAAAGCCATTTGATAAGGTTGCCTTAAGAACTTAAAAGCATGGATTGGCTACAATTTATTATTCAATATGTGATGTCAGTGAAAAGGCTCTATGTATATGAGTAATGCTAGTATTTCCTCGTCAAATTTCCAGCTCCAGTGATACACTTAAAACTGTGGTCGACAAAACTTTTTTTTAACTAAAGAGAATATTTATAGAGAAAAAAATAATTATCTACTATCCCTCTTCAGCTACAATCATTTTCCGTCTGATTTACTAGTTAATTAATTAATTATCAATAGTGAGAGTCAAGTGTGGATCTCAAGTATCTGATTCTCAAGCTTCTGGTCGAATTACAAGTCACAGGATATAGATTATTACATTATTATAAATAATAATAAATACATTATTTTTAAAAACATGTCTTCCTATAATATTACTACTAAACATTAATCAAAGTTATAATAAACTTATTATCGAATAACATGGTCTGACTTTCCTTAGAGCATGAGTTTTCAATCTGATACAAACTGGCTCAATATTACGTGTATTTACACTTATTTTGTGAAAGTTTTGCTTGATGAAAAGTTACGGAAGAGGCCCAGCACATATATATTTATATATAAATATTAAACAAACTTCCAACGTCTCGAAATTTTCGGTGCCAAACAATAGTTATAATCTACATATTTTCCTACACGAAGTTGCCTCAAGTCGAATTCGTCGAGTTATAGTTGACGGTCCAAATCGATTATCAATCTCTTCAAAACTTTGTTAGATTGAGTCTCAAGGCATGGAGTTAACTACTCATATTTTTGAATTGATCACTCATCTCTGTAAAATCCCTTCCTCTTCAAAAATTCCAGAAACCACCTAAAAATCCAAAAAAAATATAAAACAAATTGACAATTCCGAATGTAAAATGACAGATACATAGAATCGTAATTAGCTAATGAGTAGTAAGAGATGATTATTATCTAGTATTAAGGCTTTGTATTTGTTGAGTTAGTGTTGTGTGGGTTTTTTGTATTATTACATGTAATTATTAATGATCTTAATTGCTATTATATAGAAATAATACTAAAGCACGTCGACAGGTAGATGGACAAAATAATTATGAAATAAATAAAAAGAACGATTGATGTAAATAGATTTTCTTTAAGAGCATGACTGAAGAACTGAGAAGGAATAATATCTATTTATTTATATAATAATTAATCAGCCTTTTTCTATATATATATATATATAAAATGATGGTAATAACAAATAAATAATTCTAGCTGAAGGTTTTTTTCAGCCTTTATACATACATATGTTATATATATATAAAAAGATTAATGAGGGGGGGGGGGGTCTTAGTTTTCCAAAGTTTCTAATTGAAAAAAAAAATATTTGTAGAATAATGACTAACAAATAAAAAAATACAAAAAATGTTCTTAAAAGTTTGTTTGTTTCTTTCTTTCTTAGTTTGGTTGTGTACTCTTCTTAATGAGTTGAGGATTAGTGATGCTCTGTAAAAATAAAAATATTACAGATAATAAGTAAAAACTATTTTATTCATACTTATAAGGATGTACTGATTGAGAGTACTTTGGATCTCTTGCAAGTAGTACGTTTGTTTTTATTTACAAACATCAATATACATTATTTAATTACCATCCAATTGTACTGACTCAATTTATCTATATGAGTCTTGGTTGTTGAGCACTTCTTCCCTTGTAGGGTCATGGTATTTATAACTCATACTACTATTCCACTCAATTTCCCTGTGGATCTTACAATTGGATTGAATTTAAAGGATCTTCATTCAAGATTCAAGGATTAGAGACTTCATGTATGAGATGACAGGGTATATATTTTTTGGGATCGATTTGGAGTATTTAAAAGTTAGAAAAAGATGAATCTGCTGATTTTTTTTTTTTTGAATTTTTAAATCAACCTTAAAGATCCCAGTAAAAATAACCATAAAATAGTCCAAATATGATCATTTCGGCCACTGTCTTACATTAATCCTCATTTTAGCATAGCAAAAAAAAAAAAATTAAGAAAGGTTGTGAATTCATTATTCATTTTGTTGATGGGTGTGGTTTCGCATAAAATTTTATACTAGTTTTTTTTTAATAACAAATGATGGTTAAAAGTGATGTAACATATATCTTAAATAAGATTAATTGTCAGGGATAAAAATATTAAGTTAGGGTGAAAGAACTTTCAAAAATGGTTCAAATAGTCACAGTTGGGTGTGCAATGGTCAAGTAATTAAAATTACTTTTTTTGTTTTTATTGAAACAAAATTGGATCTTTTTTCTAGGGAAATAAAATATCAGTAATATTCGGCAACCTAGACCGATTACTGATGAATATAAAGCAGCCTAAAATGGACTAATTTAATGTATTGGTTGAGCCCTACTTAGAATGCATTGAAATAATGTAATTGTCAATTAATTGTGTTAACTAAAAGCTAGGAAAAATTACTTAGAAAGTGAAATGTTGGAGAAATACTTTCATTGAAGAGATTTGTGGCACAGTAGATCAATTATAACTCCTTGACAACCAGGATAGAGCCATAGTGGCTGCAGTGTTGAAGGCAGGAGGCGCTGATTTCTGACATTGTGTTATATCAGCCTCCACTAGGAGACGAAATATGATAGATAAATACTCGCCAGAACTTATGGAAAAGTTACTTAAATGACTTTAAGGAAAATCCATCAGAATGCTACTCACTACCAACACACATATTAATGACATCCAGCTCATGAAGAACATACTGCAATAAAAGTAGCATAACTATGAGCTGGCAGCCTCTGTTTTCAAAAAAATGAACAATCATCACTTGTGTCTGACCCAGGAACTGGTGTCATTTGATAACGTGACCAAATCTTCAAAGGAGAAGATTGTTGTCATGTCACCAGAAACAAATAAATCTGGTAGTTACAGGACAGTGTTTCCTGTCATCAACGCAGCTACAGTTATCACCGATGTGGTAGGACTAAAGTATCGCTTTGTTGATGCTCTTTTAGTAAAATGTGACTGGCTTACTACTCCTGATCACACTCACTTTGGGGAGATAATGAAATCTACAGGAAGGAAAATAAGTTATTAAAGTCAGTAAAAGGGAAGAATGATTTAGCTAAGAGAGAGTTAAAACTGATGTGTGACTTTGTAACTCGGATCACAGCTGACCCAGACCAAAGAAGATGGTCACTACAAGTTGTGGAGTTTCATTAAAACAAGTTTGAATGTATAAAGAAAGCCATATTGAATAATTAACCATATATGTAGTAGTGACATCTTACTGAATGAATTGACTTTAACTGCCATGTTTCAATTGTTTAAGTATATTAACAATGGTTAAAATGTTCACAAGTACTTGTCATAAATTTCAAGACAATTTTACTAGCTTTTATTTGGGGTCAATTTCAATGCTCTAGCATTAATTTCTGGGAAGTTACAATGAAAACAAGACAATAGTATCCTGACATTTACAGGGTTTTTTTTTTTTTTTTAAAAAGTCTTAACAATAAAGCTACATGCCTCTTGTTAAGCCGACATAACCAAGGTACAAAATCAAATTAACTAATACATTATATTTAGTAAGTTTAAACCACGAGAATCATGTGGGAATCATTTGGCATATTTTTTATGAAAAAGATCAAATTTGAATAGTTCTAATAAATTTATCAAAGGGATCACTTGAATTGAAATTTCTAAAAAGCTACTATTATTTGAAAAAGTTACTCAACTCCCCAATCTTTGTTTTGATACGTAAGCACGTAAGTACATCTCTTTATAGAAATGAATGCCTTCCTACCTATGTAGATATGTATAGTCGATATAGTTATGTATATATAAAACAAAAACAATAACGCAAATATTTTTATTTATTCATTTTGCAAACATGGTGGTGGTATTTTCAGCAATATAACTCAAAATGTTTTTTCTTGGATGGAAAATACTTTTTATTATGATTTTGTTTTTATGATTTTTATAAAAAGAGTTTTGCATTTTTTATCTTTTAAACACACTGAACTAAAAAAAGAAGAAGATGGATATAGAAATTCTTTTCTTTTTTTTATCGATTAGAAAGCCATCACAAGAATCCATTGGAGCGTCTTTGAAGCATATCCTTGAATACCAGTGGTATATGCAATATGCATATGTTGAGTTGACTCAGTCCATGTATGTATAATATGTAATATTTAAACATATGATAACAATAGGAAATACATATATGTACACATATGTATATAAATATATAGATGTGAGACACAATAATAGAATGTAGAATGAACACACACACAAAAAAAATAGAAACAAAGAATAACAATAGTAACCTTTGAATTATTATTTTCCCATTCTTTGAAAGCAATTTTATCACTTTTTATTTTATTTTTTTACTCAAAGAAAGAACATTTGTTATATTCTCCAAGGAAAAAAATTATGACTCAAAGATAGTCCCAGTATTTTATTATTATTTTCAGTTTTGTGTGTGTATGTTCAAAGAAGCAAGGCTTTATATACATATATGTATATATATATATCTTTCTACCTTTTTGTTACCTATTTGAATATATACATCGATGGATATTATTTTTGAGCATACCTACTACAATGTACACATATCTTAGCTCATAATTCAAAAATGATATTTGCTTATTTTATACTAAAAATTATATATTAGTATGCCATTAAAAAGAGGTGAGCAAATAAATATTGCAGCATTTGACGTGTCATTCATTGGTCCTTCAATTACGGGGCTTTATTTTATATGAATACTCTACATAACTGGGCAGAATCATTGCATTCATTAAAAATGCATATAAAACACACAATTATGTACATACATAAATCAACTCTTTACCCAATGTTTCCTGGTTTTTTATCACCTTTTCCATTCGTAAAAGAAGGATTTATCTATCAAGAGATTACTCAAAGGTTGGCCATGACTCTTTCTAGAGTATCACCATTGCCAAAATGTATATTTAAAAATAAAATAAAAAATGCTTTTTACATCTTTTTTTTTTATTTGCTTTCTTTTTGTTGTATGTGATTTTATTTTTATGGTATGTAAAAGGGTAGTTATTGGAACTTTTAGTTTAAATATATGTTTGTACCCCTAAGTAAGTGCTTAACTACAAATTTATGGGTATCCACAAGTTGTGTAAACAAGTACATATTTAGAAGCATGCAGAAGAAAAAATATTTTTTTTTCTCTTGTTACAGATGAGTAAAAATAAGGATTTCTTTTTAACTGATTTATCTCTCTATTCGAGTGTAGAATTATTCAGTTGCTTAAAAAGTACTGAAATATATATATATAAAAAAAGGGGGAAAAAAAAACTTTTCAGAAGTTCAAAAACACTTTAAAAAAGTTACTATTAATAATATGTTGACTCATGTTGCTAAAGGGTTTCTGATCTTGTTTTACCCATAGGAAGGCCCTTTGTTTTTATGGCATATGTAGATATTTATGGGCATATTAATTGCGATCCAACTATGGCCTTTCAATCGATCACAAAAGTTCTATGTGATTAATTAATTATCCACATTTTTTTTTTCTATGAGAAAAACTTTTAATTAAAAATACTACTAAAAATGGGTTTTTAATTACTCAAGTCTTGAGGACGTTAATGTATCGAACTATAAATCTAGACAAAATATAAGTAAAAGACTCAAACATCTACTCCACTCTTTTAACATCCAACAAAAAAGATACAAAGATATTAAAGCTGAGTCGATCCTAGAGGACTCTCCAAAAAAAAAGAAGAAGTTTTTTCGGGGCTAAGGACTTTAACGGTGTGTCTATTGATTGGAGTTCTTGAGCCTGTTTTCTGAGAGTATTTACATTAGGATGACTGCTATTCTCTTCAAAAAAATATCTACATTGAGAGATTGCCAATAGTAAGTCATTACTTGAGGATCCTTGGGTTTCATACTATAAAAAAAGGGATAGCAGGGGCCAAAAGATTAGGAAACTCTGTTTTGGATCATGATTAGTTGTTAATGAATGAGAAAATATGTTTGAGAAATGAGATGAGGAAATAGAGAGCATTGATTCTGAGTCAATGACTAAATATTCATTAATAAACATTAACATCTGAAAAAAAAAATACAGAAATATTTTTATCTTTGTTCTTCATTTTGACAAAATTTGAATAGTACCATTGTTTTACATTGGGTTACTTGGACAAGAGTAAATGATGGAAGTACATATATATCGACTAAAATTTTGTGAGGCACTAATGTAGTCGGACCTCGGAGAGAACAGATTCCACCTTATAAATTTGCATTCTTATTAATTAATAATTAATTAAAAAGATAAATGGCCCTAGTTTTTATCAGAATATTCCTGGCTTTGAGTTGATGCTATTGTACATTTCAAACAATGAACATATGATTTACTCTAAATCATATATGTATGTAGTTGAAACATCTAATATCCTCCATAAATTGGAGCCTGATTATTATTGTAAAACCCAAAAAATAAGCCTTCAAATCAAATAAAGAAAGAAAGGAAAGAAACCTTAGGGAAAAAAGTTTTCTCATATTATGAGAAGTTTGATCCTTTATGAAAGGGATACATACATATTTAGGTATCAAGCATATAATACTCTCATATCCAACACCACCATGCTTGTAAATTCTTACTATATGTTGTTGTTTTTTTATTGCTCTTGCTCCTTCCAGGGAATATTAGGAATACATTCATACATATATACATACATATGAAGGAATGAATGAAGTTCAACATTCATGCATACTTATGTATATGACTTGGAAAAAACTAAAATACATTTATACAACTGTAGATATGAATACGAGGCTTTATTTCTAAATAATTTATATACCTTAAATATATTTTCAAACATACATACATACAAAAGGCAAAGAAAGGAAAAGGAGAAGGCTCTCTCAATGCAAGCCAGTTTTTACAAAATACATTTATGGACTTTAGCAAGTATTTATATATATATATATATATATATATATATATATATATGCAATATGTACTTAAAGTCATCAACAAGTTAACTCTGCACTTGTTGAAACATGAACCATATTTGACTTCCTCTTTTCTTTTTTTTAATACTTAATATTAACAATCTACTTCTAGATAATAAGTTTATTTTGTTGTCAAAATGTACAGAATTGAACAAAAGTTCAAGTTCTGTTGACAAATTTCAAATTAATAATATATAATTATTTATTTATTGATATTAGCTCAACGATTTGATTTTGATGACAAGGACAACATCAGAGGCTTTCTATAAATAAATATTCATTATTAAATGAACATCTATCATTCTATAAGCATTGAACAAAGTTATATATTTTTTTTTTGAATGACTTTTATCAATAGCATCATAAAAACTACAAGAATTAGTTCTTTAAAATTGCCTTTATTCTAATCCTTGCTTCTAAACAATATTTAATATTTTTCTCTCTCTCTCTCTCTGGAGCCAAAATGATTTAATACGCATCTCGTTTTTCTATCTAACATAAAATTCAGCTATTACCTATGATAGTTCAAGGTCTTTTAACCTTGTATACCCATAAATAAAAAAGTTAAAACATAATAGCCCAATAAAACCATAGGGGAGAATAGGTTGGAATCTTAATTAATAAATAAGGAAGGGAATAGAAATACTGATATTTTGCTACTTTACCTCCGGCCGTGAAACCTTTTTTTTACTTGAAACCCATTTAACTTTTTTATATACGTCCTTTTCCATAGTAGTATGTATATTTTAGTGACATTTTTCATGACAGAGACTATAATTTGAGCATTAATTTATCTCATTTGTAAAAATATATCTATTTATTTATTAAAACATCAGAGAATTAAGAGCGAATGAACTTTTACTTCGATATTGGAATAAAAAAGTGATAAATTTTATTTTTTTTTGCAAAATATAATATGAATATAAACATTAAAAAAAAAAAAAGAAGTAAGGTCGACTTACTTTCGTAATACTCATAGATTATAAAGTCTTGTAGATGATTCATTAGTTTATTTGGCACTGAATCAGGGCATGAAAATGTCAAAAATCATTTCGAAAGGAAGTATTATTTGGTATTTTGACATTAAATGGGAATGAAGTTAAAAATTTAGTTTACTCCTGTTGTAGTTGAATTTTTACCATTTACTCAAAGGTCAATTAGAAAGGAAATTTACACCTTTCAGAATTCTAAAAACTTTTTTTTAACTAAAGAGAATATTTATAGAGAAAAAAATAATTATCTACTATCCCTCTTCAGCTACAATCATTTTCCGTCTGATTTACTAGTTAATTAATTAATTATCAATAGTGAGAGTCAAGTGTGGATCTCAAGTATCTGATTCTCAAGCTTCTGGTCGAATTACAAGTCACAGGATATAGATTATTACATTATTATAAATAATAATAAATACATTATTTTTAAAAACATGTCTTCCTATAATATTACTACTAAACATTAATCAAAGTTATAATAAACTTATTATCGAATAACATGGTCTGACTTTCCTTAGAGCATGAGTTTTCAATCTGATACAAACTGGCTCAATATTACGTGTATTTACACTTATTTTGTGAAAGTTTTGCTTGATGAAAAGTTACGGAAGAGGCCCAGCACATATATATTTATATATAAATATTAAACAAACTTCCAACGTCTCGAAATTTTCGGTGCCAAACAATAGTTATAATCTACATATTTTCCTACACGAAGTTGCCTCAAGTCGAATTCGTCGAGTTATAGTTGACGGTCCAAATCGATTATCAATCTCTTCAAAACTTTGTTAGATTGAGTCTCAAGGCATGGAGTTAACTACTCATATTTTTGAATTGATCACTCATCTCTGTAAAATCCCTTCCTCTTCAAAAATTCCAGAAACCACCTAAAAATCCAAAAAAAATATAAAACAAATTGACAATTCCGAATGTAAAATGACAGATACATAGAATCGTAATTAGCTAATGAGTAGTAAGAGATGATTATTATCTAGTATTAAGGCTTTGTATTTGTTGAGTTAGTGTTGTGTGGGTTTTTTGTATTATTACATGTAATTATTAATGATCTTAATTGCTATTATATAGAAATAATACTAAAGCACGTCGACAGGTAGATGGATAAAATAATTATGAAATAAATAAAAAGAACGATTGATGTAAATAGATTTTCTTTAAGAGCATGACTGAAGAACTGAGAAGGAATAATATCTATTTATTTATATAATAATTAATCAGCCTTTTTCTATATATATATATATATAAAATGATGGTAATAACAAATAAATAATTCTAGCTGAAGGTTTTTTTCAGCCTTTATACATACATATGTTATATATATATAAAAAGATTAATGAGGGGGGGGGGTCTTAGTTTTCCAAAGTTTCTAATTGAAAAAAAAAATATTTGTAGAATAATGACTAACAAATAAAAAAATACAAAAAATGTTCTTAAAAGTTTGTTTGTTTCTTTCTTTCTTAGTTTGGTTGTGTACTCTTCTTAATGAGTTGAGGATTAGTGATGCTCTGTAAAAATAAAAATATTACAGATAATAAGTAAAAACTATTTTATTCATACTTATAAGGATGTACTGATTGAGAGTACTTTGGATCTCTTGCAAGTAGTACGTTTGTTTTTATTTACAAACATCAATATACATTATTTAATTACCATCCAATTGTACTGACTCAATTTATCTATATGAGTCTTGGTTGTTGAGCACTTCTTCCCTTGTAGGGTCATGGTATTTATAACTCATACTACTATTCCACTCAATTTCCCTGTGGATCTTACAATTGGATTGAATTTAAAGGATCTTCATTCAAGATTCAAGGATTAGAGACTTCATGTATGAGATGACAGGGTATATATTTTTTGGGATCGATTTGGAGTATTTAAAAGTTAGAAAAAGATGAATCTGCTGATTTTTTTTTTTTTGAATTTTTAAATCAACCTTAAAGATCCCAGTAAAAATAACCATAAAATAGTCCAAATATGATCATTTCGGCCACTGTCTTACATTAATCCTCATTTTAGCATAGCAAAAAAAAAAAAATTAAGAAAGGTTGTGAATTCATTATTCATTTTGTTGATGGGTGTGGTTTCGCATAAAATTTTATACTAGTTTTTTTTTAATAACAAATGATGGTTAAAAGTGATGTAACATATATCTTAAATAAGATTAATTGTCAGGGATAAAAATATTAAGTTAGGGTGAAAGAACTTTCAAAAATGGTTCAAATAGTCACAGTTGGGTGTGCAATGGTCAAGTAATTAAAATTACTTTTTTTGTTTTTATTGAAACAAAATTGGATCTTTTTTCTAGGGAAATAAAATATCAGTAATATTCGGCAACCTAGACCGATTACTGATGAATATAAAGCAGCCTAAAATGGACTAATTTAATGTATTGGTTGAGCCCTACTTAGAATGCATTGAAATAATGTAATTGTCAATTAATTGTGTTAACTAAAAGCTAGGAAAAATTACTTAGAAAGTGAAATGTTGGAGAAATACTTTCATTGAAGAGATTTGTGGCACAGTAGATCAATTATAACTCCTTGACAACCAGGATAGAGCCATAGTGGCTGCAGTGTTGAAGGCAGGAGGCGCTGATTTCTGACATTGTGTTATATCAGCCTCCACTAGGAGACGAAATATGATAGATAAATACTCGCCAGAACTTATGGAAAAGTTACTTAAATGACTTTAAGGAAAATCCATCAGAATGCTACTCACTACCAACACACATATTAATGACATCCAGCTCATGAAGAACATACTGCAATAAAAGTAGCATAACTATGAGCTGGCAGCCTCTGTTTTCAAAAAAATGAACAATCATCACTTGTGTCTGACCCAGGAACTGGTGTCATTTGATAACGTGACCAAATCTTCAAAGGAGAAGATTGTTGTCATGTCACCAGAAACAAATAAATCTGGTAGTTACAGGACAGTGTTTCCTGTCATCAACGCAGCTACAGTTATCACCGATGTGGTAGGACTAAAGTATCGCTTTGTTGATGCTCTTTTAGTAAAATGTGACTGGCTTACTACTCCTGATCACACTCACTTTGGGGAGATAATGAAATCTACAGGAAGGAAAATAAGTTATTAAAGTCAGTAAAAGGGAAGAATGATTTAGCTAAGAGAGAGTTAAAACTGATGTGTGACTTTGTAACTCGGATCACAGCTGACCCAGACCAAAGAAGATGGTCACTACAAGTTGTGGAGTTTCATTAAAACAAGTTTGAATGTATAAAGAAAGCCATATTGAATAATTAACCATATATGTAGTAGTGACATCTTACTGAATGAATTGACTTTAACTGCCATGTTTCAATTGTTTAAGTATATTAACAATGGTTAAAATGTTCACAAGTACTTGTCATAAATTTCAAGACAATTTTACTAGCTTTTATTTGGGGTCAATTTCAATGCTCTAGCATTAATTTCTGGGAAGTTACAATGAAAACAAGACAATAGTATCCTGACATTTACAGGGTTTTTTTTTTTTTTTTAAAAAGTCTTAACAATAAAGCTACATGCCTCTTGTTAAGCCGACATAACCAAGGTACAAAATCAAATTAACTAATACATTATATTTAGTAAGTTTAAACCACGAGAATCATGTGGGAATCATTTGGCATATTTTTTATGAAAAAGATCAAATTTGAATAGTTCTAATAAATTTATCAAAGGGATCACTTGAATTGAAATTTCTAAAAAGCTACTATTATTTGAAAAAGTTACTCAACTCCCCAATCTTTGTTTTGATACGTAAGCACGTAAGTACATCTCTTTATAGAAATGAATGCCTTCCTACCTATGTAGATATGTATAGTCGATATAGTTATGTATATATAAAACAAAAACAATAACGCAAATATTTTTATTTATTCATTTTGCAAACATGGTGGTGGTATTTTCAGCAATATAACTCAAAATGTTTTTTCTTGGATGGAAAATACTTTTTATTATGATTTTGTTTTTATGATTTTTATAAAAAGAGTTTTGCATTTTTTATCTTTTAAACACACTGAACTAAAAAAAGAAGAAGATGGATATAGAAATTCTTTTCTTTTTTTTATCGATTAGAAAGCCATCACAAGAATCCATTGGAGCGTCTTTGAAGCATATCCTTGAATACCAGTGGTATATGCAATATGCATATGTTGAGTTGACTCAGTCCATGTATGTATAATATGTAATATTTAAACATATGATAACAATAGGAAATACATATATGTACACATATGTATATAAATATATAGATGTGAGACACAATAATAGAATGTAGAATGAACACACACACAAAAAAAATAGAAACAAAGAATAACAATAGTAACCTTTGAATTATTATTTTCCCATTCTTTGAAAGCAATTTTATCACTTTTTATTTTATTTTTTTACTCAAAGAAAGAACATTTGTTATATTCTCCAAGGAAAAAAATTATGACTCAAAGATAGTCCCAGTATTTTATTATTATTTTCAGTTTTGTGTGTGTATGTTCAAAGAAGCAAGGCTTTATATACATATATGTATATATATATATCTTTCTACCTTTTTGTTACCTATTTGAATATATACATCGATGGATATTATTTTTGAGCATACCTACTACAATGTACACATATCTTAGCTCATAATTCAAAAATGATATTTGCTTATTTTATACTAAAAATTATATATTAGTATGCCATTAAAAAGAGGTGAGCAAATAAATATTGCAGCATTTGACGTGTCATTCATTGGTCCTTCAATTACGGGGCTTTATTTTATATGAATACTCTACATAACTGGGCAGAATCATTGCATTCATTAAAAATGCATATAAAACACACAATTATGTACATACATAAATCAACTCTTTACCCAATGTTTCCTGGTTTTTTATCACCTTTTCCATTCGTAAAAGAAGGATTTATCTATCAAGAGATTACTCAAAGGTTGGCCATGACTCTTTCTAGAGTATCACCATTGCCAAAATGTATATTTAAAAATAAAATAAAAAATGCTTTTTACATCTTTTTTTTTTATTTGCTTTCTTTTTGTTGTATGTGATTTTATTTTTATGGTATGTAAAAGGGTAGTTATTGGAACTTTTAGTTTAAATATATGTTTGTACCCCTAAGTAAGTGCTTAACTACAAATTTATGGGTATCCACAAGTTGTGTAAACAAGTACATATTTAGAAGCATGCAGAAGAAAAAATATTTTTTTTTCTCTTGTTACAGATGAGTAAAAATAAGGATTTCTTTTTAACTGATTTATCTCTCTATTCGAGTGTAGAATTATTCAGTTGCTTAAAAAGTACTGAAATATATATATATAAAAAAAGGGGGAAAAAAAAACTTTTCAGAAGTTCAAAAACACTTTAAAAAAGTTACTATTAATAATATGTTGACTCATGTTGCTAAAGGGTTTCTGATCTTGTTTTACCCATAGGAAGGCCCTTTGTTTTTATGGCATATGTAGATATTTATGGGCATATTAATTGCGATCCAACTATGGCCTTTCAATCGATCACAAAAGTTCTATGTGATTAATTAATTATCCACATTTTTTTTTTCTATGAGAAAAACTTTTAATTAAAAATACTACTAAAAATGGGTTTTTAATTACTCAAGTCTTGAGGACGTTAATGTATCGAACTATAAATCTAGACAAAATATAAGTAAAAGACTCAAACATCTACTCCACTCTTTTAACATCCAACAAAAAAGATACAAAGATATTAAAGCTGAGTCGATCCTAGAGGACTCTCCAAAAAAAAAGAAGAAGTTTTTTCGGGGCTAAGGACTTTAACGGTGTGTCTATTGATTGGAGTTCTTGAGCCTGTTTTCTGAGAGTATTTACATTAGGATGACTGCTATTCTCTTCAAAAAAATATCTACATTGAGAGATTGCCAATAGTAAGTCATTACTTGAGGATCCTTGGGTTTCATACTATAAAAAAAGGGATAGCAGGGGCCAAAAGATTAGGAAACTCTGTTTTGGATCATGATTAGTTGTTAATGAATGAGAAAATATGTTTGAGAAATGAGATGAGGAAATAGAGAGCATTGATTCTGAGTCAATGACTAAATATTCATTAATAAACATTAACATCTGAAAAAAAAAATACAGAAATATTTTTATCTTTGTTCTTCATTTTGACAAAATTTGAATAGTACCATTGTTTTACATTGGGTTACTTGGACAAGAGTAAATGATGGAAGTACATATATATCGACTAAAATTTTGTGAGGCACTAATGTAGTCGGACCTCGGAGAGAACAGATTCCACCTTATAAATTTGCATTCTTATTAATTAATAATTAATTAAAAAGATAAATGGCCCTAGTTTTTATCAGAATATTCCTGGCTTTGAGTTGATGCTATTGTACATTTCAAACAATGAACATATGATTTACTCTAAATCATATATGTATGTAGTTGAAACATCTAATATCCTCCATAAATTGGAGCCTGATTATTATTGTAAAACCCAAAAAATAAGCCTTCAAATCAAATAAAGAAAGAAAGGAAAGAAACCTTAGGGAAAAAAGTTTTCTCATATTATGAGAAGTTTGATCCTTTATGAAAGGGATACATACATATTTAGGTATCAAGCATATAATACTCTCATATCCAACACCACCATGCTTGTAAATTCTTACTATATGTTGTTGTTTTTTTATTGCTCTTGCTCCTTCCAGGGAATATTAGGAATACATTCATACATATATACATACATATGAAGGAATGAATGAAGTTCAACATTCATGCATACTTATGTATATGACTTGGAAAAAACTAAAATACATTTATACAACTGTAGATATGAATACGAGGCTTTATTTCTAAATAATTTATATACCTTAAATATATTTTCAAACATACATACATACAAAAGGCAAAGAAAGGAAAAGGAGAAGGCTCTCTCAATGCAAGCCAGTTTTTACAAAATACATTTATGGACTTTAGCAAGTATTTATATATATATATATATATATATATATATATATATATGCAATATGTACTTAAAGTCATCAACAAGTTAACTCTGCACTTGTTGAAACATGAACCATATTTGACTTCCTCTTTTCTTTTTTTTAATACTTAATATTAACAATCTACTTCTAGATAATAAGTTTATTTTGTTGTCAAAATGTACAGAATTGAACAAAAGTTCAAGTTCTGTTGACAAATTTCAAATTAATAATATATAATTATTTATTTATTGATATTAGCTCAACGATTTGATTTTGATGACAAGGACAACATCAGAGGCTTTCTATAAATAAATATTCATTATTAAATGAACATCTATCATTCTATAAGCATTGAACAAAGTTATATATTTTTTTTTTGAATGACTTTTATCAATAGCATCATAAAAACTACAAGAATTAGTTCTTTAAAATTGCCTTTATTCTAATCCTTGCTTCTAAACAATATTTAATATTTTTCTCTCTCTCTCTCTCTGGAGCCAAAATGATTTAATACGCATCTCGTTTTTCTATCTAACATAAAATTCAGCTATTACCTATGATAGTTCAAGGTCTTTTAACCTTGTATACCCATAAATAAAAAAGTTAAAACATAATAGCCCAATAAAACCATAGGGGAGAATAGGTTGGAATCTTAATTAATAAATAAGGAAGGGAATAGAAATACTGATATTTTGCTACTTTACCTCCGGCCGTGAAACCTTTTTTTTACTTGAAACCCATTTAACTTTTTTATATACGTCCTTTTCCATAGTAGTATGTATATTTTAGTGACATTTTTCATGACAGAGACTATAATTTGAGCATTAATTTATCTCATTTGTAAAAATATATCTATTTATTTATTAAAACATCAGAGAATTAGGAAAGAATGATGTCAACTCTTGACATGATTAAAAAAATATTTAAATAAATTTGTGAGTGGCCTTTGGAGTTTCTTTATATATATATATATATATATATATTTCTCCAGGGAGAAGAATTTAAATTCAATTTCTTGGCTGACTACATTGTTGCTTAAAAATTGTACAACTAATGCGTTTCTTTTATTAATAATAATCTTAAATTGTTATTAAGGATTTAAACCCTCTTTGGAAAATTCTACGTATCTATCTAAAATTTGAACTCTCTAAAAAAACTACGCATTTGAAGTTATCTAGTTTTTTTTTACAAAAAAGTGTAATGAGCAATCACATTCGAATCTACATTCTTTTTTATATATAGAAATAAAAGAAGAGGATAGCCAAAAGGTATTTGATGATAAATCTATATTGATTGACGACTGCTCTATGAACCATTTATATTCCTTGATTTATGAAGATAACCTTTGTACAGAAAAAATGTAAATAAAAAAATAAATACAGTACAATTTTTAATAATTTATTCACATTTATTTGCATTTTTTAGATACAACTATTTTAGTTTATAAGGGGGGGGGAATATTACATTGATATATTGAATAAGATACAATCATAGCCATAATTCCTTTAACTCCTTTAACACAAGCCTTTTTTGAATATAAATAAATAAATAGAACAAATAAATTGGTAAGTCACCAATCAACTCATTTATATTCCAAATGACTCCCTCCAGTATCCAGTATGATCATAATATTTTCATTCATTCTTGAAAATAAATTCTTAGAAGACTTATTATTACACTTATAAAAACATACTTTTTTCAACTGTACAGTCAAATAGTTACTTTTTAAATCAAATAGGATTTTGTTTCGTCAATACACTCATAAATAATTTATAATTAATTATCGATTCAAGTCCATCTTTCGGGAAATAAATAAATAGAGTAAAGTCTACAAAGACTTAAGGCACTGTTTTACAATGTGTATGCAAAAAGTCATTATCAGAGTCATGAATATTTAAATATCAACCCATTAACTACATAGGACATTAAGTCGTCTCAAGTCACAAGCCTACTTTAATAAGCTTTATTATTATTATGATTTGTCACTCAACTCAGTGACTTTTAAAAATATGTATGGAACACAAATGCAGTTTTAACTCTCTGCTATTAGAGTCTTAGCATAAACTAAGGCAAGTTTTTTTTTTTTAAAGAAAAAAGAATAATGCTATATTTTCTTAGGGAATAGTTTTATATTTTGTTATAAATAGATAGTGTGATATTGGGAAGTCATATTAAGACATGTATAACAGACCTATCCATACTTATATATAATATAAGTTGAAGCGTTATTTATAAACTTCTTATCCTCATTAATTTGGTTTTTCTTAAAAAAAAAAAAAAAAGAAAGGGGAAGCATTGAATATATATCATAGTAAGAGCATATATATATATATATATATATATCAGATATAGCATTATTGCTCTTTTTTAGGGCCCATTAAGCAATGAACAATTTGTGTGTGTGTATACATAATACATACATAAAAAGACATGCTTTTAAAAATCGATAAATTCTAAATTAAGAAGAATAATATAATTATAATTATGTAGAATGAAAGGCTCTGCGCTTTATTTATTCATTCGTATTCTCTCTTTACAACTTTTAAAGACAGGCGTGAAGTCATTGACTGATGATTTGCTAATTTTAATCTCTTGTTTACATTATGTGCATAAATGAATGATCTGAATCAAAATAGTAATAATTATGTTATAGCCCAAGAAGAAAAATCACGAAAAAAAGCCGTGAGGTAAGGGCCGTGATCCCGATTTAATGATGGACTATGTATGCATAAGTTAAAAATTCCTTCCCTACAACATTCCTACATGCACGCACATGTATTACGTGTAGGGTCTAAGAAGCTGTGACTTTTCCGAAATCTTTCAAACATTCCAGACAGAAGGGATTTCAGTCATCGTGGTTGCAAATGTAGCTATTTGCTACTAGTTGACTACACTGGTCAACAGTCAAAAAATCCTAAGGGGTCTAAGTATAATAAAAGTTATATTCAGTTTTGCACACTGATTTCAAATCTGTAATATTTTTTTTTTTTTCAAGAGTCCAACGGTTTTTGAGAAATCGGTCCCTACTTTTTGAGCTGATTTGACGGCCCATTGTCCAACATCAACTTAAATTTAAGCCCAAAAGGAATCTCATTTTGTGCATTAAAAAATAATATTTCGCAATTGTATTGAATGCAAATTCCAACCTTTAGTCTTTATTTTGATTTAAAGGGACTCCTGGGGTCATAGGCGGCGGGAGTAGACACAAAAGTTGGCCAAATCCTTTGTACTTTAAATACTTGTAGAATATTATATAAAATGAATTAATAAGGAATGAATTAAAGAGCTGCTGAGACTCACAGCTTTCAAACAAAATGTCAAGTGCCCGATAAGAATCCTTGACTAAGAAGAAATCGTCTGTTGAAATGTGTCAATTTTCATTCAATTACAAGCAAAAATTCGCTAGAAATCAAAGACTCACGGTAGGGTTTTTGAAAGTTCAAATTTGTTGACCTGTGCTATTATACTTATTTCATGTGAACAAAAGAATATTGAATATATTGAAAAAGATTTATCACTCACCCTCTGAAAAAAAGGAAAAAAAATAATCTGCTTTTTTTTTTTGCTTCTTTCAATAAAAAGATCAATAACATTTCTTTTTTTTTTTAAATATTACATATGAATTTAAAACAAGGCTGATCCATGGAAAGTAACACATTGAATTTTCTTTTAAAACTACATTATGTAAATATGTACTTACATACATGTAAAGTCTCTTTATGTAAATACCCTAGTCTGCTGCTGCTGCAGCTGCTAGTGTTCTTTTCAAATAAGAAACTCCTTTCGAGTTCAGTACGAAGATAATTGAATCCCATAGAGATGTATAACTATTAATTTGAGTAGAAGAAGGAACTAGAGGTTCTATAATGCTTTGTTCCTTTGAGAGATTGGTAGCAATAGCAATTTCAATTCCTTTCAATGACACTTTCTATTGAACAAATCAATATCACAATCATAAAAGTATTAAGTAACTAAATTACTTTGGAAAAGGAATGCGCTGAGTCTAAATATAGCAAAATACTCCTCAAGTGTTTTCTGATCCTAAAACACAGAAATTACTTTTTGTCTATCCTGCTTTATTGCTTTTTCTTTTTACTAACACAAAGTATAGAGTTACTTCATCGAAACTTTACTCCACTTTAGCACTTTTTTTAACAAAAAAAAAAAAGTCTTATAAGTAATAAGTAATATTTAGAACTGCATTAAGGTACAAAGTAACATACTTATAATAATAGATCTGCAGTATGTTATTTTCTCTCTTATATATATATATATACCTATGTTTTGACCCTTGTTTCAAGTAATATAGATATAGATAGATAGGGAAATTGCAATGAGGAGGATCAAATATCCCTTGTACAAAAATAAAAAAAAAATGCTCTACTTTTTATAAATAATAATAATAATAATAATAATAATAATATTTATGATTATTATTTATTGCATTTACTTTTTATGAGAGCAATAACCCCGTTATCTCAGGTAGGCATTTCCAAAGAGAAGTGAAGCCAGAGGTTTATTTTATTAACATTTGGTCATAGTTAGGAATGTAAATCATATGCAAATCGGGCTTGTAATAAAAAAAGAAAGAGAAAATCATCAACCTGGTTGTAACTCTGACAATTTAATGAATGTTGAGGGGGGAAGCAGCATGAGCTGTCATGGCGTTTTACTGAGCTAATAGCTGCTATTCTCCATTATATATATATGTATACAAATGAAAACATCAATAATAAATACGTTACTCCAGATTCATTATTATCAGTGATGGATAAAAAGGGTCCAGCTGACACGCACGCCCGAGATGATGTCATAAATAAACATGGTACCCTTGAAGTAAGGCAGAATTTCAGCCGATCACATTTGAAGGGGCGGAATGCATATTATTATTTTGATGTTTTAGAAAGAAAGAAAAAGAAGTTTGAAAAGACAAATATTGCCAATAACCGTCCTTTTTTTGCATGTCAGCTGGACCCTTTTTATCCATCACTGATTATTATATTTACAAATATCATTAACTCCATTCTCCTCAATGAATGATAACCATTTTTTAATTTTTCCTTTGTTCCTCACCATGATATAATCTTTGCAGACTGTTCTTTTCTTGTAAAACATTATGTTGAGGTAGTAAAGTTGATGTTACCTTCTTAAGGGGAAAAAAAATGATAACAGCTTCGGAAAACAAAAAGACCTGTTTGAAGAGCCAACTCCACTTTTTTATTACATGCCCGATTTGCATATGATTTACATTGCTGGTCATAGTAATATATTATTGCTAAAGAGTGTTTTGATCTACTCGTAGATACTGCAAATCACTATGAAATGGGTAGATTTTTATAATTTATTTTGTTTTAAATGAAGTAGAGACCAGCAAAGTAGGATAATTGGAAAAAAATAGATGATCCTTGCAAAAGTAATAGCTAATTTATTGACTACACACTGAAAATATTAATAAGATATTAATAGTTAATTGAGGAATATATATTCTTGATAGATGTACTTAACGGTACTTAAATCCTTCTTTAGTCCTTTCTATATTGTGACATCTGAAGGGCATTATTTCTCTATTTGTTCTAATTGTACAGAAATTTTCATCAAAACATTCTAAAAAAACTTCTAAATCAGTAAACATAATCTCCTCCGAATGCGATCACGTCGTGGCAGTGGTCCTGGAGCTTTTGAAGTTGGTCGAACAGCTCGTCTTCGCTCACCCTCCTCATCGCCCGCTGCACGGCGAGTGTAGCCTCTTCATGGCCCCCAACTCGTCCTCCCTGAGCAGGTTCTTCAGTTTCCGGAACAGGTACCGGTCACAGAGGTTCAGGTCGGTTGAGTAGGGGCTCTGCTTCACCGATTCCACGTCTCTCCGGGTCAAAAACAGCCGGGTATCCCACATGAGGAGACAATCTTTCAGCCGGATCTTCTGAGCCCTAGATCCTCCGTCAGAAGCCTGAAAACGGTTGTGGGTGGTAGAGAAACCTCCGCGGACACCTGTCGAGTGGTCATCCGGGGGCTATCCTTGATCAGGCGCTTCACAGCAGCAATGTTCTCCTCCGTCCTCGTCTTCCGGGGACTTCCAGGAGTCAGGGAAAGTAGAGATGAGGTCCCCGTGGATCTCGTTGACTGTCTTGCCAACCTTGATTCGGATCAAGAAGTAGGAGCGAAAGTCAGGTGTATCCATTTGCAGCGGCGAGTGGGGTAACAGATAGAAATGGTGCGAGTGTTGACTATTTATACTACCTGAGTGGCGCCACACAGTCGCTTCCCATACAAAAGTATATGCGATTCGAACGCTTCCGTTAGAATTTTTGAGCTAGCTCGCTTACATTTTGAGATAGCGAACCTAGCTCATTATTTATGGAACACCCTAATATTTCCTTCAAGATGACCGACTTGCACAGTATTGATGTCACGATACAACCCTTCATGTCAAATATATGTACATGTAAAAATGTTATAAAAAATAAATAAATAAATGGGTTGAAGGAAAGATTTCAAAGTTGATAATGCATGTTGGTACACATATCCTTGCAAACAGTCCTTGCTTAGTCAGCTCCTAAAAATACATGCTCATAAATATTTTCTTCATTCCCTCCAAGTCATATGTATGTACGTATTTTGATAGAGTTATGAGGTAATTATGGATATTTAAGTATCAAATAACTGAGACTTTTCTGATAACAGTTTTTGCATGAGGTTAGTAAAAAAAAAAAAATATTAGATTTACCCTATTTTGATTGATTGAAAAGGATATATTTTCCAAGAAAAACGTGGGTAAAAAAATGTAGATTGTAGATCTTCCTTCCAAGTAATTGACCTCCCTCATGCAAAAAAAAAAAAAAAAAAAAAACCAATAAAATGGTTCATTTATAGACATGCATTTGTAAGTATTCGGATGAAAAGAAATGGATCTCATCAAAAAACAATTGTGAGCAATTTCCACCGGGGCCATAAAAATACCTGCAATATATTGATATGTATCTTTCGAATAATAATAATAATTATACTTATTATTATCCCTTCATAGGGTTTTATTACTCCCATTAAGAATATAGGCAAAAGGCTAGCAATTTATTTGCTCAAGTTTATAATCTATGAAAACTCTAATAAATTAAAAGAAAATTCCTTATTTTAAATACATGCCATAATAAGTTTTTTTTGTTTTGTTTTTTGTGATAATAATGTCTTTCCCTGTTGTATACATAAATAAATAAATATATCCTTGGAAATCGATTTTACAACTCGTGGATCCCGGTTGTAAAGAAGACCGGGATCCTATATAATAATTTAATCATTTATTTTTTTTATATTTCAAAAAGAAATGATAACTTCCTAGAATACATTACCTCATATTTCATCAATTGGAAGGAAAGTTAAGTAACTCGATTACTTGCTACAAAAAAAACAAAACACCTTAGATTCTAAATGAGGATGAGCTAATTTTGACTGAGGTGTAATTGAGAAATACACAACTCTAAAACTTCCAAGCTAAAAGTCGACTCCTACGTCATTTGAAAGGAGATACACCTTTAAATTAATGTCGTCACAACTCACGTATGTTGTACGTACATCTGAAATACTGAACATAACTGTGACAATATGAAACAGTTATCATAAATAATGAATTTTTTAGGTTGATTCCTAGCCCCTAATTTTTAGAATAATAAAAGGGACCCGAAACGCATGTATAATATTGTTGTAGTAAAGTTATATTATCTGGAACATTTTGGTACTTCTTTTGGGATTTGTTCATTATGAATGCATAGTATAAACCGTAGAAACATTAAAGCCGAGTCAGTAGCTTTATTAATTAAGCATATATATATTATTATGAAATAATAAAACGTGGGATTTCCCGGGAATTTCCCGAAGGTGTAAAACCCCGGAATAAACGGGATCTTTAGAGAGAAATCCAAGTACATACATACATTCTATATGTATTTATAATATTATCTCCTTCCTCCCAAAAATGAATTCACTGGTGAGCTATAGATATTATAAGTAATTATTTTTCTTATAATTTACATGTATGGTATACATAGTAGGGAAGACTTACTTATTAATTATCCCAGCAGCTGTTTAAATTATGAAGATTGTGAGAGCTTTTCTCCCATTCAAGATAATAGGTATTTAATGGACTATTACTTTGTAGGATATTTTACGACCTAAAGTTTTCTTTGGATGGAAATTTCTTTATGTTCAGGAAAAAGTTTTTGATACATAATGGGGAGGGTGGAGCCAATTATTATTATTATTATGATTAAAATTTGGAGGATAGGGTTTAAATAACATGATAATTATGTATTTTACTCTCTTAAAAACATATTATTTTTTGGTAGAAATAAAATGTTTTAATAGATTGATAGTATTTATACATTAAGTTACTCCTTTGGGACACTCAAAACTAGCAAACAAAGTGACAAAACCCACTAATTAGCTTGATTTATATATGTATACTTGTAGGTACAACATTAAAAAATTATTATGATCAAGTTTTATTTTAGTTTGGGCTTCTGAAAAATACTGGAAATTATCAATTTTGAAATGAAGTCCTCGAAATTAAATGCTATTTAAAACTAAAGTAGTTGATCATCCCTTTGCAAATTTCATAATACTTACTACAATTGAATTAACTAGTTGAACTCATGGGAGTTGCATATATTATTAGTTCTTATCTATAACTTAAGCCCCTAGCGGACAAAAATGTTTCCCCTTGGACATTTAGTAAATTTAGACGAAAATTGATCATCTAATTTGCATTTTGCCATTTTGTTTTATATAGTTTTAGGAGTAATTTATACTGCTGAAAATTACTGGGATTTATTATAATTTTTACCGTTCTCATGACTCATAGGCCTATAAAGGCTATACCTTTTCAATGCATTTAGATGCCACAATGTTAAACTGACTTATCCCCATATTGAACTTGAAAAGGCTTTTGCTCAATCCCCTATATACTGCACTACCAATTCATTAGCGAACAGTAAAATGATGATTCTGAAAATTAGATGACTCCTTACTTTATATTAAAAGAACCTCAATAATAATTATCGATAAACTCCCTTTTTTAACCCAAATATAATGAACAGAGCTTATGTAACTTATTTTGAAGTTTATTTTTCGAACAAAAAAAAAAAAAATAGGTAATTAAATCCTCATGATTTAATGAAGTGAGCTTTAACACAACACCTAGTTCTATCAATATGCAAAGGAATGTATTCTTTGTTTTGATACTGAGTATAATGAGAAATTATATACATATTCATGTCATAAATCGAGAGAACATAATAATAATAATAATAATTAAACAATTATGAATACAGAATATTGAATGAAAATGAGGATAAAAACTAGAAATTGGAAGTTGGTATCTAAAGTTTGTCCTGTGTGTGTGTGTGTTAATAATTTAATGACAATTAAATACTAAGAGGCCTAATAGCAGATTATTAAGAAATAAAATAATTTTAATTGAACATGATAAAAATCATAAATGCATAAATGCTAAGTTTTAGTAGTTAAAAGTTTTCATACAAGAAATGATGACGTTGATGAGTTGGAGTGAGTGACACCTACCGTTGAAAAAAGCAACCTTTGTCACTTGAATAACACTACATATTTTATAATATTTTATATATGAATTCCTCATCTACCTTTGCATGAATTGTTTGTTCGAATTTATATTCGTCAATTGATCGTCAAATCAAAATAAAATCCCCTACAAATGATTCATGTACATTTTCCAAATCTTGAGTGCATATCCATTCTTATATGTACATGTATTTATACCTTTATGCCTCAAGTTCCATCATCTCTGTTTCTATGGAAATCTTGAGGTGTGTACAATTGTATGCATAGAAAACGCGATGAGATAGTATTATCTTTTATCGATTTCTAATTCATATTTATCGAGAGTTCTTCTATATGTACACTCTAAAATAAATTGACTCGTTCATAGCACTTCGACGATTACATAAGTACACATATAAATCTTATGTGCTATTATTATCTCATCTAAAGAATAAAGAAATATATATATAGAATGTGTGTATGTATGTAGATAATAACAATATGAGAAGGAGATATAAATGTCTTATTTCCCTTTCCTTCCCTTCCCTTCCAATTCCATTTCTAAGGAGTTACTTACTATAGTAAATATATATTATATATTATATTATAAAACATAAATTTTTCCAATTTATATTCTTGTTTGCTAACATATTGCTATGTACACACACCACACCACACATACACTTCTTCTCCACATAAAATTCCCGCAATTGAGTAAATAAATGAGAAAGAAAAAGCAGGGGTTACAAGAGTGTTGTTATCTTAGTGGGATGACTGAGTACATACATCATACATACATATATCAAGATGTTTTCAAAATTGAGGATGAGTAAGTAGAAGAACCATGAAATATACATATAATTAGGAATGTAAATCATATGCAAATCGGGCTTGTAAAATAAAAAGAAAGAGAAAATCATCAACCTGGCAACCCTGACAATTTAATGAATGTTGAGGGGGGAAGCAGCTTGAGCTGTCATGACGTTTTACTGAGCTAATAGCTGCTATCCTCCTTTGTATATGTATACAAATGAAAACATCAAACCACAAACATTAACATACGTTACTCCAGATTCATTATTATATTTACAAATATCATTAACTCAGTCATTCTCCTCAATGAATGATAACCATTTTTTAATTTTTCCTTTGTTCCTCCTCTCCATGATATGTATAATCTTTGCAGACTGTTCTTTTCTTGTAAAACATTATGTTGAGGTAGTAAAGTTGATGTTACCTTCTTAAGGGGAAAAAAAGAATGATAGCAGCTTCGGAAAAAAAAAGACCTGTTTGAAGAGCCAACTGATTTACATTCCTATATATATATGTATTACATGCATCATACACCTAGTTGGAGAGTCTGATCAATTAACTGCTGAGGAAGAAGCAGCTGATGCGAGAGGTGAAACACAAAAGTATACATATATGTGTAAGTAAATTTGTATTCAAAAAATACATTCTAATTTTTGTTAATAATTATTATTGCACAATAATGTTGCACAAGTAGACAAACTTGTGTTGTAAACCCCATAGTGCATCACATTCGCACTAGATGTCACTTTTGTAGAAATGACTCTCCTACTCTAGCACCAGCTAGGAATGAAAATCATATGCAATTCGGGCGTGTGATAAAAAAGTGGAGTTGGCTCTTCAAACAGGTCTTTTTGTTTTCCGAAGCTGTTATCATTTTTCCTTTATTTCTGAGGGGAGAACATCTACCTCCTGATAGTAAAGATCTCACATGAAGGAAGAATACATGCATTAAGTTTAATAAAGCAAATAAAATGTAAACAAAAAGGGCTCAAGTCCTCGTATAATTATTATTAGTTAAAAATATATAATTTCCTGAGGTTAATTTCAGTTAATTTTATGCCTCTCATCTATGTTATTATTTATTGTTGTATATATAATGGAGAATAGCAGCTTGTAGCTCAGTAAAACGTCATGACAGCTCAAGCTGCTTCCCCCCTCGAGATTCATTGAATTGTCAGGGTTGCCAGGTTAATTATCTCTTTCTTTTTTTATAACACGCCCGAATTGCATATGATGTACATTGCTAGCACCAGCTAAGTTCCTGATGTAAACACACTCCCTACGAACGGGCTGGAACTACATACATATTATGTACATAAATGCTGCCTATCATCAATAAACTAAAGTGAATATGGTTATTTGGAAAGTTGACCGCGTTTAGATATTATGTGCACTATCATTGATGTCCTGCTATGTTCGTTTTAAGACGTTTAAAAAAGCTTTTGAAAAGGGATTGAATCTTTGTTCATGACTATAAATCTTTATACTACATATATTCCATGTTGAAGTGTTTTTTTTTTAAATTAGAAATAAAATGTAACATTTGTAAATAGTTGAAATATTTACAAATATGTATAATATGTAATAATATTAGACTCATTTTATTTAGGAATTTCAAGGATTCGATAGCAATACATACATATATATATATATATATATATATATATATATATATATATATATATGTAATATTTGAAGACAATGAAAGTGTCTTTGTTGGCACATTTACATACATACATACAACTATGAATGTACATACATAAATACCAAACTCCCAATAGAAGTTCAAACAAGGATAAATACATACATTGACATATTATCTGGGTGGAACATGTAAATACAACTCTTGTTTCAAAAAATAAAATAAAAATAGTGATTTATTTATACAGCATGGCGTAGTAATCATTTATAGAATACGCTAAAGTTTTTGTTAAATGTATGTATTTGTAAGTAAGTTTTATTTGTGAGTGCTTTTTTCACTATCATGATAATTCTATATACCAAGAATCATATATCTTGTGTTTCCTATCTCAAAATGAGGCAAGGAGTTTCTTTCTGTAATCTTTCTTAGGTTGTACATATATACATTAAAAAAAAGTTAGTGCCAGATACAACCCTTGAGGATTTTTTTGTTTTTCAAATGTATAAAGTGACTTTTTATTATTATAAAGGCAAGTAGGCCCTGGAGATGGGTTAATGTTTGAAATGAATGCTGTAAAAAGACTTTTATGTCGTAGTTCCTTTTACAAGTGACTAGTGTTTACCAAATTATTACTATTAGAGATTCGAAGGAATATGCATGTATTTGAGTATAAGTTTCTTACTATGTGCATATGGGTATACGATCCACATCGACTTCTCTTTGGAATTGTATTGGTTTAAGAGCTATTCTTTATATTGTTAAACAATATTTACTTACTGACTAAGTCTACTGTGGGGGTTCTCAACAGTTTGAAAAAACTTTTACTAATAAAAAATGTGTATGAACAACAAAATCAAGAAATTGAGTAAAGTGTCCTTGAATGTCGAAGACCTTTAGCCTCAATCAGGTTTAAAAGAACAAAAATCAAAATTAATATTTTATAATGATAATAATAATAATAAAAATCTCGTCTGTTCCCTCAGTAGAATTATTCTCTAAACTTTTTTTACTACATATGGTAAAAATCAGTGATGTCCAACTTATGTAAATAAAAGTCATTTATGTTTTTGAACTGTATTTATATTTTATTTTTTGTATTTTTTGTATTTGAGAGCAAGAAGCTTTTTGAGGACGTCTCTCTTGCCCAAGATCTCTCCTTGATCAAGAACAACTTCAAAATTCTGAAAGAGAGTACCACTCTACTCGAAGAAAGGCTGCGCCTTGTCCATCATTCAAAAGGTCCGTGAGAGTTCCCAAGTTAGTCGAGAAAACGGAGAAGATTCTAAAGAACCTATGAGAAGCACTGAGTAAGATTGGCTCAGTGCTCTCTGAGGAGAACGTGCTTGGTGTAAAGGAGAACCCTTACATCAAGGTGAGCTTTAGTAGAGCCCCCAAGACATCTCTAGACTGCAAGAGAGCCTTCAGCATCTTCAAGGACCTCCTTACCAACAAGAGGAGCAGGGAAACGTAAATTCACCAGATGGAATAGATGATTGAATAAAAAAAGTGTACAATTTTTTAAACCAAAATATACCCTATTTTCCTGAGTTTATTTGTATTTTTGAACTTATTTTGGGTATCACTAGTTGTTACCTTTTCTCCATAGCTATCAAATTGAATTTCTACCCTTGTAATCGTGACTACAGAAAAAATGGTGACAGGTACCAAAAATATGATAGCGGAAGGTGAATCCTAGAAATTTAATTAGGAATGGGAACCAAAAAAGCTAAAAAAATTAAAAGACGTTTCTCCTTGGATCATGTCAGGGCGGACTAGTGACCCTACTAAATAAAATCTCTTTAGAAGAATTAATCAATGATACATTACATGAAATTTGTACCAAATTTCAAACTGCTAAGAACCTCTTATTAATGGCATGAAGTTTAAAAATATAATGTTAGAAATGATGTGCATAAAATTAAGAGTATTAAAATGATGACGTAAAAATAGTTGATAAAATTTTTTTCTCAAGGACTTTTTAATCCTTCTTTGATTTTCATGTTTCTTATGTTGTCTTGGGTCTTGAAAAATAGACGTAAGCCATAAGAAAATCGGTTTTTAGATCTAGTTTCTACATATTCTTGGAATTAGATAGTCCCATTCATGTATGATTTAATTTTCAGTTATTTACCTGATAGAAACCAGCTTTATTGATGCAGAACACATGTAAACTTTACTCACTTATAGAGCGTATTTTTTAAATTTAAAAATCATAATTATTGTTGTGTCGACTGGAGAAATTATCTGCTCAACTCGACTGATAATAATTATTGTTAAATGGATTGAGGATATAATATAAACTGTCAAGAGTGTCAAGTTTTTGATATCTTAACCCAAGCAAGCTTAATAGACCATAGAGCCTAAACTACGGATCTAATTTTTCTATTATAATGCAAAAGACTCTGAGGAAAGTGGCTCTCCTAAATGTAATCCGTCAAAATGGAACCCAAACATCATTCCTAGGAAGTAAATAATATGCAAATAGGGTGTGTAAAATAAAAAGAAAGAGAAAATCATCAACCTGGTAACTCTGACAATTTGATGAATGTTGAGAGGGAAGCAGCTTGAGCTGTCAAGACGTTTTACTGAGCACCAAGCTGCTATTCTCCTTTATATACATATACAAATGAAGACATCAATAATAAACAATAACATTATGTATGTATACCATAGATAAGAGGCAGAAAATTAACTGAAATGAATGTCAGGAAATTATATATTTTTAACTAATAATAATAATTATACGAGGACTTGAGCCCTTTTTGTTTACATTTTATTTGCTTTATTAAACTTAATACATGTATTCCTTCATGCGACATCTTTACTATCAGGTTGATGTTTTCCCCTCAGTAATAAAGGAAAAATGATAATAGCTTTGGGAAACAAAAATTACTGCTGATAATGCCAACTCCACAAAATATCGCACGCCGTATTTAGCATATTTTTTACATTCCTAATCATTCCCTTATGGAATTGAAATAATCACTACCAAACTATTAAATTGCCGGTGGAGGCATGTGTGGTTCCTTCATCCTTTTCTAGTTTTCTAATTATAGCTCAATTTTAAACTGATATGAAATATACATATATATAATGAATGATTAATCAAACATTTTAATTGTATTATTTTCTTATGACTTTGATTCGTTAGTCACTTGATTGGTTTTATAAATAGTCTTTGTGTACAAACGTTATTGTATATACATAATCTAATTTATTTCATCGATTTGATAAATTACGTCTAATTGGTAGCAATTGGAAAATCACATACATGATTTACAAACCATGCAAAGAAGTATGAAGATTAAAAAAAAATAAAACAAGAGACTCATCCATTTGTCGTCTGATCTAATTCATATTTCCTTAATTGTTTGAAAAGGAAGTTATTTCGATCGTATACACATACATACAATAATATATGTATGTATGTATGTATGTGACTCAAAAGTTTCCCAATTTGGTAATAAATCTTATTTTTGACTGCCGGTGTGTGTGTATATATATGAATAAACTATAATGAGATTCACTATTATTATAGTGATATTTTATCCATGCAGAGTTAAAATTATATTTCCTAAGTGCAAGAACTCCATATGTTCCTCTTTCCCATGCAAGTTCATACCTCGTTTATTTTTTTATTTTTTTTACTTTTATTTCATTAATATTAAAAATACAAAAAAAAATAAAACTTTTATTTTTTTAATTATTTTTTCAGAGTCATATGGTAAAGTTTTTTTTTTTTTTTGTTTTTTTTTCCTACTTTTTTAAAGCAGTTAATACATATTTAGTGCAGTGCATCAATTTAAATGAAAAATGATCTACTTAGTTCTTGTTTTTTGAGGGTTTTTTTTTTTTTTTTAAAGTCAGTGTTACTATCTAATAAGACGGAAGATGAACAATTATTTATATCTTTGTTCATATATGATAACGAATGAGGCAAATTTGAGACTCATTTGCCGAGTGTCAGTTCTTTAATTTATACAAATTTAACTATTTTTGTATGTATCTACATATACTAATTACCATGGAAGTATCATGGGTGGTATCTAAACTATTGAATTACGAGTTTGGGGGATTCAAAAAATGACTACCTATTCTCAAAAGAAAAAGTCGTGTTTTTATTTAGATTTCCTCTTCGGACAGTTACATATATCCAGCATTTTATGTATCCGCAAATGATCCTCTAATGAAAAACTTTGAGCCTTTTATACACAAAATACAGGCCTAACTAAATATTGACCTCATATATATATACATTGCTAAATATGTGTTTCTTTTAATAAATGTTATGCAATGGGCATACTGTGTCTATAACCTATGGGGCCATGTATAATGATAGTTGATTTACCACCTGGCAAGGAAATGAGTGAAAATGAGAGCATACCATATCCCAATCTGGATACAAAAACAAAGAATCTACATAATCATAAATTGAATAATTTGTTCGCATATTAATTAATACTATATTTACTATTAATGCAATCCCTTTTTTAAGACTTGCACAAGGATATGTGTCAATGTAATTACGTTTTTATAGAAGCTTTTAAAACGATTAATTAAATTAATTTTCATTTCTTTTCTTAAGCAATGAGACTACATAAAATGTATGTATAGGAGGTAGGTGTGAAAATTAGTTCATTTTGGAAATCGGTTTTAAACTTTTGAAATGCATCATTTCATGAATATGTATTTGGGGATTTTTTTACATTCAGAGGCCTCATATGTATATATTTATATAGATATATTTATCATATTGCTTCATCATTATGATGTAATCAAAACCTGAGAGAATGAATGATAAAAGTTAGATTGTAATGGTTTTAGGAAATTAGACTATTACATACATCGACTAATGGAAACTCATTTATTTACTGATGTATGTATTGATGATTTTTTTCGCCGCGGAGATGGATTGAAAGGAATAAGTCGAAAATAAATACTGAAATTGAGAATGTAGCAAAGGAATTTCGTCAGAAATTGGGTCAGAAATATGGGTCAGAAAATAGGTAGAGGAATCATGAGGAGAAGCTTTACAAACGTCTCTCAAAACCTTATTGACGAATATTCAATTGAAGCATTTTAATTGGTCACTTAAAGGAGATGTGATTACTAGAAGTTGAAACATGCTGTATCAGCTTATAGCATGTTTCAACTATTCCGTGAGGAATGTTCACCCTTAGGAGAACTACACGTATTTGCAAAAGCTTAAGATCATCTTTAAAACTTCATGTTCTTCAATATAATTTTTTATAAGCTTATAAAGTACTGATTGCATTCCATTAGCTCTGAGATGTGTGTTTACTCGTCATTTGCTAGATCAAACTTGCAAGAGACGAAAATACGTACAATAAATTAGCTCTCATTAATTATCTTCAAAATATATGGGGAAAGGCTTAACTTTCTTTGCAGCGTAGTGAATAATTATTTTTTGTACATTCAAAAATGAAATGAAGTATGGTTTGACAGTAGAAATTAGAGTTGCCAAAAATATTTGCGAATACTGGTTATCTTTACGGGAAAGTTTCTACGAGAGAATGTTCTTCACAGTGATACATTCTCAAAGTGAACTTTCCTTATGCTGAAGTACAAAGTAGGGAGGGGCCATACTTTCTACCATACAAAGGCCACGATGAATTTTCCTGTAGTCTTCATGCATTCATTGGTATATAATAATATCTATGATATTTATATATATACAAACTATTTAGAAATAGTATGCGATTCCTTCCATTCAGCAGACGTGAATAGATTTTCAACCCTCTACTACAAATATCAATATGCTTTTTCGAAAAATTGTCCCTCTTAAATCCATTCCCTGATATTTCCCAAGTTTTCTCTCACATTAGTCTTTATAGAAATCCTTTGGACATTTGTATAATAGGCAATTTGTATCTAGAGTTCACTTCAAGATTCTTGAAAAGCTCCTTGTTCATCACGTGTTGAGCTGAATATGAGATCATTCATTGTCTCTACAAATTTTCAAACGCTACAAATGTATCTTGAAAACATTGCCAAAATTGGGGTCACCAAATTATTGGAGTATATATATATGTATTATTCTCCATAGAGTAACGTCTTGGTTATGCATAGCTTTTATTAATATTGTTGCTGTTGTCTTAAAGAACGGAATGTTCATCAAAAAAAGGATGAAAGCCTTGGGTGAAAAAAAGTTACTTACAATGTTTGTATGTATGTATCTATTTACCTATAAAAGGAATTTATCTCTTCTTCCTACTGAAATGATTTATTGAGAAAGGTCCTGTACTGGACATTTCTTTATATACATACACATTTCTCTGGACATAAAACTACATTTACATTCCTTACACCATGTATGTATGTACATGTTGTAACTCCTTTGTTAAAAAAAAATACACAAATATAAGAATCCCTCCCAAGAGACTAATGTATTTTGTTTGTTTTTTTTAAGAAGAAGAAGAAAAAATAAAATAGGTAAGAGATGACAAGACAACAAAACATGTATTTTTATGCATTGTGTATTGAATTTACATAGGATCGTATGAAAGAAGTACATACAAAGTACATACTTCTTCTTCATCTTCAAAAACTTGAAGAATCAGTCCACCCCATGAACCACCATTCTTCATAAGTCTATATATTAGCTATTAACATTTATTATCAGAGCCAGTGTGTACATATGTACTTTGATGAAACACGAGGTTCTTTGAAGAGCAGCTGAGAGTTAAAACATGTATTAATTAATAATTAATTGTTATTAATCATAGGGTGTCCAAGGGGAGGGAAGTAAAAATGTACTCCCTTCAGACCCCAAATTATTTTAGAAAACGATTGCCTCTAGAAATGTGAAAAAGGAGTCATTCCCTGCGAGCGTAAAAAACTACGCCTAGCTTTGAGTATGGAAACAATCTTTCTTTTTAAGAGAAATTTTGCCAAATTGATCCTTTAAATTTAGACTTTATATATTTTTGGCAATTAAATGGAGGGGGGCCCCGGGGGATGTATTCATTTATCATTGGTATTTTTTTATTATTACGCTCTCATTTTCCTTCAGAATCTATGAGTCTCTCAAAATTAAAAAAAAATAAATAAAAACCATTTTTATTGAATTATTTATATGTGGGTATGTATAATCCAATACCTAAAGTGAACCTCATTTTTCATTCTCTATTGTTCATTTTATGTAAGATATAATAAAAAAGAGAGAGAGAGAAAGAAAATCATATTCTATATACGTATGTTATTATTTGCCAAAAAAATGAAAAATCCTTTGTAAAAAAAATCCTTGAATACGACGATTATATGCAAAAAAAAAAAAAGGTTTTATGTCATTGATTTTTCTGTTCAAGAGGATCAACATTTTTGTTTTTTGTTTTTAGCAGATGCTAGGTTTTTTTTTTAAGAAAGTACAAAGTATGACAGTACGTAATTGCAATAATCTTGTTGTTCAATAAATGTTGAATGAAGAATACTTGGTTTGTATTCTTCTCCTAAACATTCATTATCTATTTTGAAGAGTAAAACGAAAGGGGGACGGGCATTGCAATCACTTTCTCTATTGTTATCATGAGCATGTGCTTTAGTGCCTAACTCATGATAAGAATATAAATTAGAAGGAAGGAAGGAAGTAATGGTGCAGAGGAATGAAATGTTTCACAAGGATTCGGAAAGAAAGAAAAGTGAGAGAGGCTAAAGGAAAGAATATGAAGACATCAGTTTTCCTTATCCATATCTTATACAATATGTTTTGTACAAGTTGTACTTTATAAAAGCAGATTAATGTATGTTATACTCAAGATAATTTTAATGGATAAGAAGTAATTGTTCTTTTCTTAGTTCTACACATAAATTAAATATCATTTATTAAATCCAGTAGATTGGGCTATGATGAAGAATTTAGTAAGCATTTGAGAAAATTTTATCAACCAACTCAAAGGTAAGTGTTGACGTAATTCTTATGTTGGTCAACAATACGTACATCGATTTAAAAATATAATGCTATTTGTATACAGGTTCAGCTTCCAACAAATCAAAAAAGATAACAGTTCAGATATACATATACTAACCATATACGAGTTTCATGGATTATAGATAGATAGAATTGATGCCCAAAATTTTGAGTTTCTTGGTCAAACTATCCAAAGCTTGAAGAGTCATATGTAAAGATATTTTAAAAGCTATGAAAGTAATTTATTTTGAAGGTTTTCCATATGTATTTAAAATCATACTAAATAAAGATTGTTATTGAGTGATACTGATATGATTCGATCTCTAAATGAAATACTTTATTTTTAAATTGCTTGAAGGACAATAGAATTGGGTCTGAGAAATACTGGTCTATAGCTTTTTTTACCCATGAACCTTTTTTCCTGTTTGACCCTCAATACAATAAAAAAACCTCTTCAGTTATAAATGAAATATTTGGAAATTGTACCAATCAATATACATAATTAGTAAGGAAATGGTAAATGACTAGACTCTTCATTTGATTTATGGGTCTGTATTTGGTTCCGATATAGCCTTTCATTAAGAGTTTAACATATATTTTTTTCCCCTCTATTATGACTTGGTATTTTTGCAAACTTTAAGTGCAATTTATAACACCTCTGAAGGAACGATCTCACAATTTTATTAATAGAACATGAGTCCTGTTTACTTACATATTTCTTTGTTAACTATAATCTACGATTATTTTATTAATTTACAAACTCCATTGGCTTATTGGGGTTGACAGTATCAAAGGTATGAAACAAAAAGGGGAAATAACAACCGATGATCAATTTGTGAACAAATTCACTTGTTCGAGAGTGGACTTTTTTGTTCACTAGGGATGCAGAGAGTGCCATGACTAACTAACATATAACTAACTACGTACGCAATCCTTGATTTAATATATTTTTTATATATCAAAATCACAAATAATAATGATAATACCCCTTACGAGCTCATAATACGTAGTGTCAGCTGCTTTAAATCAGTGGAATCAAATGATGAAAATCAGCTGAAGGGAGAATACCCCTGTATTTTTGTTTATTCCAAAAAGCTCGTCGTGTAATTGAGCGTTGCTTACTTATTTATTCATTTACGACCACCAATTAAATATGCGCCATCTTGTGGTAGTGAATGGTTAGCCAGTTTACTCATGCCCAATCGTCAAATAAGCTAATTGGTCAAAATATATAAATACATATAATTCAGCCTCATTTTTGTGCTAATGACAGGGCAACTACATGCATGGAGTTTGAATGCTATATTTTTTCCATTCAACCGATGCAAAATAAACATGAATGTATGGGTATGAGTTTTAAAAGTGCCATATTTGGCACAAAATATCAAACTAATAAGCTAGCAACGACTATTACATTTTAATGAGATAAACAAAAAAAAAACAAAAAAAAAAAAAAGGATAATTGATTACTCAGCATGAAAAAACTCTCGGTTACAATGGAATATAGTATATTATATTTTTGCAACTTTATGCAATACGAATTAATGCAAACTTATTAATATTATAATAATATTAATTCATAAGAGTGTTATCTCATAGTTATAATGGGGGCAATGATGGAAAAGGAACATCATGGGCTCACAAATAACTCTACGTTCTACATATAAATAAATGATAATAATGATTAATTAATTATTCTTTGAACTGTTGTCAGATACTTATGATATATGTATATAAATAAATTAATCTTAATTATTCAATTAATTATGTCAAATAGAAGGTTTTAAAATAGTTTGTATAACGTATACTTCTACTTTACCAATTTTAATACTTGGAATGACTCAAAATATTATATTGAAAATGGATGAACATCATGGGATAGAACTTGCTGCTTATTCCCATTCAAAAAGATTTCATTTTTTGGAGTAGTGTAGTTAGGTTTTCATACCTGAGAGGAAGTATAACTACCTATTCTGATCCATTGTAGGCAATTTTTATCTCTGCTTTGAAGAAGCATTGAGGGCCCCAATGTGTTCAAGCTTTGAATATATATATATATATACAAATACAAATTACTAGAAGACTAACATCAGGATTATAGGCCATGATTTTTGAGCCAGTTACATATGTACAACTATATTTAAAGCCAGTCTTTTGAAAAAAAAAAAAAAACCAGAAAAGAGTATTAAAAACCCATCATTTAGCAAAGATCAAATAATAACAGTATTAAAATGCCTATACTCAAATAATAAAAATGAACCATTTTGTGTTCAAGCCATTGTATTTCCCAACAATATCTTGGGGGATTGATATTTACATATTCCCTCTTTTCAAAATCTAGCCACAGTGGTAACTGATTTTGAGACCATTTGACCTTAAGGAAAACAAAAATGTGACCATTAAATCCATTCCCCAACACATTCATTTCATTCCCATTTTTAGAAGGGATATTTTGTGATGTGATGGGGTTTTTTCGTTTCTACACTAGTTAGGTCTGGCTCCGCCAACTCGACTTAAATGTAATTCAAGCTTAAATGCAGTGACGTCATATGTCTCTACGTGTTGTAAGTTGTTAAATTTAGGAGGAGTCTTTTGTCGTTTACAAAGAAAGACATCATAGAACCTAAACTGGACTTGCAATAATTTAAAATTCATCAATGTACATATTTTACGTCATTGATATCCAGGTTTGAAATAATAACCAACTATTACTCCTACAAATGAAATGTCAAGGAATACATTTTAGAGGGAATTGATTTACTACAACGAGTGTATTTTCCTGACACAAGACGTTGTTAATACAGATCATACAGAAGAATCCGGTATTTCTCCAGTATTTATTTTTTTTTCCACATCAGAAAAGTAATTAAATTTCAGAATCTCAGCTAACAATTTTTACTTATATATATATACATACATATATTTAGAATTAAAATCAAAATTATTTCTAAAGCCAACTCCTTTTTGACAAAAAGGAATATTCGTGGGAAGGTCCCGTTTTTGAACATTAAATAATAATTATTATTATAGCTATTACTCTTCGACGGAAGCAGAGTCATAATATCATAAATCAATTGTAATAATTTGTGCAGATTATTACTATTATCAAGGATCAATTATCACATTTGTTTCATGGTTATTTATCAGGTAGAGAGTGAAGCAATCAGTAGGGTCCTAAGAAGGGAAGGAAGGGATAAGAGTACACACACACACACAAACTACTGAAGAAGGACTAAGGAGCTGCTATTGTTGGCTCTGATAAAAACCATTTTGGCTCATTAGCATATTGTTAAAAGAAGGGAGGATAATCTACAAGGTACTCTATCGTTTTGTAGACATAATAATGTGCTCTTTTTAAAGGGCTTTTATGTAAAATTATCTGCACACACATTCATTTGGGGAAGGTATATGTAGAGTCGTGCATATACCTATAGTTTAACTAATCCAATTAATTATTATAAATAAGGAATTTATGTAACTATGTAAATATTAAGTTAAAATCATATATTATTATCATACCTAGAGATAGGTTTCAATTATATAATATTATTCCCACCATTTAAGTATGTATGTATGTATGTATGTATCTATGTCATATTTGTACTAATAAATGAAGTAATCATGTTATGCACAGTGTTAAGACTTTCATATCTAATAGGTTTTGCCTTACCCCCAAGAATACTTTGTCAAAAACCTGTGAGTAAACTATATATCTACACACAAAGCCATCTTTAGTACATCAGCAGCTCCAAATTACCTTTTTTGTTAGAAGTAAATGCTTTACCTCTAGCACGTCGAGCTTTTTTGTTCACTCGCAACCTCGAATAACAAAAGGGAAAGGAAAAATTTGGAAAAACAACTGGTAGTTGCTACCCTTCTGTAATTTCCTTGTTGCCAATTTTTTAATATTTGGTGGAATTTATTAGCTAAATATATTATATATTTATAAATTCTACCAATCACAAACCAATCGTTACTACTTGTAATATATTTAAAAAAAGGGCGCGTAATCCTTGATTTAATATATTTTTTATATATCAAAATCAGAAATAATAATAATACCCTTTTTGAGCTCATAACACGTAGAGTCAGCTCCTTTAAATCAAAAGAGTCAAATGATGAAAATCAGCTAAAGGGAGAATAGAGTGTGTTTTTGTTTATCCCAAAAAGCTCGTCGTGCTTGCTCTTGCCCCTTATTTATCGTTATTTCGGTTGAAAAATGGATTATTGATGATAATATTAATAACATTCATACCAAAAAAGTAATTTTGAACTCCCTAAATTTAAAGCCTACACAAAAAATATGGATTGATATCAATCCCGTCCTGTCTAATGAATATGTATCCAAATAAATAGTTTTTAAATAGGTAGAATAACAATGATGTATTCATATTTTGTAAATAAACGCTATAGATCGAACAATTTGAATTTATAAGCGACTTCAATTCACATATTTTGTAAATAATAATTAATTGTTAGTGATCATATAATAGCCTATAATAACAAAGACACAATTTGAGTAAGGAGAGGATCAATTATAATTTACAGTTTGAAGATAAAATTGTGCCATTTGAAGAGTCATTCTCAATCATTAATTTCAATAGTTAATTAATTTTTTTTTCTTTCGGGAATTTGTTTCAACACAAATATTATTTTGTGGGTCACAAGAGCTATTAAAAGTGAAATAGTTTTATAACTACAATTAATTATAATAACTATTATTATTGTTGTCTTACAGAAGAAGCATTCTTTTTAAAATCAACTGAGTCTATTATTTGATACTATTAACAATAATATGTAAAATGTTATGTCATTGACGACTTAAAATAAGTATTTTTGGTATATTGTATATCTATAACTATGTAGTTCATTCCATAAAAGAAAGTTCAATTCTTGTTTTGTATATTATTCTATAACATAGTTTCCAAAGTGACAGTCATAAAAAAAAAAGTGTAGAAATGAATAAAAAGAATTAAGTACAAAGTTTATATATTATATGTGTACTTATTTGTACAGGAAGTCCTTTTTCTACGAGTTTGAATATACATATATCCTTCCTTTCTTCGTCTTTTATTTCAATGCAAAGGGAACAAACAATAGATTTAATATTATGTCAAGAGTGAATAAAAAAATGAATTTTTTGATGTGAATTTTCTCGTATCAAAAGACTTTTATCTTTTAAGTCTATATATATATATATATCTATATTATAAACATATATAAATTGCTGAAAATGGCAATAAAAATTATAATAATCCTATTCAAGCAATAACTTATTTAATTCTCTCCCTCATTCAATATATGGTACTTCTTACATTATTATTATTAAAGTACAAGGAATGCTCGCTCTGACTATTCAAGCTAAACGATGGACCATTCACACTCCACTCCATGACTGATAGAGTTCAAACTCCCATGTTATTGAAATATTGAATTTTTGAGAAGAAAGTATTTAAACACCTTACGGAAACGTAGCTATCCGAATGAATAAAACTGTATTAAAATATATATTCATAGGCATATATGTACTTATGTATAAATCAAGCCACAGTCCATTTAGTAAGATAGTTTCTGTGGTTTGAGCAACTAAGAGAAAATCCATACATAATTATAATTAGTCATTAATTATACTTAGTTACTGATGGATGGAAAAAAGTACATAAATTTATAAATCAAAGTCATGAGTTATTGAACCATATATAAATATTTTCATTAAAAAAAGTCATTCTTTTACAAAATTCTATTAATATAAATCAAATTCCATAAAATAGTTAAAATATTATTCAATAAATTTTGAAATTTATATATAATTTCGTGTATTTTTTAATTATAATCAAATAGAGTGGAACGTCTTTCCTCCTCATAGACCAAGGGCTTACTCATACACAAATATAATATATACTCAATTGGTAGAGATTTTTAAATCTAATACCATATTCGTTTTACAGAAGTAGTTTGATTAATTAATATTGATTTATATGTACTCTTTTGCGATCATATGCAAACCTAGTGAATATTTCGAGTGTCTGTGGGAAAATATGAAAGAGACTCACTCCTATTATATTGTATAGGTAAAAATATTCTACATATTGAGGATTTAGTTTATCCGATATTTGATATAGAGATCTAATGGGAAATGATTTCAAAAGCCATAAATCAGTCGATATTAAAGACATCAATAAAGAAAATCGATGGAGAAAAAATAATTTTGAATAACCATGCATAATATTTTAAAATTTGGGATCTATTTCACACTCTTCATTCAACTAAAATGAAAACTATAAAAGCCTGGATGACTTCAATCGTGTTCTTCCTAAGAAACATAAGAAATAATAAGGTATATGTATATTGTTATTAAGAACATCTGCTTTAATATCATTCTGTATTAACCTTGTTGATATTGTGTTGATGACTAATATACTTTATTTGTTATTCAATACAAAGATCAGTTATAAATATTTTGTATCATTCATAAATCATTGATCATGTTTAATAGACGTAGGAACCAGGAGGGCGTATGTATATAACACATTTTCAATAGAAGATTTTTTTATTCTTATGATTGCTTCCAAACAACCCTGTAGACTCTGTGTCTGTGTTAGTTTTGTGTTCAAGACCACAGATATAAAGATTAAAACTATATAGTAGTGGTTCTCAACCCCCGGTCCGTGAATCAATCAGACCCGGGCCGCACAAGAATTAATTTGTTATTTCTGTTTTGTTTATTATCTAAGTCTAGGACGGCAATACTATGTATTTCATCACTAGACTGTAGGAGAAGGGGAAAATATTAAGTATAAGTTGAAATTACAAAAGATAATTAATTGGGCGGGGTAGTTGTTAATTATTTTTGGGTTGATAGTTCTTAATTGACTCATCGAATTTCACAGTGCCAACTACATGTTCTCCGCGCTATTTTGATATTTGCAATCCTATCAACAGCCACCAAAACAAGGCAAAAGACATAAGCAACGCACTGACCATCTCGTTGCAAAGAAATCCATTGACAGTTTTTGATGTTAGAATATGTTGTTATATTGTTGGAGCAATGTGTTAATAAAGTTATATATGTGTACACAGTGGATTCACGTTTATTGTTATTATTAATGCTTCAACCCTCGTGTCCACAGTTGGAAAAAGGTTGGGAACCACTGCTTTATAGGATCTATATAGACCAAGAAAGAAAAATGCTTTCAATTTTTTAATTTTGTTGCTTCGGTGGTCTTGATCCTGATACCGAACAAACCAAGACTTTGTAGGAGTCAAGATAAAGGATATAGTCAAGACTTTGAGGGAGTCGAGACTATATACCTTTCAAAATTTGATCTCAAGACCAACTATATCACTAGTGCAGGGTGCAGAGTATAACATCAACCAGGCGAATCGGTATCTGATTGGTATATTTATTGAATACTCCTCTTAATTCATTTGAATGAAGAATAATTCATTAATCATGCCTTAACGTTGACTTCTTAGTTCTATAATAATAAATTCATCATGCTGTACTGAAAATATGTTTATATATAATATTAATTATAATTTTTTCTCCTCAAGTTTTATTAGCCGATGATCGGATTTCCATCATACATGACTGGATTGCATCAGACGCATTATAATATTAAGTTTATGAATGGAATAAGACGTATTGCTACAAAGGAATAAAATGATGTTGCAGCAAATGATTTAATCTCATTTGCTTGGTTTATGCATTTTCAAAAGGCATGGTCGGAAGGAGGAGCTTAGATCCCAATTACTATTATTGTTATTATTATTATTATTATTATATCAAATAAACGGTGATACACGGTGCAATACATCAATTTTATATTGTAAATGTGTAAATGTCACGTAGAGCCTTCTGTTTGCTATCTTCAATAGTTTAAGTCATGCTTGATCAGGCAGTATGACATTATCCAAAAGGATATTCCGACTGCGCAGGCATTGCACAAAGATATTTTATTCAATTTCTACTAAATGGATAGATAGAATAATATGTATGTATGTAATTTAAGGATTGTATCCATCTATCTACTCTTTCGTTGTATTTTGTATTTAGCAAACGATCGTTTACAAGTCCTCACTTCTTCTAAGTGATACTCTAATAGTTTATTAATATTAATAATTATTAATTAACAGGTATCCAGGTCTAGAAAATATATTTTAAGTGAGTATACATATTGTTATCTTTTTTTAGTCATGATAAAAACACTTGTTTGAATGTATGTGCAGGGACTTGCGGCCTTCCTTCCTTCTTTACTCTACGAATCTCCCCTTTATAATAAATAAATAAATAAATTATTTTAACGAGTTTATGCTTATAGACAGACTACTATCGAGATATACATATATGAATTAGTGTATTATGTATGTATGTTGGTACTATAAATATTTAGTCTGGCTCAAGTCCATTTATTCCACTTAAGGTAGTAGTTACCGTAGGTCCACCATCGTTATTTCTATTACGTTACAGTTGTTGTTGTTGTTGTTGCTCCCTCTTTCTTTCTTTCTGTTTCTCATCTTCTTTTCCGGCCCTCCTTACTCCCCTTTCACTCTCTCTCCCTCTCTCTTTGTGCCTCCGTCTCTCTCTCTCTCTCTCTCTCTTCGTGTTCTTTTCTTTTCTCTCTTGCTTTACTTCTCTTTTTTACCTGTGAAGTAAATTGGAGGACGAGGAGTGACTCCCTTCGGCGGCTTCTTCCTTCATCCTGTTCCTACATGAAACATCATGCCTCTGAATGAATCCCAAATCCCCGAAATCAGAGTCAAGACTGCGTATTCCGGTAAGATCTTTATAACGTACATCGATCATGGAATAACTTATGAGCAAATGTTGGAAGAGATGCGGGAGATCTGCGGGTTTCCGGCGTTGCATCCCTTCACGGTCAAATGGGTAGACGAAGAGGGCGATCCTTGTACCATCAGTTCACAAGCAGAACTCGACGAAGCCATTCGCTTGTATGAAGTGAATAAAGAGGCCGAACTCGCAGTGCATGTCTTCCCTGGAGCCCCACCTGCGCCTGGAATGCCTTGTCAGGGTGAGGATCGAAGCATTTATCGACGAGGAGCGAGACGATGGCGCAAAATGTATAAAGTGAATGGACACATCTTTCAAGCCAAGAGATTCAATCGAAGAGCCTTTTGTGCCTATTGCCATGATAGGATTTGGGGCTTGGGGCGACAGGGCTTTAAGTGCACCAACTGCAAACTTCTCATACACAAAAAATGTCATAAGCTCATTCGTGTCATTTGTGATGCGGAGCAAGTCAAAGACCTTCATGCCGTATCTCATCATCGTGGAGAAAGTAATGGCTCCTCCTGTCCGGAAACACCTCCACCCTCCTATGAACAGTCCTTCAACAACTCTTCCAACTTTACCGGAGGGCAACTGAGTGATGTGCATGAAAATGTACCTTCAGGAGGAGAAGAACATGCCAAAGTCGATCATAGAGCAGAAGATGCTAAAATGATCTCCGTGGATGATTTTGATCTCATCCGAGTTATTGGTCGAGGGAGCTATGCCAAAGTACTTATGGTTGAACTCAAGAAGACGAGTCGCATTTATGCTATGAAAGTAATTAAGAAGGAACTGGTAACGGATGATGAGGACATTGACTGGGTGCAGACGGAGAAGCATGTCTTTGAAACGGCTTCAAACCACCCTTTTCTCGTTGGACTACATTCATGTTTTCAAACGCCTTCCAGACTTTTCTTTGTGATTGAATTTGTTCGAGGAGGTGACTTAATGTTTCATATGCAGAGGCAAAGACGCCTTCCCGAGGAGCATGCCAGATTTTATTCAGCTGAAATATGTCTGGCATTAAACTTCCTACACGAAAGAGGTATTATTTATAGGGATTTAAAGTTGGACAACGTATTACTGGATCATGAGGGTCATATTAAATTGACAGACTATGGTATGTGCAAAGAAGGGATTCGTCCTGGTGATACAACTTCTACCTTTTGTGGAACACCGAATTATATTGCTCCTGAAATACTGAGAGGAGAGGATTATTCCTTCTCAGTAGATTGGTGGGCATTGGGTGTTTTGTTATATGAAATGCTGGCTGGAAGATCCCCTTTTGATGTTGTTGGTGCAACTGATAATCCTGATCAGAATACAGAGGATTATTTGTTTCAAGTTATCTTGGAAAAAACCATTCGAATTCCTAGGAGTTTAAGTGTGAAGGCAGCTTCCATTTTGAAAGGATTTTTAAACAAGAATCCTGTGGACCGACTTGGATGTCATAAAGACTCTGGTTTCATGGAGATCATGACCCATTCTTTCTTTAAAACTATTGAATGGGAGTTGTTAGAACAGAAACAAATTGCTCCACCATATCGTCCTAGATTAGAATCAGAGAGGGACTTGGCTAACTTCCCCCCTGAATTCACTGATGAACCTGTGCAACTCACTCCAGACGATTCTGGAGTAATCGAAAAAATTGATCAAACCGAATTTGATGGGTTTGAATACGTCAATCCACTTCTCATGAGTGCGGAAGATGTTGTATGATTCGGAGTGAAGCACCACGTGTGACGAGATTTTGTCTTTGCAAATCCATCCTATGGTTGAGTTTTTTTGTTTGTTTTTTTATCATAAAAAATACGCATTTAGTTCTTAAAAAAGTGAATTATAATTTTATATATAGACCCGGACTTATTTTTGAAATCCTACATATGTATATTTAAAGAAATCCATAGTTTATTCATGTATATTTATCATTATTATTATTATTATTATTTGATACTTAAATCAACTATCGCATTTTAAAATAGTGTATAAATATAAGACGCGCACAGAAATGTATTTGACAAAGTGAGACTCTGGGCTCAGGAGTTTTCATTGAATGTATTTTAATTATAAATGAAAGTCAAAAAACAGACAAAACATATTCTTCATCCTCATGTTTTTTAAGAAAGCCTAATCACATATATTTTGTATGTATATTTTTGTCAATGTAATTCCATTTTTGTAGATGGATATATATATATGTTTGATGCGTGTGTTTGTATCCACAAGGTAAAGGGTTGTTGCACTCAAAGTTGTATTATATTATACTGGATTAGTCGTCCTTCCTTAGTTCTCTAAAGAAAATGATACTCGGCAAATCATTCTTTCTTTTTTTTATTGTTATTATTTAGCATGATAAAATTATTACAAAAAGAGGAGGAAAGTCATACATCTATATTAAATGAAGAAAAACATACATACATGCATAAATATTTGTATTGAAGTGCTTAAATGACATAAAAAAAAAGAAATGTGTAATGCTATCATTTTCTTAATGGGACAATTATAATATTAATATACATATATATTCAACATTTTTTAGTACTGTATATTATTACATATATATATATATATATTGAGGAATCATGAGAAATAAATAATCATTATTCTTATGCTTTTGTATTCTTCATTTGTATTCATCTCTGGTAGGAGAAGGATTCAAATCCATGTGTTGATCTCCATATAATATTAGCTACAGGGATGATTCTCTTTATTATTCACTCTCCAAAAAAAATATGAATAAATAGTTTGACCACATTACTATGTTGTTGAATGTGCGAGGAAATTAAATGTATATACATCTCTAAGAAGACTGTTTCATACAGTTAATGAAATGCATTTTGAGCAACCATTGAATTGAATAACTGTATCCCGCGATACATGAAACATTTTCCACATCATTAATTTCCCTCTTTACGCTTCTACATACATACAGAAGAAAGAGAAAGTGTGTCTGTGAGTGTGTGTTGAGTTGATTTCTCTCTGTGAATCATTTGTATTCTAAAGAGAGAGAGAGAGAGAGCCACTGAGAATGAGTTGAGAAGCAATCTTCAAATACTATGGTTCTATAAAATGACTCATTATAGTATTTATTTATTCCTCTTCTAACTACCACAAAAAAAAAAAAAAAAAAAAAACCTTTTATTATTTGACAAATAAATAAATAAAAACCCATTAGAGACGAAGGAAATCCCTAAAATTTATATTTGCCAGATTAGAAAATGAAATATATATCTTCATATATTCTTGGAAAGTCATATTTGAAAGGTTTTTTTTTAAGAGTCGGCTTTTACATTAGTTACATACTTAGGTAGTAGAAATTATATAAATAATGTGTGAATGGATTTGACACACGGTTCCTTCCTTCTCTATCAACAAAAAGTAAAAATAATTCAATTACAGAGTGCGATCACTCCCTACATAACTTTTAGAGTGGAGTCATTCCAAGTCGATTCATCATGTATGTTTTTTTTAACCCTAGCTCACAAATTAATTTGCTTCATTTTGACAGCATTGCTTGACATAAAATCCACGATGAAAAATTTCAAACCAAGATCTTAAATGACAACAAAGTGTTAAAAGTTGTGAAAATTCGAATCCTGGATGAGAATCCCCTCCTAAAAAACGCACTCTCACTTCAAATCCTTGTTTTTCAAGGTAGAATCTTACAATTTGTCAGAGTAATTATTATTTTTTAAAGATTATCTCCTGCTCCTGCTTAAAGAGTAAATTTTATATAAGTACAAAGACATGCTCTCGAAATGAAGACAAAATCAAAATTTTGAGGGGTTTAAAAAAAGTTAAAAAAGATCTTTGTGATTATGGGAGACAAGTTTTATAATGAATTAGAGTTGTTCGAAATGTTCAGACCCGTTAACTATTTCATCTTGGTATTGCGTTGACCTTGAAATGAGACACTATTTTTATAAATTTCGAAACCGACCAAAAATACCAATCTAGGTTAAAAGTGGGATTATTTTTATTTTTAGTGCTCATATTTTATACTATTTAATTTATGGCCTATTGAACTCCTTCATACTTGATATGACTGTAACATTTTCAAATGAGCATATAGTTTAATCCTATAAACGGCTTCAAGTTATGAGCATGAAAGACCGTTAATAGAAAACTTTACTTTTTGATCCTCCTTTGCCATCCCTGTTGCTTCATCTGGATATTGAAAATGATATCAAGATCGATCTTGAAAACTACTTCACTCGGTGTCACAATTTATAATTTTGACTTTACTGTGAACCCTCGTTCCAAAGATCCGTAAAGTAGTCAGCTTTATTTTTTATTGTTATTTCACAATGAAAACAAAAAACAAAAAAACCTCTTTTCAGGCCTACGTCTCTTCGTCCTGACTCCACCGCCCTGTAGCGCTTTTTTCTACTGAAGGCTGCGTAGGGGTCTTTCTCCGAGAGAAGAACATCGTTATGGCCGGGTAGTTGTTGGCACTCTTTCTGTAAAAGCACTGTAAAAAATAGGTGAAGTGCAATATAGCGAGGGATCACTGTATATGTACATACAATAACGCAAGGGTTGAAATAGGATTCTTAAATTTTAGGGAACCTGAGTCATTTTTTGGTAAATTAAAAAAAATAATAATATATTTATTGATTCTTGTTTGTTTATTTAGAAAATGTTGAATCAATGTTTTTTTTTTTAAATAAGCATTTCTTATTGTATTTTGACCCATATTTTATTTATTTTATTTTTTTTGGATATCCCTCGCTCTTAAAAGACGTAATATTTTAATAAAAAGGGGTTTGCACTTCAAAAATATGAAAATGATATTTTATTTAATTTAGTTTTTTAGAAAAGAAAATAATTTTATTATACAACTCTAGTTGCCAACGTCATTTATAGATAAGGATGCGAAACCATTTCAGTGTGCCTACAAGGGATGACTGTTAACAATATGTAAACATTTTATTTTCCTTATCAATCTGTTTCCTTTCTTCTTCTTTCTTTCTTTCTTGTCACATTCATCTCTTATCAATTCAAAAGAATTTGCGCTATTTTTAATTAATTTTAAAAATGCCTGAGGATTTAATTCAAGATCTTGGATCGCCGACAAGGGAGGAGGGTAACGTTTGAAAATTTCGATACAAGGATACAATTGTGATTATATGCGGGAAACAGCTTGAATAGGAAAATGTTTGAAGGCACGCTGAATTGGCTCTTTTTTTTTCTTCCATAAACATACTTATATATAGTCTTAATAGATAGGTATGGGCAAAATGTTGGTTGAGTTGAAGGAAGGAAGGAAGGAAAGAAAAGGTTGAGTAGGTGCACCTCCTACCTTGATGATCAATTTGAATTCAGTCAGTTCAGTATCTTTGAGGTGAGAACTTGCTAGAATTATACGTAGCTATTGTGTAGTATTTATAGGAATGTAAAAGTTATGCAAATGGGGTGTGTAAAATAAAAAAAGAGAAAATCATCAACCTGGTAAGTCTGACAATTTGATGAATGTTGAGAAGGAAGCAGCTTGAGCTGTCATGACGTTTTACTGAGCTACAAGCTGCTATTCTCCTTTATATTATATAAAAATGAAGACATCAATAATGAATAATAACATTATGTATGCATACCATAGATGAGAAGCAGAAAATTAACTCAAATTAATGTCCGGAAATAATATATTCTTAACTAATGATTATGCGAGGACTTGAGCCCTTTGCTAACATTGTATTTGCTATCGTAGATGTTCTCCCTTCAGTAGTAATAAAGGAAAAGTGATAACAGCTTTGGAAAACAAAAAGATCTGTTAAAAATGTCAACTCCACAAAATCCCGCACGCGGTGTTTTGCATATTTTTTTACATTCCTACTAATAGGTCCTTACTACGTACCTACTGGTTGTTCCAACGACCATTCAAACAGATTTTGAGACATATACATACTATACACCACAGTATTAAAAAAAAATCCATGGTAGAAACTGTTGGTTAACCATCACAACTACAGAGCTTAAAAAAAGTTGTGCAAATAGGTTTCATCATTATCTTCTTACTCAATTAAATATAAATATCGTTAATCGGAAGTAAGTCTTTTTTTATCTCATTTTTGTAGGGAATTCTTATTTTAGTGTTTTGGCGAATGGTTTTTTGGTTCCTGTTTGTTTGTAACGAATAATAAATTTCTTTATTTTTTGTTTTAATAATTTATTACTAGTTATTTTTTTTTATCTTCCTATAATTTACTTATCCTGTAGAAAATAAGGTGTTTTTTCCCTCTATTTATAGTAAATATATATGTATACATATATATAAACAAGCCTAAAATAGAAAAAAAGAAAGGCACTTTCAAATAAAAATATCTCGCCAGATATACAATGAATTTTTGTATAATAGACTGAAAAGTTTTTTTTGTTTTTTTTATGGTATTGAATTATCATACAAAGTACATACATTGAAAGCAAATACATTGGTTTTTTTGACAATAACTTTTATCATTATTCACTTTTTTCTAAGGAATGGTTTGTTTAAGCTAAAAGTTAGCAATCCTTTTTAAATTTTAATTAATCAAAACAATTGTTTGTTCGTTTTTGTCTGTGTATTTATGTATTTCTAAGCATTATCCTTAAGTCTAAAAAAAAAAAGAAATCCCAAAAAGAAGAAAAACAATGGAATAGTTGAAAAAAACAAAGCAGGCTTTTCAAAATTTCACATTAACAGCATCATTTGAGTCAATTTTTTAAACTCTTTCCTATGTGTTGTCATACATAAAAATCCTATAAAACCAAATAAGGGGCATAAAAATTTTATACATAACATATTAACAACAAAATAATATTATAATATTAAAATTACTATATAATTATAATTAATTGGAAACACAATTATATTTTACCCCATTGTATTTTTACTATTGAGATATTTTTTTTATTTTGTTGATATTTATTTTAAAAAAAAAAAGCAGCTCTTTGACATTCAAAATTTCGTTAAAAGTGCTGCATAAAAAAATTTATCCTGGGATCAATTTTTTTGCTTTCTTTTTTACAGTCATTTGATGCAGTTTCCCTAAGATTTTGGAGGGAATTTTGTCAACTTTATAAGATAAATAGTTAATCAACTACATAATATAGGGTCCCGACATGCTGTTCATGATACAATCTGTGATGTCAGTCAAAAAGTAGTATTTTTTATTAGGATAACGGGGATTCACTATGCCTAACATATGTACGTAGAATATGTAAGCAGAATCTCACATATGCCTATTAGATATGAAACAAAGTAAACAGAAATAGAAACTGTATTGAGAGACTGTATTGCTCAACAAATTCTTCACTCTAAAAACCCAACTTTATCTAAAATAAACAAACACAACTTAAGGTAAAATATGAATCATAATTCATTTTGTAAACAAAAAAAAAAAAAAACTCAGTCAAAATATATACAACGATAATAATAAAAATTAGGGCTCTCTAAACGTAAGCTTTTCTGTAGTTGTTTTTTTTTTAAACCGTTTTTCATTAACAATTGAATAACAAAAAAAAAAGATTGAAATGCTTTTAGTAGTTGTTTTTCTTCCTAAATGACAGTGGACACTTTGAGGTAAAAATTTAATTGTGATCCAAAGTACAATCTCACACTTCAAATTAACCATTTAATTTTTTTTTTAAATAAGGATATTTGGTTTTCCCTTAGTAAAATCTGTCAGACTCGTATCAGAGTGGCCTTACCCCACAAACAACAAATATGTACTGTATCCTATTGTCAGCTCTCGATTTTTCTACTTTCTTTATATTATAAGAAAGCTCTAAACGTTGATTGGTTGAAGTCGATTTGGCTAATTTTTTGTTTGGAAAGCCCTGTTAATACTACAGTAATTAACGATAAACAACATGAAATTATGATAATTTTATAAGGAAATCAAAATGTAAATATTTTCTGAAGGAAAAAATTAACCATGCTGATTTTTTAGTATGATATGAGTAAAAGCCTATATTTGTTGCATGCCAAATTTCAGCTTTGAGAAAATTGTCCCACATGTTCAAATTTTGGATCAATTGTGAACTGACCCGTTCATTTTTTGAGCAAGAGAATGTGATTTAAATAGCCTTTATATCTTTTTCTAAAAGTCTGACACCAAATTAAATAGCATTTTTGGATTTCTCACCCCTGAATTACTTAAATTATCTATTTTGATCATGATTTTGTTTTGTTTTGATATAAATATGTCATTTTTAGACTTGCGCGTAAATTCTAAATGGCGGAACAAAAGCAAAATGAACTGAAAATTAGTGAAAATTTAATTAGCCGTAATTACTTAATGGTAAAAGCTATTGATCTAAAATTTTCAGGTTTTCTTATTTGCATATGTATAAAAATATGAGCTAAATTTCAGCCAATTCTGAGACATATGGTGAAATGGTTGTCCTTCTTTGACAAAGAATAGCTTCTTTTTCTTTTTGAGAAAGGTTGCAAGATACAAATAAGATATCGTTTTCTGCATTTCAGTTCTTTAACAATTCATTATCTGGAGCCGGTTACACTTTTCCTCATATATAAATACCAAGGAGTAGGTAAGGAAGAACTTGATTTCTTAGTAAAAAATAATTATTTTGCAAATATAATAATATAACTTTTGCTCAATGTAGCAATATTATTTCGCTGTTCTAACATTATATGAATGTATAAATACATTTATATTAAGTAGGAATCTAATTTTTTTGGGACTAATACTGACTATGTATTTGGGGGTTAGAACTGATAACTGATTTATTGGTCAATTTTTCTCCCTACAAATTTATCTTTTAGCTCCTAGGCTAAATAAGCAAACTAAGGCACAAATATAGTCAATACAACATTTTTCTCATGTCCATAGCAAAACAGATCTGTCAAGATTTTGAAATATTACATCCTAGAATTAGTCTAATGATAACTTTTAATTTGTGGATTCAGTTTTATTTTACGTATATCCAGTGTGGACACACAAAGGATTGTATGCTAGTTTATGGTTTAAAAAAAATTCTAAGTTACAGTAAACAGTGATGACACATACCATAAATTACATTGCCCAGTAATGAGGGTCAAAAATATCAGTTAAGAGATATATAACTTTCAGAAATGTTTGACTTGTCAATGGTTAAGAAGATTAAAACTTTTAATCCCATTTATTAGCAAAAAAAAATGTTGATTCCGTTTGTTATTTTTTTTAAATTGTTTTTTTTTTCTTTTGGAACTTTGGCCGATCATAAATTACTTACAACTGCCTATAACAGATGACTAAGTTAATTAGCACACTGATATATCGGTCAAGCTCTAGAAACAATATTTCGTTGATCAAAATTCGACAATATCAGTCGTCATCGAAGAAATTTTTCTTTTCTTTTTTCTTTTCAACAAGCAACAAGATCAAAAATTCCTTTTTAGTAAAACATAAACATAAGAAACATCGAATATATGTATTGAAAATGTTGATAATTTTTTTTCTCTCTTTAACATCATTTCATCATGATCGTGAACCTCCATTGCAGTTGGTTACACCAGATGTATGTATTAAATTCCCTTAAACAGTTTATTAAGGGAAGGACATCTGGTGTAAGTGCACCCTAGAATCTGCACAAGATTCAACCTTTTATAAAATTCAATTCTTTGATAAAAACCAATCAAGGTGTTAACTATACATAAATTGTTATTTAACAGTATTAAATAAATAGGAATGTAAAAAATATGCAAAACACCGCGTGTGAGATTTTGTGGAGTTGACATTTTTAACAGTACTTTTTGTTTTCCATAGCTGTTATCATTTTTCCTTTTTTACTGAGGGGAAAACATCTACAATAGCAAAAACAATATTAAAAAAGGGCTCAAGTCCTCGTATAATAATATTATTAGTTAAAAATATATAATTTCCTGACATTAATTTCAGTTAATTTTCTGCCTCTCACCTATGGTATCACGTCGAGCTTTTTTGTCCACTCGCAACCTCGACTGACAAAAGGGAAAGGAAAAATTTGGAAAAACATATGGTAGCTACCCTTCTGTATTTTTCTTGTTGCCAACAAGTATATAGATATACAATATATTTATAAACTTTACCAATCACAAACCAATCGTTACTACTAGTAATATGTTCAAAATTCAAAAAAAGGGCGTGCAATCCTTGATTTAATATATTTTTATGCATCAAAATTAGAAATAATAAGAATACCCTTTACGAGTTCATAACACGTAGACTCAGCTGCTTTAAATCATAAGAGTCAAATGATGAAAATCAGCTGAAGGGAGAATACAATGTGTTTTTGTTATTCCCAAAAAGCTCGTCGTGTATATGTACATAATGTTATTATTTATTATTGATGTCTTCATTTGTATATGTATATAAAGGAGAATAACAGCATGTAGCTCAGTCAAACGTCATGGCAGCTCAACCTGCTTCCCTCTCAACATTCATCAAATTGTCAGAGTTATTACCAGGTTGATGATTTTCTCTTTTTTTATTTTACACACCCCATTTGCATAACTTTTACATTCCTCCCCATTTGTATACGAAATAAAGTGATTATATTTGTGAATGATGTTATCAGGGGGCCTTCCTCCCGATGACATCATCAATACTATTTATATTTATTCTATTAGGGTAATTATATTGAAAATATCTACTGTGGTTAATTTATTACTTTCATACCGTGAATACTGGGCGGCGTGTATTCCTACCGATTATATATTATGTTTTACAACCACATCAAAAAAAAAGTCCCTTCCTAATCCATGCGCCAATTGTGTAATAATTAATTATTGGAGTCATAAAATTACATAATCTATTAAGTATTATTATTATATGTTTATGCACATAAAAAATCCCCTTTTGTTCCACTTTATGTAATTTATTCTCGTATTGAGAGTATAGCTCATGGTTAGTATGCTTTTATCGGAACTCGATCCCTCCTCATCCTTTAAAAATACTCCACAAAAGGAAATATAATTTAATTATAGTCCTTTGTGTCGAAATTTTATAAATTTAATAATTCAGTAAACCTCTGCATATTTTATATAAATGTACAATAATTCAAAATACAAAGAGATTTTGTTTTTTTGTGCATGCATTCAATTCATATTGAAAAGGCAAAAATTTGATTGCTTCATGCACAATTTATATATCTAATAGCTTAGTATTTGTATACTTTCCTAGATATCTTGGCATATAACACTTTATAACTCGTTCTCATTAATCAAAATGCCTTTGTATTTTTTTTTTTTTTTTAATGAGAGCTTTCTATTTGGCTAATAAATGATTCTATTTTTTTCAAATATCTGAAAATGAATTAACCCGTTATGAGTGATACGTATCTGATGTGCGGATCAACGAATAAATAAATCAATAAGTGTAATCAAACACACTTCAAATAAAATAAGAATTGAGACGACTCTAAATTTTATTGAATAATTATTGCTTCATTCTACGTATATTAAAGTGGCTTTACTTCTTCTCCTTTCATTAATTTTCTGGTTGGCTACGTATCAAAAGGGGCTCCAATACATGACGAGCTTTTGTGTCCGCTCGCAACCTCGACTCACAAAAGGAAAAGGAAAAACAACTGGTAGCTGCTACCCTTTTGTACTTTCCTTGTAGCCAACTTTTTAATATTAATATCAATGAACAAATCAATCATTATTGCTTGCTTGATATTCAAAAAAAGGGCGCGCTAACCCTTTTTGAGTTCATAGCACGTAGAGTCAGCTGCTTTAAGTTAAAAGAGTTAACTGATGAAAATCGGCTGAAGGAAGAGTACAGTGTGTTTTTGTTTATTCCAAAAAGCTTGTCGATACAATTAGATATAAAAACAAGCTGATTTACTATGCTTCAGTCCCATATAAAAAGATTTAGAGGTTCTTACCCGTGACAATGAATGCAAACTACGAACTTTCAAAATTTTCTTTCTAATTAATTATTATATGGTTTTTGAGTAATGAAATTCAAAACCTATGCACATAGATTTATCAAATAACTATTGCAATAGGTACAATTTTATATACTTCAAATTACACTTACTTTTAATGCATTAAAAACGCATGTTAAGCAAGAATCAAATGTATTGTGTTTGGAGTTGATTTTTTTTTTTAAATAAAATAATAAGTTTGCTATGTGGCAATACAATACTCAATAGAAAGTACATATAAATTAAGTAATAGCAACATAGGTCAACAAATTTGAATTTTTAAATATCCTTAAGGGTATAAGTTATTCAGTTTTGCACGCTGATATCAAAACTGTTTTTGTTTTTTGTTTTTGAGAGTCCAACAATTTTCGAGAAATTGGACCCTACTTTTTAAGGGTTTTTTTTAAAACTACATATTATGTATGTATCTGTTCATTAATTTATCAATCAATAAAGCATCAATCAAATATATGTATATTCGATTCTGTTTTCTAAAGGTTCATTTGAAGCTCATGTTGGTTTCTGTATATTAAAATAACTGTTAGAACGTAAGATATTGAATTCCATTTAGAAAAATAAGTTCTATTATTAATGGTTTCAATGTCTGTGCTACTTTAATAAAGTCAATAGTAGGTTTTTATTTTTTGATGATAAAATACTGAGTGAAACGACAAATCCTTCCACGTTTGAAATGCTGGAGTGGTCATAAAATGATGACTCTAAATATGAAATAGAAAAGGCTTATTTTACACAACATTCTAAATAATATGTTCATATTAGTTTAATTACAAGCATTGACTCTCTTTAAAGCCACTTACACCAAAATATGGCAGAACCCACTTCACTCTTTTTCTAAATACCTATGTGTATTTAGTTTAACTTTATATCCATATGATAATGACCTTTGCTTCAATTTTGGTAGATTTTATCGAAAACAAAAAAATAATTAATTACTTTAAAGTAAAATATACTTTAATTCAAGCTAGTACATGAATAATTTTCTTCATTGGAGTCAAAATAAATTTACTATTGCTCTCACAAAACTATTTATCTTTTCCATGCAATAACTGTCAACTGTCAAAATATGTATACCCATTGAAATAATTGTTTTTTGCTACAATGAAGCCAATTTAGTTTAAACACAGATAGAAAAATGCCTTATAAAAACTTAATATTCTGTCAATCTGACCAATTCAAGTGAATACTCAAAAATAATTAAAAAAAATTAATAGATATATCATTTAAAAGACAATAACTTTTAGTTTATCAATATGATCCACTCGATTACAATTTGTATTTTTAAACTGTAGAGCATAATTTGAGTATGAGTGTTGATTAATTTAAATTTGCTCATTTATAAATTTGCTGTTATAATTAAAAGTATGTAACTATAAAGATTTATTCCTCTATTAATAATAATATCAATGACTACAAAAAAGACTTCTAGAGCCGAATCACATCCATGAGAATTTTAGCCTTTTGAATGAGAACAACACGCAAAATAATAGTTTTATCGAATAAAAAGGGGGACGTATCGAGTTGCGAACCCCAAACACAACGGTTTGACAAGGCCAAGACCTTTTAGTACTTTATTTTATTCTTTTGTCGCCATTAAAAAGGTGTGTGTCTCACTCTCAAGAACCTAAAATCTCCTAATGGAAGGGCCAATAGAAAACAAATTGTCAGACAATCAAATAAACTTGGATACAAAACAAGGAATTAATTAAGGAGCTCACTTCCTTTACTCACAAAGTGGAGTGAGGAAGGCCCAGGAAAAAGTGATTTGAATTGAATTTGAGTCTATTAAGAAATCTCTATAAAGAGAGCATCTGAAGAAAAAGTCTTCAATAGCTCACCCTCCATTGAGGAGAAAGAGATCCGAAGAGCTTGACAGCCTCTTAACGACTGATGATTTTTATAAATTGGATATTTATTTATTTTTATTTTCATTTTCTACAAATTATAATTTTTAATTTTCTTATTTGTTATAAAATACAAATTTGACTATATGAAGGTTTAAGAAGATATATTTGTAGGTATGTACTATTCTGATACGATGCATATATGTATATTCATTTAATTATCTACAAATATCCTACATCTTCAACATCATAAAGCATACTTCTTAATTCGATATCATGAAGAAGCTTTATACCTAAATTTATAGTTCCGTTCGACTCCTAGCAGGATTATATTGGCAAAAACTACTAAATTCTAGGTATGTATTCTCGTGTTTATATTCCAACATTTGGAGAAGCTTCCACATTTTTATTGAACACATCTTAAAATAAGTAATTTGCTAATAGTTTTGACATTTTTACAGTTATATTGAAGTCATCACTATTGATAGATCTCAAATATTCAGACAATCATGTCTACTCGTTGAACTTATCCCAGAAACGGTATTAAATGACCATAATGACTATAAAATCTACTTAAATAATTATAATCTTGAAGACAAATAATATCAGGATCCAAATTCAACAAATGTCCCATCAAAGCATGTCTCGTTCTTCTATTCTTTCCTCCTCTAGTATTCAAAGACAAAATTCTACTTATTCCCATATTAAATCTCATTTTACTTTGTCTTCAGGATATAAGATCATCTGTGTCAAACTCATGTGACGTCAACTGCCCAGTATGTCTTCCAAAAAAGTTTCACCTTTTTTTCACAGGCAACAACGATAGTAGAGGAGTCTTAACTCTTATATCAAAGAAAGTAGAGATGGCAACTTTTATCAGGGGATATTCTGGCAAAAGTGAATGGAATAAGATTGGTATCGTCAATAACGGTTTCAAGTTTTCGATCATAAACGCATATGGTCCTAATGAGGCGTCTACATCTTTTTATCAATCAATCATTAACATGCAAAAAACTGACTCTTCGCCTTTCTTACTTATTGGAGACTTGAATGTTGATTTCCACAAGCAACCGTCAAGCTATCCAAATTCAAGAATCTTAAGTGAACTCTGCATGAGGTTTGATCTAATAGATGTGCTGAGGGAAAACTCTCCGGAAGAAACTGTTTCATGGAGACAAAGAGGTAAAACTTCTCGCGTTGACCTTGCTTTAATGTCGCGGTCCATCGTAGGCTCAATATTTAAGGCATTCTATAGACCAGAACCATCATCTGATCATAAGTTAATTGAACTTGACCTGCAGCGTCGATACAAATGTCGTCGTTTCGTATTACCGAGATGGATTCTGGAAGAGGATAGGTTAGTCGAAAAGATGAAAAATAATTTAGCTAAGCAATATAACCCCCTCTTCTCAGCTAGACGGGCGGATCAAGTTCTCAATCATGTGGTTCGGATTACTGCTTCCAAATATCTGCGGGAAAAGAGGAAGGAGAAAAGAGATTTTCAAAATGATATTGAAAATATATTAAACAACAAGTCTTTATTCGCTCGAACATTGACTGCTGATTTGGTCAATGCATACAGAATCTCTGAAATAGCGGATGCAGAAATGTCTGAAAAGGTGCACGGTGAAAATGATTTCAATGTGAGAATAAGAAGGCTGTCTAATCAAAGTAAATATTCAGCAAACGGACTTAAGAAAATCATTAGTAATGGCAAGGAACTTACAAGAACATCCGAAATTCTTCAATATTTTCATCATAACTTTCAAGCCGTAGTACAAACAAAGAGAGTATGCTTTCCTAGAAAACATAGATTTGAATCTTCATATAGAATATACACTGTGAATAATATTAAGGATTACATTGATAAGAAACTTAAAATAAACAAAAGTCCAGGACCTGATATGATAACAGGTGCACTTTTTAGAGCATGTTCTAATGAATTATCCCAATATCTCTGTAATATTGGAAGTTCAATGGAGAAAGAAAGGAAAATGCCCAAATCCGTGTCAAAGGGTAGAATAACTCTTATTCCCAAAAAGGGGGATGGAACAGATTTTAATCACTGGCGTCCGATAACCGTTCTCAATTTTTCATATAGAATTCTTTCTGGAATTCTAGCCACTCAGATAGAACCAATTCTCAACCAGAAGATCGGAACATCTCAGAAGGGTTTTTTGAAAAAAAGAAAAATCACCGACATCTCCAGGAACATTCAGACTGCTATTGACTCGGTTAATAAAAGAAAGAAATATGGTGCCATCATTGGAATCGATTTTTCAAAGGCATTTGATTCAATTAATCATAGTCTCATCATGGAAGGAGTTAAAAAACTGCTCCCAAAAAGATTCTTTAATCCAGTCAGAGCTATTTTATTAAATGGATCATCCTCTATTTCGCTAAATGGGTTAGAAAGTGACCTTATCGTTTTAAAAAAAAGTTGTAGGCAAGGATGCCCGTCTGCTCCTCTTTTATTTATTTTGGCTCTTGAGGACTTAATCGTTCAACTTAAAAGAAAATTTACGGGATTCGGAGTGTCATTTGTTGACCAACCGCACTTAATTGATGCATACGCGGACGATGTTACTTTATCAGTAGAAGCTAACTCAGAAGCTCAGCTCCGGAAAAGAATAAGCGTCATTTTAGAGTTCTTTAAGAGATACGAAAAGAGATCTGGCCTTCAACTTAACATACATAAAACTTGCATTCTTCCAATTGGATGTTGGAACCCTTTGGAATATGATAAAATAGAAAACTGCGTCATTAAGAAGAAAATTGAGATTCTTGGCATTGTATGGGATAGCCAGGGCGTACATAGGTCTAACTGGTTTTCATTAAATAACACCGTGTGCAAGAGAGTTGAATTATGGAGACATTTCAATTTACAGAAAAGGATAGATTTATATAATTCACAAGTTGTTCCTATAGTACTGTACAAGGCTTCATCGTCTCCCTGGTTTGCTGAAAATGCTATAAAACAAGAGGAAAAATGGTTGGGAAAGCTATTTCATAAAAATTATTTAAACGCTGTTAAACGACCCAGACATTTACTTGGAGGAGGAATAACTTTATTGGGTAAAATAATTCCTAAAATCTACATAAATATATTTATAGATATTTCTGCTAACCCCGACCTCGAATGGAGGAAAATAGTATCAGTGAACCCTTTATACAATAGATTCATGATAGGGACAAACCTCACTAATGATATCACTTCTGGACTCTCTTCGATATGGGGGACCGCTCAAAGAATAATTTGGAGTGCCAGTTCAATTTTTGAAAATGACTCCGTTGTGGATATTATACGACAAAACTTTAATAAGCGTTTTTTCTTTCAAAATCTTGAGCCAGCCGGTATTTTAGAGCAGAGAGCACTGAATCAGAATATATTTAGCATCCACGATTTTTACAAGGACTTAGTTTTCAATGATGGACGTTTTCGCTACCCTTGGAATAGATCGGCAAATTGCCATCTTATGCCAAAACCCTGGCATCTGAAGATGTCTTTTGAGGAACCCATTGACAAAGCAGAAAATATTGTCAAATACTTTATTGAAATGTTGGGTCTTCCTCATAAATGGCGATTTAAAATTTTATCTTCTCTGAAATATATATCGGACGGCCGAAAGTTCACGGCTCAATTGCAGATATCCAACAACTGCATCCAATTCCATCGACCATGTAAGGACTGCGGGAAGATCTTCAACGATGTTCTGCATGCATTTACAGAATGTCACCCTACCAAAATTTTACGGAAATTTCTCCAAATCAACGTGAAGGGCTTGGAAAATGCGTCACCGAATTTAATTAAAGGTATTATACTCTTCGGACTATCAAAAAGAAGTGTTCGATATCCAGCAAACACACGAGCTATTGACTTCGCACTACTAAATATAAAGGCTCTTATTGCAAAAAGGTTGACAACATATACGACTATAGCTACGAACGAATTGAGGGCAATAATCTTGGCTGCTTCTGCTAGATATGCAGCTCTCTCATTGAAAATCCCTAATGAAGATAACATTTCCTGGTCATTGGCGTGCGACGAAATCAAATATTTCCCGTCTTCATCATTGCAGCATAAAAAGTTTTTAAAACGAGTTTTGAAGAATTTTAAAAAGACTATGCGATCATAAATGCTTTTAGAACAAGTTTTATTTATTAATTTTAATTGTTAATATTGAGGCTTTTTGAAAAAGTTTACTTAATGATTTTTGTGTTTATATTAAAGCTTTCATCAAGCAATAATTTTAGACTATAATGTTTATTCATGTATATGTATATACGCAATTGCTTGCTTGAAAAAAAAAAAAAAAAAAAAAAAAAAAATAATTATAATCTTATGTTGCAGGCTGATTGGATCAAGTATAGAGGTGGAAAAGTAGCAATATACTGCAGAAATGGTACTAGAACCTGTAAAATTCAAGAACAGTCCGATTGATTTTTTGAGTTATGCACCAAACAGATCCACAATTTAAAATGTATGTGGATTAAAAGATCTCACCATTTTAATATCAAATGTGACATTGTAATGCTTTAGACGAATTTGATCTCTCAAAAATTTTTGACTGTTGACCTCTATAATTAATTAAAAGACAAAACACTTTTATAATTAATTCAATTAAATCGCCGAATCTTAAAATTTGGTTTTTCGACCAACCGGAAATGTATTTTCTAGTCATATTTTATCACACTGCAAGTTTTTTGAACCAACTTATATTCATTTTTAATTTTCTATATTAAAAAACCCTTGTTTTAAACGAGCCACCCTTAATGATTAATATTTAAAATAGTAATTTTCAAAGTACTCCTATAACTTACTGACCAGCATTAATTGAGCATTTGTGTCACTCTCTCATTGGAATGAAGGGGGAAAAATTTATCCATTTAAGGAGACCCTATTTTAAGGGTCTTTTTAGACAGATCCCAGCTTGACAAGAATGAATTTATAAAAAAGTATCTGCATGTCCCAGAGGGATGCAAAAAAGAGAACATATCCGACAAAGGATGACGTTTGATCACCTCAATTTCATATCATTTCATGAGCCTTGAAAAGTTAGAGAAAGTCTGCTCCAACGGAATTAAAACTCGTGCTGAATAATTTTTGATATTATTTATATGCCCTTATAATATTAAAGGTAAATTCTACTCAATATTTTAAATCTAAGCATGCACTTTTATAAAGAAGCATGCAATCAATTTAAGCAATATTTATAGCCAAAGGCTCTTATCAAATGGATCTTACAATGTATGTGCTATTTTATTTATAGCTCAATATATTTTGAAATACAAATATAACGCATGTATGTGCCTTTATTACTACTTAGTGCTCTTGATAGCTTTTGAATCTCCTTTATTATGCCTCTTATTTGAATTTAAATTAAAAGTAAAGAAGTAAGAAGAGAAATAAAGAAAGTTAATCTAATTAACAGTTCGGATTTTAATTTCTTTTCATTCAAAAACTTCTTTCTTTCTCTTTTGAGAATCTAAATTCAAAAAAAAAAAAAAAAAAAATGTCAAGAGAGATAATGAGGATAAAGGGCTTTGAACCACCAGCAAAACTTTTTTCTTTTTTTTTTTTTTTTTTGGGGGGGGGGGGAGGAGAAGAAGAGGGTTTCATGAGGGTATTTCTCTCTCTCTAATACATACTTATAAAGAGTCCATTATTAATAGTCCAATGATTAATTATTATTATAAATTTTATTTTTTATATTCAAATTGAAGCATAACTTTTACAATTTTGGGGCAGACTCAGGAGTTTAGCACACACAAAATCGGTATGGTATCTCTTATAACCTTCTTTCAAAAGGGGAACTAACTAACAAAAAAAAAGAAGACCTGGATTTGATGTATTAGTTAGTCAATGACGTCATTCTTTCCTAGTTGTGGACTATTACTATTATTTAAATGTAAATAATTTAGTTTGAGTTTGACTCATTAATGTACATGACACTAATGAGTAGGGATGGGGCTATATGTAGAGATTTATACTATTAAACAAACACCTTTTTAACATCAGCTCCCTGTTATATGATATTAACTTATTTTGAACAAAATCTGGCATAAACGTGAGGAGGAATTCTTCAAGATTTCAAGGACTCGATAAGAATCCTAAGGGATATAAGTTTAATAAAAGTTATTCTGCTTCGCACGCTTATTTCAAATCTGTAGTATTATATTTTTTTTTTTTCACGAGAGTCCGACGGTTTTTGAGAGATCATAACCAACTTTTTGTATTTTCTTGGCCCATTTTCCAACTTCAACTTCAATTTAAGTCTAAAAAGATACACAAAAACAATGATCCGCTAGTGTTTTTTTAATGCAAATTCTATTTCCAGTTTTTGTTTTAACAGAAAGGGGTTTGTACTTAAATAACTCCTTGAATATTACATATAATGTCTTCAAAAGCTGAGACCCATAACTTCCATTTCTAGTGGATTTTTGATCAAAATTAATTGAAAATGTACACGTTTGAATGGACGATTTATTCTTTACTAAGGATTCTTATGGCTCGCTTGAAATCTCATTTAAAAGCTGTGAGTCTCAGCTCTTCAATGCATTTCTTTTTAATCCATTTTATGTAGTATTTAAGGAGTTATTTGAGTTATTCAAAGGATTTGACCGACTTATGATACAAAAGACATAAAACATAAAAAGATTCGCACATTAATTCGACTATAAATTTATGGTAGACATCCCTAAAATAGGGTAGTGGTATGCTTCACATTTAATATGGCCACAGATACACAACACTCCCAAAAATATGTGCATTCCATAATTGCAAGTGTTACTCTCACTTAAAACAAAAAATGACAAAACACATCCCTTTAATTTCTATAATCAATTCATGTAAATACTCAAAATAATTAATAATGATATAATTTCAACCACAATGACTCTAGTTAACCTGTATGTAACATAACAACCCTCGAACTCTTTAATAAATTGATTACAATTTGTATTTTTAGACTGTAGAGCATAGTTTGAGTATGAGTGTTTGATTAATTTAAATTTGCTCATTTATAAAATTGCTGTTATGATTAACAATATATAACCATAAATATTTATTCCTCTTTATTAAAAATATCATTGACTACAAAAAAGACTTCTTGAGCCGTATCCCATTCCTGAGAATTTTAACCTTTTGAATGAGAACAACACACAAAATAATAGTTTTATCGAATAAAAAGGGGGACGTATCGAGTTGCGAACCCCAAACACAACGGTTTGACAAGGCCAAGACCTTTTAGTACTTTATTTTATTCTTTTGTCGCCATTAAAAAGGTGTGTGTCTCACTCTCAAGAACCTAAAATCTCCGAATGGAAGGGCCAATAGAAAACAAATTGTCAGACAATCAAATAAACTTGGATACGAAACAAGGAATTAATTAAGGAGCTCACTTCCTTCATTCACAAAGTGGAGTGAGGAAGGCCCAGGAAAAAATAATTTGAATTGAATTTGAGTCTATTAAGAAATCTCTATAAAGAGAGCATCTGAAGAATAAGTCTTCAATAGCTCACCCTCCATTGAGGAGAAAGAGATCCGAAGAGCTTGACAGCCTCTTAACGACTGATGATTTTTAAAAATTGAATAATTTATTTTTATTTTCATTTTCTACAAATTATAATTTTTAATTTTCTTAATTTTTATAAAATATAAATTTGACTGTGTAGAGGTTTAAGAATATATTGTTCATTAATGGTTTGTAATTAAAAGTGCTAGGCTTATAATTAAATACAAAACATACGAAAATGAAACTTTACAATCTATTTCTACAAATCCTAACTTGTCATAACTAATTTGTATTTTATAAGCATAAAAAAGGCATAAAATAATCACTTGAATAATCCAGACTATACATATATAAAGTTACAACAGAGTGATACAGATCTTCTTTGCACAAACAAGGACGAATCAAAACAATCAATTTATATGGAATGATGACCATGAAGATGCTTATAAAAGTATCAAGGAAATTCATGCATCACCACAAGATCACTTTAGTAAATTTCAATCTAAACAAAGAGACCCAAGTTATAATTTTCATATTTGTTCCAAATCTTCTTTGTCTTTTATTGTCGATGGAGTCTGCCGATGTAATTATTCTATAAGTAGCTAATATGTTTCTAAACTTTGTTCAAAACTTCATTTTGTTCGGTGGAACTACTTGAACTCGGCACTTTGAAGAATGCCCTTTGATAAGGTCATTTTTAATGACGATTAGTGGCATTTAATATAATTATAATCATCAATATTAAAGAATTAATATTTCTTAACTCTATTCAATTCATAATTAATATAAGAACTCAAAATCGTCCAATCACAAAACAGTAAAAGTTGAAGGGCATAGGCAAAATTGTTTGACTTGGTTTTGGGTTATAACTATGTATATTATTTATTTTTTACCCTCAACTATTTACATGCACAACTTCTAAGATAACTTGGATTTTTAAGTCAAGATGGATGCGCTATAGTTTTTTTTTTTTGTTTTATTACATTCAATACAAATACAACAATCATGTCAAGGCATTTGACAAATAAATTTAAAATGGGGATCCTAATACAAACATGTCAAAAAGGGGAAAGAGATCTGAAGTTGTACAAATTGCGTTTCAGCAAAAGAAATCAAAGTGCAATCAAAATAAATTTCCTCACAAAAGTATGTATGTATAGAATGTTCAATCTATACAAGTCAAATGAGTTTTGTTAGCAAGGGCGGAAATCTTGATATATATATATATATAGTTGGGGGGAGAATATATAAGTAGTAAAAATTTAAGAGAACAATTTTGGGGAAGAAAAAAAAACAAATAAAATTTTGATTCCTGTTGTTTTTATATTGGCATAAAAGATGATTAATTTTTTATATTTTACATATACAAAATAATTTTTGATTCTTTGCATTTATATACATATAAAGTGTAGATATTATCAGCAATGCTCTATATTTTATTTTGATTTTTCTACATCTCAAATTAATCAGAGGGAACAAAAGCATAGTATTCTCTCCTTTTCTGTCAATGTCTATTTGGAGGATTTCTTCAACAAAAAACAATAATTAATTCTATATTAAGAGGAAAATGGATATGAGTACTGTTATTATTATTACTCTTATAAATATATATATATATATATATTAAAAATCCTATGCATCTAATGGGCAATAATAAATAGTGCCTTAGTCAAATAAAGTGCATACATTTTCTATGCACTACCATTCGACTTATACCTAGCAATGTAAATCATATGCAATTCGGGCGTATGATAAAAAACTGGAGTTGGCTCTTCAAACAGGTCTTTTTGTTTTCCAAAGCTGCTATCACTTTTTTTTCCCTTAAGAAGGTAACATCAACTTTACTACCTCAACATAATGTTTTACAAGAAAAGAACAGTCTACAAAGATTATATCATGGAGAGGAGGAACAAAGTAAAAATTAAAAAATGGGTATCATTCATTGAGGAGAATGATTGAGTTAATGATATTTGTGAATATAATAATGAATCTGGAGGAACGTATTGTTATGTT